>OY101448.1:173689194-175000444 GCA_956483635.1 Panzeria rudis
GGTGGTCTCGAAACATCTGATGTCAGCTAAACCTTCCGTACATCCAACTTTTTCTTTGAATGTTCAATATATACATGCTTTAAAATTTCTTTCTTAAATAAAAAAATACTTTGAACGAAAGATTAAATTAAAAACGAACTTAAGCCAAACTAATTAAATAACTTTGGATAAAACCATACAGTTCGACTAAAATTCATAACTCAATTTATGTTTTGTCATATACGCTAATTAAGCACAAAAGAGTCAATATATTTTTATTACAGTTGAAATTTTTTAATGTTTTCATTGTTTAACTTTTTTTTCCATTGCACTTCATATCAAAAAATAATCTCGTTAATTAAAAAAGTGACAACAATATTTCTTATTTAATAAAACAATTCCATGTCGTAATTTATTTACTAAATATTTCTGTCAATAACAAAATAAATATGTGCAATTGTGAAAGTAATCAAGAACGTGATCGAGAACATGATTGTTTCGTATATGACATTTTCATAACGCACTTTTCAGTGTGTAGAAAAAAAAACCTTGATTTTCTAATCTTAATATCCGTATTAATAAAGCCACTGTTTATGCATTAAAATAAGTTTGTAGTGACTGAATCTACTAACTGAATAATTACTAAGTGGCTTAATAAATGCATACATTTACTAGTTAGTAAATGTAATATGGTACACTTTTCAAATAGTAAAAATCTTATTAACTTCCCTTTTTATGAGAAACAACATTTTTTTTCACCACGAGAACAGGTGTTTTGTTGTTGTTGTTCTTGTCGTTAAATGTACCAGACTTAAAAATTATTCATATAAAAAAAGTTCTATGAACACGTTCGAATGTTTTAGAATATGTGGAGGATTTATCTAAAGTAATTTTAAATTAAAATCAAGATATTTTTTAAAATAATTTTTAAACAAGTTTATAGTCTAATTAATAAATACATACAGCAATTATATGTAATAAATATTTATTTTAAATTTTTTTCGAGCTATATTGGGCTTTTAAGTCAAAGTTGTTGTCGTTAAATCAGGATTTAATTCGTTAATTTAATTTTTAGTAATTAATTTATGTATTTTATTTTTCAAAGAGGGAATTTCATTTTAAACATGTTAAGCCTCCATATTCATAAACAAATAAATTTTTTTGCGTTTATATTTATTGTTGTATCTTCAATAAAATTTAACTAACATTACTGGGGGGTCTACATTAGCCATGAAGTTGGTATGAACATCATGTCGGACATCGCATATGGCTAATGTAGACCGCTCATGTCCATGTTTCGTCCATGCTCTGCCATCGATGGCCGAACATATGGCTGAGCATCAATGTTCGCCATGAGATTCGCTGTCAACAACCATTTTTAATAGAAAGAAAAGAGACAGAAAGAAATTGTTAAATATTCCATTTCTATTGCACTACCACCAAATACATTGATAAGGCAGAACATGGACATCGCACGTATTCACCACAACAAAGAAGTTGATGAATTTTTTGCAGTTGCTCTGCCGGCGTCATGTTCATGTCATGTTCAAGTCGATGGCTCGTGGAGACGTAGGGTTAAGTAATAAAATCTTAACTCTAAAATTTTAATTTTTAACCGTAGACACATAACCTTCGTCGAAACGACGAACACCGGACAAAGAAATCGCTATTTCTTTTTAACACATGCACCGATCGCTGCAAAATTTCTTCCCAACTTAGCTTTCGCTGAGCTTTTGCAGGCGCGTAAGCACATAATTTCTGAAGATATTACAATTTTGTTCGTCGTTTCGACGAATGCTTAGAGTTTGTGTATATTTTCTTGGCAATTTTTTTATTTTTATATTCTCTTTTATACAGTTTTTGTCATTGGTGTTTTTATGTATTCTACGTTTTTTATTGGTCGACGTCTCCTTACTCAGTGCATTAGAGGTATTATCTTATAGCGAAACAGAAGACAATGTGGAGTTTGATGATGTAGAAATCGATAATCAAGATGACCCTTCCGATCATGAGTCTGCTGGAAAATGTGGTGGATCCACGAACATTTCCTGTTCAATCGCAAGAAACTTCAGTGAATAATACATGTATGTTACCATTCTCAAGAAGCTATATCCGCAGTCGCTCTCGCCAGGTTTGGGCTACTACGAAAGGGCATAGTTCAAACAGAACAACTGCAATAAATATTGTAAATGTTGCCAGAGGACATGCTTGCAGATGTACATTCCAAATATGTCTGCAAAATATGGCGTCAAGTTGGAAATGATTTTCGACAGTGGCACAAGCTATATGGTCGATTGTATGCCATATCCTGGAAAAGGAATCAACGAAACGAAGAAAAGAAGAACTTGCAGTCTCTGCTCATAAAAAAGGCCCATGACAAAGTCCGTATACTCAATGAATTCAAATTCAATTCGTTGTTTTTTAAATCTTATTCCAGCAAAAAAAGACACTCCAAAGAAGTCATGAAAATATAGAATTTGCGATCGGGAAGTATTGCAAATTTGGATCATTTCTTATTAGTTTTACATATCCTTGCCATTGCAAGAAGTTCTGTTTTTCGACTACCAATCACCGAATTGGAAGCGATGCTCGGACAAATTTCTTTTTCGGTGTTCTATAATGATTTTTCCTCAAGAAAAAAGGATACAAAATTACCCATTTTCACAATTTTTTTAGGCGAGTGTGGCGAGTATTTTTTAAAATTATAAAGGATCCTTTTTTCTTAAGACACCTTAAAAATTTGTTCTTGCTTTTCTACTAATTACACTTTGCGACAAATAAAGACTTTTGGAAAAACACAAGAACTGGACAGTACAGGCTCGATTGTCCTACAATGGGGTAGTAAAAACCTTTACTCAGTTTGGCGAATTTGGTGGACAATTTTTTTTTATGGACCTCCAAAATTTCTGAAATCAGTGGGGCCTCAAAAAACGGTGTCATCAGTATTTGGCCAACAGCTAATTCAAACTTTATAATAACGCTTAACTATATATGGCAATAATGTAGCTAAGAGTCTGTTTAACAGATTTTTTTAACATTTCATGTCAAAACATTTTTTTTGTGAACTTTTTGTTGGTAAAATTAAGGAAAAAAATGTTTTTTTTTCACTTTTTTCAGAATAACTTACAGGGACTTGTAATTGTTAACTAACAATATTTGGCAAACTTATAGTTACGGTAGAGCTGAACAACTTTTGTGAACATATCAATACAATCTGCACGTATCTAGGCACTCTAATAGCTCACACAGACCACTTTTTACCTTAAAAATTTAAGTTTTTCACTATTTTTTTATGCTAAAAATATATTTTTTTTGAAAATGGTATATTCAAGTGCATACTTCTTTGTTGTGTTTCACTAACATTTTGTGCCCAGAAAAATAATATGTTCATGTACTTTTTTTGAAAAAAATTATTTTGTTCACTTTTTTCAGTATAACTTATAGGGACTCCAAATTTTTCATTACCATTATTTGGCAAAACAACAACAAACAATAAAAAATAGTAAATACTAAAATCAGCAACAAAGAAAACAAAAAAAAAATGCAGTAAAAATATAGCCTGACTCGTAAAAAACGAAAACTTTTAAGGTAGAAATTAGTTTTTCTGGGCTGTTTAGGGTGCCCAGATACATTCAGATCCTATTGACATTTTCACAAAAGTTGTTCAGCTTTACCGTAGCTACAAATTTGCCAAATATTGTTAATAAGAATTTACGAGTGCCTGTAAGTTATTCTGGAAAAAGTGAAAAAAAATTTTTTTTCCTTAATTAAAAAAAAAAGTGCACGAAAAAAATTTTTTTTGGCATAAAATGGTAATAAAATCTGTTTAGCGAACTCTTAGCTACATTATTGCCATATATATATAGTTAAGCGGTATCACGAAGTTTGAATTTTCTGTTGGCCAAAAGTTGATGACACCTTTTTTGAGGGCCCGCTGATTTTCCATAACTTTGGAGGTCCATAAAACGAAATTGGTCACCAAATTCGCCAAGCTAAGTATAGGGTTTTACTACCCCGTGGTAGTACAAACGAATCTATACTGTCAAGTCCGTATGTTTTTGGACTGTTGGACTGTGTTATATGCATATTTTTAATATAGATTTTTTGGAAGCAAAGAAAATGTAGTTCCTTAAAAAATACTTCCAGTTTTTTATACTGGGTTAATATCAATTTTAAATATTAATAATCTCATACACTGTAATTTTGTATAATAAAAAAAAATTGCACTTGAGTTTTGTTAATCTAAACTTGAACTCAATTTCAATATTCGTATCGGTATCGGAATCGGTATCGGCGATATTTATTTTTAAGTATCGGTATCGGATCGGCAAAACGGCGTATCGTTGCATCCCTATTTACAACCGATATTATACGCCCCAAAATGTGCTCGTCGAAACGACGAATATTTAAGTGTAAAAGGGGTAACTTGGTAAGTCCAGCCAATGCCAGCCAAAAATATTTGTTTCAGCGGTTGGTTCTTAGGTTGTCTTACGTGTCTCGTGTTCGGTTGAGAGCAAGAGTGTCCCTCCTTCTCAGCCGAGTGTGGCCTCTAAAGCAATGATGCGCCAAATTTAAACTCAGATTGTATTGCAGCATATTAGTATTAGTGAAGAAAGAGAGTTTTCCCAGCAAACATAAAGTCAAGCGCTTAAAATATGATGCCTCACTTTATGTCCTTATGTAATACTTTAACCCTTCAAACTTAAAAAAAAAATTTTTATTTTAAAAATCACATTTGGCTACTTTCAAGACATTTAATTTTTTTAATTGTAAAGATTTTGTATATGCAAACGCTTTTTTAAATTTTGTAATTTGTATGGAAAAATTTTATTTTGAAAAGCATTTAAAAATAAGAGGGAAGATGTTCTAAAACATTTCCATAGTAACACAAATGAATTTAATATGAAAGAAAAAAAACCTTTCTGCAAGCCACACTTTTTTTTTACAGAAATTAAAAGGCTGGTTGCTTGAAATAGAAATTAATGAAGAGCAGTCTGAAAACCACAAACTAAAGCTGGAGGTAGCAGGCCTAATAAGTTTATATTTTATTAGGAATATTAGAACATTTTCTGATAGAGTGTTGAATAAAAATATGCTCCGCAAGACTATGAAAGGCTAAATTAAAATGGCTCCAAAATGAAAAGTGGCCCAAAGGTTTTCCATTAAAAACGACAATAAATTTGTCGGGGCCATTTTTCCTCTTATGGGGCGGGGGCGATTTTAAATTTGTTGGTTTCGCGCCATTTTTTCTATTTAGCGGCTATTTTTAATTTTATATTTTTTAATTTGGAGTCATTTTTCCTTTTTTGGTGCCCTTTTTTCTATTTTGGGGCCTTTTTTAATTTGGGGCGATGTTTCATAAAAATGGTCCCAAAATATGTGTAGGAAAAATAGTCCCAAATTCAAAAATAAAAATTGCGTCAAAAATAGAGAAAATAACCCCATAATTCGAATTGCTGTTTTCAGTACAAAATTTTTGGGTTATTGTCTGTCATAATGTCCTTTAATGATCCACATATTCCCTTAAATATTTGATAACATAAAAGGCATTATACGAGTATGTTACCAAATGAATTGTTTATAAATAAAATACTTGAAACACGAATGTTTGCTGGATGACTATTAATGAAAAAATGTATAAAAAATATAAGAAAAATGTATAAGCATCCCCCGTGTGTGCATTCGTCGCAGTCTCATCGACAACTAAATGAAGAGCATAAGAATCCGTGTTAAGAATGTGTGTGACATAAATTCCACAATTGTGGTATGGTATGGCAATTAATGCCTACCAGTTAACTAATTAATGTGTTACCTTCTTTGGGAAAGGGATAGTATATGCTCTAAAGTTAATGATGTTTCGGGCTAGGGATTTTTTTATGTATATTGTCACATGTTTAGAAAACACAGTCTTAACCAGCGGCACATCTAAATCGTTATGAATTCGCTTGTTTCGGACATACCATGGATCTACTGTAATCGTACGGAGTATTTTATTTTGTCACCTTTGAATTTTTTCAACATTTGATGCCGAGGCAGTGCCCCATAACTGGATATCGTAGGACCATATTGGTTTTATAATGGAGTTGTATAGAAGAAGTTTACAATCTAAGCTTAGAGTAGATTACCTTCCAATGACCCAATTCATTTGAACTGCTTTTAATTTTATTTGGGTCACCTCTGCATTTATGTGGGACTTCCATGTTAGACGACGATCAAGATGAACACCGAGATATTTTACTTCAGTGTGTTGAGGTATAGTTTGGTTATTGATTTGTATAGGTGGGCAGGTTTCTCTGCACAAAGTTAAAGTAATGTGTAGACCGAGGTATATACTAGACATCTGCAACAAGCCATTTGAAATGCCTTTTAAATCACACTATGTTTTTCCAAATCGTGCATTGATTTAACTTGAAGTTTACATGCTAAATCATCACACCATACGAAAACAGGAATGATTTACAAATCATAGGCTTGTAAGTAGTGATCTTACGAATATCAATTTTCAATATTCGCGAATACGAATACGAATATCTGAAACAATATTCGCCGAATTCGAATACGAATACGTATATTCAATCTGAATAGCTAGTACCACTTAATATACAATACAAAAACCGAAAAAAATCGTCAAAACGAAAAAAACATTATAACATAAAAAATCCCTATAACTAAAATATCACAAAAAACCGAAAAAAGTCCCCAAAACCGAAAAAGGGCCATAGCTGAAAAATGCGCCAAAATTAAATTAAATCGCTAAAACTAAAAATATCGTCAAAAAGCGAAAAACGTTAAAACAAACAAAAACCAAAACTAAAAAAATCGCCAAAAAACAAAAACAAATTCGAAAAACCAAAAATCATCAAAAAACGAAAAAAAATCGCCAGAACGGAAAAAAGTGTCATAACCAAAAAAAAAAATCGCTAAAACTAAAAAAATCACCAAAAACCGAAAAAATTTCCAAAACCGAAAAAAGCCCCAAAACTAGAAAAAAATCGCCACAACTAAAATAAATCGCTAAAACTAAAAATATCGTCAAAAAGTGAAAAAAAAACGTTGAAAAAACGCCAAAACCAAAAAATCGGCAAAATTAAAAAAAATAGGAAAAACAACAAAAAAATTTCAAAAAATAGGCAGAAAAAATCAACAAAAATCACGAAAATTAAAAAAGCGGCAAAATCGAACAAATCGCAGAAAACAACGAAAAATACTTAAAAAATAAAAAAAAAATAAAATTAATCATAAAAGCACAATGAAAAAACTGCCAAAATGAAAAAGGGGCAAAAAACGAAAAGCGATATACATATGTGTATTCGAACCCTTCGTGTGGGAGCCAAAGTCGCACTTTACTTCATTTATTCTGTTTTTTGTCTCACAACTTCATAAATATAAAGTTTACACAACTTTGTTTTCCACAAAAAACTTGAAGTAATCCAAATTTAATTTTTTTCGACCACTCAATTTTTTCGAAATAGCTGACTTCTAACTGAATCCATATTGATTATTAGACTAAGGTTCGTAACGTTTTTAATTCAGAAAGAATTGGGCATGATTAATATTCCAAGGAACAAGGGAAAAATTAACATCAACTTAATTTTTCAACGTACACAACAGAACAGAGTAGCGCGCCACTTTCGGAAGCCGCTACACTTCCATCGTCAGTGCTAACGTGTATTTTGCTTATCACCACTTGTCAGGTGGCCCAGTTGAATGTGATTTCAATTCTTATATATAGAACTTTTTCGTGAAAATTGAATACGAGAATTAAATTCACTTTCAGGTTGATATTTGAAAATTGAATGTGGTAGAGGGCAAAAAAAATGCAGTTTTGGCGTTTTAAAAGTTTACATCTGAAATTCCTTTTAGGAGGAGTAAATTTTACCCATCTAACTCTTTGCTGTATGGGCCTTTTTGTACCTTTATTAAGAAAGATTTACTCTGCTTCAGCGACGATATAGCGGGCTGAAATATCTTACAAAAATATTTGTAATAAATTTCTACTTTAAGTTTTAAAAGACACTAAAGCTCCAAACTCATATTGAAGGCCAGAAATCATTCAAAACTTAAAACGTATTTAAGGGTTAATTTCGAAGGAAACGGAGAAGGAAAGTGAAATACAGCACACAAAATATGAAATCAATCAATTATACACCTGACATTCACTGATTGTTGTTTGCTTTTAATCCCTTTTAAAATGATGACAAGTTTGCATCTTAAATCTTTTGTTTTGTTGTAATGTAATAAAATATTTAATTAATTGTTTACATGCGGTATATCTGTCGTGGTTTTTATAATTAATTATTTATTATTGAATGTTCAGTACAAAATGAAATAAAACAAACTAAAATGAAAAAGTAATAAATGTAACTTTTTTTTTTAAACAACTTAATTGCAATTGTTTTTACCAGACACTATTACAAAATTTTCATGTTGTTATTTTGTGATTTTTATCGTAAGAATCTTTAAAGTTTACAACTTTTTTTCTTTAATTGTTTAAAAACTACCTTTGAATAGAATAATTAATCTTACTTAGCAATGTTAATTAAGACAATATTTTAAGTATTCATGTCGTTTCTGAATTCTGCCGTTTTTTTTTCTTACAAAATAATCCTCTGAAGTTTAGTTTTGCAAATTATGGCGCTCTTGCTTAATAAATTTTAGTCAGCTTAATGACTTTGGATTTTAGTTTATTTTTAAATTCCATGAATCAGGGGGGTTTTTTGTTTTTAAAGCTAAAATTTTCTTTAGCCTTCCTTTCTCTTTAATTAAAATTAGCATCAGCAGCTGTTTTCTTTTTGCCATTTAAAAAATGAATAACTTCTTGTTTTTTGATATAAAATTTCCATGTAATTTTTTTTTTATTATAGATTTAAAAATAATTTTTTTTGTACGTCTTTTGTTTATGGTGCCATAAAATTTTTTTCTTTTCATGTTACACAAGTTTTGCAGAAAAAAAAGAATAATAAAAAGTTATTGATAAAAAAGTGATTGGCAAATTTTTGTTAATTTTTTTCTTTTTCAACTAAATTTAAAACAAACAAATGCTTGCAAAATATGAAAATTGTTGTTTGCAAAATAAGCAAGAGAAACGATCGGGTGAAGTGATCAAACTTTATTTACTAGTTAAGTTTTCAAGTGAAGCTTGTCGCCCTTTGGTGAGAGTTTATGACCTTGATGGTATATGAAAATTTCTAGGCTTTCTTTTGAAAGGACTCTTTTCTTTATTTTATTTTGAATGTTATTTTATTATAGACGTGTGAGGTAGTGAATCCATGGCTAGTTACACTGTACACCAAAATTAATTTTTTTTTATACGTGTGTCGGAGTTTTGAAAGTTTACATCTGGGAGTTAAATTTTCCCACTTTTAGTGACTCAGGATAGGAGATCTTGTACGTTGAAGGTATAAAATGTGCTTAGCACTTTTATATAAAACACAACGAAAATCTCTTTTGTGGCATATTTTAAGCCATGAACTCTTCGTTGTATGCGTCTTTTTGTCCTTCTCTTAAAAAAGTGTCAAAAACCCCTTTCAACGGCCATACATCGTATTACAATGTTCTAAAAAAATGTTCCCTGTGGTGTTTTACATAAAAGTGCTTAACACGTCTTCTATCTTAAACTTAAGGCATACAAGGACACCTATGTTGAGTACTAATTGTGAAGAAGTACAAAATTAACTCTCAAATACATTTTAAGTTTTGAATGATTTCTGGCGTTCAAAATGACACTGGAGCTTTGGTGTTCTTAAAGATATGTAGTAGAATTTTATGATAAATATTTTTGTAAGACATTTTAGCCCGCTAGATCGCCGTTGAAGGGGACCTTTTTGTTACTTTTTTAAGAAAGGGAGAAAAGGACTCATACAGCGAAGCATTAGAGGGGTAAATTGTCTTCGTTGAAGGGGACTTTTTTGCTTCTTTTTTAAGAAAGGGAGAAAAGGACTCATACAGCGAAGCATTAGAGGGTTAAAATGTGAAGTTTTATGGCAACAATTTTTGTAAAAGGGGAGTTTCTCGCCCTTTTTTGAGAAAGGGATACAAAGAGCCAAACAGCGAATAGTTATAGGGTTAAAATGTTCCACAAAAATGTTCCTCGTGGTGTTGTAAATAAAAGTGCCCAGCACATCTTATACCTCAAATGTAAGAATTAAAAGAATTCCTATGCGGAGTACTAGCTCTGCAGAGGTACGAAATTAACCCTTAAACACATTTCAAGTTTTGAATGATTTTTAACGCTTAAGTTGAGTTTGGATCTTTCTTGTCTTTAAAGGCTTCTCCCGATTTATATCGAGCTTTCTCAGGGATCGCTCTATACGAGTTGTTATAGATGGGATCTCATCCAACGAGTTCAAGATTAATTCAGGGGTACCACAAGGTTCCGTTCTTTCTCCTACCCTATTTCTTATTTCTCCTAATGACCTTCTCTGCCAAACTTTCAATACTATCTACTCCTTTGTAGATGACAGCAGCATCTGTCATTCATATTCATTCAGTAATGGACCAAGCCTGTCCCTGTCGGAGAATGGCGCCTGTCGGAGATTGAGGCAAAACTTTGAATGCGACATTTAATCGCGATTTTGTAACAATCTCTGAATGGGGTCATGCGAATAGGATCGATTTTAATGTTCGTAAGACCCAGTTTTGTATGCTTACCCACAGAAGTTGACCGATCGTGCTGCTTCATCTGTAAATATGGGCGGTGTGGGTAACGAGGAATCAGTAGCTCTTGATGTTCTTGACATGAAAATACAGTGTGATTGATGTTCCATGGACGGATCACATTTTTCAGGTCTCAAAAGAAGCATTCAAGTGCCTCAGTTTCCTCATCTGATCTCCTCAATATTTACACCGCTTATATCTGCCCGAAAATGGAATACAACTCTCATGTATGGACAAAGAAGCATTCAAGTGCCTCGGTTTCCGAAGACGGTATAAGAGATAGTTCACCCCATCTGATCTCCTCAATATTTATAACGCCTACATCCGCCCGAAAATGTCTTCAAAGTCTATTTTGAAGTTACTCGACCGCGTACAGGAGAGGGCAAAGAAGCTTATCGGAGACAGTAAGGTGGCCAACTCTATTGACTCGCTGTAGCATCGACGCACTGTGGGGTGTGTTTCGCTGTTTTATCGTTACTACAATGGAGTGTGTTCTGATGAAATCATGGAACTTGTTCCCGAAACCCACTCATTTTTGCGAACAACACGTTCTTCGTTAAGAGCACATCCATTTGTGGTCGATACGCCAGTGAATCGCACTACGCATTACAGAGAAAATTCGTTCCTTGGCCAAACAGTTCATATGTGGAATAAACTCCCTGCAGAGGTATTTCCTATCACTTTCAATGTTGGAAAGTTTAAATCGAATATCCATAAAAACTACTCCCTATATCCCCCTTCCCATAACCAATTTTCCTAATTCTGTCACAATGCATTGCACGAGTAGGGGCTATCCTCTGAGTGTCAGTCTTACAAAAAAAAAGTGTTACATACATCTTAAGCCTCAAACTTTAAAATTACAAAATTGCCTATGCCGAATACTAATTCTGAAATTAGCCCTTCAACAATATTTTTGTAGAACATTTTAGCCCGCTATATCGCCGCTGAAGGGAAGTTTTTCACCACTTTTTTAAGATAGGGATAAAAAGACCTATACAGCGAGGAGATGGAGGGTTAAGATATTCCACAAAAATGTTTCTCGCGGTGTTATACATAAATGTGGCGAACACATCTTATACCTGAAACTTAAGAATTAAAAGATTTCCTATGTCTACTTGTGAATAAGTACGAAATTAACTCATAAACACATTTTAAGTTTTGAATGATTTCTAGCGTTTAAGTTGAGTTTGGAGCTTTAGGGCCTTATTTTGTAAAACGCAACGCTAAGCGTTGACTAATTTCGTGTGTGTTTTGTTTTTGCAAATTACATTTTTTCCATACAAAATTTATCAACGCTTGGCGTTGCGTTTTACAAAATAAGGCCCTTAGTTTCTTTAAAGACTTATTGTAGAATTTTATGGTAAATATGTTTGTAAGAAATTTTAGGCGGCTACATCGCCCCTAAAGGGGACTTTTTCACCACTTTTTTAATGAAATGGATAAAAGGACCCATACAGCGTAGATTTATCGGGTTAAAATGTTCTGCAAAAATGTTCCTCGAGGTGATGTACATAAAAATGCTAAACACATCTTATATCTCAAATGTAAGAACTACAAGATTTCACATGCGCGGTACTAATTGCGAATAAGTACGACATTAACCCTTAAGCACATTTTAAGTTTTTAATGATTCCTGACGTTCAAGTTCAGTTTGGAGTTTTAGTGTCTTTGAAGACTTACAATAGAATTTTATTCTATATATATATAAATAAAAGAGTAACGTTATTGAGTGACTGACTGACTGACTGACTGACTGACTGACTGACCGATTCATCATCGCCCAGCCCAAACCACTAAAGCTAGAAAGTTGAAATTTCGTATGTAGGCTCCCCTCGGGATGTATAGATCCATCAAGACGGAGTTTTGGTAAATTCAAATGCTAAGGGGGTTAAAACGGGTAGAACCGGTAACCTTATATCTTCGAATCGAAGTAAGGTAGACATAAAATTCCAAAACCATCATAATAAGATAAAAAAATGAGCTGACAGTTATTTGGTACTTTCTTCAGATTTGTACATTTAGGGGCCGATAAAGGGTAAAAATATAATTTTGGTACTTTTTTGTTAACCGTTTATCTCCTAAAGTAATGAAGATAGAAATTAAATTTAAAATGCATTCTTCTATTCTTACGAAGCCCTCCCAATTGCTTTGGTACTTTTTTGAAATTCGAATATACAAAAGGTAAAATTGGTTGCTCTTTTTGGTACTTTTTTCCATACAACTATTTTTTTATGCAAATTGATATACATAGTGAATGAATATGTTTGTATATTTTCACTAAGAAAGGATTTTTGAGAATTTTAATTCTAAGGAGATTAAAAGGGGTAAAAACGGGTAAAATCGGTAACCTTATATTTTCGAATCTAAGTAAGGTAGACATAAAATTCTAAAAGCATCATAATAAGATAGAAAAATGAGCGGATAGATGTCTGAAACTTTTTTAAAATCTGTACATTTAGGGGCCGAAAAAGGGTGAAAATATAAATTTGGTACTTTTTTTGTTAACAGTTTATCTCCTAAAGTAATAAGTTAGAAACTAAACTTGAAATTCATTCTTCTCTCCTTAAAAAGCCCTCAAAAACCGTTTTGTATTTTTTCAAATTTTAATATATAATGGGTAAAATTGGTAGCCCTTTTTGGTACTTTTTTCCATACAAATATTTTTTATGCACATTGATACACATATTGAATGCATATGTTTGTATATATATTTTCTAAGAACGAATTTTTGAAAACTTAAATTCTAACGGGATTAAAAGGGGCAAAAACGGGTAAACTCGGTGTTCTTATATCTCCGAATCTAAGTAAGATAGACATAAAATTCCAAAAGCGTCATAATAACATAGAAAAATGAGTGCATAGGGGTTTTGTACTTTTTTTGAAATTCGTACATTTAGGGGCCGAAAAAGGGTAAAAATTTATTTTTGGTACTTTTTTTGTTAGCCGTTTATATTTTAAAGTAAAGGTCCTTTTTCGAAACACCACTTTTTTGAAAATGTAGTTCTAAGAAATGGGACTTTTTGAAAAATGTTTTTTAGAAAGGGTACTTTTTGAAAATTGTACTCTTTTGAAAATTGTTCCTTTTTGAAAAGTTACTTTTTGGGAAAGGTTCTTTTTAGGGCTGTGTACACCAAAACTGTAAATTAATCTTATTGTTTTCGATACGCTGTCTGTCAGTCCGTCTGTCTTTCTGTCTGTCACAGGCTGTTTTCTCGAGAGCCGTAAGAACTAGGGGCTAAAGATTAAAGGGTGTTCTAAAGCGAACAACGCAACATGTTGAAATACTAATGTAATATACAGACTCTTTTATATAGACTCTCGAAATTTCCAAAGTTAGTGTTAATTGGTGTAGTCTGTAGAATATTTAACACAACAAAAATTAAAGGGAGTTCTGAAAGTTAATGTAATTTTGACTATGTAGTTTAAATAGTTTGCTAGAACCCGTCAGAGGCAAAGTCTTGAAATTTTAAAAAACTATAAAACTAAAAAATTCCAGAATTAAGAAAGTCAAAATGAAAAAAAATCGCCAAAATGAAAAAAATCGCTAAAACAAAAAGATTCGCCAAAACTAAAAAGATCGCCGAAAAACTAAC
This sequence comes from Panzeria rudis, assembly GCA_956483635.1. Lineage (NCBI taxonomy): Eukaryota > Metazoa > Arthropoda > Insecta > Diptera > Tachinidae > Panzeria > Panzeria rudis. The sequence continues at coordinate 173,703,423 of OY101448.1, forward strand.
CAATTTTATGGTTATTTTTAAATGAGTTAATTAGTTTTTCTATATCCGCACAACAATGGGGTAGCGAAGCACGCCGGGTATAGCTAGTGATAAATATTTTTATAGAACACTATATCGCCGCTGAAGGAGTTTTTCTCCATTTTTTAAGTAAGGAGGAAAAATAAACCTATGCAAAGAAGAGTTAGAGGGATAACATTTTCCACAAAAATGTTTCTAATGGTGTTTATATAAAACGGCCAAACACATGTCATACCTTAGACATAAGGACTACAAGATTTCCTATGCCAATTTCCTATAAAAAATGTGCCAAAGGGAGTAAAACTTTAACTCCCAATAAAATGAATGCCAGGTGTAAACTTGCAAAAGGCTGATACTCGTATTTTTTTCTGCAGCCCTCAACCAGATTCAGTCCTTAGAACCTTATCATTTCTTTTTGTGTGGTACAGTGTTATGGGAATGTAAACTTGAATTTATTTCTGTGAAGCATCTCTAAACATTTAATTAAATTCATGAAATTTTAAGAACAGAATAGAGTACTTGCGTACGCTCATATCAGAGTAAAGAAAATTAGTTACAATTAAGAAAACCTATTGTCTGTGCATAAGAAAAATTTCATATAAAACACCGAAAAAAAAAACACTGAAATGAATGTTCCCTAATAAGCAGTATTAAGTGCTTGAAAATGACTAATATATATATTTTTATTAAAACAGGCATTATGAATTTGTTACACTCACTTATTTATGACTATACTTACTTGCTTAATATTGAGTTATTTTTTTCGTAATTATCTTAATTTTATTGATTTATATGGTACTAAAACATTAACAATACATTAAACTTTATTTTGAGTTGATGAAAAAAAAAATAAAAATAAAACTGGAATCTATAAGAATGACATAACAAAAGTTTGAAGTTGCATTACAGGAATAAAAATTTGAATTTGCCTTTAATATATTATTAATTTCCTCGTATTTTTTAACATTCTTTAGAAAGTTAAATAAGTGACTGACATGCTTTGGAGTCAAAAAATTATTTTATTGCCCTCATGTCGTCATATACGCTTGAATGCATGAATATGTATATTATTAAAGCGGCCGTAAGAGATTAAAAAATGGATTTCTTCATCTTTTATCTTTTAAAATAATTCTTTACAAAACTTTGGAAAGCATAATATAACGCACAGAAAAAACTAAATTTCATTTTCTTTAAAGGAATTTAATGAAATTGTAAATATTTTGTTTACAAACGAACCTACAAACAAATTTGTAAATATAGACAAAAATATCTCAACAATTTCATTGAAAACTATCGTATTTTTTTCATTGAACAAATTGTTTAAATCTATAAAAAAATTTGTCTAAAAATATTTACAAATTGCAAACAAAACAATTTACTAAATCAAACAAAAAGATTTACTGGATTTTCTGGAAAAAATCAAACAATATTTTTGTATGAATTTATGAAAGAATTAGTCTAAAAATACTAACAAATATTAAGTAAAATATTTACTGGATTTTTTTTGTAATATATCAAACAAAATTTATGTCTGGGTCATCATCATCCATTAAGCATTTATGAAATTTGTTTCGCTTTGTTAAATGTGTTCAAGTCTGACTGTTTATCTAAAGATTTTAAAAAATGAATGAGAATTAATGCAACGACATTAACAAATTGATTCACTCAAAAATCTTCAGTAAACAAACTTGGTACAATGGCATTTCTTTTGCTATTATTGTTGTTCTTGTTGTTATTTGTGTGTATGTCGTCATCGGGGTTGATTTTTTAAGACACAGTTTTTCTTGTTGTTTTTGGTATTTGCGTCTTAAATAAGAGTCAAACATACAATTCATTGATTATGTAAAGAGCATTTACTGAAAATGAAATTTATTTTTAGACAAACTTTTGTTTGAAAATTTTTTGGTGATCATTTTTTTTCTGTGCGTAACGGTAAAGCCAAGTGGCTGAAAAATGCAAACGACATTAACAAATTGATTCACTCAAAAATCTTCAGTAAACAAACTTGGTACAATCGCATTTCTTTTGCTATTATTGTTGTTCTTGTTGTTATTTGTGTGTATGTCGTCATCGGGGTTGATTTTTTAAGACAAAGTTTTTCTTGTTGTTTTTGGTATTTGCGTCTTAAATAAGAATCAAACATACAAATCATTGATTATGTAAAGAGCATTTACTGAAAATGAAATTTATTTTTAGACAAACTTTTGTTTGAAAATTTTTTGGTGATCATTTTTTTTTCTGTGCATAACGGTAAAGCCAAGTGGCTGAAAAATGCAAACAGTGATGTTTAATTTTTTATGTTTTTGAAATATTAAAATGAAAATAGTTCAGCATATTTTATATTAAATTTGTTAGTTTTGCCCAAAAAAAGGGTAACATTTTCTATAGTGCGTGTATCTACGTAATAATGCTTAAAAAAAGATTCTTAAACAGAGATCCGGCCAGACCGGATGGCAGTCCAAACAGTAGGAACAACCAGCGTTACCGTTGTGCGACTAAAGTCGCATTTTGGCCTAAGCCTGCAACAAATTCAACGTGTAAATGCCGTTATCATTAAATTTCAAATATTTGAATATTTCAATTTTAACCGGGTAACTCATGCTCATGTATTCAATATAAAAAATAATCACCATATTTTTGCTATTATCAAAATCCTGAGACTCTCGCGTAAGATCCCGGTATTCGGGACTTAATAATCCCGGGTTTTCGGTATTCGGGATTTCGGGAATGGCATCTTTAGTATGTATGTGTGTGTGTGTGTGTTTTTTTTTTGTACATTTTTAAACCTCTCATAACTTCAGGACGGCTTAACCGATCGGTACCAAATTTACGACATTGAAAAGACATTGACTTCACTTAGGTTTCGTGATATAATGAACAGATTCGGTTCAGTGGATTTTGAGAGTTTTCGAAAATAAAATTGTTATTGTAATAATTTTTATTTTTAGTTTTTTTTTTCAAATAAATCCTAAGCTACTAAACCGATCGAATCCAAAATCTATTCAGCTCTTAAACTCATATAGAACAACGTCGACTGACGCTTTCTTTTAACAACTCTAAAACTTCTTTTCTAATCGATTTTTAAGATGCATTTACTTTTATGGACTTGAAAAACTGCTCCAATTTATTCTACCACCTGAGAAACAATTCGACCAAGCGACTTCGGTTTTTATTGTATTGCTCAAGTGCTTCCTATGAGTGCATAGCACTGCCGCGCTGGTCTTCTAGAAGTGTGCCTTTTAACGATTTTCTATTTTAAATTGCAAATTTTCTATGTCTGAGAAACAATTGGACACACCGACTCTACATTTTCTATGCCTCTGTCAGATTCCACCACCTATAGCTCCTTCCCTGAGAAGCAATTGGACCAACCGACTGCAGATTATTATTATATTGCCCAAGTGCTTTCTATGAGTGTATAGCACTGCCGCGCTGGTCTTCTAGAAGTGTGCCTTTTGTCGATTTATTATTTTAAATTGGAAATTTCCTATGTCTCTTTAAGATTCCACCCCCTATAGCGGCTTACCTGAAATTATTTCAACGGTAACGCTGGAAACAACAATGGTACCAATCGGCAGTACACATGTATTTGCTTTCATAAGAAATAAAACATTTTCAGGATTGGCTTATAAATGACGGAGTTCTGAGAAAGCAAATATAAAAAAGAATACAAGCGAATTGATAACCTTCTTTTCTTTTTCTGAGGCCGGCGAAAGAAACAATAGACGGCAAGAGTAGTGTTTCGACAAGCCGAATTTTTTTATATGCAAAAACGAAATGCTCGTGGTTTTAAAATAAAATAAATTATTTAACTCTTGTGATAGAAATCGATTCTACACATGAACCCATAAAAAGAAATGAATATCTTTTTATCTTAGTAAAAATTTGCAAAAAAGAAACAAAAAATTAAAAATTACAAAAAAGAAAAAAGGAGTAATAAAAAGTCAAGTCAAAAAACCCCCCAAAAAAAATCTGTGTTAATTAATAATTCCGATTTATTTGATTTTTAATATTTTGAAAATCTTTTATTCATATTGATAATTTTCGAACAAATTAAAGCAAAAATTTTAATGTTTATAATTTCCTAATACGAATAAGTTTGCGTATTAATTTGAATACATTTCCATTTAAAGTGTTTCTTTTTTAGCACGCGTGTTATTTAGATTTTACTTCTGCAACTGCGCAGACGCTTGTGCGAATTTCTATTAGTTGCTATAAACAAAAATGCAAGCAAAATTAACCAGTTTAAACGGGGTGAAAACAATAAATTAAATAACTTTGCTATTTCTAAATGGCTTTTTTCGGCTAAGACAAAATTTTTGTATACTCTTAGAGAAGATCAAATCGGAGCTCAAGTTTTGCGGAAGAACTCTAGAGATGGCTCAGGATATGAAATGCGAAACTCGTAAACATTTTTACTTTTTTCATATTTGTTTTAAACAGTTTTCTAAATCTTGGATATTCTACTTTGGGACTTTAAAGCATCGCTATTCAGCTGTCGATAGTTAAATTCGAATGTTCCTTTTCTATGATTCCGTAATTTTAATTTTCCAATATTTTGATATCAAAGACTGATTTTTGTCGATAGAAATATCTAATTTATTTCAAAAATTAAATTTATTCTGCTCCACGTGTAGCACTGCGGTGATTTCTTTCATTCTATTACATTTGTTTTCTGCTTTTCATTTTAAAAAGGGGACTTTCAAATGTTTCTTTGATGTTATTAAATTAAATTCATAGTAAATAGTTACTTGAATAAGTGTTTAAATAATTGCATTTATTGTTAACTGTGTAGAATTCTTAAAGTGTTATTATTTATGTACGCAAGTGGGAAATTCAATTTAATTCCCTTTTGAGGTTTTATTCTAGTTTTACTGAAAAAAACATGTGATATAATTCTTAATAATTACTGGGATTTCTTTTGAAATTTTAGTAAATCTGTCATAGCTGCTTTGATGATTAAAGATAAAAAATTCAATAATTTTGTGAATTTAAATGTTATTTTATGAGTACATACATGCTTATAATTACTTTTAGGACTATTACTAAATACATACTAAGTATCTTTCAGTTTAAGTTTAAAAAATCTATCTATGTTCATTAGAAAAGTCCACACTTCGAAAAAAAACATACACGCGAAGAAAAAACCTGGTAGAACACTCATAGAAAAATGTCCCATTGCATTGATGACGCCATATCCTTAGAATTTTGACATCAATGCTACACAGAAATGAAAAATCAATCCATCCGTACTTAAATTAATATCAAGCGGTGTCAAAAGTACGGTAATCTCGGTTTTCCTGAAATCGAGTACAGAAAGATTGATTCAAGAAGGAATATTTAAGTGAAAACTACTTAATTTTAGCCTGATTAGCAGGGACAGGGACTTCATGCACTAAAAAAAGGTATTTTAGGCACCTAAAATATGGCATAGAAAATGCGAAATATAGACTAAAAACCATAAAGTATGCACTTATTTTTTAAATTTTATTGAAACAAAAACATAACATTTTAATTCACTATCATTAGGTAAATATAAATATGAGGGTACAGAATGTAAAAATACAATATAAATAGAAATTAAAAAAATGTTCTTATTTATTTACATTTAAAAATAATATTTGATTTATATTTTCAACTGTAGAGTTTAATCTATTTGGTCTTAAATAGCTTTTTATGCATTGAAAAAGACCTTTCAACATCTACGGATGTGATCGGCGCATATTTAAATAATTCTAATTCTCTAATGGAATATATTTCTTTAACTGGATAATCACAAGGTATTGAAGCAAAAACACCAGTTTTATTTTTTTAAATCTCCCCACCGATTCAAAAAAAAGTTATGGGAAAAATCTGTAGGCAAGCAAAAACCGACTTCATTACAAAGAGCCAAATCTTGTACGCCATTTAGTATAAAAAATTTTCAAAATTCGTCCATAAATGGCAGAGCTATGTAATAAAAAATGGGGGGGGGGGGGGGCGTATCATCCCACCGATTTTCAAAATCAAATTATGGGACCAAACTGCAAGCAACACTTTTAAAACAAAAGAATAATTTAAAAAAATTGGTTCATTAATGGAGGAGTTATGCGATAATCAATATTTGTGTTTGAAGAGGGGGGCGGGGCAATGGCCCTTCCGATTTTCGAAAAAATATGGGATTAAACTACAAGCAAAGGTTTTCAAACATAAAAAGAATTTTGAAGATCGGTCCATAAATTTAGAAGTTATACGGCAATCAATATTTCCGAGGGGGGGGGGCAAATTGCCCCGCCGATTTTCGAAAAAAAAATTATGGGACCAAACTGCAGGCAAAGTCTTTCGTACAATAAAAGAATTCTGAAAATCGGTGCATAAAAGGAGGAGTTATGCGATAATCAATATTTTAGGGGGAAAAATTTCCCCCTATTTTCGAAAAAAAATTTATGGGACCAATCTGCCCTTTCAAAGAAAAAAAGAAGTTTGAAAATCGGCTAAAAAATGACATAGTTATGCGTGTACAAGCATAAAAAAACATACACGTGAATTGATAACCTCCTTCTTTTTTGAAGTCGGTTAAAAAAAGGGCAGGAGTTCGTTTTCAAGTTGTACATTTCATTAGTGGAATAAGCTTCTCGAAGTGATCTTTCCAGTCACTTTTGGTGTTGTGAAATTCCAGTAATCAGCCTTATTACGGTTGCCGTAGTCGTGACGAAATCGATAAAACGTGGCAACGCTTGCTATATGTTTTACATTGGAGTCGTTTAACTTCCACTACGACTACGACAATCGTAATAAGGGCCAATATGTTCAGAGATGCCAGCAACGGTTCCTATCCTCCTTTCCTAGTTCACCTGATTATTGGCAATAAGAAACATTGAAAATATTTCTAACACTCTTCACAATTTTTTTTTCTTCAAAATTAACTTTTAACAAAAAAACCACATATAAATATTTTAATCTTTGCTCATTTAAATTTTCTTGCTGTTCAACAAAAATTATAATTTCCATTTTAATTTTGAATCAATTAAATTTGCCAATATGAATTTAAAAAGATTAAATTAAAGAAATACATTCACAAAAACATTTAAATACTTCTAAATGTGTGATAAATTTTTGTGTTCAATAAATTTCATAAAACTCTTCTTTTGTTTCAATGGACTGGGTTCGATAAATGTATGCCAACAGATGTCAAAAGCAGGACTCAACACTTGTGTGTTGTTGTGTTGCTTTTGTTGTCAGGTCCAATGGCAATAACAAGACAAGAGATTTAGGACAATGCGTGTGTGTGTTTTGGGGCTTGTTGGGCGAGTTTAATACGGCAAAAAGAAATGGGAAAGGGTTAAAAAGAGGGCTAAAGAGTTTGTCTGCATTTTCAACTGACCAGATGGTTTAATATTTAAACACACATTAAATTGACTCAGAGTTTTTAATGGGGGGTTTTTTAAATTATTAAAAATGAAAAAAAAATTAAGGTATGATTATAATAAAACCTTTAAATTTTAAATTTATATGAATTCAAATTAAATATGCTCATCCTCCTTTTCTCTTTTAATATTTTAGTGACTAAAGCACTCACTATTGATTGGAAGCAGTTTTTGAAATTGATAAAGTGCTATTGTTTGTATTGTTGTAGAGTGTTGTTTAAAGCTATATTACACTATCTCACAATCCATTTGACTTCTGTACAAAATGCATCCCTGATCAAATGAGATTATGAAAATTATGACATCCGATATCGAACAATGTGTTTATATTGATCGATGACGAATGCCATAATCTCAAACTAAGAAAAATCGATCGAATCAGCTCGATATCGAAAGCGACGATTAATTAGGCCCCAGCTTTAAGAGAAGAATTTAAATATAAAATTTTAAGGCGATTTTATATTAAAAGCTTTCAATTTGGGCGAACGAACAAAAGTTAATAAGAATTATAAAAAAAATTAATGAAAATTAACTAATTAGCAAGTAAACTAAAAGAATCAAAAAGAGTGTAGCAGTAAGATATCTAATTATAACACTATGCAACAAAATGAAACTTTTGTCATGACCTTTGATCATCATTATATATTTTTTTTTTGATATGTTATGGTCCCCTAACTTCAAAAACAGTCGAAATTTAAAATTCTATAGCAATTTTTTTTTATTAAATTAATTTTTTTTTAAATTTTGGAGTTTTGGAATTTCATAATAACTTGGAAAGGGGAAGCTCAATTTAATTACAAAAACACTAAAAAAAATTGGAACAAAATTGCCTTTAAGAAGTTCCACCATTATTTATTTATATACTCAATGGGTTCGGAAATATTCATACCGCAATGATGAAATATATATTTTTTTATGCAAAATTGGAAAATTTTTTTTAATATAAAAATTTATAAAAAATCGAATATGACAAAAAGTTATAAATTTTATTAACTGGTCATAAAGCCACATATATCGCAAATAAAATAAGCTTTATTTCATGAAAATCGATGGATAAATATTGATTTTATTCATAATAAATTGAAGTCACCTAATTTTCGCAAAAGTTGAGAATATTTACACTGTACAACAAAATCAACTTTATTTAAATAACAAGGTTATTACATATGATTCTGGTGGAAGTCACCAAAAAAATACATACTTGTATCGGCGTTTTGAAAGTTTATCGGCTCTGTTCTGTAAACCGAATCCGAGTAAAGCTCTCGTTTTCCAAAAATAAATAATGCCCCCATTGATGTATTTTAAGCCATATATAGTAAATTAGTTTCAGCTCTAAAAATATGAAACTGCAAAAAAGTCTAAAAGAATGTTGCTACTAGTGGATTTAATTTCTCTAAATCGAGCGTTTTTAAATCGACTCGGTTTCCAGCCCCATAAAATAAGTCCGAGATATACCTATATCTGGGACTTATTTTATGGGGCAAAATTTTGCACATAGTTATACTGACTCGGCAGAGAATATCTTGTTGGGCTTACGTTTAAGGTGTAGGATGTGTTCAACATTTTTATGTAAAACTAGCTATACCCGGCCTGCTTCGCTACCCCATTGTTATGCAGATATAGAAAAAGTAGTTAGCTCATTTAAAAATAACCATAAAATTGGTTAGTTTTCTTGGCGATCTTTTTAGTTTTGACGAATTTTTGCGTTTTAGCGATTTTTTCATTTTGACGATTTTTCGTTTTGACGTTTTTAATTCTGGAATTTTTTAGTTTTAGAGTTTTTTTAAATTTCAAGAGTTTGCCTCTTACGGTTTCCAAGATACAGCAAACTGTTTAAACTACATAGTCAAAATTACATTAACTTTCAGAACTCCCTTTAATTTTTGTTGTGTTAAATATTCTACAAACTACACCAATTAACACTAACTTTGAAAATTTCGAGAGTCTATATAAAAGAGTCTGTATATTACACTAGTATTTCAACATGTTTCGTTGCTCGCTTTAGAACAACCTTTAATCTTTAGCCCGTAGTTCTTACGGCTCTCGAGAAAACAGCCTGGGACAGACAGAAAGACAGACGGACTGACGGACAGCGTATCGAAAACAATAAGATTAATTTACACTTTTGGTGTACAGAGCCCAAAAAAGAACCATTTCCAAAAAGTATCTTTTCAAAAAGTAACCATTTTCAAAAGAGTACCATTTCAAAAAGTACCCTTTCCAAAAAATATTTTTCAAAAAGTACCTTAAAACTACATTTTCAAAAAAGTATGTTTTCGAAAGAGTAACTTTACTTTAAAATATAAATGGTTAACAAAAAAGTAACAAAATTATATTTTTACCCTTTTTCGGCCCCTAGGTGTACAAATTTCAAAAAAGTACAAAACACCTATCCACTCATTTTTCCATCTTATTATGATGCTTTTAGAATTTTATGTCTACCTTACTTAGATTCGAAGATATAAGGTTACCGATTTTACCCGTTTTCACCCCTTTTAATCCCGTTAGAATTTAAGTTTTCGAAAATTCGTTCAGTATGTGTATCAATTTGCATAAAAAATAGTTGTATGGAAAAAAGTACCAAAGAGAGCAACCAATTTTACCCTTTATATATTCGAATTACAAAAAAGTACCAAAAAGTGTTGAGGGCTTCGTAAGGATAGAAGAATGCATTTTAAATTTAATTTCTATCTTTATTACTTTAGGAGATAAACGGTTAACAAAAAAGTACCAACATTATAATTTTACCCTTTTGCGGCCCCTAAATCTAAAAATTTCAAAAAAGTACCAAACACCCGTCCGCTTATTTTTTGATCTTATTATGCTGTTTTTGGAATTTTATGTCTCCCTTATTTAGATCCGGAGATATAAGGTTACTGAATTTACCCGTTTTTACCCCCTTAGCGTTTGAATTTCCCAAAATCCCGTCTTAGTGGATCTATACATTCTGAGGGGAGCCCACATACGAAATTTCAACTTTCTAGCTTTAGTGGTTTGGGCTGGGCGATGATGAATCAGTCAGTCAGTCAGTCTGTCAGTCAGTCAGTCTGTCAGTCAGTCACTCAATAACGTTACTCTTTTATTAATATAGAATAGATACCACGAGAAATATTTTTGTGAAACAATTAACCACGCTATATTGTCTCTGAATGGGAATTTTTTGCCCCTTATTTATTTAGGGGCCACAAACATCCACATTCGAAGAGTTAGAGGGTTAAAATGTTCCACAAAAATGTTAACCGTGCTATTCTACACAAAAGTGCTGAACACATCTTATACGTTAAGAGTAAGTCCTGCCTACAAGATATACAAAGCTGAATCAGTATAATTATGTGCAAAATGGGGGTAGAATTTAACTCCACTAATACATATAAATCCCAGATGTAAAGTTTCAAAAGGCCGACATGCGTATGTATATTTTTGGTGAATTCTATCAGAATCACTTGTAAGAACCTTATTAAGCACGTTAAACCACGATTTTTAATATATTCTATCACTTGTTTCGACTTTTTAAAGTCATAAACAGACATTCCATCTTCAGCCAAAATCCTTCTTGTAAGCCTTAGAATCCTTTTTGTAATATCGTTTTTCTGATTGTCTTCCTCAAAATTATTCCAACTAATGGGTTCAAAAGGTTTGTCCGAGGCGTGGGACGCACGCGCAGTGGCCATAGGCGATATAAGTAAGCACACAGTAAAAAAGTTGCTTCCAATAAAGCAGGTTTCTACTATTATGGAATAAAAGTAGCGCTGACAAACCTGCTGATATCGCTGCTGATTTTTGTATGGCGAGTTCCCGGATTGGAGTACTACATTTTTGCTCACAAAAGCGCTTTTGAAGCGCTAAAAATCATCAACATTTTCAGCACTAGAAAATATATGAAAAATGGTTTGATGTGGATTGGCGTCGTAGACGCCATTTTGAGTTTTCCTTATTTCGTTTCTTTATTTATTTTTATTAATTTCATATTTTTACTCAATGTTTGTTATTTTAACTTAAACTAGTATCGAACTAAGAACCTTCAGGTTTGAAGTCCAACGTACCAATCACTCGACCAAAAACACTGTTGAAAAATTGCACCAAGAAACTGAAATAAACTTAGCCTTTATTCTCGCTTAAAAACCTGCTTTGGATCAGCACTATAAAATCAGCTTTTTTGTATAGCTTGTGTACGAAGCTTTTGTATAAGTAAAAAGAAAATACTTTTCTCGCTTCAAAACTTGCATTGTTGTGACGCTATGAAATCAGCTTCTGAACAAGCTCATATTTTAAAGCGAATTGTGAAGCGCTTTATTTCTGTAGTGCTTCAAAAAACATGAACATTTTTTACTGGGCATTTATAGTGACTATAGAATATTTGTCTTTTTGAATCAAACTCTAACAATTAGATGCAAATGAGTAAACTTTGCTTTTTACCCACGGAAATTTGCCTTCTTTGTAATAGATTTTGGTCTAGAGGATACAGTTAAGAATGACAAAGGCGATGTCGTTCTTAGGTTTGTTCAAGTTCCAAAGTTTAAATAAGCCCTTTTGAAAAACCACTCCCTAATTCATTTAAAATGTTATTGTACATTCGTAAATGTACAGCCATTTTTATAAAAAGTATTTTAAAGAAGTTTCTTCGAATATTCGAATATTCGACAAAAGCGGTTCGAATACATAATTTTTTATTCTAAATTGAAAAATTTTGTTCGTTCGAGCAAAAATCAAAAAAACTATTTCGAATATTATTCGAATAATTTTTATTCGAATGACAATACTAATAGCACCATATCAATCAACCGTACGTTACAATCAGCCTTATGATTTCCGCATACGAGCAAATAAGTAACTGCACACATCTTCAAACATTTTTATAAGATTTTCATCTGCCAGGAATTTTCTGTTTTAATCTTTTATTCAGAAAGTCTTAAATACTCAGAAGATCAGGAATATAAACTTACTCAGAAACCTTAAGTATAATTGCTTTCATCTGTTTTATAGCAATTTAAGGCAATTAAAAAAATTATATGTGGGTCATGTTATGCCTTGAATATAAATAAATAAAAAACCAAACGCCATTCGCAAGCTTTGACACGTGACATCTATCATTCAAAATAATATTATTAAACGTTATTTAGAAAAAAAACACGTTTCTAAATATTCTTAAGCTGAATAGACTAGAATTACATTTAGTATTTTATTTAGCATATAATTAGGCCTTGATAAATTATTGTTAAAAATCTTAATTATACACTTAAACGTTTTAATGTAGAAAATTAGAAATAATTAAAAACAAAAAATACTAATTGAAGCACACACACACACACACACATACTTGATAGCAGCTATTTAAACAATTTAATAGAAAGAAAAGTAGTTAAAGTTATAGATGTCATTGGTAACCAGAGCAAAAGCATTCATTACTCGTTTATGTTAGGCTAATCTCTGAGAGACTCATCTGAACTCTAGAAGCTTTTTTGAGATGAACGAATATAATTCTGTATAATAATGTTGGATTCAGCATTGTTTCCTCTATCGATAGGCAAATTCCAGTAAGTCCTATGTTTCAAGGGCCACACAGAGGAAAAAAAGTCAATCCAGCGGCGGAAAAATACAAAAAAATTATTGATTTAAAAAAATTTAAACGCAGCATTAAAGCGGACAAATCAGTGTATTTAAAAATAAAATTTATTTATCACTAAGTTATCTGGCTCAGAAAATATGGCCTTTTAAACATTGAGAAAAATTGGATTGTAGTCCTTTATTGATTTTGATATCAGATTTGTTGGCATATTGGATCGTTAATGATTGACTTTTTCAGACAAAGTGATGTTTTTTCATAAAGTATTATATCAGCTATTTTAAACGACTTTACTTTATATATTTGCTATTTTAGTTAAGGATTAGAAGTGTAAATAAAGAAAAATCTTGCTTTGAAAACTTTTCTAAATCTTTATAGAGATACAAAAAAATTATACCAGAGTGAGTATACCAGAACTTTTTGTGGTATCTTAAAATAGATATTATAGAGTACTATTGTTCCAAAAATTAGCTACGGAGACTTGCGTATGCGACTATAACATCCGTTTTTCTAAATATATACCTTTTTAAAATTTTTCTTTCGAAACCACTTGCTATTAAATTAAGATAAGAATTGAAATTTGAATGCACTTTGAATTTGTTTATGCATTTTGAATTTTTAAAATTGGTCGTACATAGCAACATATAGCGTATTATAATTTATTTACAGATCTTGTAGCCTACAGCCTTTATATAACAAAATATAGCGTACACAGTGTTAAAAATACATGTCTAATTTTTACAGAATTTATAGCCTACATCCTTTGCTATAACATATCTAGACATTTTTGTGGATCAGAGTATTAGTTTGGAGGATATGGGGTTTTCGAAAACTTAAAAGTTTTATTGGTAAAATTTATCTTATACAACAACACATAGCGCCCACTGTATTAAAACAGGTGCCTAATTTTGTAAGGACCTTAAAGCCTACATCCTACCTATAATTTTTTGAGGATAATTTGGAAGAATGAGATTTCCGACGACTAAAGAATTTTATCGGTAAAATTGCTCTTATATAACAATATATATCGCCCACAGTATTGAAACTAGCTACCTCCTTTTAATAGAATTTATAGCTTACATCCTTGCGTATAACTCATCTTATGCATTTTTGTAGATCAGACTATTAGTTTGGAAGATATGGGTTTTCGGAAGACTTAAGAATTTTATTGGTAAAATTGGTCATATACAACAACATATAGCGCCCATTGTGCTAAAAATAGCTGCCTAATTTTTTACAGACCTTAAATCCTGCATCCTCACCTAAAATTCATCCATATATTTTTGTGAATCAGACTATTAATTTGGAAGACATAAGATAAAATTGGTCCTATGTAACAATATTTAGCGCCCACTGTGCTACAAATAGCTGCCTAACATTTAACACACCTTGTTGTAGCCCACATCCTTGCCTATAGTTTATTCATACATTTTTGGTGGATCAGAATATTAGTTTGGAAGATATTATTTTTCCGCCACTAGATTGATTGGCCTTCTTTCCCAGTGTGGGACGTATTGAAAATTGGAACATAACAGGAGAGATCAAAAAGCATTGATAAACATAGATAGCAAGCTCTCGTACTGTCAATAAAATAATGACAACTCTCCTTACACATATAGATATTGTGAATTCAACAAAAATGAGAGGACACCATTTTTGCATTTCAACACACTTGAGAGACTATCATTTTTCCACTTGAAAATGCACTAAATCGTAACTTTTTTCCACGCACAAACACTTTTTAGTTTTATTTAATTTTCTAATTTGTTTTGATATAAATTTTATATTTCTTGCTGTAATTTTAAAATATTTTTTAATTTTGTTGACATTTGTGTGTTGAAATTTATCAAAGTTTTCAACCCTATTTTTCATTGAACAGTATTGTATTTTTGTTCCTATTTGGGATAAAAATTTTTGGTACCAAATAGAAAAATTGCAAAAAACTGTTTAGCAAATCAATATTTTTTGAGCTCGAATGTATTAAAAAGCATTCTAAATTCATATTTTCATTAATCAATACAACAATAATTGCATAAACTTCTAAAAATTCATGTATAAAGAATATAAATAGTTTAGAATACTTTTTGTTACAACCAAGTGCGGTTTTAGTGCTGTGGGGAAATTTTTATTTCAAACCAATAATACAAAATGTTCTTCTAATACATCCTTAGACTTAGGTTTTTGACAGCACACTTAGGTTTTTGAAGTTTCTGTTTGGCCTCTATGTACCCTATGTCAAAAAGCCGTCAATTATGAACTCAAAGTCAAAGCACGTCTAAAAACGCAAGTTTTTAAAATTTTCTCATTGAGTTTTCAATGTTAGTCTTTTTTAGCCAACTTCAAAAAAAAAGCACAAATGTTATCAATTCGTCATGTATTTTTTTTAAGGATCTAATCTCAAAACTTCGCCATTTATAAACCGATTTCAGATTTTTTTCTTTATTAAAACAATGGACCATAGATAAATACGTAGATTTCCAACTCTCGGCCTGTCTATAAAAAATTGACAACTCTCTAACACGTATAGGTCTTGTGCATTCAATAAACTTGAGAGAGGCAATTCAACACACATCACAGAGCGTAATTTTTGCACTTGAAAACGCGGTAAAATTTATGTTTTTTTTACACACAAACATTTTTTTCATTTTATTAAATTTTTTTTTTATTTCTTTTTGGTATAAATTTTATGTTTCTTCTTGCTGTAATTTAAAATTATTTTTTTAATTTTGTTGACATTTGTGTGTTGAAATTTATCGAAGTTTTCAACCGTTTTTTTTCATTCAATAGTATTGCATTTTTGTTACTATTTGGGATAAATATTTTTAGTTTCAAATAGAAAAATTGCAAAAAAGTGTTTAGCAAATCAACATTTTTAGAGCTCAAATGTATTAAAAATGATTGTAAATTCATATTTTCATTAATTAATGCAACATTAATTGTATATAATAACTAAAAATTCATGTTTAAAAAATATAAATTTTGTAAAATACTTTTTTGTACAACTAAGTATGGTTTGGTGCTGTGGGGACATTTTTATTTAAACCAATACTAATACAAAATGTTCTACTAATACCATTCTTAGACTTGGGGTTTTTTGACAACCGACTTAGGTTTCTGACAACTATTTGCGGCCAGTCAGGCTTCTATGTTATTCTATGGAATGGACTTCCAGATTGGTCTCGTTGAAAAGTGGGCGGAGTCACGCCCATACAAACTAAATACACATGACTTTTCATCTACTTCTACTCAACCGATTCTTATGAAACTATGCACACACATTAAGCTTAAGTGGGCAGTGCCACGCCCATACAAAGTAAATATTCTATATCAACAACTTCTACTAATCCGATTCGTATGAACCTTTGCATACACATTTAGTTATTGTTACAATACAACAGTATGGTTAAAGATATAGGCAGTGCCACGCCCATTTTAACTACTTACCACGCCCATTTTGTGGTCGGTTTTTTTGCAAGAACTGTTATTAAATTTTTTTTTTTTGCAAGATTTAAACAAAATAAAACTTTCGAAACAACTTTCAAATTAGTTTTCAATAATACCTCATAAATGTATTATTTATTACTCGTACATGATAATAAATATATTTCCGGTTGCAAAAAAAAAAATAAAATAAAATTATAACTACATATTAAATAAAGGGTCTTTTAAATTCGCTGCCAACAAACCGAAATTTTTTTCATCTTTGATATTAACAATTTATTGCACTTTTTTTGTTTGACTATTTGTTTGTTTGTTTGTTTATTGTGGCTTAAACACAAGGTTGTAATAATGAAATGTTTGTCTGTACCATTCTGCTGCTGCTGTTATACTTATTATTCAAATTTAAAATTATTATTAAAACATCAAATTTCTGTTTATTATTTTCATAGGTTTTTTGGTTTATAATTTTACTTCCTGCAAAAGTTCTACCTACAAACAATAAAAAAAGCGAGCTTGTGCTGGTTGCTTGGTATACGCACGCGGTGGCGACAGGTTTTCTTTTGTTGTTGTACGTCAAAAATATTAAATGTGAATGTATTTTCGGAAATAAAATAAAAAATGAGAATATTTAAAAATTAAATATATAAATAATCGACTGAAAAAAAAAAAAAAAATTTAATGAACTTGACTAAATGAAATTTGAAACAGAATCAAGCAGAAAAGCATATAAATAAATTATAAGATTTCTTTATTATATTGTAAAAACGCAAGATATGTTTAAAAAGATCATTAAATATTTAAGTTGTTAGAGAATACACATTTTTAGTAACACAAACATTCCGTTTCTTTTTCGCATAATTATAGATAGCGCCACCACCACACATTGGGGGCCGATTGCAAAAATAACGACAATAACTCAGTATTGGATCCAATTATATCACAATGTATACAAAAGTCATTAGGGGAGTACCTAAGATTTTAGAAAAATCATATAACACTATACAATAAAATCCAATGTTTTTTTTTTAAATTACATGGTTCTAACGACTTATTCTGGTAGAAGTCACAAAACAAAAAAAGTATCGGGATTCATTTTAGGGGGAGTTAAAGTTCCCCCCGTTTTGCACATTACTATAGTGACTCGACATAAGAATTCTGCTAAGCCTTACGTTTAAGTTATAAGATGTGTTTGGCTTTTTTATGCATCACATCACGAGAAACATTTTAATGGAATTAACCCCCTAACTCTTCGCTGTATAGGTCTTTTTGTCACTTTCTTAAAAAAAGGGATAAAAAACTCCCCTTCAGCGGCAATATAGCGGACTGAACTGTTCTCTTTCTCAAAAAAGGTGAAAATAAAACCTCTTAACGGAGTTGTATCTGACTGAAGTATTCTATAAAAATATTTTGCATAAAATTTTTTATAAGTCTTTAAAGACACTAAAGTTCCAAACTCAACGGGAATATCAGAAATCATTCAAAACTTAAACTGTATTTGAGGATTAATTTTGTACTTATTCATAATTATTACGAAAATATCCCATAATAACAGAGTTAGAAGGCTAATTTTTATTAAAAATATGTCCTACGCAAAATTTCTCTATACTCGCAGATGAAAAGAAAGCTGAGGCATCGGTAAAAAAATTATTTTTAGTTGAAAAAAAAAAACAATTAAAACCGAAGTACCTTTTAAGTGAGAATATGTATTTATTTAATTGCTAATAAAATCAGCAATTCATGATATATATGGCTTATTTTGTTCGTAAGACATCCGTCCTTAAGAGAAATAGTTAGCAGGAAAAGTTTTGGGAGTTTAAATTTTTTATGAGTTTTTAGAAAGATTTTTTTTAATTTTAATTTAATTTAATTTTAATGCATGAAAAAAATATTTTTCCAATACTTATTTGTAAATAATTCCGAAAGCTTCGATAAAATCAAGAAACTATGTTGCGAAAACTTTAAGGTAATTTTATCATGCCTGTTTCAGCGTTTTGGTGATCGTAATCAGTCTGAACGTTCTCGAGATGGGTTGAAATATACTAATGACAATGACAACGGCAACGACGACGACAACGGCACCGACAACAACACCGGCTACGACACCGACAACGGTAACTATACTGACAACGGCAACGAAAAACGACAACGTTACCGGCGACGACAACAGCAACTATACTGACAACGACAACGGCAACGACGACGATTCCAACCACAGCAGCAGCGATAACGGCAACGATAAACACAACATCACCGGCAGCGAAAACCACACCGGCTACGATACCGGCACCGACAACGAAGGGCATCGGCAACGATACCGACAATGGCATAAACGACAACGGCAACGACGCCGGCTACGACATTGACAACGACAACGAAAGCGTCACCGGTAATAGCTTAGCAATATCCCCAAAAATACATCCAGTCTTTTATCACTATATTAATTTTTGATAAAATTTCACCACACAGCTTTTGGTAAAAAGATGCGATAATGTGCTATTAATATATTGAGTACTAATTTTTAGTTCGGCTTCATGACAAATATGGGTTGATTCTTTTCTAGCTGTCATTTTTCATGTCCCAGACTGTTCTGTCTTACTGGTCATAATTATCAATCTATGAATGAACGTTTTATATTAATTGGATTGTCGTGAGCATATCCCGGTAAATTTTTTTGAAGTCGCAAATTGAAGTCGAAAAAAAACTTGCAATTAATTGATTAAATATTTGAATTGATTAAATATTTGAATGTAAGTATCTTACACACATAAGAAAGAAAATACGACAAACAGAATTCTTGTACTTTTTGGTGAGAGTTAAAAATGATAGTAAGAAGAATAATTTCTTATTTTCTTTCAGATATTTGCTCAAGTTTACATTCATAGCTGCTGACAATGTCTCCGACAACGACAATGGCAACGATACCGACAATGGAAATGGCAGCGACAACGATAACGGCACCCACAACGGAATCGACAACGGCAACGATACCGACAACGGCATCAACAACGGCAGCGACAACGATACCTGCAACTACAACGACACCGGCATCGACAACATCAACGTCACCGGCATCGACAACGTCAAAATCACCGGCAACGACAACGTCACCGGCAATGATAACGCGACCGGCAACGAGAACATCACCAGCAACGACAACGTCACCGACAACGACGACGTCAGTGGCAACGACAACGATAACGTCACCGAAACGAGAACGTCACCGGCAACGATACCGATAACGACAACGGCATCGACAACGATATCGACAACGGCATCGATACCGACAACGACATCGGCAACGGCAACGATAACATCACCAACAACGACAACGTCACCGGCAACGACAACGTCACCGACAACGACAACGTCACCGACAACGACAACGTCACCGGTAACGATACCGACAACGACAATGGTCGCCTAGTGGAAGTATTAGTCATTCCGTAAAGTGCGACTTCGACTCGGACACGAACAGTTTCGGCCGAATACCATATATAGATGTATATGTTCATTTTTTTTTTTAATTTTAGCGTGTTTTTTCGTTTTAACTTTTTATATTTTGACAGATCTTTTTTCTAGTTTTTGCGTTTTTTAGTTTTGTCTATTTTTTTTAGTTTCAGCGTTATTTTTTAATTTTGCTGATTTATTTCGTTTTTGGCGATTTACTATTCGGCTTGTTCGTTGCATTACTTGCACGGATACCCTTTAATTATTATTTTACCCTTTAATTACACTATGCTAGTTGAAAAAACCGACAGAATGGTCAGCCGACGGGTAAAATTATTTCGAGTACGCTGAATTCAGTGGCGTTCGCCGTTTTTCAATATTTGCTCTTAAGAAAGGAGATATTTAAGATGTAAAATTTCAGTTTTTGGACGATTTGCATTAGATTAAAGGCGCATTTCTTAAGATAATTGTACGAAATTCGGTTCATAAGTTATTTATGCAATACAATTATACCTAACTAAAATTTGAAGAAATCGGTCCATGTTTACAACTAGTCTTCATAAAAGCATACGCCAAAATTTTGACCTAAATATCGATATGTAGATCATATGTGATCGGTTTAATATGTGATCGGTTTATTTATGTGGTTGCTAAACGGTCCAGTCCTAGGACATCGCAATGTTAAATGGGCCACGTTTTTTTGCATACATTTGCACCACTTTCTAACCAGTCCTGGTCCCTTGTGGAGTACCCTATACACGCGTGTGTGGATTAGCAGCGATTTTTGCAGGCTGCAACTTGCCTGTAAAATAAAGTATGGCTATAATAAGAGCTAAGCGGCAACATCTGTATTTACTTGATAAAGTTGAAAGTGTGGCAGCCTATGAATCTGTGGCAACATCAAAGGCTAAACTTGCCGATAAAATTTATAGGTAGAATAAACTTGTCTATAACTTATCGCTCACTTTTAGGTTAAAGTAAAGTTGTAATAATGAAAAATTGTTTATCCGTCCGATAAAATCACAACTCTAACTAAAGCTAAGTCGTAATAATAGCCCTAAAGAGTCCGCTCTGTACTATCTTCGCGTCACCAATTTAGCGATTGCAGTTCTATTTGCATATTGCGGTTTTTGTGTCTAATTAATGCATCTCTAAACATGTTCGATTTATTTAAACTGTACCAATCGGAAAAATTTAGCTAGTTTTTATTCTGAAAGTATTAACCACAAGCCACAAGATAGATGATTAATATAAACAAATAAAAAAATAAAATAAAATAAAATAGTAATTATAAACATAGCAACAAAAACCAGTTAAATATTCAAAATCTACGCAGTCATGTTGATTTCTACTTATATTCTTAAATAACACTATACAACAATTTCAAACTTTTTTAAAAATTACGGGTTTCTGTAAACCGATTCTTATAGAGGAGACCAAAAAAAAATATATACCAGATTACATCGGAATTTTGTTTTGTGGCGGGGGGTTTGAAGTTTCCCCCTTTTGGCCTGTTTGTGCAGCTTATCGATACATGAAACTATGTGTTCTTTACATCTGAGGTATAGAGTATGCTCAGCAACTTTGTAGAAAATATTAGGGTAAATATTTTTGTGAAACATATTAACCCTCTAACTCCCCGATATAACGCTTATTTTCGGCTCTTTTGTAACAAATCGTAAAAACCGCACTTAAAAATGGACAGTGCGGCGATGAAATGTTCTACAAAAATGTTGGTCATAAAGTTTTATTATAAATAGTTTCTTAAAGACAGCCAAGCTCCGGACTCAGCTTGTTCGCCAGAAATTAATGAAAACTTAAACTCTGTTTAAGGGTTAACTTCATACTTATTCACAATTGGTACCCGGCATAGGAAATCTTGTAAGTATTACGTTTAAGGTATAAAATGTGTTTATCACTTTTATGTACATAAATCAGGACGAGAAACATTTTTCTGGAACATTTTAACCCTGTAGCTCTCCGTTTTACAGGTCTTTTTGTACATTTCTTAAAAAAGGGAGCAAAACCTCTCCTTCAGCGGTGATATAGGACGCTGAAATGTTCTACAAAAATATTTGCCATAAAATTTTATTATGGGTTTTTGCAGACACCCAAGCTTGGGACTTAACTCGGACGCTAGAAATCATTCAACACTTAAAATGTGTTTAATGGTTAATGTGCACAATTTGTACTCGGCATAGAAAATCTTGTAAGCCCTATCCTTAAAGTATAAAATATGTTTAGGGTTTTTATGTACAAAGCCACGAGGAACATTTTTGTATACAATTTTTTCCCCGTTATATCACCGCTGAAGGGGAGTCTTTTGCTCCATTTTTAAGAAATGTACAAAAAAAACCTATACAACGAAGAGTTACAGGGTTAAAATGTTCCAGAAAAATGTTTTCCGTTCGTATTTTACATAAAAGTAATAAACACATCTTATACCTTAAACGTAAGACTTACAAGATTTCCTTAGGCGAATACTAATTGTGAATAAGTATGAAGTTAAGCCTTGAACATAGTTTAAGTTTTCAATGATTTCTGGCGTACAAGTCGAGTTTAGAGCTTGGTTGTCTTTGAAGGCCTATAGTACAACTTTATGGCCAACATTATTGTAAAAGATTTTATTCCTGTTATTACCCATTTTAGGGGTGTTTTTTTTAGGATTTGTTAGAAGAGAGCCAAAAACTACCATTATGTGGGGGAGTTAGAGGGTTAATATGTTCCACAAAAATATTTGCATTAATATTTGCTACAAAGTTGCTGAACATAACCTACACATTAGATGTAAAGAACACATAGTTTCATGTACCGATATTTTGCACGAACTGGCCAAAAATGGGGAAACTTAAACCCCCCAACCACAAAAAAAAAATTCCGATGTGATCTCTATCAGAATCGGTTAACAGAATCCCGTACTTTTTTTCGTGTTGTACAGTGTAATTACCACGATATTTAAAGTATTCTAGTTAAATGTTCTTAGACACTTATTATCATGTTGGGGAAATACTCTATGCATGTTTTTCTAAAAAAATATCTGACATTATGAGCCAGTTAAACAGAGCCAATTCTTATGAATCATTGTACAGATTGATTTAATCTTTTCTTACGCATCCACCGGCTTGTATCTATAGACTACAAATTTCTTGGGGTTTACCACACAAACTGAACTGGTTTCCAGTTTGACCATGAATCTCCTCTAGTTGCATGTTAGTGTCATGTTCATTGTACATTACAAATATGTAATGGGAATCCCATAATATAATTAAAGCTTTTTGATAAAATCCACAAACAGTTCTAGATAGTTTTAAATACTCGTACCTGATGGATCAAAAATACAAAAACAAAGAAATCTCCTCGAAATGAAATAAAAAAGTACCAATAAATTTACCCAGTTTCTTAAAAGCCCACGAGCTTAAAAATTTTAAAAACTTTCGTGCATTTTTTATTTTGTATTTATAAAAAAAAATAAAAAGTTGCAAGCTTAGAACAGTGGAAACATACCCGCCCGTACCAGGTTTCTTTAATTGCATAATTTGTTTGTTTTCGCCGTTCCGCAATTAGTGACCGCAAACCACAAGAATAAGTATTTTTAATTGAAATTATACACAAATTGAATAACAAGAAATTTTGACAGAAAACACTGTGCTTTAATTAAATTTAAATTATATTATTTTCTATTCGAATTTAATGAAGGGTAAGTAGATGATCCGACAAAGAATAAACGTGGTTCAGCTGTCCATAATCTAATACTAGTTCATATTTATTTAAGTTTGTCTGCAGAAACATCCAGAGTCTTGAAAAGAAGTAGCTAGGCTAATACTCTTGCATTCAATGTATTCTGATTCTGAAATTCTCGATTTTTTAAATTAAACCAAAGGTTTTATGTATTGAACGTTACCCTTATTTTCCTTTCTTTTCAATCTTTTAACATTTCAGTAAATAAGCAAAAAAAAAAATAAAAAATAACTAAAAAAACATTGTTGCTACGATTAGTTACTATGATCATGTGCAATCATGCCTTCTTTGCGTGCACATAAAATATATCGTTTGGCTTAGTCATCAAACTTAATAAGTCCTGTTTTTAAAAATTTTCAGGGGGGAGCAAAAACTGTATAACTTTTTTTTTGTGTTAACTTTTTGTAAATCTGTAAACGTAGTTTGCTTCTCTAGTGCATCTTGTTTAAATGCCAGCAATCGTAGAATTCTTAATTAAAGGTCTTACGGACTTATATGATCTTTTGGGGCTTAGCAGATTTGATATTTAGGATTTTCAACTTTTAATGTGAGCTTAGCAGATTTTCTTTCAATCAAAATATTTTTTTTTCAAAATATCAAGACACAGTGGGGACTTTCGCAAAATAAATGGTAATACATCTGGAACTTCTAAACTGCTGATTGGATTTATCTGAAACTTGGAACATTTTTAGATGGAGGAGTCAGGCTTTATAACGCGTGCCTTAGTAGTCTTCTGGCTGAAGCACAAGAGCAGTTACAGTGGTTCAAAGTTGACCACCTGGGACTAAAAAAGTCGTCTGAAGCTTGTAACTTCTTTAAATATTATCCGAATTTAAAAACTTAAAGCGCTTTGGATTAAGCTAATAACACAAAGAAATAATATCCTGACATGTGTTTTCGTATCTCTAATAGCTTTAAAGGAAAAAACTCATTTTTTTTCTTTACTTTTTTTAGCATTTCGTCTATAACTTTTTAGTTTACTGTTAGATTTTAAATTAAAAATCAACATTCGATTCTTGACAAAATGCTCAGTGAAAATTGAAAATAATATTTTTTATTATCTGCATTCTTGTTGTCGGAAAAAGGATGAAAATTAAAATTTTTAAAATTTACCTGAAAAAAACATGTTTTTTTTGTAAAAAACATTGTTTAACACTTTCAGTCTTTAATCACATATCGCAAAAGATAATCCATTGAAAATGTGTTTTGCGGCAATTATTTTGTATTTTGGACGTGCACACTACATTCAGCAATGGTCGAAAATCGTAAATTTTAAAAATAGTTTTTTTTTTGACAATTGAGTTATAAGTTTAGTTGAACTCTATGGGTTTATATAAATAGAAATTTAATTATTTTTGGCTTGAGTTCGGTTTTCATTTAATTTTTCAATTAAATTATATTTTAAATTATAGATAAATTAGAGAAAATTTTGCCTGCGCGGAGGGTTGAACTGACGTTTCGATAGCTCCCGCTAATCTCATCAGAGCTCTTTACCGCTTAGACCACTCGACCAAAGCGGTAAAGAGCTCTGAAGACCACTCGATCAAAGCGGTAAAGAACTCTGATGAGTTTAGCAGGAGCTATCGAAACGTCAGTTCAACCCTCCGCCCAGTCAAAATTTTCTTTGTCTACATGCTTTACATTTATCTCCAAATAAAAATATAATTTAATTGAAAAATTAAATTAAAACCGAACTCAAGCCAAAAATAATAAAATTTCTTTGGAAATAATTTTTTTGTTTAAGGGCCTATAAAAAAATTTTGATTACGGATTTTTAAAATTCCAACTATAATGTTTTATAATGTATATAGTTCTAAGAATTTTTGGCAAAAATTGAAGAGAGCCTGCCCATAAATGTGGATGGATATATGAACAGATTTTCTGAAAAAAAGTCAACATTTAGGAATAATAAAGTTTTGTACCAGATTATTTATAACCACGGTTCGGACTTTCATGCATCTACAAATTGATTTTAAGCGCTTAACAAATCCACTTAAAAATGAAAAATATGCGCAAAAATATGCATTTACGTACGAACAAAATACCAAAATTAAAATAATATGAAATAATATTTTTTTAATTTTTTATTATTATTAGAGAAAAAACATAAAACAACCATAATTGGGTCTATTATTTAATGCAAAAGAACTTTAGTTGAGTTGCCAGTCGGCAACTGAAAGTTAGTGGTTGCCAGAAATAGCAACTGAAATTGGCAGCTCTCGGTTGCCAGTTGCCATCAGTAGTATCATTTTCAGCAATTGACAACCCAACTGAGGCTCGTTTGCCATACATAATGGTCCTATTAGTATTTTTTTTTCAAAATTGAGAAATATGCATTAAAAAAATTTTTTTATAACTCCAAAAATATGCATTTATTGTCAAAATATGCCAAAATATGCACTTATCACCAAAATATGCAAAAATATGCAACTACAAATCGATGCCAAACTACTTAAAATTTGATAGTTCGCATATATAACTAGTCAATACGTCTTTATCTATCACAACAACAGAAAAATGAATTTGCATGAAAGTCCGAGCCCTGTTTATAACTAGTTACGTTTTGAGACAATGATATTACTAGTTGTAACGGTACTAGTTAGAAAAGGACTGTCATATCACTAGTTGTAATGATACTAGTATTTAAATTATTTGTTTATAAATTGACATATTTTCAGGTGTAAGTACATAAAACAAAATTTTACCTTTATATATAATAAGTAGAAAATAACTCAGTGGATGGAGTATATGCCTTGAAATATGAAGACTCTGTGTTCATACCCCGATTGAGCCAAATGCTTTTTAATATAAAAAAAAAACTATAAATAAATTAGTAAGAGCACTAGTCTACAATAACTAGTATTTCAACTAGCATATAACTATATATGTACAAATGAAATCCTATGACAACCTAATGTTAAAATCGATAGTTCGATATATGAAAAAAGGACAGATACGCAACTAGTCTGAATTAAAAAGAAACTAGTATATTTCTAACCACATACTAGTCATTTTGTCTGCAGGGAGGTGGCCGCATAAAGTAAACAAATACTACAATACATCACAAATTAGATAATGCTTGTCAGATAATACACGTTTTTCATGTATGGTATACATAAAACTCACAGCACAAAATAATCGGCTGCCGACACCTGTACACTTATTATACCTTGTGTACCATTTATAAATAAAACCAAAATACAAATTTACTCAGTGAGAGTGAAAGGGTTTATTTTAACTTCTTGCCTCCTATTTTAAAACAAGTGATTGGTAGGTTGTATTTCAAATCAGAAGGAGCATAGTTCGACCCCCAGATGAGATTAATATAACAAACAGTGAGCAAAGATAAAAATTAATAATAATAATAATAATTACGAAAACGAAATTAATAAGTATTCAACATAAAGTGCACGTTTGGAACACATTTATCTACCATTCTGTCAAATCCAAAACGCAAATTTTTTTCCATTTTTTTAATTTAATAGTTTAATTAAACTTTTAATTGTTAGTATTAAATATTTAATCAAATATTATTTAATTAACTTAGATATGAAAAATTTAATTGATATTAGTAATTCATTTACTGGCGCAAAAGTAACTAATTTTTTAAATAGAACAACGAACTTTTTAATTGAAATCAATTTTTATTTTTTTCTGTGTACTATGAACTATGTTATTTTTTGTGTTGTACAGTGTTATTAACGATGTCTCTTTTACAAATGTGATCTCATTTTTTAATTTTTTTTATCTTAGTCTACGCAAACCAAAAATTAACATTTATTAGAAAGTTTAAACACATGCTTTTATAATAATCATAACCGAACAATATATTTCCAAACCGTTTTACTAAAAGGTGGTTTTAATTAAGTTTTGAATTGTATAAAAACTGACATAGAATTATGCAAGAATTATTCAAAAAAATATTTTTAAGCCTATTTAAGATAATTAACTCCCTAAATAGAATAG
This sequence comes from Panzeria rudis, assembly GCA_956483635.1. Taxonomy (NCBI): domain Eukaryota; kingdom Metazoa; phylum Arthropoda; class Insecta; order Diptera; family Tachinidae; genus Panzeria; species Panzeria rudis. The sequence goes on from OY101448.1 coordinate 173,731,002, forward strand.
AGCTTGCTTGAGTAATCAATGTTAAAAAAAAAATTCTGGAATAACATCAAATAAATTCTGTAAATAGAATCTATATCGCTGATTCTCATTTCAAATGGCTTTTTTCGTGTTCGTTGAAAGTGTAGTAAAATATTTCGTAAAATAAAAGCATACATTTTAGAATGAAAACTATTTTAGCATGATTTAATAGATTATAAATAAATGTACATAAGTTTTTTTGTGTAACACTGTCGATTGTCCATTATGTCCCAGCTAGCAATTTATGAAATTATTGACCATATTCGAGTCTTTATTGATTCCTTAGCTTGATTAAAATAATCATTTATGCGCTCATTTTCTGATCATAAAAGATACTTTTGTCGGTGGAAAATTGTACCCTCCGTACGACTCCTCTTGAAGAGTCTTTTATTACCTGCTTTTAAATCAGTTTTGACAATTTTTTTTTGTGTAATTCTTAAACAGTATTTATGATCATTTCTGAGTCAATTACGACTCATTTTCGAGAAAGTAAAATAAAAAAATTTAATTTTAACTGAGAATTGAACCAAGCTCCTTTGGACTTGTAACATTACGAACCAATCACTCAGCTAAGGTATCGACAGCACAAAGCTAACATAAACTTAGTTTTATAACAACCCAGCTAGCAATTTATGAAATTATTGAACATATTAGAGTCTTTCTTGATTCCTCAGCTCGATTAAAATAATCATTTATGCGCTCATTTTCTGATCATAAAAGATACTTTTGTCGGTGGAAAATGGTACCCTACGTACGACTCCTCTTGAAGAGTCTTTTATTACCTGCTTTTAAATCAGTTTTGACACATTTTTTTTGTGTACTTCTTAAACAGTATTTATGATCATTTCTGAGTCAATTACGACTCATATTCGAGAAAGTAAAATAAAAAAAATTTTATTTTAGCTTAGAATCGAACCAAGCTCCTTCGGATTTGTAACCTTAAGTACCAACCACTTAGCTAAGGTACTGCCTACAACATCGACAGCACAAAGCTAGCATAAATTTTATAACAATACTCAAAACAGTCACATTTCGAGAATATGCTTGATCAATTTATGATTCCTTACAAGTCTTTTTCTAAGCATTTATGGGACTCATTTTCGAGTCGTTTTTTGAACGCGCAACTGCTTAATCAATTTTTTATCGTCTAAGTTAGTCTTAAAAGATTAAATTTCGAACATATGCATGATCAAGTTATGATTGCGCACAAGAAGTTTTCTACTCATTTGTGGGAATCATTTTCGAGTCTTATTTTAAGCTCGCAACTGATTAATCACTTTTTGATCATCTACGATAGTCTTAAAAGACTCCGTTTGCTGATTTTTGGTAAAACAATCTTCCAAATGCTATGTGGGGTGTTAACACGAAAAACGGAAATACTCTTTATACTCACTCAATACAAAATTGCGTGTCCGTAATGCATGCTGTTGATTTTCCACATTAAGAAACTATGAATAAATTTTCAAAGTTAGTGTTAATTGGTGTAGTCTATAGAATAGACTACACCAATTAACACTCATATTTAAAACAATAAAAATTAAAGGGTGTTCTATCAGTTAATGTAATTTTACTATGTAATTTAGACAATATGCTGTATCTTGGAAACCGCAAGAGGTAAACTCTTGAAATTTTCAAAAACGCAATAACTAAAAAACTCCAAGATTAAAATAATGTCAAAACGAAAAATCGCCAAAATTAAAAAAGCGCTTAAAGGAAAAAGTACCAAAATTAAAAAAAAAATCACTAAAGCTCAAAATATCACCAAAACAAAAACGATCGCAAAAAAAACGCCCAAAACCGAAAAAAGTAGTCAACAAGAAAAGAAAAGCACATAAAAAATCGGTAAAACTAAAAATATCATCAAAAAATGAAAAAAATCACCAAAAATGAAAAAAAAACACGAAAACGAAAAAAGCGCCAAAATCACAAAAAAAAAAGAGCTCCAAAGCTAAAGAAATCGCCAAAAACCAAAAAATCTCCAAAACGAAAAAAAAGCCAAAACAAAAAAAAAATCGCTAAAAAATAAGAAAATCACAAAAACCGAAAAAATCTCCAAAAAGCGCCAAAACTGAAAAAAGCGCCAAAACTGAAATAAATCGATAAAACTAAAAGTATCGTTAAAAAAGCGGAAAAACGATAAAACAAACAAAAAAAAAAACGCCAAAACTAAAAAATCGGTTAAAAACAAATAAAATTGCAAAAAAGCAAAAATCGTCAAAAAACGAAAAAAATCGCCAGAACGAAAAAGGTGTCATAACAAAAAAAAAAAAACAGTAAAACTAAAAAATCTCCAAAAACCGAAAAAATATTCCCAAAAACCGAAAAAAGCGCCAAAAATGAAAAAAATCGCGAAAACTAAAATAAGTCGCTAAAACTAAAACCATCGTAAAGTGAAAAAAAACGGTAAAAAGCGACAAAACTAAAAAAATCGGCAAAAGAAAATTAGCAAAAAACTAAAAATCGAAAGAAAAAAACAAAAATAAAAAAGCGCCAAAACCAAAACATCACCAAAAACAACGAAAAATACTTAAAAAATAAAAAAAAATTAAATTAAACAAAAAAGCACAACGAAAAAAATGCCAAAATGAAAAAAGCGGCACAAACGAAAAGGGATATACTACATATGTGTATTCGTACGGAACCCTTCGTGTGCAAGCCAAAGTCGTAGCTAATAATTGCATGTAAAAGCTTCAAAAATCTTATTTTCCAATTACAATTATAAATTTTAGAAAAAGTCAAACATTGATGGCTTATAATTAAACGGTTAATTAATGTTAACATCAACAAAATGCATTTTTAGCAGGTCTGAAGTGTGGCCTACTAGATTGCAATAAGAAATGCATCAAAAGAGAACATCCAAAAAAAATAGTTTTTGGCCAAAGAAAGCGGTCGTCTGAGCCATAGTGCAGTGGTATTAGTGGAAACTGCAAAATTCGAGCACTTACTTTTAGATCTTGAATATAAACGAAGTGCATTTTTTAGATGTGACAAATAGATTATTTGATTTTTTTTTTAGCAGAAACACAGTTTTGAGAGATTTGTTTTTCAGGTAATAATTTTTTAAAATCCACCTTTAATTGTTTAGTAATATTTGATGTGTTTAAGTTTTTTTAAGCAATTAATGATTAATGATTTGATACTTGATTGTATATTTGGTGTTTTTTTTTAATATTCATATAATTTTGTTTAATTTTAGAATGTTTTCTTAAAGAAAAAACAATTCCGTCTTATGTAATAATAACTGAATATTTCTAAGACTAAAAACGAAATAAAAGAAACAAAAACCCGGTAATTTTTTTTCTTCTTACCAACAACAATATTTTGTATAACTGCTCATACATTTTTAATGTGAGGAATAATAAAAAAAATTAAGAATGCCGCTTTAAATTAGTTTCTATTAGATAAAAAACATTAACGAGCTGGATGGAGCATGAGCAGTTATTATACAAATAAAGCTTTATGTTTCATTTTATAATTTCATCAATTCATACTGACAGTAGTAATATGTCAAATGATCACGTAGTCAGTAAATAAAATTCAGTTAGATAAACAAGTAAGTTAATAGGTTTCTTAGTAAATCTGTGAAGTAGTATCACTTTTATTTCTTGTCACATTAAATCACTCCATTCCCATTAACTTCATTATGTAATTCTATATTGATACGAGTATTTCATTTTCTAATATTAAATAATGTTTCTATTGGTCACTTAATCTGGGTATTCATGATGCTGAGACATTTTTGAAAAAAAAAAAAACAATAAAAATGCCACGTTATTGAAACTTCAATATCATGAATTCATTCATTCTTGTTACTTTTAATACACATTGTTGCATGAGTAGTTTAAAAGTATTAAATTATTATCTGATACTTGTTTGTTTGTTTATTATTTGTTTTAGTTTTGTTTCAGATTATTTTATTGTACAAATCTATTCTCATCTAACCATCCGTAAAGTTCAAGACCAAGGACATTGGAAACAAAACACACGATAATTTTTTTTTGTTGAAACATAAATATTAGGTGTTTTTTTAAACTATTTTGGTTAAAAAATTGGGGTTCATTATGTAAAATTGTTTAAAATTTTCACTATAAAACAAAGAGTTTCTGATATTGAGCCATGTTTTCCGAGATATATATGAAAAACATACAAATTGTCATCTTAGTATAGAAAGGGCCCAACTCATTTTTTTAAATCGAGTCATTTTTTGCATATTTCGATATTTAAACCTCTAATCTATCGAAATATGCAAGAAACTCGATAAAAAAAATGAATTAGGGCCTTTCTATGTTAAGGCAACGCCATGTTTCTCCGGTGTACAGTGCTACATCAAATTAATCCCCCAAAAATCTCAGAACTATCAAATCTGCCATCACAGAAAACTATGTTGTCAAATTAAAACTTTCCAGCTGCAAAATAAACACCCGTTACAAATAAATAAAATTAATTAAATTGCATTAAATAGTTGTATGTATTTATTAAAAAAAAAATTAGAAAAACTGTTTATGTTATTTATTAATAATAAACACAGAGAAACATACATTTCTACGAAATGTTTAATTAAATCAAAAAAAAACTTTTAGCTTTAATTCAATGAAAACATGATTTATAGGTTCGAGTGAAAATATTGCATGTTTCTTAAACATAAATATTGTTTAGGGAATAATTATATTGTAATTGTACAAAATTCTTGCATATATTGGTTCGCGGATAAAATAAAAATAATTAAATAGTTAGCTAAAGGTCCTTGTTTGGCCTTTACTGAGAATATCTGAGAAGATATTCTAAAACATGCAATGATAATAATGACTTCCTTCCTGCACGTTGAGCTTAGAACTAGATACATACAAGCATACAGGCCCAAGTCCCACAGTAGTACAGTACGCAAGATACTGTAAGTGGTCATTAGTGTTGTCATTTATTCGGATTTTATAATCGTTGTGATAAAATTTCATAATATTTTTTCTTGTTCGAACAGCCGAACAACTTGAAACTTTTATTGGAATATTCCAGCGAAAAACGAATAAGCATTTTTATTCGAATAACCACTTCAAAACCGCGATTTTTAATATATTCTATCACTACCCTGCGGTAAATGTTGAGAGTTTTACTTAACACATCGTATTGTTAACAACTTAATAAAGTAAGTACGAATGTTTTTCAAAACAACAAGGTTCCAACGACTGATTTTGGTAGAAGGCACCAAAAGATATATAAACACATGTACTTGTATCGGCGTTTTGAAACTTTACATCCTAGAATTCAGGGGTACACAGAAAAAAATAAGTTTCGTTTTTGATAACTAAAACCCTGGTATTCAATATATATTTTTTTTAATTTCCTGTGATAAAGAATTCCGCCATAACTGAGATACGAACCCGAGCTTCCCGAACTTGAAGCATACTCTCTACAGCTGAGCCATATCCAAGTTATTTTTTTAAGAGATAAAACTTGTTTTAAGTATGCACTTATATGCAAAGAAAAGAAATAACCGACATGGGAAAGAAATACATACAACGAAATATTGTATTAATCAATAACTATCAAATGAAATACAGCTCCTAACATTAACAATATGAATTGATTAAAGGTAGATGATATTCAACTCTTGACTGCAAACCACCGACTTTGGTCGAGTGGTCTAAGTGGTCAAGAACTCTGAAGAGATTAGCGGAAGCTATCGAAACAAATCAGTTCAACCCTCCGTGCAGTAAAATTTTTCTTTGTCTACATGCTTCACATTTATCTTTAAATAAAAATATAATTTAATTGAAAAATTCAATTAAAGCCGAACTCAAGCCAAAATAATTAAATTTCTTTCAAAAATTGGTAAAACTATGGTCTCAGAAATTGGAATTAAAATAGCAAAATTGAGATTAAAAAAATTATAATGGAAAAAATGCAAAATCTGCACAATTTATAGAAAAACTTATTTTTTATGCAAAAAACTGCAAAACTGCTCAATGCTTAGAAAAACAGCAAAATACAGGGAAAACTGCCGATGTGGCAACGCTGCTTGTACCCTGCCAGCCTTTTGCGTTCGTCCAGTTTTTCGTCTTTTCATCCTGTTTGGTGTCTCCTCCCCTAATATAATTTTTCCATAAAAATAGGATTTGTGAAAAAAATACCTACATTTTTAGTGGCAAAATATCCTACATATAGTTATTTTCCCCTACTTCTAGCAACTCTACACTCTAAAACATTACTTCAAATTTACGATCATATAGTGTCTAAATTTGTGTTGAAAATTTCTCCTTGTCTAAAATTACATCGATTTTGTAGTTATTTTATTAAAGAAAAAACCTTTCAAATTAAAAATATTTAGTTCAAGTGGAAAAAATGTAACATAAAGTATAATACGGCTATGGCTGAACGGTAGATACGTCAAACTATCAGTCAGGAGGTTGCGGTTCAAACCTGCACGCAGCCAATCGCTTTTTTTTTAGTAAAAACATAGTGCGTGTGTAATTTTAGGCCGATAATAATCTGTAAAGTGTTGCCGACTATTATCGACCTAATTTTCAACAAAAGTGTTTAGAGTGTAGTTGTGGGCGAAAAGGTCTAAAATAATTAATAGTACTACCTGTATTGAAGGCAGATACCACAATCTGCACTAAGCCTCCAACCACATCAGGACAAGCGTGGTGGTGGCTCACAAGAAATTCAAATCTTATATAGTCAAACACTCTATACACTCTTAAGGACTTTTGTTGAAAATTAGGTCGATAGTAGTAGGCAGCACTTTACAGACTACTTTCGACCTAAAATTACACACGCATTATTTTTGAACAAAATGTTTCTACTAAAAAAAGCGACCTCCCGACTGATAGTCTGACGTATCTACCATTCAGCCATAGCCGTATTATACTTTATGTTACATTTTTTCTACTTGGACTAAATATGATTAATTTGAAATAGTTTTTCTTTAATAAAATAACTACAAAATCGATGTAATTTTAGACAAGGAGAAATTTTCAACACAAATTCAGACAATATGTGATCGTAAATTTGAAGTAATGTTTTAGAGTGTGGAAGTTCGAATCATTCCCTATGACTTCTATGTATGTATATCATTTTGTAATCGGATTATTAGCACAAAATATACAAATAATCGTATTATTATTTTTTGCGATCGCTCCACTGTGATTCTGTTGGTTTTATCAGCAACAATACGAAATGAACATTTTATAATTGAAAATAGGAATACACTTTTTAAATTACTGATTGTTTGAAGAAATTGGAATATTTTTGCCAAAAACGTCCGGTGTCAAATGATTTGTCACTTCCCAATATGGTTTTGTGTACAAATGTTATACACACGGAAACTTTACTTGCAATGTTTTGAAAAGGATAACATGACACTTTCAAATTTTAAATATGGAAAAGCGACATTCCATAAGACAAAGATACTTGAGTGATTCTATAGTAATTTTAAAACAATTGATTAATATATTTATAATACGTAGTATTGATGTTTTATTTAAAATATTTAAAAATATGAAAAAACTATAAATACTCAAAGGAATTCCAATTGTTAATTACTCATTTTACAATTTACTATACAAATATTAAGCTATAGCTTAATATATACACAAACATAAAATGCTACAAAAGGAAAATAAAAACATTTTATTTAAAAATTATATATTTCATTTAATACTTTTTGAAGTGAGCAAATTAACACACAATGAAATAATATCACCAAATACAGTAGAAGTATGGAAAAAATACTTAAATGTTCTGCTACCAAATTTTAGAATGAATAAAGAAATATGTTATAAATTGAATTAAAAAAAATTCAACTGCATAATGGGACGGAATGCAAAACAAATTGCATAGAACCTAATAAACTACTAGTCAGATATATTGAAAACCTGAAAGGTGAACAGAAACAAGGCGATTTAAAAGTTTTTATCAGGCACGGAAAGTTGAACTTACATGTTTCACGAAAAAGCTGAAAAACAGCTCTAAGAGCACAGAAAAAATTATCACCAAAAAATTTTCAAACAAAAGCTTGTCTAAAAATAAATTTAATTTTCAGTAAATGTTCTTTATTGAATCAATGAATTTTTTTTTGACTTTTATTTAGGACTCAAACACCAAAAATACAACAAGAAAACCTCACTTTCTGTTATGTTAGGAAATTTAGTCGAACTGTATAGTTTTTTATTCTAAGCTATTTAATTAGTTTGGCTTAAGCTCCTTTTTAATTTAATCTTTTGTTTAAATTACTTTTTATTTAGGAAAAAAATTCTAAAGCATGTAAATATTGAACATTCAAAGAAAAATTTTGGCTGTACGAAAGGTTGAACTGATATCAGATGTTTCGAGACCACCACAGTTTTCTCATCAGCGCCATTTTACCTATACTGCTAGCGACGGCAGCAACAACCACCTAGCAAAAATCCTATTTTTTTAGTAAATTCAATTAAAAGATGTGTCGTCACGTCGTGGCGAATCCCACCTATTAATAAACTTTTTGTAAAGGTTCGGAACTTCACTAGCTGTTTTTTCTTTATCATGTTCAAATATTTTAAGCTTTTTGATTTCTGACTTACCAGCGTGAAATATCATCGATATTTTCAATGCTGGTATTTTTTTAATGTTTATTTTGCCCAAGTTTTTTGAAACAGTATACATTCATGTTTTCGCTAAGTGCCCTGAGAGTTTTAACAATTGAGTTATGAATTTTAGTCGAACAAACAAATTTGTAAATATAGACAAAAATATCCCAACAATTTCATTGAAAAAATCGTGTTTTTTTTAGTGAACAAATTGTTTAAATCTATAAAACAAATTGTCTAAAAATATTTACAAATTGTAAACGAAACAATTTACTAAATCAAACAAAAAGATTTACTGGATTTTCTGAAAAATATCAAACAATATTTTTGTATGAATTTATATAAAAGAATTAGTCGAAAAATGCTAACAAATTTTAAATAATATATTTACTGGATTTTTTCTAATATATCTAACAAAATCTTTGTCTGGGTCATCTTCATCCATTAAGCACTTATGAAATTTGACTTTGTTAAATGTGTTCAAGTCTGACTGTTTATCTAAAGACTTTAAAAAAATCAATGGGAATTAACGCAACGATATTAACGAATTGATTCACAAAAAAATCTTCAGTAAACAAACTTGGTACAATCGCATTCCTTTTGCTATCATTGTTGTTGTTTTTATTTGTGTGTATGCCGTCATCGGGATTGATTTTTTAAGACACACTTTTTCTTGTTGTTTTTTCCTATTTGCATCCTAAATAATAGTGAAACAAATAATTCATTGATTATGTAAAGAACATTTACTGAAAATTAAATTTATTTTTAGACAACCGTTTGTTTGAAAATTTTTTGGTGATAATTTTTTCTGTGTATTTTGGCTTAGGTTCCATTTTAATTTAATCTTTCGATTCAATTATTTTTTATTTAAGAAAGAAGTTCTAGAGCATGTAATTGAACATTGAAAGAAAAAATAAACATTAAAAAAATGACAGCATTGAAAATATCGATGATATTTTACGCTGGTAAGACAGAAATTAAAAAGCTTAAAATAGCTTAACATGACAAAGAAAACACGTTTAGTGAAGTTCCGAAGCTTTACAAAAAGTTAATTAATACGCGCGATTCGACACGAGGTGACACATCTGCAAAAAAATAAAGTGTCTTTGAAATGTGTGTTAAAACAAAATTTCCATAGAAAAACCGGGTTTAACATACATTTCAAACACCCTTTATTTTTTTTTGCATATGGGGGTTAGGATTTTCGCTAGGTGGTTGTTGCTGCCATCGCTGACTTTGATGAGAAGACTGTGGTGGTCTCGAAACATCTGATGTCAGTTCAACCTTCCGTACAGCCAAATTTTTCTCTGAATGTTTAATATTTACATGCTTTATAGTTTCTTTCTTAAATAAAAATAGTTTAATCGAAAGATTAAATTAAAAACGAACTTAAGCCTAGCTAATTAAATAACTTTGGATAAAAAACCATTATAAATTTAATCTCGCTTAGAGAAAAATTTATATTTTCTTAATGTGGAAAATCAACAGCATGTATTACGGACACTCCATTTTGTATGAAGGGAGTATAAACAATATTTTCGTTCTTCGTTTTTAACACGCAGTGGACAGTCCTACACAAAAAAAACCTATGTAAATTTATTAAATCATGCTAAAGCAGCTTCCATTTTCAAATTTATGCGTTTATTTTATGAAATATTTTACTATACTTCTAGCGTACACGAAAAAAGCATTTGAAATGAGAATCACTCAGATATGAATCATATAAATTAACTCATAGATGCTGTGTAACAAAGTCTGTGAGTCTTCCTTGTGTAATTTATTTTATTTTTTTCGCAGCAACACTTGAATATCATTATTACCGATATTTAATTTCTTATTTTAAATAAAGCAGCAATTTCTTTATAATAAATTTTTTTATGTAACAGATGGATAGATTTTGATTAACTGCCTGGACAACGTAAGCGACAGTTCTGCAAAAGCTTTATAGTAAGTAAGTAATTCTAACTCTCTGTCTTTACCGGCTAATAGTCTAGAATAACATTCATGATTTAATGTTCTTTTTTCTATTTGTTTAACAACTTTATTTTCATGCACACAAGGATAACAACAATTGCTAATAATCCGTTTAAATATAAATATACTTTTTTAACTAATGTAGATCAATGGCATAATAGTTGAAAAAGTATTAATAATATGTATTAATTGATAGAAACAAAACACTATTATGCCATAAACATTTTTATTAATAAAATCATGTTAACACTCGTATAATGAACTAAAAATATATGATTTTGAAATACTTGTAACTGTAGAACCATTTAATATTTTAAATTTTGAAAATAAAAGGGTAAACATTTTAAAAGGGTAAACATTTTAATATAATTGCTGATTTTAATTAAATTTCCAAATAATTACTCTACGCAGCAGAAAGAGATACTAGACTAGACCTCAAAAATTAACATGAACACAAGATATGTGTCAAAACTTAAAAGATGCTTATGGGTTAATTTCGTACTATGCACAATTAAAAAAAATTTGCTTATACATACACATTTACACCAGAAGTTGCTAGAACTTCAACAAAATGATTTCTACAAGTTGATCATCTATTTAAAAATCATATTCATTGATTTTACAAACTTGCTTCTAATGACAACAAAATAAGTTGTTGACAATCACACTTTAAGCGAGTGCGTATCTAGTGCGTATCTCGTGCGTTTCAACAACATTGAGTTTAGATGAAGTGATTTTTATTTAATGTGGAAAAAGGTGATATTTCATACAATTATTACAAGCATATTGTTGTAAGTTTCAATCAACATATTTTCTTCTAATTGAAATAATAATCGTTAAAATTAAATTGCACTTAAATGCAATTGCATGTCAAAATAAATTCGATTTTCACATATTTTGCTGTTGTATTTTACACATTTCAAATTAATGTTTAATTTTTTGTAGTTTTTATTATTTATTATTTTAAATTTCTTATAATCATATAAGAAACAAGAAATAAAATCGTTATACCCTACACGTGTTGTTTACTAACACTAAGGTGAAATAGATTTTTTAAGTTTCAAAGACTGGTATTAAAAGGGTGTAAAAGATTTTTAGAAATACGCTTAATTTTTGAGAGGTTTGAAGACTTCTTACAGAGTTCACAATAATGTACAACGAAATAAATTTTTTCAAAATGACAAGGTTCTTACAATTGCTTCTGATAGAGGGCAGTAAAAAAAACTATACGTGTATCGGCATTTTGCAAGTTTACATCTTGGATTAATTTTTAGAGGAGTTAAACTACGCCTCCAGCGCTGATATAGTGGACTGAAACGTTCTACAAAAATATTTGCCATAAAATTCTATTATAAATATTCAAAGACATCCAAGCTCTAAGCTGAACCTGAATGCCAGAAATCATTTAAAACTTAAAATGTTTTTAAGAAATATTGTACGCCATTTAAATGACGCCCAACGTGGGGCACAGCCAGTGATGCCAATTTAGCCATTTTCTGGCTAAATTTATCAATTTTTCAACCCGTTTAGCCAGAAGAAAAGCTAATTTAGCCATTAGCCACTTTTTTAGCCACTTTCATTTTAATCTGGCTATTTTTTTTAGCAATTTTTTCATACATTTTTCTTATATTTTTCTTAAAAAATTTAAACTTACAACAAATACCAAAAAATTAAACAGAGTAATATGTTATTGTTTTCGCACGCATGAGAAGAAAACTAGCTTTGGTAAAATAGTAAACTATTTTTCAGATATACAAGAAAAGTATTTGGGTTTGTTTACATTCATATTCGTTTATCCATTCAGAAATTACACCCAGCAAACTTTTTAAAAATTAGGCAAAAATCACCAAAAAGTGTTTCGTTTATAAAAATTAAAATCTTCGGTGAGCGTAATAATGGCAATCGATAGGAAGCAAAAATACAATTCAGAAATGTGGGTTTCCCCTTTATGAAATACTTGCATTCAGAAGTTATACTCAGCAAACTTTTTAAATATGTGCAAAAATTGCCGAAAAAAGTTTTGCTAATCAAAAGGAAAAACTTCGGTGAGCACAATAATGGCTAATGGAAATCGATAGCGGGCAAAAATACAGCTCAGAAGCGAGGGCTATCGCTTTTTCAAATACTTTCTGAAACACTTGCATTCAGAAGTTATACCCAACAAACTTGAAAATTGACAAACATCACCAAACACTTTTCGTTTATAAATATAAAAATCACCGGTGAGTGCAATAATGGCTAATGGCAACCGATAGGTGGCAAAAATACAATTCAGAAACAGCGAATGTCACTTTCTGAAATACTTGCATCAGCTATACCCAACAATCCATTTAAAAATTGACAAAAATTGCTGGAAAAGCTAATAAAAAGAAAAATCTTCGGTGAGCGCAATAATGGCAATCGATAGGGGTTTATTTAATTTTAAAAACCTTTCGAATTTGTTGTAAAAAATAATAATATATCTTATATTTTTTAATACTCATGATTTTTGCATTCGATGTCGCTTGGCCATTTTTTAGCCATTAGTCTACATTTAGCCGTTATTGGTGAAGGAATGAATTCTGGCATCACTGGGCACAGCAGATATATCCGTATTTTAAATTGTTTCCTTTTATTTCATTTTCGGTGGAGTAAAGAATAATATTTGAGAATACAAACGTCAGTCTGGAGAGCATGGGACTCTTAACCTCAGGCTCCCACACTGCGAGAAAAGATCAATCTAGCTGCGGAAAAATTATATCTTCAAAACTAATAATCTGATCCACAAAAATGTAGGGATGTATTGTAGGGAAGGGTGTAGGCTATAAGGTCTGTAAAAAGTTAGGTGATATATCTTGTTATATAAGACCAATTTTAACGATAACACTTTTAAGTCTTCGGAAAACTCATATCTTCCAAACTACCCAGTAAAAAAAATCATGTTTTTTCAAGCACTAAGACAAAATTTTAAAATAAAACGCATAATAATATGCTTTAAAATAAAAGCCTATTTCGGAGCAGTGAACGTATATACGTTCAAGCTATACGAAAAGCTTCGTATACATGTTATAGAAAAAGCTGATTTTATAGTGCTTATCCAATACAAGTTCTTAAGAAAGAAAGAAGAGTAAGTTCAAATAAAAAACCAGAACGATGAGCGAAAGGAGTAACCTAGTTCCTTTAGTCTTTCGAATCGGTCGGAGCGATTCCACAAAACGAACGATTTTGCACAACTCTACTATATTTAGTTTCGAAATGACTTCAAAAGAGATTTTTCCCAAACTCTTGCGGGATATATTCCAGAGTATTACTAAACTTTACAGCTTTTTTTATTCAAAACTATATTTTTACATTTATAATATTCACTCAGATATAAAATCTCGGGCAATTTTTGAAATTGCGTGGTAAAAAATTCGGCATTATTTGCAGAATTTTATCTAGTTTAAGGAAGTTGAGCTAACTCAATTTCGGCCTCCATAACATAATGTCGCTTTTCATCAGGATGATCACATATAAAGAAAACCCGTTTAAAATAGCTGATATAGCATTTTATAACAAAAGTGACCGAATTACCGATGCAATACCCCAACAAATTTGATATAAAAAAATCAATAAAGAATTATAAGTCAATTTTTCTGCATGTTTAAAAAGCCATATTTTCCGAACCAGGTAGCCTAGTGATAAATAAATTTTATTAATAAATACATTGATTTCTCTGCTTTGATGTTGAGTTTAATTTTTTAATTCAATAATTTATTTAAAATTTTTGGCCTTTTTCTATGGACTATGTGAATCGTGGTTTCATGCCCCACGTTGGGCGCCATTTAATTTATGTAACGGAATATCTTTAAGCTGTGAATGCTACCTATTTCTCCGACCTTGTTCATTAAAATTGATGGATTGTTTACTAGATAATGATAAACAGCAGGACAATATAATAAACTTTTAATTTTAATGGTAGCAAAATTAAACCGATTAATAATATAAGAAAGAGGATTAAATTAAAATAGTCGAGTGTATAACTTTTTGAGAGAAAATATGTGAAGCACCTTTCCAGTTATACAAAACCCAAGCTACCTTGTTAATGTTATTTTGTTATTTGATTGTGTTGTACAGTGAATATTGTAATAAATTTGTTCCAATAAAAATTATTCGAATAATATTATAAGATAAAAGTTTTGTGAATAAAAATCATTCGGAAAATATTATATAAATATAATTTTTTTAAGTTATTTTTAAATATTTTTCGAATAAAACTTAATGCAATAAAAGTTTACGAAGAAAATTGTTCAAATAAAAGTTAATTAAATACCATCACATGATTAAATATTTTAATCAATATTAACAAGAATAAAAATTATTCAAAATAAAGTTCGAATAAAAAGGGCGGAGGTGGTTATTATGTTAAAAATTATTCGAAAAAATATTATTCGAATACATTTATTCGAATATAAATTATTCGAATAAAATTATTCGATCAAAATTTTTCGACAAAAGCTTAATTTAATTTTTCTATTTCTGATTTTGAAACTACAGTAACCCCAACCGACCCAAAAACAGAAAACCATTGCTAAAATCTCAATAAACTAAAACGTCGACACACTGGAAAGATACTATCAAAATTGGACGAAGAGTAAAAAGTGACAGAGCAGAGTATAGAAGCTTAAGCCGAACATAGCTCTCCTGCTTGTCTTTATATCTTAGTGAGATTAGTACACACCCTCCTCGACTGGTGTAGGCTATAAAAATGCCGGTTTTGGCTTAATTATTCCAACTTAATGTCATATAAAATTGCTTTATATGTTTATAATTTTACATAACAAGCAAAAAATGAGAACATGTGTTCAAAGCATATTTTCAATTGCACTAATCTGTAGTCGTTTCATTTAGTCAGTCAACAATAATTTATGTCAAATTTAATTTGTATTGAAATTAACTGCAAATGATTTTAAGAAAATAGTACTTAACATAACTAAAATTACTCAACAGTTTTTTCCCCCCATTAGAATAAGATAAAATTAAAGTACTTTTAGAATTAAAATAATTTGCAACCTAATAAATAACAAATTACCATAATTACTCATTTGAAAAATTTCTATATTATAATCATATGCATTTGGAATAAACTTATAAAATTGACAGCATTCAAATAAACACCTTGCAATTGTAAGAGTAATTCGCCAACGAGTGACAGACAGACAGACAGACAGACAGACATAACGATTGAACAGCATCCGTATCCGTTTCTATTCGAACGTCCACACATGAGTTCATATAAATTAAAATTATCTTTTGGCTAGTGAACCATTAAGAAATCTTTTAAGAATTAGTGATAGATATAGTTATTTAAAATAAAATTTAAAATCGAGCATATATTTGCTGGAGTTTATTGTATGACATGTGTTGTCATTTAGTATAATTTAAAAAGTATTCTATAAAAATTAGTCATTTTTACTATTAAACTGCATGTTATAAGAATGAAATACTATTATTGTTTTATATATTTTTTCCCATAAATTACACAACAATCTAGATTTCTGTTGAAAATCTCAACAGGAGACTTTTAAAAATATTTTAGTATTGTAACCAGTATTTAAGAACAAGCTGGTCTAGTTTTTTTTGGCAAAAATTAAAACAATTAAAAGTTCTTTTAAAAGTTTTGAAATTTTATAAATGAATATATTTATTTTAAGACTTTTTAAGAAACTACCAGAAGTGTAAAGTTCTGGTACCCTCAAAAGTTTTAACAACTGACATTTTACAGTAGAAGATACGAACTCAATATTATGCCACAATATTTATTTTTATCCCGAATACTTATATTATACTAGCTATACCCGGCGTGCTTCGCCACCCCATTGTTGTGCAGATATAGAAAAATTAATTAACTCATTTTAAAATAACCATACAATTGGTTAGTTTTTTTGGCGATCTTTTTAGTTTTGGCGAATTTTTGCGTTTTAGCGATTTTTTCATTTTGGCGATTTTTCGTTTTAACTTTTTTAATTCTGAAATTTTTTAGTTTTAGAGTTTTTTAAAATTTCAAGAGTTTGCCTCTTACGGTTTCCAAGATACAGCAAACTGTTTAAACTACATAGTCAAAATTACATTAACTTTCAGAACGCCCTTTAGTTTTTGTTCTGTTAAATATTCTACAGACTACACCAATTAGCACTAACTTTGAAAATTTAGAGAGTTTATATAAAAGTGTCTGTATATTACAATAGTATTTCAACATGTTTCGTTGCTCGCTTCAGAACACCCTTTAATATATAGCCCGTAGTTCTTACGGCTCTCGAGAAAACAGCCTGTGACAGACAGAAAGACAGACGAACTGACGGACAGCGTATCGAAAACAATTAGATTAATTTACACTTTTGGTGTACAGAGCCCCAAAAAGAAACTTTTCCAAAAGTAACTTTTCAAAATGTAACCATTTTCAAAAGCGTACCATCCATTTTCAAAATGTACCCTTTCCAAAAAACATTTTTCAAAAAGTACCATTTCTTAAAACTACATTTTCAAAAAAGTAGGTTTTCGAAAGAGCACCTTTACTTTAAAATATAAACGGTTAACAAAAAAAGTACCAAAATTATATTTTTAATTCTAAAGCATGTGAATATTGAACATTCAAAGAAAAATTTGGATGTACGGAGGGTTGAACTGACTGAAAGGACTCTGACGAGTAGACTTGGTAGTCACGAAACAGCTGTCAGTTCAACCCTCCGTGCATCCAAATATTTCTTTGAATGTTCAATATTCACATGCTTTAGAATTTCATTCTTAAATAAAAAATTATTTGATCGAAAGATTAAATTAAAAATGAGCTTAAGCCAAACTAATTAAATAAGTTTGGATAAAAACCATACAGTTCGACTAAAAATTCATAACTCAATTATATGTTTCATCATTGCGGTCTGAATAATTCCGAAACCATTGAGTATATAAAAATAATGTTCAAACGGTTTATTTTACGTTTTTTTTTGTGCTTTCGTAATAAAGTTTTCCAACTTATGATTATATCAGTGGAGCAGATCGGCGTCTTCAGAAATCCATAATTTTAGAAAAAATTAAAATAATTATCCTGAGAATCTAGAATTTCGACTGTTTTTGTAGTTAAGGGACCATAACACATAAAAAAAAGTGGCACTCCTTGGCATTTTCCTTGTTGCATAATGTTATAAAAAAAATCACTTGTGATGCAGTACGATGAAAAGAGAAAAAAATATCTCGCGCCCAAGAAAATGTTCTTTAATTGTTAGGAATAATGCTTTTTCCATATCCTTGGATTTATTATATTTTTTAAGAAACATTTTATTTTAAAAAATTTTCAGACATTCAGGCCAAAATTTTTTTCAACATACTTTAAAAATTATTTCTGTATTAATTAACATATTTTTTTAGATCTTTTTTTAGAAAATAATCCCAAACTTGTTTTTAGCACCTAAAATTGCATAACTAATGAGGGTTTTTTTAATTTTCTTCAAAAATCCCATATACCACTTTTTGTCAACAAGAACATCGCCATTGCGCATTAAAATCTGAATCACTATTAAATCTGCGTTTCAAAAATACATAATTTTATTGGATCCAATTAAAAAAGAAAATAAACATCTCTTGTAAGCAATTTCGAACCAAAATTCCCCCCGGTTTTAAACAAAAAAGTAATAAATAAAATAGTGCGTCTTATTACAGCAATCAAATAAGAACAGCAACAAATTGAAAACAAATCGATTTGATATTAAAATATTTATTTATTTTTTATTTCTTAATATCTATTAAAATTTAATGCAAATGAAGCGCGCGCGCAAATAAAAATAAACTTAAATGTTGATTTTGAAAACGTACAGACCGAACGAAAATCAGTCGCACTGACATTAACAATATTTAAATGTTTCGTTTACTTTTTTTGTTTTGTTTTAATAAAAGAAAAAACAATAACAACAACAGAAAAGATCTCTTAACACCTGTTAACAACAAACGATCACTTTAACACTAACGCTACAGACAATTCCACTAAACGGTCGGTCATACCAACAACGACAACAACAACAACAACAACAACAACTATTCTGCCCAATACTGAAAGCTACTTAATGTTTGTTAATGATTTTGGTTTATTTAATTTTCCTTTTTTATTTAATAATTTATTAATAATTAGCAGCACTTACTTTGTCCGAACAATAACAAACACATCAATAAATTGAACGGTAACACACACCGATACAGTCATAATCATAATATTAAAAACAACAACAACAACACCAACTACTAACAACCACTTGTTGTAATGTGAAAGGGAGATTCCATGATTAGCACGAGTTCACAGAATCCAATTGCTTGTGGTATTCATATTCGTGTGATTGTTTGAGAATTTGTAGAAATGTTAAATACAGAATTAAAGCCACTTTAAGTATTTTATATGAAGCTACTTGCACCAGAGATGGAATCGTGAGTAGCTTTTCACCCACTTGCGTGAATGCTCAAGAGAAAACTGCACAAGCAAGTGTAAAAATTGTAAAAGGGCGGATCCAGACTTTAGTTCAGGGTGGATGACGTGGAAATCCAGTCGGGACAACAACCAAACCGAATTTGATTACAAAAATAGATAAAAGTTCGAATGTATGTAAAAATCATAGAGGAGGTCTTGAGCTTTAAGAACATTGAAATTTGAAACAACCTGTTGAAACACACGTTGAGCTACAGGGTGTCAAACTGGACTACCTCGGACATGAAAATCTTAGTCGGCCTCATAACTTTTACAAATATTATCCGAATTTAATAAATTTACCCTCAGATGCAAAAAACATATAACGTGTGCTTGAAGTATATATTAAAACAAAATTTCTATAGAAAAACCGGTTTTAACGTACACTTCAAGCACACTTTATTTTTTACATATGGGGACTAAGCTTTAACGATATACATACTAAACGGCAATTTATTTAGGAACTTTTTATTTAAAAATTTTTTTGAAGAAAATGCGAATATCCAATATTTTTAGGGTAAAAGGTTACGTATGAGTAATATGATGTACCATCATATAACTCATACGCGCTAAAGTATTTCCCATTTTCTTCACATATATTTTTTTAATTAAAAATTCATAAAAAAAATTACCGTTTAATTTATCGTTAAAATTTGTTAAACATAAGAGGGATGGATTCCCAGTTTTGCTAGTAAATAGTAAAGAAATAAAAATTAAAAAAATTAAGTTTAGTACAGCTTTCATGCCAGTAAATAAAGAGCTTCTGAAAACTAGAGTTGGCACATTTTTGAGCTGACGGGTAATAATTAAAAGCCAGATTAATTATAACAAATATATCTTATATAATTTCTGTGACAAAAAGGAATAAGTGCTTCAGTCGTCTCAAGAAAAGTAGTTTTTCCGAAAGCTTATACGCTACTGCTAAGAGATTTATAGGCTTATATGATATATTTCTGGTGTGACTCTTCCTAGTTTAGGTATGATTGTAGCCACTGTAACCCTAAACTGAATGCGTTAATATTTAAGGAATAAAACAGTGTTAGAGCAAAATTAGCTTAAGTGAACTTAAGCACTTATTGTTTAATGCTACAGATTTGCAGAGAAATTAGAAAAACTCGATGGGCGTTTTTTAAGCGATTAGTTAGAATTTCGTACAAAAAAGTACAAAAAGTTCAACGGCAGCCATTTTTAAAGTCTATTCTTTTGAAATGTGGAAAATAAAAAAATTTTAGCCTAAAAAGTTTTAGCGAACAATTAAGCTTTATTTTTGTAAAAAGTTTGCCTAAAAATCATGAAATATTTTTTTGAAAAAATTTTTTGGAGAAATTGGCGAAATAGAGAACAAAGTCAAAGCCATAACCCAAAATCTTTAAATTCAAAGCCAAATATCTTTGAAAATATTAAAGACATATTAATATTAATTTTAGTATCTAATTTTTAAGCACAAGGTCTCTTTTTAACCCCCGACTAAAAAAAGGGGTGTTATAAGTTTGTAGTGTTTGTAGGTGTTATAAGTTTATAGACCAAACGGCTGGACCGATTTTGATTTAGTTTTTTCTGTTTGAAAGGTGACTTGATCGAGAGTGTTCTTAGCTATGTTTAAATAAAATTGGTCCAGCCGTTTAGAAGATCTCACATCTTTTCTAGATGTATCCTGTTGAATCTGTGTGTCTTTGACACTGCAACTCCCAAACGGCAAGATCGATTTTAATTTAGTAAATTTAGTTTGAAAGGTGACTTGATCGAGAGTGTTCTTAAACTTTTGATTTGTAATTTTTGTTATTTATATAAAAAACAGTAAACAACAACAATTGTATTTTTATTTCAAAATTTCGCTACTCCTTTGTGTAGCATCATCAGGAAATAATGTTGAAATAAATAATGTTGAATTTTGCTTTTAGGTTTAATGTTAAAAGATCTAAAGCAATAGAAAAAAAATACCCTATTAATATTTTTGTCGGCTGTCGGCACGCTACAGTATGGCTTGCCTCCTAGTTTTTTTAGTCATGTTCTTGCCAGTTTTTTTAGTCCTGTGATGCGGCTAAAAGTGGATCACGTGCGGTTTTCCTATTCAGGTGAGCTTTGCCCATCTCTAATTTACACTCTCAAAACGAAAAAAAAAATTCACACACATATGTATATCTTATGTGTAATGGGTTGTAGTGTTTCAGGGGAAGGTTTGTCCAGCAATAATTTTAAAAAATTCTAAAGAAATTTAAAATTTTGTAGAATTTAGAAAAATGTTATATTGAGAGGATGCATGTTTTAGACTTTAGAGCATTTTCAAAGCAGCTTTCATATTCTGATTAAAGCAAAAACATGCATCTTCAATGCATTCTCTTCTTTGAGATTCGACAATCCGAAGGAGTTATTGGATGTCCAACCAGGCCTTTGTGGCGGGGGATTTTTTTATTTGACACCATTTTGGGGCACCTTTGTGGAGTTACAGTTGTAAACGTTGGGGTAGCAGCGTCATTAATTCCAGTCGTTAATTACAGTGGCGCAAAGCCCGAAAACTAGAGTTGCACGATTTCCGAAAATCGACTTTTCAGCAGATTTCTACGTTTTGAGGTCCTAGGAAATTATTCTGCGTCATGCGAGAGATATCGCTGTTGAAATTTTTCGAAGAAAGTGTTTTTTAATGTAATCTAAAAACTCCTATCAGATCGATAGACTACATTCATAGAATATTATATTAATGACGGCCTGTCATCAGAGTTTCATGCTATGATAAAAGTCTTCAATAAAACGAAAACATACATCAATCTGATGACAAACGTCATCATAGCATTTTGACTTAGTTTAAGTGTTATCTATGCTATGACTGGAATAACATCAATAAGATGCCACTTAATATATATTATTAGAGTGTAAAATATGTACTTATAAAAGAAAAAAGTAAACAATGTTAAAACGTTTGTAATTTTATTGTATTATTTTTGTGTTTAAACGCAATTTTAAAAAGTTAACAAACATGACACTGCATTGATGTATACTCATCATCATTAGTATGAGAAAGTTAATAATAATATCCTCGAGTCCTTTTAAAAACTAAGCCAGTACAGCATACATGCAAAAAACATTGAAGCAAACGAAAGTATGACACCTTTTCATCATATTGATGACACTTAGTCATCATATGTATGTCGCATCAATGATGTTTATGTTGTCTTTGTGCTGCCGATGTTTTAGATGGTGACGTGGCTAAAATGGTAGAGGTGAGAGAGAGAAATTGGAAAATCAATATGAATTTAATTTTCAGCATACACAGAAGAGCAGAAAAACATTGTTATCGGAAGTCGTTACACTCCCATCGTCACACAGTGGCTCAAATTGGAAAAAAGGGTAATAAATCTGTATCTTTGAAGCTTCCGATACGATTACAAAACAACACAGAAAAAAATAAGTTTCGTTTTTGATAACAAAAATCCCGGTATTCAATAATTTTTTTTTCAAATTTCCTGTGATAAAGAATTCCCCTATATTGATAACAAAATTATTTCAAAATAAAAATATATATATAAATTAAAAAAATGTTGACATGGCTGGAATACGAACCCGGGCTTTCCGGACGTAAAGCATACACTCTCTAGCTGAGCCATATCCCATTTATTTTTTTATGGGATACAACTTGTTTTAAGTACTTATGTATAAAAAGAAAAGAAATAACCGGCATGGAAAAGAAATACTTACAACGAAATATTTTATTATGTTAAAGATAAATGTTATTGAAATTCATTTTTTTTTTAATAACATGGTTTTATTGAATATAATTCTTGTCTATTTTTTTCTGTGAATGTATGTGAAAATCATAGAGGAGGACATGAGCTTTAAGAATGTTGAAGTTTGGACCACCCTGTTGAAGCACACCTTGAGCTACAACGGTATGTAAAAGTTTACTATCTCAGGCATGAAAAACTTTGTCGGCCTCATAACTTTTACAAATACTATCCGATTTAATAAATTTAAACTTGGTGTAAAGTTTTCAAACAGATAAAGATAATTCGGTTTATTTTGTTAAGATATCTTTAATATTTTTAAAGATATTTGGCTTTGAATTTTAAAATTTTGGGTTTTGGCCTCGACTTTTCAACAAAATATTTTATGATTTTTAACACAATTCATGATAACGCATATAAAACATTTTTTAGTTATCTTAATTCATCTAGTCGTGAAAAGGAATCAATGTCAAGACTTTGAAATGATAGTGAATAAATTAATTAAAATGCGACTTTGGCTCTCTCACGAGGGGTTCCGTACGAATACACATATGTATGTTGTATATCATTTTCCGTTTTTGCACCTATTTTCATTTTGGCAGTTTTTTCGTTGTACTTTTTGTCTAATTTTGGTTTTTTTATTTTTTAAGTTATTTTTCGTTGTTTTGGCGATTTTTTTTTTGTTTCTGCGCTTTTTTTCATTTTCGTGATTTTTTCGTTGTTTTTTGCGGTTTTTCGTTTTTTGCATTTTTTCCCCCTTTTTTTTAGTTTTGGCGATTTTGGCGTTTTTAAATTTTTTTTTACTTTTTGGTGATATTTTTAGTTTTAGCGATTTATTTTAGTTTCGGCGCTTTATTTTAGTT
Organism: Panzeria rudis; assembly: GCA_956483635.1. Classification (NCBI taxonomy): domain Eukaryota; kingdom Metazoa; phylum Arthropoda; class Insecta; order Diptera; family Tachinidae; genus Panzeria; species Panzeria rudis. Next base: position 173,754,604 of record OY101448.1, read on the forward strand.
TTGGCGCTTTTTTCAGTTTTGGGGATTTTTTTCGGGTTTTCGTGATTTTTTAGTTTTAGCGAAATTTTTTTTTGGTCTTGACACTTTTTTCGTTCTGGCGATTTTTTCGGTTGTGGCGATTTTATCTAGTTGTGGCGCTTTTATTGTCGATTTTTTTTCGATTTTGATGATATTTTAGTTTTAGCGTTTTTTAAGGTTTAGTGCTTTTTGCGTTTTTTTTAGTTTTTTGATGATCTTTTTAGTTTTGAAGACTTTTTGCGTTTTTGCGATTTTTTTTTAATTTTGGTGCTTTTTTTCTTTAAGTGCTTTTTTTCATTTTGGCGATTTTTCGTTTCGAAATTTTTTTAATTTTGGAAAAATGGGTAAATTTAAAAAAAAATAGAGCTTAAATGCTAGCCGTTTTTTTTTTCAAAAAACTATTTAAACTATAATTCTTTATTTTCAATATTTCAAAATAATAGACTTCAAAAATGACTGCAGTTAAAATGTTAAGTCGATTAAAGCATGAACGCTACACCCAGCATTGGACGAAAATGGAGAAATTTTCTACGAAATTCTAAAAAAAACGGCCATTGAGTTTTTCATATTTCTCTACAAATTATATTAGATATATTTAATGTTATCAATCTGGCTTTTAATTGTTAACTGTCCGCTCGAAAATATGGCCAGGACAGCAGATTTTTTAAAAATAGTCAAGTTAAGTGGCTCGGTATGAATGTGATCTTATTTATACTACCTTTGCGAGAATTTTGCATACGAGAATTGTTTGCACTACTACTTTGCTGTTAACTTCATACAACATCCAGTGTTATCGTTGTCTTATTTGGCTAGACGAATCCAATGGTGGATGATAGATATTACTTCTTTCTTAAACAAACTTTCAAAACTTCAATTAGTTTCCTATTATATTTTTCAGGTATCCATCCCTTTGATTGGTTTATTTTTTTTTTAGCCCCAAACCGATGCTATACGAGTGTGTGTCCCGTTTCACAGCTTTTGCTGTCATTCATACGAAACTTGAACTTGATTGTTTAATTGAGTTGAGGATGGAGATTTTCTGTTTATTATTTTGATACGTGCTTGTGTGTTGTTCTTGTTGTTGCTAATGAGAGGTAAATCCCACGAAAAATATGAGCAAAATTCACAATATTGAAATATATAGCCTGTATTTTTGAACCAACCAACTAACCAACAAACAAACAAACGAACGAACGCGTACGTACGTATTTTACGTTCAATCGTTTTATCTTGAAGCATGCGCTCTAAAGCAAAAATAAAAAAATCTCTTACGCACGATGCTTGGTGGTTCCCAGCCGAGATAAAAATTTTATATCAGAATGATAAACCAGATGTGTGAGTGTTTGTGTGACGGACGACGTATTGAATAATAATGAAACTCTCACGGCGTCAGCAAAAAAAAAACATCAAATGATGCTTAAACAAGCGTTTCAATAAACGAAATCAAAATATTGAAAATAAAACCTGTTAACAACAGAGCGGTATATAAGTGTATGTGTGTGCAAATGTTGTTTGTGTTAACATTGGCCAAAACGGACGGTGATTTTTATTTTCATTAACATGAACCTGAACGTGATTGGGTGTGTGTGTGTGTGTGTGTGTGTGTGTTTGTATATGAGTTTGCATGGGGCTGTTACTCATTTAGCAGCTAATAAGACACATTAAACTCTCTGTTAAGCAAATGTTCGGCTTAAAGGTTCGTCTCGGTGTTTTTTTGTTTGTTCCAACTGCTGTTAACTGAAAACTGAAATCTGAACCTTCTATACACTGGTCGAGGGTATAAAAGCATTGGGAGCTTGGACATCGAGTATGCATTGATTCGCTATCATTCGCTCTAATAACTTGCTTCTTTGGTTGAAAGAAACGTTTAATTTAAAAAAAAAAACATTTTTTTCAAAAAAAAGTTGTAGCCGATTGTTGTAATTCTTAGCTTACAAATTGCTCTGGATATTTAACGAAAAAAAGGATACTAAAACGCGTATTTAAAACTTAAACTCGCAAAACAAAAGAAAAACGGTATTAAATAACAACAAAAAAATCAAGTGAAAATATCCAAGAAAATTTTATGAAAATTGTAAAATTGTGTTTTTCGTAAATAAAAGCAAAAATTTTCAAACTCATCAACGAAATAGCTAAACTAGACTTCAGTCTCGGCTCAGAATATTTGGAGAAATTTTGACAAATAGAAGCAGGTCCTGATTAACAATAAGCAGTGAAAACCCAAAGTGTTCAACAAGTTTTCGAAGGCTTATCGCTTAAAAAGAAAGTTCTTAAACTAAAGAATCAACAAAAAGTATTAAGTGTATCCACTAAATAAATTTTTGAGATTTTAAATCCTAAGAAAATCTTAAATAATTCTTTTAAAGTTTTAAAACTACTTACTTAAACTACAAAAAAATAAACCACCCCAACAACAACAAATCTAACAAAATGATGGCTGTAGCTGCTGCTCAAAAGAATCGCGAAATGTTTGCCATTAAAAAATCCTACAGTATTGAGGTAAGTTTTGAAAATTTCGTTATAAAGAGTTTAAGTTTCCTTAAAGCAGACTTCTAGAATTGTTTATTATTAGCAAAGAAAATTTTAGAAAAGGTTCAGAATTGCAAAAAACTTTTATTATTTTTAAATATTTGGAATTTAAATTTACAGAAAATTAATTATATATTAAAAATTTGGAGTTCAAATATAGTTTTAATGAGTTAGACAGAATTTATTATACTTCTGTAGTTTAAAAACCAAATTCTTCATTCAAGAATAGACAAATCGCCACAACCTCAAAATTTAAAATTAAGCAGCTTTCTGGTAATTTAGAAAAAAAAGTAATTAAAAATTTAATTTTTTTTATTTTGACAATATTTTATGATGTTAAAAACAGAAGTTTCTTTGGAATAAATAAAAAGTTCAACCTAACCTGTAAATTAGAAATTAAAAAAAAGTCGATTTCTCATTATTGATAAGCAAAATAAGTATTTAAAAATAGCCTTCATTAATTAGATACCCTTTTATGACGTTGAAGTCAAAATTTTTCCTGAAATAAAGAAAAAATGCAACCTAACCTTAAAATTAAAAACTTTAAATAATTATATTGGCTTGAGCTCGTTTTGAATTTAATTTTTCAATTAAACTAAATTTTTATTTAGAGTTAAATGTGAAGCATGTAGACAAAAAAAAATTGACTTCGCAGAGGGTTGAACTGACGTCTTTCGATAGCTCCCGCTATTCTCGTCAGAGTTCTTTATCGCGTAATTAAATTTCTTTGGATATAAACCCATACAGTTCGACTAAAACTCATAGCTTAATTTTAGATAATTTCGTTTTCTGGTGAAAGAATACGAAAATAGTTATTTAAAATCTGCCTTTATTAATTGCACACTTTAAAAATAAAAATTTCTGCTGCAATTAAGAAAAACTTCAACCTAACCTCAAAACTAGAACTTTTAAATAAAGTCGCTTCCTTATAGTACTTGAAAGCCAAAATAAGTATTTAAAATAGCTTTTATTATTTACACACAGTTCTCTGATGTTAAAACTAAAATTTCCCTTAAAATAAGGAAAGAAATTCAACATAACCTCAAAATTTTAATGTTTAAATAAAGTCACTTTCTGGTAACTGAAACCCAAAATAGGTATTTAAAAATGGCCTTTATTAATTATACACCACTTTATGACGTGTAAACAAAACAATTTCACCTGATATAAAGAAAAATTCAACCTAACCTCAAAGCTAGAAACTTTAAATAGTCACTTTCTGATGATTAAGAAGAAAAATCAGTTTTTAAAAGCAGCCTTTAATAATTACACATCACTTTATGATGTTAAAACAAACATTTCACCTGATATAAAGAAAATATTCAATCTAACCTCAAAATTAGCAATGTATCAATATTTAAAAAATTGTATATTAAGCTGGATAATTTTTGTTTGGCACTATTTTAGAGTTTTATAATAAAACATTTTCTCAAAATAAAGAAATAATTCACCGTAACCTCAATGTATGAAATTTGAAATAAAACGCTTTCTGGTAATATAAAAGCTTAAACGAAATATCGATTATTTACACATACATTTTGTTGTTTTAAAAAAAGTATTTGCCCTAAAGTAAAGAACAAATTCAACATAACCTCAAAACTAAAAACTCTAAATAAAGCTGCGTTCTGCCTATTAAAGTTTTTAAGTTTTGCCTGAAAATAAAGAAAAATTCAACATAACCTCAAATTTAAATTTGTCCAAGTCGTTTTTCTAACGTTTTCCTGCCATATTTTGAAAATATTTCGTAATTTAAAAAAGTGTCGGTTATCAATTTCTTGTTAATTACATTAAGATTGTAAATTTAATTCATATTTAAAATTAGCTGTATTTTTCAATTAAATTTAAGATATCAATTAAAACTGTTTATCAAGTTTAATTAACACTTTCTTTTAACAAAAAAAAAACTAAACTTAAACTGAATGTGCTAAATTTACTTTCACTACACAACATAATGTAACCAAATTGTCCTCCAAAAATTAATTATTATTTAATAAAAACAACTTCTTTCATCAGCCAAAACTTCAAAATTGACAGTCAGGCAAGCCCTGCAAGATTCTTCAAAATATTTTAACCTAAAAAATCGTGTCAACATAATTTATTGTTTGTTTTGAATGTAGACTCAAACAATCTTTTAAAGCACAATAATTCATGGCTTATGCTAATTTTCAGCTTTTTTTCTCAACCACAAGCCATGCCACACTTTTGCCTTTTGTAAATTTTTCAATATTTTTAAGAGTGTTAATAAAGCTGTAAACATAATTTAAAAATTAACACCAAAAGCTAATCAAACAAATTTACAAAGAAATAATATTATCAACAAAAATAATTTGAATAGATTATAAAGATATTTAAAAGATTTAAAGAAATCCCTAAATTAACACCTTGAATCAAACTAAAAGATGCAACATAAATCTTTAAATTTGCATGTAGGCATCTTTAAGGGCATTTCTTTTGCTCTGCATTTTAGCTGGTGTAGTGAGAGATTCACATATTTGTAGCTGTGAGTTTGTAGCTGGAGAGCTGTAAGCATTCATCTGTGTATATATTTAAGTGTTAATGCTTAAGCCGGCCTCATTAACAAGTTAACAAGTTAATCACAGCGCGGTTATGTGAATCTTACGAACTTCAATAAACTTGTTTATTGTTTTTAAGATCTTCTTTAGCATTCATTGATGAAAACACTCGCAAACACACAACATGATGATAATGACATTTTTTTTCTCACTTTCGATTTCATTTTAAAAGAAATGAAATAACAAAAAAAAAAGATTTGGTAACATGGGTTTTGTTTGTTTTTGTTTATTTAACAACCAGCAATTATTTTTGATTGAAATAAAATGTTTTAAAAATGTCAAATATTCAATCAGCCAAAACCAAAAATTATGTCACTGAATAAATAACAAAAAGCAACAGGCATGTTAATAAAAAAAAACATTTAAATGGAGGAATAAATAAACAAAGCAGAAATAAATTAAGACTAGAGGGCCAAAATTTAGCAATTATTTAAATGAAATTTAGCAAATCTTAACAAAAGTTTAATTGAATCAATGAAAAACTTATACATACACATACTGTTTTACAGCCTGATTATGTACATTTCAATGTTGTTTGTTTTGCTTGACCTAAGCATATAATATTAGATTGTCCGTAAATGTAGATGTTTGTTTAAAAAAAATCCGGATGATAGAATTCAACCTAACCTCAAAAAAACTTTTCTAGTTACTCTGATTTTTGGCATTTATCAAATAGTTTATCTATTCTTTTAGCATTTTCTATTACTTTCTGTTTTTAAAATTTAGTTTTTTATAGAAACAAGAAAAACGTTCAACCTAACCTTAAAAAGTTTATTTTGCAGCTATGCTAAATTTTGAAATTTTTCGTATAGTTTATCCATGTTTTCACAATTTCTCATTACTTTGTGGTTTTAAAATTTAGTTTTTTATAAAAACAAGAAAAATATTCAACCTAACCTCAAAAGTTGAAATTGAAATAAAACTGTTTTATGATATTTTAAAGTAAAATTCGTACAAAATTTATTATTTACTAAAAGAATTTTTAGCATATGCAGCATTTTGTTATTTGAAAAGAATGATTTCGTTCAAAATTAAAAAAAAAATCATTCTAACCTAAAAATTTTAATTTTAAATAAACTTAATACGCTAGTTACTTATTATTTTCTGTTATTATTGAGTAATTAAAAACTTTATAAAATTTTCCTTTTTTATTTATTGCAGAATGGTTATCCATCTCGTCGTCGCTCTTTGGTTGACGACGCTCGTTTTGAAAGTTTGGTTGTCAAACAAACTAAACAAATTGTCTTGGAAGAAGCTCGCAATAAAGCTAATGGTAAGTTAGCACGCCTTTTAATATGCTTAAATTTCACAAACGATAAAATAAAACAGAACAAAATAAAAAATGTATAATACTTTAATGGTCCTACGAACCCAATAAAGGTTTAGTCTTTTCGTTTCTGAAATCTTTTTCAATGGAAGTTAGTTTTAACAACTTTATCAAGTTCAGCATTTTAAAAGTTTTTGAAAGAAATTCTTAAAAAAAATCATGGTCCTCCGAACCTAAAATATTTGATAACTTTTATGAAATATTTTTAAGTTGATCTTTTCTTATTTTCTTATTTTCCATTGTTACAAATTTCGAAAATTTCATGGTTTTTGAGCCTGAAATATAGGAGGTTTTTATTTTCCTTTTTTATTTTTATTTTTTAAGTACTACAATTTTCAAATGTTAATGGTCCTTCGAGCCTGAAATATGCGAAACAATGCATATATTTAATTGGATTTGCTTGCCGGTGCATTCCACTATTTCTTTTATTCTACTTTTCATTATTAAATTTAATAAAACTTCATGGTCCTTCGAGCCTGAAATATGCGATGCAATATATTTATTTAATTTGAGCTTGCTTGCCAATACATTTCACTTTTTTTAATTTTATTTTCTTTATTATAATTGTAAAGTTTTCATGGTCCTTCGAACCTAAAATATGCGAAATAATATATTTATTTAAACTAGACTAGCTTGTCAAAGTATCCCGCTTTTTTGTTTTGTTTTACTTTCAATTATTATAATTTTTAAATGTTCATGGTCCTTCGAACCTAAAACACATTTCATTTTATTTTATTCATTTACTATTATACTATTATTTGTATTATTACTTTATTATTTCATTTAATTTAAATTTTTATTTATATATTTTTTTTTATTTAACAAAGATGGCAGCTTAGAAGAAGCCATTTTGCAAGCCAAAGGTGAACATGTTCCAAATCAAGAACAAATCGAATTACAAGACGAACAACAATTAGAAAATGTTGATGTCGTCGATGACATAGAAGAGCCCGTTTTTAATGAAGGTAGATCAATTTTTATTCTTATGCTTATTTCTTTGATTTTTATTCATTTGTATTGTTTTATTTCTTTTTATTTTCATCATTTTAATTTTACTTAAATTTTGTTGGGAAACTCTATAGTCGATATTCAGGATGATTTACCAGCTGACTCTGAACAAACTCAGGAAAATGATTCGCAAGAATCAACAGATAAAATTAATATAGAGGGTAAGCTTTTAAGGACATTTGTTAAAGAAAAAAACCCTGCTTATGACCACTTTATTTTAGAATAAAATTTTAGCAAAACAATAAAACTTAAAAAAAATATAAGAAACAAAAAACCTTTTAAAAGCAATAAATGTGCTTCTTTTAAATCTTCTTAGAGCATTTAACATTTCTTTTGTGACAGTTTATATATTATTCATTTCATTATTACCACAAATTCTACTACTACATTTTTACACTTAAATAATCTCATACACCCACACAACTAAAAGCTCAAATGGTAAATTGTACATTTCCGTTTCCTTTTTTTAATGCGTTCAACATTTGTGTAAAGTGTGTTAAATGTAAAGAAAGAAGCATGACGAGCATTGTGTTGGTGTGGCAACAATTGAAATCTCAAGATGATTATGATGATGATGTATGAGTGTTAAAACCATAAGTCTATAAAAATCTTATATTATTACAATATAATACTTTTATATAACTTATATGTTGTGGCTCAGCTCACTCCCCTTTTCTTATTGTGAGGAGGAACAAGCAACAATTGCCAGTAGCTTATCAGAAAATTGTATTCACTTGACTTACAACTTTTCTTTTTTATTTTTTCCCCCGTCATATTCCACCTCTTTAAATGAAGCTATGGTTCATATAATATACATTTAAGTAAAAGCAATAATAATCATATTTCTCATTCGTCATATAGGGATCTTATTTTAAACGTGCTAAGCATTATTATTAAAAAGAATTGTGATTTCCTTTCTTTTTTTTGTACTTTTAATCCTTTTCCTTTTGTATTTATGAGTGTGCGTTATTTTATTTTCCAGATGCTGGTTTAACTGAAGACGAAATTGTCTTGGCCAATGCCGTGTCAGAGAGTGCTGAAGCTGAAAATGTTATGCAAAATGCCGCCTTGATAGTACGTCTCAAGGAGGGCATTTCCTCTTTGGGTCGCATCTTAAAGGCCATTGAAAATTATCATGGCACCGTACAACATATAGAATCACGCCAATCACGCTCTGACACTGCTGATCATGATGTTTTGATCAAATTGAATATGACTCGCGGCAATTTATTGCAATTGATACGTTCGTTGCGCCAGTCGGGTTCATTCAGCAGCATTAATTTGTTGGCTGAGAACAATATTAGCGTTAAGGCACCTTGGTTCCCCAAACATGCCTCCGAATTGGATAATTGCAATCATTTGATGACCAAATATGAACCTGATTTGGATATGAATCATCCTGGCTTTGCTGATAAAGTCTATAGACAGCGTCGTAAGGAAATTGCTGAGATCGCTTTCGCTTACAAATATGGTGATGCACTTCCTCACATCAACTACACCGAAGTTGAGAATAAAACTTGGCGTTCAGTGTTCCGTACTGTTAAGGAATTGTCACCCAAGCATGCTTGTTCGGAGTATCGTGTTGCTTTCAAAAAATTAGAAGATGAAAAGATATTCGTTGAAGAGCATTTGCCACAATTGCAAGAAATGTCCGATTTCTTGCGTAAAAATACCGGTTTCAGTTTAAGACCAGCTGCCGGTTTGTTGACAGCTCGCGATTTCTTGGCCTCATTGGCTTTCCGTATTTTCCAAAGTACTCAGTATGTGCGTCATGTTAACTCACCCTACCACACACCCGAACCGTAAGTATTATTTTGAATTACATATTATTTTATTATTATTTATTATAACATCAAATATAAATTTTTTTTTTGGAAATTCAAATTGGAAAAAATTAAAAATTTAACATAATATTTTATATTGCCTAAATTTGGCGGAAAAAGTTTGTGTCTGTACAAGATTTAAAAAAAATTCAACATAACCTCAAAAATAAAAAAATTTTAAACTTGAACTTCATGCTACCGGAGCTTAAATATTTCAAAAGTCTTACAAGAGGCTTTAGATTAAGCAGATTTTTGAAGAAAAAATTAGTTTTATTTTCCATGAACTTACAAATTCATTATAACCTCAAATATGAAAGAAATTTTAAATTACAATTTGAAACAATTAAACTTCAGTTATATAAATATTGAAGCAAATACTTATTTCTAAAAAATTTATCTAAAAAACGCAACGTAACCCCAAAAACCAAAAAAAAACCTTAACCCTACCTTAAATATTTTAAATTTATCAGATTTTAGAAGATAAAACTTCTTAGTGAAGCTATATAAAAAAAACAACATAACCTCCAAAATTAAAATTATTATTTTTTAATTCCTCACTTCAAACTCTTAAAATGGATAGATTTGTAATAACAGATTTCCAATTAAGTAGTATTTTATAGAGCCAATCCTTTCAAAGGATGCACTTAAAAAAATCAACATAACCTCAAAACTAAAATTACAATTTTTAACTATTCAACTTCGAAAACGTCTAAAATTTAATAATACGCCTAAAATGTTATAAATCATTTCAAATACAAGACGATTTATTTTCCAGAGCTTGTTTTTTACGACATATTAAAAATGTTCACCCTAACCTCAAATGTTCAAAATTGTTCAAAACTCGATTTTGAGCCCTATAATATAAAGTACGTTGAATATTTTTGATAAAATTTCACATATTATTTTACATTTTTTACTTAAATATAGAGTAAATCTTAAACAAAAGAAAAAAATTCAACATAACCTCAAAAAATAAAATGTTAATTTTCCATTATTTACCAGAAAAATATATTAGATAGTGGTTATATTATGCAGTTTTTCTTAAAAATATATATATTAAACAGAATCTAAAGGGAATAATTCTACATAACCCCACTTTTTGTATGACTTTAATATAAAAAACTCAAATAACTTTCTTTGTACTTCTTTTTCGACAATTTCCATTTGCCAACAAAAGTATAAAGGAAATTTGCTTGACATATTCAGTTGTTCTAGAAAAAAATAGAAGAAAACTTATTTACGTTTATATTATTGTTTTAAGCATAAATAATTTCCTCTGCCTTTGTGACACTAACACACTAAAGTGTCCTTCATCCTTGACAATACCTCCTTCCTTCATCCTTGACAGTTCAATTTTATTTTTTACCCACCCTCCAAAAAAAAAAACGAACAAAGGGAAACCTCATAATTGGCCTTTAAGAAGAAGTGATGAAATTGAACAAATTTAAACTGTGCTATTCATTCAATAGAAATAATCAGTTTGTATGAGTGTGTCTGTTTGTGTTTTTGTAGTTGTAACATGTTAGAAAAGCAACAAGTACCATTTTTATGATGATGATGATGGCACTTGACAACTCCATTAACAATAATTCAATTATTTAATGCCATCATTGTTGCCTTTGGAGAGAACTTTCTGTAGAAGGACATCAATAGGGTATAAAAGCTTTAACACTTTGAACTCATAATTTTGTTATAATTTTTTTCTGATAACTTATTTAACTGATTCTTTTTATAATGAAAATATTTTATTTTTTTTACTTTCATTTTTAGTGATACCATTCATGAATTGTTGGGTCATATGCCTTTGTTGGCTGATCCTAGTTTTGCGCAATTCTCTCAGGAAATTGGTTTAGCTTCATTGGGTGCTTCGGATGAAGAAATTGAAAAATTATCTACTGTAAGTATTTATTAATATTATTATATTTTAATGAAATAGAGAAGTATAAAAATGTTTTAACTAGAAAGAAGGGCACATTGTAATTAAAAGTTATACTAATTAGTAACGAAAGCAGTTGAATAATTTAAAGGAATTGTAGTTTTTTCTACGATACTTTCTCATACTTAACGCAGTATGCTGTAATAATACAATAATTTCGATTGATTTCACGAAAAAATTCTACCTAACCTCAAAAAGAAAATTCTGAATAGAATAGTTTTCTCTGATTTACTCATGTAGCTGGTAAATATTTAATTGTATTAGAAAAGTTTTAGCAATTTTTTTTAGTTATTGATTATACTTGTATGCTTCAATTTATTTTTCGTAAAATTTAACATAACCTCAAAAATAAAATTTCAAAGCAGCAATTTTTTAATGATTTCAATATACAATGGGTTTTTGTAACCTGATAACCTGACAAAACATTCCGTTTTTGGTAGGGTTATACTGCTTTTCAAAAATCGATTCCGTTTAAAATATTTGCCAGCTATTTTTAATTTGAAAAACTCTGAAAACTGGGACTTTTATATTAAGAGGGGTACCGACAAAAACGGAATGTCTGCTCAGGTGATTCATAAGTAACTATTAAAAAGCTCGTTTTTTCCTAAAAACTTCAGCTTACCTCACGAAATAAATTTTAAATAAAATTGCTTTCAGTTGCTTACACTTTTTACTTAAGAATCATCAATGATATTAGGTCTTTTTTCGAAAAATTCAACCTAACCTAAAAATTTAATTTTGAAAAAAACCGATTTTAATAATCTTTCAGACAAATAAAAGAGAATTGTGTGCATTTGTATATAGAAAAATTTGAGTAAAATGTATTTACCTCATAACTAACTCGTAAAAAGTGTTATTTTGTTTAAAAATTTCAACTTAACCTCAAAAAAAAATTTTTTTTTCAGCAGTTTTCAATGGTTTAACCGTGTAATTAGAAAGTATTTATGAATATACAAGTCGTTACAAATCTTTCAATACTTTTTTTTAAATTAGCTTAATAAACATATTTCAAAAGTTGTTCCTCTTTAAATTCAACCTAACCTCAAAAATGTAGTTTTGAAAAAACTATTTCTAATGACCTTTAAAGGAGATAAAAACGAAGTGATTGCATTTGTATACAATATAAATTGCAGCAACGTTCTTACCTTATAACTAACTATTAAAAAGTGTTATTTTACTATTTAACTTGATAAATAGTCTTGTAGTAAGTTTACTTCTTTAGCAAATCAAATGTCATGTAATTTTTCCGCTTGCTTCATTAAATTAACTTAAATTAGTCCCTGAATTAATTATAACCTAAAAATTTCTTCTTTAAATTAAAAGACTCTCAAATCAAGCTAACCTTAAAAGTAAAACACTTTAAGCTTTAAACGTTAATAATACTTTAATAGTAATTATTAAATTACTTATAAACTTAATTTTATAATTGAAAAAAAACATTCTCCTTAACCTCAAAAATATATTAAAATCCTTTCATAGCTTGATACTTAAAAATCTAATGTTCTACAAAACCCTTCACTTGTATTTAATTCTTTTTATTTTACTAATTTAAATAGCCAATTAATTTTAAATATTGATCGGTTTCTTTGCAAAGTTAAATAAATGGCATGGTTTTTTTTCGGCAAATGGCCTTCCAAAATTTGTTTCATGTATATATTTTTTTTCAAGTAGAAACAAAAATTCTTGTTTGATTACTTATGTACTGACTGCTTAAAGCAATTATTTTGGGTGTGTGTGGTTTTTTTCTTGTAATTTCGTTGATAGTTGTTTGCTTTAATAAAAATTTGTATTAAGGTTCTAAGCCAAGTTTAAAGTTTTGTTATGGCTTAAAAGTCAAGTTCGCATTTAAAAATCAAAAACGAAAATTCATTCAATTGAACAAAAACTCGTTAGACAAAATGTTAGTAGTTAGTAACTAGTTAAAGAAAAACGGCTTTAGAAAAATACAAAAAATAATAATAATGTTTTAAAAATTAGAAACGCTTAACACTGCACTTGTAATCTTGACTTAAATGTTCATGTTGAACAAAAAAAAAATATATCATTATTACAATTTTTATATGAAATCAAGGTTTTAGTAGTTATTAAAATAACTTAGAATCTAGTTTAAATTTAAAGCTAAAGCTAAAGCGATTTTGTTAATGTTGGTTTGTGGGGTATTAATGAATTGTTTGAATTCTTTTTGTTCTATTTTAAAGGTCTACTGGTTTACTGTAGAGTTCGGTTTGTGCAAGGAACAAGGTCAAATTAAGGCTTATGGCGCTGGTCTCTTGTCCGCTTATGGTGAATTGTTGCATGCCATCTCCGACAAATGTGAGCATCGTCCATTCGAACCTGCCTCCACCGCCGTACAGCCCTATCAGGATCAAGAATATCAACCCATTTACTATGTAGCCGAAAGTTTCGAAGATGCCAAAGATAAATTCCGTCGTTGGGTATCCACCATGTCCAGACCCTTCGAAGTACGATTCAATCCCCATACCGAACGTGTAGAAATCTTAGACTCTGTCGAAAAATTGGACACTTTATTGCAACAAATGAATACTGAAATTTTACATTTGACCAATGCCATCAACAAGATGCGTCGTCCTTTTTAAACTCTCCTTATAAAAGAGTGCATTGCACACAGCGTGAGAGAGAGAGAGAGAGAGAGAAATAAAAAGAGCGTAAGATAGAGAGTTTAACCTTAAAACGTAGCTACATTAAAATTTTTGTTAATGAATGCACTTTGTTAAATATTTTATATATAAACATTTTTTAATTTGTTTTGAAAATATTTTCAAATTAATGTGATCCCGCTTTGTAAAGCATGTTTGTTGATTATTTTTCTTAAATTATAAATATTTTTCATTTATTGTTCCAATTTAATTAAAAGTATTAAAATTAACATTCATGTTTTGTTAAAGTTTCAGCACAAATTAGAATTCAAAAAAGTTCAGTTACGTTTAATATAATTTTTCTTTAATTTCGAAAACTCTTCAAAGACCCCCCCTTCAAAGTATTCTTTTCAATGTACAATATTTCATTATAACTTTTCATGTTTCGAAATTTCTAAGCAAATTTTTTTCATTTTTAATAATATTTATTTTTTTAGTTTTTACTTTTTATTTGTCACACTTTGTTTTATTGGACCAAAAACTCTTTAGATCTTAAGTTCTGTTCTTTTGTTTTATTTTTTATTTTTGTCTTTCATTGTCCTTGCAAAATTTTTGTTATCTATTGTATTATTGTTTTAGACTTACACATCTTGTTTAATTATTATTTTAATTTCATTTGACTCTTTTCCTTTTTTTTTGCATGTACTTAAATTTTTCTTGATTTAAAGAAATTTCCACAAAGAACAAGAATTTATAATGATTTTTTTATACACATTTTATTTTATTAATTAATTTTATATAAAATTTAACTATTATTTTGTATTAAATAGGTATGTAGTTTTATGTATAGCATTATTTAAGATTTTCAATAAAATATAAATAAATATATATATATATATATATATTGAATCGCAAATATAAAAAATATATAATAATATGTGTTTAAATTTACAAATGGGAAATTAATGTTAAGAAAATACTCCCCCCCTCAATATCATATATGGCTTAAAGGTATGACATATATGTCATATATATATGTAGCTAAAAAGCTATATGTAAATATGCCTTATACATGTCTTCAGATTAAAAAAAATTTTGGCTATATGGTCCAGATATGACCTATATATACATACTATATCATATATACAGTTATATGTATATGCACATATCGCTTCCCGGCAAAAAAAAAAGTGTCAGAATACAAAAATAGCTGTTTCGAGAAAATGTAACTTTAATAGTTTTTTGTTCATCTAGACGTCAATAATTTAAAAACTATAATAGTCAGATTGCTGAAATATGGTGTGTAAATAGCTTATTTATATATTTATTATAGGGCTTCATGTTATTATAGGGATTATGTCATTTTGTACCTAATATATGTTGTGACACTTTTCTTGCCGGGAAGCGATATGTAGAATATATATGAAATATATATGGAATCATATATCGTAAATTTTCGGATTCAGTGGTTTGTAGCAGTACAGCTATGTTCCATACATTGGCTATAATTGAATATAAACATATGTGCATATATGAAGACATATATGAAATCATATATGAACTAGAATTTCATATATGAGTAGATTAGACTATACCTATATATGCAAAGTTTTATTATAAGTATACACATGTATGTGCCACCTCAATTTGAAAGTATGTACGTCATATATGGTTAAAAAGTATGTCATATATATTAAGGCTATATACCGTGGATCACATCTGGATCATACATACATATGATCCAGATGTAATCCACACATGTTTCATATGTACATACATGTGTATATCATCATATATGCAGATATATATGAAAATGTATGGGTGATTCTCATTCGAAATGTACATTTTCTGTGGTTTTTGTTTGTTTACCAATGTAACTAATATAAATATGAGAAGATAAGATTCATATTATAGTTTTCGCCTCATTAATAGTTCGTGAAATAAAATAATATTTTTCAATTTTTTTACATTTTTGTGTAATGAGCGTTACATTAGCTTTCGCGGTTGTTCTGGGAATGATTATTGTGAAAAAATACATCACAAAAACTGATTATATGATTGGAAAGTACTATACATCTTCTCTCTTAAAACAAAAAAAATATATATATAGTAATCGCTGGACAAAATTAAAAGTTATGACCACTTTTTCCATATTGACTTGGGTTCACATGGAAAAATAAAAACAAATTGTCTTTTAAAATAATTCTTTACAAACATTGTTACACAAGCAAAAAGTAAGCTAACTATTCTTTCTAATAAGACTTATTTTTAAAAATTCTACCCAACAATATTAAAAGTTATGTAAATTTCAAATAATCATTCGTTGCAAAATACGACCCACCTAATTAATACATTCTTCGAAAATATAACAAGCCACAGTGCGGTAGAAGCAACATTTTTTCAAAGCAAATCAGACATTTCTAAACGGATAATGTTTTCTTTATCGTTTCTATCCTTCCGTAGCTGTTAAGTTGTTTTTACCTTTCTAAAATTTATAGATAAATTATATTTAAGAATATTGTTGACGTAACGCTCAATACATTTTCAGAACAAAAACCACACACTATATTTTGAATTTTAACATAAACTCCTTGGTTATTCACTAAAAAAATTCCATAATATTATAAAAATAAGGATAACGCTCAATACATTTTTTTTAATACAAGCCATGATTGCTTGATGAAATGGTTTGCAATATAATACTATTTAACAAAATTCACAAAACTTTTAAATCTTTAGATATTATTTTAGTAGTGTTGTTGATGCATTTTCAGTAATTAAACTGAGTAATGAAGAGTACTAAAAAAAGCGCAACGCTCAATTCACAAGACTGTGGACAATAACAATTAAAAAAATTATATAATTTCTAATATTTTTAAAAAATTTAAGTTTGAAATAAGAGAAGCAAATAGAAATCTTCTAAAACCATTATAAATTTAATCTCGCTTTTGGAAAAATTCATAGTTTCTTAATGTGGAAAATCAGCAACATGCATTACGGACACGCTATTTTGTATAAAGAGAGTATAAACATAATGGACAGTCTTAAACAAAAAAATAAAAAAATAAAAAAATTATGTGCATTTATTTATAATCTATTAAATCATGCAAAAGCCAACTTCATTTAAAAATGTATGCGTTTATTTGAAGAAATATTTGATTATACTTTCAACAAACATGAAACAAGCAACTGAAATGAGAATGACCCATATGTAGCATATGTATATGAACTATATACTGCAGAATATATTCTGAATTTTCCAGTCCAATAATATATGGAGCATACATAACTTTTTAAACAGGAAATATAAAACTGTTAATACAAAAAAGAAAAATGTCCTTTAACTAAATATATATATATAAAAATGTACAAATATAAAATGTATAAAATTTATGGAACAAGTTGAGATAAGTTCAAGTTTGAATCTCCATTCTATACCGGGGAAAGAAAATACGAACTCGAATCCAAATAAATAAGTTTATTGAATTTGTATTTCATACGCTTTGACTATAAATAAAAAATAACTAATATACTCGTATTAAATAAAATTATCGAAAAACGATTAAAATAGTATTCAGAATCTAAGAAATATGAAACAAATATTAAGGCACGGCTAGACGCAGCAAATATATGACAAAACAGAATAATGATTATATTATTAAAATAAGCAAATTAAAACTTATTATAAAAGGTAATTTACAAAAAATCTTTAAATCATTATTATTAATTTATTAACTTACACAGAACACGTCGTCAATTACACTGTACAACAAAATCAATATTTTTTTTCTTCAAAATAACAATGTTCTAATGAATGAATCTGGCAGAGGGCACAACAAAAATGTATACTTGTATCGGAGTTTTGATTTATTTTAGGGGGAGTTAAATTGTGTGGTACTTATTTTAGGGGGAGTTAAGGACCCTGGGTTGTTTTTCTAGAGATATTATTACGTATTATTTTTTTTGAGGTCAAAGTTTCCCAAAAATCCCGTATTTAATAGCGCATAACTGATTCCCATCAGAGCCCATCAAAAAGATCTTGCACTATTTTGTAGCACGAACTAGGGTATTCACTCGAATAATATTTGCTCGATTAATCGAATAAATAAAGTCAAATAGTGTTCGATCAAACAAAACATTTAAATTTCGAGTAAAAGTTTATTCGAGTAATTTAGGTCGATTAATCGAATAACTCGATTAAAAAATTTTATGTAAATTTTCTTTTTTTTAATGAGTTTTTGTAGATTTCTTAATAAAAAGTAGAAATTTTTTTTAATTTATATGAAATTTGCCATTCAATTCATACTAATAGTCTGCATGATTAAAAAATTAAGTAAATAATAGGGAGAAAGAGACCAACTTCAAATATCTTTTAAAAAAATTCGGAAATATAAACATCAAACAAAAATTATTTGAAATAAAGAAGAGAGCAACTAGTTAACTAGGTGTTTCGTGAAATATAGAATGTAATGTTCGGAATTATAAAAGCCTTAAGGTACGGTCGCTCTTGGCAAATATTTGCCGAAAAAAAACGTAACCCACAGACAAGTTAAAATTGTATTTCCTTTAATTACAATATTTTTTTTAAATATGGGTTTGCATTTATTGAAAATAATATAAAAATAGTTTTTTGCAGCATAACTTATTTTGTGATATAAAAAACAAGTTAAATAAATCAAACTAAATCTGAGCAAATGTAGTGGTTACGTTTTTTTTGGGTAAATATTTCCAAAGTGTAACCGTATTTATATTTATAACAACAATAACATTATGACAATTCCGATTATTTTTATTCTGTCTTGAATACAGGATAGGTCGGAATGGTATTAAATATTTCCTGGTGCAAAATTTTCTCAAAGCGCGACATTTGAATAGTGAAAAAAAACTATTTTAAAGGATCAGTTTATGATCTAATTTATGTAGAAATGTTGTGTTTTTTTTGTTTCTATTACTAAAATATATAAAAACGCGACAAAACTTGTTTTGTTTTATTTTTGTCCACAAAAATGCACAAAAAACCGATTAAATTCAAACATTTTCCGATTAACTCGAATAATTTTAAGCAGTAAAGCTTACTCGAATAACTCGAACGAAATAAAAGTTTTACTCGATTGCTCGAGTAATTTAAATACCTCAATTTCGATTAATTTATTAATCGAACAATTGAAAAGTCGATTAAAATGAATACCCTAGCTCGAACCCTCCCCTACATACCTGTACCCCATTGTATATCCGCCAGTTTCCGCCCGTGTGCTTCAGATCAATATATCTGACCCAAGGTCAGGTATTTGCTGCAAAATTTACGAACAAAAATTTAAAAAAAGGAAATTTCTACAGACTTGCTACAACGCTTTTCTAGTATTTTTGAGTAGCAATTTCAAAACAGAAATACTATATATAAATGTAATACTGCTTATATCTTCACAAAATCCAACAACAGGAAGGTAGGTTTAGGTAGAGAAATGTAAGGTTGTTCCTTGCTTAAAAACTAATATAGGGAGAGCCTTGAAATTTTGTAGAGATAATTCTATCGATATTGTGCATTGTGTCTGGAAAAAGTTTAAAAATTGGACAAGTAGGCGTGGCGACTCTAATATAGAGCAAATATTTATTTTGCGATATTTTCAAAACCAATACCAGCAGACCGATCTCTCTGAAATATCTACAGCATATTACTGAAGGCACTTCCAATATAGAAGCAACACTTTAAAATATCTTGGAAGCAAAGACAGTCATAGCTTTGAAATTTTTTCCTGAGTATTAACGTCAAAAATGAGAATAGTATTATGGAAAGGAGTCAACTTCTCAACTAGATTAAGGTCTTAATTCACAAAAAATTTTTGTGACTTATAACAGACTAATAAAACAAATTTTCATAAAAAAATTTGTGTTATAAGTCTTTTATTAATCAAAAATCTTTTTGTGAATTAGGTTGTAAATATTTATTTTTAAATACATATTTAATTTTAAATAAACATATACAAACAATATAAAAGCTTTCTTTTTCTTTTCATCACAAACGAGATATGGTATAGCGAAGCACACGGGTTGTTGCTAGTTTCATACAAATAAAAAATATGCTAGCTGTACAAAATTCAAGAGATTTTCGATTAGGTACCTTCTTATTTTTGGCCTAGGTATTATTATGTATGTGTATGTCCATCAACAAATAGTGGGTTGTTAGAAAACAATTTTTATTATTATTTAAATTAGCTTTTAAGAAAATTAGATGAGCCTTTCAAAAGTTGTAATAAAATCTTGAGAGCAGCCTCGTAATAGCACGTTATTACTAATTACTTTGTATAAGGAGTACCCTTTCCCTCGCACCTACCCATCTAATTTTTTTAGCTATCTGCGTATCTTGGCTTATACTTAACTCATACCAAATTTGAAGGATCTTGCTATCATAGCTTCCCAGATATCACCTAATTACTAATTACTTTGTATGGGGAGTACCCCACGCAACTAGCCTGCCAGTTTTTTACCTATAGTCGCATCTATTCTTCAAATTAGCTCACACCAAAAGTTATAGACTTTTAAACGCCTTCTCGTAAAATGTGCCACTGTGCGGCATTGGAAATCTTGTAAATCTTACGTTCAAGGTATAAGATATATTCAGCCTTTTAACTCTGCGTTGCATAGGTATTTTTATTTTTTCTTAAAATAGGGACATCAAAACTCCCCTTCAGCAACGATATATATCCAACAAAAATATTCCACATTGGACACATCTTATACCTTAAACGTAAGACTTACAAGATTTCCTATGACGAGTACTAATTGTGAAAAAGTACGAAATTAACCCTTTAACATATTTTAAGTTTTGAATGATTTCTGGCATTGAAGTTGGGTGTAAAGCTTGGCTGTCTTTGATTATGTATGTGTTATAATTTCATGATAGATATTTTTATAGAACATTTCAGCCCACTATATTGCCGCTGAAGAGGACTGTTTTTTCATTTTTAGGAAAAAAAAGAAATGAAAAGATCCACACAACAAATAGTTAGAGGGCTAAAATGTTTCAATAAAATGTTTCTCGTGGTGTTTTACAAAAAAACGCTTAGCACATCTTATGACTTAAACGTAAGACTTACAAGATTTCCTATGACGACCCTTAAACATACATCAAGTTTTGAATGATTTCTGGCATTCAAGTTGAGTTGCATTTTGAGTGTCTTTGAAGACCTAAAGGGAGGGACAAAAAGACCCATACGATGAAGAGTTAGAAGGTTAATATATTCTACAAAAATTTTCCTCGTGGTGTTTTACATAAAAGTTCTGAACTCATCTTATGTCTTAAACATAAGGCTTAGAAAATGAAATTAATCCTTAAATACATTTTAAGCTTTGAATAATTTCTGGCGTGCAAATTTATTCTGGAGCTGGGGGTTGTCTTCGAAAACCTATAATAGAATTTTATGGGAAATATTTTTGTAGATCATTTCAGCCCGCTTTATCGTAGCTGAAGGGGAGTTTTTTGCCCCTTTTTTAAGAAATGTACAATAAAGGCTCTTACAATCAAGAGTTCGAGGGTTAAAGTGTTCCACAAAAAGACCCTCGTAGTGTTTTGCATAAAATGTATGAATATATATATATATATTATATTATACCTTGAACGAAAGGCTTACAAGATTTCCTATCCCGGTTCACTATAACTAATGTGCAAAATGGGAAAAGTTTAACTCCCCCTAAAATGAATCCCAGATGAAAACTTACAAAACGCCGATACATGGCGCCCTCAGCCAGAATCAGTTGTTAGAATCATGATATTATTTTTTTTTGCTCTACAGTGTTATTTGCTCCGTCTGACCGTAACCTTACACCAATATCCATATATGATTACTAAAGCTAAAATTAGTTTTCGAACCTGTTTCTCCAACTAAATTCCTGTTTTTAACCATTTAGAACTTTGTATAAACATTTATTATTATTATTATGCAAAAATTCTATATAAACATAAATATTAATATGTACGAATCGTTTATTTTTCTTTATTTGAAATAAGAACTTTCAGTATACAGAAAAAATTAATTTTTCAATTCAAACATCAAATTCTCTGAATCAAATGTAAATTTGTTCAATTTGGGTCCTACAATGAAATTTGTAAATTCAAATGAAAATTTTTTTAATAATTTGTTTGAAAAATTGTGATTTTTTCAATTAAAATATTTTTTCAATCAAAAAATGTTTTCAAGAAATTAAAAAATCAAATTAAACATTTTCATAATTTTATCAGGTTGCCAACATTGGCAATAGCAAAAATCAAATGAAATAATAAGTCAAACAAAATTGTTTATCAAACAAAATAGAGACAATAATAAAAATTTTAAAGCAGTTTCAAAAACATGTTTGTTTAAAAAACCTATCATTATTTTTTTTTCGTGTAATTCTTGTTTACTTTGATCGGGTACTAAATATTTTATATTCTATTTACAGGTTTCTATTGAAAAGGTTTTAGTCCAATCTAAAACATACAAAGACAAACTGAAATATTTTGGATATTAATATCATATTCGCATCGCTTACATTACTTTGTCGTACCGTAAATTTGTTGGTAGTTTTTTATTCGAATAATTGTATCACAATTATACTATTTCATCTTTAGCCAAAAGTAAAATAAATTAAGTAAAGTGCGACTTTGGCTCGCACACGAAGGGTTCCGTACGGATACACATATGTATATCCCTTTTTGTTTTTGCCCCGTTTGTCATTTTGGCAGTTTTTTCGATGTGCTTTCTTGTTTAATTTTAGTTTTTTATTTTTTTAAGTATTTTTCCTTGTATTTTTTTGGGTTTTTTTTGTTTTGGCGCTTTTCGTGATTTTTTTTTTAATTTTTTTCTGGCGATTTTTCGTTTTTTGCAATTTTTTTTTTGTTTTTTGCCGATTTTTTTAGTTTTGGCGATTTTTTGGTTATGGCATTTATTTAACGTTTTCACTTTCTGACGATATTTTTAGTTTTAGCGATTTATTTTAGTTGTGGCGATTTTTTCAGTTTAGGCGCTTTTTTCGTTTTTGGGGATTTTTTCGGTTTTTTGTGGGTTTTTAAGTTTTAGCAATTTTTTTTTGTTTTGACACTTTTTTGTGGTTTTTTAGTTTAACAATTTTTTGTTTTGACACTTTTCTCGTTTTGGCAATTTTTTTTGATTTTTGGCGTTTTTTTAGTTTTGGCTTTTTTTTTGGTTTTTGCGTTTTTTGCGTTTTTTTCGTTTTAGTGATATTTTTTCATTTTTTGGCGATTTTTTCATTTTTTGATGATTTATTTAGTTTTAGCGATTTTTCGTTTTGAAGACTTTTTAGATTTTTGACGTTTTTTTAGTTTTTTGGCGATCTTTTTAATTTTGGTGATATATTGCGTTTTAGCGATTTTTTTTAATTTTTGCGCTTTTATCCTTTAAGCGCTTTTTTCATTTTAGCGTTTTTTTTTTCGTTTTGAAATTTTTTTAATTTTGGATTTTTTTAGTTTTGGCGTGTTTTAAAATTTCAAGATTTTACATCTTACGGTTTCCAAGATACAGCATATTGTCTCAATTACATAGTCAAAATTACAATAACTAATAGAATACCCTTTAATTTTTATTATTTTAAATATCGGTGTTAATTGGTGTAGTCTATTCTACAGACACACCAATTAGCACGAACTTTGAAAATTTCAAGTGTCTATATATAAGTGTCGGCTTATTACATTAGCATTTCAACATTTTTCGTTGCTCGCCTTAGAACACCCTTTAATTTTTAGCTGTCATATATTTATTGTTGTAGCGGTCAAAGTTTTACATATTCTGAGTAAATTTCAGGTCCGTAGCTCTTACGGTTCCCGAGAAAACATTACATTAGTGTTTCAAAATTGTTCGTTGCTCGCTTTAGAACACGCTTTAGAAACACCCAAAGAAAGAACAAACTTGTGCACTTTGCCAAAAGCAATCCAACGACAAACGAACGGGCAGATCGACTTAATAAAAGAATTTCATTGGGATGCCGGGCACGAAATCCGGAGAAAATTAAAAAATTAGTCCAAAGTTATTATTATTTAAGAAACTCGAATATCATTTGAATAAATATTATTCGAATAAAACTATTAGATCATAATAATTAGTTTATATAATATTATTCGAATAAAAGTTTTCAAATAAAAATTGGACAAATAATATTATTCGAATAAAACAAGTTACTCGTACAAAAGTATTTTTTTTATTGAATCTTCAATTGTAAATTGGACTAACAATAAATAAAGTTATTATAATAAAAATTATTCATTTTTATACGAATACTTCGAATAAAAATTACATAGAGCGACATTGAAATTCCTTTTTGAAAAAAATTATATATAAGCTTTACAGTTTGATTCGCTTAAAAATACTGCATGTTAATGTTTTTCCGCTCACCTACAGATTATTTAATGGGCATGTCTAATATTTTCAGTAGGCATATTTTAAGAAGCACTAAAACCGAGAAAAAAGCGCGTAATTTTCCAAAAAGCACCAAATTTAAAAATTCATTTTATTTTTCGTTTAAGTTCGAAAAAAAAACTATATTGAAGAGTATTTAATTAATTTAAAATGGCAAACTATACATGAAAAAGTTCAATTCTAGCTCCAACCCACACCTTATAAAGTATGTGCATCATTTGACTACGAAAATTCGAAGACCACATCACTTTCAAGCACTTCGAAGTAATTTACTTACATCAAGTTGATTTGAAGTTGGTGGAGTAATAGCATAATTTTGGTTGACATTTAAAATTAAATTCGGGCCCCATGTTGGGCGCCATATCACAAAAAGACGTTGCTTGCTCCGGAATGCGGGTCTTCCTTTTTGTTTATAAAAATCCACTACGAATTGGTAAAGTTAGAATATTTTAGAAAAATTTTTAATATCAAATAGTATTACACTCCTTCTGTAATGCGGAGTTGATACCAGTATAAATTGGTTATATAAAGTTTCTAATTGTCTGTTCAGGTTCCCATAAAACTTAATATATATAAATAGATGTAGAGCTAGTTTGTAACTTTCGCAAATCTTGACTGATTTTAAATTTATGCTTATGTACAAAAATTATGATGTTTTAGCAGACCATTTTAATTATCTTAAATTAAGACTTTGTGCCACCGAAAAAAGTAATAACCAATAAAAATGGAAAATAAAAGCACCGAGCACCAACTCGAAAATTCTACGCGTCGAAAATTTAAAAAAAGCACTAAAAAAAGTGCTAAAAGCACCGAGTTGACAACGCTGCACATGACTATATTTCAACCTTACTCGAGAGCAGTGTGCCCGATTTCGATAAAAAAAAAACACCAAAAGGTGCATAACAAAATTACCTTCAAGTTTTGCTAATATGTTTTTTTTTAATTTGATTAACGATATGTACTTAAATAATGGTTTATGTACTTAAATAAAAAAACAAATATTTTCTTCCTAAAAGCTTATAAAAAATTTAAATATAAAAAATCTTTACCTTTTAACAGTTTTTCTTGAAGATAGTTACATAACCAACACAATAAGCCATATATCATGAAAACCGATTGATAAATGTTGATATTATTAGAAATTAAGTGAATACACCCAGACTATTTACAAGTACTTTCGTTTTAATTTTTTTTATAAAAAAAAAAATTTGCCAAAAATGCTTCTCCAGTGGATAGGTGCATTCACTTAATTGCTAATAAAATCAAGATTTATATATGCCTTAAAAATAGTTAAAAATCAAAGTTTTTGCTTTTAGAAAGAAAGAAAAACATATTTCTTCAACTTTGCAAGAAAAATATCTTTTTTCGATACTAATTTGTGAATAACTCCGAAAGCGTTGCTCAAATGAAATAATGTGAGTCCGATCACAGGGGAGATGTGTAAACATCTTACAATGAAACATTTCACCTTCTAGCGAAACATTCTTCTCATCATTCACCCGTTTCAACTTCGGCGAACCGGGCTTCATCCGCTTCTTATTCACCCTCGTACCTTCCTCTACACCCGACAAATCAATCAAACAGATAAGCTTCGCATCAGACACCTCTGACTCACTCCCACCAGGCATATCGCCCTTCCGCTTCCCCGCAGACATAAATAATAGTATTATTTATCCACCAGCAAAAAATAATATATCCGTACAAAATAGTTGGAATTACCGCAGTTAAACAGAAAAATAACCAATAGTCAAAGACAAACGCAGTCAATAAACCGTCAGCCAAATATCGCACCAAGCTCAGCAACAAATTCGGTAAAACCGAAAAACCGGTTTTACTTTTCAAAAAACCCGGGTTCAAAAACCGAGATGAACCGGGTCTAAATCCGGAAAAACTGGACCCAAAATCCCCTAAATCCCAGAAGTTCCCGGCAAAAGTAAAAAACGGCAACGCCGAAATACTCACTCAATTCAAAAACACGGCAACACAGCACCAACCAACAAACGTACGACCTTACAGCGGAGTCTCAAAAAATTAAACACACTATAAATACACACACGCACTGTGTATATAAAACGAATGTCTATATCGACACGAAAATTCAAAATCGATCCCAAAATACAATCGCACAATATCACAGGAATCTCTAAAAGAGGACAGTCCAAGCTACCGATAGCCACAAAAATCACTTCCGAAAAATCTTACCTATAGATTTTACAAAGAGGGACATGTGGTAGACCGAAGTCCAACCAGGCACTAGCACTGGTCGAGCATCAGTCCTTTAACAAAACCTCACCCAGCGATTTTGGTAGCAACCACAGCCACCACGTGATTAGCTCCCGAAGGCAACCTCACCAAACAACCAGACACAGAATCATCCTTCCTGCTGAGGGGAAGACGGCGAGCATCATCTCTTTAACCCTCTGGAAGGATAGTCATCTGGGGGTCCACTGGTTCCCGTGGTACCAGTATATGTTACTGGTCAAGCCTCGAAAGAAAACCCCTAGAGGTTAACTTTCTGTCGATTTTGGTCTTGAGAGAGACCTTAGGTGCCTGTTCACCTCCTTACTGACTAGCGTAGGCAAGCCTACTTCCTTATATAAATATGTGCACGCCCGTTACTCGGCTGCAAGAGATTGGGTAGTAACACATAAGTTTTATGGGTAATTGGCCTAAGGTAATGTCAGCAAAAACCAAATTACCCTATTCCCAGGAAGCACATCAGCAAGGTGTGAGAAATCACCAAGATGCATGAACCATACCTCCCGGGGGGAGTAGATAAGGACAGAAGGAATCTCGTTAATCCATGAATGATGAAACTTCTACTACTATTTTGCACTAGATGGTGTTAGTGTATTTCTATGCAGCTGTTAAGTTTCTCTGTGTTTCTTGTTGTCCGTATGATTACACAAATACACTCACTCATACACAGCTCACACCGTTCACCGCTCACAATCTTACTCAAAATTCGTGATTGTATTGTGAAAAAGATTTTTACCCCCTAGCGTATAGATGTTTACACATCAAAAAAACTTTATTAAGAAGGTAATTTTGTTATGCATATTTTGGCATTGCGCTGATCGAAATCGGACATACATTTCTTGAGTTAGGATGAAATATATTGATGTTTCTAGTGGAAATATTAGTCATACCGAACAAAAAAAGTCTATACGTGATAGAAAACTAAACTGAAAAGGGATTTTAATTTATAGCATTAAACTCTTTATATGCCACATATTATTGTTTGAAGGACATTTACTTTGAAAGCCAGTGTAATACAAGATAATCTACATACAATTATTTTTAACACACTAAAAAAAATTCACTTTAGTTGTATAAACAGATGTACAAATTTTGTAAACTAAAATTTGTAGACGAACATCAATACATTTTAGATATTCTGGTAAAATTAAAAGCATGTTCTAATTTGTTAAAACTAAATTTAAATTAAATCAAATATTTAAAGCAAATGTTGTATATTTTAAAATAAAAAATAAAAAAATACAAAAAATGTTGTCTATAAATGTTATACAGCTCAGCTTGCTTAGCTATAATTTTTTAATATTTATTATAAAAAAAATATCTTTATAAAAATTTAATTATATGTATGAATATTTATTTATCTAATGTAGTAAATGTACGACAAATACGAAACACAATAATTTGGACCAATTTATTAATTAGAATATTCTTAAAAAACTTGTAAATTAAAAGAACATATTAAATAGAATTTATTCTTGTATTTAATTAAAAATGTATAAATAAATGTTGCAATTACATTCAAACTAATTAATTAGTCTTTGTTTTTATCTTAATCGTTATTACATCTTTTAACCGGATATACTAGTTCAAGTACATACACACACACACACACGTATTTGGAAAGGAAAAATTTATGTTTCATTTTCCGGAAGCTAAAAAATATCAAATCAAATTGAAAAGAATACAAGTTCGTTCGTAAATGTAGTTTTGAGCATTTCAAATTCGATGGAAGATAAACATTTTATACTTTTTAGAGTTCCGTACACCAAAAGTTAAAAACGAACTTTATTGTTTTCGCTACTCTGTCTGTGCGTCCGTCCGTCTGTCTATCTGTCAGAGGCTTCTATCTCTCGAGAACGGTAAGAGGTTCGGATCTGAAATTTTCACAGAATATGTGTAACTGTGGGCGCTACAGCAACAACTACTAAAAATTTATGAAAGGGTATTCTATCATTTAATGTAATTTTGACACTTGGCTGTATCTTGGAAACCGTAAGAGTCATACTCTTGAAATTTTCACAGCTAGTGCAAAATCTTTAAAGGCTAGAGTAAAGAAGGCTAAAAAACAGAGAAACTAAAAATTAAAGGGTGTTCTATGAAGTAATGTGTAATTTTGAAATTAAGCTGTTTCTTACGAAACCGTACACTCAAAATAGTCTGTACTTAAAATTAACTGAAATTGTAATATAAAATATATTAAAACTCAATTAAAAACCGGTCTACTTATTTTTCATTTAAGTTTAACAAAAAGTTTTTTCAACTTTTTTATAACTGTTAAAAGAACTAAAGGTTTCCTTGTTTCTGCTATTTTTACTGTTAAATAATCAACCCCAAGTTCCAAAAAAATAATTGATTTTTGCTTCATTATTAAATATTAGAGGCTTATTATTTCGTATCTTTAATTGTTGTTTTATTAAATTAATATTTTTACTCACTGTTTGTTATGTTAACTTCTAGTGGGAATCGAACAAAGCTTGTTCAGGTTTGAAATTCAACGTACCAACCAATCAGCCAAAGCATAGTACTCAGTTTTATGCATTTAACATTACAAATAAAAAAAAAAAACAATCGCATGGTCTTGGCTGAAATTGAACATGTGACCTCTCGTTTAATAGTCTAACGTACTAACCACTACACCACTGATATTAAATGTGTGTTTATATATTTTCAATTGCAATTTCAGCTAACCTCACTAAACCTGAGATTCGAAATAAAAGAAGGTTCGCTAAAGCGAAAAATTTTCGAAACAAATTTGTTCGATAAATGCTCGTGAATCTAAAAAAAATCGAATGTTCGCAAATGCGAGCTTTTGTCGATAATGTTGCGACAATAAGCTTAATTGCCAAATTTCATAAAATGTGAATGTTCGCAGCATCGAAATATGCCTCGATAAGAAGCGCAATTGCCAAATTTCATAAAATTTTAATGTTCGCAGCATTGAACTATTTTCGATAATTTATCGAATGTGTAATTTACATTCATGTGTGCAATAATTGAATAGAAAAAAATTTGCCACCATAGCCTAGTGGATGTGTGCTAATCTGTTTGAATGCAGCGTAAGTTAAAATTTAAAATAAATAATTATTCCATTTACAATAAAATAGATAAATTAAAAAATAGAGATAACAATCTTGAAAAATTATTTTTTCCTGCATTTTTGTGGTATCGATATTTCTTCGATATTGGTTCGCTATTGATTTGTCAGCGAAGCATCGAAATCGAAAGATTTGCTGCCACAAACTGAGCGACGAGTGAACTCTAGCAAATCTTTCTCTTTCCGACTTCGATAGCCGTTCCCGAGTGTTTTGTCCGAGAAACGTGTGCGCAACATTCGAATGCGATATTATTTTCGAATGTTTTTGTTTGCTGGGACTTCACGTACTGAATATTTTGAGTATTTGTGTGTGCGTGTTATTTCTATGTATGTACTCTTTTGGTACCCTATAAGCAACTCAGTTAACTTTTAACGCACTTTAAGCTAAATATTTCGCAACTAATGGTGGTTGATGACTGGATTACTTTTAATGGAGTCAACTGACTCCAAGGCGGTAGTCAATTGTCCGACACTACATTACTTTCCAACTAACTTAAAGTTTACTTTATTTAGGTCAACTGATAGTTAGTATGCGAAAAAATGATGCTGGGGTTCGAACTGTGTACACTCTAAAACACTTTTGTTGAAAATTAGGTCGATAATAGTCGGCAACACTTTACAGTTTATCATCGACCTAAACAAAATGTTTTTAATAAAATCAAGCGATTGGCTGCGTGCAGGTTTGAACCGCGACCTCCTGACTGATAGTCTGACGTATCTACCATTCAGCCATAGCCGTATTATACTTTATGTTACATTTTTTTCTACTTGGACTAAATATGTTTAATTGGAAAGGTTTTTTCTTTAATAAAATAACTACAAAATCGATGTAATTTTAGACAAGGAGAAAATTTCTACACAAATTTAGACAATATATGATCGTAAATTTATAGTCAATGCGCTGACCACCCAGCTAAGGTACCATTTAAAATAATGACAGCAAAAAGTTAATATAGACTCGAAATGAGTTTAAAAGTAGCTGAGAGAGTAAAATTGTTAACTCTCACCAAATCCCATTATCCATTCAACTTAAGAATTTATTTTGGATTAGTTCTGGATTACATTGCAGTTAGCTTTTAGTTAGTCTAAAAAGCTTAACTATGAGTTGATTATTTTTGTAGTCGACTGGTAGGGTACTTATAACATAAACAACCGACAATATTAAAAGCAACCGAAAATCCTTATTAATATGTACTTAGTTTTTTTTTATTGAATGTTAGAATCAGTTGAAAATAAGATTGCTTAGAATTTTAAATGTTTACTCTTTTAAAAACGATTGCACGGAATACTTTTTGAGCAAAATAAATTCCGTTACTCTCATAATATTGTAAGTGTAGTAATTAAACACTTGAAACAAACAAAATTAATAACACTATGATGTTTTCATGCACCAATTCTATTTGGTTGGAGCCCATAGAGAAAAAAAGATGCCTATGGTTTTTCTAGGTCACTTCGTAAAGTGATTCTATAATGGTACGAGTAAATATAGTGAAAAAACTGTTTTCTTAAAGTTTGAACTTTACACAGTCATAATTTCTTTGTTTGAAAGCGGATTTCTATGATCCTATTCAAATTTGAAAGATATGATTTTTATCTTTCGATTTTATTCAAAATTTACTGAAGAGTAATTCCATTTAGGCGGGTGTGACCACTTTACACATATTTTTTGTTATAAATAAAGTATATAAAAATTTTTTTTACTTAAAAAAAGGTTGCGACTCACAAGGCCATTAAGCTTAAAGTCGTTGAATAACGTCAGAAAGCTGCGACGGGTGTGACTTTACAAATCTTAGTTTTAAAGAATTATGACTTTCAGCATAAATTCTATAAAATTTTTACTATAACGTACACAATAATTTTGGTATAGCTGTCTGTTCAAAGTGTTTTTAGCTGTATTACGTATTTACTGTTTGACAAAAAATTAGTTTTCTTAACAAAAAACTATTTTTAAAATGTGACGGGTGTGACCGATGGTTGTGACCTAATACGAAAGTTAAACAAATTCGAAGAAATAAAAGTTGTTATTGATTTCATTAATATAAATAATATGAAAATAAATCATAAGAAAATAATAACACATTAAATTATTTGCTATCCGTTCTATTATAAACAGCAGAATACTCTAGCTGAGTATTTTTTTAAATTCAATAAAAATCGAAAAAAGTATATTCTTTTCAGAGATAAGGGTTTTTATTAATAATGAGAAAGGGAGGAAAAGAACATCTGAAATAAATATTAAACATACGAAGAGGAAGAGCGAAATGTTTCGTGGATTATCATTTAAAAGTGCCTCAAATTGCTTTAAAAATATGAAATAATGTATTTTTTATTTTTTCTATAATTGTCATGCTTCAAAAACAGCAATTGAGAGATTTTTTATTAAAAATTAAAAAACTATTTTTTCCTCGCATAGAGCCGTTTTACGTGGAATCACTCTAAAGTAACCCAATTTCCATATAACGGAAAAACTTGAATTTATGTGTGTGTATATATATGTGTTGTATGAATTTCGCAATTATTGTCAATTGAGCTACTTCAGATAATTTTGAATAAAATGGACATTAGTCGAGCGATTTTAATGATATATGATTTTTTTCGAATATACCCAGCTTTCTGATTATTGATAAAAATGTAAAATGTTAGCCCTATTTATTTTATTGTGAGCAGGGCTCGGACTTTCATGCAATTAAAATTTGATTTTAAGCGCTTAACAAATGCACCTAGAAATTAAAAATATGCGCAAAATATGCATATATGTACCTACGAAAAAAGTACCAAAATACTAAAATAATATGAAAATATTTTTTTAATTTGTTATTATTATTAGAGAAAAAACATAAAGCAAATATAATTCGGTATATTATTTAATGCAACCGAACTTTAGTTGCGTTGCCAGTCGGCAACTGAAAATTAGTGGTTGCCAGAAATGCACTAAATAGCAACTGAAATTGTTAGCTCTCAGTTGCCAGTTGCCATCAGTAGTATCGTTAGCAGCAACTGGCAGCCCAATTGAGGCTCGGTTGCCCTCCATAATCGGCATATTAATATTTTATTTTCAAAAATTGAGAAATATGCATTAAAAATTTTTTTTATAACTTCAAAAATATGCATTTATTGCCAAAATATGCGAAAATATGCACTTAGCACCAAAATAAGCAAAAATAGGCAACTACAAATCGATGCCAAACTACTTCAAATTAATTGATTCGCATAGATTATTAGCCAATAACTCTTTATCTTTCACCACAAAAAACATGCATTTGCATGAAAGTCCGAGCCCTGCTAATAATTAACTACTAATGACTGTAAATGTGGGCCTTAATGTCTAATTTGTATACAATTTTTTTTTGCTTCATCAACCGAAACCAAACCATGAAGATCATGACCAAAATTTTTAACATATGAAAACAATGACACTCAAAAGTAACCAATAACAATTATTACCAATTACTTTTTAAACATTCTTCAAAATGTTCTTGAAAATCTAACCAAAATCAAAGTGACTTTATTTTTAACGATTGTGCCAAAATCATGTTTAAAAAAGCCTTAGAAAAAATCATGGCAAATAAAATGCAGCCAATAAAATTGGCTTGAAATAAAGCAAGGTTGGCTGCTAAAAGCATAAAGACCATAAAAACAAAAAATATGTGGTATTAATATCATGACCATTTTTTGGCCATAAATAATATTTTAGAAAAAATTAAACGTTTTTTTAAAGGTGTTGATAGTAATTGTTCAATATTATTGTCAAAGCCAATGTTGCTTACAGACAATGAAAAAAAAACATAAAAAAAATATTTAAATTAAATGATTGTTAATAATTGTTTTGATTGTTAAGAAAAGTAATGTAATGACAGCCAATTATTTTAAATTAATTTTCTAAAGCTTGAGATTTTTCTATTTTTTTTATTTTATTTTTTATTGATTTAAACTACATTTCCGGTTTAATAGTTAAAAAGTTCAATAAACCTTTCAAACCTTGTAGATACATGCTCGTAGATACTTGATTCATTCGCTTTATGTTGTACAACTTGTAGCTTTTAGTTTTATTGTATTTTTAATTATTTTATGTTTAATTATCATTAACAATAGTCAACATGTCTGCATTTCATTGTTATTTTTA
Source organism: Panzeria rudis (assembly GCA_956483635.1). Lineage (NCBI taxonomy): Eukaryota > Metazoa > Arthropoda > Insecta > Diptera > Tachinidae > Panzeria > Panzeria rudis. The sequence goes on from OY101448.1 coordinate 173,788,297, forward strand.
TTGAAACATTAACAAATTAATATTTGAAATTTTTTAAAATTTCAAATATCTGGCAACATTTGCCATTACAATCAATCTTAAAGATTATCATACAACTACATACGAGTACATACTAGCAAAATCAAAAGAGTTTAGATACAACGATTTTTGTATTGTTTTTTGATTCTTTGTTATTTCTTAAGTGTCTTGTTCAGTTTTTATTTGCATTAAATTTCCGTTTATTTTTTAGTTAAGACAAAAAAAAACGGTTTTAATTATTGTTATTTTTTGTTCAAAAGAAGTGTAAAAAAATCTATTTAGAATTAACCTTGACTTAAAAATAATAATTTTGTTGTAATTGTTTTTATTTTAGCCCAAACTTTCATTTCAATACATTTTAAAATATTCTAACAATAATTTGGCGAGACAGAGAGAGGGTTTTAGTATGTTGAGTGAGTCAGTGAATTTGCAACAGTCAACTTTGATTTATATAAACAAGTTTAAAAAAAAAATAATTAGATCTGTTCTAGGAATCCCGCTCCAAAATTGTATAATTTATCTTATTTCTACAGTGTTTCTAGAAGCAAATTAAAAAAAAACTTATGTGCGTCATTCTAAATAAATTTTGAAATATTTCAAAAGTTTACGTCTGCAGAGAGAAACAACTTTAAAAAGGTAACACTTTTAAAAAAAATAAGCTTTTGAAGAGACTGCTTTGAAAAAACGTAAATCTTCAAAATAAGTTTTATAAAAGTTGAGTTTAATTAAAAAAATTTTTCAATATCTTCAAAAGAGCTTAAGTTACAGACCTTAGCAACATAGCATTTGAAAGGTTATAAAACTTCTTCCACAACGACGTAACCCAAGCTTTTCTGGGAACACAGATATATTTTGAAAAAAATTTTAGACTCAAGAAATTTACAAACACACACAGAAAGAAATACCAATGTAAAATCAACATTTTGCAATATTGATTGGAAACCATATCAAATTTATGAGAAATAATTTCAGAGTAAAACATTTTCATGTTTTTGGAAGCACTAAAGAAATAAAGCGCATCATAATTCGCTTTAAAAGATGAGATTGTTCAGAAGCTGATTTCATAGCGCCGCAACAACGCAAGTGGGTAGTATGACTAAAAAAAAGTATTTGCTTTTTACTTATATAAAAGCTTCGTACACAAGTTATAGAAAAAAGCTGATTTTATAGTGCTGATCCAATGCAGGTTTTCAAGCGAGAAAGGATAGCAAGTTTATTTCAGTTTCTTGGTACCGTTTTGCAACAGCGTTTATGCCCGAGTGGTTGGTACGTTGGACTTCAAACCTGAAGGATCTTAATTCGAAACTCGCTGAAGTTCAAATAACAAACAGCACTCTTAAACACTTTTGTTGAAAATTAAGTCGATAATAGCCGGGAACACTTTACCGAGCTAAAATTACACACGCACTATTTTTGAACTAAATGTTGTTACTAAAAAGAAGTGATTGGCTGCGTGCGAATTTGAACCGCGACCTCCTGACTGAGTGTCTGACGGATCTACCATTCAGCCATAGCCGTATTATACTTTATGTTAAATTTTTTCCACTTGGACTAAATATGTTTAATTTGAAAGGTTTTTGCTTTAATAAAATAACTACAAAATCGATGTAATTTTAGACAAAGACAAATTTTCAATACAAATTTAGACAATATATAATCGTTAATTTGAAGTAATGTTTTAGAGTGTAGACAAAGAAAATTTTGACTGCACGGAGGGTTGAACTGACGTTTCGATAGCTTCCACTAATCTCTTTAGAGTGCTTTTCCGCTTAGACCACTCGACCAAAGTCGGTGGTTTGCTGTCATCTACTTTTAATCAATTCATCTGTCAGTCTTGGAGCTGTATTTCATTTGATAGTTATTGATATTCACATTTTTCTTTTGGCTTGTGTTAAGCTACTTTTTCAACCCTCTGCGCAGTCAAAATTTTCTTTGTCTGCATGCTTCACATTTATCTCTAAATAAAAATATAATTTGATTGAACAATTAAATTAAAACCGAACTCAAGCCAAAAATAATTGAATTTCTTTGGATATTAATAAAAATAAATAAAGTTACGAAGTAATAAAAATTCAAAACGCCACCAATCCACATCGAACCATTTTTTTTCGTATATGTTGAGTTTTAGTTCTGAAAATGTTGATGATTTTCAGCGTTTTAAAAAGCACTTTTGTGAGCAAAAATGTAGTACTCCAAGCCGGGGGGAAAAAAAGCAGCGATATCAGCAGGTTTGTCAGCGCTACTTTGACTCCATAATAGTAGAAACCAGATTTATTGGAAGCAATTTTTTACTGGATTGATGTTTAAGTGTGTTGGTGTTCTGGTTTTAATACGAGAGGAGTTACAGTGAGCCAAAGTTTGACACCTAGGAAATTTTGTCGTAACATGTGTTTTCGTATCTCTAATAGCATAGAAGATATTTGACTTAAAAAAATTTTTTTTCAATTGACATTTTTAGCATTTCGCCTGCAACTTTTTAGTTTATACACTCTAAAACATTACTTCAAATTTACGATCATATATTGTCTAAATTTGTGTTGAACATTTCTCCGTGTCTAACATTACATCGATTTTGTAGTTATTTTATTAAAGAAAAAACCTTTCAAATTAAATATAATTAGTCCAAGTGGAAAAAATGAATGGTAGATACGTTAGACTATCAGTCAGGAGGTCGCGGTTCAAACCTACACGTAGCCAATCGCTTTTTTGTAAAAACATTTTGTTCAAAAATAATGCGTGTGTAATTTTAGGTCGATAATAATCTGTAAAGTGTTGCCGACTATTATCGACCTAATTTTCAACAAAAGTGTTTTAGAGTACAGTTAGATCTTAAATTAAAAGTCAGCATTCGATTCTTGACAAAACTCTAAGTAAAACTGAAGAAACACAATTTGTAATATCTGCATTCTGGAAGTCGGAAAATGGCTAAAAAAATTTAAAATTTGGAATTGACCTGAAAAAATCAAGCTTTTTTAAAAGTATCTTCATTATTTTCAATTTTGTAAAAAACTTTGTCTAACACATTCACTCTTTCAGTAAATATCGCAAAAGGCAATCCGTTGACAATGTGTTTAGCGCCAATTACATTGTATTTTGGACATGTACCCTACATTCAGCACACAGAAAAAACTAAATTTCATTTTCTGTAAATGAATTCAATGTAATAGTAAATATTTTGTCTAGGAACGGACCTACAAACAAATTTGTAAATATAGACAAATATATTTTAAAAATTTCACTGAATTCAATGCAATAGTAAATATTTTGTCTAGGAACGGACCTACAAACAAATTTGTAAATATAAACAAAAAGATCTCAAAAATTTCATTGGAAAAAAACGTGTTTTGTTTTCAGTGAATAAATTGTTTAAATCTATAAAACAATTTGCCTAAAAATATTTACAAATTGCAAACAAAACAATTTACTAAATTAAACAAAAAGATTTAATGGATTTTCTGAAAAATATCAAACAATATTTTTATCTGAGTTTATAAAACAATTAGTATAAAAATACTAAGAAATACTAAACAAAATAGTTTACTTAATCACACAAAAATATTTAGTAGATTTTTTGTAATATATCAAACAAAATTTGAGTCTGGGTCATCATCATCATCCATTAAGCATTTATGAAATTTCACTTTGTTAAATATGTTCAAGTCTGAATGTTTATCTAAAGACCCTAAAAGAATGAATGAGAATTAACGCAACGACATTAACGAATTGATTCACTCAAAAATCTTCAGTAAACAAACTTGGTACAATCGCATTCTTTTTGCTATCATTGTTTTTGTTGTTATTTGTGTGTATGTCATCATCGGGGTTGTTTTTTTTCAGCACAGTTTTTCTTGTTGTTTTTGGTGTTTGCGTTCTAAATAAAAGTCAAACAAACAATTCATAGATTATGGACAGAACATTTAATGAAAATTAAATTTATTTTTAGACAAACTTTTGTTTGAAAATTTGTTGGTGATAGTTTTTTCTGTGCAATGGCCGAAAATCGTAAATTTGTAATATATATTTTTTGTGCTTAAGGACCTATAAAAAATTGTGGCGCAAGATTTTAAAAACTTTACCAATATCATTTTATAACGTATATAGTTTTAAGAATTTTGGCAGATTTTCTGAAAAAGTCAAAATTTGGGAAAAATAAAGTTTTGTACCATAAAAAGTTTATATTAAAATAATTTCATTTTCTCAAATTGACATTTTTGACTTATATATGAATCTCTTTACTATGCCTGAAAAAAGTCTTCGATTATCTTTTACTCATCTCGAGATATTCTGAGTGTAGAGTGTGCAATTCAAAGACTATAAAGAATAATCTTAACTTCTTTCCTTTTATTTCCACAACTCTTAAAGTTCCTTCACAGAAATTTTTGCAAAATTTATCTTAATTTAAAAATTTTATTCTCCAATGAAACTAGAACTATGGAAGGGTACATTTTAGACTCTACTTCAACTTGAATTAAAAAAAATTTTTTTAACTTTTGAAACACCGCATTAACACGACTGAAAGCATGTTCATAAGACATCAACTGATAAGAATTAAAACATTTTTTTTACAATTACATATTTTATAAATCCATTCATTCCTTTAGCATTTATAGTGTCAGGGCTAAATTACGTGTAAAAAAGGAACCAACCACCCAACAAATGGGTAAAGTAAGCGCGAAATAAACATAATTGCATTTTTATTGGTTTTTTTTGTAATAAATTCTTTAAAAGTATTCTTGTGTGTTAAATTAAATATGTTTAATTCTTATGTTTACTAAAGTTGAATAGACAGACAGACGTAGAAGAGAACGGACGTTTGTGGACAATGTGTCTTAAGGCACGTAAATATGTTCTTTTAGGTTTAATTGCTGGGCTGGAAATATATAAATGATTTACAAGTACCAGAACTATTATGGGTAATAGGTTTGAATGAATCACAGCAGGCTTTACGCTTGACTAATTAACAGTATCAAGTTTAAATTCACATATACTTTTAGTGATTAGTGTGTGTGTGTGTGCAACTTGACTTAATTGATTACACTGCACAACACAAAAAAAATTGCATGGTTCTAGCGGTTGAAAGCTCTTCAGCGGCGATATAGCGAGCTAAAATCGTTTACAAATATATATGCCGTAAAATTCTACTATAAGTCTTCGACAACACCCAAGCTCTAGAGACAACTGGGACGCCAGAAATCTTTCAAAACTTAAAATGTATTTAAGGGTTAACTTTGTACTTACTCACAATTAGAACTTGGGATAGGAAATTTTATAAGTCCAACGTTTAAGGTATAATATGTGTTTAACGTTTTTAAGTAAAACACCTCGAGAAATATTTTTGTAAAACATTTTAACCCTTTAGCTCATCGTTGTATGGATCTTTTGGTACCTTTCCTAAAAAAGGGGCAAAAAAGTCCCATTCAGCGGCGATATAGCGTGCTGAAATGTTTTACAAAAATATTTCCCATAAAATTCTACTATGGGTCCTTTAATACTTTCAAGCTCCAGACCCAACTGGAACATTAGAAATTGTTCAAAACTTAAAATGTGTTAAGGGTTAATATCGTACTTATTCATGATTAGTACTGCGAATAGGAAATCTTTTAAGCCTTATTTTTAAAGTATAAGACATAAGATATAAAGCATCACGAGAAACAAGTTTGTATAACATTTTAACCCTCTAACTCTTCGTTGTATGGGTCTTTTTGTTCCTATATTAAAATATGTGTGCTATTTGTTGGCTGAGTAGTTAGCGCCTGAGGTCTTGAGTTCAAGACTAGTTTCAGGCAAGCCAACAATATCATGAATTTTTCTCATGTGCATTGGTGTGTTATTGTGTTGGTTGTTGTTGGACTGTTAAGGTGATGAAGGCATGGCACTGATCACTTTGGCAGTACCGGCAGCAATTAATACCAGAGGGCTGCACGAATATACTCGAAAGTACTCGTATGTATCTTTGTGTGTGTATGCATGTGTGTTTTTTTGTATAAATGTGTGTATATATGTATGTATATAAGTATATTTGGTCGTGGCATGTATATATATATATATATATATATATATATATATATATATATATATATATATATATATATATATATATATATATATATATATATATATATATATATATATATATATATATATATATATATATATATATATATATATATATATATATATATATATATATATATAAGAACATAAATCTATGCACACACGGAATTCATACGAGTACATTCTACGAATACATTTGAGTACACTTTGCTAATTAATACTAACTTATCCTAATGCACTTTACAGCAGAGGGGCTTGCAACACTGCTCTACAAAAAAATGCGCAATAGCAGAGTTGTAAATTAATTATGGCTTTCTACCTCTCTTCCACTTCACCGCCTGTTCTGTCTACACTATCCCTTTCCCAAAAAAGGTAACACATTAATTAGTTAACTGGTAGGCATTAATTGCCTGATTGTGTTACTTCTCTGATTGTGCTCCATTTAATCATGTATATAGTTCCATTTAGCCATACATATTGTTCCCTTAAACATACATATGGTTCCATTTAACCACATATATGGTTCCATTTAACCATACATATGGTTCAATTTAACCATACATATTAATCTATTAACCATACATTTGGTTTCATTAGCCATATATATGGTTCCATTAACCATACATATGGTTCCAATTAAGTACACATATTGTTCCAATTAACCACAGATATGGTTACATTAGCCATACATATTAATCTATTAACCATACATATGGTCACATTTAACCATACATATGATTCCAGTTAGCCATACATATGGTTCCATTAACCATACATATGGTTCCATTAAGAACAAAAACTTTTTTAAAAACAAACAGCCATATCTGTTTTATAACCATAGTTTCATTGAAAATAAACTGACTCAAGATAGTATGGCTCTTGTTATATTTTACTTTTGCAGAATCATACTAATGTTTCATTTTTAAATAAACCATGATTGTAGTCAACGCTTTTTTCACAATGCACATTGTTTAATGCAACCATGTTGCAATTTCTATAATCTGATGATTAAATGTAAGCATGAGTTTATTTCTCGTAAACTAATTAAGGTTTACAATTATTGAAAACAATAATAACTTATTTACCAGAACCATAAACTATATTAGGAAACATGACATTGCTGACGCAACCATGCCACAACCATATCTTTTCTTTGCGTGTAGTCACTATCGTTTATAGTCACATTATCAATATAGTCCATTTTATCTGCATTTATTGCTTCCATTACTAAATTTCATAGAATATATTCACGTTATAGTCCAATTAGCGATATAAGCACATTTGGCATATATGCAGGGATGCCAGAATTCCATCACCAATAATGGCTAAATGTAGCCAAAAAATGGCTAAAAAATTGGCTAAAAACTAGCCAAAAAATGGATAAGGGAGATCGAATGCAAAAATCATGAGTATTAAGCAAAAGTAAGAAAGTAAGAAAGCTTTGGATTGCCATTATTCCGCTCACCGAAGTGTTTTCTTTTTATTAGCAACATTCTTTGCAGCTATTTTTGACAATCTTCAAAAGTTTGTTATGTATAGATTATTAATACAAGTATTTCAGATAGTACAACCCCTGTTTCTGAATTGTATTTCTGCCGCCTATTGATTGCCATTCATTAGCCATTATTGCGCTCACCTATGATTTTTATTTTTATAAACGAAACAGTTTTCGGTGATGTTTTCCAATTTTGAAAAGTCGGCTGGGTATAACTTCTAAATGCAAATATTTCAGAAAGCGACAACCCCCGTTTCTCAATTGTATTTTTGCCATTAGGCTCTTATTGCGGTCACCGAATTTTGAAAAATTTTAAAAAGCTTGTTGGGTATAACTTCTGAATGCAAGTATTTCAGAAAGTTTCAACCCCCCTTTTTTAATTATATTTTGCCTCCTATCGATTGCCATACGATATTATTGCGGTCATCGGTTAGTTGTATCAATGATAATAAAATTAACCACTAGTTAGTTGCAACAACCGACGAAAAGTAAAGTAAATTTAGAAAGAAAATTTTTATAGTTGCAAATACCAATAATTGGTACTAAAATATAATTCATAATATTTTATTCGGTTGTGCTCATCATGTTTGTTACTTAGTCATGACAAAATCATACAATCGGTTAATCTAATCAATTTAAAAATTGTCAGAACCATATCTTTATCATAATTATGCTCTTATGGTAATAAACATGGATTGTGTTTGGATTCATAGAAAATTTATAGCTTGCATTGCAATATAGTCTATTTAATTAATATTTTATCGCCCTAATCATTTTCCAACTAATCGTTTTTCTGGGTGTGCCAAAATTTCGAATTGAACGCTTCTTAATGCGCGGTAAACAATTTTTTTAAATTTGCGTTTACTTTAGGTAAAGTGCTCCGGTAGGCTAATTGGTGGTGTGCTAATCTATCAGTCGCGGGTCCTTAATCGATTGTTACTTGACGTTAAGTGTCAAATATGTATTTGTAAATAGAAAAATAGCCATTTTATCCATTCAATTCTTATCTTTAAAACCATTTTTTCTGGGTTTTTTTCATGCACATTCTTTAATTAGAATTAATATTTTTTTTCTGTTGTGTTTACAATTTTAGTTCTTAGCGCTTTTAATTACAACCAATTAAATTAAATAAAACATAAAAAATATTTCAACGCATCTGTAAAGTTTTGCGATAAGCGATCAAGCAAAAAAAAATACCTGGCCATATTAATTACATTAATTAAATCAATCAAATGTTAATTGAGACTTAAATAAATAAATGAAAATTAGAGTACAAGTTTTAGCGTTAATAAATTATTAACTTAAAATTCTAAATACTCAAGCAAACAGAAATGTGGGACATCTGTTAAATGAGTTTTGTTTTGAAAATGTTCTATTGAATACATTCAAAATGCTCCAGCTGGTGTTTAATCTGAATATAAAAACATTTTTCTGTTTAGAATCTTGTTAAATATTTTATGATTTTAAGGTTAGTTTTACATTTCCAACATGTTTAATTAATTATAGTGTTTAAATAAAACATTTATTAATGTTATGCAAATTTTTATTTTATACCCCAGTAACCCACAACAGCTACAAAGATTTGCTCTGGTTTTTTTTCTTCTTATTCGTACATATTTTAATACAAACATGATTAGTATTTGTTCTTAGTTGTCTGCCACAGGTGTAAAGTATGTACGAATAGTTAGTTAGTAAAACTATCAGTTTTATTCTCGTAAGGAAATTCAAATTAGACCGCATTCTGTACAAAAATGTACATAAAAAAGATGAAAGATAGAAATACTCGTTTAAGAAAGACACTGTATTTAATTTTTAATTATTATTTAATACCAGATTAAATGAAATGTAAGCTAGCTCGTTTCAGATAAGGGTGGGTTATCTAGCAGGTTAGCAGACTAGTTGGGTTTTTGTAGTCGTTTGTAAAAATTTAAACTTTTACTTAGTAACCAATAATTGCTATAAATGCTGCCTGCTTATATTTCCATCACATAAAAAAATAGTATTTTATTTCGTTTAAGAACGCTACAACTATAAATTGAAATACTGAAATAGGAATTGTACAACTGTTATTTATATGAAAAAGGAACAGCTGGTCGGTCAATGATTGACTGAATGTTTGTTTGTGTCTAGCGGAGCAGAAATATGCAAAAAGCTGAGTTGCTTGAAACTGGAAAAAGTAAGATCAGAATAGAAGTTTTCACATTAAAGCAAAAAGTACTTCTTGTATAGAAAAAACATGGGCACACTTTTGTATAAAGACCGCCACTACATAGTGAATGTTTCGACTTTTAACGCTAAACTATAAAGAAAGCTAATTTTGTGTATTGAACGTTACCTATCATTCTCAAATACACCTTAATGCCTCCGAGTTAATTAAATAATGTGTTACTTTCTTTGTGCAAGGGATAGGTTAGGTTGTACAGGCTGCTTCCGCACACTTGGGTCCATGGTTGGTCCCTTTGTGTTACCTGTAAGTAGACGAAAAGAGAGAGAGAGAGAGAAAAGGAAGAGAACAAGTGAAAGGTGTGAAAGTGAAGAGAAGAAAGAGAGAAAGAAGGGAATGAAAAAGACAAAGAAGAGGAGGTATGGCAATCGCTCGCCAGAAGGGGATGGTTCAGGGCTGGAACCATCCACTGCGCCTTATAAAAAAGCTAAGTTTATTGGGGCTCGTCGTTGCCAGCTCAGATAGACTGACGGAGGACTGCTGACCGAGTTGTGTCAGCCGCTGCTTTTCCAGCGAAGGGCAGCGGCAAAGGAGATGAAAAACCGTCTCCTCCTCCTCCTCCTCATCCCGACAGCTTCTACAGATGTCGTGCAACGTTAGTCCCATTAGCTTGGCATGGTTGCCGAATTTGCAGTGACCTGTGATCGTTGCGACAATGTCTTTCAGGTGTGATTTCTGATGACTTAATAGGTTTCTAGTGTGGTCTGAATCCAGCCTTGGCCAGATCAGCCTGGAGATCCTAAAAGTAGGTTCATTGAACCATCTGGTCTGTGCCAGGGTATGGAAAAGGTTTTCGATTTCCTGCTTGCAGGCATGTAGGGGAATATCGCAGAAGACATCAATGTCCGGCTCTGGTAGTGCCGTCCCCTTTTTAGCTAGTTCGTCAGCGATGCAGCTGCCTGCGCTGGTCCCGTGTTCATGCACCCATATAAGGGTGATATTTGAATGTCTCGCCATCCCGTTCAGGGATGCCCAGCATTCCTGAACCAGGTTAGATGTTGTGTATACATCTGTAGGGACCCGATTGCGGCTTTGCTGTCGGTGAAGATTCGGATATTTCGATTAAATATCCTATAATACCGAAGCCAGTTTGCCGCTTTCTATATGGCCGATATCTCAGCCTGTAATATATTACATTTGTCTGGAAGTCTGAAGGAAATTTTGGCTTCCAGGTCTTCAAAGTAGACCCCTCCTCCAAGCCTGTCACACCTCTTGGAGCCATCCGTGTAGGCATCAAAGTGCTCGACGAGGGGAGACCCTTCAGTGGACCACATTTCCTCCGAGATAGAGAAACTGAAGCCCCTAGAGAGTGATGGTCTCGGGGAGGCATAATCAATTAACTCAGGCAGATTATACCAAGAATCGATGATACTAGCATGATCCCAGCGTCTGTGGTTCCATGCATTTGAAGCGTGCAGACGCACTGCCGTGTTCAGGGCAAGCTTTTTGGTTAGCAGATCTACTGGTAACCAATTAAGCATAGCGAAAGGGATAGAGTAGAGATAACAGATGGTGGGGTGAGATATTTCCTTTTTGTGCATCAGCATAAAAATTTAATAATTTAATATAACTTATCTTTTTCTTTAACTAGAAACGCGTAGTGACGGGCTTTATCGAGTTTTAACTTTTCTCTATACCGTTTCTGCTTTCCTTTATCTTAAAACTTAAAACCAAATTACGTTTAAGAATTTTATCAAAGTAACGTTCAATACATGTTTGCATGAACTTACCATATCCACCAAATGTGCAATGCAAATTGACCTAATAGCACTAGACTTGAGTCCAACCTAAACTTGGGTCGAACTCGCTCAAACTCGTTCAGTAGCTCGATTTAGACAGAATCATATGATCAAACAACCCATTTAATTTAAGTGGATTTTATAATAGGTTTGTGTCTAAAACGCTGAAAAGCTGAAAGAGTTCGAACGAGTTGGACCCAAGTATAATTGACATTTTTGTCCTAACTTGGGCTTCGACCTCGGTCCAACTCTCTCGATCTCGCTCGAACTCGTTCAGCAACTCATTTTAAATACTAACCTATGATCAAACCCATAAAATTTAATCATAGGTTTGTGTCTAAAACGAGCTGCTGAGCGAGTTCGAACGAGTTGGAACGTGTTCGACCCAAGTCTAATTTGGACACAAGTCTAGTGTCATTAGCTCAATTTGCATTGCACATTGCTGAACGCATTCGACACGAGTATAGTCCAACCGCTCTTTTGATCTAAAATAAGCTGGACACAAGTAGACTTGGGTCCAACTCAGCGGCTCGTTTTAAACACAAACATATGATAAAATTTTATGGTTTTGATCATAGGTTTGTGTTCAAAATGAGCTGCTGAAGGAGTTCGAACGAGTTGGACTCAAGTTAAGGCACAAGTCAAGAAAAATAGCAATTGGACTTGAGTGCAACTTCTTCGAACTCATACAGCAGCTTGTTTTAGACACAAATTTATTATCAAACTCATAAAATTTAAATGGGTTTGATGATAGATTTGTGTCTAAAACGAGCTGCTGAAATAGTTCGAACGAGTTGAACACAAGTATAATGCCAATGTAAATGAAATGGATTGGAAACAGTCGGCCATGTCACAGAGTTGAATTCCGTTCGGAAACGGAATTCAACCTACCCCATTTTTGTAGCATCGAGTGTCTAAAAAAGAAAACCAAAATACGCAAATTTTTCAGGTGTGTCCATACTGTTGGCAGAGACACTATGCTGCGGTATGCTCCAGCTGGGGCTTGACATATTAGACTGGATTGATTTCCGTTTCCGAACGGAATTGAAGTCTGTGACATGGCCGAGCATTTGATTCGAACATAGCGGAGCTAGTTCAATTGAACGTATTCGACTTAAGTCTAAATAACACTGTACATCAATATAATTTTTTTTAATAACATGGTCCTAACGACTGATTTGTGTAGAAGCTAAAAATATATATGTGTATCGGCATTTTGAAAGTTTACATCTAGGACTCATTTTAGAGATAGTTAAAGTTCCCCTATTTTCCATATATGCAGTTATAATGACGGCTAAACTTAGATCTGGTTCGAATATGAAAATAATATTTTCGAAAATATATTTTTTAAATAGATTTTAAGCCAAAGTTCCAAGCATGTTCAAAATCTAATGCATTGTTATTCTTCTTTTAAAATATTTATGTTCTCTTTTCTGAGAACAATTTCAATTGAAAAACGTTGTAAGTTTTTTTTTCATAAAAATTTTGTTTGCCGCCGTTAGTAGCTTGTCTAAGTAAACATTTTCTTCTTCAAATAAATAATACAGCACACTTTATTTACGCTTCCATTCAAAAAAGAAAATAATTAAAAAATTATTAAATAAATATTTAAATTGAATAAATGTAAAATGTGTCTCATCGCATCTAAAGTGTTTTTGACGCTAATCTACACAAAATTAGAAAAACAGTATTACTCGGATGTGGCTAAACAATGGCCCCTAGCAGAAATGATTTATTATTTGTAAGGCTTTGCAACAGGTTTTGAAAGAAGTTGTATTTTAAAAAGAGTTCACCTCTGTTATTAACAATTGTATAAACTTTTTTTTTATAAAACGTAATCGCTTATAATTTTAAAGCTATCAATATTGACATAAAAAATATTAAAGAAATTTTGAAGTTGAATATGGATAAATATATACAATATATGTATGTACCTATGTGATATAAACGTACACTTTTTTTGTTCACCAATGGAACTAATAGAAATATTAGAAGGTAGGATTCATTCAATGGATTCTGAAATAAAATTATATTTTTCGGTTTCCTTAAAATTTTTGTGTATTGAGCGTTACATTTGCTTTCGCGGTTGTTCTGGGAATGATTATTGCGAAAACAATAAACCACAAAAAAAAGAGTATAGGTTTTGAAAGCACTATATATTTACTCTCTAAAAACTAAAAAATTATAATAATGGCAGGACGAAGTTCAAAGTTATGGCCACTTTTGCAATTTTGACTTGGGTTTACATGGAAAAATAAGAATTTTATCTTTTAAAATAATTCTCTATAAGAAAAGTAGGCTAACTCTTCTTTCAAATAAGACAAATTTTAATAAAATCGACCAACAATGTTAAAAGTTTATGTCACTTTCAAATAATTATTAGTAGCAAAATACCAACTACCTAAAACATTCCACGAAAATACAACAAACCACAATGCGACAACAACCCACAGTGTGGTAGAGGCAAAATTTTCGCAAAGCAAATTAGAAATTTCAAAGCTGATAAACTGATGTTCTCTATATAGTTTCAACCCTTCGCATACTGTTAACTTTTTTGCCGTCCTAAAATTCACAGATAAATTCTATTTAAGAATATTGTGAACGTAACGCTCAATACATTTTCATAAGAATTAAATATTTTGTTCAGAACATACACTGTATTTTGAATTTAAAACAATTCAGATGCCTAATCTTCGATGCATTTTAACATAGACTCCTTAGAAAATAGAATAGGGGAAATGTCTGGTCCAAAGATCGGCACTGCGACACCTAGTGGATCTTTTGTGCCATAGATCTATAAATTAAATCAAGCTCTGCATGACTCTCCTTATGAAAGTTAGCACAGAGTTTGGAGAAGCCCGTCTAATGTCATCTGAACACAGAAACTCAGAATAGAAAACACGTCATCTACTATTACATAAGAGAATACATTCACAGAGAATGTGTGTCGATGTCTCATCTTCTTCCAAGCATAAACGACACAAGTGTGGACGAACTTGGTTACTTTTCCATAGAGGATAGTTCAGTCCAAAGTTACAAGAGAGAAAGCCTGTAACCAGATGTAAATCATTCCTGTTAAAATTCAGTATCCCCCTATATGAAAATTGCTGCATCAATGCTTTGGATTACCTTAATCCAGAAGAATCCAGCCACACTTGCTTTGCGGGCGATATATTATTTCTCTTGATTAAGGACTTGACAATCCACCAGTTTACACCTCAAAAGGGCTCTGGGCCCATAAGAGGAGCACCAGAGGCCCTTCTGGCCAATTTGTCCGCCTCCTCGTTAACCGGTTGACCATTATGGCCAGGTATCCAGTAAATGGAAACCTTCTTCCGTATCAATAGCTCCTGTAGTGAGTCAAACCACTCTAAAACAAGCTTGGAACGGATATCCCAACCAAGGAGGTACTTAAGAGTTGCCTGACTATCGGAGAAGATTGCTATACGCGTGCCCTTAATGCCCCTACTTAAATTAATATGAACACACTTGGTGATCGCCAGTATTTCCACCTGAAATACCATAGGCCATTTGCCCATTGGCACAGAGATTTTTATGTTGCATCCAGAGACTCCAGCGCCAACGCCATCCTCCGTTTTGGAGCCATCCATATATCAGCATAAGCTTCAGGAATCCACAGCGGGACCGTTTTCTTCCCACGTTGCCCTGAGCGGAGTTTTGACACTGAATCTCCTATCGAACCTAAGTTCACAGTTTGTCCTGTCACTAGGCATTCCCACCAGCCCTCTGTAGGGCATAATACTCAGGATCGATGAGAGCCTGTTGCCTATACGATGAGCAGAGTTCCCAAGACCCATCCTATAAGCAGCCATGGACGCAAAGGATCTTATAAAGATTTGTATAGGTGTCAAATAGGTGTCAAGGCCTTAATGGCAAAGGTTGGACCTGACCTCATTGCGCCTGTAATAAGAAGACACGCCAATCTCTGAACCTTACTGAGTTTGGTTGTCGCCGTAACCTGTTGTATCTTTAGGCACCATACAACATAAACTCCTTAGTTATTCACTAAAAATTTCAATTAAATTAAAAATTTATGCCTAGCACCCAATAAATTTTTTTTGGATACAAACCATGATTGATTGATGATACGTTTTGGAATGCAATACTATTTAACAAAGTTCACTATAGTCCGACCGAAACCAGATTTTTGAGGCCGAACCCGAATCGAACCTAATATTCGGCGAAAGGGCCGAATATTCGGCCGAATCCGAAACTTGCCGAAACTTTTTTAGCATTAACTTTTCACAACATTAACTTTTTCGCAATGCGATTAAAAGTTAACGTGGTCTTTAACAGCAAATTCGGCATACAAAGCTCTCCGTTAAAGTATACGTTAACTTTTAACTGTACACTGTGAAAAAAGGCGTAAGAGTATTTCTACATACATACAGTGTCAGTCAAAATAATAGTAGAAATTGTATATGCATATTTCATTCCATCGAGCAAATATAAAACTTAAACATTTACGAGCATATGACTAATAAAAACTTGGCATGAAATTAGCTTAATTGATGAATAGAACTGGAATATTGGGTTCGGTACACATACATTGAGGAGTGTTTTTCACTCTATTGATAACGTTACAAGAGCACCAATCAAAAAGTGGAGTCGGAATAACTAAAAAAAGTTTATACAGCCCAATTATGAATAACAATTCCCCGGGAGTTTTTTCCCTAATCCCTGTTCCCCTATTCTAAATAAAATCTCCCCCGGAAAATTTTCCCTTTTCTCAATCCTCCTATTCTAAATTGCAATTTCCCCGGGAAAAAACTACCAGGGAAAAAAGTAGGTATTCTAAATATGAGGGAGAGGGAGAACTTCTTGCGAGTTTTTCCCCAAACATTTTGAAGGGAACTAATGCCAAAAATTTTAATTCAAATTAAAAAATGTTGTAAAACAATTGTATAAGCATTTATTTGAGACAACAAGTTTTAGGCCCCTATTATGATTCACAACTCAACTAGGTTGAGTTGTCAATGCTACGACCCAACTCAACCATTTTTTTGTATTATGATTCACAACTAATTTTAGTTGTCTTCGAAATAATGTTAGAGAAAAGGTGTTTATCTATACTCTCTGTTTTTTGAAACCATAGTAGCCATCACACAATATTTTAAATATTTTTAGTTTTGGCCTTATTATTTTTTCTTGAGATTTTATATTTCATGGATATGGCAACAATATGGGTTGACAAATGGGATAGATTGGGGCCTAAAAGTACCATTTTAAAGGTAATTAAAAGTAACACAATAGTCGAAATAAAAACCAACACACAACTGATAAAAAAAAAACTGAGACAACTGCTTTGATGAAGTTGTATTCCATAATAAGAATTTGACAACTACGACTCAACTATCAATTTAGTTGTGAATCATAATAGGGGCCTTAATAAACACCGGAATGTTATATTTCTCTCTTGTTTTAAACATTCGCCGTGCAAACATGCGCTTCAAAAACATGAACTACTTCTGCCTTCGGAATAAAGTTTTAAAAAATACTCAATTTTGCACGCATCCTTTAAGTTCATATAATAGGTAAATGGAAGATTTGTTGCGGCTTAAACAATTTATAATTTCCTTTTTACACACAATAATTGAGGATCTAATGCATCTGGCTCTGGCCTTGGCCCAGTTTTCGCTTCAGTTCCTCCACATAAACTTCCGAGAGCATCTCAGTGATTTTACACTGTACATTTTATTTTTGATTTAAGCAAAAAAAATATAAATAAATATTTATATTAACACACAATCTTATTATCAACGAAAACATAAAATTTTTATGAATTTATATTACTGAACTCTGTAAACAGTAAACAGCTGATCCAGATGTTTCCCCCTCCCTTATTTGTTATTCCCCTGCTTTTTAGAATAGGAGGATTTTTCCCCGGGAACAAATGAATGGGAAGAGAAAAAACTCCCCGGGGAAATTCATAAATGGGCTGATAAAGTGGAATATTTACCTATTTTTTACACTAAATTTATACGATTTCATTCATTTTTACTAAAGAGAATTTTTTTTTACACGCCCGTGTTTCATCAATGATATACAAAATACAAACATTTTCTCGACGGTATTGAATTTACCGTGAATATTGAAAATGAGCTGTCTTTATATTTTGAAATTATTTAAAAAATCCGTTTAAAAAAAACATATAATCAATTTTAGTGCAAAATTGCAGAAGTAAATTCGATTGCGAAAAATCGATTTATTATAACATAAAATAGATTTTCGATTGGAATCGAAATTGGTTTACCATTCCCTAGTTTATGCAATTTATTTCGGCAACAAAAAGTTGAATACTTTATGTTACTAGCGGCCATGTCACAGAGTTCAATTCCGTTCGGAAACGGAATTCCATCAACCCTACCGCATACCGCACCATAATAGCGCCACCAACAGTCTGGACATACCTGACAAATTTGCGTATTTTAGTTTTCTTTTTTTAGACACCAGCTGCTACAAAAATGGGGTAGGTTGAATTCCGTTTCCGAACGGAATTGAACTCTGTGACATGGCCGAATGTATAGCTTTTCGTTGCGCTATATAAAACTAAGTAAAATTTTCATTAAATTTGAAAACATATCGGACGGGAAAAACAGATTCATGGCGTTGACATATTTTAAATTTGCAAAATACTATTTCGATTAACTGCCTTATTTATAGAGAATAAAAAGTTTCGTTTTCGGTATTCGGCCAAAAAGTTGGCCTAAACCGAATATCAGCCGAAACCACAATTTTGGCCGAATCCAAAACCGAAACCGAATATCAGCCGAAAGCACAATTTTGGCCGAATCCGAAACCGAAACCGAATATTCGGTCGGACTCTAAAGTTTACAAAACTTTTATATATTTAGAAGTACAAACCTACGCTGATATTTTAATTTTTTTTTTACAAACACAACACGCGAAGCGATTAGCTTGATATTAAAATAAAGATATATATATGCATGTACTATAACTTATATTTTTGCATGAATGGATTCAAATCAAAATAAAATCGTCTAATTTTTATTTAAATAAAAATATCTATGATACTCTTATTTCAATCCAACTTAAGCGAATTTCACTGTACATTCTCTAAATTGTGCAATAGAATAACTATTAACACCTGTTCTGTAATATATGAGTAAAGGTCCAAGCACTTTGTTGTCAAGTTCATTGAATATAATAAATCTGGATACTTACGTCGTCTCTTCGAATTATTGGACATTTACTACCCTATCGAAAGAGGCTATATTTGCTTGTTCCATATGGTTTAAATGGAATTATAATTATAAATTAAAATTTATTTATATCAGATTTTTTTTAGCATTTTTGTTAAATTATTAAGTCGTCACAATTGAAATGTTTATAAATAACATAAAATAACTTTGAAATAAAGAACATTTAAGCGTTTGCTTTAGTAGTTTTAACATCGATCTCTTTCTTGCCTCTAGGTGTGAATATTCTACGCTTTTGTATTCTTTGGGTGGAACCAATTAAAAGGCATTAATTTAATTTACATAATTAATTAATGGGGACTTTATTTATAATACTGTACAAAAAAAAACATAGTTCTAACGACTTATTCTGGCAGAGAGAGAGAGAGAGTTAAAGTTTAATGGTTAATAGTCCCCTAAACGAATTTTAAATGTAAACTTTAAGAATCAGTCGTTGCGACCTTGAAATTTTGAAAAAGAAAATTAATTTTGCTGTACTGTGTAATAAGAGAAATAGTTTTAATATAACTTTTGATTTAATGCAAATCGAGATGGACAAACAAAATCACTCATTAGGTTTCTAGATCAGACCCAGGCAAAGAGAAAACTAAATATATGAGAAAAAATTTGTCGTTTAAGTGTGTTGGTGTTTAATTGCATTGTTGATAGGTGCAAATGACTGTTATGCTCTTGTTGTTGTGTACATGTAAATTGTCAGCTATATACATATAAAATTTAAAAATAGCTGAAAAGTAGTCGGCAAACGTCGTGGCTCACGGCTATACATCGCCTGCACCTGTACTAGATCCATTTGCCTACAGTATGACCTCGCAAGATCTGCAACCATTCTGTGGCTTTCTCGTCAACAGCTGCGTATACTCGTAGCGGTCATAAAGGGACACTGTCTCATCGGTGCTCATGCTAGGAGAATATTTTTTCTTACAACGACTTCTGCAGAAGTTGTCAAAATGAAGAGGGCTAAGAGACAATTTCCAGCACTATCTAAAAATAGGGCGTCCTATTTGGGAAATCCATCACTACCCGAACATAAGAGTAATAAATTCATTCACACGTTACTCGGGTTGGTTCAACACTGACCTAGCGTCTGGGATTGGCAGGGAATCCTCTTAAATCCCTTCATATCCATTTTAGGCATCACAAAGGGCCCAAAGGACCCAAGGGGACCGGTTGCTAGTAACCAGCTCTAACCTAACCATACTTTTTTTTTAAATCGGTTCAGTATTTTTGGATAGTAGTAGCTTTTTACAGCAGTGTTTAAAAAACAGAAAAGCAAAAGTTTAAGTTTGTATGCTGTTGCTTTGAGGTGACAGTTTTTTGGTGGACTTGTAAGTAAAACATACTATTTTTCCAAACTTCTTTTGGAAACTCAAATTTACTCGTTTTGGGGGGGGATACTCCCTCCCCCCTTGTATCCGGGCCTGATTTACTCCAAACTTTAACGCCTAGAAAAAATTGGACTTTTAACCAGAGTTGTAATGAATTTTCCAGCCGATTTAATTATATAAATACAACAGCAAAAATATCGAGTAACTATTTTCTAACAAAAGAGCAAATACTCGATAATCGATACCAGGCTCGGATCCAGCTTGAGCTTTTGGGGGGGGGGGGGAACTTCTAAGTAAAACATACTATTTTTCCCAACTTCTTTGAGAAACTCTAAAGAAATTTACTCGTTTGGTGGGGGGGGGATATCCCCTTCCCCCCACTTATATCCGCACCTGCTCGATACCTACTACTCCATACTTTTCCAGCGCAAATACACGTATCATCATTAATAATTATACAATCAGTGATCCAAATACGGAACTCCGGATTTTATTGGCTTCTTTGAAAGATCCTACAAACATTTTTCAAAACACTCTAAATATTGTACTGTGGTGAAGAACCTTTTGAGACACTTCTCGTTTTATTTTTTCATAGATATTCTAATTTTTGGTGAAATTTAAAATATATAGTCACTTTTCGATATTTTTCCCCTGCTGGAAAGTTTGTGACAAATGATCCAAACGTACTCACTCATCCGTTTGGGAGTTATGAAGCAGAAAAACAAAAATGTCGGAATTTTTTAAGTTCAAAGTTAAATCAATGTATGTGTACTTGTATAATACATGAATGAAAACAACATCTTGATAATTTCATAAATTTAAAGATTTCAAAATAGATTCAAAACAGGAAGAACTTAAAAATGTTTGTATTCAATTAATTATTATTAATTTAAATACAATAATGCGTATTTTATTTAAATTTTATTGATTATTACATATTTTAAACAAACTTTAGCAAACTTTCATTCCAAACCCGAAGAGAAAAATAGTTGAGAACAAAAAATAAAAAATAAAATTCAATTTACATAATAAGTACGTTTAAAATAGTCTTCAAGAATTTTTAATCTTGTTCTCGATAAATTTAAATTTGAATTCTTGACAGTTTAAATACCTGTCGGTTGTGGTTGGGTGATTCGCTAGTTAGATTTAGATTTCCATAATCAGAACGAGAAACACTAGTGTCTTAGAATGTCTGGAGTCTAGACAGAACAAAATCTGACTATCTAGAGTAAATATTTTATTCGAAAAATAAATACGTGGCAGTAAAGACGGATTTAAAAACATGGTGAACGTTGAACTCAGTATTATAATATATAAATATATATAAATAATTAATAAATAAAATTTACGTTTAGGTAATACATCTGTAAAAAATAAACAACAAAAAATTTCAATAAAATATGAAAATCTTGAAATTTTCTACGATCGAATTGCTTAGAACTTGATAATAATCTGTTCTCTTGTTTCCCTTTTGATGCTTTCTTTAGATAGTGAGTTGGACAAAAATAGCTCTAATTTTTAACCGATTAAAATTGCTTTAGATAAAAGAATTGACTTATTGAACTTTTCTTGCTATTGCGGACGACCTTCGAAATGACAGGCCTACCATGACCAATTATCGAATGTGAAAATCGATACTTTTCAGAACAGCATAAAAATCCGTCAATTCGTGAAAGCGTAAGTTCTTAAATATTTCTTATTGATTTTTCAATACACTGTGAGAAATCTTACATTTTGTAACGAAACGTCTTGTACCCAATGGAGGATCAAGGTAACGAATCTAAATAAATTCAGCAAAACGCGACTTTTCCCCATACACGAAGGCTTCAGTACGAATACCATATATATTTGTGTATCCTTCTTTTATTTTTTTCGATTTTTGTTTGTTTTAGTGACATTTTAATTTTAGTGTTTTTTCGTTTTAGGCTTTTTTGTTTTGACGAATTTTTCGCTTTTTTGCGATTTTTTTTCGTTTTTGCGATTTTTTCGTTTTAGCCATTATTTCATTTTGGCGATTTTTTATTTTTGGCGTTTCTCTGCTACACCGATTTTTTTAAATTTTTGGTGATTTTTAAATTTTTTCAGGGTGTTTTTTTTTTTGTTTTGGCAAATTTTCGTTTTGGCGCTTTTTCCTTTTTCGAGTTTTTCGTTCTGGCAATTTTTTAGCTTTGCCATTTTTCAGGGTTCCGAATGCCGAAAGTGTAAGACCCCTCCCCATATTGTTTTCGCTGCGCTGTCAGTCTGTCAGTCAGTCTGTCACTGGGTGTTTTCTCTGGAACCGTAAGAGCTATGGACCTGAAATTTTCACAGAATATGTAAAACTTTTCCCGCTACAACAACAAATATATGCAGCCCTTTATGCGAAATGATCGTAAGCGACATTTTGTAAAAACAATTTTTTTTATTGATATCAAAATTTTATGAGCCTACCCATAGTTTAAAATCGTGAAAATTTCAAAACTTTTGAAATATAGGCTGTAACATTTGATTGTAAGCGACAGTTTATGAATATAAATCATGTTTAAATACAATAAAAAACACCTCTCCTAAAAACTTTAATTTATGTCGCTTACAATCATTTGGCTCTAAGGGGTCGATATGTCAGTTAAAAGCTAAAAGGTGGTCTAAAGCGAGCAACGAAACATGTTTAAATACTAATGGTATATACATGCACTTATATACAAACACTTTAAATTTTCAAAGTTTGTGTTAATTGGTGTAGTCTGTATAATAGATTACACCAATTAACACTGATATTTAAAACAACAAAAATTAGAGGGTGTTCTATCAGTTAATGTAATTTTGACTATGTAATTTAGACAATTTGCTGTATCTTGGAAACTGTAAGAAGAGGCAAATTTGATGTTAAAAAAAACGCTAAAACTAAAAAATTCCAAAATTAAAAAAAATATAAAAAGGAAAAAACTCCAAAATGAAAAAAGTGCTTAAAGGAAAAAAGCACCAAAATTAAAAAAAATCGCTAAAACGCAAAAAATCACTAAAACTAAAAGCATAGGCAAAAAATAAAAAAACGTCAACAACCGAAAAAAGTCGTCAAAAAGAAAAAAAAAAAGCACTCAAGCCTAAAAAATCGCTAAAACAAAAAATATCGTAAAAAAACGAAAAAATTGAAAAAGCCACCGAATTGAGAAAAAGCGCCAGCTGTAAAAGAATCGCAAAAATCCGAAAAAATCACCAAAACGAAAAAAAGTGTCAAAACAAAAAAAAATCGCTAAAACTAAAAAAATCACCAAAAACCGAAAAGAAATTCCCAAAACCGAAAAAGAGCCAAAACCGAAAAAAGCGCCAAAAAAATAAATCGCTTAAACTAAAAATATCGTCAACAAGCGAAAAAATGTTAAAACAAAAATAGCGCTAAGTCCAAAAAAAACTTGAAACATAAAAAACCAAAATTAAACGAAAAAGCAAAACGAAAAAATTTTCAAAATAAAAAAGGGCAAAAACGAAAAGGGATATATGTGTATTCGTACCCTTCGTGTGCGAGCCAAAGTCGTTCTTTACTGAATTTATTTTGTTTTTGGTGATATTTTTGTTTTGGTGTATTTTTTCGTTTTAGCGTTTTTTCATTTTTGCATTTTTTTTGTATTGGCAACTAATTTTCTACTATTTTTTGGGTTTTTTTTTTTGTTTAATAAATTTTTTTCGTTTTGGTGGCTTTCTTTTTTGTAGATTTTTTTCATTTCTGCGCTTTTTTCATGCAGGCAATTTTTATTCGGTTTGGCTATTTTTTTCAATTTTAGGTTTTTTTAGTGTTGGCATATTTTGTTCGTGTTTTTTCGTTTGGGCGATTTTTTTCATTTTGGCGATTTACCTTTTAGCTAGTTCGTTGCATTATTTGAAGAGACACCCTTTAGTTATTAGTTCACGCTTTAATTATTAATTTGGTTTGATTCAAGTGTCTAATTATTCCAATTAAAAAGATACAGCTTAATTTTAAAATTACATTAACTGATATAACACCCTTTAATTTTTAATTTGTTTTTTTAGCATTCGCTACTGTTTGAAGATGCAGCTCTAACTATGAAAATTTCAAAAGTTTGCCTCCTACAGTTTCCAAGATGCAGCTAATTGTCAAATTTGCATTAACTGATAAAATACCCATTAATTTTTATTTTGTTTAAATTTCACTATTTATTTATATACTGTGTAAAATAAATAATACACCAACTTTGAAAATGTCCGTATATTACATTAATATTTCAAAATGTTTCGGTGCTCGCTTTAGAACTTCCTTAAATGTTTAACTTTCATAAATTTTTAGTATTCTGTGAAAATTTCAGGTTCCTACTTCTTACGGCTCTCGAGAAAGAACCCAGTTAGGGACAGACATACAGACAGAGAGGCGGGCGGAAGGGCGGACAGCGTAGCGAAAACAATAGGGTTATTTTCAACTTTGGTGTACGAAACCCTCGAAACGAAAATTTTCACATTCGATTGTAGGGCATTAAAAAAAACCAGCCCACTTGGGTCCCTATAGGTCCCGTTGTGTTGGGCATGGTCTCTATAATATATATTATATTGTGGCAAACATTTGAATTATTCGATTAAAGCTAATCAAATAAAATTCTTACGAATAACATTAATCGAATAATTATTCGAATAATATTATTCGAAAAAAATTTTTTAAAACAAAAGTAATAAATAACATTATTCAAATAAAATTATTGGAATAAATTTCATAGCCGAATTATATTATTTGAATAAATTTTGTTCGAAACAAATTATTCGAATAAAGTGTATTAAATTGATGGAAGTGTGGCGACTTCCGAAAACAAAGTTGTTCTTTTCTGCAGTGCACGTTGAAAATTAAATTCATGTTTCTCTTGTTAATTCTTTCTGAATATAATGCTACGAAGAATCTTTAGCTTAAATAATCTTTTTAGATTAAAAAGCAAATAAGTTCGAAATAATCACATTAAATTAATAAATTTTATTTTAAGCACTTATCGTTTCGTTTGTTTATATCAAATTTATTCAGGGTTACATATTTTTTTTTTTACTAAAATCTAGCAACAAACATTAGTTTAATAAAATTTAGATCAAACAATTAATTAGCATTCACTTTTTAACTTAAAATCTTTTTTATTGTCCATTTTGTCAATATTTATCACTTTAATTATTAATTAAATATAAAAAACTGGACTTCACGACATAGAAGTTTTATAATTAATGAATAAAAGAATAACTGCCTTATTCATAATACTTATCAAAGACTTATGAGAGATTTATGAAACAAATTTTTTATTGAAATCTACTCCTCAAACCTTTTATAAACATTTGATAAATTATTATGAATAAAACAATAACACTTTTTTTGAGTCCCAGGTAGTCAACTTTGGCCCACTATAACTCCGCTCTTGCTTCAATGAGAAAGCTACTAAGGCATGCGTTGCGAAGCCTGACTTCTCCTCTAAAGATGGTCAAAGTTTCAGATGAATTCAATCAGTAGCTTAGAAGTTCCAGATATATTAATTACCATTTATTTTACAAAAGTCCCAACTGTGCATATCTACTAGGGTATTCATTTTACTCGACTTTTCCATTGTTAGATTAATCAATTAATCGAAATTGAGATTTTTAAATTATTCGAACAATTGAGTAACACATTTATTTCGTTCTAGTTATTCGAGTAAGCTTTAGTGCTAAAAATTGTTCGAGTTAATCAGAACATTTTTCAATTTACTCGGTTTTTAGCACATTTTTGTGAACAAAAATGAAAAAAAAAATTTTTTTTCGCGTTTTATATATTTTAATAATGAAAGTAAAAGAAAAATATTTCTACATAAATTAGATCATAAACTGATCATTTCAAACAGTTTTTTTTCACCATTCGAATGTTTCGTTTTGAGAAAATTTACCATCAGAAAATATTTAATAATATTCAGACCTGTTCTGATAATCATAAGCATTCTTGTTATTATACTGTAACATCAAAGCTTTCTCATTTTTATATTGCATTGAGAACAGAACAGGATAATTCATTAAATAATCAAACAAAATCAATACATTTAGTTCTAAAAATATCATGATTTTTCTTTATTTCATAAATATTTTTTTTGATCGAACATGTCTTACATTACTAAGAATGATCTTTCCACTATTCGTAGACGCTAGAGAATTTGAGAAAAGTTAATTAAAAAGCATTTCCAATTCATCCGATAAATTCTTTGTTTTTTTTTTAGATGCATAAAGTAATATTTTATATGCCAAAGGTAATTTTTTGCTTTTAATTTTTTACTGAATTATGCCGTTAAATTGCATTCGACACCTTAATACGAAAAATTTAGTTAAGTAGTTGCTCGAGATCTCTTCTTTATTTCAAAGAGTTTTTGCTTGATATTTCCGAATTTTTGTAGAAGATAATTATTGCTACTGCATAAGTTACTTAATTCTTTGATCATGCGGCCTATTAGTACAAAGTTTATAAAAAAATTATAAAAATTTATAAAAATTTATTAAGAAATCTACAAAAACTTAATCAAAAAAAGGAAAATTTACATAAGATTTTTTAGTCGAGTTATTCGATTAATCGACCTAAATTAGTCGAATAAATTTATACTCGAAATTGAAATTTTTAGTTTCATCGAACATTATTTGATTTCAATTAATCGATTAATCGGGCAAATATTAGTCGAGTAAATACCCTAATACCTACTAGAATCAACCTTTGGAACATTGTTGTTTATTTTGAATTGAAATTTAAAAATTGATTTTGTTGCACAGTGTAATTGAATACATTGATACATTTATAAAAACCGAAACATTGGGGACTTCAAGTAAAATAGACTAATGTAATTTACATTGTGGATTGATCATTATTAGGCGGAAGGCAACGAACGCTATTAATTAATTATAATTGTTCATAACTAGAACAACTCAAAAAATCCTGATTCATAAAATCGAAAAGGAAACAACTCACTTTCTTCCTCTGCATAAATTTAACTATACAAATGCTAATCTTTTACTGTTGTCCTAACATTAAAATTAACTATAAAATTGTAAAATCATATGTTCGATTTATTTTCTACTCTGGAAATTAAATCGTTTTTAATATTTTGCCCACAACTGTTATAGACAGCAGCGCATTTATTTAGCAAGTGTTAAGCTTTTGCACTAATTACAGAAAAGCTTTTAAAATAAAAAAACTTGTTTAAATAAAAGCTTTTTTAACGCGAAACTTTTCAAACGTTACTTTTTACTGATTTTAAAAACGGATACTAAAAGAAAAAGCTTTCCATCAAGCCCCTTTTTTTATTACAAAATTAAAATTTATTACATTATTTTAAGCAAATTAAATTTAAATGAATACCAAAATGAGACTTACAATTACAAAGAAAATTTACTATAATAAAATAATAACATAAAATTTAATTAATTTATTTATAAAATATTAAAATATAAACTAATATATTAAAATCAAAATATATGTTTAAACAATAATAAAATAAGTTTCAATCTTTTAGCAGATTACTATCACTTTTCCCCCGTGCGTAGGGTCGTGCACTGCTCAACATACGCTCCAGCAGACTCTGTTTTGATTTGCGTTTAGAGGCAAAGACTTCCTTGCACAAATCATTGAAGAGATCAGCCACCATATCAACATGTTCTGCGGCAGATACTTCAGTATATTTAGCATTAATTTCTTTGGCTAAGAGATCCGCATCATCGCTATCGACTCTACGTAAATGCAGCAGATCTGTCTTATTGGCTACCAAATGCATCGGGATATCAACTTGTAGGTGTGATTTGGCTCGACGTATATAATTGAAACTATTACTGTCTGTTGCGGAAAAGACTAATAATACGCCATCAGCCCGTTGTACAACATCAGCGGCATTGGTGAATTCCTCTGACTGGTCGGATGACATCAGCGGCGACAGCAAATGCATGGAAAAAGAATGTACGGTTTTTTATTATTAGATTTAAATAAAAAATTATTACAAGGTTGCAATGTTGCTAATGATTGGTATTTGTTCTTGTCTTTGTTTGGGTTTATTTTTCTTCTATTTGTACTCTATTCCCTTTTCGTTTCGTTTCGTTTTGTTTTGATTTTTATTTTTAATATTACTTTTTTTATAAGGAGTAGGTAGAATAGTTGAAATGAAAGTAAAAGCTTGAGCAAACATGCGATGACACCATAATGTCCTTTTTATTATTTTGCAGGCGCGTCAGTCTGTGTGTTTAAACTGTTTTATTTTTCGAGGACTTTTCCTGTGCTTTGCGTTTATTATTATTTGCTGCCATTTACTATGACCCAGTTTTGTTTTTTGCGAAAACCATACATGATTATGCACCTCGCCACACCAAGTGCTTTTAATGAAATGACATTTTGACATTTGACAAAAAATATATTCAGTGGGAAAAAAGGAAACACTTTAAGGCAAAGTAACGATACAATTATTTGGTTTTGGAGTTGTGACGTTTTGACGTTACCCAGCAAAAACTTTTGTCATTTTTGTAGTTGGCAGTACTCTATTAATGGGTTACAAAGTAATGAGTGGTACTTATTTATCTTATTACTATGCTTCAAATTAGAGCAACTACTTAGTTTTCAATATAATTAGTACGTATTTTTCTCATTATCTGAAAATAGTTATAATTTGTTGTTATGTATTAATAAAATAAGTAGACAACCACTTGCCAAGTCAAGATGTTTTGTTTGTATATGAAACTAATTTTTGTCGCTTAGACTTACAAGTCAACAATAGCTGAGTGGGTAGAGTACTTGTTTTCAAATATGAACGAGCACAGGTTCGTATCCCAGCTGGGTCAAACAAAAATATTGAAAAATTTCAAATAAAATGTGTATATTTTTTTTTTTATTCTAATTTGTTTATTTTACTACTTATTTTTTAGCTTCAAGTAAGCCAAACAATAACTAGATAATTGCTGTGACAATGTAAATGCATTTGTAAGGGGTACCCCTTGTTTCTCAAACAAAGATAAGTGGTTATCGACTCAAATTTTAAGTAGCTACGACTTAAAGCCTCATATACTTTTTTGCCTACCAGTAAGCAAAGTTTTTGCTGGGTAACGCCATATGGATATTAAATGCATTTTTTGTTTGTAACTGTTCATAACGTTTTAGTGAGAGAAATGAAGTACGGAAATTAGCTAAAAATTATCCCAAAATATCTGTTTTGAGGCAATTAGGTTTGCTATTTTGACTACATAATATCTACTATACATTAGAGTGACAATCATTTGTATGAAAAAAATTTGTCTTCGAATTTTGAGGAGTGTCGCTCGGAATATTACAAACTGATGCCAGCGACTTTGGGCTAAATGCGCCCTTGACCCAACAGATTGAGGGCAACAGGTGATACAAAGGTATATGCAGCAGTATTCGAAAAATGCTAATTTAAGACTCTGGAAAAATATTTTGGTCTATGAACTTTTCTTGTATTTGTACGGCGCAAGTTAATTATAATTTTTGTAGTTCATTAGTTTACTAGTAACTTGTAATTACTTGTAATTATCAATGATAATTCATACTAAAATACAGAAATAATAGAAAGAAGCTTCACACAAGATAAAGGAAAAACTGAATATCAATAACTATCAAATGAAATACAACTCTAAGAGTGACAGTATGAATTGATTAAAAGTAGATGATATTCAGCTCTTGACTGTAAACCACCGACTTTGGTCAAGTGGTCTAAGCGGTAAAGAACTCTGAAGAGATTAGCGGGAGCTATCGAAACGTCAGTTCAACCCTCCGCGCAGTCAAAAGTTTCTTTGTCTACATGCTTCACATTTAACTCTAAATAAAAATATAATTTAATTGAAAAATTAAATTAAAACCGAACTCAAGACAAAATAATTAAAATTTCTTTGGATATAAACCCATACAAAGCGAATTAATATCAAGTGGCCTTATCATCAAAACGACACACATACAAAGTAGGTGAGGACTATTTTTATTTGTGCTTTGACAGTTCGGGTTAAAGTTTTTCTCTTTTCTTATATATAGTTTGACTGATTGGGTGTAATCAGCTGATGATCATCTGTGATGAAAAGGCTACCTGGTACTGAATTCGCCTTGAACCCATATAGTTTGACTAAACTCATAGCTTAATTGTTAATTTCATTAAGGTTCACATGAAAATTATTCAACGTCATAAAAATATCTCTTTAAAACAACTATGTATAATTAGTTAATGATACATAGTAACTTTCTACATTGAAATTAAATAAATTCAGTAAAGTGCAGTTTTTACTCGCACACGAACCCTTTCGTTCGAATACCTTTTTCATAATTAATTTTTTCGTTTTGGCGGGTATGGTTCTGGGTATTCTTTTTGTTTTGATGTTTTTTGTTTCTTTTAGCTTTATTTTCGTTTTAACAATCTTTTTTCGTTTTTTTTGCGCTTTATTTAGTTGTGGCGATTTGTTTGTTTTTGCGATTTTTTTTAATTTTAGTGATTTTTTTAGTCTTAGCGGTTTTTTTCGTTTTAGAGCTTTTTTAATTTGGCGAGTTTTTCGCTGCTTTTTTTGTTTAGCCGCTTCCTCATCTTGGCGATTTTTTAATTATGGTGGTTTTGAGGTTTTTTGTTTGTTTTACCTTTGTTTCGTTTTAACGGTCTTTTTTCGTTTTTTTTTGCGCTTTATTTAGTTTTGGCGATTTTTTTGTTTTTGCGATTTTTTTTAATTTTGGTGATTTTTTTTAGTCTTAGCGATTTTTTTTCGTTTCAGTGCTTTTTTTTATTTGGCGAGTTTTTCGGTGCTTTTTTTTGTTAAGCCGCTTCCTCATTTTGTCGATTTTTTAATTATGGTGGTTTTTTTCGTTTTTGAAATTTTTTAAATTTTGGTGCTTTTTTTAGTCAAGATGGTTTTTTTTGTTTTGGTTGCCCTTTTGTTTTGGTGTTTTTTTTTGTTTTAGAGCTTTTTTCATTCTACCGCTTTTTTGTTGTTGTCTAACTTTTTATATTTGGTGTTTTTTAGTTTTTGCAATCTTTTTAATTATTGGCGTTTTTTTTTAGTTTTTGCCTTTTTTTCGTTTTGCTGCTTTTTTGTTTTCGCGCTTTTTTCATTCTGCAGAATTTTTTAATGTTGTCTAATTTCTTAGTTTTGGTGGTTTTTTTTTCGCTTGGGTGCTTTTTTGTTTTGACGATCTTTTTAATTTTTGGCGATTTTTTAGTTTTGGCGATATTTCCGTTTTGGCTATTTTAATGCGTTTTGGCGATTTTTTTTAGTTCTCCGATTTTTGGTGCTTTTTTTATTTTAGCGCTTTTTTCATTCTAGCAACTTTTTGTCTAGTTCTGGTGTTTTTTTTCGTTTAGATGCTTTTTTGTGATTTTTTTTTAATTTTTGGCGATAGTTTGGGCGTTTCGTTTTTTTTTTTGTTGGGCGAATTTTTTAGTTTACGCGGTTTTTATGCTTTGACGACTTTCTTCATTCAAACAAAAGGGTTCTTTTTCACCTTTGGTGTACGGAACCCTAACAAGAGCAAAACATCTTCCAATGAGGTAAATCAAATTATTGATTTCTCCTCTTCCCTTTTGTTCCTATGATATTTCTACTATTCTTCCAGTTCAAAACATAGGAACAAATGTCTTATTGTTGTTTCTTTCTTTGCAAAACCAGTTGGACAACAACACATACATGCTTTTTTGGTTTTGTTGTTTTTTGCTTCTTTTATTCAAGTTACATACATAAGTAATACGTTTGTATATATTAGTAGCAACTTTAAATGGTTTTAGCTCCCAAAATATTGAACCGATTTTAACAAAATATGAATTGTACACATCTGTGAATAAATATATTTAAAATGGTATAAATTTTATCAAAATGTGCGGTGGATAATGTGAGCATAAACTTCGTCACAAGTAATCGGTTTGCCTATTAATTATATAGATTAGTTCCAGAGATATTAGGCTACCGCTTTTACCCGTTTTTATCCCTTCAAAACTCGAATTTCGAAAGATTCAGTTTTAGCGGTTCTATACATCGAGAAGGGAACTTACGTACATAATTTTAATTCAGTCTGTCTGTCAGTCAGTGACGTTACCCTTTCATATATACATATAGAAGATATAGGGTTTTAGTCATAAAATCAATTAAGCGTGAGAATATTATTTTAATTTAATTCATTAAAATTCAATAATCCAAAGTATTTAATGGGATGTTTTTAACATACTCCTTTTCCTTCTCTTAAAAAGTCCTTGTTGAATTTTTCAATATTATTTGATTTATAGTCACCTGTTAAAAAAACGACTTAAATATTTTATGCTGTTTAGTCTATAATTAAAATATAATTTAGGAATTATTCCTTTATTGTCGGTCGTTATTTGCTCAAACCTTTAACTTTTATGACCCTAATAATTTTTTCCTTTAACAACTCTTAACAAAGAATTTATTAGTTTTGTATAACTTTTATGTAACGGTTACCAACGTTACCAAAATAATTTCGGTTGGAATATGTAGTAATAACTTTGTTCATGTTTCCCTCTACACAAAGCGGGAATTGGTGTTGTTACTAACTTACTTACTTACCTTGGTACATGTGTCTAGTATTTCAAATAACGCTGGCTCCCCATCGATAATGGTTTCATGTTTATATCGATTTTCTGGAATAGTTTACAAAAAAAGTTTTTTAATAAAAAAAAATCACACATACATATATTCGTATTTATACACACACACACACAAACACATTTAATAAACTAATGCAATCATGCGGATGAATAAAAAAAATAAGCGCAAAAGGAAGAATGTATGTAATTTATTAGAACACTTTTTTGTTTGTCGCAAAAATAAAATGTTTATGGTTATAGTGCACAATGGGACAAGATTAATATATTAGCTTCACCCGTTGTAGTGAAGTAGATCAGAGTTGTGCTGAGAAACAAACCCATAACTCCCAGAGAGATGGGCTAACAAACTATCAACTAATCTATCTATTCTCCCATCTAATCTCTTAGGACTAATTTCGGCGGGAAAAAATGCTCTACTAAACTATTTGTCATAGAATTCTATTATGGGTCATCAAAGACACCAAAGCTTCAGGCGCAACTTGAATGACAGATTTCATTAAAAGCTTAACATCTGTTTAAGAGTTAATTTAGTACTTAGTCAAAAGTCATTTTCAATCCGGAGAGGATAAAATAACCTATTGCCTCTTTTCAGCCTTTTAAGGCTCCTTTTTTTTAATAAAGAGAAGTAACACAATCAGGCACTTAATGCCTACCAGCAAATTAATTAATGTGTTAGCTTCTTTGGGAAAGGGATAGTGTAAAGAGAACAGGTGGTGAAGGAGGGAGAGAGATAGAAAGCTTAATTCATTTACAACCCTGCTATTGCGCATTTTTTGTGGAGCAGTGTTGCAGGCCCCTCTGGTGTCAAGTAAAGTCATTGAGGTGTTTTTAAGCTCTCTAGTCATTTTATTAGTTCTTTTACTTCGCCGACGGTTCTACAATACCGACGAAGAAGGGTGCTGTGAAGAGCATTAGCATATGTTAGCATTAATCGCTGCCAGTGCTGCCAAGGGGATCAGTGCTATGCCTTCATCACTTTAACAGTCCAACAACAAGCAACACAATAACACACAAATACACATGAGAAAAATGCATGATGTTGATGGCTTGCCTGGAACTAGTCTTGAACTCAAGACCTCAGGGTTTGTAGTCAAACGCGCTAACTACTCAGCCAACAGCAGCACTCTTGCAAATATGCATTGATACCCTGCTCTGTGCCTTTGCTGCCCTATTTAGGGCCAGTTTTGTCTTCGGACACATCCCCCTACTGTGGAGTTAACGTTGTATTTATACCTAAAACAGGCAACAGGCCAGAAAACTTGGCCAAATCATACAGACCAATTAGCTTAACATCCTTTTTGCTGACGATAAAGAGACTAATTGATCTGTATATTAGATCGACGGTTTTTAATACCGCCCCCTTGCACGTAAATCAATATGCATACGTTAACGGTAAGACAGAGCATGCTCTTCATCATATTGTTACAAAAATTGAGAGCGCTCATGATTCGGGTACGCCGATGACCTGGTTGTGATGGCAACTGGCGAATTCGGCAGCGTTCTTTCAGACGTCATGAACGATGCTTTGTGCACTGTTATGACATGGTGTAAGAGACACGGCCTGTCGGTCAACTTGGTCTGGGGACAGTTTCGGGATTTACTCTTGATAGTAGGTTGACTTGGAACTGTCATGTTGAATGCGTAACACAGAAAGCCATTAGGGCGATCTAGGTGGTGAAGAATTGTGCAGGGTGCACCTGGGGCATAAGCCCAAAATTATCGTATGGATCTATACAGTGATTGTTAGGCCAATAATTACGTACGCCGCGTTTCTACTGTGGCAGAAGATACAACAGGTTGCGGTGACAACCAAACTCAGTAAGGGTCAAAGATTGGCGTGTCTTCTTATTACAGGCGCAATGAGGTCATGTCCAACATTGGTCATTGAGGCCTTGATTGGATTAACACCCATACAAATCTTTATAAGATCTTCTGCGGCAATGTCTGCTCGAGAGCTCTGCCCGTTGTGTAGGCAACAGGCACTCATCGATCCTGAGTACTATGCCCTGCGGAGGGCTGCTAGGAATGCCTAGTGACAGAATAAACTGTGAACTTAGGTTCGACATTTCGAACACAATTCCTCGCAGGGCAACGTGGGAAGAAAATGGTACCACAGTGGATTCCAGAAGCTTATGCTGATATACGGATGGATACAAAATGGTAGATGGAGTTGGGGCTGAAGTCTGTGGACCCAACGTAGAAATCTCTGTGCCCATGGGCAAATGGCCTACGGTATTTCAGGTGGAAATACTGGCGATCACCAAGTGTGTTTATATTAATTTAAGTAGGGGTATTAAGGGCGCGCGTATAGCTGTATTATCCGATAGTCAGGCAGCTCTTAAGTCCCTCTTTTGTTGGGAATTCCGTTCTAAGCTTGTTATAGGGTGCTTTGACTCACTACAGGAGCTATCGATACGGAACAAGGTTTCGATTATCTCCAGGTATCCACGACATAGTGGTCATCCGGGTAACGAGAAGGCAGACGAACTGGCCAGAAGGGCCTCTGCTGCTCCTCTTATGGCCCCAGAGTCCTTACGTGGTGTAAACTGGTCGACTGTAAAGTTCGTAATCAAGGGAAATGACATATCGACCGCAAATGAAGTGTCAGCCATGCTTCTTCTGGTTTGAAGCAAGCCAAAGCATTGATACAGCCATTTTCATCTAGTGGCATCCTGAATTTCAACAATAATGATTTGCGGATGGTTACAGGCCTTCTCTCTGGTCACTTTGGAATGAACTATCCTCTATGGAAAAGTAACCAAGTTCTGTGACCCTTGTGTCATTTATGCTTGGAAGAAGATGAGACAACGGCACACATTCTCTGTGAGTGTATTGTCTTATGTAATAGTAGATGGCGTGTTTTCTATTCTGAGTTTCTGTATTCAGATGACATTAGCCGGGCTTCTCCAACCTCTGTGCTAACTTTCATATGGAGAGTCATGCAGAGCTTGATTTAATTTATAGATCTATGGCACAAAAGATCCACTAGGTGTCGCAGTGCCGGTCTTTGGACCAGATCTTTCCCCTATTTTGTTCTATTTTGTTCTATTCTAGTACTTAGTTATTCGCAGTTAGTATTTGGGATAGAAATTTTTATAAGCATTACGTTTAAGGAATGAGGAACATTTTTGTAGAAAATTATAACCCTCTATATCGCAGCTCTCTTTTAACTCTTTTTTTTAGAAAGAGAGGGTCGTAGTATTTTAAGCGTCAGGCTTGCAAGATTTCCTATGCCTACTACTAATTGCGAATAAGTACGACATTAACCCTTAAATACATTTTGAGTTTTGAAGGATTTCTGGCGTTCAACTTCAGTCTGAAGCTTATGACAAATATTTTTGTGGAACATTTCAACCCACTATTTCGCCGCTGAAGGGAACTTTCTCCCTCTTTTTTAAGAAGAGTTAGAGGGTTAAAATGTTCTACAAAAATGTTCCCAATGGCTTTTACATAAAAAACCTCGACACATCCTATACCTTAAGCCTAAGGCTGGCAAAATCTCATATGCTGAATATTTTCAAAATGTGGTGATCTTTAACTTCACCTAAACTAAATAACAGATGAACATTTTCAAAGCGCCGATATACGTATACAATTTTTTGATACCCTCTGCCAGATCACATACATTTTTTTTGTGTAGTACAGTGTAATTTTTGTGTCTGGCCCACTGTCACAAAAAAAGACCCCCCGCACACCAAATCTGCAAGGACATTTTTTTTAATGTTCATACCCCTAATTTAAGCATATTCATTGTTTAGGTAATAAAAAGCAAAGTAGTGTGAAGCACGTACCAAAAGTGAATAGGCTTTTCACTTAAAAGCTTGTTCCAAAATATATAAAAATTAAATAAAAAGACTTATAAATAAAAAGCAAGTAAGCAAATTAATTATATATTCATAAATGTTAAAAGAGTCATCGTTAGGAATATACAAAAATAATTTAATAATTTTCACTCACCTGGTCGATGGTCATATTCACCGATATAACGTTTGGTTAAAAAACGTACAATAAGAGCTGAAAGAAAAGAAAAGAAACAGGCATTAAACACTTTTTGCAGTCATTTGGCTTATAACTGAATTTTATATGTTTTTACACACATTTAAGGGCTTAAAGGATAATAAAGTTCTTCTAAAAAGGAAACGCAATTACTTTTAAGTTTTTTTTTTATGTACGAGTAGTTACTCGTAATTAAAGTTTTCTGTAAAACGAAATAGGTCAAATTGTTAAGTTTATAATGTAAGTTTTTAATGTTTGGAAGGAAGTTGCAATTAAATGGGTTGCACAAGAGCGGTTACAATTGCTTGTGTTTCTTTTTTGAAATAACGTTATTCGAATCAAATGAAAGCTGAGGGGAAAATAATCTCACAAGATTACAAAATTAAAAAAAAACATTACCATCATTATCTTCATCATTATTATATTTATTGTAATAAAACCATTTAACTTAAAATTTTATTTTTATTTTGTTCAGTTTTTTTAGTTTTTTACTTTATATCCTGTTTAACTCTTTGATCTTGCATTTTGTTTCGGACGTTACCTTGGGCTTGGACTTTTTTTCGTGGTGTACTGCATCCTAGAAGCCAAGCGCTTTCATTAAGGCCCCTATTATGATTCACAACTAAATTGATAGTTGAGTCGTAGTTGTCAAATTCATATTATGGAATACAACTTCATCAAAGCAGTTGTCTCAGTTTTTTATCAGTTGTGTTTTGGTTTTTATTTCGACTATTGTGTTACTTTTAATTACTTTGAAAATGATACTTTTTGTCAACCCATATTGTTGCCATATCCATAAAACATTATATCTCAAGAAAAAATAGTAAGGCCAAAACTAAAAATATTTAAAATATTTTGTGATGGCTACTATGGTTTCAAAAAACAGAGAGTATAGACAAGAACCTTTTTTCGAACATTTTTTCGACGACAGCTAAAATTAGTTTTCGATCATAATACAAAAAAAAAATGGTTGAGTTGGGTCGTGGCATTGACAATTCAACCTAGTTGAGTGGTGAATCATAATAGGGGCCTTAATACCCATATTGACGGTGCCGACAATATATATGTATATATTCTGCCATTTTGTACTGCCCACATTTTAGAATTGAAATTTTTTCATTGCATACTTTATTCTACTAGTCAAACCCTTTCATTTGATATCCATAATTGAGGTATTGTAAACAACGGCGGCGCACACTGGGAGAAAATTCCAGTATAGCGGCGGAAAAATCATATCTTCTAATCTTCTAATATATCAAACTAATAGTCCGATTCACAAAAAATTTATGCATGAATTATAGGAAAGGCTGTAGGCTACAAGGTGTATAAAAAGTTAGGCAGCTATTTTGAATACAGTGGGCGCTATATGTTGTTATATAAGACAAATTTTACCTATAAAATTCTTTAGTCGTCGAACAGTTTATATCTTCCAAATTAATAGTCTGATCCACAAAAAATTAATGGATGAATTATAGGAAAGAATGAAGCCTTTAAGAAACATAAAAAATTAGGCAAATATTTTTAACACAGTGGCCACTATATTTTGTTGTAGAAAACCAATTTCACCAATAAAATTCTTAAGTTTTCGAAAAACCCATATCTTCCAAACTAATAGTCTGATTCACAAAAATGTATAGTTAAGTTATAGCCAATATAGCTGATTGAAGAAGCGTCATAACCCTGATGTAATCTGACGTTAATGCTATGTCAAGTGTCTTCATTTTTGACCCCATGAGACTTAACATCATGGTGATGTCAACCTTTTCATCAGCTGGTCATCAATACCAATGATGGCAAATCTATCATCAATGCAATGACACACCGACATCGGAGAAAGGACGAATTAACATCAATGTTATGTCAAAATGTTATCAATATGATGTCGCTGATAGAAACCCCGTCATAACGCTGATGTAATTTGACATCAATACTATGTCAAGTGTCTTCATTTTTGACCCAATGACACTTTACATCATTGTGATGTCAACTTTTACATCACCTGTCATTAATCATTGTTGATAAACTATAATTGATGTTATGGCGAAATAAATAAAAACTACAATATAATTATCTTTTTATTACAATAAAAATTGATTTTATTCATATAATATTTCTTGTAACAAATTTTCACTTTTATTATATTACTTATTATTTTTTCTATCCACTTTTGCTTTGCTGTTTATTAAGTTGATATAATTACACTTTTTTCCGCATTTGTTTTTCCGCACTTTACTCATTTCGCGCTCATTCTATTTGATATTGATGACACATGTGATGACTATGTGATATCAATATGACTATCGCTTGTTTCAACGTTTTTCTTGTGTATGTATGCTGCACTGGCTGTTTTTAAAAGGTCTTGCGTATTTTATCTGTCATAGTAATGATGATAAGTGTACATCAATGCAATGTCATGTTTTTTTAACTTTTTAAAAATGCATATAATAAGTGACATCGTATTTATGTCATTCCAATCATAGCATTGATGACACTTAACTATGACAAAATTCTATAATGACGTTTGTCATCAGATTGATGACAGTTTTCGTTGTATTGATGACATTTGTCATAGCATTGATGTCAGCATTGTGATGATAGAGCGTCATCAATGCGATGATACATTTTTCTATGAGTGTCGATTCTGTATAAATTATTAAGTTATTTTGTTATATAAGACCAATTTTACCGATAAAAATCTTTAGCCGTCGGAGTCCTTATATCTTCCAAACTAATAGTCTGATACAGAACAAACGTATGCATGAATTATAGGAAAGGCTGTAAGCTATAAGGTCTGTAAGAAAGTTAGGCAGCTATTTTTAACACAGTGCGCGCTATATGATGCTATATACGACCAATTTTAAAAATTCAAAATGCATTAAATTTCAAAGTTCAATTAAATTTCAAAATGCATTAAAAATTTATTTTGAAATTGAAAACGACTACTTTCTTGGTATTTTAATTTAATAACAAGTGGTTGCGAAAACAAATTACGACAAAAGCACATAGAAATACACCCAAGTAGGAAAATTGTAAGCATGTATAGTTAGAGAGACTGATGTCAACGTCGCATAGGCAAGTCTATGCAGCTAGTTTTTTGACAAATATTGCTCTTTAATATCTATATTAAGACTCCACAAAAATTTCTGGTATACTCGGGTATAATTTTTTTGTATCTCTATAGAGATTTAAAAAAGGTTTTCAAAACAAGATTTTTCTTTATTTACGCTTCTAATCCATAACGGAAATAGCAAACATATAAATTAAAGCCGTTTAAAATAGCTGATATAACAGTTTATAAAAAAAAAAAACTTTGTCCGAGAACGTCCATCATTACCGATTCAATACGCCAACAAATTTGATATAAAAATCAATAAAGAATTATAGATAGGAAATAATTTGCTGTTGCACCATTCAAAAATCTTGTATACTCTAAAAATTTTTGAAGTAAATATTATAAGATTAAAGTTATTCGAACAAAAAAAAAAATTCGATTAAAACTATTCGGAAAAAAATTATTCGAAAAAAACAAATTTCGAATAAAATTATTCGAATTTTCTATTAATAACATTGCAAACAAAAAATAAAACTGACAAGTTTCTAACAACTGATGGTAAATGACACAAAAAATATACATACATGCATCAGCGTATTGAAAGTTTAAATCTGCGATTCATTTTAGAGGAGTTAAAATTTACCCCTTTTGCGTATTGCTATAGTGAATCAGTATAGAAAATCTTGTAACCCTTACATTTTATGTATAAGATGAGTTCAGGACTTTTATGTAAAATATTACGAGAAACATTTTTGTGGAACAGTTAAACCCTCCAACTCTTTGCCGTATTTGTCTTTTTGTCTCTTTCTGCAAAAAATGTGCATAACTTCTAACATTGTCTGTCGATTTTATTAAAATTACTTTTCTTTCAAAGAAGAATTAGCCTACTTTTTAATTATAACTAAATCTTTGTAAAAATGTATATTAAAAGATACGCAATTTTAAGTTTTCCATAGGAACTTAAGTCAAAAATAAGAGAATGGTCATAACTCTTTTTAACTTTCTCCTACGATTATTAAAATTTTTTCCAGAATGGATAGATAATGAATTCAAAAATCGGGAAACTTAACTTCCCCGATTACGTATATTTTTTTGTGTGATCTATCAGAATCAGCCTTGTTATTTAGAAAAAAAAATCATTTTGTTGTCCAGTGTTATTAGGCTCAAATTATTTCAAATAAATTTTTCGGAGAGATAAATTATGCAAATATTTAATGTAAATGATATAATAAATAATTATTAAAAAATTTCGAAAGAATTGATCTCAGTAAAGGTTTTGCTATCAAATTACTCGAATATTCGAATATTTAAAAAATTTACATATTTCAATACAAATAAAGCGAGTAAAATTATTGGAATGCAAAATTATTATAATGAATGTTATTCTATAGAATTCATTCGAATAAAATAGAAAAAAATAATTTATTCGAAAGAAATTATTCTAACAGAGTTCATTCGAATAAAAGTATAAAAAAGAAATTATTCAAATAAAATGATATTAATTGAATAAAAATTATTAGAATGAAAATGATTCGAATAAGATGTTCAAATAAAAATACTTGAAATAAAAAATTTTCGAGCACATATTACTCGAATAATATTATTCGAATAATATTATTCGAATAATATTATTCGAATAATATTATTCGAATGAAAACTATTTGAATTAAATTACATATTTATATGAATGAAAAAAATAGAGATGTCATAAATACAGAGTTTCAAGAAAACAAAAAAAAATCGCCAAAAAATCTTATTTAAAAATTTGTCAAGAAAATATGTTTAAAAATAAATTAATTAATGTCTATCAATACACTCTTTCACGTGCCCAACTAATTATGTCCACCAAATTTTTTACATCCACACATCCTGCATTATTGTAGAGCAATAAAAAAAATGCACATTTCAATTAACCAACCAACCAAAGAAAGCTATTTTTTTTTTTTTTTTTTTTGTTGTTAGATTTTATTAATGGCCAAATGTGTTTTACTTTTGTTATTTGATTTGTAATATAAGCTACTGGCCTACCGTGTTGTATGTAAATAAAAATGCAAGTGTTATTTCATATTGTCCCGACGTTTCGTGAATTTTATGTTCACTTTTTCAAGGGATCTTCGTCTATTTAATAAAAAACAAAACATCAACTCATTTCTAAAAAATTATTGAAATTTTTACAATTACTAACTCACATGTATATAAAATTTTTTACATTAAAAGTTTTTAAATACTTTTTTAACTTTAAACTCTCAAATTTAAAATAATTCTTTTTAGTATCACAGCCTGTTTATGTTATTGCAATTTTGTAACTGGCGCTTAAATTATCCGTGTCCTCTTTAATATTCATTGTTTTGTTTATCTTCTGTTGAATTCTTAAGCTTTCTGCTATGTATCTTTTTCTAGTGTTGTTTATTTTGTCCAGTATTTTAATATTGTCAAAATCTGGTTTATGTTGTGTTTGTAGTATGTGTTGTGACAGAGCAGTGCTTTCTTTGTTTTTGTTTATATCAGCTTTATGCTCACCTACTCTTATTTCCAAACTTCTTTTTGTTGTACCAATGTACAAAAGATTACAGCTGTTCATGTCGTTGCCTTTACAGGGTATTTCATACACGACGTTGTTTTGTTGTAGTTTATGTACTGGTGCTTTTGTTTTTGTAAATATTGAATTTAATGTTTTATTTGGTTTGTAAGCAAAATGTATATCCATTTTATCTATTGTTGTTTTAATGTTTTTGTTGTCAGTAAGGCCGGGAATATATTTTACACTATAAAAACGTTTATCTTGGTTGTGGTTGCCAAGTTCGTTGTTTTTTGTAGGTTTGTAGGATTTAATTAAAGATTTAATTAATCCTGTGGGAAAACTATTGCTTATTAATATATTAGTGATTTTTTGGATGTTTTTTGCGTAAAATTTTTTGTCGCTGATGTCCAGTACTCTTTGCACAAAATTTTTTGCCGTGTTAATAATTTGATTTTTTGGCTGCGTTGCGTTGAAGTTGATTATTCTGCCGGATGATGAGTCTTTTGCATACCAGTCAAATATTATTTTATTTTCAGTTCTGTGTAGTTTTGTGTCAAGATATGCTAATTCACTATTTTTTTCAACCTCTACGGTGAATTTGATTTTTGGGTGGTATTTGTTGAGAGTTTCTAGTATCTCATCTTTGTCGTCAATATTTATGATAGCTAAGATATCATCTACATATTTAGCTATGTATTTTATGTAAATTCTTTTGAGTTTTAATTCAGCTATTGCTACGTCTAGTAAGTTGTCTAGCACAATATCTGCAATTGTGGGCGAAAGAGGGTTTCCCATGGGCATGCCGAAGATTTGGCTATATACTTCCTTCTCATATATAAAATAATTGTTGTCATATAGGCAAAACTGTAATATATCGAGGAATTTGGAGCGTGGAATTGTGGTGTTTGTTTTAATAGATTCCCATTTATCAATTATATTGTTTATAGCTTTGCGTATAGGGATGTTTGTAAATAGAGATACTACGTCAAACGATACTAATAAATCTTTTTCTTCTAGTGTTATATTTTGTAATTGGGTCTTTAGCTGAAAAGAGTTTTTTACGTTGTATTTCTCCGAAATTATATTTTTAAGAATCTGTCCTACGTATTTGCTTAGTTGGTAGCAAGGCACTTGAATTGACGATACTATCGGTCTCAAAGGCATATTGTTTTTGTGTATTTTTGGTAATCCATAAATTCTTGGTGCATTACCAGCGGAGCAAGTAAGCTTACATTTTTGCAAGTTGTCTATATATCCTTTTTTATGTAGCTCCGAAACGATTTTGTTATTTGTTTTTATTAGTTTTGTAGTGGGGTCTGTTCCTATAACTCTATATATTTCTTTTCGGAGCTACATAAAAAAGGATATATAGACAACTTGCAAAAATGTAAGCTTACTTGCTCCGCTGGTAATGCACCAAGAATTTATGGATTACCAAAAATACACAAAAACAATATGCCTTTGAGACCGATAGTATCGTCAATTCAAGTGCCTTGCTACCAACTAAGCAAATACGTAGGACAGATTCTTAAAAATATAATTTCGGAGAAATACAACGTAAAAAACTCTTTTCAGCTAAAAACCCAATTACAAAATATAACACTAGAAGAAAAAGATTTATTAGTATCGTTTGACGTAGTATCTCTATTTACAAACATCCCTATACGCAAAGCTATAAACAATATAATTGATAAATGGGAATCTATTAAAACAAACACCACAATTCCACGCTCCAAATTCCTCGATATATTACAGTTTTGCCTATATGACAACAATTATTTTATATATGAGAAGGAAGTATATAG
Organism: Panzeria rudis; assembly: GCA_956483635.1. Lineage (NCBI taxonomy): Eukaryota > Metazoa > Arthropoda > Insecta > Diptera > Tachinidae > Panzeria > Panzeria rudis. The sequence continues at coordinate 173,832,324 of OY101448.1, forward strand.
CCAAATCTTCGGCATGCCCATGGGAAACCCTCTTTCGCCCACAATTGCAGATATTGTGCTAGACAACTTACTAGACGTAGCAATAGCTGAATTAAAACTCAAAAGAATTTACATAAAATACATAGCTAAATATGTAGATGATATCTTAGCTATCATAAATATTGACGACAAAGATGAGATACTAGAAACTCTCAACAAATACCACCCAAAAATCAAATTCACCGTAGAGGTTGAAAAAAATAGTGAATTAGCATATCTTGACACAAAACTACACAGAACTGAAAATAAAATAATATTTGACTGGTATGCAAAAGACTCATCATCCGGCAGAATAATCAACTTCAACGCAACGCAGCCAAAAAATCAAATTATTAACACGGCAAAAAATTTTGTGCAAAGAGTACTGGACATCAGCGACAAAAAATTTTACGCAAAAAACATCCAAAAAATCACTAATATATTAATAAGCAATAGTTTTCCCACAGGATTAATTAAATCTTTAATTAAATCCTACAAACCTACAAAAAACAACGAACTTGGCAACCACAACCAAGATAAACGTTTTTATAGTGTAAAATATATTCCCGGCCTTACTGACAACAAAAACATTAAAACAACAATAGATAAAATGGATATACATTTTGCTTACAAACCAAATAAAACATTAAATTCAATATTTACAAAAACAAAAGCACCAGTACATAAACTACAACAAAACAACGTCGTGTATGAAATACCCTGTAAAGGCAACGACATGAACAGCTGTAATCTTTTGTACATTGGTACAACAAAAAGAAGTTTGGAAATAAGAGTAGGTGAGTATAAAGCTGATATAAACAAAAACAAAGAAAGCACTGCTCTGTCACAACACATACTACAAACACAACATAAACCAGATTTTGACAATATTAAAATACTGGACAAAATAAACAACACTAGAAAAAGATACATAGCAGAAAGCTTAAGAATTCAACAGAAGATAAACAAAACAATGAATATTAAAGAGGACACGGATAATTTAAGCGCCAGTTACAAAATTGCAATAACATAAACAGGCTGTGATACTAAAAAGAATTATTTTAAATTTGAGAGTTTAAAGTTAAAAAAGTATTTAAAAACTTTTAATGTAAAAAATTTTATATACATGTGAGTTAGTAATTGTAAAAATTTCAATAATTTTTTAGAAATGAGTTGATGTTTTGTTTTTTATTAAATAGACGAAGATCCCTTGAAAAAGTGAACATAAAATTCACGAAACGTCGGGACAATATGAAATAACACTTGCATTTTTATTTACATACAACACGGTAGGCCAGTAGCTTATATTACAAATCAAATAACGAAAGCTATTTTTGTTGCCAGGTAAAAGGCTATTAAACTCTCAACAACAATGTATGTGTAAAACAATTCCCTCCTCAGCCTCTCCCCCTTTTTGAAAATAAATTTTTAATTTTTTTTTGCACCCGGCACTTACACCCGCCACTTCATTCAATGCACAACACAATGACACAAAGGACATCATGTCATGCACCTTAATGTTGCGTGATTGTAGCAAAAGAAAAAAAAAGAGTGTGGCATATTTAAATTTTAAAAGCGGTCAAATACAACATGTTAAGGGTTGTAATATACCGTGATAAAATACCGAAATGGCTTAAAATGAAATGGAAAATATACATATATGTGCATGCATTTTTTTAGTATTGTGTTTATAAGAGAAAGTTATTTATTAGCAGTCAATACTAGTAGATTGTATACAAATGTGGCCAGAAGGAAACGGAAATGGTTTAAAAAAGACTGAAAAAAACTAGTTCACCTAATTAAAGAAAATTTTAAATTTTAGTGTTTGTAAAGTATAGAACACTTGAAATTTAAGTGAAACAAACAATTAACAAAAACACTTTTCAATTAAATAAAAAATCTTATAATTTTGAAAATTTTTAATTATAAATAGTTAACCTTTAGAAAAATAGAATAGATTCATATCGAATAAAAAATTCTTTGCTGGGTTTTGTATAAGTTCCGGAGCCTATAATGCTTATTTTTGAAAATCATTTTTATATTTGTAAATTCTCAAATGGTTTTTGAAAGTCTGTACAAAAGAAAAATGTTTTGTAACTGTACAAAACTATGTTTGAAGTCTACTGACGATTTGGTAAACCACCAATGAAATGCTGCATATAGACAATGCTTAAACTCCAGCAAATAAATTTCATTTAATATAAATATTCAATATTAATCAAGTCGACTAATTTTCGACGGCAAGCTGATCGACAATGTCTTACGTTTTGTCTTCAGTAAAATAGTTGAGAACAAGATGAGCGACGATGGCTTACATTTTGTCCTCAATCCAACTTTCCTGAGGACAATATGAGCGACAGTGTCTTAAACTTTGTCCTGATTAAAATTGTTGAGGGAAAGATGAGAGACAATGTCTTACATTTTGTCTTCAATCCAACTTTATTGAGAACAATGTGAGCGACATTGTCTTGCCTTTTGTCTTCAGTAAAATTATTGATAACAAGATGAGCGATAATGGCATACATTTTGTCTTCAATAACACCTTGTTGAGCACAAGATAATCGACAATGCCTTACGATTTGTCTTCAATTACCTTTATTGCGAACAATATGGGAGACAGTGTCTTACGATTTGTCTTCCGTAAAATTATTGACAAAATGAGCGACATTGGCTTAAGTTTTGTCCTCAATCTAACTTTGTTGAGGGCATTATAAGCGGCAATGTCTTCAATAAAATTTTTTAGGAAAAGATGAACGACAATGTGTTATATTTTGTCCTCAATCCAACTTTGTTGAACGGCAATGTCTTGCGTTTTGTCTTCAGTAAAATTGTTGAGGACAAGGTGAGCCACAATTTCCTATATTTGGTCCTCAATACAACTTTGTTGAGGACAATATGAACGACTATGCCTTACATTTTGTCCTCAATCGAACTTTGTTGAGGGCATTATGAGCGGCAATGTCTTAAGTGAAATTTTTGGGGACAAGATGACCGACAATATCTTACGTTTTGTCCTCAATCCAACTTTGTTGAGGACAATATGAACGAAAATGTTTTGCGTTTTGTCTTCAGTAAAATTGTTGAGGACAAGGTGAGCAACAAATTTTATATTTTTTGGTCCTCAATACAACTTTGTTGAGGACGATATGAACGACAATGCCTTACATTTATTTGATGCTCAATCTAACTTTGTTGAGAACAATATGAGTGAGACTGTTTTACGTTTTGCCTTCAGTAAAATTGTTGAGGACAAGTTGAGCGACACTGGCTTGCATTTTGTCCACATTCCATCTTTGTTGAGGACAATATGAGCGACAGTATTCTATAGATGGCATTGTCCGCTATGTAGTCGTTGGTGACAAAATAGGGACCATTGTCGCTCACGTAATCACACTGGTATTGTCGGAACGACAAGCTGAGCAGCATTGTCTATCATTTCGTTGTTCGAAAATATCGTTAATGACTTGTTCCGGCTGACCCTCATGTGTCAACGAGTACTTCACATTGCCATAAGCCCGTCATGATGCCTTAAAGACATGACCAACTGGAAAAAATATCGAAATATTGATGTATCTTGAACAAGAAACACAGCTACATGCAAAACGATATGCCTTGTTTGCTTTAGCAGTTGCCTCGTGTACTTTGAAAATTTCTGTTTGAACCAGCGTTGCCATTTGTCAAGTTTTCCCTTTTTTCCAAGTTTTTTGAAGAGCCACAAAGTTTTAAATTTATATAAAGTTCAAGTTTGGATGATATGCAATGAAACGAATCTAACTGCACTTATTACTACAACAGTGTTAAATTGTGTTTACTCCGTCTTAAGTACAACTATGCCGGTTTTGTACATTAACAATCGAGGTCTTAAAAACGCTTTCTTGGGATGTCAACAAATTTACCGGAAAATGTGTATTGACATCGGATTGTGGTTTAAATTACAAGGGCCATGGGTAAATTGGTGGTTAAATTTAAAGGGCCGATGTTGATTTCGAATAAAACACAAAATATTTAGGAAATTATTGTCATTTCTTTTTATTATGATAATCTGGTATGGTTCAATTATGTACACAGAAAAAAATATCACCAAACTGCAACAAACAATTTCAATTGTTAATATGTAATTTAAATTCAAACATATATTTTGTTAATATAACAAAAAGAGTTGTTGATACGACAAACACAGAAATTTTTTTCAACAAACTGAGCTAACCAAATTGTTTGTTATGTATTGTGAAAAAAATTAACAATCATCATTGTTGATATAACAAATGAAACAAAGCAAATCAAGAAATTTTTTTCAACAAACTGAACTAACCAAATTTTTTGTTATGTACTGTGAAAAAATTAACAATCACCATTGTTGATATAACACATGAAAGCACACACGTAGATGAAACAAAACAAATCACGTTTTGTGTGTATTCATTATTTGCGTATTTAATAACGAATGGCTCTGTAGCCGAGAGGTAAGAACGTTAGTCTATTAGTCCAAAGATAGCCGGTTCGATTCCGCCCAAAGACATTTAGTGTTTTTCGCAGACAAGCAAACAGTCGCTTCGAGAATTGTGATTGTATAAAAAAATATTGTTAATACAACAATTATGATAGTTAAAATTAGTTCGGAAAATCAACAATTCACATTGTTGATATAACAATAATCTTAATTGAAATAAATTTGAAATCAACAAAAATATTTTTTTTAATTTTTTTCTGATTTTCCTTTAACTTACGATTTCGTAATTTTATTTACAAAAACCGTTGTAGGTTCAAAATCAGTTAATTATTTAATTGATATAACAAAAAAATTAATTGTATTTACAATTTTTTTTCTGTGTATGGAACAAAATATCGGCCAAATGGCCGCCGGGACCTCGGCGGCACACCTCCATCCGATGGTTCAAATTTTCGATGACGCTGAGGCATAATTGAGGTTCTATGCCGTTAATGTGCCGAATTATCTCATCCTTTAGCTCTTGAATTGTTGCTGGCTTATCGACGTACACTTTTTCTTTCAAATAACCCCCAAGAAAGAAGTCCAACGGTGTCAAATCACATGATCTTGGCGGCGAATTGACATCGCCACCACGTGAGATAACACGGCCATTGAATTTGTCGCGCAAATGCAATTTGGTTTAATGCCAGATATTTACCGCTTGACTTTGGAGGCTGAGTAGCCTAGAGTATAGAGAGCTCTGACGATGGGATTGTGGTTAATCCCGAAAACATCGATGTTCAGTTCGACCCTTACAAAAGTCAAGAAACTGGTCTTTGTACTTTTCAATTGCCACGTGCTTTGAAAAATTATTTCTCAATAAAAAATGATTTAATTGTAAAAATTAAATTGAACGAACTAAAGCCTGAATAATAAATTTCTTTGGATAAAACCCATATAGTTCGACTAAATACACATAACTTCAGTTTTTTTTAGAAATAAAAAGTTTTTAAAAATATATATATGGCAACGCTGGTTTGAACATACATATTTCTCTACAGTTGCAAACAAAAGAGCAAATTTTATTTTCTCTCTTTCGAGATGCCGATCTCTAAAGAATTGTAACAAAACAAATAATTGTAATAAACAATTTTTGCAAAACACGGACATAAAAAATTTTTCTGAATAAAAGAAAGAACAAAAACAAATTTTCACGTACATATTTTAAAATTATTTATCGCTTTTCTTTAATTTTTTATTTTATTTTTTTGTTAGTAAACATTGCAATGAAAACAAAATTTAATGATGATTTTAATTATCAACAGGATCATCAAAGCCATCATCATGATCATCACCATTCCTAGAGGTCTCTTACAACTAATGCACAATAATTTTTGATTTGTTGGCTTTATAAGAATCTTTTAATTGAATGGGAAACTATTTAAAATGATTTGAATATTGAAAATTATGAGATCCATGAATATTAACAAGATTTGAAATGCTTTATTTTAGATTTATTTGGTTTTTGCTTAACTCTTAAGCTACTGTCACACTTGGCAAATATTTGATGAAATAAGTGTAGCCACTATATTTGTTCAGGGTTAGTGTGATTTAACCTGGTTTTCATATTACAAAATATAATTTATTATGACTCCAAATTGATTATGAGGCTAAGGTTCGTAATGTTTAATTCAGAAAGAATTGGGCATGATTAATATTCCAAGGAACAAGAGAAAAACTAACATCAACTTAATTTTTCAACGTACACAGCAGAACAGCAGAAGAGTAGCGCCACTTTCGGAAGCCGCTACACTTCCATTGTCAGTGCCCACGTGTATTTTGCTTATCACCACTACCACTTGTCAGGTTGCTCTGTTGAATGTAATTTCAATTCTTATATGTATATACAACTTTTTCGTGAAAATTGAATACGAGAATTAAATCACTTTCAGGTTGATATTAATGTTTTTGGCAATAAAAGTGATTGCGTTCATTTCGCCAAATATTTTTCATGTTTGGCTGTATCTTTTGTTGTTTTATTTATTTATAGCAAACAAGTCAGAAATTTGATTGGATATTGTTTGTGGGCTGTTTGTCTAGCAGAATTAAATGTTAGCCCCCCTATTAGATAGGCTCCAACAAGAAATGGGTGGTGGGTGGATGTTTCTAAAATTATTAATAAAAGTTTGTCAAGAAAACCACATCACTATAAATATGTACTAATAAATGTCGTTTTCTTCAAAAAGAATTTTATAATATAAACATAAAGAAAAACAAACAAAGAAAAATTAAATAACTATATAGATAAAGAGTTTTCCAATAAGTACGGGTCGATGTTAAAGAAAAATATAAAACAAGCTGTGCTTGTGAGATATTAAAGAAAAGTGATTACGATTTGTTGAATTGAACATATCATAGCTCAAAAATTCTCTGGGCCTGCGCCAGCCGCGGATCCAGCTTGACCTCTTGTGGGGAACTTCTAAGTAAAATATACTATTTTTCCAAACTTCTTTTAAAAACTCTATAGAAATTTACTCGTTTTGGGGGGGGGGGGGAATACCCCCTTTCCCCCTTGTATCCGCACCTGGCCTGCGCACAGTGAGATGAATTGGAGATATAATTTCTTAATGACTGCTGGAAAACTTTAGCTATTATGTTAGTTTTGGGGGTATAAAAAAGTTCAACAAGAAAAAGTCATATCCACGTGGGATGTGGCGATGGACATCGTTCCATAGCTGGCAAGTTGGCTGCTCAACATGGGCGGCCATTCATCCAAAAATTAGCCTCGTCGCTAAATAAAGGGTGGTTAGATTTTAAGGGCCGATGTTGATCGTGAACCACACCTAAACGTCAAACTTTTTTCTGCATTTCATTTGAAATTTATCAATTTCAGACTAGCTCAATTTGAACCATGGAAAGATACACAATCGAGCAACTCGTTAAAGCTATTCAGGCTTATTATGAAAATGGGTGTTTAAATCAAAATGCATATCGTGCACTTCGTGATTTTTTCGGTCAATTTAATCGTCCAAATGTGCGTACAATCGGAAAAATCGCCCAAAATTTTGAGCAAACCGGGTCTGTAGGAGATGTGAAAACACCAGTGTATGCTCGTACAGCTCGTACTGTAGAAAATATTGCTGCTATTCGCGAGTGTGGCTGAAGAGCCGGCCACCTCATCTCGTCGTCGTGCCCAACAATTGCTGTGAATGGTGTTCGCTATCGTGAGATGATAACGAAATTTTTATGGCCCGAATTGGAAGATATGGATGTGGACGATATGTGGTTTCAACAGGACGGTGCCACTTGCCACACAGCTAACGAAACAATGGCTCTTTTGCGCGACAAATTCAATGGCCGTGTTATCTCACGTGGTGGCGATGTCAATTGGCCGGCAAGATCATGTGATTTGACACCGTTGGACTTCTTTCTTGGGGGTTATTTGAAAGAAAAAGTGTACATCGATAAGCCAGCAACACAATTCAAGAGCTAAAGGATGAGATAATTCGGCACATTAACGGCATAGAACCTCACACACAGAAAAAAAGGAATGTAAAATCCACTAGCCGCAATTTTGATTACAAATCATATTAAATTTACAAGAAATAATTTGTCGTTTGAGTGTGTTAGTGTTTACTTGCTTTGTTCATTGCTACAATTCACTGTTCTGCTTCGTTGTGTGACTTGTTGTTGTTTATTCTAACATGTGTCGTCTATGTATACGACAAAAAACGAATTACCAGCGAATATTTACTGCTGCTGGTTTAAAACTACCATTGTTTCATATTAATTTTAAACGGAAAATAATTAATCTAACCTTAAATCACCGTTAAAACAATTTTGTTACAAACGTTAAGTTTCATTTTCAATCGACATGACTATAGCTTTAATTTCAAATAAGTTTTATGTTAAATAATTATTTAAATCATGTTGAATTAAAATGAAATGTATTTTACATACGATGGTATTTATTTAGTGTATAAGTAAAGAAAAGTTTGAAGCTGTTGTGGCGTGGCTGCAGTGGTTAGCGCGTGGACTATCATGCAGGTGGCACGAGTTCAAATCTTGGCTGGGGCAGTCCAGCTACAACGAAAAGTTTTCTGATGACTATCACGTAAGTAAAATAATAAATAAAATAGCTACATTAAAGTCATGTTGTTTCAGCTTGATATAACTTTAGTTCAACATGATTCTTCGTGTTGTTCCAATATCAAATTCACGTTGTTTCAACTTGAAATAACTTTGATTCAACATGATTCTTCATGTTGTTCCAATATCAAATTCACGTTGTTTCAACTCGAAGATACTTTGATTCAATATGATTTTTCGTATTATTTCAGTATCAACTTCGTTTTGATTGAACTGTACTGCAATATTAAATCAACATGAAATATAGTTAATTCAAAAAGAAAAATTTTCTTTCAAGATTATTGTAAATCGTGTTGATTTAACATGAAACACCTATGAAGCAAAATCACTACCGAAAAATGTTAAGTTAACCTGGTTAACGACGATTTTACATGGAAATTTTTCTGTGTGCAATTATGCGTCAGCGTCATCGAAAATTTGGACCATCAGATGGAGGTGTGCCGCCGAAATCGCGGCGGCCATTTGGCCAATATTTTGTTCCATACATAATTGAACCATACCATATTATCATAATAAAAAGATATAACAATAATTTCCTAAATAATTTGTGTTCTATTCAAAATCGACATCGGCCCTTAAAATTTAACCACTCTAACTTTTCTCACGCAACTCTCTCGCGCGAACTCTGATCAACCGTGATTTGGCATCAGTTACAGCTTTCACTTACAGCGCCAAAACAACATGGACGGCACAGACTGCTAACATCGACAGGCCATAATTGGAAAACCCTTTAGATATTTTTGCAAAACGTTAATTTAATGATATCATTAAAAACACATGCTTTCACCAAAAAAATAACAAAAACCCCAAACAAAAATCATATCCAAAATCCATTAGCGGAGGTGTACAAAAAAATTGAGGTGGAAATTGTGTAAATATCATATATAAATACCACTTACCAGTCTTGCCGACATTAGGAGCCCCAACTACTGCAATTTTTAATTCTGTTAAATTGGATTTCTTACGTCGAAGACCTCGGGTAGCCATAGTGGTGCAGGAGGATATATATAAAAGCTGTTTATTTCTATATATAATTATTAAGGTTTTTGCTGGTCTTTATTTATTGTTTTCTAAGGAATGTTATATGTTTGTATGTATGTATATATAAAATAATAGAAACTTGATTTTAGAAACTTTTTACATATTTTAATTTATTTATTCCTGTTGATTTGTGGCTGCTTTCAAATACGAAACTGCTGCAAAACACGCACTTTCTGAAATCAGTCTAAGAAACATTCAAGAAATAACGTAGAAATTTTTTTAATAATATTTTGTGTTTGTTTTAAAATTAATTGTATCATTTCGGACAAAATATATGTTTTTTTTTTAAATCAAGGCGAACTGAAAAAAACGAGGGATAATTGTCCGTCTTCTGTTCAGCTGATTATTTTATTTTTATTATATGCAGTAAAATTTTAAGACAGTAGTTAAGTTTTTTTTTTTGCTGTCTTAAAGTTCTCTGATTAAAGTTCTTTAAAAATTAACTACATACTTAAATACGTACATATTTACATTCAATTGTATGTAATTAGGCACAAGATATAAGGTTTGTTCGCATTCTAGTTAATTTGTAAAAATTAGAGCCAATTTGTGTTACTTTACAGACTAAATTTCGTCTTAAAACCTATATTTTTATGTTAAAATGGAAAGGTATTTAAAGTTTTTAATGTGTAATGCTGCGGTTTTCATTAATAATAGTCTATTTTTGTCATTGTTATGTCATTGTCATTGCTTATGCCATATGCATAACGAAAACTTGGCATTAACCTTTTCTATACAAATTGATATTTAAAATCACTGCAAATTGTAGCCGAGACTCATGACTATATTCTACGGAGATTTATAATGTCAAATTATATGGAAAAGCTTAGCGAGATCCAGAACAATTTCCCCACTTATGCTCTCTTCATGTTAAGTTGTCGTTAAGCATATGGTCTTTTTTGTTCTAATGAAAATAACTATTTTAACGGCCTCCAGATTATCAATAAGTTTTTTCGACTTATCATGATATGTATTATTATTATTATTTACAACATCCAGATATATAATAATAATGCCATTACACTTCGGCAATATCTCTGCATGTACTCTCTCAGCTACTCTAGTTATTTTGTCTATGTATGTACATTACTGGGGCTCTACATTAGCCATGAACTTGGTATGAACATCATGTCGAACATGGCATAATCTCGGTTCAGACTATGAAAGTTTTCTTTCAGAAATTTTCTTTGCTTCTCTCTTAAACTTTCATTCATGTCTACACATTGAAATTTTTTCAATGAAATTTAAAAGAAAATGTGAAATTAAGCAGCAGCGAATATCAGGTTGGTCATTACGAATTACAGAGCAAAAGGGAATTTCAAAGAACATGAAAGCGTGTACCCCTTCCTATTCTTCTCTCCCCTCTCACCCAAATACTCAGACTTTCTGAAAGAAAACTTTCATAGTGTGAACCGAGACATATATGAAATAAATATTTTTGTTCGAGTAAACTGTTTTGTTTAAAATTAGTAAGTATTTTTAGACAAATTGTTTTATAAACTTAGACAAAAAATTTTTTTGATATATTACGGAGAATTCAGTATATATTTTTGTTTGATTCAGTAAAATATTTTGTTTAGAATTTGTAAATATATTTAGATAAATTGTGTTACAGATTTGAACAATTTCTTTACTGAAAAAAAAAATTTTTTTTATGAAACTTTTGAGACATTTTTGTCTGTATTTACAAATTTGCTTGTAGGTCCGTTTCTAGACAAAATATTTACTAGTTCATTGAATTTCTTTACTGAAAAGGAATTTTTTTTTTGTACAGGTGTAAACTTTCAAACACCGATACACGTATATATTTTTTGTACAGTGTAAGCAGCTGTACAGTGTTAGCAGTTGATTGAATAAAGCTTTTGATGAGCCTCAGATCTAGATAACAAATTTATGGTGCAGACAAAAAACGGCACATATTTCTATCAATTTATATCACGAGTTATTTATTGCTGGTATATTTAATCAAATCTTTTTCTAACACTTTCCCACATAAAAAAGACAAAAACTATTTTGTATGCCTAATAACTTTTAATTACTTTTTTTTTTTGTTAATTTTATGCAAAATTACGGTAATTAATTTTTTGTTTGTTTACTTAAGAAAAAGAAAAGAATTTCAATGTCAAAATTTTGCTTAATAATATATTGAAATTTCTGTTCATACACACAACAAGAAAAAACTTATTACTTCTATATATAATTTCACTTAAAATTCTTTCACTTTTTTTTGTGGAAGCACACAACATTTATTTTAATACAAGTAATTTAGTATTCCAAAAAATTTTAAACACTTTTAAATGAGTTGTTATTGTTAATATTTTTTTTAGATTTGGAAAAATATCATCTAAAATATATTTACAAAATATTTTCATGTATTTTTCTTGAATTTTTTTTAGTATTATTATTTTTTTGCATAAAACACCGTCTTGCCTGCCTACTTTCACGCTTAATTTTGTACTAAAAATGTGATCGTGTGCGTTGGTTTTTTTCGGAATTTAAACAAAATTGAAAATTTTTATCTGCCAGATACGAGTAGAATTAAAAGTAAAAGAAAATTTCTTGTGTTCTATTCTGCTCTGTTTTTGTATCTGTAAAATTAAAATTGCTTAAAATAGAATTTAATTTAAGAGAATTAAAATTCTTGCTTGTTGTTTGATTTGAAGAAAAGACATTTTGAAATTTGTTTTAGAAAAAGTTTCAAAATTATTTTCTTTTACAATATTATTAAATATAAGGAAAGCAATAAATTGTATAATAAATTTAATTTATTGCCAAACATATGAATTAGCCAAACGTATCTTATTTTCTCAATATATCTGCTTAAAACAGTTTTTGCTTTTCAAAAAAATTGTGTTTGTGAAACACAGGAATGCCATATTTTTGTAGTAATTTATTATAGGTGGAATGTGTTTTCTCATTGGACATAGGCCATTATGGGCTTAATATAATCCCGCCAACTTTGCTATTGAAAATTAACAACAAAAATCGATAAATTTTTTATTTTAAATCCCATACTCAAATGTGGTTTTTGCAGCAGCTGGCAAGAGCTTGCAGAGATGTTCCTAAATCTTAACTAAAATCAATTTCGATCAACTTGCAAAAAAAAGTAAGCTAAAATGAGCTCATTTGTTTGAGAGCTACTTTGCCACAGACAAATTTACATATTAAACTTCTCTTTGCCCTTTGGAGGGCAAAGGAACCGTATTGTTTTCGCTGTGATGTCCGTCTCACGCGGACTTCTATTTCGCAAGCCGTCATATGTGGACACCTGACATTTTCACATATCCTGTGAAAATATATTAACTATTATATATTATAACAGCACCAAATATTAAGAATATAAGAAAAGAAGAAAATCAGTAAAAATTCAGTAAGGTGCGACGAGTTATTCCGTACAGATGCTAAGTATTTATATATTTCTTTTTGGTGATTTTTTTCCTTTTTGTGGTTTTTTTTGTTTCTTAACTTTTTTTTAGTCTTAGCGACTTTTTTCACTTTGGCGATTTTTATTGCTTTTTTCGTTTTAGCGGTTTTTTTTAACTTGGCAACTTTTTTAATTTTCGATCTTTTTTTTGTTTTGGCGATTTTTTTCTTTTTGACGATTTTTGCGGTTTTGCGATTTTTTTCATTTTCATTTAGTGATTTTTTTCGTTTTGGCGATTTTATTTATTTTTGACGATTTTTTGCCAACTCACAATACGAGTATTAATTACAATTTCAATATATTCCCTTGCTCGCTCTAGAACGCCCTTTAATTTTTAACCTTCGTAAGTTATTAATATTTTTTGTTGTAGCGGTCATAGTTGCACATATTCTATTAAAACTTAAGGCCTGTGCTTCTTTCGGTTCTCGAGATAGAACTCTGTGACAGACACACGGACGGCCAGCAAGCAAAAAGAATAGGATTCCTTTCCCTTTAAAAATAAAAATGTGGTCCAACTAGCAGCACACAGACAAATTTCCATGTAAAATCGTCGAAAGCCAGGTTAATTTAACATTTTTCGCTAGTGATTTTGCTTTATGGGCGTTTCATTTTGATTCAACATGATTTACAATAATTTTGCAGGAAAATTTATTCTTTTGAATTAACTATATTTCATGTTGATTTAATATTGCAGTATAGTTAAATCAAAATGAAGTTAAAACTGAAATAATACGAAAAATCATGTTGAATCAAAGCTGTTTCGTGTTGAAACAACGTGAATTTGATATTGGAACAACACGAAGAATCATGTTGGATCAAAGTTATTTCAAGTTGAAAGAACATGAATTTAATATTGAAACATCATTAAGAATCATGTTGAATTATAGTTATATCAAGCTGAAACAACATGACTTTAATGTAGCTATCCTACTAATTATTTTACTTACGTGATGGGCATCAGAAAACTTTGTGTTGTAGCTGGACTGCCCTATCCAAGATTTGAACTCGTACCACCTGCATGTTAGTCCACGCGCTAACCACTGCAGCCACAACAGCTTCAAACTTTACTTTACCTATACACTAAATAAATACCATCTCACATGTAAAATGAATTTCATTTTAATTCAACGTGATTTAAAGGATTATTTAACATAAAACTTATTTGCAATTAAAGTTATAGTCAAGTTGATTTAAAATGAAATGTAACGTTTTAACGAAGTTGTGTTAACAGTGAAAAATTTAAAATCAAAAAGATTTAAAGTTAGATTAATAATTTTTCATTTAAAATTAATAAGAAACATTGGTAACTTTTTTGTCGTCTATATAGCCGACACATGTAAGAATAAACAACAACAACAAGTCACACAACTAAGCTCAACAGTGAACTATAGCAATGAAGAAAGCAAATAAACACTAACACACTTAAACGACAAATTATTTCATGTAAATTTAATATGATTTCAAATCACAATTGCGTCATGTTGATTTTACATTCCATTTTTTTCTGTGTGAATGCAGTTCTGACATTGAGCCGTTTGTTGTCAGTCGTAATAAATAGACAATTGAAATTATTACAGGAGGTACATATATTATTATGCATTCTACAATAAAGTACTAAAAATCAAACAAAATTAAAATGAAAGGGTGTCGCAAAAAGTAATGTAATTTTGACATTGGGTTACATCTTGCGAACAGTAATATGTAGACACTTGAACTTTGTACTACAACAATAAATACTTAAAATAAAAGAAATTACACATCAAAGGGTGTCTCTATAAGTTATGCAATTTTGAAGTTGCGTTGTGGTAGTATGTAAAAGTCTAATTAATTATGACATAGCACTATATCTTTGGAACTGTAATAGGTATGCACTTAATATATCCGCAGGGGAGATGTAACAGCAAACTAGCTGAGTAAAATTAACCAATAAAGGGTGCTCCAAAACAATTACGGAAACGTTCATGAGTCGGACTTGCACTTCGCTAAACGCTTTTATTTTTCATATGATTGTAATTGTTTGCTAGTATGGTAACCTTGTTATGAGAAAGGGGAATCTCCTCAAAACATATTAAATGATGTATCAGTCTGCCACGCGAAGGGTATTTTTATCACATGTTGTATGACAAATTACGAAACGACGTGGTTCTATTTCATCATTAAGAGTGCGGCAGCATAATTTTTTATGTAAAATAAAAATATTTGAAATAGTCTTACAGTACAAAATCTATTTATTTATTTATTTATAAAAACCACATATAACTCCCTTAAATGTAGGATCTTTTACTCTTAAATTAATGTGAGACGGAAAGATTTATATTTAAAAAAATACCATTTAATAAATTTATTATATGAGATATTCTGCCAATTTAGTTTAAAAAAAGTTTTCATTTGTTGTGATCTAACTGTGTCTATATGCCTGCATTAATTAATAGACTTCTTGGGATTAGGCTTAACAATCGACAACGAAATTATCTTTAAGCCGAGCAAATATTGTTTCCAAATCTGCCGATTTGCTTTAGAGATATCGTAAAGGCTTGAGCTTAGAGATTAAACATTTTTTAAATTTTTATGTGAGTGCACTCTAATAAAATCGACATTTATCCATCGATTTCCGCGAAGTATGGCTTACTTTATTTGGAAGACATCTGCTCTTAAGAACAATAGTTAAAGGGTAAAGTTTTACATTTTTAAAATTTTTACTGATTTTTAAGAAAAAAACATATTTTAATTATGCATGAAAATCACCTTTTTAGGGTTCCGTACACCAAAAGTGTAAAGGAACCCTATTATTTTCGCTACGCTGTCCGTCTGTCTGTCAGTCTGTCTGTCAGTCTGTCACAGGCTGTTTTCTCGGTAACCGTAAAAGCGACGGACCTGAAATTTTCACAGAATATCTAAAACCGCTACAACAGCAAATATATGATAGTTAAAAATTAAAGGGTGTTCTAAAGCGAGCAACGATAAATGTTGAAATACTATTATAATATGCAGTTTGTGTTAATTGGTGTAGTCTGTAGAATAGACTATACCAATTAACACAGATATTTAAAACAATAAAAATTAAAGGGTGTTCTATCAGATACATATATAGACACTTTAAATGTTCAAAGTTCGTGTTAATTGGTGTAGTCTGTAAAAGAGACTACACCAATTAACACCGATATTCAAAACAATGAAAATTAAAGGGTGTTCTATCAGTCAATGTAATTTTGACTATGTAATTTAGACAACTAGCTGTATCTTGGAAACCGTAAGAGGTAAAATCTTGAAATTTTAAAAAACGCTAAAGCTAAAAATATCCAAAATTAGAAAATGTCAAAACGAAAAAAACGCTAAAATGAAAAAAGCGCTTATAGAAAACAAAACACCAAAATTATAAAAATCGCTAAAACACAAAATATCACCAAAACTAAAAACATTGACAAAAAACTAAAAAAACGCCAAAAAGTCGTCAATACGAAAAAAGCACCACAACATAAAAAATCGCTAAAACTAAATATTTAATCAAAAATTGAAAAAATCGCCACAAATGAAAAAAAGCGCAAAAACCAAAAAAAAACTCAAAAACTATAAAAATCGCCAAAAAAAAACAAAAAAATTGCCAAAACGAAAAAAAGTATAAAAACTAAAAAATCGCAAAAACTAAAAAAATCACATGAAACCGAAAAAAATCCCTAAAACCGAAAAAGGGCCAAAACCGAAAAAAGGGCCAAAACTGAAATAAATCGCTAAAACTATATATCGTCAAAAAGCTAAAAAACGTTTAAACAAAAAAAAACCAAAACCAAAAAAAAACGCCAAAACTAAAAAAATCGCTAACACTAAAAAAAATCACCAAAAACCGAAAAAAGTCCCCAAAACCGAAAAAAGTGCCAAAACTGAAAATATCGCCACAGCTAAAATAAATTGCTATAACTAAAAATATCGTCAAAAAGTGAAAAAACGTTAAAAAAACGCAAAAACCAAAAAATCGCTAAAACTAAAAAAAATCGGAAAAAAACAAAAAGAATTTCAAAAAACGATAAATAGCCAGAAAAAAACGGAAAAATCACGAAAGTTAAAAAAACGCCAAAACCGAAAAAATCGCTAAAAACAGCGAAAAATATTAAGAAAAATTTTTAAATCTAAAATTAAACAAAAAAGCTCAACGAAAAAACTGCCAAAATGATAAAAGGGGCAAAAACGAAAAGGGATATATGTGTATTCGTGCGGAACTCTTCGTGTGCGAGCCAAAGTCCCACTTTACTTAATTTATTTCGATACTAATTTGTGAATAACTCCGAAAGCGTTGATCAAATCAAAGTTGTGGTTGATGCCTACTGGCGATTTGGTGAAGCGCCAATGAAATGCATATAGACAGTGCTTAACTATCAGCAAATAGACTTCATTTAAAATAAAATTATGACAATATGTCAAATAATAAATTTCATATTTTATTGTTAATTAAAATTTATCCTTTAAGAAATTTATTATTCGACTTATTGTCACAAATTTATTTTAAATGAAATTTTTTTGCTGGAGTTTAAGCAATTGTCTATATGCAGCATTTCGTTGGTGCTTTACCAACTCATCAGTAGACTTTAAACACAATTTTGAACAGTTACAAACCCTTTATCTTATGTACAAACTTTTAAAAACCATTTGAGAGTTTACAAATATATAAATGATTTTCAAAAAATAAGCATAGTATGCTTTGAAGCTTATACAAAACCCAGCAAATAATTTTTTATTCGATATGAATCTATTTTATTTTTCTACACCTTCATACAATTAGAAATCCATTGGATAACAATAAAAGTATTTATAAGGCAAAATGAAAAATAAAATCTAAATTAAACCTTTAAGAAATTTATTATTCGACATATTGTCACAATTTTATTTTATCCTTTATCGAAAAAATAAATTCAAGTTCTGATATCTATGGATACGTTTATTTCCAGGTGTAACACAAACGTGTTATTGTTCAAAATCAAGTACAGACGGTCATAACGAACAACACAGGGGCTATTCACATATTGCATAACGCTATTGTCGGAGTTTTTATACCCCCATCCACCGTAACGCTTTTTGTAAAATTTTGAGTATTAATTATCTGATCCGCATCATATCTTTAAGCCCCCACCCAACGTTGACTTACGTAATATGTGAATAGCCCCACAGACATTTATTAAAACAAACGGACAAAACAATACAGACTGATAAAGAAAGACACAACAAAACAAATTGCAAAGTTTTTATTCAAATATTCGAATATAATTTTAATGAAAATGAAAATAATTGCATACATTCAGGCGTAGCTATTTAAACTAATATGGTGGAATGGTGAATAAGTCATGTAGATTTAAATAAACGTTAGATTTTTTGTTGGCAGATGATGTTGTCTGCTGTCGTCTGTCTGTCTTCAATGGTTCGAAACATCATATATAGTGGAACAAAAATTTAAAAATTTGAATGATTGTGCTTAAATAAACGATATTGATGAAATTTTTTATAAAATATTTATTAATAATGTAAATTTGAGCTTAACATGTTTTGCACTATATTTAAACAACTAAAGATTGAAATTACTTTCCAATTCCTGCAACTTCGCATTTATTTCCACTGTTCGTTGGCTGCAGACAAGAAAGGCTTTTATTAAAATTTTATTGCACAGAAAATTTTACACTCTCACATTGTTTTTAGGTTAACAATGTCCAACTTCCGCTTTTGTATCCATTCATTTTCGTTGAGAGCAAATGCTTTAACGGTGAAAGTTTGAGTGAAAGTCTATAAAAATGTGGAAATCCTATATAAGGAAAGGGAGTCTTAAAAGAGGGTTGAATTCAATAGAAACATTATAAATCAGGTGTAAGCTGGGTGCGTGTATGTTGCACTCGCACTCCAATAAATATTCCTTTATCCATTTCAAAAGTCTTATATCAAATGTGGTTGTATTAAAACATATTCAAATTGAGGGTTGAAATTATGCGTGAGTTACACAATTAATAGGATTTAAAAGCAAAAATTTCTGTTTTCTAAACCAGAATTACAATTGCGTATACATTTTAATGTTTGACATGGGAAAAGTGTAAAGAAAATAAGTCCAGTAGGACTTAAAAATTTTATTTAAAGCAAAAGAGTATGAAAAGAATAGCCAGACATGTTTTACAAGTTCTCTTATCTGTGAATTTGCGTGCACATGTTTGAAAACAATAAAATTTAAATATTTGGTCGGCATTTTTCAATTTGAATATTTCTAATTAAAACAGCTCTAAAGGTGTACAAAACAATTGAGCTAAATGAAAGCTAATCGCCAGCAGAGTACTTTTTCTTATTATTGCTGTTCAACATATTCCGGCCTTTTTAAAAATTTTGTGAAATAGAAATTTAGTGTTAAAAGTCGACAACTTAATTAAAGCTGAAATAAATTGCCATTGATTTTTAATTTTTGACCAAGAGCGAGAATCAGAAAACACTCAGCATTGCTGATATTAAAATATCTGAAAAAAGGTTGAGCTTGCTGGACATCCTTGACAATGACCGTCAATTTCAGATTATAAAATATCGAAAATCTCAGATTCTTGAAAGTAATTAAAAAAAACTAATTTAGGAGACATTTTCGACAAGGATATCTCTTGAAGTACTTGGACGATTTAGATTATATTAGCGGCATTCAACGAGTTTTTCAAGTCCAAAAAAATCGATTTGACAAAAAATGTTGGAGTAATTCATAGATTGTGTACAGAACATTTACTGAAAATTAAATTTATTTTTAGGCAAACGTTTGTTTGAAAATTTTTTGGTGATCATTTTTTCTGTGTGTCATCAATATGAAGATGAAGCGACATATTTTCGTTCGCTTACGTTTTTGCTTGTGCATATACGCCGCGCTCTGTAGGCTTGTACACTTAAAATATGATCACCTTTGTTATCAGATTGATATAATTTTTCGCCTTATTAACGACATTTGTCATAGCATTGGTGTCATAATTCTGATAATAGGCCATCATAAGTTCGGAGATGAGTTTTTCTCTCATAGCACATATCAAAGAAACTAGTTCCACATACACAGTGCTCCGTAGTTTAGGTTTGTTTGGACCACACATCCACTCGGATACCAAATTCAATCTATTGTGATTCCCTTCTACTTATACCCGTTAATAAATCAGAACCTTTTGTGCCCAGAAAACCATTATTACCTGTCATTAAGCCACATGATTCCCCTGATATCTTCCAGTTTGCACTTCACGATATCACTAATGCTCTCATGCAAACGTCTGCTTAGTCACCTAAGCCTACGGCGTTGGATCCTCGGGCAACGACAGATAATGTTCTCAATAGTTTCTGGCTCCTCTTCATCCTCGCACATCCTACAGAAATCTGGAGTGCCAGTTTCCCAAATGCTGGTCCTCGCTCTGACCGAGCAGTGACCAGTCAACGCGCCTATCAAGAGTCCTAGAACCATTCCATTCATGCCCAGCAGTAGTAGTTCGGATCTTCTTAAGTGAAGTTTTTGGCCACATAGCCCTCGAGACTCTAGAAGCCTTCCTACTCCCCAATGAATGGTTGGCCCTGTTCAACACCTAATTACTGAGTTGCCTATCGTAATGACCCATCGGTAATTTAGCCGATCTGTCACACATTTCCTTATCTAACGCCGACCATATTCTTGCGAGCTCATCGGCAGTTTCATTTCCCTCAACATGGCAATGACTCGGAGCCCAACATAGTCTGTTGCAAGTTAAGGGCTCTCCTATAGTCACTAACTAGTTTCAAGTTGACAATGTGTTGCATCAAAGCCTTTCGCGCCATTTTTGACCCATCTGTAAAGACCACACATCCCTCGTAGAATCCTATTAGATTGGACCCAAAAGTCCCTATCCGGAATAAGCAGTGAGGGTGTCCTGTCAAAATCAATTTCAAAGACCTTAGAATCCGTGAACCTAGATGCTACAGAGAACCGCCCGCTAAAACTGATCTCATTCAAATTGCTGTGTGACCTGTTAATATTGTCTTCACAAATCCTGTATGGGAAGTATTTGAAAAATGAGGTCTAAGGCATCCTCTGGACCTTAGCAAGAAATCTCCTATGACTCTCCTTCCTCCTCCAATGCCTCCCACCATTCTACACACCCATAGGAAATAACCGGCCTGACAACCGATGTGTAAATCCAGTTTACTACCTTCGGTTGCAGACCCCAGTTCTTTCCAATGGAATTCCTGCGCTTTCTCTTTCCATGAAAGCTTACTATCCCGGAAAACATCCAAGTGTTCGTAAGTTGGAGCTAACTTTGATACCTTCGGAGTATTGACTGTATGTGATGTTGTGCAGGAAAAGGGACTTTATCTTCCCAAAATCAAAATATTTTCTAAAATTGCACATTTCGGTATGTGAAGAAAATCGATTGATTTGAAATAACGCGATTTCAAAAAACAAATTCGATTGAAAGATGACTTATTGATTCTTTTTTTTTTGTTTTCGATGCTTAGAATATTTTATTCGAACTAAAACTCGATTTCACCGTATCGAGCGATTTACAGAACTCCTATTTGGCTATTATTAGTTTTGTGAAATCGCACGATTTAAAATCCATCGATTTCCATCACATATCAGACTATTCCTAACAAAAACACATCTCATTATTGACAAAATTTCAAAAATTATCTTAGTGCAAGCCTCAAGCTTTTAGATATTGGGGTTTAAAATTTGCATATTTTTCAAGGTTTCTCTGAGGTATTACAGTTGTCTCTTTTTTTTAATAATCGACTTTAAATCATCTTCAGAATGCTCAATATATGCCAAAATATTCATATTGAGCTAATATATAAATTAGACTCAACTACATTTAAGCAAAAATATCCGTTTTGAGGTAAAGCATTTGTTGTTAATTAACAAATACTAGTTTAGTCTAATTGGACAGCCTTCCAAGTTTTAGTGCTTTAAATATTGAAATTTATTTAAATATTTTAGATTTAGAATTAAGGTGTTTTATAATATTAAGCGAAATTTGCTGATGGTTAAGCATTGTCTATATGCATTTCATTAGTGCTTTGCCAAATCGTCAGTAGACATCAACCACAACTTCGGATAGTTACAAACCTCTTATCTTATGCACAGACTTTCAAAAAGCTTTTGAGAATTAAAAAATGATAATATTTTTTGAAAATCACAAAAGAATAAAATAGGACTAGTAGGCTTAGAAACGTATATAAAACCTAGGAAATAATTTATATTCGATATAAATCTATTTTATTTTTCTACACCTTTATACAATTAGGAATCCATTGGATAACAATAAAAATATTTATCAGGCAAAATGAAAAATAAAATCCAAATTAAACCTTTAAAAACATTATTATTTACTGATAGACAATGCTTAACCACCAGCAAATAGACTTAATTTTTAATAATATTATGACAATATGTCAAATAATAAATTGCTTAAAGATATAATATTAATCATACAAAATTTTTTATAACATCAAAAATCCAAAGACAATATACATATGACATACCCACATGCTTGCTGTATATTTGGGTAAAAAATTTTTTGTGCTTCCACAAGGGTTAAACAAAACAAAAGCGAGAAATTGGCGCTTCTTCTTTGTTAAATGGTCTAGTGAGAGCTTAAGTGATGCGTGTGTGAGGAGAGATAGAAACACGGTATGGTGAGTATTACATCCCAATTACAATAATAAACGCTAGATGGCGCTATAAAAAAATTGAGGTAAACTTCTTAGCACACATGTACTTACACTCTCAAACACCTTCACATTTACTTCAAATAACAATAGCAACAAAAACTTGCAAACAGTGTGTGTGTAGATTTTGTACAAAAAAGAATTCAGTTGAATTTTGAATGTGGCGTATGACGGACGTACGAATTTGAGTACTATAAAATAATAAAACAAACGATTAAAATTAATATTTAAATATTAATAATTAAATAAAACGCGTGTTGATTCTAACAACACAAGAATCTAAAGTAGAAAGGTGAATAAAGAGTGTGGAGATTTTGTTTTAAAAAATATTTAAATACAAAAATTTATGGTTCCATATTAATATGGAATATAAATGAAATTAAGAATATGTTAAATATAACAAGAGTGTATTGGGAATATAAATAGTATAGCAAATATTAATTGAAAAAATAAAAGCTAATATTAATTTATTTCTGCATGTATTAAATAGTTTTACAATTAAACTATATCAGTCTGCTTTTAGTTCACTTAAGTAAAAAGTTGGAAAAACTTAAGACAAAATACACACAAAAGTGGCGATATATTTTTTTATTTTTTTTTTTTGTCTTAAACGAAAACTAAAAGTGAAATAAGAAAATTTTTTTGTGGTGGCCTTCAAATTTTCCGTTTGTAGAAAATAAAAATAAAGATTTCAAAACATCCACCAACAAACAACACGACAAAATAAATACAAACTTAAATTACAAAATTCCCAAGAAGACAAGATTTTTATATAAAAACAAGTAATCAAACAACAACAACAGCGACATCAGGAAAGAATCTGAAATACGATATTTTGTGGCAACACATGTTGCATGCAAAATAATAAAGGATTTCTTTTTAAATGGCAAAACAAAATTCTAAAGAAAAAGTGCACTTATAAAAAATATAGTTCAGCAAATAACAAAGAAAGAAAAAACATTTGAAAAAGCAAAAGGGTTAAGTATATTTAAACATAGAACTTCTATTCTTTAAGCCGTTAATTTCAAATAATTTTTTAATTGAAGCAGTAATGATATTTGTTATATTTACAGAAATTATAAAAACTGTGCCAAATTCTCTCATGACTCATTCCATTTGTAAACACAAAACGAAGAATTTTTTTTTCTTCTTAAAAGCACAAATTTCTTTTAAAATTGTGTGTTAATGCCGCAGCAAGCACTCTCACTTTATAGCACCATGTTGTCATCAAAATTTTAATTTAAAAATAAATTTTTAAGTATTTTCTTCAGAAAAACAAAAAAGTAGAAAGATATAAGAAAACGCATTTGCTTTAGCGAATATGAGTCTTCACAAAAGGACCGACCCGGTTCATTCCGCATACAAAATGAAGTCATGCATTTTATTTGCACATTTTCTGTTTTGAATCTGTTGCACTCGTATTTTTTTTTCTTCTTACATCATTTCGTTTGCAACACCATTATTCTTTTATACACTTTTGACAGCTACAAGAACAACTTCCTTTAAACTTAATAAATGAATTGATTTTTTTTTGCTGCTGATTTTTTTTGTTCTCTTGAAACTAAAATTAAAGGGTGAGATCATAAAAGAATTGATGAAATCATGACTGGGTTAAACTTAACAAAATATATATCCACAATAAGAGAGGAAAGTAAAATAGTAATTAAATTTGCTACAATGTTTAAATGATAACAAGGTCATATATGTTGACTTCATTTCGAATAAAGGAAAAAAATTCCATAATATAATTACTAGAAACTCAAGTCCAGTCATAATAAAAACCAATATTTTTTGTATAATCCTGAAATAATTACACTATGCAACAAAATGGAATTTTCGTCATGACCTTTAAGGGACACTATAGTTTTTGATGTGTTACGATCCCGTAACTACACTCTAAAACACTTTTGTTGAAAATTAGGTCGATAATAGTCGGCAACACTTTACCGATTATTATCGACCTAAAATTAGACAGGCATTATTTTTTAACAAAATGTTTTTAGTAAAAAAAGGGATTGGCTGCGTGCAGGTGTGAGCCGCGACCTCCTGACTGATAGTATGACGTATCTACCATTCGCCCATAGCCGCATTATACTTTATGTTACATTTTTTCCACTTGGATTAAATATGATTAATTTGAAGGTTTTTTTCTTTAATAAAACAACTACTAAATCTATGTAATTTTAGACAAGGAGAAATTTTCAACACAAATTTAGACAATATATGATCCTAAATTTGAAGTAATGTTTTAGAGTGTACAAAAACAGTCGAAATTTAAAGTTTTATGGAAACTTTTTTTGAATTTTTTTCTAAAATTTGGGATTTTTAAGAGGCTGCCTGGCTGCTCCACCACTTTCATCATAACTTGTTAAGAATTTGTCATATTTACAAAAAACACAAAAAAAAACTTTAAATAAAATTACCTTCAAGCCGTTCTAGTATTGTTTTTTATTATGTTGTTATTATTTCGGCTTAAGTTCAATACTCGAACGAATGTAAATTTAAATTATGTTTTAAGAGTGGAATGTAAGAATATCTAATCAGACTAGCAGAACGGATTAGTGTACTACTAATTTCGAGAGTCGCTGCACTGTCATCATCAGCATCCTTTGTTCACTTTTACCACGTTTGATCGTGGTTACTAGTATTAAGGAAACATCACCTATTTAACTAAATTTTATAACGAAATAGAATATGAGTGTCTATGTTCGTTTCATCAATATGGCGAGCATGAAGTTTCATAAAATTTGATTAAATAGCTGATGTTTCCTTAATACTAGTAACCACGATCAAACGTGGTAAAAGTGAACAAAGGTCACTGATGATGACAGTGTAGCGTCTGTCGAAATTAGTAGTACTGATCCGTTCTGCTAGCTTGATTAGATATTCTAATATTGCAGTCTTAAAAAATGATTTGAATTTACATTAATTCAAGTATTGAACTTAAGCCGAAACAATAACTTCCGACTTAAGCTCTAAGACTGACAGTATGAATTGATTAAAAGTATGATGATGATATTCAACTCTTGACTGCAAACCACCGCCTTTGGTCGAGTGGTCTAAGCGGTAAAGAACTCTGATGAGATTACCGGGAGCTATCGAAACGTCGGTTCAGCCCTCCGCGCAGTCAAAATTTTGTTTGTCTACATGCTTCACATTTATCTCTAAATAAAAATATAATTTATTGGAAAAAAAATTTAAACCGAACTTAAGCCAAAAATAAAGAAATTTTTTTTGGAAAATTGGAAAATTTTATTTTTTTTAATTTATAAAAAATCGAACATAGCAAAAACGTATAACATTTACAAACTGATCATAAAGCCACATATATTAGAAATAAAAAAAGCTTCATTTCATGAAAATCTATGGACTAATATTGATTTTATTCACAATAAAGTGAAATTACCTATTTTTTGCAAAAAATTAGTTTTGAACAGGCCGATCCACAGATATTATCATTATAACTTGGGAAAGACTCGTTCAATTTTGTTAATATCAAATTTAAATTTAAGCTGTCTATAAAACATTTTTACATTATTTTTTATATGCGTAAAGATTTCGGCGTTATTTAGAACGAAATAAAAAAACTTTTTTTTGTAAAATTTAAAATTTTTTTATTATTCTTTATTTCATAAAAATTCAAAAAATGGCAATAACTATAAATTTTTATTACTAGATCCCGAAGCTACGCATACCTCGAATAAATTACGATATATTCCCTGAAAATTTATCGATAAATGACCATTTTATGAATAATAAAGTGAAGTTAGCCAGATTTTTGCAAAAATTACGAAAATTTTCTTTGTACAATAGAATCAAATATTTTTGAAATTACAAGGTTCTAGCTACTCATTCCGGCAGAGGACACGAAAACATTATATACACATATCGGTGTTTTGAAAGTTTACATCTGGAACTCATTTTAGGGGGAGTTAAAATTTCCCCCCTTTTGCACATAGTTATAGTTACTCGGCATAAGAAATCTAGTAAACCTTACGTTTAAAGTATGAGAATCGTTCAGCACTTTTATGTAAAACACTACGGGAAGTATTTTTGTAGAACATTTTAACCCTCTAACTTTTCGCTGTATGGGTCTTTTGGTATATTTCTTAAGAAAGGTGCAAAAACCTCCACTTCAACGGCAATATAACGGGCTAAAATGTTCTACAGAAATATTTACAATAAAATTTTACGGTAGGTCTTCATAAACACCGAAGCTCTATAACAATCTTTAACGCCAAAAATCATTTAAAAATAAATGAATTTCTTACTTATTCACAATTAGTAGCCGGCATAGGAAATCTTGTAAGCTTTACGCTTAAGGTGTAAGAGGTGCTCAGCTTTTGTAGGTAAAAAACCACGAGGAACATTTTTGTAGAACATTTTAACCCTCCAACTCTTCGTAGCATGGGTCTTTTTGTCCCGTTCTTCACTAATGCTGGCAAACAAACAGTAATATACTTGATGGCCTTTCAGATAAACAATTTCGAAAATCGGTATGCAAATGGAGGAATTGTGCTCTAATAAATATTTTGGCTGGAGGTGTGTAAGACTTGCGCCACCGATTTTCGTAGAAAAATTATGCATCCAAACTCTAAGCAAACCATTCCAAACAAAAAAAGAATTTTGGAAGTCGCACAGATTTTGGAGAAAAATTATGGTACCAACCTGCAATGGGGACAAAGTTATGCATGGGGTGGGGGGAGCAAGTTTCCCCCTCCCATTTTCGAAAACAATGATGGGGCCAAACTACTAGCGAACCCTTGCAAACAACACAAGAATTTTGAAAATCAATGATATAGTTATGGACTGGGGGAGGGGCGCAGGGGGGACATTTGCCCCTCCCATTTTCGAAAAGAATTATGGGGTCAAACTGCCAGCAAACCCTTCTAAACAAAAAATAATTTTGAAAATCGGTTCACAAATGACAGGGTTATGTATTGGGGGGTGGAAAAACTTTTCCCTCCGAATACAGAAAAAAATTGTGGAACCAACTTCTGCACCCTTTCAGACAAAACAAAAATTTTGCAAATCGGTTCACAAATGACAGAGCTATGCATAGGGGGAGCAAATTTCCTCCCTCCGATTTTCGAAAAAAAATTATGGGACCAAACTGCAGGCAAACTCTTTCCTACAAAAAAGAATTTTTAAAATCGGTTCACAAATGACAGAATTATGCAAGTACAAACCTAAAAAAGGTAAAAAAAGAACATACACACGAATTGATAACCTTCTCCTTTTAGGAAGTCGGTTAAAAAGGGGCAAAAAACTCCCCTTCAACGGCAATATAGAGGGCTGAAATATTCTACAAAGCATTAGCCGTTAAATTCTACTATAGGTGTTCATAAATATCGAAGCTCTAGACTAGGGATGATATATCGATATTTTCTTAAAAATATATCGATATATATATCGTCGATATTTTTAATTTCGATATATCGATATTTTTACCAAATATATCGACAGTATCAAATTCGATATTTTTTTAGTTTTGGTTTTGTTTTTTGTACAATTTTTAAAAACATCTCGGCACAGTCTTCATCAAATAGAATATTACTAACAAAATCTTTTGTTTTATTTATAATATTTTGTCTATTCGAAAAATTATCATTCTTTGAGTGTAATTTTGTTGATGGATGTTCCATGAAATATTGGTGAAATAGTAAGGATCTTGGAAAATAACTCTTTCCAGCTTAATTATTTATAAGAAAGGTATTTTTTTGTTTTATTTTTAAAGAAAATTTGGGCACTACGTATGAATTATAATTGTTGAAAAAATATCGATATTTCGATATATCGATATTTTTTATTCGATATATATATCAAAGCCGATCGATATTTAAATATATATCGATATCGATATATATAGATATATATGTTTCACTTGCCCATCATCCCTACTCTAGACTCAACTTGAACGCCAAAAAAAATTCGAAACTTAAATGGGCTGAAGGGTTAATTTCGTACTTATTCGCAATTAGTACTCGGCATAGGAAATCTTGTAGCCTTACATTTAATGTAGAAGATAAGGTAAGCAGTTTTATGTAAAACACCACCAGGACCATTTACATAGAACATTTTAGTCCGTTATATCACCGCTGAAAGGGAGCTTTTGACCTCTCTGCAATAATGGTTCGCAGATGTAAATGTCGCTATGTTCCGCACACTGGACTTGTTTTTTTTTCTTTTAGTTTTTTTATGCAGTCGGTTTTTTGATTGTTTTTGATTTATTTTTTATTTTTAATTTGGAGATATAAAAAGAAACCCTTTGTTTTTGTTCGCAAAAACTAAAGCAGTCTGCTTTTAAATATAACTGCTGCCATTAAATTTTGAATCCAAAATTTATTTATATTTAAACTAGGGATGTAACGAATACCGATACCGATACCGATATATCGGCGATACTTCAGATTTTCCGATACATCGGTATCGGCGATATTTTACTGTCGATACGACGATACTTTTAAAATTTTTTTCAGAGTTTTTTTTAACAAATAATTTATTTTTGTTCAATTTTACCATGAATTAAATTCACTTCGTAATTTTTAAATCTTATCAATATCAATTTTAAAAATTAATAATATTTTATGCTGTTATTTTGTAAAAAAATTATTTATTTTTTGTTAATTTTACCATGAATTCAAATTCAAGTCGTTGTTTTTTAAATCTTATTCCAGCAAAAAAATACACTCCAAAGAAGTCATGAAAATTTAGAATTCGCGATCCGGAAGTATTGCAAATTTGGATAATTTCTAATTAGTTTTAAATATCCTTGCCACTGCAAGAAGTTCTTTTTTTCGATTACCAATCACCGAACTGGAAGCGATGCTAGGACAAATTTCTTTTTCGGTGTTCTATAATGATTTTTCAAGGAAAAAGGATAAAAAATTACCCATTTGCACAATTTTTTTAATGCGAATTTAAACTCAAAACTTTATTTTCATGTAAATTTAAGTGAATAAATATAAACTTAGAAGACTTTTAATAATTAAGCTATTAAGTTATTTAGAAGAATATTAGTTGGTAAATGTTCTTTAAAAAATCGATTTTTAAAAAGCATGGCGAGTATTTTTTAAAATTATAAAGGAATTAAAAATTTTTTCTGGCTTTTCTACTATTATCTGCATATTTTTAATATAGATTTTGTGGAAGCAAAGAAAATGTAGCTCCTTAAAAATTACTTCCAATTTTTTATACTGGGTTAAAATCAATGTTAAATATTCTCTCTTACAATGTAATTTTGTATAATAAAAAATTGCACTTGAGTTTTGTTGATCTAAACTTGAACTCAATTTCAATATTCGTATCGGTATCGGCGATATTTATTTTTAAATATCGGTATCGGTATCGGATCTGCAAAACGGCGTATCGTTACATCCCTAATTTAAACCCCGTATTTTAAATAAAAATAAATTTTTTCTCAATTTGCTCTAAAGAACATTTTTCAGTTCGAGAGAGATATCCCTCGTTGTTTGTAGAGTCAGCATTCGCTGGGGATTTTCTACTTCAGTTTCAATGCAATTTTCAGGATTATCATTTTTAGGTCATGAACACGAGCAACCAGAATCCGGTTCGAGGGACCATCAACAAGGTGCATATGTATTTGGCTTAAGTTTAATAATAAATTTCTTTTTAAACTACTTCCGATATTTGAAGATCAAAACCGCTCAAAAATCTGCAAATTTTTAAGTACTTGTATTCTATTTGTATTAATTGTTCGAAACGAAGGTCATAACAAATTTTTTTTAATTGCATTTGAGTTATCTAACTGCTAATAAATAAATAAATTTTATAAAATTTTCAACTGCACTAAAATTCGCAGTTTTTCTCTCACAACAACAATATGAAGTAGACAAATGACTGGGGCTGCAAATATAATTTCTTTTATTCTTGCATGCGTTAATTTAATCCCACTGATTAGGTCATGCGGGTGTGTTCTGTCTGTAGCATTCATTTACATTAGAATTGCCAACATTTTTTTGTTTTTAATGGCCAACATAAAACAAACTAACAGCGATAAAAACTTTATTACAAAGTAAATAAATTTTTGTTGTGGCTACTTGTTGTATATGTTGTTTGTTTACAAATGCTAATTAATATGAAGAAGTCACATTTATAAAGAATTAAAAAGACGAAAAAAAAATTTAAATTTATACACGTAAATCAGTGACAGTTTTATATAGTTGTATGATCGCGAAGTGTAGTGTTTGGTGGCCTATAGGAGGCAATCTCTCTAAGCAAGGTGCTTAAGACGCAAAGCATTTGAATTAAAAAGCAAATTGGTTCGATAATACATTTAATTTTTTTTCATTTTAAAATTATTTCTTCACTCTAATTTATAACATTGCATTTTCCTTAGTTTCTTTAACCGATTGTGGTATTCGTTTACAATTCAATAGCATTTGAATGTGTGTCAGAATGACGGACTGATTGCATGCCGACTTACAAATACGAGTACTTTCAATGAAACATGCTGCAGCAGACATGATCTACGAGTCAAAATAAACAGCAACATTTTCATAAACAAAAACTTTATTTTATCTAATTATTTCAAATACTCGTATTTAATTAGAATGTTTATATTTCGTAGTTTGTTGATTTATTTTTAAAACTTAAGTTTTCTTCGGTCACCCACTTTTCTTTTCAAACATACAATATGTTTTTATTTGGATTTTGTAATATTTAAGAGGGGGAAAATTGTAAAAAAAAATTCGCCTGAAAATGCCTCTGGTTGGTTGGTTACTACTTTTAGACACGAGTGAGTGTATTTTTGTTTTCATTAAGAGGAGTGGTGGTGGTGGTGATGGTTGTTGACTGTTGCTGTTGTTTTAATAAATTAACCACAAACACTCACGCATGCACCCACCACACACTGTTTGAATTTATTACAAAATCATAATTTAGATAAAATGTTTGTTCGCTGAGTTCGAATCCGTGTATGCCTGCCGGCAATTCGCCGAATTCCTGTTCTGAATTTAAAATTTTCTAATTTAATTTTTGTTTTTATTATTTGCTTTTAATTTTAAAAGTTTGCTTGGGAGTGTTTTTTTATTTTTGTTGAACGATTTATATCTTGTTGAACATTTAACCCATTTCATTCAAATGGATTTCGTTATTAAAATGTGGCTGAATTTTTTTATTTGCTTTTTAATCGAAAATTCTAAAATGTATTGGAAATAAAATTAAATGTTGTACTTTTTCTAGTGTTTAATTAAAAATTAGCTTTCTTATATTCTTACAAAATTATCACTTTAGTCTAAAATGTTTTGTTTCGCAAACCTGATCAATATTCGAGGGAAGAAGGGAAAAATCAACATCAATTTAATTTGGTGATGTGCATTATGGGATATTCACATATTGTGTAACGCTATTTGGGAGTTTTTATACCCCCCCCCCCTCCCCCCTTTATAACCCTTTCCCCCTTCGTAAAGCTTTTTACTAAATTTTCAGTATAAATTATCTAATCCGTAACAAATCTTTTTAACCCCTGGGGCGTTACGTAATATGTGAATATGCCCTTAGTGTGGTGTTGTGTTACTGCACTAATAGAAAAATGTATCATCGCATTGATGACGCCTTATAATCAGACATCAATGCTATGACAAATGTCATCAATAAAACGCAAACAGACACCAATCTGATGACAAACGTTATAATAGAACTTTGTCATAGTTTTAGTCTCATCAATTTTATGACTGGAATGTCACTTATTACCCAGTAAAAAAAATAATTGCTTCAAATAAAGCAGGCTTTTACTATGAGAGAATAACCTGCTGATACCGCTGCTGATTTTTGTATGGCGAGTTCCCGGTTTGGAGTACTACATTTTCGATACAAAAAGGGCTTTTTGAAGCGCTAAAAAGCACCACCATTTTCAGCACTAAAACTGTGATTATATGTAACTTTCTCGCTTAAAAATCTGCATTGTATCAGCAGTAAAAAATATGCTTTTTGGTATAGTTTCTTTCATATACGTTCACTGATCTGCAATAAGCTCTTATTTTAAAGCGTATTATTATGCGGTTTATTGCCTTAGTGCTTCAAAAAACATTACAATTTTTTACTGGGTATATATTACACAGGTCTGTGAAATAATACTTTATGTAAGTTTTTTCTCAAACTGTAATTATTTGTTGTTATTGCCGTAAAAGTAACGGGAAACGAATTTGATATGATTCAAAGAATGACACATTTACTAGATAGCTGTGCATTTGTGTTTTTCGATGTATACTTCTCTTTCAAGCGCCATCCAGAGTCCAAGGCTGGTTCGATAAAAGCAAATGATATCTTGTTTGAAGGGCTACTAAATTACGCGTCGAATGGTGGCTAATTGGGTTTGATCACAATAAAAGTCCCTGCGTTATAGTTGGATCGAAGTTAAGATTTTATGAAATTTTTAGAGTTTTTCACCAATTTTTGTATCACAACTATTTTATTTCTTATTTTTGTGTTTAAACGCATTTTTAAAAAGTTAAGGTGTCCGTTATTTTTCAAAGTGGAAATATTTTTGGTCTTGGCCCTGAAGTTTTCAACAGCTTTTGCCTTACCGACTTTTATCTAAGCCGTATATTTAACAAAAAATAGCAAAATATCGAAAAAAAAACCTTAAATATTAAAATAACAAAATGAAGCCCATAAATCTACAAATTTCGGTAAGCTTTTTCGTTCCCAAGAAATTGAAGTTGGGCCGCTGAACGCGGCGAATCTGCACTAAAATTTTTTTTAATCGGGTTTAGTTTTCGAGATATACCGCTCGTTCCAAAATGAAGGCACTTGCACTACATATACTAGCGTAACTGGAGAAAGATTCGCAATATTCAGTAAAAAAGAAAAATTAAAATTCGACAATAAAATTATCTTTAAGGCGAGCGAACATTATTTCGAAATCAACCCGTCAGTTGCAGAGATATCGTAAAAGTTTGAAAAATTTTATACAAAATTTAAAAATTTTTTCACTAAACTGTGAACAAAATCAAAAGTTGTGCATCAAGTTCAATGAAAAATTGCTCATTTCCTTTGAAATATATAAGGCTGCGTTCAGCAACTAGCATTTGGTAATACTTTTCTTCGTCAAAAGTTTCTGTACGCGAACAATTGACAGCGCTACCGCAGATTGCTGCAGCTTTGGTAGCATTTTTGTTAATGTTGCAATATTTTGTTTATCGGTTGCATATCTGTGTCATTTTATCATACCATCTTAAGGCGTGTTACGTCAAAATCGAGTTAACAGCATATTCTGGTTCACCTTCTTACAATCCTCATTTGGGTCCAATCCGTTTTCAAATATATACTCCAATTTTCGAAAAACTGTTCACAGTTTATTTTTTAAATTTCTACAACAATAACACAACAGATCCCTGCGGAAAATTTGGTGACAAATTGTCCAAAAGTACTTATCCTATGACTTGAGAAAATGGGAGCGATACCAAAAGTAAGGAGTAGTGAATGTTGGTAAGAGGCATGTAGTGTAAATGGTCATATATTTACAATTTTCAGTCAATTAGTTGGGACTCGGCCTAGTTTTGAAGTAAACGGCACTGAACAAATTCGATGCAGATGTATCTAAGACCTATCACATTGTATCTAAATAATGTTAATTATCTACCTCCAATGAGACAGCCATGCCACTCAGGAACCAGTCGTGTAACTATATTTAGATATTAACATCAGCTTAACTGCTATTTATAGTTTTGAAATATAAATGCACCTGTGGTCGAGTGGATAGTGTGCTAGCCTGTCATGCCGGAGGTTATCGGTTCGAATCACATCAAAGACTGCTTAAAATTAAATACAATTTCTACTTGCATTTGTAATAATAAAAAAATAAATAAATTCAACTATTAATCAATTATTACAGCTAAATGTCGGAATAATATTTATATATAATTTATATTATTCTACACCGATTGGGTCTCCATAAGATAGTTTAGTGACAAGTCACAAAGTGCATAAAAAGTATCAATTAACCCCATCTTAGACCATCCCCATGTAAAAGTGACTGGTCCGCTTCATAGGAAGTGTTAGAACTCGGACTGGTCCCTAGCACCTGGGGACTGGTCACGTGACTTGCTTTGTGCCAGTTCCATTTACCGTAGGGATTTTACAGTAAATCGATAATATCTCCAAACACGATTTTTAGACTTAAGATGTTATGAGAAAACGACACAGATTTACAATCTTAACATTTAAATAAATTTAAAAAATTATATTGTTGCATTTATTATCGGCGAAAAAGTAGAGTAGTAGTAGTAGTAGTAGTAATAGTAGTAATAGTAGTAGTAGTAGTAGTAGTAGTAGTAGTAGTAGTAGTAAAAGTAGTAGTAGTGGTAAAAAATTAGGAAACGGCAACTCCATCGACAACCAAAACAACAAAAGCCTTTTATATAAACTAGAATCCCGCCCAGTGGTCGAAATTCTACCACTTTATCCGTAATCGGATTTGTTTGTAACCTGTTCTTAAGCAAAAAATATATTGTGCATATCTAGAGAAAAATACCTGTTAAACCATATATATTTCATCAATATTGGTGGACAATAAGATACTTAAAAGTGTACGACAAAAAATTGTGTGGCCTATTTACATATAAGATTATTATTTTACAATATAAAGCGTATTGTAGGCTTAATTTAAAAATAAACAGCCACAAAAATCATTTTATATATCAATCTGCATATTCTTTATAATACTGATCAATAAATTTTATGCTACGGCTATTTTTTTTTAAGACATACCGACATATTTTTTGAAGAGAAAATCTTTTTCTTTCTGTTACTTAACGCCGCAAGTAAAGTTTTCTTTTCAACAGGTTCGTCCGCAACAGAACAGAACGGAACAGAACAGAAAAACTAACGACTTGTACAGGTTTTTTATTAAGTCCCAGTCCACACGAATCAACTTTTGTTGCTGCAACTTTTTTTTTTGTGTGAGAGTGATGAAATAGAAATATATACCTAATGGATTCCCCTCTCGCTTCTTCTCACTAGAAAATAAAAGTTGCAGCAGCAAAAGTTGATACGTATGGACTAGGACTAACAAAAACCAATCAGCTGATTCGTAACAGAACGGAAAGTAAAGACTACTTCTGCCTTTAGTCATTATATGTATGTCGCATCAATAATCTTTATGTTGACTTTGTGCTGCCCATGATCCAATCATTAGGTCTATGCATCTCTGCAACAAAAATGCCATAATCGTGAAGATGTCAAACAAATTCCATATATAAAAATTTTTGTATAGGTTTTTATATATGAAGTCTGACATCTTTACGATGGTAAACAATAAATAGCTGTCGAGTTGCATTGACCCAATTATTGGATGATGGTGGTGCCGATGTTTTGGATAGTGGCATAACTGAAATAGTAGAGGCGTTAGTTTATAAATGTGCGATGAATTGAGGAGCTTGGGATCAAGACCAACATTAGAAGAAAAAATAAAATAACAAAAAGTAAAACTAAAGTAGAAACAAGTAAAAATAAGAAAAGAGAAATATGTATAGGTTGACTGACATCAATCACAATGATGAAAAGTATCATTGGATAAAAAATAAAGACACTTGAAATATCATTGATATCAAACTACATCAGCGCTATGACGATTTTTCTATCAGCGACATCATATTGATAGCATTTTGTCATTAAATTGATCTCAATTGATCTCAATGACCAGCTGCTGTAAAGGTTGACATAACAATGATGAAAATTGTCATGGGTTCAAAAACGAAGACACTTGACATAGCATTGATGTCAAATTACATCAGCGTTATGACGATTTTTCTATCAGAGTGGGGGTCTACATAAGCCTCGAATTTGAATGTTTCATCCATGCTCTCACATCGATGACCGGACATATGGCTGCGCATTTGTATGCGATAGCAAAAATAACTGAAAACGGGTTTTAATTTAGGGCAGGGATGATAAATGAAAAAATTCATTTCGTACCAATGATCTTCTAAAATAGTACTTTTTCAGCTCAAATAGTACTAAAATCTTTTTGAATTGTTGTAACCAAGAAAGCCACACGATTTTGATTGAGTTTATGTGCTCATTGTGTCAAAGATCAAATATGGCTCTGTTTTCTAAAAATATTTTTGATAAGTTCTTTTTCAAATAATGGTGCCAAAAATCAAAAAATTTTGATTTCAATTTATCTGAACGAAACTTCACTTCTGCCATATAACAAGAAACATACTTACTAGTTTCTTTATTCTTCTAAACTTGAAGTTTGTTAAAAAAATTAAAATTCGTTCACAATGGATAAACAAGTCATAGCAGAAGATATTTTTTTATATTAAAATTTGAAATCCGACATTTCTTGAATAACAACCAAAGTTCTTGAATAAATGCGTAAGTCGAGTTAGCTAGATTTTGAGTTATTAATGCGAAATAGCTCTTTTTTAAGCGATCTTTAAATGAAAGTAAACATTTTCGCAATATCATGGACCAGTCTGGATATTTTTTCATGCACAACAAACAACTTGATTTCTATATTGATTTCATAAATTTTCAGCAATAAAGACTTAAGTATTCCTGTGTGATGGACTATTAAATTTAAACACACAAGCAGAGCTACGATGTTATTATCTAAACACATTTTGAAATCTTTTGTCTGAAAATTTTATACAAAGTTATTTTATACAAAGTTATTTTGGCAAATATATGCCAAAAGTGTTAAAAAAATCAACGATGTTCATACCGTGGACAAAATTTCAGAAACATTTTATTTTGCTTTACTGAAAAAATCACTTTTAAAACATACGCCTTTATTCAAGAAAGCCAATGATTTGTTTATAGAATATGGAGTTTGACATTAAACTAATCCATCAGCATCCGCTGTTGATATTTGTCCTTGAACACTAACAAGTAAATATTATAAACTGTTCTCTCAAGACCGCCTGTTATGTATTCTCCTTAAATAAGTATACAAATCCAGTCACGAAATAACAGCCTAAGTAGACTAAAGAGAGAATTAAGTTAAGGGCCAAAGTAGAGATAAATTATTATTGAATAATAAGTGGATACCAAATAGTACCAAATCAGTCACGGGGCTACCATCGTACTTTTTTGGTTTCAATAGTACCAAAAAAAAAAATACAATTGTACCAACTTTATCATCCCTGATTTAGGGCATTAAGCTCTTCATGTTCTACATATTTTTATTTAAAGGCGCCAAATTTTTTGCAGGCCAGTATTACCGGCATACCTTCTGGCATATTCGTATGCAAACTTTTTGCTGGGTGAAGTCTATTGAAGCAATAGAGAATTTGAATATTGTTAGGCAAAGCGTTAGTTACGAATGATTGCCATTGCCAGACATGTTATTTAGGAATTTTTAAATTGAAAATCATTTTTTATTATTATTATTTTTTTGTTTAACCTAGACCTTAAAAACCTGGCTCAGAGGTGTACGAGAAGTAATTTATAGGTTTTTATTTTTTAGTTTTTTTTGCCGCAATTTTGTTTCATCTACTCTTAATTTAATTTCTTTAAATATTTTGTTTGCAAGTATGCATGTAGTTTTGTTTTTCGGTTAAAAATAATTTCAGTACTTTGTTTTTAGTGCTGCTCAAAGATATAAAAATTTTAAAATTACTTTGTTAATGTTTCGCCCCGCCCGACTGTGTGTTGGCAGCAAACGAACTACTGGCACAAAGACACAATGACGGTTCCTAAAAGATGTTTATTTTGTACGTTTTTGTGTTGGCAGTTTTGCCAGTTTGCTGTTGTTTTTTTTTTTGTTTTTTTTTAATTTAATTTTTCCGCATAAATATATTTTTAATTTGATGTATATGGATGTTATTATTGTAGTTTCTTTTTTAAATATATTTTTTATTATTAATGTCTGATAGTTAACGTTGTTTGGTTGGGTTTCAATAAATTTGTTATTGTTGCATAATATAGAATTAATAATAATAATAATAAATGTCGGTTGGCTGGCTGATCGCTCGGTTGGTTGGTGCTATTGTCGTAATAAAATGTCGGAGGTGTCAGTCAGTCTTTAAAGAATAGATAGTTGATGACGCGGATGATGTCATCAGACTGTGCCACTAGCAAAAAGTCCAGCCATTCGTGTAGTTTTTGCCACTAAATTGCTACACTTCAGTCATAATTATGGTTCGTTGAGTATTTGGCTCTTAGTTTTTGATCTGCTTTTTTGTTCTTCTTTCTAACAAACCAAAATGTTTTTAATTTTAATCTTATTTTGTTGCTCAAAAATCTAATTTAAGTAGTTTTGTTTTGAAAATAATTAAAAACGGCCAACTTACATGTGTGTAATTTTTTAAGTAATGGAAATATAACCATATACGGACACCACGACATGATAAAAGACCAAAAAATAAAAGACTCGTGTCTCTCAGTTTTGCCCCAAGTCATGCATTTTTTTTATGGGCCCCCAAAGATTTGGGGCCTCGGTGTCATTTTTGCAAAAAACTGATAATTTTCTCAGGCTCATTCATATCTTGCAAACCGTTCAGAATTTTGATTTACTCTCTGAAGCAAAGATGTAGCACTTGTCATAGAGAACAAAAACTCTGAACATGTAAAATCAAAGAAACTTCATCTTCAAGATCAATATCTCAAAAATATTAAAAAAAAAATCGATTTTTTTAGCCTTTTTTCCCCTGTTCAGATCCATAGGTAGCAAACCGTTCAAAATTCAAGAAAACAATCAACTACAAAAATGTACCTAAGATTTCAATAAACAACTTTTGAAAACATATGAACTTCCTAGGAATGATTTTTAACACCGTTTAGGTAGCGCTTAGGTAGCCGCAAAAGTAAAATATCGAATTTTTTTAAGTTTTTTGCGATTTTGATCTTGAAGATGAAGTTTTTTGATTTTATATGTTTACAATTTTTATTCTTTATGACAAGAGCTATAACTTTGCCTCAGAGAGTAAATCAAAATTCCGAACGGTTTGCAAGATATGAGCCTGAGAAAATGATCAGTTTTTTGCAAAAATGACACCGAGGCCCCAAATCTCTCGGAGCCCATAAAAAAATTGTATGACTTGGGGCAAAACTGGGAGACACGGGTCTTTTTTTTGGTCTTTTATCACGTAGTGGTGTCTGTATATGGTTATATTTTTTGCGTGTTGCACTGTGTTATTATACTGAGGCAAATCAGACATTTTGAATTTTTTTGATATCCTTACTTTTGTGATATTTTTTGAGGCATGTTACAAAAGAGCCTTCCTGTGAAATTTTGAGAAGTTTTTCATTACTCGTTGACAAGATATTGAATTTAAAAAAAACACTTTTTAACCGACTTCAAAAAAGAAGGAGGCTATCAATTCGTGTGTATTTTTTTTAAAGTTTGCACACGCATAACTCTGTCATTTGTAAACCGATTTCAAAATTCTTTTTTTGTCTGGAAGAGCATGCCTGCAGTTTCGTCCTATACTTTATTTTTCCAAAATCGGAGGGGTAAGTTTGCTCCCCTCATGCATAACTCAGTCATTTGTATATCGATTTTCAAAATAGTTTTTTTTGTTTGAAAGGTTTGCCTGCAGTTTTGTTGCATAATTTTTTTATCGAAAATCGGTGGGGAAATTTGCTCCCCCCAAGCATACCTCTGTCATATGTGAACCGATTTAATTTTTTACTCGCAGTTTGGTCCCATACATTTTTGTCGAAAATCTTTCAAGCTTCATACTCAACTGGAACGCCAGAAATCATTCAAAACTTAATATGCGTTTGAGGGCTAATTTAGTACTTATTCACAATAGGAAATCTTGTAAGCCTTACTTTTTAGGTATAAGACTTATTCAGCACTTTCGTCTAAAACACCACGAGGAATATTTTTGTAGAACAATTTAGCCGCTATATGGACGCTGAAGGGGAGTTTTTTGCCCTTTTTTAAGAAAGGTGCAAAATGACCCACACAGCGAGGAGTTAGAGGGTAAAAATATTCCACAAAAATGTTGCTTGTGGTGTTTTACATAAAAATACTGACCATATCTTATACCATAAACGTAAGACTACAAGTTTTCTTATGCTTTATAGACAACATTTTTTGTTTTTAACTTTAATAAATTAAGTAAAGTGCGACTTTGGCTTGCACACAATATGTTCCGTACGAATACACATATGTATGTATATCATTTTCCGTTTTTGCTCCTTTTTTCTGTTTGGCAGTTTTTTCGTTGTGCTTTTTGTTTAATTTTGGTTTTTCTTATTTTTTAAGTTATTTTTCGTTGTTTCGGCAATTTTTTTGGTTTCGGCGCTATTTTCGTGAGTTTCTCATTGTTTTTTTGCGATTTTTAGTTTTTTGCAATTTTTGTCGATTTTTTAGTTTTGGCGATTTTTTGGTTTTGGCGTTTTTTTAAACGTTTTTCGCTTTTTGACGATATTTTTAGTTTTAGCGATTTATTTTCGTTTCGGCACTTTTTTCAGTTTTCGCGCTTTTTTCGGATTTGGGAGTTTTTTCGATTTTTGGTGATTTTTTAGTTTTAGAGACTTTATTTTTGTTTTGACACTTTTTTCGCTCTGGCGATTTTTTCGGTTTTTGGCGATTTTATCTAGTTTTGACGTTTTTATTTTCGTTTTGGTGATTTTTTAAAATTATTGTAGATTTTTTTCGTTTTTGATGATATTTTTAGTTTTAGCGTTTTTTTAGTTTTAGTGCTTTTTTCGTTTTGACGACTTTTTTCGTTTTTCTAGTTTTTCTGTGATCTTTTTAGTTTTGACGATTTTTTGCGTTTTAGCGATTTTTTTTAATTTTGGTGCTTTTTTCTTTAAGCACTTTTTTCATTTTAGCGATTTTTCGTATTGACATTTTTTAATTTTGAAATTTTTTAGCTTTAGCGTTTTTTAAGTTTCAAGATTTTACCTCGTGCGGTTTCTAAGATACAGCTAATTGTCTAAATTACATAGACAAAATTACATTAACTGATAGAACACCCTCTAGTTTTATTGTTTTAAATATTGGTGTTAATTGGTATAGTCTATTCTACAGACTACACCAATTAACACGAACTTTGAAAATTTAAAGTGTCTATATATAAGAGTCTGTATATTACATTACTATTGCAACATTTTTCGTTGCTCGCTTTAGAGCACCCTTTGATTTTTAGCTGGCATATATTTGTTGTTGTAGCGGCCAACGTTTTACATATTCTGTGAAAATTGCAGGTCCGTAGCTCTTACGGTTCCCGAGAAAACAGCCTGTGACAGACGGACAGACAGACAGACAGACGGACAGCGTAGCGAAAACAATAGGGTTCCCTTACACTTTTGGTGTACGGAACCCTAAGACTTTTTTGAGGGGTACTAAAAAATCTCACAAAATTGTAGAAATAAAAAAAGAGGTTTTCAAACCATCCAATTTGGCGTGGAAGGCCCCACATAGATCCTTAATTTTAAGTTTTGCTTTCTTAACTCTATTAAAGCATTAGAATGTCTTTAATATATTTTCAATTTCAAAAGTCCTTTTTAAATAACTTAACATAAAACTACCTTCAATTTAGTAACTTTTTTTGTATAGACAAGGGTTGTTTTTGCTTTAAGTTTCTTTACCGGTATTTTTCTATGCGTATAGCAAGCGCTCCTTTATCGCACAAAATATTCTTCTAAAGTTTTATTCAAGTTTCATTTGGGGTTGCTTTTTTTTGCTACTATTGATTGGTGGTGGCTGCTCTTAAAAAGAGTACGATAAAATACCCGGCAAACATCCGGTATTTAATGCGTAACGCATCCAAACACTTTTTCATTTAAAGAAATTCTCATAAAGGCATTGCTATAAAAGTAAAAGTCGTAGAAGCTTTAAAACATGAATATCAATTTCTTTTACTGGAAATTCGAATTACAAAATGTACAAAAGTCATGGAATAAAAAGGTCTTTATAGCACA
Organism: Panzeria rudis; assembly: GCA_956483635.1. Lineage (NCBI taxonomy): Eukaryota > Metazoa > Arthropoda > Insecta > Diptera > Tachinidae > Panzeria > Panzeria rudis. Next base: position 173,874,914 of record OY101448.1, read on the forward strand.
TCAATGTTTCGTATACTGTATGAACATTTTTGAGATATAAAGTCTTGGTGTAAGAATTACACTAGTTTACAAATTTAATTTATTTTCTCATAACCTAAAGAAATGTTTTCTAAACTAATTGAATCTGTCACATCGAAAAGGCAACACGAATCCATTAAATTAAACTTTTTAGGATTAACAAGATTATATTTATTATAAAAAGGCAATGGTGATAAAATAGCTAAACATACACAGACACAACGAAGATTTGTTATTACAACTAATTTGTTTGTACTTACAATTAAATAATTAATTGAATTTGAACTTACAAAGATTTTCGTAAATACAAATACGAAATTTTGTACGTTAAAAAATCGCCAAAATATTTGCAATTACATTTTTTGTTGTTTCAACAAAGTGAATTATTGAATTTTCGAGCGAAATCAGATTAAAATGATTGTTATATGCACAATATGTGTTGTTGACTTTTGACAAAACATTTTTGTTATATTTAAACAAATTGCAATCGGTAATTGCAATTGCTGTCTCTGTTTGGCGGCACCAAGGCAGAGTTTGTGGACTATAGGTATACACCAGCAGAATGGAATACGTATTTTCTGTGCCGCAACGCCCTTCGTCAGCATTCAGGTGTCTTGGGTTTCGTTGAAACCTAAACAACATTTTATTGTTATTTCAATTAAAATTATTGTACTGTTAACATGCAGGCACTTACACGACTTATATTACAATAACTGGAGAATTGTTTGCCCTATTTGGTAAAAAAGAAAAACCGAAATTCGGCAACCAAAATTATCTTTAAGCCTAGCGAACGTTGTTTTGCCATTGGTTTTAGAGATATCGTAAAAGTTTGAGCATAAAAATAAATTAAAAATCCGTTATCTATAGTCAACAGCGCCCCACGACTTTATTTTAGTCGGATCAACGACCTATGTTGATGAGCAGGGTGGTATGGTAGCTGGTACCTGGTATTACATAATTATTTTTCAACTTTTAGTGCATTATTATCTGCATCATTATTATGTTTCATTACAATAAAACCATTGAACTTGAGAATTTTTTACTTATTTTATTTGCAAAGAAATCTGGAAATGCCAAATTATATAAAGGCGTTTTGATTCGATCATATCTATTAAACTAAATACATATGTAATTCAAGTATTTTTTTTTTTTATTAATTAAGTTATGACTTTTGTCGCACTGTATAGGTTTATATCCAAAGAAATTTAATTGTTTTGGCTTGAGTTCGGTTTTAATTTAATTTTTCAATTAAACTACATTTTTATTTAGAGATAAATGTGAAGCATGTAGACAAAGAAAATTTTTACTGCACGGAGGGTTGAACTGGCATTTCGATAGCTCCCGCTTATCTCTTCAGAGTTCTTTTCCGCTTACACCACTCGACGAAAGCCAGTGGTTTGCAGTCAAGAGTTGACTATCATTTACTTTTAATCAAGTCATACTGTCACTCTTAGAGATGTATTTCATTTGATAGTTATTGAAATTCACTTTTTTCTTTAAGTCTTGTGTTAAGCTTCTTTTATTATTTCTCTGTATAATTTCCAATATAATTAAATTTCTTTGGGGTTTTTTTTTTATTAAAAATAAAATACTGTATTTCAATAAAAACGCTGAGGTCTTGGGTTCAAGACTAGTTGCAGGCGAGCCAACAACATTATGCATTTTTCTCATATGCATTGGTGTGCTATAGTGTTGGTTGTTGTTGGATTGTTAAAGTGATGAAGGCATAGCACTGATCACTTTGACAGTACCGGCAGCGATTGATACTAACATATCCTAATGCACTTCACAGCGCCCTCCTTCGTCGGTATTGTAGCAGAACCGTCGGCGAAGTAAAAGAACTAATAAAATGGGCTACACAGCTTGATCAACTCAATGCCTCTACTTGACACCAGAGGGGCTTGCAACACTGCTCTACAGAAAACGCGCAATAGCAGGGTTGTAAGTGAATTAAGCTTTCTATCTCTCTACCACTTCACCACCTGTTCTCTCTACACTATCCCTTTCCCAAAGAAGGTAACACATTAATTAATTAACTGGTAGGCATTAATTGCCTGATTGTGTTACTTCTCTTTAAAAAAAAATAGCTTACATGCATAACCTTCTGATTTGCATGAACATTTTCATCAGTTTTCATATTTTCATATTTTACTAACTTCACCAAATTTTTTCTAGCACGAAATATGGCTTTTTGCGAAAACCAATTATGAATTTTTCCTAGTAAAAGAGTTCTCTATACACTCTAAAACATTATTTTAAATTTACGATCATATATTGTCTAAATTTGTGTTCAAAATTTCTCCTTGTCTAGAATTACATCGATTTTGTAGTTATTTGATTAAAGAAAAAACCTTTCAAATTAAATATATTTAGGTCCAAGTGGAAAATATATAACATAAAGTATATTACGGCTATGGCTGAATGGTAGATACGTCAGACTATCAGTCAGGAGGTCGCGGTTCAAACCTGCACGCAGCCAATCGCTTTTTTAGCAAGAACATTTTGTTCAAAAATAATGCGTGTGTAATTTTAGGTCGATAATAATCTGTAAAGTGTTGACGACTATTATCGACCTAATTTTCAACAAAAGTGTTTTAGAGTGTAGAACTGCCTAGTAATATGATTATTTCGAACGTATTTGCTTGTGATTATTATTTGCAAATTGCCACCAAAATACCACTGTGCGCCGTGATGGAATCTGCACATTGGGTAAATTTTCTTTGAATAGAAGAACACCACCTAAGCTTTAAGAAATATTTTTGACCACAGGAAACCAACGTGCCTGTATACATTTAAAAGTGACAAAATATGCATTTAAAATTGCGAAAATAGCATTTATTGCCAAAATATACAAATGTATGCATTTAGAACCAAAATATGCACCAAAATATGCACCAAAAAAAGCATTTGCATGAAAAGCAGAGCTCTGCTCATTACCCAAACTCATAAATGTTTGTTTCGCATTGAATTATTTGTTACCTTTTAACTATGAAATTATTCATCGTCCTTATCAACTTTATATTTTACTAATGGCGTTTTATTTATTGAAAAAAAATTTGCATTTTTTTTCTTTTTTCAATGAAATTTTTCATCCCTTTTGAAGGTCAATTTTTGCTTTAAAGGAACGCCAGCCAAACGCCAGCCAAATTGCTATTTATTTAATAAAATGTAAAACAAATTTACATATTTTTTTTAGAAAAGAATATATCATAAGACTTCGTAGAAGTTTGCACACTCACTTACAAGAAAGTTTATTATCTTCTTTTTATAGGATTTGTTTTTCTCTTGAACTCTGCTTTAAATTATAAAATTTATCCTTCAACTATTTCATTCTACGCAATATTTTTATTCACTTTTATATATCTCCATCCCTCTCGCTAGAAAATTATTACTCATTTGTTCCCCCAATAAATTTTGTTTTTATTTTTAGTGTGCAAGTAAAATAGTCTAGTTAGTATTCAGTTTAAACTTATACATACGAGACCAATAAAAAAATTATAGAAACTATTGAAAGTGGGACAAATAAATGTGTTGTTTATATTTTGCAAGGAAAAAATTTATATATTTCTAGATTTCCTAACAAACACTATACTGGTGAACTTTAACCACCAACAGATAAAGTTGTCTTTATGGAATATCATAAAATGTAACAACATTAAAGCGTAAGTTGTATACATACTCGTACATATGTATATATTGTATTTCTGTATGTATTGTATAAATGTTATATGTAGGTCACTAGGAAGCTACAGTGTTTTTAAGACGTAATAACTTTATTGCCTTTGGATGAATATGCGTGTGTATGTACTTAACATTGGAAACTCCTTGCAGGATTTTCAAAGCTTACTTGCACATACATACGTATGTATGTATGTACTACGTATTTATGTACATACCTAGCAAAATTATTTTTGCCGATTTCGGTCCGAAGTCGGTCAGAAAGTCTATACAAGATGCCGAATTCGCATCCGAAGTCGGTCAGAAAACGTACGGGAAATCATATAAGTGGTTGACAAGATACCGGACCTTTTTGTCTGAGGAAATTCTAAAAACTATGCCTAAACTTATTTAAAAAAAATTCGATTTCTCCCACAATTTTCTCGACAATAATATTATCTTTAAGTCACACAAATATAATTTTCTAATCAGCTTAGTAGTTTCAGAGATATGGTGGAACTTGTGCATATGTATATTGACTTAAAGCGTAAAATGTTTTGAATAAAATAAAATGTTTAACGAATATATACATTAGAGTGGTCGTAAAATATTAAAAGTTGTATTTCTTCATACCCTAAATCGATGGGTATTTATAAAAAGATTCCTTAAACATTTTTCAGCTCAATCAGTTAAGATTGATGTGTATCGTACGCCCACCAAAGTTTGAGCAAATGCCCTTTTTCTGACTTTTATATCTCATAACTTAATAAATATAGCATTTACAGAAAAATATTCTTCTTAAAAGTTGTTGCCTGTGAAGTTTCCAACAGTTTTTGCCTTACCGACTTTTATCTAAATGAAATATTTAATAAAAGAAACAGCAAAATATCGAAATAAGTTCATAACGATTAAAGTTTGACAAATTTCAGTCAACTTTTTCATTTCCTAGAACTTGAAGGTGTTTGCTAGGTTATTTGGGAGGCTGAACTCGAATCTACACAAAATTTTTTTTAATCAGCTTTAGTTTTCGAGATACATACACTCTAAAACACTTTTGTTGAAAATTAGGTCGATAATAGTCGGCAAACACTTTACAGATTATTATCGACCTAAAATTACACACGCATTATTTTTCAACAAAATGTTTTTACTAAAAAAAAGCGATTGGCTGTATGCAGGATTGAACCGCGACCTCTTGACTGATAGTCTGACGTATCTACCATTCAGCCATAGCCGTATTATGCTTTATGTTACATTTTTTCCACTAGGACTAAATATGTTTAATTTGAAAGGTTTTTTCTTTAATAAAATAACTACAAAATCGATGTAATTTTAGACAGGGAGAAATTTTCAACACAAATTTAGACAATACATATATGATCGTAAATTTGAAGTAATGTTTTAGAGTGCATGTATACCGTTATATCAAAATTTAAGGCATTTGCATAACATATATTAGCATAACTGGAGAAGGCCCTATTCAGTAAAAATTTGAAACCAAAATTCGACCACAAAATTGTGTTTAAGCCAAGCAAAAATTATTTCTAAATATGTTCATTAGTTTCAGAGATATCGTAAAAGTTTAAGCAACAAAACTTCTAAATTTCATAAAATATTTTAAAAGTTCTCTCACTAAAGTGTAAATAAAATTAAAAGTTGTGCAAATAATTTCAACAAAAAATGCATCATTTCCTTTGGAATATAAAGGGTGTTTTTTATTGAGGTATAGAACTTTAAGTTGGCATCACTTTTTTAACTGGCGGCCATTTTGTCAGCTGTCAAGTGATTAATATTTAGTTTGGTTTGCCATTTCATCATGAACAGGTTGACAAAAGAACAACGCTTGCAAATCGTGCAAATTTATTTCGAAAATAATGGTTCAGTTCGCGAAGTTTACCGCAAGCTCCGTCCATTTTATGGTCGACATAATCGTCCATCAGAGCAATTAATTCGGTTAACCATGGATCGTTTTCGCACTACGTTTACTCCATGTGATAATACGCATCCGCAGAGACGTCGAACAGTGCGCACCGAAGAAACAATTGCCGCTGTAGAGCAAAGTGTTGAAGAGGACCCGAATGAATCGATTCGCCACCGTGCACAGCAATAGAGCCATGATAACCGACTATTTTGTTCCCGAATTGGATGGCATGGATGTGGATGAGTTGTGGTTCCAACAAGACTGCGCTACATGCCACACAGCGCACGTCACAATCGATTTATTGAAGGAAACATTCGATGAGCGCATAATTTCGCGGAATGGACCTGTCAATTGGCCACCAAGATCGTGTGATTTGACACCATTGGATTATTTTCTTTGGGGATATGTGAAGTCGTTCGTCTACGCCAACAAACCAGAAACGTTAGGGGACTTAGAAGCCAACATTCGTGGCGTTATTGCCAACATACGGCCCCATATGCTCGAAAAAGTGGTTGAAAATTGGACCTGTAGAATTGGCTTTATTCGAGCCAGCCGCGGCGGCCACATGCCCGAAATCATATTTAAACATTAATGGCATAAAATTATCCTTCCAATAAAGCCAAATTGATGGAAATTAAAACGACTTTCTTGTGTTTTATTTCAATTCGAAGTTCTATACCTCTAAAAAAAACACCCGTTATTAAGCTACATGATACCACAAAAAATTGGATCATTGCTGTATTTTTATTTTTTAAAAAGACAGCAAACATTTTAAATTTTTAATGAAATTTAAAATTTTTAGGCTCAAACTTTTACAATATCTCTGAAACTAATGAACAGTATTAAAAACGATGTTTGCTCGGCTTAAAGATAATTTTTTTGTCAAATGATATGTCGGGCAAGTGGCTTCAATTTCGGCATAACAGTATACCTCGAAAACTAAAGCTGATTCAAAAAAATTTAATGCAGATTCACGTTCATCATGTCAAATAACTGAAGAAACAACTACAATTTCTAGGGAACCAAAAACTAAATAAACTAAAACAAAACAAACAATAACTTCCAAAGAACCACAACAAAATGTTTTTTCAACAATGATGTCATACTTGAGAGGCCAATATCTTGAAGCTTTCACAACTTCAAATACAATCCTTCGAAAAACAAATACACTTTGTGTGTATCATCACGAATGATACCACAACAATCCGGTTGTACTTCTATTTCCCTTTCTTGCTATTTCTCCAGTTTAGATTTCAACGACCACAACAACTATACGGGCAGGTTCCTCACAGTCAGTAATGGTTCAGAATTCAACTAAAATCTATTTAATGCCATAAACAGCCTTTGGTCTTAATAAAGCCTTATTTGTGGCCTGTTTTCTTCTGTATGTAGACAACAAACAGTGTTGTTAGTCTGTGTTTTTGTTCTTCTCTTTTTTTCCCATTCTCACTCTTTGTATGTTACTTTCAAGTTTAAGTTCAAAATCGCTGTAGAACAATGAAAAAGTAACAACTAAACAAACCAAAATAAAATAAAACTAACAAAAAAGCTTTTATTTGTTTAATTCTGTTCTCATAATCTTTGAAAAGGCAAAAATAGAACTGAAAAACAGATGGAGGGACGGACGGACGGACGGACGGACAGATAGACTGATAAATCTATGTTTGTTAAATATGGAGAAAAAAGGCCTTCAATTCCGCTTGTTTGTCAAGTGCCAGCCAACAACAATAATAAAACAGCAGCATCACTTCGAACATATAATCGCATAAAAAACTGGTTAAATCCATATTAGACATTTAAGGAAATACTCGTTGTTGTCTTTGATTTTGTTAATGGCTTAAAAAAGATGCGAAATTAAAAATACAAATTCCAAGGTTTTCATCCATATCCGCGTATGTCTAAAATCAAAATAATGTAAAATGCAAAAAAAAAAAATTAGAAGCCGAAATAAACCACTCGTATATTTCTTTTGTATGTTTTCAAATAATTCTAACATTGAAAAGATGAATCAACGCCATGAACATAAAATATGAAATGAAACTATCGGCCATGTTCTGTATTTCATATGGAATTAAAATGTGCGGAATTATCAAAGCATTGTTGTTGTAAATTAATATTTATAACAACAATGCTTTGATAATTCCACACATTTTAATTCCACATGAAATACAGACCATACCCGTATAAAACAAAAAAGCGTTAAACAAAAAATCGCCAGAACTAGAACAAATCGATTAAACGGGGAAAATTCGCCAAAACATGAAAACATCACTAAAACGGAAAAAAATCACCAAAACGCGAAAAATATTCCGAAACGGGAGAGAGTCGCTAAAACGAGTTAGAGTCGCCAAAACGGAAAAAAATCTAATAAAAAGCGCTAGAACTAGAAATAAATTGATAAAACGAAAAAATCGCTGAAACGGAAAAAGTGACCCAAGCGTTTAAAATAACGGAAAATGAAACAAATTATAATAAATTAAGTAAAGTGCGACTTTGACTCGCACACGAAGGGTTCCGTACGATTTTTTTAGTTTTGGCGATTTTTTGGTTTTTGACGTTTTTTCCACTTTTATATAGTCATATTGTTAGTTTTAGCGATTTATTTTAGCTGTGGCGATCTTTTTCAGTTTTGGCACTTTTTTAGGTTTAGGCGATTTTGTTCGGTTTTTGGTAATTTTTTTAATTTTAGCGATTTTTTGGTTATGACACTTTTTTTCGTTCCGGCAATTTTTTTCGTTTTTTGACGATTTTTAGTTTTTCGCATTTTTTTTTGCCAATTTTATTAGTTTTTGGCGGTTTTTTGGTTCTGGCGCTTTTTTGTTTGAACGTTTTTTCGCTTTTTGACGATATTTTTAGTTTTAGCGATTTATTTTAGTTTTGGCGCTTTTTTTGGTTTTGGGGACTTTTTTCGGTTTTTTTGTAATATTTTTAATTTAAGCGATTTTTTTTTTGTTTTGACACTTTTTTTCGTTTTGGTGTTTTTTTTTTTGTTTTTTGCGATTTTTTTAGTTTCGGCGCTTTTTTTTAGTTTGGCGCTTTTTTCGTTTAGGTGATTTTTTTCATTTTTGGCGATTTTTTTTTCGTTTTTTGATCAATTTTTAGTTTTAGCGATTTTTTATGTTGTGCTTTTTTCGTTTTGCCGACTTATTTCGGTTTTTGGCTTTTTTTAGTTTTTTGGCGATCTTTTTAGTTTTGGTGATATTTTGCGTTTTAGCGATTTTTTTAATTTGGGTGCTTTATTTCTTTAAGCGCTTTTTTATTTTAGCGTTTTTTTCGTTTTGACGTTTTTTTAATTTTGGATTTTTTTAGTTTTAGCGTTTTTTAAAATTTCAAGATTTTACATCTTACGGTTTCCAAGATACAGCATATTGTCTAAATTACATAGTCAAAATTACATTAACTGATAGAATACCCTATAATTTTTATTGTTTTAAATATCGGTGTTAATTGGTGTAGTCCATTCTACGGCCAAAGTTTTACATATTCTGTGAAAATTTCAGGTCCGTAGCTCTTACGGTTCCCAAGATACAGCAGATTGTCTAAATTACATAGTAATATTACGACAGACGGACAGCGTAGCGAAAACAATAGGGTTCCTTTACACTTTTGGTGTATCGGAACCCTAAAAAAGACCAAAATTGAAATAATTGCTAAGCGGAAAAAACCTCCAAAACGAAAAATTTCCCGGAACGGCAGTCGACAAAATTAAAAAAAAATCGGTATATAAAAAAGCGAAAAAAGTTTCCTAAAGCACCTAAGCTGGAAAAATCGTCAAAAATGAAAAAGAATGCCAAATCGGAAGACGCGTTATATCGAAAAAAATCGGCAAAACGGAAAATTTCTCAAAACGTACAAAATAATTACACTGTACAACAAAGCTAGAAGTTCCCCAGATTCAAAACAACTTTTAAAAAATCTCCCCAAAATCTTAGAAGTTCCCCTTATTCTCAGAAGCTTGTACGAAAATCTCCCCTAAATCCCAGAAGTTTCCCGGATTTCAAATTTTTTTTTATAAATTTCCCCAAAATCCTTGAAGTTCCCCGAAAAAAAATAAAATTCAATTATAATTCTTATTAATTGATTTGTTTAGTAAAAATTTAAAATAACAATTAGATCGTAATTTTTATGATATTACTCATAATCGTTACAGTCCCTGAAATAAATTTGTCAAAAGCTTTTCACATTTTGCGAACGAAGCTACCTTTCGGACGTTGATTTCATCGCGGGCGGGGGCAACGAATCTTAACAAAATCGCTCGAGGCGTTCTCTAGTCCTGATAAAATCTGAGGAGCAGCCTCTTCAAAACTCGAACTTTTAGCCAAAATCAGATGATTTTACTTTATTGTGAATAAAATTACCATTTGTCCATCGATTTGCATAGAAAAAAGCTTATTTAATTTGAGGTACAAGCTTTGTGATACAATAATAAAAAAATTAATTATTTACTGCATTGCACTCTTTTTAAATTTAAAACAAATAAAAAGTTTTCAAGTTGTAAAAAATAATATTTTTCATTACTGCGGTATGAATAATCCCGAAACCATTTATGTCAACATAAGTGGTTCTTACACTAAAGGAATTTTGCTTCATAAAGCCAATGAAACAATTCCATTTCATTTTTTCATTAATCCAATGACAGTTTCACAAATCCAATGAAAATTTCAAGAATATTGTGAAAGAATTTCGTTGGTTGAACTTTAATGAAATTTTTATTGGATTAATGAAAAAAATCTAATGAAATTGTTTAAACAAAAAAAAAAATTTAAATACATGAACGTGTGTATAGATAACAACGCATTTATCAATTTTATGGTTTTAAAAAGATACTATTTGCGTAATTATATCAGTTACGTTGTTTTCAGTTGAACTGGCGCTCCATAAAAATAATAGAAAGAACATCACGTTTTTCGTAATTGTGTTTTTTTATAATAATGATGATGATGATAATAATCATCATCACCACATTGTTAACAATGACGACAAAATTGAATGTTAAAGTTTTTGATGTGTGATTAAAGAAATAAATAAATGAAAAAAACTACGTATTGTAATGTTTTCTTTTTCTACACTTCAATGTTTCAATACCCCTCGGCAATAGTTGTGGCATTAACAATGATTTTTTGAGATTTATTAATGAGCTGCCATCCAGATCTTCTTTAAAAATAACAACAATGTTTTTCTGCAAAGATTTCCTTCTTTTTCAAACCCGTTTGTTTGCCGCCATACTCGTAGAATTAAAGAAAATAATATTTTATTTATAAGAAGTAAAATGTTTTAATTCTTGCGCTACTCAGGCTTTAAAAATTTTATTGTAAATTTATGAAACTTTTAGTGGAACTGTTGACCAAAAGCATGTTCATATATACTTAAGTATAAAATCAAACCAAAAAAGTTGTTTTGAGTAGAGCAAAAATCAGAAAAAATGGGAATGAAGAAAAATAAACCGATGGCAACGCTGGGAAAGTGCACTTAATATCAGCTTGAGAGTGATTTAATTCTCGTATTCAATTTTCACGAAAAAAATTGTCTACATAAGAATTAAAATCACATTCGACAGAGCCACGTGAGCACTGACGATAGAAGTGTAGCGGCTTCCGAAAGTGGCGGTACTCTGTTCTGCTGTGTACGTTGAAAAATTAAGTTGATGTTAATTTTTCCCTTGTTCCTTGAAATAATAATCAATATACATGTTTCCTAAAAAAATATATTTTTCATCATTGCGGTCTGAATAATTCCGAAACCATTGATTATATAAAAAAAAATTGTTGCAACAGCCTTAAGATAATTTTATTTAAAGTTTTTTAGTCGTGTTTGTAATACAATTGGACAACCCTTTCATAAGTTATGATCAAATCTGTGGAGCAGCCACTTCAAAAGTCCCAAACTAAAAAAAAATATAAATAAAAAACTTACCCATAGACTTTAAAATGTCGATTGTTTTTGTAGTTAGGGGACTATAACAGATCAAAAATTATAGTGGTACTCCGTGGCATTTGAGTTGTTGCATAGTGTAATCAAACCTCTAATGCTCAACTGCCGCTTATCTCACAACGAGATGGCCGATCAATTAACATACAACAGAAAAATTTTATTTAGTGTGTGTTGTATGAAAATCGCAATTTTCGTCAATTAAGTACTCTCACATAATTGTGAATAAAATCGAAATTTGTCCATCGATTTTAATTATTTATGGGTCATTTTATTCCTAGTGTAACTTTCTGATAAATGATAAAAATTTAAAATTTTTCCTCTCTAAATTTTTTTTATGAGTTTTCGAAAACAAAATTAGTTGAATTTGGCACGAAAAAAACTTTTCATTGGTAACTTTTGGAAACATAAAAAATTTTACATCAAGGTAATTTTATTCCAAATTTCCTGGCGTTTTATTTTGCCGAACCGAAATGGTACATAAATTCAATGAAAAATTTCATTGATTTAACGAATTGTTCATTCATTTTTACCTAATGTACTAGTACGTTAAATCAATGAATTGGTTCATTAATTTTGTTCAAGAATACCAGCAACAAATGCTTTCAATGAACCGTTTTACATTGAACATCAATGAATATTTTCAATGAAACAACGTATGCGTTCATTGATTCAATGTATTTTAATGAATGTAAGTCAATGGATGTTATTCATTGACATTCTGTGCATCCATTATTCTGTGTATCTAAATCGGACAAACCATTGTCGAACTATGACGAAATATATTATCGTCACCGCCCTATTTCGGGTGTTATATTAGTAATGTCTATACAAAAAAATCTGTACGTGATAGAAAACAAAAACAGACTTGAATTTAGCACATTAAAATCTTTGTATTCCATAGTGTAATATTCAATTAACTTGTTAATGAATTACGTAAAAATCATTATATTAATTACAATATTAATTGGTAAATTTTTAATACAGAGAAAAACAAAAATACGATTTCAATTACGAAAACTGCAGATCCAATTAGTTTTTTTTTATTTAAGTTCAGCCCACGATGAAAATTGTATATGTATTCCATTTCTTGTCACGTGCGACACCAAGTAATTAAGCTTGTATTTCAGAAATATGTAGTTAGATTTTTCTTAAATTTATACTAAGTGAATATCTACTTATGGCCTATAAAAATATATAAAGAATTAAAAAAACTTTCGTTTTCTTTGAAAAGAAAAACAAGCATAATTGCTTGGTGTCGCATGTGACAAAAAATGCCCATAATCAAAAATTTAAATAAAAAAAATTTCAATTACTCGAAATTTGTAAAATTGTTAGACAATTTGTTTTTTGATTATATGAATAATTGATTCAATTACGAAATTAATAAAAGCTATATAATTTTAAATTTTTGATTAAGTGTATTAATTGAAAATTTTTAAGGAATAATTTTTTCTGTGTTTGCGCCTTCGCTAAAAATCAATTCATTTCAAAATTAAATGTTGCAATTTTAAAAGTATTAAAACGTTTTTTCGATTTCATAGTTCTACTAAGTTATTTCTAATATGTAAACAATATTATTAATGCATTTTTTATCTGCTATTGAAGGTCGCAAACATTTAAATATTTTATGTCTACTTTTATCACATTTTTCTTCTGTCTATCTAAAACATTTTGTTTCAATTCAATAAAAAAAAGTATATTCTACATTGAATTTTAAACACTCTACACTACAGACTGGCAGTATTTACTTTATTATAAAGTTTACAAAAAAAAATTAAAGCTCAATGGGTTGCTTCGTAACTTAGATGAACTGACATAAAAATAGGCGCTGTAACTAAGTTTTCAGGTTAAAGATTAAATAAGTTTAACTTTTGGTTAAAAAATAAATTAAGTAAAAATATCTACAGCTTAATATATACCAATCCCAGTTAGCCGGTTAATTTCATATACTCGTACATTGAAAGATTGATAGAATAAAAACTATTTTACGGAAAAATAAGTGTGATGCTCGCAGGACCAATTGTAGTGCCCGTAAGACCCAAAGTTGCACGTTATATTAATATTATATTCCCCAGCTTATTATACTGTGTTTCGAATGCAATGAAACCCTCTTTGAATTCAACCAAATCACTGGGGTATAAATTACATATACTAACAGCCATAATTTTAACACATGCCAACAATTGTTTGTTTGTTGCAGTCAGCCGCTGCTGTAGCAGTTGCAATTGCAATTGCACTTGTCCATGTATTCACATGGTAAATTAGCTGTTGCTGTGGTTTTACAGTCTCAATTGTTGCACATTTTCTACTTATTTATTAATTTATTTAATGCGAATTTTTTCCTTGTTTATACTTTTTATTTTAATGTAAAATTAACATAAATTGTTTGTGAAAGATCAAAAGACTGGCTAGTTGTGTGTTGTTGTTATTTATTGTTGTTGTATATTGTATAATTTTGTATTATTTTATGTTATTTTTTATATTTTTATGTTTCAATATTTTGCAAGCAAAAGCCGGCTTTTGTTAATGACATCATAAAGTATATTATAGACGAGTTGAGATTAAAGTTTATTTATTAATTAATTACACTGGTCCGCAAAAACAAAATCGGTCCTATTTTTAAAATAAGTTATTAAATCAAAGAGATTTAAGGTTATATTAACATTTTGCGCTTCAAATTAACATGAAACAATGATAATTTTAAATCACCAGCAGAAAAACCTTCGAAAACAACGTTATGTAATATGTGAATAGGCCCTTATACAGACGCTTATATCTGTGGCTTGGTGCTAAAAGGACCAATGTCAATATTTAGCTGTTTTGAGTTAAATATTGCATTAGGTTTGTGTTCTTACTCTCTTTTATTTTGCTGAAACAGCCAATGGCTAATGTAGCCCAGAACAGCTTCATAAGGATTTTGCTAGCCAATGTCACTATGAACTCATATAGAAAACTTAAACTTAAATAGCCTTTTTCTTAAAATTTAATATTTTGACATTGGCCCTTTTAGCAGCAAGCCACAGATCTATAGACATTTTAAATTTTTAAAGTTAGTGTTTATTGGTGTAGTCTGTAGAATAGACTACACCAATTAACACTAATATTTAAAACAATAAAAATTGAAGGGTGTTCTCTCAGTTAATGTAATCTTGAAAACCGTAAGAGGCAAACTCTTGAAATTTTAGAACACGACAAAACTAAAAAATTTCCAAATTAAAAAATGTTAAAATGAGAAATCGCCAAAATAAAAAAAGCGCTGAAGGAAAAAAACACCAAAATTAACAAAACTCGTTAAAACGAAAAAATTCACCAAAGCTAATAACGATCGCAAAAAAAACTAAAAAAAATGCCAAAAACCGAAAAAAGTCGCCAAAACGAAAAAAAGCACTAAAACCTAAAAAATCGCTAAAACTAAATATATCATCAAAAACGAAAAAAATCCCCAAAAATAGAAAAAAAAAACACCAAAAAAAAAAAAGAGCCAAGACAAAAAAAAAAGCTCAAAGACTAAAAAAAATTCGCCAAAAATCTAAAAAATCGCTAAAACGAAAAAAGTGTTAAAACGAAAAAAAAAATCGCGTAAATTAAAAAATCACAAAAAGCCGAAAAAGCGCCGAAACTTAAATAAATTGTAAAACTAAAAATATTGTCAAAAAGCGAAAAAACGTAAAACAAAAAAAAACATGCGAAACCCAAAAAAACGCCCAAAAAAACCGGCAAAAAACACAGCAAAATTTAAAAAAAACAAAAATGGCAAAAAATAACGAAAAACTCGCCAAAATGAAAAAAAGCGCCAAAACCACAAAATCGCCAGAACAACGAAAAAATACTTAAGAAACAAAAAATTTTATTAAACAAAAAAGTATAACGAAAAAACTCCCAAAATGAAAAAACCTTTTGTGTGCGAGCCAAAGTCACACTTTACTGAATATATTATTCATTAGGGGCAAATTCATTAATTAAATATTGTGTGGCTGATTTTTAAGTGTTTTTAAACGATTTTTTTCATCAAAAATCCTAGAATAGGTGTTATTATGATTTCAACATATACAAGTTCTCAAATGACTTGAAATGCTCCAATTTGCCATCACTAATTAGTTTTTCATTGTCTGCCCTTTTCTCTGTATTTTTGTAATTTTGTTGAAGTGTCTTGCGATTTTCTGTGAATAATTTTGTCAGAAACGTACATAATCACACTAAAAATGGCACCAATGGGCAAAAATAGGTCGGCAACATCCGTCAACACATAAAATTGTATACATATTTTCAGAACTATAAAAGTTCGCGTCTTAGAACTTTCTATAAATTAATCATTCAGATGTAGATTTTACGAGTAGTTCTCAGATTTTACGAGTAGTTCTCAGTTTTAAAATGATAAAATTTTAATTGATATAATGAATTTTAAATTCATTAAAAAAAACTCTTAATTAAAACAATTTTCACACATCCATCTTAGAAAACTTAATTATGTTCAGTAAAGATTAGATTTTATTTATGCAATTTAATACTATAATATGAATGATCGTGATCGTGATCGTCATCATCATCATCATCATTATTTCACACACATCTTAATAATTAAAATAATTTAAGTTTTTCTTAAACTCAATAATGTGCAACATTTGTAAGTAAATTGTTCATCTTAAATAGTTTCAAACAAATATTTTAGCAATTAAACAACAAATAGACAGAAATTGAGCAATTAATTAAATCGCAATTAACAAACAATTGCTAACTCTAAAAACATTTTATTTTATTTTTTATAAGCGAATGTATGTGATGTACATATTTTGAGCTTCTCGTGCGCTATAGTTTTTCACAGTTTCCCAAAATGGTTAAACTTTATTCAATGTGTTGTTTTACTACGTTTTTGAGTGTTTCGAGGAATGTGCTAAAATACTTTTTTTCATTTATATTGTTTTTATTATTTTTTTTAAATTATATTTTGCGGTTATGAATATTAATTTTATATGATGATCATTATAGTAATAAAAGTAGTAACATTAAACCTTATTTGTTTAGAGCACGTAATGAAAGTACAGACCCAAAAATTGTTATCAAAACATATGAAATAACAATTGAAGGCGGCATAAAACTTTTGATTTTCTTAAAAGTTTAAATAAAATTATAAAAATTTATGTCAAAATATCTGCAAATATGGTGTAGTCAATAACATTGTCAAAATTATTTTGGGCTCTTATTATGGGTTTTCAAAAAAAAAAACAAATGAGTGATTCCATGTAAAACGGCCCTATGCTCTAAGGAAAAAATAATTTTCTTATTTTTAGTAAAAATCTCCCAATTGATGTTTTTTAGAGCATGACAATTATAGAAAAAATGGAAGAAATACATTATTTAATATTTTTTAAGCAATTTGAAGCACTTTTAAATGATCACCCACAAAACATTTTGCTCTCCCTCTTCGTATGTTTAATATTTATTTCAGATTCTCTTTTCTTCCCTTTCTCATTGTTAATAAAAACCCTTATCTCTGAAAAGAATATACTTTTTGCACTTTTTATTGAATTTAAAAAAATACTCAGCTAGAGTATTCTGCTGTCTATTATAGAACTGACAGCAAATAATTTAATATGTTATTATTTTCTTATGAATTATTTTTATATTATTTATACTAATGAAATCAATAAAAAGTTTTATTTCTTCGAATTTCTTAAATTTTCGTATTAGGTCACACCCTTCGGTCACACCCGTCACATTTTAAAAATGGTTTTATGTTAAGAAAACTGATTTTTTGTGAAACAGTAAATACATAATACAGCTCAAAACACTTTGAAGAGACAACTATACCAAAATTATTGTGTACGTTATAGTAAAAATTTTACAGAATTTATGCTGAAAGTCATAATTCTTTAAAACTAAGATTTGTAAGGTCACACCCGTCGCAGATTTCTGACGACCATTCTGAGCAGGAATCGTGTTCTTTCATTGTCCATCCCGTTATTCAACGACCTTAAGCTTAATGGCCTTGCGAATCGCAACCTTTTTTTAAGTAAAAAATTTTATATTCTTTATTTATAACAAAAAATATGTGTCACACCCGGCTAAATGGAGTTACTCAAATGCGAAATTTAATTTTATCGAATAATTTTTAAATAGACTTACAAAAATTGTTGTAACAATTTAAATAATATAAATGGTTCTCTTTTAATAATAGCAAAACATTGTCTCATGTTGAACAATTAAAATAAGAATTGTGCCTCATATTGTATGTAAATTCTATTGTTCGATAGATAACAACACAAATCGAACTAATTATAAAGGACTTTTCAGATTTAACCTTTTTAAAGCCACCAGATAGATGTAATTATGGGACCAAGCTGCAAGCAAACCCTTTCAAACAAAAAAATAATGAAAATCGGTCCATAAATGAAGTAGTTATGCGATAATCAATATTTCGGGAGAGCAAATTGCACCACAGATTTTTGAAAAAAAAAATTTTTTTTAAATATTATGGGACTTGCAGTTTGGTCCCATAATATTTTTCTTTCAAACAAAAAAATTAAGGAGTGAATTTCGATTTTTGGAAAAATATTATAGAACAAAACTGAAGGCAAACCCAAAATTTTTTTGAAAAATAATTTTGAAAATCGGTCCATAAATGACAGAATTATGCGTGTAGAAACATAAAATAAAGTAAACAAAATATACATATGAATTGATAGATAATCGCCACCTTTTTTTAAGCCGGCTAAAAAAAAATACATGACGAATTGATAACCTTTTTCCTTTTTTTTTTGAAGTCGGTTTAAAATTTGTTTTACTTTAAAACAGGATTCAATATTAAACAATTTTGCTTTAACAAATGAACGAGATTTAAGATTAGATTAATAATTTTTCATTTAAAATCATTATGAAACAATTGTAGTTTTAAATTAAGTCTACACTATTGCAGAAATTTAATATGATTTCCAATCAACATTGCGACATGTTGATTTTGCATTGGTACATTTTTCTGTGTGTATTATATTTTGTAATTCTCATTTCTTCTTTGAGAACTTTTTATGTAAACATAAGAGTTTTGAAACTTTTCAAACACAATGGTTGAAGATTGAGTAGTTAAATATCAATTGAGAAGTGCTGTCAGAAAATTTGCCTACTGTTATTATTTTTAGTAGCTTAAGGTTTCTATTATTCCCAAAGTGACATATTTTCTCTCTAAAAATCTGTTTACAATTTAAAATAAGTCCAGTGTACTATTTACACATATTTTTGATTTATATTCGCCTTCAATTTGATTACAAAATACAATTTTATTCTTCTTTTTTTCTCTTACCCACAGTGAATTTATTAAAAAAATTTTTTTTAGTTTCTTTCTAAAAAGTCAAAAGACTTTTATTATTATGTTTATGTCAAAATTTAAATTTTAAGTTTATTTTGAGCAAAATTTTGGATGAAAAAATTTATAATGGAAATGACGACAACTGCTTTTGGCGGCGACCCACATGTGTGTTCGTTCACCACTGATGCTGAAAATAAATTTCAAGTCATAAACTTTATTAGATTCGATTTTGGGAACGTTCAAAGCGAACTAGTTTTGTAAAAATATTTTTAAATATTATGTAAAATAAGTGTGAGTGCAAATGTTTATGTTGTTACGAGGGTGAAGAAAAAAATTTGTTTATTTTCAGCATGAAATTATCAAAAATTCAAATGTCATATTTTAATCATGTGTATAATTAATTATTTATTATTATTGAGGGAATTACAATAAAATTTGAAAGATGCTTATTAATTTCATACATGATATAGAACAAATTTTACTTTGTAAAATTTTTTATTATCCAAAGAGTTTTTAAGTTTGTCGTTTTATTAAAATAATAAGCGCATATTCATAGTCAAAACAAAGTATACTTTAGGAGTTTGAAACCAGTATTTTGTATGGCAATACTGGTCTTAAATACCTAAAGTATACTTTGTTTATGACTATGCGCCATAGTCGGGATGCACTTCCTCGCGAAAGATGCAAAATCGTACTAAAATTCACGTCATCTTGTAAAGGATGCCAGCTGAATTTTTCGGCTGCTACCTGAATTTCTGGAAAATCTTAAAAATACATTGGCAGACACCTACGGCGGTCCTAAGGTCGTGGCAGATGCTTTTCAGAACCCCCTTCCTGTATAGAGTAATTAATACTTAAATTATATCCGTAATACTGTATACATAGGAGTGCTCACGGTTGGTGTGACTTCCTCACTAGTTAGTCTGCGTAGTTTAGCAAAAAATGTATGGGATAGGAGTGAGGGCGGCGCAACCTCCCATACAAATCAGTAACTAATTAACATATACATATCTGGAGAGTTATATCAGTGAGAGTATTTCAACTTAATGTGAGCCAGGAAATTTTACTGGATAACAGCAAAGGGAAGGGTACCTCTCAATCAAACCAATTATTAGTTATCTTCTATCTTGAGGATTATATCAGTGACAGTCTTTATTTTTGGTGTAAGATTGTGCAAAGTTTCACACAAAATATGCGAGGTAGAAGCGAGGGGAAGGGTACCTCCCATGCGATTAAATTTTTTTTTTTTTAATTTTAGGTACCCTTCTACCTAGACGTACCACGTAAAATTTTGGCGTGAATACGTACACTAGTTTCCAACTATCTCACACCAAAAATAAAGACTGAAAGAATTATATGATCCAGATATGACATAATTAATAAATGACTTTCATGAGAGCTACTCTTCCCTGTGCTGCTATCCCGCAAATATTCCGTTTGGTTTCGAACACTAGCTACAAAGTAACTCACACTGATTTGGAGCACTCTGACCAATATACTTCGCCAGATGTACAATATTCGCCTATTATTTTGTGTAGGAGGTAGCACTTCCCTCACTCCTATCCAATAAATTTTTGGTGGATCACGCAAATTGACTAAAAAGTAATTCACATCAAGTTTCAGCACTCTAAGGTATACAGTATTCCAGATATAAGTTCGTTATTAATTACTAAGTACCCCAGCAAAAACTTTGCTTACTGGTAGGATTTAAGTCGTAACTACTTACAATTTGACTCTATAACTACTTATTTTTGTTTGAGAAGTCCAAAAAATAAGGGGTACTCCTCACAAAAGTATTTACATTTTCACAGCAATTAACTAGTTACTATTTGGCTTACTTGAAGCTAAAAAATAAGTAGTCAAACAAAAAAAAAACTAAAATTAAAAAAAAAATTTTATACACATTATTTTATTATTATTTTATTTACGAAGCCGATCGGCTGTGAGTCGGCTAACAGCCGCCGCCGGCGACTTTTGAAGAGTCGTAACCGCCGCCGACCTATACGGCTAATTTTAGGCTTCGGCTTAGCCGTTTTTTTAAAAAGCCCCTTTAAAAATAAAATCCCTTTTTTTAAATTAACAGGAAAATATCTGCCCGCTGCGACCATCAATGGTAACGTAAGAGATTTTGTTGACAGTAGCCGACTTTTACTTGAGGTCTACACGTAACATAATATGTAAAATGAGATTGTCAAATTCAATCGCAGAGAGAATTATGTTACGTGTAGACTTCAAATTAGTGTTATCTCAATGTTATAAAAATTTTTATAAGAGTTCTTATAACAACAATCTTATGAGATGAACTGTCAAAAAACACATGTACGTGAAAATAAAATAGTGTGTATGTGTGAGTGTTTATTAAAATAAATGAAAAGCGCTGTTTTTGCTAAAATTTCTTTGTTAAATAAATGAATAAATGTGTTTAATTGATTTATAAACTAAAATTTGTGTGAAAAATTAAAAATAAAACAACTAATTATGCAAAAGTAGTGCATGTTAACTCGATGAGCATTTGCATAAAATGAAATCTTATAGGAAAAGGACAATTACGTCTTCCCCTAGTATAAGATTAAGAGAAAAATCGACATTTTGTTTTTGTTATTCCGCCTACGGATTTATTTGTCGGCAGCCGCCGCCGAGTTTCTTCAGCGCAAGTCGACTTTTAGCTGCCGCCGATGATATTTGTGATCAGCCGCCGCCGCCGGCAAATCAGGATCAGCTTCGTTCCCTGTACGAGCCTGTGCTCGTACAGATTTGAATACAACTGAGCTATTGTTGACTTATAAGTTTAAGCGACAAAAATTTGTTTTCATATACAAACACATGTTGACTTTAATAGTGGTTGTCTACTTATTTTATCAATACATATCAACAAATTGGAACTACTTTCAGATATTGAGAAAAATACGTTCTAATTTTATTAAAAACTAGGTAGTAGATCTAATTTTGATCATAGTAATAAGAGAAATAAGTACCACTCATTACTTTGTAACCCATTAATAAACTACTACCGATTACAAAAATGACAAAAGCTTATGCTGTGACATGAAGAGAGTTTTCAAAGCCCTCCGTCTGTCATTATATTAGAACCTCGGACGGAAAAAAATAAGTCCCCATCTCGCGTATTATAGGTATAAGACAGTAACTGGAGAAAATGTAGGCTTTAGAATATACCGTAAGTCTGGCGGCCCCGGGCTCTTAACCTATAAACTATTAGATGGCATTTTAACAACCGGTAAAGCTGGAACAATATGCCATTTTCCGGAGATCACTACATCTGCACAACTCATTGTGATAACTATGCTTTTCACCGTTTGACGATGGTATCTTCAAGTGTCTATAAATCAATACTTAAATCAATTCATTGCAAGTAATTTTTATAACGTGAGGGGAGTATTTCACTCGCTTTAACACACATTGAATTTCAATTAAGTTTCTTTTGGTTAATCGAGCTTTTTTATTATCTAAAGATGCATATATAGATGTCATATAAACATAGAAGACTGGTTACAATTTACGGAAAAGAATATGTAGAAAAAATTTTATAGAACATTTTAAATGTTTACTAGTTCACTTTAACGGTAGTTTACTGTTACGGAATAACTTGAAAATTTTCTTGTTTTTTTTTTCTTTTTTTTCGCTATGTCTCTTCCACTATTTTAAAACTGAGTCATGAAAATTGAAAAAAAAAACTTTTCTATTTTATTCGCCTCTCCACAAGACCTTCTATCATTTTACATGTTTCGTATTGAATACTTTTTTCTGTTAATCTTAAAAATGATTTCATATTATTAATCATGTTTTAATAATTAAATTATATTTATTAACTGTAAAAATGTCATGTGCATAAACAATTCATTGTTATAAAGAATAAATATATGAATTTAATTGTTGTATTTTGTTAAGCCATGACGCCGTTTATTGTATTTAAAGACTCATATGTTGCACACAAAAATATATCATCAAGAAAAATCTGAACAAAAACTATAAAATTTTATTAACAAAAAAAAAAAAGAAAGAAGCCAACAATAAATATCAATAATCACGTACAATTCGACAATTTGCAATTGGCAGTCATCTGTGCAGGCAGCCGTTAAGATAAAAAAATTAAATAAACTTATGGGAGATTTGATTCAAAAATGAATGGAAGACTTAAAGGATTGCATTCTTTAACTTGAAAGAAATCTTAAATAAAATAAAATCCACTAAATCTATTTAAGATATTGTCCCAACAAATGAGAAAAACTATTATAATTTTTGGCTAAAGCTCGTTTAATTTAATTTTTCAATTAAACTATTTTTTTCAATTAAATTATTTTTGAGAAAGAAATTTTAAAGCATGTAATAATGGAAAAGACAAAGAAAATTTATGGCTGCTCGGAAGGTTGAACTCACTCACATCGTGATGCTAAGAGAGACCAACCACATCTCATCATTATAATTCTTGTCCACGTAGACCTCACTGCCAACCACGACAGCTACAGTTATTGTAATAATGCAAAACTTATTATCCGTCCGATAAAATTTCAACTTTAACTAAAGCCATTATTACAACAATGGCCCTAAGTATGTCTGTTACTATTTTAATTTTATTTTTCTCTATATTTGATTAACCCATGAATACATTCCTTTAAGCTTCTATAGAGATGAGGCATCAATGAAAGATGTTTAATTTTCAAAAAAATGTGGGACAACTATTTATGATAATAAAAAATAAAATATTTTCATCTAAAATTTTTTTTTCAAGTTGATTTTATTCTTCACATGCGTTTATTTTAAACAAATGTTTGCATTTGTTAAACACATTCACTTATTATGTGTCAAGGAATCATGGAAAATCGTAAATATTCTATTGATTAAGGAAATGAGCTAAAAATACTTTTATCATTTGTTATTGAAAAAAAAAGAAAAATTAAAAAAGCTTATAACTAATTTTAGCATGCATCTGTTAAAGAACCCTGCTGGGTAAATTTTTTAAAAACTGTTTAAAAATACTCTCTATTGGATATTCATAAAATTATGAGCCAATAACAAAAAAAAAATTAATTAAGGGAAGAATTTCTATTCAAACTACTTTAAAAGAATCGTAGTACTTTAAGAGTAGATTACTCCACATATTGTAATCCGTTAATATTTACAAAACTTTTTCTCTTGAACTTTTAATGATATAATTCAGTTTTTCTGTTACAAAATATTGCGTAAAAAAAGAAGAAATTTAATTATTTTGGCTTGAGTTCGGTTTTAATTTAATTTTTCAATTAAATTATATTTTTATTTAGAGATAAATTGAAGCATGTAGGAAAAGAAAATTTTGACTGCACGGAGGGTTGAACTGACATGTTTCGATGGCTCCCGCCAATCACTTCAGAGTTCTCTACCGCGAGCCATCGAAACATGTCAGTTCAACCCGCCGTGCAGTCAAATTTTTTTTTGTCTACATGCTTCAATTTATCTCTAAATAAAAATATAATTTAATTGAAAAATTAAATTAAAACCGAACTCAAGCCAAAATAATTAAATTTCTTTGACATAAACCAATACAGTTCGACTAAAAACTTATGACTTAATTGTAAAAAAAAAGAATTTTTCAAATTGTTAATTGACTGTGAAAAATAACTACTGTATGTAATCAATTCCCTTGAGATTCATTTGCCGTTCGTTGTCATATTAAAATACTTTTCAATTTAATGCCTTTGATTTTCTGTAGAAATTGAAACTTAAGTTGTTTTTCCACGGACAACTAACTGTACGAATTCACTAGAAATAAATGAATAAATACGTATTGAATAACAACATTGTACAGCATTGACCCGATTTCTTTGCACCGATTAATTAATAAAGTTCATTAGATCCTCTATATTCTATTGCAAAATACAGCTTTTTTTTGTTCTTGTTTTTGTATGCAACATTGTGCAAGCTGAACTTGCCACTAGCTGCTGCTCTCTTTTTGTAATCAATTAATTTATTATTGCTGTATTTTTTCAAGCAACCAGAAATTCTATAGTATAGAATGAGTGATCGCTGTTGTTTTCTTTAGTGACTGACGCCTAACATCAAAGAAAGGAGAATCATGATCTTCCCAGTACTTATAGGTCAATAATTAAGGCTTTACTCCAGTGTGCGTGTCATTTAATTAACGCATGAACACTAGTAGTTTACATGAAGCTTAAGCATAAATATTAATGTTTATACCACAGCGGAGCTAATGCGAGTGCAGTGATTTCCAAAGTGTGGAGAGTTTTCTATAAAACTTGTTCGAAGTAGAAAAATTTTCCTACCACTGTTTCAGGGAAAAAATTCCTTGTTTCAACGATTTTTTTAATTAATTTTGACCTAACGTACTTTTACGTCAAATCAATGAAATGGTTCATTAATTTTGTTTAAGAATAACAACATTTAATGCTTTCAATTTACCGTTTTACATTGGCTATCAATGAATATTTTCATTGAAACAACGTATGCGTACATTGAATCAACGTATTTTTGCAAACAATTTATGAATCCAGGTTCATTAAATATATTTCGAATAATTTCTTCAGTGTAAAAACTTTTGAACTTTTGTTCTTAATTTCCTAAATTTTTCTTAGCCTTAAGATCTCTTTCTTCACAGTTTGGCTAACTCTGCTTAGACAATTTGTTCATAATTAGTGATGTTTTAATTTTCCAAATGACAACAAGACTTAGAGAATTGATGTAACGACCAATATTGTTACGCTTTAATGTGTGTCAAATGATTAACAATACGAAGTGTTAAAAAACGACAACTTTGTAGTTTAAACTTAAAAAAAAAACAAAACTTGAAAGATTTTTTTTGTGTTCCTCAATGTGTTGGAGCATTAGCAAAACATTTCCGATCTAATGTTGATCTACATACAAAAAAGAGCAACCACATTTGTTTATGTATAAATGTGTGTCGTTTTTTTTAATAAGTACAATAGTAATTAACATTATCATCGCTATAATTAAATCACTTTAATTGGAAGCAACAATAAAACATAGACAAACCCAATTTATATGGGGGAAAGACAATAAATTAAAATTTAATTATGTACTAAAAAACCTAACCTACTGTGTGATAGTATTGCCATATGATTATTAAAAACAGGGAAATATCTACCCAATATTAATATAAAATATTTTTCGAAAATTTTCGATAGCGATTACAATCGAAATTACCGCATTCGACGCACTTCTCTATGTACGAATTGAGAAGAGCATTTGAAGTTACTATTTAAAAAACACTATTTTCGAAATTTTTTGAAGTCAGCTCTTCAAATTTTGGATTTTATTGGTGTAAAAATTATTTGAAAAATTTTAGTTCCAAAAATATTTCGAAAATATTGTGTCGATTGGTTTATCTATTTAAAGAATGTTAGTGGTGTAAATGCATATACAGGTTGAGTTCCAAAACATCAAAATATATTTGTAGTGATGCAAAGTCTTAGTTGCTTTGTTTTTGAAAGCGAAGTAAAGTTGCATCACTGCAATTTATTTTGATGTTTTGGAACTCGCCCATTCTCATCATTTTTAGGACCTAAAAATTGCAAGATCTAAAAATCGCAAAAATTTTAATTAAATTATATTCAGCAAAGTGTGAATCAAATTTTCAACCTCGCCTTGTGAGAACTTCAAGTGTCTACATATTACGGGTCTAAAGATATGATTCAATGTCAAACGGCAACACTTATGTAGACACTTTAAGTTCTCACAGGGCGAAGTTGAAAATTGCAGGCCATCCCTTCGTGTATGATTCAGACATTGCTGAATATAATTTAATTTAAAATTTTTTTCGATTTTCACAACTTGAAATTTTTAGGTCCTAGATGAGTATGGGTGAGTTCCAAAACATCAAAATACATTGTAGTGATGCATTATAATGCACTAACTGGAAAATTTTCAAAGCAATGTTAGTGGTTCGTTCGAGGCCGGCGCGAATCCAGCCTAAACTTTTGCAAAATTTCTTTTAGAAACTCAATAGAAATGAGGTATATTTTATTCGTTGTGAAGAAGGGGGGAGTGTACAAGGACAACTAGCGGAATATAATGCGTTTTCTGTTCCGCATTACACTTGGACAACATTCTTTATATTATCTATTAGACAACATGAGTTTGCATAAATACACTGATATTTTCGTTATACACAAATATTTTTCATTCTAAATTAAGCAGCAAAATTAATAAGACATGTGCGATATATTGGCCAAATTTTGCAACAGGTGTTGAATATCACGTTCGAACAATTATAATGTTAACAAATAATTTAATAATTAATTTAACGATATTTAAGGCAAAATAATTTTAATTATTTATTGCAATTTGATTGTTTATTGCAAAATATTGTAATAAATAATGTGTACAGTTGACCGCCATTGGTGTAGCTAGAAATTGCTAAAACAGTTTCTGTGGGTCGGGAGCTAAAGCCAATATTAGCCCCTTACACTATACGAATTACTCCAATATTACAAAGTACAAGCATACGTGTCAGGGATGGTATATGAGATTTAAAATTGTACCAATTGTTGTCTAAATCTGTACTTTTTTGGGACCTAATTGTATCAAAACAGATTTTTGGAGCCAGAAACATGTACTAAGCATAAAAAATATATCGCTTTTCCATACATACATAAGTTATGGGCATTTCCACAGGAAAGTCCACTTTTTGGTCACGTGCGTCATCAAGATGTTAAGCTTGTACTTCAGAACCATGTAGTTCGCGTGTTTCTAAACTTTTACTTAATGTAGAGCTACTTACGCCCTACACAAATATATAAAGCAGTAAAAAAACTTGCGTTTTCTTTGCAAAAAAACGAGCATAATTGCTTGGTGTCGCACGTGACAAACAGTGGAATTTGCTGTGGAAATGCCCATATAGTACTATATGTGGAAAATTAAACTGTGTTTAAGTCGGATTTAGCCATTTCTA
Organism: Panzeria rudis; assembly: GCA_956483635.1. Classification (NCBI taxonomy): domain Eukaryota; kingdom Metazoa; phylum Arthropoda; class Insecta; order Diptera; family Tachinidae; genus Panzeria; species Panzeria rudis. The sequence goes on from OY101448.1 coordinate 173,902,664, forward strand.
AACGAAAATAACTCATTAATTAAACCATCATTTAAAGGTAGAAGAATATGTTCTCAATAAATTTCCGAAATATTCGACTTTACTGCAATGCAAATAAATTTTTAATAATTTATTTTTTTCAGACTTTAATACGTATCCTGATCTACAAGAGCTTTAAATTGCTGAAACTATGTTTTGTGATCAGGCCTTATCTGACCACTTTAAATATTCATACCTTTAAGTCGAACTTTGTTCTCACTAGTTCACAAAATTTAAGTCAAATTAAATGTTGAATATGAGTGATTCCACGTAAAACGGCCCTATGCAAGGAAAAAATTATTTTCTTATTTTTAATAAAAATCTCTAAATTGATGTTTTTTAGAGCATGACAATTATAGAAAAATAAAAAAAATACATTATTTAATATTTTTTAAGCAATTTGAGGCACTTTTAAATGATTATCCACGAAACATTTTGCTTTCCCTCTTTGTTTATTTAATATTTATTTCAGATTTTCTTTTCTTCCCTTTCTCATTATTAATAAAAACCCTTATCTCTGAAAATAATATACATTTTTCGCTTTTTATGGAATTTAAAAAAATACTCAGCTAGAGTATTCTGCTGTCTATACAATAGAACGCATAGCAAATAATTTAATGTGTTATTATTTTCTTATGATTTATTTTCATATTATTTATATTAATGAAATCAATAAAAAGTTTTATTTCTTTGAATTTTTTAAATTTTGGTATTAGGTCACACCCGTCGGTCACACCAGTCACATTTTAAAAATTGTTTTTTTGTTAAGAAAACTGCTTTTTTGTCAAACAGTAAATACGCAATACAGCTAAAAACACTTTGAACAGACAGCTATACCAAAATTATTGTGTACGTTATAGTAAAAATTTTACAGAATTTATGCTGAAAGTTATAATTCTTTAAAACTAAGATTTGTAAGGTCACACCCGTCACAGCTGTCTGACGACGATTCTGAGCAGGATTCGTATTCTTTCCGTGTCTACCCGTTATTCAACGACTTTAAGCTCAATGGCCTTGCGAGTCGCAACCTCTTTTTAAGTAAAAAATTTTATATTCTATGTTTATCAGAAAATATATGTGTAAAGTGGTCACACCCGGCTAAATGGAATTACTCATATGTACAAGTGGACGAAAATGACAAAATAAAAATTAAAAAAAGAAATGGAAAAATTATTAATTGTACTAAATAAGCCATTGGTGTACCATTGTACTTTTAAAGTTCGATTTATACCAAAAATGGTACAATTGTAGCAATTTTGCCATCCCTGATACATAAATTCCTTTGAATTCCTCTCAGCCCTCTTGCCTACATAGTAAGAATTGCAGCGACAATGTAAGCGCAATCTAAGGAATTTCACTATCGGTTTGTATAAATAGTCATTACTTTAATATGTTCCTTAAAAGACATCCACTTGCATTGAATTCCTAGACCTGGGCCCCATTTCTCAAAAGTACAAGTTACAAATCTATAACTAAAATACCTACAAAACAATAAAACTTCTACACAATTTATTGCTGGACTGTTTGTGGGTATTTTACTTATAGATTTGTAACTTATAGTTTTGAGAAATGGGACGACCCTCCCTGTTCACTGTCAGCAAACAACACGCTTAAAAAATAGTCTGGTATCATTTGCTCAAACAGCAATAAAATTAAATTTAAATTTGTTGTCTTATTTTTTTATTAATTGCTAAAAAAAGTCGGCTCATTAAACTGTAGAGTGCGCCTTTAAATTGCACTTTGTTCTAATTTCGGAGCTATTTTTTATACATGTTTATTATTCGTAAAGTTAGATTAAAATTAAACTAGACATTAATTGTAATCAGATATGTGCATACAAACATATTCTAGGGCAGTTGCCCATGCAGCCAAAGTGTAAGCAGTTATATAATATGCCCAAATGCTTAAAATTATTTAAAAAAAAATTGCAAACTTCGATGGCTGAATTAAGTTAATTAACATAAACATTTCAAATGTTTGAAACAAACTTGATTTGAGTAAAACAGGGAGTAAAGCAAATACCACAATCAATTAACCGGTTCCAATATTCGTAAGCAAATCGATGTGAAGATAAATGACATCACTACTGATGTCATTCACTATAAAAACAACAATTATAATTTAATCATAATTCAGGCATGGTAAATGATTATTCTAAAATGACACAGAATTTCAAAAGTTCTTTTCTGACAACAAATTATTAAACTAAGAACTAACTGCCAGTTTTTGTAAATAAAATAAAAATTTTCGTTAGGGAATTTATATTGAAACAACAATAAAAAAAACTCAAATTTGATTTTGTTTTTAATTCAAAGTCCCTAACGAAAATTTTAATTTTATTTACAAAAACTGGCAGTAAGTCTTTAACTTCAGGTAAAAACGCTGTCAAATAAACAGGCCCAAAACTAAATCGACGGCATTAGCTTCGAAATGCTATCATATTATTGAAAGCGGCCCATCCATTATCCAATATTATCGCACATGCTATTGTGCATACATATTCACACCTATCGCGAATGAACGTTCCCAAGACAAAACTCCCAAATTTTATGATTTGCTATCGTAAATGTTCCCATAGAAATTTTTTGTGAATTCGTTCACAAACATAAAAAATATGGCATCGCGATTATTTACTCCCAACAACTATTTTACAAAATTAATTCACAAAAATTGTTATTGGGAACAAGAAGTACACATGTAAGTTGCTACATATTTGTTTTTAAATGTCCAACTTTATTAAACTTATTTTATTGAAGGAGTATTAATAAAGATCAAAGTACTTGCTTGGTGGAAGCCATGTCCGCGCACCCAGAGTATGGTGAAATCTCTTTCTTTTCATCAAGAGATGGCCACACAATCCACTGGGGGCACAAAACTTTTTCTAATGTCACTAAAACTTCTGCTAGCACTTCACTAAATGTAGATTGTGCTAAGCCGACATCGATTTGTCTGCCCACCCCCTTTTTGGTAGCTGCCTTCCGCCAAAAATCTTAAGGTGCTAGCCAATTTCACTACGGTGGGTACCGCGAACATTTTACCTCTAGGAGGCAAGTTTTCTTCCAACACGTTCAGTAGGAATTGGAAAGCATCTTTGTTAACTCTATAATATTCCTGAAACCTGTCAAAAACATTTGATTTAGAGACAAACACATTTGAATCTTTAGGACTTTTACCTTGTCTCCGTTAACGATAGCGGATCTGATTCATCGCGTATATGTCTTCGCTGCAATCGTTCCGTGGATTGATTTTCTTCTTCCAAAATCAGGAAACGCAAATAAACACTATTCATTTTAAATTAACACTTTTCTTCACAAAATATACTTTTCTTTTATAAGCACGCAAACTATTTATAAATCAAAACAAACACTTCAAAATAGAAATTGTTACTCCCATGATATTCACAATAGACTTTTTACTCCAAAAAAAATTCGCGATACCAATTTGTTGGGGATGGGAATACACGTTTACTTCCAAACAACTTATTCCCATAACATTCGCGATAGGGGTGATTATTGTCGTTTTGACATACATCGCGACCTTAGTATTGTTTCGGTCCACCGACCATTTAAAAAAAAATTGAGTTAAGTATGGGGTATATATTTTGAATACACTCTTTCAGAATCCAAAAACTGTTTCACGAAATTGATCCTGCTTTCTTAGATATCAAGCATTCATTGTGCTCGATATCATAATTTTTGATAAATTTTTTATAAAAAAAATTTTTTTTTTTAATAAAAAAAATAAAAATCAGAAATCAAGTAAAATAAAAAGATTCATCAATATTAACATTTTATTCCATGTAAATATCTTTTCTAATAACATTTATACGCTTATTTTCAATAAAAAGTAGAAAATTTCATCTCAATAACAAGTTACTCAATACACAGCAGTTAGTATACACATGGAGCAACAAAAGCTACTTTTTACAAATAAAATATAAAAAAAGTGGCTACTGGAGCACATGACAAGATATTTTACTTTCAGTAAAAAGATGTTAATTTCTAATCGGATTAATGAAAGTTCACAAAAATTTTACATTTTTCTTCCAAACATATGCCGGAAGCAGTGGTGAGAATATATTTTGGGAAAACTTTATGTAAATCTTCTTTGTTGTTTTTCTCCATTCCGACTTTTTGGTATATGGAGCAAAACAATACTAAGGTCGCGACATATACTATGCAATAAATGGCACAACAATTTCAAACAAAATATTTCCCAATTTTCCTGACAGTGATAATGTAAACATAATAATGTTAAAGTAAACATAACAATGTTGCCAACACATTACACAATTTTCTGGATTGTTCAATAAAAATCAAGAACCTTTTGATTTTGGTCAATATATTGTGCAACCTTCTAATATGACATACACATTGGCGATATTATTGTGCAATATGAAAAAATTGCACAATTATATTGCAAATGGGTGAGGCGCTTAAGAGTAAAAATATTTTATTGATTGATCCGATACCGAGGAGTTTTTTTTTTCAAAAAACAAACGAACGTAAAATTGTAAAATCTACTTGCGTTGCGTTACTTTTTGTTATGATATAAAAGAAATGTTGTTTAAATGTTCAACATAACCACGGACTACGTTAGGCATGGTCCATTGGGAATTTGCAATCATATTCAGCCTATATTCAAAAATTGTCAACTCAAATTTTGGAGAAAACGAGTTTTTGATTGCAAATAGTGTATTAACGTGTTCTCCATGTTTAGTGAGAACTTCAGAGCAAAAAATTAAGTTTTGCGACCTTTAAACACATTTTTGTAATAATGCTATCTAAAAGTATACATATATTTTTTTAGAGAAAATAAGTGCTAACTCCCATAATAATTGGACAACATTTTTGTATTTGGCTAAATTATTTAAAATTTACATCAACTCTTATTAAATGGAACATGCTGAACACTTTTTAAGATATGACCATTTTTAAGCATGCACAATAAAGTTTGTTTTAGAATTCGCAAAGTTTTTGTATGAAGACAGTATACTTTTCTTAAAGCAGAAAAACTAGTTTTTCATTTTTCTTTAAGATACGATTTGTTCAAATCGGACAACCGGTTATAAAATCAGATTAATTTATTAATCAAATATATTATTAACTTTTCATCTAAACGTCCGCCCGCGTTGCGTGCACAATTTATAATAACTAACCTGGCCTTTACACATGCAAGTGCAAGTTCGAAAAACTCAATACACTCAAACTTTTCTACTAACATACTTTTGATTCAGCTATGAGAAAGACAGAGAAACGAATACAAATTGATCTTTCGTTGATAATACGTACACAGAACTTGCATGCAAGTACTTACATGTCTAAACGCAGGGTTAAGACAGATATGCAACCTTTTCTGCAAGTTAGAGCACTACCTGGGGCACCATTTCTATGTATAGGGATACCTCTAGAATTTACCCTTCTTCCATAATGACCACTAATCTTCTCAAGAAAACATTTATCTTAAAAACATTTTTTTTTATATTAAATATTTTTAGAGTGCCCTATTATTATTATTATTATTTCATATGCATCTCTTGGAAGATATTTTTCATAAACTTATTAGTATGGACCTCGATTTGGCCTCCTAAATTAATTTGATAAAATTTTACTACGACTGTTAAGTGTTTTAACGGTGCTCTGTTAACTGCAAAAATGACTCTGCTAAAAAGTTTGGTTTTTGTCTCCGCTAGTTAAATTTAAATTTATATTCACACACATTAAAATATGCTATCTCAAAAAATACGCCAACAAGTGCAAAATATGAAATTTTTCCATCTTATGGAAGGTACATTGTTTATTTTTACAATATTAAGCGCACTTGGCTTTTTTGAGTTGACATTTATTGAATATAGGCTCTCGATATATTGTGACACCTTAGAAAATTTTTGGTGAAACATTTTAGAGAGATTAACCTAGTAGACTCATCATTGATGTTGTACTAGCTGTTGCATCAACATCAGAACACGGTTCGAAGGACCATGAAAAAGCATCAGATAAATTTTGCCATTTGCAATAGTACTAAATTTTCCATTCCTGTCATAAAATCAGCTACTACAGCAAAATATAGGCAATTATAGCAATTTAAATACAAGGAGTACTCGAAATAATAGACGGTGTGTTTGTTGTTAGTTTTGAAATGAAACAGAGCAGATCATTTGAAAAAGCACAACAAATTTAAAAGGCAATTACGCATAAAACGCGCTTTTAAAAGAGGAACAAAAATAAAACAACAAATTGAAAAAGATTTTTAAATATCAAAAACGCCCATTTAATAAAAAAAAAGAAGCCACCAAAAACATTTCAATTTTCTAAAGATGTAAATTATGATAGAGGTCTTTTATTAAAAAAAAATTTAGATAAACAGATACTTCAGTATTAAGAGGAAGAATAATACATCTCTTTCTCTATACATCTGTACATAAATTTATTAAGTTCAATAATATGGTTTTTATTACCAAAGAATAGCGAATAATTGTCTGTTTTTCCCCCCAATGGAAATATAATTCTGCTTGAAATTGAAAGTGGTACTTGTGTCTGTCTGTACGTTCAAATATTTCATAACATCATTTACATATGTATGTACCTATATATTCAGTGCCTTACAAAATTTCCTCAATATTATGCTGACATCACACAGTGGATTTGCTTGAAGAAATAATGACTAGTTCTAAAAAATTACCTAAGGAGGGTCTAACCTCTCAGAAAATTAACCTCTACACAACCATGTTGGAACACAGGACGAGCAACAGGATGACAGAATCGACTGCATTTAACTTTAAGAACATTTTAGAGCTCGCGACTTTAACAAAATTTAAGCAGTTTCTATTAATGAAATCTTTTCATACTTCGTATTGAGTCACCCAATGCAGAATAGTTTAATATTAATGTTTACACTATATAAATAAATATTTCGCTTTTCAAAGTAAAATGAAATTCGAAAACTTATGTGATACACTGTAAATATAAAGTAAAAAAAAAGAAATTACAGCATTACAACAGATTGATTATACTATATTTGTGGGGATAATACATTTTATGAAATTGTACAATGTCAGTGGCTTACGAAGTGCTATTGTAAGCGCTTCCCTGATTTTGAGGGTCATATTAGTTAGTTGTTCTTTAAGTATACACTTCATGACACACTATGCATTGGTATTTTAAGAGGAAACTGTCGGTATACGATAAACGATAAAATGTTGGCTACATGTATGATATATATTTCCGTCATCCCAATGATTACCGCAGCGCTATCATAAAGAAAAAAAATTCTGTAAAGCGCGACTTTGGCTCGCACACGAATACATATATAGGGAGCAGAATACAAAAGGGATCAAGGAAGGAAGTTAGGTATACAAACGAATTATAAAAGAAACAACGTACAACAGAAAAACGATTTAGTATTCAATAGAACACTGAAGATGGCACATAGCCGAAACCGGTCTGTTTACAAACCAAATTTGACGTGGGATGACGGAAAATCGTTCCAAACATATATATCCCGTTTCTTTTTTGCCCTTTTTTAATTTTTTCGTTTAATTTTATTTTTTGCGATTTTATTTTAGCTCTTTTTCATTTTGGTGTTTTTTTTTTGGCGATATTTGTTTTTGCCGATTTTTTTAGTTTTAGTGATTTTATTTTTGCGTTTTTTTTTTTGTTTTAACTTTTTTTCGGTTTTTGACGATATTTTTAGTTCTAGTGATTTATTTTAGTTTTGGTGCTGTTTTCGGTTTGGAGATTTTTTTCGGTTTTTGGTGTTTTTTTAGTATTAACTATTTTTTTTTTTTGTTTTGGCACTTTTTTCGTTTTGGTAATTTCTTTCGGTTTTCGGCAATTTTTTAAGCTTTGGCGCTTTTTTGTTTTGGCGCTTTTTTTGTTCTGGTGATTTTTTTTCCATTTTTGCCGATTTTTTTCGTTTTTTGACGATATTTTTAGTTCTAGCGATTTTTGCTTCTTTTCTCGTTTTGACGTTTTGTTTTGTTTTTGGCGTTTTTTTAGTTTTTCGGTGACCTTTTTACTTTTGGTGATTTTTTGCGTTTTCGCAATTTTTTTTTTCTTTGGTACCTTTTTCCCTTAAACGCTTTTTTCATTTTGGCGATTTTTCGTTTTAATTTTGAACTGTCATATATTTTTTGTTGTAGCGGCCAAAGTTTTACACATTCGGCGAAAATTTCAGATCTGTAGCTCTTACGGTTCTCGAGAAAACAGCCTGTGACAGACAGACAGGCGGAAAGCGTAGCGAAAACAATAGGGTTCCCTTAAACTTTTGGTGTACGGAACCCTAAAAATGGGAAGCACTATCACAAAGCTCATTTCTACTCGAACTCGCATCGTTTTGTCCAGCCACACAACTTTGTGTACACAGAAAAAACTAAATTTCATTTTCTGTAAAGGAATTCAATGAAATAGTAAATATTTTGTCTATGAACGGACCTACAAACGAATTTGTAAATATAGACAAAAATATCTCAACAATTTCATTGAAAAAAACGTGTTTTTTTTAGTGAACAAATTGTTTAAATCTATAAAATAATTTGTCTAAAAATATTTACAAATTTTAGACAAAACAATTTACTAAATCAAACAAAAATATTTACTGGATTTTCTGAAAAATATCAAACAATATTTCTGTCTGAATTTAATGAACAATTAGTCTAAAAATGCTAACAATTATTAAGCAAAATAATTTACTTAATCAAACAAAAATACAAAAAAAATTTTTATCTGTGTCATCATCATTATCCATTAAACATTTATGAGATTTCACTTTTTTAACTGTGTTCAAGTCTGAATGTTTAACTAAATACTTAAAAAAAATTAATGAGAATTAAAGCAACGACATTAACTAATCGATTCACTCAAAAATCTTTTGTAAACAAACTTGGTACAATTGCATTCCTCTTGCTATGATTGTTGTCGTTGTTATTTGTGTGTATGTCGTCATCGGGGTGGTTTTTTACGACACAGTTTTTATTGTTGTTTTTGGTGTTTGCGTTCTAAATAAAAGTCAAACAAACAATTCATAGATTATGGACTGAACATTTACTGAAAACTAAATTTATTTTTAGACAAACTTTTGTTTGAAAATTTTTTGGTGATAATCTTTTCTGTGTATACTAAGATCGCTATCGAACATTTCTCCATCGTGTGGAGTAGGGCATTTCTGTAAAAGTCTTCTCACTATTTTTAAACTCATTTATCTGTGATTTTATTAAGGGCTCCATTTCCAATTTGCAATTGCTGTAAAAAAAATCAAGTGTGGGTTGCAATTTATTGCAACAATAACAGATATAATAATTGTATATCTACTGTACTTATCTTTTGCAATTGCTAAAGTTTATTCTTTGCAAAAGTAGAGAGTAGGTGTCAAGTTAGTTGTCTGCTTTTTTAAACGAACATTAAATTGTCAACTAGTTATGCAATAATTGCCCCCTAGAGGTTTAAAAAAGAAGTTGTGTTGAAAACTATTGGAGTTCAAAACAGTAAAGCGATATAAAAAGGTGCTAACAGTAGAGCTTAATAAAAAGAACTTTTTTAATTTAAAAAAAAAGTACTTTTTTAATAAAAGTAACTTTTTTAATAAAAAAGCGTTCTTTAGTAAAAAAAAGGACCCTTTTAATACATAGTAATTTTTTAATAAAAACGTACTTTTGTAATAAAAATAACTTTTTTAATAACAAAAAGCGTTCTTTAATAAAAAAAAAAGTACCTTTTTAATACAAAGTACGTTTTTAATAAAAAAAGTACTTTTGTAATAAAAATAACTTTTCTAATAAAAAAAGCGTTCTTTAATAAAAAAAAGTACCTTTTTAATACAAAGTACGTTTTTAATAAAAAAAAGTACTTTTGTAATAAAAATAACTTTTTTAATAACAAAGCGTTCTTTAATAAAAAGTACCTTTTTAATGCGAAGTACTTTTTTAATAAAAAAGTACTTTTGCAATGAAAGTATTATTTAATAAAAAGTAATTTTGTATACACCTTTTCATAAAAGTGTTTTTTAAGAAAAGTATCTTTTTACAAAAAATAGCTTTGAAGGTATTTTTTGCAAAGTACTTTTAAAAAAAAGTGTTTTCAAAAAAGTCCTTTTTCAATAAAAACTACTTTCTAACATACATATTAATAAAATGTACCTTTTTAATAAAAAAAAGTAGCTTTTTAATAAAAAAAAGTACCTTTTTTGTAAAAATTACCTTTTTAATATCAAGTAACTTTTTAATAAAATATAGTATATACTGTGTTTTTAATGAAGAAAAGAAAAAAATATACATTTTTAATATAAAAAAATACCTTTTTAATAAAAAGTTGCCTTTTAATAAAAGGTAGCTTTTTAATATAAAGTATGGTCCATACTCATAGTCAAAACAAAGTATACTTAAAAGCCAGTATTTATATGACAATACTTTTATATGGCAATACTTTTAAATTCTTAAAGTATACATTGTTTATGACTATGAGTATGCGCCTATGTCTTTACCCTGCAGCTGAATGTACAACTAGTTACGTTTTGTGACAGTTATATTACTAGTTGTAACGTTACTAGTCACCAAAGGACTGTCATTTTACTAGTTGTAATGAGGCTAGTAACGATACTAGTCAAACAACAACGTTTTGGAACAGTCATACAACTAGTTGTAATGAAACTAGTAATTTAAATTTTTTTTTATAAATTGACATATTTTCAGCTGTAAATACATAAAACAAAATTTTAGCTCCAAATATAATAAGTAGAAAGTGGCTCAGTGGACAGAGTACATGCCTTGAAATATGAGGACTGTGTGTTCATACCCCGGTTGAGCCAAATGTTTTTTAATATTTAAAAAACTATAAATAAAGAAACTAGTATGCGCACTAGTCTATAATAATTAGTATTTCAACTAGCATATAACTATGTACAAATGAACTAGTTGGGCTCCTATGACAACCTAATGTTAAAATCGATATTTCGATATATAGAAAAAGGACAGTTAGACAACTAGTCTGAATAAAAAAGCAACTAGTATATTTCTAGCCACATACTAGTCATTTTGTCTGCAGGGTAGTAAAAAAGTACCTTTGTATTTAACTACTTATAATCTCTGTGATATGTATTGAGTTAAATCCTGCAGTGAATACCCCTAATAGAGTACATCACCTCGCATTTAGCATATTGAAGTTTTATCAATTATATGAACGACTGACGACTACAGCATGAGGTGCCGAGCGACAATGTTAAACCTAAAATCTGATATTAGAATATAAAAATCAAACCTTAAAATAAAACACACTTAATTTAAATACGCACAACATTTGTATTCAAGGTGTGCAAGTTTTGTTTATTTTCCAAACTGAATGCAAATCGAGGCTTCTTAAATTGTCAACTCTTAAGCCCCGTTGGTGTACGTTTCTAACGTTAAAATAAATAAATTTTTTTTGTTTGTTAATGTTGCCTTTTTGTTGTTGTAAATGATTCTAATTTGTGTAAATTTTGCATTTGGAAAAAGTTGTTAGTTGTTGGTTTGGGCTTGATTTCATTACAAATATGTAAGTGAAAAAAGCTCGATAGAAACTTGTATGAATGAACTTGTAAGCCGGCCATATGTTCATTGTACGAGTATTTAACAAAAAAAAAAAAGACTGCTACTTTTTTCTATTTTCAAGCTATTAAGCATGCGTAACGTGTTTCAATACCTTAAGGTTTTTTTAATAAGCATTTTGAAATTCATACATACTTACAGTCAAACTGACAGTCATACTGTCTGCGATCTTGTTTGTTGTGATTAAGCGGAAAAATATTATTACAGGGAGATTTTTAAAAAAAAATTGTGTTGCTTTTTTTTAATTATGTTTCATTATTTAAAATCATAAAGTGGAACTTTAATTGAATAAAACTTTATGAACATTTTTTATTGGGCATCTTATCTTGACTTTTACTTCTGTTTTGAAATTCTTACAACTTTTAAACTTTACGGGAAATAGTTATATTTTTAGGTTTCTAAATTTATCTATACTTTTAACTAAATCTCATATAAATTAATTTAGAGGAAATTTGATATCTTTATAAAAGTATATTGAATGAAAGCGCATAATTTGATTGGAAGCAATTTGTTAACAATAAAAACGTCAATTCTTTTAATTACTTTTAGCATATTTCCAATTTATTTATTTATTTTACTGTAAAAGGTCAAGAACTAATAATGTGCTCAGAGTTTGGGCTATAAATTAAAATAAATTGCATACTCAAAAGACTGTGGGGCGTGTCGCACTTTGCGATCGGAATGCTTTTAAATATGTTCTTGTAGTGCTGGCAAAGTAAAGATTGCTAATTTTTACAGTATTCAATATTCTCGATACTTCAAGTTTCTCGATACTTTCTGGGTAGTATTTTTTATTGCTAAACCGAATAGAAAATGAAGATTTAAAAGTATAAAATTTTCTAAGCGTTAAAAGTATCGATTAAGTACTGAGTACCCAAAATAAAAGTATTGAGTATTATTGAGTTATTAAAAATAGGAGAAATTGCCAGCTCTATGTTCTTGCATTCCAATCATTTTACTTTTGTATTTCGATTTTGTAGCGAGAAAGTTTTCAGGCCTTAAGGGCCAGGCCACACTGGCGTTTGTAAAGAGCACGTTTCTGCTTTTTAGGGTTCCGGACACCAAAAGTATAAAGGCAACCTATTGTTTTCGCTACGCTGTCCGTCTGTCTGTCTGTCTGTCTGTCTGTCTGTCACAGGCTGTTTTCTCGAAAACCATAAGACCTGAAATTTTCACAGAACATGTAAAACTTTGGCCGCTACAACAACAAATATATGACAGTTGAAAATTAAAGGGTGTTCTAAAGCGAGCAACGAAAAATTTTGAAATACTAATAGAATATACAGACACTTATATATGGACACTGAAAATTTTCAATGTTGGTGTTGATTGGTGTAGTCTGTAGCATAGACTACTGCAATTAACACTGATTTTAAAAACAATAAAAATTAAAGGGTGTTCAATCAGTTAATGTAATTTTGACTATGTAATTTAGACAATTTGCTGTATCTTGGAAACCGTAAGAGGCAAACTCTTTAAATTTTAAAAAATGCTAAAACTAAAAAATTCCAAAATTAAAAAAATTTCAAAACGAAAAATCGCCAAAATAAAAAAGCGACTAAAGAAAAAAAAGCACCAAAATTAGAAAGAACGCTAAAACGCAAAAAATCACCAAAACTAAAAAGATCGACAAAAAACTAAAAAAAACGCAAAAAAACCGAAAAAAGGCATCAAAACGAAAAAAACCACCACAAAAATAAAAAATCGCTAAAGCTAAAAATATCATTAAAAAAACCCAAAAATGGAAAAAAATCACCAAAATGAAAAAAAGCGCCAAAACCAAAAAAGAAACCGGCAAAACTAAAAAATCGCCAAAAACCAAAATAAATCTCCAAAACGAAAAAAGTGTCAAAACAAAAAAAATCGCTAAAAAACTAAAAAAATCACAAAAAACCGAAAAAATCCCCAAAACCGAAAAAAGCGCCAAAGCTGAAAAAGCACCACAAATAAAATAAATTGCTAAAACTAAAAATATCGTCAAGAAGCGAAAAAAAAAACGTTAAAACAAAAAAAAACGACAAAACCAAAAAATGCCAAAGGTAAAAAATTCGACAAAAAAAAATTGCAAAAAATTAAATATCGCAAAAAAAGAAAAAAATCGCCAGAACGAAAAAAGTGTCACATCCATAAACTAAATCGCTAAAACTAAAAAAATCACCAAAAACCGAAAAAAATCCCCAAAACCTAAAAAAGCGCCAAAAATTAAAAAAATCGCCATAACTAAAATAATTTGCTAAAACTAAAAATATCGTCAAAAAGTGGAAAAAAACATTAAAAAACGCCAAAACCCAAAAATTGCTAAAACTAAAAAAATTGTCAAAAAAAAAACAAAAAAAAAAAAGAATGCAATAAACGAAAAATCGCCACAAAAAACGAAAAAAATCACTAAAATTAAAAAAGCGCCAAAACCAAAAAAATCGCAAAAACAACGAAAAAAAAGTTAAAAAATAATAAACTAAAATTAAACGAAAAAGCAAAACGAAAATATTTTCAAAATGAGAAAAAAAGGGCGAAAACGAAATGGGATATTTGTGTATTTGTACGGAACCCTTCGTGTGCGAGCCAAAGTCGCACTTAACTGAATTTATTTGTATTAAATTTGAAAGTTTTAAATTGTTTAACTTTCAAATTTAATGAAAAAAATCAGAAACACGCGTTTCAAAAAATGCCAGTGTGGCCTGGCTCTAAAGCGTTACTTTAAATTTTTGTTCACATAAAGCTTTCCTTATTAACATGAAAAGCTTATGAGCAAATGTTTATTTCCCGCTCTTAAAAGTACATTTTTGCTTCTTACGCCCCTTTTCACAATGTATGATTAGGAGTTGACGTGAACTTTAACGGCAAGTTTTGTATGGCGAAGTTTCTGTTAAAGTACATGTTAACTCTTAATCCTACATTGTGAAAAGGGCCGTTAGTGATATTAGAGGAAAAACTCTATATTCGTAAATGCAGTAAATTTCTGCAAACACAGTAAAAAATAAGTTTCGTTTTTGATGACAAAAATCCCGGTATTCAATTAATTTTTTTTTTTCAAATTTCCTGTGATAAAGAATTCCGCTGCATTGATAACAAAATTAAGCAATTTTTTAGTTAATAATCGAAATATTTGAATGAATAAAACATTTTCTCAATAACTGATAATTTTTTCAATAAACTTTTTATTTAAACTTGCGAGAAAAACTGTATTTAAAATTTACTTTAAAAAAATATATATAAATATAAAAAAAAGTTGATATGGCTGGGATACGAACCCGGGCTCTTCTGGCGTAAAGCAGGAACTCTACAGTCGAGCCATATCCCAGTTATTTTTTAATGAGATAAAACGTTTTTTTAAAGTACTTACCCATAGAATGCATGTCAATGTATACATCGAATCAAGCACATATGTATTTGATTTAACGGCTACGTTTATTAGATGTTTGCAATTTTTCAATAATTTTTTTATCAAACACTTTTTATTGCGTAATTTTTAAAATGCGCGATATCGATAAATGTTGTATTAAGTTAATAACAAATGTTATTGAAATTAGTCTTTTTTCAACAAAATTATTTTATGGAATAAAATTCTTATGTATTTTTTTATGTAAACTGTTGAAACAGTAAATAAAATGTTGCCGTGTTTGCTTCAACATAAGGCAGCAATGTTAATAGCTTGTGTAAATAAACTTTTGACGGGAAAAAGTATGTACATATTGTCAAGTGATGGTTTTTGAATGCTAAACTTTGATTATTGCACAATTACTGCATTTACGAATGTGCCTTCTTCAACAATTCCACTTTGAGAACGAAAAGTAGTTTTATTATGGAAAGAGTTTTAATTTTACTTTATTAAGAAAAAATGTATAATGAAGCGAACAGCGCTATTTTCGCCGGTCGCTACATTATTCCATCAATGTTCATGTGCTTTTAAACCGCGTGTTTTAGCCATTTTTAGCGGTATTTCGCAATTTACTGTCAGATTCAGATTCAGCGTGTCGAAATACAAATATACAAACCACTTTTTTTGTGTGACGGTGTTATTATTGAATGTTAAATTTATGTATTCAAGCAAAAACAAAATTTCATTGCGTAGCCTAAATATGGGGCATTCCGCGTGAATCGAACATATACAAAATTTTCATGTTTGTGATATTATTATAAAATGTTTATAGTTATATAATACTTTGCCTAATTCCTTTAAGCTCAAGGTCTGAGAAGGAATTAGGCAAAGTAGTAATATATGTACATATATAAAGGTGGAATAATTTAAAACTATTTTCAGTTATATTTGCATTGACACATGAAAATTGTTTTTTTCTTCTTTTAATCTGTAACTCGAAAACTAGTCTTATGACCATTTTGAAACTTATAGGGTTAATAGAGAAGAAGATGTGCTATCTCTACGAAAAAATTAAAAACAATTAAGATTCATTTTTCTTTAAATTTAAAAATAAAAATTTTTTTAAATAAAAAAAATTTTTTTTTAAAGAAAACTTTCTAAGAAAAAAATTACTTTTTAGTCATTGCTTAGCCTAGTCCTTATTGTTATAAAAAAGTTTTTTTAATTATCATCGGTAGAATCAAAGTTGTGACGCATGAAAATTTTTTTCCTTCTTTTGTGTTTGCATATTTTAATCTGTAACTCGAAAACTAGCATTATGACCGTTTTTAGCTGATAGGGTTAATAATAAACAATATGTGCTATATCCACAAGAAATATAAATAAATAGAAATGCATTTTTCTTAAAATTTAAAAATAACAATTTAGATTAATTAAAAAAAAATTATTGAAAATGTTTAATGTCAAAGAATTTTCAGAATTTTCTATTAAAACTAAAAATTAATCAACTAAAAATAGCTAGAATAGCTTCCCAGGACCTCAAAACGTCGAAATCTGATGAAAACTCGATTTTCGAAAATCGGTGTGAAATCAATAACTTCCCATTTTTTCATTGCGGGAAGTTAGAAAAATTATTTCATATTTCACTGAAACCATAAACTCTTTTATTTTTCCGCTTCACGTGGAATAGCCCATATGCGGGTGTAATTTATAAAAAAAAACATTGTTACAATTTAACCCTGAATTTATTCAAATATTTTTTTTTGTTTGTCAGTTCTAAGTATAAAAACTATTTGTATGTACTTTAATTAATATAATTTCATTTCAATGGAGTAATTTTTTATAAAACTCTGCTATGACATCATAGAGAAAATATGCATATTTTTTTGTTTATTAAACACAACATGAATATTAAAATTCATAAATATACTTTTAATAAATACATATAATTTTCCCTTTAATTTATTTGCAGATTTTTAAAACACCATTAGTTTTTTAGTCAACGAAGAAAACTGGCAACATTTTTAATCATCTTGATCGAAATACTCACCTGGAGCTTTTAAAGCTCTTACGAATTGTATTGAATAGAACCTCCACCTATTTTAAAAGAAACTATTTAAATAAGCTGAGATAAGGAGACGACTATTAATACCGTTATACACTCACCTACTCCGTAATGGGGGCATTTTCCAGAAAGCCAAGAGTTAATAAGACTCTAATATCACTGAAAGTGGTGGCGTTTTTTGTATTGAGTGGTAAGTTTTTTTGATGCCCCTATTGCCGTTCTCAACTCAACTCAGTTTGGTCGTCTGAGAGTCGAACCACAACAGTTTTAATTGAAGTTATTATGGCATTACAAACTTAAAATATAAAGTTTGAGAGAAAAGCAGACAAATTATTGTGAAATTTTAAGGAAATAAAATACTCTCACACGACCAAACCGAGTTGAGTTGAGAACGACAATAGAGGGGGATAATTAAAGGAAGTATTTTTTACTTTTCTGTAAAAATATTAAGCATCTGAATCGCCGATACATATGGCCAAAACATAGTCAAAAATCACCGAAATCTGAAACATCAAAATATTTCAACTTGTCCGGTTCATGTATAACGACCAATATCGGATTAACTAATACATACAAAATTTTCTTTATATAAACTTGAACATACATAATTCAAACATTTTCATATTCTTTCAGGTATTTCCGCTCTACATATACTGAACAATCGCATGCCCTCGGTTTTGGGTCTAAATTTTAATGAATATCGCAATATAACTTTAATTTCCACTTTCGTATCCCTGTTGGGTCCTTTAATAGTTGGTCCCTTGGCTGATCGATTTGCTGCCAAAAATACCAATAGTTATGGCAAAATTTTAAGAATCTTAACGGCTATATTGCTATTAATCACAGCCATCATTTATGCCTTTCTGTTTGCGGTGCCCGTAGTGAAACGCGGTGAACCTCATCAACCTTTAGTTAGTTTTGGCTGTGATTCCAATGGAGCCGTTATATTCCAACAACGGTGTTCGGAAGATAATCAATGTCATCATTGGAAGGCCAAGGTGGGCAGTGTTAATTTAACCAGATGCACTTATACTTGTCAAGATCCCACACAATACGAAAATATGTATACACCTTGGTTGGAGGGTATACTCACACCTGCACCATCAACCGAACATAGTTCTGAATTTGATTACGAAGACGAATCGACAGCAGCTGTTACAGAGAGTTTAAGATCCCGCAGACATATCCAAGTAGTGGAACAATCGTCAGAACTGGGAGCCGCAGAAGTAATGAGCTCAGAAGTGCTTTCAAGGCAAAAAAGAGCTTTTAAGTCGGCACCTCAAAAGGTGTACGTAGAGCCACCACACTTGTGTATGACAGCTAAGAATGAGGAAGGGTTGAGTGTGGTAAAACACTGTCATGTCTATACTGATGATACCACCAGCATATTGGTGCATACTGTTATGAAAGCTGCTACAAATTTGGAAAATGATACACATTCAGCGGAATGGTGTAATTATCCTTTGGGTAAGTTTTCTTTTGTTGCCCCTAATATAAGATGCGTGTAAAATTCATATATGTTTTCATATTTCCAGATGGTTTCCAGTGTCAAATTCCTTTGCAACAAGCGAATTATATGATCCAATTGAAGAATAACATAGATTGCAAGCCCATGATTGAATGTCAGGTTATTGATCCTTATGGCAGCAAAGGCAGTGTTTTGGCCGATAGCGAATGTGTTAAGATTGAAGGAAATTTGGATGCCACTTTAGCAGGTTACACTGCCATACGCATTTTGGGTGATATATTCGCTTTAGCCTGTTTGACTTTGTTGAATACGGCCATTGTGATTGCTGTGCGTGAAACCTCCGAAGGCCGAGGAGAAGTTTGCCGTCAATATGCCTGGGGTGCTGTGGGTTATGTCGTATTATTCTGTTCTTTGGATACATTTTTCTTCAAAGAGGGCAAAGAGGCCATGACTGTGGCCTTAATTCTAGTAATTGTTTGTTTTGTTGTGGGAGCTTTAGTTATACTATTCGCTTCTCAAATGCCTTTGAGTCCTCCCGAATGGTGGTGGCATACCAAGACTGGCATGCTGGTCTTTCCCATGTCCGCTATAAGAAAATACAGTCCCGAAATAGTTGTGCTAACTTTGGTGGCCATTTTGTTTGGCACTTTCTGGGGCAGTATACACAGTTATTTGTATTGGAGCTATTTGGGAGAATATGCCGCCTATTTTGCTGGTTTGCTATTGATTTTGATTTTGTTCTTAAATGTCGATAAATTTATTGAATATTGCGGTCATTCGAATATTTTCATTGCTGGTTTTGCTCTGTTCATTATACGTTTCACTGCTTTGGCCAGCAAGGAGACGGATTGGTTGACCAATATTATGGAAATAATAGAACCAGTAATTTTGGGTATCGTCTGGATCACCATTATTTTGTATATGCGTCATGCCATGCCTCGTAAATTTACCGCCACCGGTCAAGCTTTGGCTGTCATTGCTTTCTTTGCTTTGGGCAAAGGTTTCGGTGCCTTGATTGGTTTAGTGCACGACGACAAAAAGGGCATACACAATGATGATGATCTGATTAAATTTGAATGGTTATCGGTTGTCGCCTGTGTTATTGCCCTAATCTATTTTGTAATTTATAATTTAATATTGGCACCACGTTGTGCCGCCAAGCCTGTGCATTTAGATGATTTAATGTCTGGTTCGGCTTCCCAGACTTTTGCCAATGGCACTGGCGGTGTTGGTGGTAATGGCAGCGCAGGCGCCGCCCAAAATGGCAACGGTGCTGGTACCGGCAATGGCAACAGCTATTCACCCTTAAGAGTATATCACAATGAAAGAGGAAAGAAGGGCCAATTTAGGTATTAAATTTTTTTTTAAATTATTTTTTTCTAACGCTAAACGAATGATTACAAGTAACGCCAACTATTGTTTTGTTTAATTTAAAAAATAAAACTTTATTTTTAAGCTTAATAAAAGGACAACATTAAAACAAAAATCTTTGAATCAAATGATTTCCATATTTTTTTTTATTCGAAAAATTTTCAATAAAGCCTTTTGAATGGTAAAATTTTTAAGGCACAATTTTTAAAATGTCTCTCTTTAAAGAGACATTTATTTTTCAAAAGGCTTTTTTAAAAAGTAAGGTTTTTAAAGTTCGGTTAATCTTCCTTTTTTAAACGAAACTTTTATAAAGAAGTGTTTTAGGATGAAATTCCTTTTTTAAGATACTTTTTCAAAAGATATTTGCTGTTAAGGTACCTTTTTTGAGAGGTTTTTTTAAAGGGTACTTTTGTAAGAAGTAATCTTCTTAAAAGGTTCTTTTTTAAAAATGTACTTTTTAAAGAGCTACTTTATTTTAAAGATACTTCTTTTAAAAGATACATCGTTCAAAAGTGCTTTTCTTAAAGGTAATTTCTTTAGAGGTACTTTTTTTGTTTTTTTAAATTTTCTTTTGTAAAATGTATTTTGTAACTTTTTGAAGGGTAATCTTTTATAAAATATGTATGCTCTTAAAAGGTATTTTTTTTATGTTTCTAATAGGTACTTATGCTCTAAAATACTTTTTCAAAAGATACTCTTTAAAAGGTACTTTCTTAAATGGTACTCTTTTAAAAGGTACTTTTTTAAACGAACTTTTTTAAAAAGTACATATGTTTTTAAAAGATACTTTTTTAAAAGGTACTTTTTGAATAAGGTAATTTTTTTAACAGGTACTTCTTTTTAAAAGGTACTTCAAATGCCACAAATTATTACACTTTTGAAAATGTCAATATCAATGCAGACTACTATTGTATTTCTTCACTAGAGGTGTCTGTGTAAAGCAGTGTAATATAAAGTTCTTTACATATTATTCAAGGTAGATCAATAAGGTATAGTCATCGGCGAATTGATACAACAAATCAACTTTTTTGTTCAAGCAATTGTCAAAACAAATTAACAAATTTACATTAAAATTTTTTAATTTATAAAGACAATAATACGTTTTTGTTTGAGCTCGAGGTCAAACAAAAACGTATTATTGTCTTTATAATTAAAAAAGGTCGGAAAAATAAACTAAATAATTTATTTTTTAATTTATTTAAATAAAGAAATTTATAAGGAAAGTTTGGCAGTTCCTTGAACAATCAGCTGGGCTGATAACGCCACCTGTTATGAATTCGCCTTGATATTATTTAAAGTTCCCGTTATACAAAATAAACTGTGCTACCAACGTTTAAAAAAAACATCTTTCTAGTTTCCAGCAATATTTGTGTTATTATTTTTGATTTTTTTCTCATTTAACTTGAAAATGAGATATTTTATCGAAAATGAGATATTAAACGCATCCTTAATTTGAACCAGAATTCTAAAGTACCTCCGTACAAAATTTCATTAAAATCCGTTCAGTGATTTTTGCGTGATGAGTATTCGAACAGACAGACAGACAGACAGACAGACAAAAATCCCAAAAGTTTGTGTTTTGTGTTATTACGTCGATAAAAATGTTCAACAAATATTTTGAAAACTCTGAAAATAGCGTTACGTAATATGAGAATAGCCCCTATGTAACGTAGCAGCTTCGCTGAGTAAAGGGCCTTCGGCCGGTTTTAAATATTTTCTTTTCTCGATTTGTCGAATCAAGCATTCGCCAAGCACAGATTTTCTACTAACAAACAATAGATATTATGACGTTCTATTAATGAACATTGTGACACCTTTAAAAGTGACATGACATCCATGATCATCAGGTCCATGGACATTATGATACGTAACCGCCGACTACTTTATTTGGCAAGCCCAGAGAAGAAAACCTTTCAGTTTCAAGGACGGTTGGCTAGGCGTAAAATATTTACTCAACGAAGCCGTCCATAGCAGAAATTTTAGTGATCTTTCGAATTTCCAAAAGTGTCATAATGTTCATGGACATTTTGACATTAGACATTATTGCAAGTAACATTTTTTAAGATGTACTATTTATGGAAGCTATATTTTTTGGAAGTATGTATTTTCTTAAGGGTAATTTTTTAAAAGGGTTCCTCTTGCAAAAGGTGTATTTTGGAATAGGGCCTTCTTTATAAAATTCTTTTTATAAAAGGTATTTTTTTTAAATATATATTCTTGGAAGACATTATTTTAATGAGTTATTTTAATGAGCGTTAAGAATCGAAAGGTCTAAAGCGGTAATAGTTCTAAAAGATATAAAAGTTTTTTATTTTAACTTATTTTATTCGTATTTACAGTTAAACTCATAATTAATATTTGTATTTTTGCTATAAAATTTTTATTTATATGAACAAAATCTGTCAGGAAACTAAACTTTTTTTAATGTAGTAGTTTTTAAATACATATTTATGTATATGTGTACATATATATATATTTTTTTTTGCAAGCCAAAATATATATTATAATTTATATATTTTTTTTAATGTTATTTTTTATACGCATACATATAAACATGATATTATTACAACAAAGAAACAAACAAATAATAATAAAATTTAAATAAAAATAATCAAAGAGTAAAATAAATCAAAACACTTATTTTTCTAAATAAAATTTTTAACTTTTTTCTAATTTTGAAATGATCTTAAATTGCAAATAATATTGATTTGTTAATCATTTAAAATTTGCATTGGCGTAGGTAGCTTGGCATTTTTTTCTAGACGTGAAATTTAAAAAATTGTCTCAGAATGGCCTTTCTGCGCTTATGGAAATTATGCAGGCCTGTTCGGTACTCCTTGAGGAATGAAAATGTTCGGAACTATCAAAGCATTGTTATTACAAATTAATATTTATAACAACAATGATATAACAATTCCGAATATTTTTATTTCGCCGAGAATGCAGAATAGTTCCGATTAACTTTTTCCTCTTTTAAAATAATCTAAAAACGAGCACAGAAAAGTGATGGATCGCTCTGCTCTGTTTGTGTTCAAAATAGTCTGCCATTTTGATTATATTTTTCCGTTTTTATTTATTTTGATTTTAATTACATTTTAAGCTAAATTAAAATACTTTATAAGAATATAAATTTTAAGAAATATTTCTGAAAGCTATTTTTATATTCAAAATTGACAATTTAAAAAACAACACAAACACTTTGAAAATTTGCCACTAAAAATCAAACAATTTGCTATATGTGTGTTTCATAATTAAAAAAAATTATTTATGTATATTATAAAATATGTAACTATAACACATAGTAAACTTAATTGTTAAGCTCATTTTAAATTGCAATAAATTTTAAATAAATCCTACAATAAATTAATTTTATTTTCAGATTTTTTAATAAATGCCAGTTTTTTAAGTTCATAGAATTTAAAATGAGTTTGAAATGTATTTTATGTCAAATTTTTCATACAAAATTTTCTTAAAATATATTTCAAATACTTGAACGCACTTGAGAGAGAGGCAAAGTTTATAGAACCTAAAAATCTAAGGGATGATAGAGCTTTTCGCGCTCTGTAGCATCTTTGGCAAGATGCTGTCAGGACCCGGCGATTTAAACGGAGAGAAGCTGTCGATTGCCCGTGGAAGTTTCTCCCGGGATAAAATATCCTCATTGACAGCGTATTGTTGACCACTAAATGAACTGTTCGTACTATGTAGTCGTGTCCATACAGCCTGGGAAGTGGGTGTTAAGAAGAATGTCTAGTGACTCTGCAGAGGAGTCTGGAAAGGTGCCATCCGCCCCTTTAACGAAGGTTGGACGGGAGAGGTTCATGGTCAGAACCCTACTAAGCCTTGCAGCATCTCTAGCAAGTGTTGACGGCTCCACGTGCCTCCTTGCGTTCAAGTTCACCAATCGTATTCTCGATTTCTGGAACTCTTTTTTAGTTTTTGTTTCAAAATCCCGTTAAACTTGTTCCAATCGGCTCTCCTCGGGTTTCTGAAGCATTGTTTTTCTTTGTATTGTGATTTAACTTCGAAGAGTATCCAGTTATGATCAGAGAAGGGTTTCTTATTGGATACCCTCTACTTGTCAATGGAAAACCTTAATTTGTCATTTACGAGGGTAATGTCCAGAACCTCTTCCCACCCACTAAACATGTCCGAACTCGTACATACATCTTGTACTCGTATTACATATAGTTAGTTTATTAACGTTAATGAAATCTAAGATATGCTCACCTCTGTCGTTGATTTCACTACTGCCCCATATTGTGTGCCTAGCATTGGCATCACAGCAGAGGATGATGTCTTCATTGGCGCCAATGGATGACACGACAGCTTTCGCTTCGTCTAGCGGTGCTACAGTGTCGTATGCCATGTAGCACTATGCGATGAGGAAGCTCTTACCATCTGTCAGCTCGACCCTCGCAAATGTAAGGTCCTCTGAGCTAAACTGTGTACAAAGAAAAATATTAATATGTTTTTTGGCTATTAGACATGATATGTGCATAGAATTGTCTTTAGCATATAGTACGTTGTATGTGGACCTCGGGAATCCCTTAACCTCGGAGTTTGCTAGCCATGGATTATCTACCCCGCATATGTCGAGGTTCTCTTTGGCTAACAGAACCTTTAGGCTGTCTGTTGACACTTCGAGTGCTTCAGATTAATTTTGACGATTTTTATCGCCATTGTGATATTATTTTTATTATGGTTGTGAAAGATCCATTCCAACCAGAAGGTTGTTGGCAGTCTCAACGACGCCGACTTTAGAACTGGTTGGGCGGAATACCTTAAGCTTAGCGTAACTAACCCCGTAAAACAGTTTGGAGCCTGCTTTCTCGAGCGACGCTGCTCCGGTTTCCGGGTAACACTGCTACCGTGATGCTCGGTGCGGATGGCTGACCAGCCATCCATTGGAATGCTGGGGTTCAGAAACTTCAGGCACTCCAGTATTTTGCCATCGTCCTTGCCTGATTGCCTCCGGACGGATGAGTTTAAGGCTTAAACCACTAACCTTAGCGATACTATCGCTGAGGAAATCCTTTGAGAACGCGTCCAAGCATTTAATTACCCTGTAACGCTGGTGTATCCGCCGCAGTCGAAATGAAGAGCCGGCTTATTCTTATTTTTTTAAGAGAAGTAATACAATCAGGCATTTAAAGCCTACCAGTTAATTAATTAATGTGTTGCCTTCTTTGGGAAAGCGATAGTCTAGAGATAACTGGTGGTGAAATGGTGGAGGGATAGAAAGCTTAATTCATTTACAATTCTGCTATTGCTCGTTTTTTGTAGAGCAGCGTTGCAGCCCTCTGGTGTCAAGTAGATGCATTAATTTGTTTAATCCGGTACTGGCGAAGTGATCATTGCTATGCCCTCATCACTTTAATGGTCCAACAACAACCAACACAATAACACATCAATGCACATCAGAAAAAATTCATGATGTTGTTGGCTTGCCTGAAACTAGTATTGAACTCAAGACCTCAGGTTTTGTAGTCAAACGCGTTAACGATTCAGCCAACAGGACAACGTCCATTACGAGCTCAGCAAATTTGGATTTGATGGCATCACACTCCGTTATTACAGGGAAAATTTTTCCATTTTTACTGTTCGCCAGAGCCATCAGAAATTAATCTTTAACTACCTCGTTAAAGGGTTTTCGGATGGATGGTCGCCTTCTGCAGCACCTTCCTCTGTTTTGGTGATTGCCCGCTCTCCGTCTGAGAGCGGTTTCTTTTTGCACTTTATGTGGTTTCTTTTTGCTGGGAGAGCGGTGTCATTTTGGATTTACGTGGTAGCGAATCCTCACCATCATGCACATGTGTAACTCCATTCGCAACATTCTTGGCAATCTTGTCTAGAATGAAGACGGCTTTGGAGTATTTTGATTTTATGAGTTCTTTCTGACTCTTTTTTTTAGGTTTGACCTTCGACCGGTTGTGAGACTCGACTATTGGTTTTGGGATAATTTTTTCGTGTTTTGGTATTTTGTTGATGTGCAAATTGTGGGGTACTATGGCTTTTACCCTCAACATCCGAGAGGGGATACAGTATTTTTTACCGCATCAAAGTGATTAGAAAAATTTTAGTTTTTTGCAAAACGGAAAGAAAAAGTATCAATTTGTAAATCTGAGTTAATATTTATTTTTTACATGAGCCTCCACGCCCACTTTTAAACTCCCTCTGAACATCAATAACGATGAATATAAAAACTTAATTTCGATACCTCTTGAAAAACAGCCTATTTAAGCCACTGGCATTTATTCCATCATTCCTAGTTGCCAACCATTGTGCGACATGTTTGATCATTTCACACTTAGAAAATTAATTAATCGAGCAATTAATTCAAACAATCAATCAATTACCATTTTTTGTTTGATTCAAAATAAGAATTGATGTAAAAATTTAAGCACGTAGCAAATGGTAAAATAGTTTCAATTTCCGATTTGCATTCGTTCAATACTTTTTTATTTACATATTTATTTCTATTTACAAGTTATATGTAAAAAATACTTTTGTTGTGAGCAAAAGAGCAAAAAAGTTGTTCATTGCCATAAGAAATAAATTATTATTGACACGTTTCTTTTGCCTTTTATTTGCTTCTATGGGTTACATCGAAAGAAGCTTTAATTCAATTTAAATGGTCATTGGGTTAATGAAAGGAAGTTGAAATGTTAATTTTTTAGTAAACACCTAAATATAATTTAATTATGCTTGAAAAATTATTGTTAAGGTCGTTAAATAAAAGAATAATTCCTGCTTCAAGTTCCGTAAAAAATTTTTTAAAGAAAATTACAACGTGAGTAAAAAATGTTATGAAGAAATTTATTAAAACTAAAACACAACATGAAGATACTCATAATAATACACCAGCTTGAGTCCGGTCATTAGAGAAATATGTATGTTCATATAGATAAACATGAAGTTCCTATTTAAATTACGCATTCAATCAAATAGCATTTATAGAATATCAATAAAAAAAGGAAGTAAAAGCACAAACCACAGATTAGTACAAACATATATAATGACTGAATTTTAAACACAGATGGCGCCACAATGATTCAAAGTAATTCGTGCTTAACTCTACGTCTCCACCTAACTTGAAATGCTGTTGTAACTTGAAGTTATGACTGCGTTGTTAAAACAATTACACTAACAATTATGTTATAACCTAAAAAAAGCATTAACTTGAGCGGTCTACACTTGGAATATAACTTACCTTTAATATACGTACATTAGGGTATCCGTTATCTTTTAAGGTGGAAATATTGAAAGTTGATGCTTGATGCAAAAATGACTCTCAAAAAATGTCACGCCCCTGGGACCACGCCTTCGACTTTCGGTTGAAGTTTGATTAAATTACATTTATACGGCGTGATGACCCCAATTCGAAAAATATGACCATATCATGAAAAATTTTCTTCTAAAAAGTTGTTGTCTGTGAATTTTTCAACAGCTTTTTTTTACCTTACCGACTTTTATCTAAATCGTATATTTAACAAAATAAACAGCAAAATATTGGAAAGGCCCACAACTATTAAAATGACGAAAAAGCCCATAAATTTGCAAATTTCGGTAAACTTTTTCGTTCCGTGGAAAAATTTACCGTTATTTCAAAAATGAAGGCACGACATATGTATGTATGTATATTAGCATAACTGGAGAATGGTTTACCCTATTCAGTAAAAGAGAAATCGAAATTCGACTACAAAATAATCTTTAAGCCTAATGAACCTAATGTTTCGAAACCCGCCCATTAGTTTCAGAGATATCGTAAAAGTTTGAGTCTAAAAATTAAAATTTTCATAAAAATTTTAAAAGTTCTCTCACTAAACTGTAAAGAAAATCAAAAGTTGTGCACCAATTTCATTTCCTTGGGAATATATTAAGCTACATGTTACTGGAAAAAAATAGGACACTTGGTGGTGGGGGTAAGACTTCAATATTTTCATTAAAAAAATTTTCCAATACAATTATTATTTTTTTTTATTACTTCTCAGTACGAATAAAGATTGTTAAGGAAATTAAAAATGGTTTAATTTCGAAAAAAAACTTATCTAGAGAAATAAATAGTTTTTGCAAAAACAAAAGTCACACGAAAACATTGAGGCGGACACACAGCACAAGCAAAAAAACAAGCATGTCACTCATTCCAATGGGAATGGAGTTAATTCCGTAATTGCATTTCGATCCCTTTTGTTCTAAAATCTTTAGATTCCTTTTATTTTGTACATATTTCGATTTTACAGTAATAAAGTTTTTATCATACCTGTCTATTCTGTAAACCGACTCGATTTAAAAATGCTCGATTTAGACAAATTAAATCCACTAATAGCGAAATTTGTTCAATCTTTTTTGTAGTTTTCTATTTTTAGAGCTTAAAATATCATATCTGAAATTAGTTTACTATGTATGATTTAAAGCACATCAATGAGATCATTTATATCTTTTTGGAAAAATAGAAATTTAATCGGATTCGGTTTACAGAACATGGCCTATAGTATTTATATACTTGGGGCGTTCGTTTAAATTTGAAATGAGTATTTCATTTATTCAGCAACTTATCAAAAAATCCCAATTTCAGTAAGAAGATATATGATCAAAAACCCTAAAATGCCATGAGGCATGGGCAGACGTCAGTCATCCTGCAACCTCCCTACAAAAAGTTATATGTATAGGTTTTTACTTCAAATTCTATCTTACCGATCGAATCCATCATCCAATCAGCTCTTTAGCGCTTAAAAACTGCTGTAAGTCGGTTAAATGGCCCGATATCGTTGCAGAAGAATTTACACTGAATTTCGAAGTGTTTTTTTTCTTCCAATTATGTACCTACTCTAAAAATCTATGAATCTTCTAGCGCTTTGAGCTTGACGTTTCCGGGAAGTTCCAAGGATGGCGTGCAATGTCACCCGCATCCCATATTTTATTTGTATCTACCCGAAGGCTTGTAGTAAGAATTTTTAGGTAAAATGTTTAAGCGTGTACTAAAAAATTTGGGACTAGTCAATTGGAAAGTATTTAAGATTTTAGTTTGTTTTTCGGTCATAACATTTATTTATAAACTTAATTAAAAAAGGTGCCCTATCAATATAATAATATAAAGCTAACGTTTCCCAAAGAAATTACACTTCATCTTCGTTTAACAACATATTTGGTATGCCATCGGTAATGGGAAATACGCGGCCAGTTTCTGGACATTCCAATTGGCCTTCCAACACATCAATTTCTAATAGTAAATGATGAAGTTTTTGCAAGAGCTCCTCATTATCAGCAATACTGGCAGGTTGTTCGGCAGGTATAACATCTGCCATTTCAACCTAACAGCAAATACAATAATACATTAACAAATAAAACCAAGTTCTGAATAATATAAAAAAAACTAACCATTTGAGCAGCTAAATGCACTGTAGGCCAATCGAGTTTAGGCAAAAGTCTTTCTATAAAAGTAGGATTAAATTCAGCTTCCACAGTATCCTTTTTAGAAATCTTTGAGCAGAAGGTTAAAATGTTATTATATATAACTTGATTTATGGGAAATGCCTACCGTCAATTTCAAAGGATAACCAACTTTAACACCTTTTATAGCTTTAGAAGTAAGGAAGTTATAAGTACTTAATTTCATTTTTATTAATAAAATCTAAAGAGAAAACAACTTATATTTTTCAAGCACGTTGCTGTGTAGAAAAAAAAAGTAAACAATTACCCGCACAGTTAGAAAAAGTAGTACTTGTACCCAGTGATGCCAACTTTTGAAACCCAAAACTCATAAAATTGTTGAAAAAGGGGCAAAATTGAGAGCACACTTATATACCTAGTTCATACGCAGAGCTTATTTGCAAATAAATACGTAAAATGCTGCCAAATCCTTTTTTTATTGTAACTTACTAAATCACTGATTATTCATCTATTTGTGAATATATTTATCTATTTATTAAGGGATGTGGACCTACTGGGGCAATAGAATAAGTGTTCAGTGTCGTGCGAGCTCTGGAGACAATCCGAGCATCGATTTTATGTGCCGGGGACTATACGTTCTTGGTAGCTGTTCAGTATACTGCTCCAGCCGGCTCTTAGTTGTGCCAGGGTTGAGCGAGATTGTCTAGGGAGTTCTGCTCACTGTCCGAAATCGCGGGTGGGTGGGTATTAAGGACTTTATTTCATCTATAGCTATTCACTGTTTCGGTGACCGTTTGTTGATGCAAATTCTTCAAGGCGTTCGCGATGGAC
This sequence comes from Panzeria rudis, assembly GCA_956483635.1. Lineage (NCBI taxonomy): Eukaryota > Metazoa > Arthropoda > Insecta > Diptera > Tachinidae > Panzeria > Panzeria rudis. The sequence continues at coordinate 173,932,704 of OY101448.1, forward strand.
ATCCTGTTAACGTCGGGTGGAATGGCGTTCCGAATGTCATCATGGTAGTGCCTGAAGTCCTTTCGGATGTGTCCCGGGAGAGGGTCCTGCATCAGGATTTGATGATTAAGGTGGGTTGGCAGGTGACATGCCATCAGGAACTGCTTTGTGAGCAGTACATTATGCTTTCTAGCAGGTAGCATTAATGTCTCCTCATATTAGTCATTTTTACACATCCTGTAGCGATTCGGAGTGCATTGTTCTGGGTTGTTTGCAATACTCGCCATTTGGTGTCGAGTAGTAGTTTAGCTGAATTAAAAATTACTGCCTAACCGGCCTTCGGCCTTGCTCAAAGATTTTTCCTCTCTGTATTTCGAATATTGTCTTCGCTGAGTAAAGAGTTTATGCCTAGCTGGCCATTGACCGGGCTTAAAGATTTTCTTCTCTATGTGTGGCGTATAGTGGCTTCACTGAGTAAAGATATTTTGCCTAGCCAGGCTTCGGCCGGGCTTAATAGTTTTGTCTTCTGTCCAAAAGTGGCTTAAATGAGTATAGTTTATCTCCCTAGACAAAAATCTATTATAAATTTTAGCATCTCCCAGCTGAAAGGTGTGCTCTAAACTTTTTGAATGATACTAATACTGGACTAGAATTTCATAGGCCCATATCACAGAAACTAAGACTCGCCGACAATTTTTTTATTTGATTTTTTCTAATTTTTTAATTTTCTAACGAATATGATAATTTATTTATTTTTGGGAGGAGTAGCTAAACCCTATTTAAGCCTAGCACAACTTCAGATATCGATTAAACAAGCGGCTAGGCAAATTCATAACAAGTCATCTCGCCCCAATTCGCTTTTTAAACTACCCCCTTTGCATGTCAAAATATGGTATGAAAAATATGTCAACAAAGCATTTGACATCTGAAATAGATTAAAAATACTAGTGGCGAAAATAGACACAAAATGTATACCTGATATGTCGAGGCCACCTCTTATAATTTCGCATTGACAACCATTTAATTAATTTAAGCGTTTTTGTAATCTAAGAATAGACAACTCTGTTCGAAGCAATATTTGTTGACAGACGGGAATTTGACATTTTAGTATTTTTTTATTGTACAATTTGGTAGTTTAATTTAATTTCTGATTTTATTAGGCAATCTGTTCATAATTTAAAGAAAATACCTAAAGAAATTTGCAACTATAAATAGATTTTAGTGTTTTTAGTAAAATTCAAGTTAATAAGGTTACAATTTAAAACAATAAGCATTTTTACTTAAGAAATACAAAGAAAAAATGGAGGATATTTTTCATTGGTGTCGTGAAGGCAATTCCATCCAAGTCCGTTTATGGCTTGATGAAGTGGAGCACGATATGAATTTAGGGTAAATTTTTATACAAAAATAATAAATGTTGATATGTGTATCTAGTTTAAAGTGATTTCAACAATATTTGAAGTGCAACTTGTGTGGAGGAGTATGACGTCATTATGTATTTTTAAGTAAATTTGATTAATAAAAGCTAATAATAATTTTGTATTTGAATACAACAACCACAAGTAAACACCTACTTTTTTGCTTCTTATAAGAACCAAATGAATGTGATTTTATGTTTATTAAGTAACAGGGAGGGAGTAATTCAATGTTAAGAGAGAAATGTAAACAAAGCATAAGTGTTGCCGAATGCTTTCGATTATGGAACAATATTAAGGGCTTTCCAATAAGGGCCGGCTGATGTTGGAATTTTTATGATCATAAAAAACAAGCAGATGCCGTAACGCGCTAGAAAATTTTTATATATTGTTTTGATACAGTTATTCGATTATATAGTTTTCTATAATTGCTTCGTACAAGCTGTTCACTTCTTACTTAGTGTCATTTTTGGCGTTTTTAATCCCTTTCCGCTCTGTAAATAGTTTGCAACCCTCTTCCCCACCTAAGTGCGCTACGTAATATGTGAACAGCACCTTGAAAATAAATATCTTTTACGTTTAGTGATGATCATGGCTTCAGCCCTTTACATTGGTGTGCCAAAGAGGGACACACTAAATTGGTGGAAACATTGCTCCAAAGAGGAGCCCGAGTTAATGCCACCAATATGGGCGATGATATACCGCTACACTTGGCCGCAGCCCATGGACATCGTGATGTAGTGCAAATGGTATTTAATTAATTAAAATAAATCTAACAAAACTTTAACTTTATTATATCTTTGTAAATATCTTTTACAGCTTTTGAAAGAGCGCTCCGATGTTAATGCAGTCAATGAGCATGGCAATACTCCCCTGCATTATGCCTGCTTTTGGGGTTACGATATGATTTGCGAAGATTTGGTTAATGCTGGCGCCTGCGTAACCATAGCCAACAAAGACGATGATACGCCGTTGGAAAAGGCTAAGCCAGGCTTGGGTAAACGTTTGCAAGACTTAGCGGAACGCAATGGCCAGGAAATGAAAAAGATAAGTTTCAAAGAACAAAGCTGGTTGGGCTTCAAGACACGCTCTCGCGATGCCACTTTATCGCGATTTAAGGGCATCAGTATGGGCGATTTGGATTTGCACACAAAATTGTCGGTTACACCTTCGGGTGAGACATGGCGCGGCAGGTGGCAAAAAAACGATGTTATAGCAAAAATTTTAGCTGTACGACAGTGCACTTCGAGAATATCAAGAGATTTTAATGAAGAATTTCCCAAATTGAGAATCTTTTCGCATCCAAATATTTTGCCTATAATAGGAGCAAGCAATTCGCCGCCGAATCTAGTGGTAATAAGTCAGGTAAGAAAGAAATATCAAGGTTTTTTAATATAAGATTGTAGTAATGGGTGTTCGAAGAAAGAATTCGATTCGAAGAGAAAGCTATTTGAATTTTTATGCATAGCAATTCGAAAACATTCTTAATTCGAATTACAAAGTAACCCCCAGAGTCAGCGTTGTCAACTTTTAGATTTCAAAAAGCACTGAAACAAGTAAAAAAAAACGCGTAATTCTTGAAAAAAAGCACTAAATTTAAATTTTTTTGGTTTCATTAAAAAATTTTTTTTATATCTGCCTGTTCTGTAAATCTAGCCGCGCAGTCAAATTTTTCTTTGTTTACATGCTTCACATTTGGCTTTTTAGAGGATCTTGTAGCGGGAAGCTATGTCCTTTTTAATCAATACTTATTAAAAGGAGACTGAAACCTTTTGAATGACACCAAATTTATTAATAGCCGATGACGCGCTCTAAAGTTATTCAATCTGGAATACGACGAACGTTTCTCAAAAAATTTCTGCGATGCCTAAGTTTAGACGGTTATAAAAAGAAAGCATAAAAAAGTAGCGGACTAGTTCTTACGCCACGTGGTGCGCACGTAAGAGTAGAATATACATATGTATGTTCATATATCTATGTCAAATTTCGTTGAAAACGGAAAGTTTTTGAAATCTGAAGAGACAAGCACACGAAATACGTACAAAAATTCGTTTTTATGGGCTTTGACGCTTTTAAAAGACAAAAGATGAAGTACCACTAATTGCTTGAATCCACTTTTTCATTTTTCTGCAAGACTGCAAAAAACATGCTCAGGAATTTTACAAAAAAAAAAGTTTTTTAGATAAAGAAATTAATTTTTGAATTTTTGATTTAGTGCCACCGTCACAAAATAAAAGCACCAAAAATTAGATTAAAAAAGCACCGAGCACTAACTCGAAAATTTTTCGCGTCGAAAAATTTAAAAAGCACTAAAAACGGTGCGAAAAGCACTGAGTTGACAACGCTGCCCAGAGTTCTTGAAATCAACAAAGATGGGGTAAAAAGTTGTACTAACTTTTAAAATAAAAAAGAACTCACGATGTCATGGGACACCGGATAAAAGCGAAATTCCTGTCGCCTTCGGCCACTGCCACTTTAGGCCTTATAGCATCGGACGGACACGTTCGGTCGCCATGTCAGACGCCCCTCATCTTCTGCACACTCCGCCAGTCACCGGACGCGGCGCCATGACCTCAACAAAAAAAAAATTAGAATTTAAAAACAAAAATTTCAGCTACCTTGACGACACCAAGTAATCGAAGATAGTAATTTCAATCTCTGGATGAAAAAAGAGGCAAGTCGTCAGCAAAAAAGGACTTTCGCCTGGAAGATACTTAGGCGCTACTTCTCAAGAATTTAGCAGAGACACATCCACTTGGCAAGCACTTAGCGAAGAAACAAACCTGGTCCAGGTATCAGCAAAAACTGGGACAAAAATTACCCCAAAATCCCACGTAAAACAACGACAACACCGAAGACCGCGAAAATACAAAAGCGGCAACACTGAGTTTTTAAGGAATTTAACCTTCATGCCGGAATTTTACCTTGAAATCTCAGACAGACCCATTCGGCCTGCCTCATTAGACCAGCCACCAGTATTCGTTACAGGTTTTTTTTTCATAAAAAAATTTTTACACCCAGTATAGGAAACGTTGATATGCACAACGTGCCATAGGGAACTTCGTTCTAAAAGTGATCAAATTTAAAAATAAAAAAGGGCTTGCAGGCTTCAAAAACTGTCATTTAAGTCTTTATAATTACGTATTTTCGCTTTTTGCATATTACATAAGAAATTAGATATTTTATCGTTGTAAAGTGTCCCATATGTTAACCCATGTAGGCACACACCAAATTTCATCAAAATCGATCCAGAAGCTTTTGCTTGATGCATTTTCCTACAGACAGATAAAAAACATAAAATTCATAACATATTTACAATGTACGATTTTAAAGTATTTTCTGTTTTCTTATTAATTTTAGTTCATGCCCCGAGGTTCCTTATTCAATTTATTACATGGAGCAACAGGAGTGGTGGTCGATACCTCACAGGCAGTACGTTTTGCTTTGGACATAGCAAGAGGTATGGCTTATTTACACTCTTTGGAAAGAATAATACCCACTTATCATCTAAACAGTCATCATGTCATGGTAATTTATCTATATTAATTAATAATGAATTGAATATAATTAGTTTTCACATTTACAGATCGATGAAGACTTAACGGCCCGCATTAATATGGGCGATGCGAAATTTTCCTTTCAAGAAAAAGGACGAATCTATCAACCCGCCTGGATGTCACCAGAGGCTTTACAACGTAAGCCCACCGATCGCAATTGGGAGGCCAGTGACATGTGGAGCTTTGCAGTGTTACTTTGGGAATTAACTACACGAGAAATACCGTTTGCCGAATGGTCACCCATGGAGTGTGGCATGAAAATAGCTTTAGAGGGCTTAAGAATAAAAATTCCTCCCGGTACTTCACCACACATGGTGAAATTAATAAATATTTGTATGAATGAAGATCCCGGTAAAAGACCTAAATTTGACATGGTCGTGCCCATTTTAGAGAAAATGAAACGTTGATTATTATTATTTTCTATTTAATTTTTAATACTCGAAATTATTTTTTAACAGATTCTTCTTTTTTCTCACTTTGTTGCAATTTTCTTGTATGTGTGTCGCGTAAAATCTGCCAAAAATACTTTGTGGTTTTTAAGTCTACAAAAGTGCCTAAAAAAGGGTTTTATTTGTTTTAAATCTAATAAAAATGTTTAAAACGTTTTTCAATGTTAAACAAAAATGAAACTAAAACAAAACTAACTTTAGTTTAATCTAAGGTGCTCACGATTTGTGTTTTTTTACCTACTAACGCCAGCAATTTTTTTTTACTAAAAAAGGATTCTTCTTATTTATTAAATCCTTTTAATTACAAAATGTATTTTTTTATATTTTATTTATATTTATACTACCGTACAATTTTAAGAATGTTTATTAAAATTATGGAATAAAAAAAACGAATTTTATATTGTATACAAAATTTTTTATAACAATATAAAAAAACAACAAAAAATAAACTTTTTGTAATCGTGCTATTTAAATATGCCGGTCACGTGAGTATTGACCAATATTTTTGTATTCTTTCCTTCATTTTCTGGTAACAACATTATTCCCTTATGAACAAGGGAAAACACTTCCTGAATGCATTTATTTTGTTCTTGTTTTAACCAACTTTTGTTTTTTTTTTTGTTTAACTTACAAATCGTTTCTCTCTCGTTTTCCATTTATGTATATTAAATGAAAAAGTAAACTTTCGTAAGTAAATGAGTGTGGGAATTTGTGTTAAGGGCTTAATGTGGAGTATGTGCAATCGCTTTGTTGAAAAATGAGCACAACGTCCCTGACCTACTTTGCACCCATGAGAGTTGGGGTAGCCAAAGCAGCGTAACAAAATACGTACAACAACAACAACAATAATGCAATTGTTGTCTTAAGAGTAAAGAACAAAAAAGGTGTGCGAAATTTAAAGAGTCTACGATTTGCACAGGCAGAGAAACAGAGCGCTGTTTCTCTGCACAATTGTAACAAGTGTTTTTGTAGAGAATTCTGAATAGCAAAGGATATGTGAAATTTATGCGCCTATAATAAGGGAGAGGAAACAAAATACTTTTAGTGCAGCAAAGTTTGAAGTGAATAGGGGTTAACTCCCAAAAATTACTTATGTACTTATATGCATGCAAGAGAATTTTAGATTATTTTTGTACATGAAATTTTTTTTGATAGATCTCACTGCATTTGAATTTTAAATAAATTTTCAGAAATTTGAATTTGAACTTACTTTGGTGATATTCTGCTGCCAGTTGATTTTGCTAGTTGTAATTTCCAGCATATTATTTAATTAATTAATTAATTATATTTGAAAATATTGTTAACCATACATTTTAGCACAACACTTTTTTTATATACACATAACAGGCCATAGTGTAGAAATTACACTTTTTAAATTAGGATTTTTTTTCATTTATTCATTTTTAATTTATATATGTATTATATTTTAAATACTTTTACTCACTTTATCAAATACATAATATTTACATCCTTTTTTAATTCAATATATAAAAGATAAACACTTTCACTGGCAGCATTTGAAATTATAATAGGCAAACCGATTCTTTGTGAAGGAGTTTATGATCACATTATACAGCCGATTTTGATAAAACTTACACCATTTAAAACATATTTATTCACAGATGTATATAATTCATATTTTGTTAGATTATTAGAGTCAATATTTTGGGATCTATAAGCATTTAAAGTTGCTACTAATCCATACATACATATTTTTCCATGCATGTAAGTTGAATAAAAGAAACAAAAACAAAAAACATGTATGTGTTGGTGTCCAACTGGTTTTACAAAGAAAGTAACAGCAATAAGTCTTTTGTTTCTATGTTTTGATGTGGGACAATTTTAGGAATGGTATAGGAACAAAAGGGAAGAGGGGCCCATAAATTGATTTGACTCATTGAAAGGTGTTTTATTTTTATACTTGACAGCTCTTTTTAGGCGTCCGTACACTAAAGGTGAAAAGGAGCCCTATTGTTTGTCATACGTTGTTCGTCTATCACGGGCTTCTGTCTGGAGAACCGTAAAAGGTACGGCGCTGAAAGTTTGACAGAGTATGTGTAACTTTGGCCACTACAACAACAACTACTAACAGTTCGTGAAAGTTAAAAAAAATTAAAGGGTGTTCTAAGCGAGAACGAAACATGTTAAACTACTAATGTAATATAAATAGCCACTTGACATATTCAGAGTTAGTGCATTATTATACAGAATACACCAATAAGTACTGAAACTTAAACAATATAAAATTTAAAGGGTATTCTATCAGGTAATGTAATTTCGACCATGTAATTTTGTCAATGAGCTGTATTTTGGAAACCGTAAGAGAGTAACGAATGCTAAGCAACTAAAAATTTAATGTTATTCGGTAAAAACGCAAAAACAAAAAAAAAATCGGAAAAAATTAAAAAGATCGCTAAAACACTAAAGTGTTGCCAAGTCAGCGGTTTATTCACGAATTCAGCGACTTAGCGCCTCTTTATTTCAACTATTTTTCCGTTGGCGTTTTATTATAAGTAAAAAGTAGGCTGTTTCATAAAAAGTATAGCAGTTTCATTCTATAATATGCCGTTTCTTTCTTTCAATCCTATAGCAAAACAATGCAAGAAAAATGTAGTATCATAAGGGCTTTAACAGACGTCAAAAACGGGTGGTATTACCAGCGCAAATTTCTCTTGAAATAAATGTCAAGCACCACACAGAAGGAAGTCTGTATACGGTGTTTGATAGTTTGAAGGTAGTGGTGATATCATGAGTATTTCATCAGCACTACTAAGTTTGACGTTTAATCAGGCGAGTCAGCTGACCTAGTGATCCCACCTATTAGATACACCTTGGGTAGTGGTGATATAAATAGCATTTTATCAGCACTACTAAAGGTGGTTTTATACTATCTGTGTTTATCATCTGACTTGTCAAATTTCCCACTGCAAAAGCAATACATGTCGTGTGAACCTTTTGAAACACTGCCACCTGAAATTTACAGAACTAAAGTCAGGCGACAAAATTTTCAATTAGAGCGCGTTATATTTTTATCTGACATCAGCTGTTTTAAGTTAACAAGTATGTGTTGGCGTCACTTAGAGGTTATGTCAGATGCGATTATACATGTACGTGTGAAAGCAAATATTAAAAATCGTCTGTAAAAGGACAATTTTGACAGACACGCAAAGTTACATGTGAGTCTCAAAACTGACAAGTCAGATGTAAAACACAGATAGTCTAAGTCCACCTTAAGTTTGACGTTTAATCAGGTGAGTCAGTTGACCTAGTGCTCCCACCTGTTGCTTTTTTATATTTGTCCCTGACGTTACGCTATTGCATGTCCGCCATTTTGAATTTAAGAGAACAAATGTAGCATATGACCATCTTACCCCAATAACGAATCGATCGACACCTAAGCAAACTAATCAAAATCGGATAAGTAGTTTAGGAGCTACGGTGGAACATGCTTACAAACTTTTTTTTTATAGACTGCTAAACACATAACCCTTCCTTTAGGCGTTGCCGCGGTCGGGTAAATATAGGAAAAAGAAAATAAAGAACTTAACGATTTCTTCCCAACTTCATCTGGTATTCCCGTTTTACAATGCACTATCAACACAGTCGATTTATCTATACTGGGCATTAAGTGCAGTGCCTTCCGCCATTACTGAGGGTGACTTTTTTAGAATAAAACATAAAACCCTTGATGAGAGCAAAGCATTTTTCAGAAACGAACACTAAATTGCACTTTTTAAATGAACAAACATGTCGCACTATTTTGTGGAAAAGAAATCAGCAATATTATCGGTATCGTCGATATTTTGGTTTGAGTATCTGTATCTTATCGGCAAAAAGGTGTATCGAAGCATCCCTACTTGGAATTAGTAGGAAGTTCCTGGGATGGCCGTATCACATATTTTTTAATTCACATTATACTATTGACTAATTTTCTCAGACACATAAATTCATTTTTAATTTAATATCACAAACAAAAAAAAAAACACACACACACACACACAAATTTGCAGCATTAGCAATTTACGAATGGATGAGAAAACGAACAGAAGAAACTATAGATTTTTAATGACACAAATTAACGAATTTAACACAAATTAATCTTTGCAACAAATAAACTAATTACATTAAATTTTTTATTCACATTTCCACTTTATTCCTTTCTTAACAATTTATCTTTAATTGTTAAGAATGTTATAAATATTCTTTTTACTTTACCACCTTTTACTTCAATGTATTAAAGCGAACTGCGCACATCATCCAAATTTAACGAAAGAATCAAATAAAAGCAAAACCATTTACAAAAGAATGCTTGCAAAAGAAAAAGCTCTTTCAATACTTCTATGATTTTGTATGAACGGGAAATAGCAAAGAGCTTTAAACATGTGCAAGCACATTTATAAGAAAACACAAAGCTAAAGCTTAATACATATACACCAACAATGACTAAAAGCTTTATACATAACTTAACGAAATACTTAAAATATTGGCGGGAAATGGAAACAAGAACAAAAGGAAATATTGAAGAATCTTTCGTCAAGTTGGAAATTTTAAGAAACTATGTAGTCTGCAGTCTTCTATCAACAAAACAACTTCCGACGTAAGTCAAGACAATAAAGTTCATTTAAATCTAAGCAATTTTTATCAAGTTCTAGTTCGTTAATATAATTTTTAATTATATTTAATTATTGTGTTGTGAAGAAAGAATTTTATTTAGAAACATGTAAGTACATGCATACATATTTAGTACACATTTTTAAAGAAAGACATTTCCAAACAAGTGGCTAAAACAGAAACAAAATGCTATTTTTCGGCAGTCGCCATCAGAGTACCATTTCCCAGCAAGTTTCAAATCTGCAAGCAAATAAATACAAACAAAACAACAACACTTTTACAAATGTTTTTTGTTGTTTTGTGGGTGTTTTGTAGGGATGTAACGATTACCGATACCGATATATCGGCGATACTTCAGATTTTCCGATACATCGGTATCGGCGATATTTTACTGTCGATACGACGATACTTTAAAAAAAATTTTCTGTTTTTTTTTACAAATTATTTATTTTTTGTTAATTCTACCAAGAAATAATTTCATTTCGTTATTTTTAAATCTTATTAATATCAATTTTAAAAATTAATAATATTTTACGCTGTTATTTTGCAAAAACAATAATTTATTTATTGTTAATTTTATCATGAACTCAAATTCAATTCGTTGTTTTTTAAATCTTATTCCCATCAAAAAAAGATACTACAAAGAAGTCATGAAAATGTAGAATTCGCGATCCGGAAATATTGTAAATTTGGATAATTTCTAATTAGTTTCACATTTGCTTGTCATTGCAAGAAGCTCTCTTTTTCGATTACCAATACCGAATTTGAAGCGATGTTAGGACAAATATCTTTGTCGGTGTTCTATAGCGATTCCTCAAAAAAAGGATGAAAAATTACCCATTTTCAGAACTTGTTCCTTTTTATGCGAATTTAAACATAAAACTGTTTCCATGTAAATTTAAGTGAATAAATATAAACTTTTAGAAGACTTTTAATAATTAAGCTATTAAGTTATTTAGAAGAATAATAGTTGATAAATGTCCTTTAAAAATCGATTTTTTAAAAAGCATGCCGAGTATTTTTTAAAATTATAAAGGAATTACAAATTTGTACTTGCTTTTCTATTAATTATCTGCATATTTTTAATATAGATTCTTTGGAAGCAATGAAAATGTAGTTCCTTAAAAATTACTTCCAATTTTATATACTGGATTAATATAAATTTTAAATATTAATAATCTCTTACACTGTAATTTTGTATAATAAAAAAATTGCCCTTCTTGAGTTTTGTTAATCTAAACTTGAACTCAATTTCAATATTCGTATCGTTATCGGAATCGGTATCGGCGATATTTATTTTTAAGTATCGGAATCGGTATCGGATCGGCAAAACGGCGTATCGTTACATCCTTAGTATTTTGCTTCTAATTTGTAACTCGTGGTTTCGAGAAATAGGCCTCAGAGCATTTTTAAGGCGACATCAATCAGACTGGTATTGGGCGATACCGATTTCGATACCGATACGCATATTGAAATTGTGCTCAAGTTTGAATTAACAAAACTCAAATATGGTAATTTTTTTATTACATAAAATTACAGTGTAATAGATAATTATTATTTAAAATTGATATTAGCCCAGCATTGAAAAATTGGAAGTAATTTTTAAGGATAATTAGTAATAATAATTATAATTATAATTATGCAGATAATTAGTAGAAAAGCAAGTAAAATTTTATTTAAGTCATACAAACATTTATAATTTCTGTATGATTTAAAAAATTACTGCCATGCTTTTTAAAAAATCGAGTTTGAATAAGCGCAGCGCGTATGCCTAAAAACCAATTTTTTTCAGGAGTGCCGAAATATATTATTTTTAATACTATGAACTCTGTGTGCTTTTTATCAAACTTTTTTTGGGCAGTCATGTAAACATATGGGGTAAGAAGTTTGTGTAAAAATTTCAGGCTAAAAGATCCTAGAGAACAATTAAAAAAACAATTTGCCAAGGACATTAAAAGTGTGTGCAGAAAAAAAGCTTATATCGATAATAGTTGTTTACATTGAAGTAATTCAAGCACCGACATTTTTGACCTGAAAAATGCTTGTCCACAAGTCACTATAAGTTTTTATTAATTGAACAATAGCAACGCATATGGTCATGTGTTTTTTTCAACGGCAATAAATTGCAAGCACGCAATTGTAAGTCGATTTAGTTCATTAGAGCTTAACAATATTTGAATGAATTAAGACGGTACGTTGTTTTTAGAAAAAACTTTCGGAATGGGTCCATGTTATAGCGAAATTTTTAGTCCATGTAAAAGAGCATATAAAATAATGTAATTTGGCATCAATAATTCAAAATCGACAAAAATGGACATCCGCGCGCGCTTATTCAAGAAAACCACAGATTTATCAACTACATATTATTCTTCTAAATATCTTAATGGCTTAATTGCTAAAATTCTTCTAAAATGTATATTTATTTACTTAAATTTACATGAAAACACAGTTTTGCGTTTAAATTCGCATAAAAAGAAACAAGTTGCGAAAATGGGTAATTTTGCATCCTTTTTCCTTGAGGAAAAATCATTATAGAACGCCGATAAAGAAAATTCCAATTCGATGATTGGTAATCGAAAAAGAGAACTTTTTGCAATGGCAAACATATGTAAAACCAATTAGAAATTATCCAAATTTGCACTACTTCCGGATCGCAAATTCTTCATTTTCATGACTCTTTGGAGTGTGTTTTTTTGCTGCGAATGAGATTTAAATAAATCGCTAAAACTAAATATATCGTCAAAAAGCGAAAAAAATGTTAAAACAAAAAAAAAAAGACGCCATAACCAAAAAGTCGCCAAAACCAAAAAAAAAAAAAAAATCGGCAAAAAACAAAAATTTTTAAAAAACGATAAATCGAAAAAATCAACAAAAAACTTACAAAATGAAAAAACTAAAATTAAACGAAAAAGCAAAACGAAAAAATTGCCAAAATGAAAAAAGGGCAAAAACGAAAAGAGATATACATACATAGTACATATGTGCATTTGTACGGAACCCTTTGTGTGCGAGCTAAAGTCGGACTTTGCTTAATTTATTTCTCTAATAATAATAAAAAATTAAAAACAAAAAATAGTTCCATACATATTATTTTAGTTTTCATTGGTAAATGAATATTTTTGTGCTTATTTTTCATTTTTGCACCTAGCATTTGTTAAGCGCTTAAAATCAATTTTTAACGTGCATGAAAGTCCGAGCCCTGATGATGACTTATTTTTAAGTTATGAGGAAATTGGTGTAGCAGCCTCTTGAAAAATCCCAAATTTTGGAAAAAAATTAAAAAAAACGTATCCATAGAATTTAGCATTACGACTGTTTTTGCAGTTAAGGAACCATAACACATCAAAAAAAAATGTATTGATCACCAAAGGCCATGACAAAAGTTTCATTTTGTTGCATAGTCTTACCGATGCGCCCTGCTCCAAAACATTATAATTTTGGAAAAAAAATTGGGCTATAAATTAAAAATTCGTTATAAATATTTTTCCCCTATACATATTTAACACGAACATTTGACTATTTAAAAATAGGTTTCAAAATAACGTTTCATTTCCTTTGAAAGTATGAGTAAATTCTCTTGCATATAATTCTCACACAAATAAATTCTCTGTTTACAATTTGCTCTGCATTTGCTGCCGACACAGGTTTGTTTGATTGAGTGTTTAAGTGGTTGTTTATTTTGCCACGCACCAGCATTTCCACACATATACACTCGTATAAATACGATTACCGTTATTTATGTATTTATCAGAATTTTCAGGTTTAAATTCTTCTTCTCTCTGGCTTTTTGAGATATTGTTGTTGGTAAAACTTGCAGTAGTGCAGTACTGTTAGCTTTTTGTGTGTGCGGCTGTGTGTGTTATTGTTGTTTTAGTTGTTAAATAAGGGTTTGAGAATGTTGATTTTTTCTTTATTTCTTGTTCGGCCCAAAAAAAAAAAGAAAACTATAACAACAACGACAAACATTCGGCCAAATCAAAATTTAGTTATCAAAAATTTTATGAAAATACACATTTTCATAAACTAAAGCGGACCGCTAGAGTGGTGAAAGAAATAATAATAAATATAAAGTAATAAATAAAAAGAAAACTTTAAATAATATATTTGAACTATAATATATAACAAAAATAAAACAATTAAAAAAAATCAACATAATAAATCAAAGAAGTGCACTTTTGGATATAAAACTGGATTTTTTAAAGAAATGCAGTAATTTCTGTAGGTGGAATTCACAAGTTTAAAACTGCTTATTATGATTATAATCTGTATTATAATTATACCACAATTATAATTTTAGTTTTATAAAAATTCCGGTTATTTAAAAAATATTGTGGAAATATCAATATTTTCCTTTAGCTTTTAGTGTAAAAAATATATGGGGAAAATCCTTAAAATGTTAATTTCTATCACGTTTTTTTTGCTTCTCATTTTAACCCAATAAAAAAAGCTGCATTCTGATGCTTTTTTACTCTTTCCTTTTAAAATTTGCCTTCTCTATCATTTTGTTGGTGCAAAAACTAAATAGAAATTAAGGAAGACCCGGCTAAACAGAAGCAAACATGCAAAAATGAAAAATTTATGCACTTACTAGACACGCACATGCACATGCACTCATACCCACACACACACCCAGATACATATATAAACAATAAACCCAGATGTGTGTTCGGTGTTGCCAGATAGCAAGATTTTTTGATAATGGTTTTCCGGTTATGAAAAATGGGATTGAGGATAGATACAATATGTTTTTTGTATTTCTCTACATAAAATCAAAGTTAGTCCTAAGCCCACTATATCGTTTATTTATGCAAATAAAAGTGTAACGTTACTGACAGGCTGACAGATATATTCATTATTACTTTATCCAAAACGAATAAATCGAAAGACTTTAACTTCCATATGTGACGCGCAAAATAGAAAGGGACCTAAGGGTAAAAACCGGTTTTGTTCAGGAGAGCCATTTTAAACATTTAAATACGTGTATCTTTGGTGTACCATCACTGAGCGTGTTGGTATTGGTCTCATTTAAAAACGACACATCTCATGACGTCAGGAACGTGTTGGTCAATCTTGAAAACGCGCTTAGGTCGTCCCTGCCTCTTGTTTTGTGTAGTTGATTTTTACTGTTTTCTACCTAGCGCGCTGTTTCCGAGAGTTTGATATCAATTTTGCTCGCGTTTTTTCGAATCCAGGTTTATTTTCTGAAATTATTAATTGTGAATTATAATAAATACTCATTTATAATTCTTTTAAATCGTGAATATCACTCTGTTAGTACGAAAATTTTTTCACATAACCTTATTATGTTATTCGTGAAAATAATTTAAAACTAATAACATTCTTACTGACTGTTTTAGGATGAAATGGTGGACGAATTCGTTAGGTCCCTTTCTATTTGCGCTTAGAATCGTCGACTTGAATTTCATAAGACACGCATATCTCTGGGAGGGAACACTCTTGGGGGATGGGATCGGTCTCATTCGATGCTCAGATGTTGTCCACATCAAAACAAAAGTGAAAATTGATTTTTTTACCCTTAGCTCCCTTTCTCTATGCGCTGTCACATATATAGATTCTTCTCTCGATGTATAGATTTACTAAGAAGAAATTTTTGAAAATTCGAGTGCTGAGCTAAAAAGTGTAACAATCACCTTGCAGTTAATTTTGTGTTAATTGTTTTGAACGTACTCGTGCCATAACTGGTGCAAATTGGAGTGCTACAAAAAGCTCTTGTAACACCCCAATATTTTCCAAAATATTTTTTTGGCATACTAATAGCCCTCAGTAAGCGATGTGCTTTGGGCTATTATTATACACAACTCAATCGTTAGCAAGACACCCAATGGAGTGTAATAAAATAAATAAAATTTCGTGATCCAAATTGTTTATTAGGCTAAGGTTCGTAACGTTATATTCAGAAAGAATTGGGCATGATTAATTTTCCAAGGAACAAGGGAAATATTAACATCAACTTAATTTTTCAACGCACATAGCAAGAACAGAGTAGCGCCACTTTCAGAAACCGCTACACTTCCATGGTCAGTGCTCACCTGAATTTTGCTTATCACCACTTGTCAGGTGGCTCTGTTAAATGTGATTTTAATTCTTATATGTATATACAACTTTTTCGTGAAAATTGAATACGAGAATTAAATCACTCTCAAGCTGATATTAAAGTGCACTTTTCCAGCGTTGCCATCGGTTTATTTTTCTTCATTCCCATTTTTCTGATTTTTGTTCTACTTCTCTTCTCTTGAGTAGAACAAAAATCAGAAGAATGGGAGAAGAAAAATAAACCGATGGCTACGCTGGGAAATTGCAGTTAATATCAGCTTGAGAGTGATGTAATTCTCGTATTCAATTTTCACGAAAAAGTTGTATATATAAGAATTAAAATCACATTTAACAGAGCCACCTGAAAAGTAATGGTAAGCAAAATACACGTGAGCACTGACGATGGAAGTGTAGCGGCTTCCGAAAGCGGTGCTACTCTGTTCTGCTGTGTACGTTGACAAATTAAGTTGATGTTAATATTTCCCTTGTTCCTTAGAATATTAATCTTGCCCAATTCTTTCTGAATATAACGTTACGAACCTTAGCCTAATAATCAATTTGGATCACAAAGCAAATACGTTTGAAATAATCATATTAATAAATAAAATTTCATTTAGTACCAATCAAGCTTTTACTTTAAAATTACTTTAAAATAAACCGACAAGACACCCCGTTTTTGACGGTATCATGCCGCTTTTTAATGGTCACTTTCAGTTGAGAGGCTTAGTACAGTAACTCGGTAAGCCACAAAAGAAAAATATCGAATAAATCAACTTTGAACTTTAAACAAAATTTAAAATTATTTAAAAAATACTAGAATTTATCTAAAAATTTCTCAAGGATGCAAAGCTTTGTTACCTAGCAAGGGAATGAGTACATAAAATCAATTTTTAATTTCATCTGGCTTACCTAGTTATTGCACTAAGCCCTTCAGTTTAAAATTTCGTTGTGGTTTTTAAATTTGAAAATTGCAAAAAGGCCAAAGTTTTATCTTAGAAGCGGTATGGAATTTTTGACCCGGGTCTCGGACTCAGTTTCGGCTTATATACCTTGTATATAAAACTTGTATAAGCCGGCTTGTATACCTGTACTCCTATCGGATGATTTATTTGGATTCGGGCGATAGCGGTTGAACTCAGAACATATTGGCAATCATTTTGTTTCCTTCTGATCGGTTCGGGATCTATAAATAAGAAAAAGAGCTATCCCGAAGGCTACTGATTGAACTACTGAGGGAACTTCTAGTCCGAACACTTCGGAGAGAACTGCTAGAGAGAACGGACAGTTCGTAGATAACTAAGGGAACATGACACCATTTTTCCTCTGAAATTTAATTTTTTTATATTTTTTACTAAAAAGCTTCTCGATCAATTTTGTCATCTGAAAACATTAATATTTCGGTACCAGTATTCGAGGTCTGATCCAAGAAGGAATACGGCAGTACGATGATATGTGTGGTATAGTCCTATAATTAAATCAAAGCAAGGCTTAAATAGTTTCCCCACCCTATTGAAATTAATTCTTCCTTCTCATGTAATCTGGCAACTCAACATTGAATTTCCAATTGCAGCAGGATTTTTTTTGAACACACGACACAATCAACCGGCCAACGATACAATATAGAGTAGAGTAGGCCAAACGCAATTCAAATTTAAAACGAAAAAGAAGAGGAAGAACGACAACAGCAACAATGCACAGTGGTTCTAATTGGAACAAAAATGGTAATAAATCTGTATCTTTGAAACTTGCGATCCGATTACAAAATGATACATGTAAAAATTATAGAGAAGGACCTAAGCTTTAAGAATGTTGAAATTTGGACAAGCCTGTTGAAACACAGGTTGAGCTACATGGTGTCAAAGTTGACTACCTTGGACATGAAAAAACCTTTTCGGGTTCATAACTTTTACAAATATTATCTGAATTTAAGCTTGGTGCAAAGTTTATAAATATATAAAGAAAATACAGTTTATTTTATTAAGATATCTTTAGTATTTTTACAGATATTTGGCTTTGAATTTTAAAATTTTGGTTTTTGGGCTCGACTAAGTTAAAAAATTTCAAAAATTAATGATGATATTTTTTTAGCACAATCTATTTATGTCAAAATTTGGCATTTTTTCACTCTCATTTCGAAAACTTGCCTTGATTAAAGATATTTTATTAAAATAATATATATATTTTCTATATCAATTTATAAACTTTACACCAAGTTTAAATTCATTAAAATCGGATAATATTTGTTAAAGTTATGAGGCCGACAAAGTTTTTCATGCCCGAGGTTGTCAACTTTGACACCCTGCATCTCAATTTTTGTTTCAATAGGATATTTCAAAATTCAATATTCTTAAAGCTTACTTCATCCTCTATGATTTTTACATACATCTTTTTGTAATCGGATCGCAAGTTTCAAAGATACAGAGTTATTACACTTTTTGGGGTTCCGCACGTCTATCTGTCTGTCTGTCATAGGCTGTTTTCTTGGCAACAGCAAGAGCGTCGGACCTGAAATTTTTTTTCAATTGGAACCACTTTGCACTGCTAAATACCAACAATAACGCAGAAAAACTAAACACTCACACAGCTTTGGACTCGAACAAACTCACACTTTTTAGTGCAGAGACAAAGAGCAAAAATATTTCAGAAAAAAGTAAAATAGAAAAAAGATAAAGCGAGTAAAAGAATCAGAAAAGGAAGTAAAAAAACGAAAAAGTGGTACATTTAGTAGAAAAAGAGCTTTTCGTATGCAATTCTTTGATATACAGCGTAAAACACCAACAAAATGCGGTCATATTAAAGTTTTTATACAAAAAATAAATAAAAAATTTTTAAAGAAAAATGCAAGAAAATTAAACCGGGTGGACATAGAGAAAACAATTTTTGCTCAATAAATATTATTTGCAAAGTTAAAACAAAAGTATTTCTAAAGAAATTTATCAAAATAAAAAAATATTTACTTAACAAACAAACACACCGGAAACGGAAAATAAATAAATAATAAAAAAATCAAAGTGTGTGTACGTGTGTGGAAATAAAACAAACAGTGTCGAGCTGTTGCAAACGAGTTGCTCTAATACAAGTGTAAAACGCAATTTGCTAAAGTGATTGTTTGTGTATTCTAGAAGGCTTAAAATTTTTTAAATGTATTTAAGGCGTTTTAATGTTTTACGGCCAGCCCCAATGAGGGCCGGCGATCCATGGAGTATCCAACATCTACAACTTTACTAAGCGATACATATCAAAACTGTCAAAGGTAAAAGTGGAAAAAATTAAAGAAATTTTCTGTGCCTCTAAACTAAAATCAATCATTTTCTGTTACTTTTTTGATGTTGAATTACTTAATTGTTTTGCACTTTTATATACGAACAAATAAGACGAGAATCTATTAAGTTTGTGGATGCGTGGATTTAAGTTTTATAGTACACTGAAAAAATTTTGTTCATAAACTTCGAAATTAATCCAATGAAAAACTTCATTGAAACTCAACCAATGTCACGCTTCGTTGAATTAATGAAACAAGTTTTGTTAACATTATTTTAATGAAAATTTCATTACATATGTAATGTAATTTCATTGATCAAACGTAATAATTTCGCTAATCTTATGAATGTATATTATTGTTTTTGTCCAACTATTTCATAGTTTGAATGAAATTGTTTAATGAATCCAAATTGATTATTAAGCTAAGATTCGTAACGTTATATTCAGAAAGAATTGGGAAAGAAATTATTTAATTATTTTAATCATTTCATTATTTTAATGATATTCTGTCATTATGTAATGAAATTATTTCATTGTTTTAATGAAATTATTACATCACTTAGTAGCCTCATTAGCTTATCTCTTTTATTGTTTATTGTGGATTTGTATTTAAGTTTTATAGCACACTGATAGAATTATGTTCATAAATTCTGTGAATTTCGAAATTAATCCAATGAAAAATTTCATTAAAACTCAACCAACGTCACGCTTCGTGGGATTAATGAAACAAGTTTGCTTAAAATTATTTTAATGAACATTTTATTACATATGTAATGTTTCATAGTTTTAATGAAATTGTTTCATTATTTTAATGAAGGTATTTCATTATTTTAATCAAATTCTGTCATTATTTCAATGATATTCTGTCATTATTGCAATGAAATTATTTCATTGCTTTAATGAAATTATTACATCACTTGGTAGCCTCATTAGCTTATCTCTTTTATTGACTCTTTTAATTTATTGACAATTCCATGCTACAAATACGTACGTTAGACACCAAAGCACATCAGAAAATTTATAATATTGATGACCGCATCAAGTATCGAACTCAGACTCTTGATTCTCACCATTTGCTTTATAGGCAACGTCTTTGGTTGCCAACTGTTGAATTAAAGAAGGTTATATTTTTCAAAAAAGAAAACATATATGTATGTGATTTATTTGATCGGTTCTTCATAATTGCAATGAAAATTTTCATCAAAACAATGAAAATTCAACGATTTACTAGCAGTTGATCAGAGAATTCATCAATTTTGCAGCGATTCTTCTGAAGGAAGATGACAGGCTGGTATTTTTGATCATTAAATATTTTTGCAATGGTTTTGCCAAATATTTAAAAAAATTTTTCCGACAAATAATTTTCTCAATATGGTTAAAATTACTTCAAATTCATTGAATAGTTATCGAAAAAAAAAAAATTGCAATGACAAGCCCATGTAGAAATCATTAGAAATGAAGTAACATCCTTCGGTTACTGTAATGGTTGCCGAGCGTGCACTTAGCATAGGATGCATATAAAAAAGTTTTTTTTTTTACAATTATTAATACTGCTGAGAAACAATTTTAAATTCCCTCTCATTCACATCAACTCTGCAGATGTATAAATATTTTTATTTCTGTTTAATTCAAAAATGTTTTTCTTAATCCTGAGTGTTAATTAAAATTCTTTTGTAGTTTTATCTCTTGTATATTCTCTAAATCAACCTATTTTTTTTTCTTTAACATTTTCAGAGGACATACAAATAGTGCTGGTGGTACTGCTGCTTGTTATTCGACGGCAGCATATTTTAATTTTGGTTTCAAACCACAACAACAACAACAAGAACAACTGTGTGATTTTACATCATCTTTGCCAAAAACAACAAAACCCACGCCACCTGCAACTACAACAATTTTTACAACAATAGCAGCTGCAGCAGCTTTAAGTGCCGCTGCCGCTACAACAAACAGAATATCATCACCATCATTGCCGTCTCCATCATCATCATCATCATCATCTTCGACATCATCGTCATCATCATCATCAGTATCGGCGGCAACAAGATTATCAGCATCGCCATCATTAACGCCACCCACACCAATAAGTTCTTCCTTCGAAACATCACACAGTCCAGATGGGCAGGCATCAGTAAGCTCAACAGTATCATCGAGTGATAATACAACATCAGGTAAGTAAAGGAATAGAAGATAAATAAAAGAAATATTTCTATTCCCAAAAGTGTAGAAGGAAAATGTAGGAGAATAAATTCCTATAAATTTTATTTTGTATGATGCTCTTCTTTTATTTAGATCATGACCCAGGAAATTGTTGCATCCAATGAATTGCATATTATTGAAGAAGACACAAGACAGGCATGTTGTATGTCATTGTCTTGTGCGAAATGCATTTTAACAGCAATTTTCTTGTATTCTATTGATGTTTTGGGAGCAGTAATGTTTTGTGCTATCGCAAAAGATTGAAATCTTTGTTAGATATGTATACATACACATACATACTTACATATCGAGCATTTGCTGCAATATAGTCATAACTAAAAAAACGCCAGTTTAAAGTTAATAATGCAGAATTAGTCGTCATATCAATCTTCATATTGTGTAAAAATTTCATACAAATATCATGTGTACTCAACTCTTCAGACAAGAATAAATTTTTCTTTTACCATTAAGTTGTTAGCAAATTCAAAACTTTAAACTCGTTTTCTGCAAAACAAGTTTTTTAGAGTTATGACTCTATTGCAGCAAAGGCTCGATATGTATGCATGTATTTATGTACATTAAGCTGGGTCGTTTCAGAAAAAAAAATTAAGTGCACTCTGAAAATAAACTTTAGCATTTTCTAAGAATATTCCCGAAGTATTTCCAGTTTTACGATAACCGTTAGTGAGCTGGACCATTTTTAGAGTTGCGTACACCAAAGGTGAAAAGGAACCCTATTGTTGTCGCTGTCCGCCCGTCCGTCTGTCTGTCACAGGCTTCTTTCTATATCGAGATCCGTAAGAAGTACGGACCTGAAATTTTCATAGAATTTTTGTAACTAAGGCCGCTACAACAATAAATACTAAAAATGTATGAAAGTTACAAATTAAAGGGTGTTCTAAAGCGAGCAACGAAATACGTTGAAATCCTAATATAGACATTTTCAAAGTTAGCGTACGTATTATTTATTATACAGAGTACATCAATAAATATTAAAATTTAAGCATAATAAATATTAAAGGGTATTCTATCAGTTAATGTTATTTTGATAATTAGCTATATCTTGGAAACCGTAAGCGGAAAACTCTTGAAATTTTCACTCCTAGTGCAGCATTTTAAAGGCAACAAACAGTAACAAATGCTAAAAAAACAAACAAGCCAAATATTAAAGCGTATACTATCAGGTAATATGATTTTAAAATTAAGCTGTATCCTATGAGCCGTAATAACTAGACACTCGAAACAAATAAAAATTAATGTTTAAAGGATAAATTAATAATTGAAGGAAGTTCCTTCAAGTAATGCAACGAACAACCCGAAAAGTAAACTGCCAAAATGAAAAAATCGCCAAAACTAAAAAGTCGCCGAAAAAAAAAACGCGAAAACTAAAACACCCAAAATTAAAAACTAGCCAAAACGAAAAAAAAATTGCAAAAATTAAAAAAAAACCCTGAAACGTAAAAAAACACAAAAACGAAAGAAATCGCTAAAAATATAAAAAATCGCTAAAACAAAAAAAACCGCTAAAACAAAAAAAAATCGCTAAAAAATATAAAAAATCGCTAAAACGAAAAAAATCGCAAAAATCAAAAATAGCCAAAAATGAAAAATATCGCCAAAATGAAAAAAACGTCAAAACTAAGAAAACCCAAAATTAAAAACTAGGGATGTAACGATACGCCGTTTTGCCGATCCGATACCGATACCGATATTTAAAAATATATATCGCCGATACCGATTCCGATACCGATACGAATATTGAAATTGAGTTCAAGTTTAGATTAGCAAGTGCAATTTTTTATTATACAAAATTACATTATAAGAGACAATATTTAAAATTGATTTTAACCCAGTATAAAAAATTGGAAGTAATTTTTAAGAAGCTACATTTTCTTTGCTTCAAAAAAATCTATATTAAAAATATGCAGATAATTAGTAGAAAAGCAAGAAGAATTGTTTAATTCCTTTATAATTTAAAAAATACTCGCCATGCTTTTTAAAAAATCGATTTTTTTTAAAGGACATTTATCAACTAATATTCATCTAAATAACTTAATAGCTTAATTATTAAAAGACTTCTAAGTTTATATTTATTCACTTAAATTTACATGAAAATGCAGTTCTGAGTTTAATTTCGCATAAAAAATTGTGAAAATGGGTACATTTTTATCCTTTTTCCTTAAGGAAAAATCATTATAGAATACCGAAAAAGAAATTTGTCCTAGCATCGCTTCCACCGAATTAGTAATCGAAAAACAGAACTTCTTGCAATGGCAAGGATATGCAAAACTAATTAGAAATTATCCAAATTTGCAATACTTCCAGATCGCGAATTCTACATTTTCATGACTTCTTTGGAGTATCTTTTTTTTGCTGGAATAAGATTTATAAAACAACGACTTGAACTTGAATTCATGGTAAAATTAACAAAAAATAAATAATTTTTTTACAAAATAACAGCATAAAATATTATTAATTTTTAAAATTTATATTAATAAGATTTAAAAAATAACGAAGTTTATTTAATTCATGGTAAAATCGAACAAAAATAAATTATTTGTTAAAAAAAACTCCGAAAAAAATTTTTAAAAGTATCGTCGTATCGGCAGTAAAATATCGCCGATACCGATGTATCGGAAAATCTGAAGTATCGCCGATATATCGGTATCGGTATCGGTATTCGTTACATCCCTATTAAAAACAAACATAAGGAAAAAAATAGCAAAATATGAAACATAACAAACAAAAAATCAGCAAAACGAAAAAATCGCCAAAGCAAGAAATGACGCCAAAACTAAAAACCAAATTAAAAAAAGTTAAAAAAACGCCAAAATAAAAAAAGCGCTATTACGAAGTAAGAACCAAAAAAACGAAAACATTCGTCTGAACAAAAAAAAAACCTTAAACGAAAAAACACTTTAAAATTAAAAATTCACAAAAAACAAACGAAAAAGGGGATATATGCGTGTACATGGCATTCGTACGGAACCATTCGTGTGCAAGTCAAAGTCGCACTTTACAGAATTTTTAAAAATGGTCTACTTTTCAGTTTTTTTTTCAGATATTTTTTGTTCGTTTCAAGGAAACTGTATTTAAAAGCATATAAATCTGGAATAAATAATTTTTGAAAAAAAAGCCGACTACAAAATAGGCGTGGCACTGCCCATAATTTTTATCATAATGATGTACTTTCACGAGAACTAAGTAAATGTGTATGCAAAGTTTTATACGAATCGGTTTAGTAGAAGTTATTGACAAAGATTATTTATTTTGCATGGGCGTGGCACCGCCCACTTTTTTAATCATGATGTAGTCTTCAAACAGAAGCTTCATGTGTGTGCAAAGTTTCATAGGAATCAGTTGAATAGAAGTAGATGAAAACGTATGTGTATTTACTTCGTATGGGTGTGACCCCGCCCACTTTTCAACGGGACCAGTCTAAAGTGCATCCTTTTAAATAAAGAAACAAAAAATCCGAAAGCGGTTTATAAATGGTGGAGTTTTGGGAGAACATTCTTAAAAAATATATATGACGAATTGATGACCTTTCTCCTTTTTTTGAAGTCGGTTAAAAATAAATTAAAAAAGATTAAAAAATGTATGAATATGTACGTGATTCTCATTCTTAACGTACATTTTGTGTTTTTTTTCTTTGTTTAACAATGTAACTAAATGAAATATGAGAAGGTAGGATTCATATTATAGTTTTCGCCCCATTCAATGGATCCTGCAATAAAATTATATTTTTCGATTTTTTAACATTTCTGTTTATTGAGCGTTACACTTGCTTTCGCGGTTGTTCCAGGAATAATTTTTGCGAAAAAAATATGCCACAAAAACTGATAATAGGGTTTGAAAGCACTATACAGCTACCCTTTAAAAACAAAAAAATTATAATAATCGCAGGACGAAATTTAAAGTTATGACCACTTTTTCCATTTTAACTTTCGTTTACATGGAAAAATAAAAAACTTTTATCTTTTAAAATAATTCTTTACAAAAAGTTTTACGTGAGCAGAAATAAGACTAATTTTAATAAAATCGATCAACAATGTCAGTTCAAATAGTTATTCGTAGCAAAATATGACCTACCGAATACATTTTTCGAAAATATAACAAAACACAAAACCGAAATTTGTAAACAGATCAGCACAAAAACATCAATGTGAAAATAAGGCCAAAAATTTCGGCCGTAAAAAGTACTATGGTCAAAATAAGGACCAAGTTCTCGATAGATGCAATACCATCTCATTTCTAGGCAACCTGTAAGCTTGACA
Source organism: Panzeria rudis (assembly GCA_956483635.1). Lineage (NCBI taxonomy): Eukaryota > Metazoa > Arthropoda > Insecta > Diptera > Tachinidae > Panzeria > Panzeria rudis. The sequence goes on from OY101448.1 coordinate 173,958,506, forward strand.
ACAATTTTCGTTTTGTACCTATCAAGAACTTGGTCCTTATTTAGACCTCAGTACATTTTACGGCCGAAATTTTTGGACAGAAACTTGGCCTTATTTTCACATTTATGTTTTTGTGCGGAACTCAGTTCTTTTTTCTTAGCTTTTATTTGGTACAATAAGTGCTTTTATTTGGTACAATAAGCCCTAGATGATAATTTTCCGTTTTCACATTTTTCTTAGTACTTTCCCATCAAGACCTACCAGTGTACCAAATTTCAGATTTCTAAATAAGAGGCACCCTAGTCCCCCATATAAAAAGTGCCCGTTTTAGATTTTTCTGGTTGTTTGCTCAACAATACCTACCTGTGTACCAAATTCCAGCTTTCTAGTTGTACTGGCACTGCCCCATACAAAGAAGGGGTACCATAGTCCCTCCAGATGAAAAGTGCCCGATTTCAGATTTGTCTGACTATTTTCTCAACGGGAACTACCTGTTTACCGAATTGCAGCTTTCTAGCTATACTGGAAGTCCCCCTTATAAAGTAGGGGCACCCTAGTTGCCCCAGATGAAAACTGACCGCCTTAAATTTTTTCGTTAATTACTCATGAGGGCCTAGGGCCTAGAGTCCCTATACCGCCCCCCATAAAAAGTGCCCGTTTTCAAATATTTTTTGTTAATTGCTCATCAGGACCTACCCAAAATTTCTAGCTATACTGGAAGTGCCCCTTACAAATAAGGGGCACCCTACTCCCCCCAGCTGAAAAGTGTCTGTTTTCAGATTTTTCTGGTTCATTGTTCACCAAGACCTACCTGTATAACAAATTTCAGCTTTCTAATTATAGAGAAAGTGCCCCGTAATATTGAGGAGTGAGTGAGTGAGTGACTCAGTGAATAGGTACTAAAATATGCACTTTTTACATCTTCATATCTCGGGAACTTTTATGGTAGAACTTTCAAACTTCATCTATGAGGTTACCTCTGTATGGAGACCTTATATTTCATTATTTTTTGATTAAGTGGAGCAAAGTTATGAGTGGTCTAAAAACAGCTCGAATGGTTTCGTGTAATGTACACTCTGTGTAACCGGAGCTTGGCCTGCCGCACTACCGTGCGCCTAGATATTTATTAAGTTGTAAGACATAAAAGACAAAAAGAGAGCATTTGCTCAAACTGTGGTGGGCGTGCGACACGCCTTAATCTTAACTGATTGACCTGAAGTTTTTTGGGTTATTTTTTTTTATAAATACCAATCGATTTGGGGTGGTAATTTGAAGAAATCCTACAACTTTTACAATAACATCAAAAGTCAGATTCAACACATTAAGTGAGACTTGCATAAAAAACCATTTTTGTGGCCTTAGAACTCTGAAATATTGTGCCGTATAGATGAGATTATATGAGACTTTCGAGACAGCTTATATGACGCCAATACAAAAATTTTTAAAAAATTTCAGCTTTTTATCTCAAATTCCGAGACTTACCACGTTTTTTGGCTGTGCTATTAATAAATTTATAAATACATAAAGCTTTTCAACAACTGTGCCACAATACTCTTCACCGAAAAAGGCTGCAGCACAAACTCTTCAAAAATCATGCCTTGAAATATGTTTAATTTTTAAACTTTAAAAAGTCTTACAACTAAAAACCGTCCTAAAAGTATGCTAATTACATTTGGCAATTTTGTCTCATAAAATTTTCATTTAAACACTAAAATCTCCAATGAACACAATTTCCGTAATATAATTATGCTCGTAAGAAGTAAAAACATTATTTGGCATTAAATTATTTTGTGAATTTAAGCAAATTAAATATTAATTAATAGGAAAAGGAAATTCTAAACATTTGTTTACTTTTAGCAAAAAGATTTTTCAAAGTGATTGGGGCAAAGAAGTTAAGGAGAGAGAGAGAGAGAGAGAGAAAGAGAGAGACAGTGTTGTGTTTTTGGCTCATATATAGAGTTTGGGATTTCCCGGACTTTTGCACTTCCTGGGAAACGGGAGTAAAAAATCACATTTCCGGGAAAAGTTGATTTTCTAAATTAAGTAGATTTATTAAATGAAAATTGGAGTAATTTTCGTTGTGTTTTTAATGTAAAAATTTTTTTAAAATTAAAATTTGTATAATAACAATTCTAGAAAAAATTTTCAAGAATTTTTAACTGGATCCAGGAAAATAAGAGTCTGTATTTATTGCACAGTAACCGATCGTATAAAGACTAATTGACCACTATTCAGTTAAAAATTTCATTTTAAAGGCCCCAAATCATTTTATAAATAACTTGCCGTAATGTTTCTTATTTTTCTTGCCAAATTTCCGGGATGGTTCTTGTCGTTAAGTACAAGCAAGTTGCAGTAATATAACTGGCTGTGCCGAATTTTACATACCCTAAGCCACAGTCTGTCTAAATGTCTTTGATTTTTCATTTTATTTCTCTTAAAACATCTCCTTCGGGGTTTCAATCAATAATAGCATCGATTGATAATAAATTTTTAAGATCAAACAATTTACTTTTGGAAACGATTAGAGCACTGCAATTCATTGATACTTATACAAAGTATTCCACCTTGTGATGATATAGTGATTAAACGACACTCTCTACTAAATTCATCTTGCATGTACTTTTCGAATCAAACAGTAATATTTCTTGTAGACGGGTTAGGAAAAATAGAATGATTTCAATTTCATGGAATTTTTATGAAAATCTCGTATAAGTTTGAACCGTTCACATTTTTATTTTGTACAAATTAAAAAAGGTTGTATGGAAGATTTACAACCTAATTCACAAAAAAATTTTTGATTAATAAGAGATTCATAAGACAAATTTTTGTATGAAAATTTGTTTTATTAATCTGTTATAAGTCAGACAATTTTTTTATGAATTAAGGCATTAGTGTTTAAACATTAAAATTTTTTATTGATATTAAAGAAAAACCGGATTATAATACAAGTTTCTTCGCTGTCAGTTACTAAATTTTATAAATATGTCAACTAAAGTCCATATATTTATGAAATAATATGTACTTTTAATTAAACCGTTTTCCCGGGAAAACCTCAAAAATTTCCCTGGAATATATTAGTCAGTATTCCCGAATCCCAAACCCTACACTTAGATGATTTTCTATAAATTTCACGTATCGTTAATATTGTTGTGGCATTTTTAAATTTTATTATTGTTGTTCTCGTTGTTGATGTTGTTGTTGTTGTTGTTGTTGATATTAAATAAAATAGCTTACAACACATTTCACTATCAACACTATGTCTATGTCAAGTAAAATTTGTTCTTAACTTTTTTATTTGCCAATACATTCAAGCTAAAGCAAGAAAATATTTTGTATTGATATTTGTAGAAGAATGTGTTTTGTGCAATTGTATGTGTGTATGTGTATTTTCAACTACATGCATACATACCATACCATACAAACTTATTTATGCACATAAGTTGTTTGCCCATGACGTTGCTGAAACGAGTCATTGAACTTAAAAAAAAAATTCATTTTTTTTTCTTCTACTTTTCAAGAAACTAGGCGAGAATCTTAAAAGAGACGAGTACGTTCATTGGCACTTCATGTAACGGTGATGGGGGTTTTCTTCTAGCAGACGAAGAGGAGCAGAGGTTGTTGCATTGATCTCTTAAAAGTGTGTTGCTTGTTTAAAAAAAAGGGATTTTTTTATTGGAGTGAAGTACTTTTGAATAGCATGCAAATTGTACTTTCTCTTACTTAGTTTCTTGTGATTGATTTTTTTTGTTTTAATGTTACGGTACCTATACAAATTTTCTGCATATAGCATAACTTAAGGAGTACCTATTAATTCAATTGGCGTAGTCTACTTTTCTAAAAATATGTTTTATGATTTTTTAAGTTTTTATTTTCGAACAAAATCAGCTTCGTAGAAATAAAGATTTTTCCTCCAAGGTATGTCCAAAGTTAATATCGCTTGCTCGTGGTTTCCTGCATTACATGGTTGCATTATATCTTTCGAATAACAACTTCGGTAAAACGTTTGTGTTCAGATACGCGGCTGGCGGGAAGGGTTGGGACCTCCTGGGGATAAAAATGAAAATCTGAGCTAGACGGAAACCTCGCCAGGTGACATGATTGGTCAATGAGTTCTAATGATCTAAATGCTAAGAAAAGCGGGTGGTATCTAGCAAAGTAGTATAAATAAATATTCTCTAATTCTTTAATTAGTGCCTTCGACCAAGTCCTTCGAAAACTCAATTTAAACTGGAAAGGTAATAGCTTTTATTATTGACCATGCAAGAGGGTTATAAAGAAAGATATTATCCAGAAAGACGCACCAGTTTTTAAAAATCTGCTGCAATGACTGCTTACAGAAGCCTAATGAACTCGCAGGTCTTAGTTACTACAAATTAAAGGCTTTTAATAAAAGGAATGTGATCTAAAGAAAAATAAATTAACTCGATCGTAAAAACAACTTTTGGTCTATTTGTTTTTGATGTGTAAACATCTACTTATACGCTAGGGGGTAAAAATCTTTTTCACAATACAATCACAAATTTTGAGTAAGATTGTAATAACGCGGTGTAAGCTGTGTATGAGTGTATTAGTGTAATCATACGGACAACAAGAAGTACAGAGAAACTTAACAGCTGGATAGAAATACACTAACACCATCTAGTGCGCAATAGTAGTAGTAGTTTCATCATTCATGGATTAACGAGACTCCTTCTGTCCCTATCTACTCCCCCGGGGGGTACGGTTCATGCATCTTGGTGATTACTCACACCTTGCTGATGTGCTTCCTGGGAATAGGGTAATTTGGATTTTGCTGACATTACCTTAGACCAATTACCCATAAAACTTATGTGTTACTACCCAATCTCTTGCAGCCGAGTAACGGGCGTGCACATATTTATATAAGGAAGTAGGCTTGCCTACGCTAGTCAGTAAGGAGGTGAACAGGCACCTAGGGTCTCTCTCAAGACCAAAGTCGATAGAAAGTTAACCTCTAGGGGTTTTCTTTCGAGGCTTGACCAGTAACATAAACTGGTACCACGGGAACCGGTGGCCCCACAGATGACTAGCCTTCCAGAGGGTTAAATAGATGATGCTCGCCGCTGGCGGACTTCGTCTTACCCCCTGCAGGAAGGATGATTCTGTGTCTGGTTGTTTGGTGAGGTTTCCTTCGGGAGCTAATCAAAATCGCTGGGTGAGGTTTTGTTAAAGGACTGATGCTCGACCAGTGCTAGTGCCTGGATGGGCTTCGGTCTACCACATGTCCCTCTTTGTAAAATCTATAGGTAAGATTTTTCGAAAGTGATTTTCAAGTTTCATTCGTAATTTTTGTGGCTATCGGTAGCTTGGACTGTCCTCTTTTAGAGGTGATAAAAAATTTTCAAATCGGGTTGTGGATTCCTGTGATATTGTGCGATTGTATTTTGGGATCGATTTTGAATTTTCGTGTCGATATAGACATTCATTTTATATACACAGTGCGTGTGTGTATTTATAGTGTGTTTAATTTTTTGAGACTCCGCTGGCAAAGGGAGTCTCAAGGTCAAACTCCGGCAGTAAGGTCGTGCGTTTGCTGGTTCGTGCTGTTTTGCCGTGTTTTTGAATTGAGTGAGTATTTTGGCGTTGCCGTTTTTGATTTTTGCCGAGAACTTCTGTGATTTAGGGGATTTTGGGTCCAGATTTTCGGGATTCAGACCCGGTTCGTCTCGGTTTTTGAACCCGGGTTTTTGGAAAAAAAAACCGGTTTTTCGGTATTACCGAATTTGTTGCTGACTGTTGGTTATTTTGCTGTTTAACTGCGGTAATTCCAACTATTTTGTACGGGTATATTATTTTTTGCTGGTGGATAAATAATACTATTATTTATGTCTGCGGGGAAGCGGAAGGGCGATATGCCTGGTGGGAGTGAGTCAGAGGTGTCTGATGCGAAGCTTATCGGTTTGAGCGATTTGCCGGGTGAGGAGGAAGGTACGAGGGTGAAAAAGAAGCGGATGAGGCCCAGTTCGCCGAAGTTGAAACGGGTGAATGATGAGAAGAATTTTTCGGTAGAAGGTGAAATGTTTCATTATTAGATGTTTACACATCTTCCCTGTGTTCGGACTCACATTATTTTTTTTTTAACAAACAACCAGCGAAGCAATTTGATTGTCTGCGGAAAACACTCAGAGTCGTTGGCTAGAATTGAACCGGCGACTTCTGGACTAGTAGGTTAACATTGTTACCTATCAGCTACAGCGGCAACCAACCTTAAGGTAAGACACAGGCCTAAATGAGGGAGGCATGCCCTTTAAACATTTCTCAGTAGAGCGGTCTTCATTTATGTTTAGAGACATCGATCCTAGTAACTATCGAAAATAATTTTTCCATATTTTGCTTACATCATAACACAGCAGTTGAAAATATCAATAACTTTTACCAAACAACAAATAATTGGTATTAGCTAAAAAAAGAATCAATTTTCTTTTAACCAACAATTGACAGTTTCAAATAACCACAAAAAATCCCCTTGAAGCATAAAAGTGACAGTTGCAAAAAGTCCCCCTGATCGTTTGTTGATTTTTGCAACAACTCTATTTACTCAATACTGCGATTACTCTGGGCAGCAACAACAAACAAATAACAACAAAGCTATACACGATCCCTATTACACAATCTTAAATACTCCGGCCTCCACAAAATACATGCAAGGAAAATATCACAGCAATAACAACAATAACAGAGACAACAGCAGCAGCAGCAGAAAAAGAAAATCAACAACTAAAAATATGCAAGAAATAAATACAAACAACAGCAACAACAAAAAAGAATGGGAAAAAAGAAAAGAAAAAACTGCAAATAAACCAATGCACTCTACTTGAACAGTTTTCTTCCTGGTTCAAAGATAGTTGTACGTCGATGTTTTTGTTGTTGTCGTTGTATTGTTGCTGTTGCTTGCAGTATTTGTTGTTATTGCTGCTTGTTTTCATACCACAACGACAGAAAAAAAGAGAAAAAATTAAAAAATAATAAAAGCGAATCAACTGATAGATGCCATGCCACACGTTGCTAGTTGTTGTTTTATTTGTTATTGTAGTTGTGTTGTGCTAATATTGCCCACAGCAGACAGACATGCATTTGAAAATTTATCATTGCAGCAAAGACATTTTGCAAGCAGGCAGTCAGTCCGGCAGCCTGGCAATCAGTTATAGATTGTAGTTTCTTCTGTTTGAAAACGACAATTACGACGACGACTACGATGATAATGATGTTGTGGCATAAGTAGGTGGAGGAGAGGTTGACCAGTAATGAGTCGTAGTTGATAGTTTTTTAATAGTAGTAGGCGAATTGTGGCTGGGTTTTTCTCATTTTTCCATACTTCTTTCGCTTTCATAGTATAATTGTCAGAGTTTTGAAAAACGAAATGATTTTCAAGCTAATTTTGATGAAGTAGAAATCCTAACGTAATTCACCTACCTATAGACACTTGACATTTTCATAGTTAATGTACAGACTGCACCAATAAATACAGAAATTGAAAAAAATTTATATGCATAATTAATAGGCAAACAAGTTTTTTTAGATCCCTTTTACGCCCTTAATACTGAACCGATTTTGAAAAGATTTATATGTTTTTAGAGGGTTTTTTACATAGATGTGTACAATCTTAACTTTATTTAAATCGGTTCAGTGCGTTAGGAGTAATACGACTATCAAGTTCTTACTAACACCAATAAACAACTACATGTTCTTTTCTCAGCAACAAGTAAATATTCGATTGTTTTTACACAAATAAAAAGCAAAAATACAAAATAGAGTAAATCAAGTATAGAGATTTTTTCTCTTTAAAAGAGAATTAAAATGAAGTTACTGGCGTACATATTTATGTACATATTGATATTTTTTAAATATATCTAGAATGCAGCCGATTGAGTCGACCGTTGGCTACACTAGTAAAAATTAAAGCGTATTCTATCAGTTAATGTTATTTGACTATGTAATTTTTACAATTCGCTGTATGTCTCTTGGAAACCGTAACAGGCAAACTCTTGAAATTTTCAGCAACAGTAACGAGTATTAAAAACAAACGAAGCAAAAATTAAGGGGTATTCGATCAGATATTATAATTTTGAAATTAAGCTATATCTTATGAGACGTAACAATTAGATACTTGAAACACACAAAATTAGTAATTAAGAGGTAAGTTAATAATTAAATGGTATCCCTTCAAGTAATGCAAGGAACAACTCAAAAAGAAAATCACAAAAACAAAAAATCGCCAAAAAAATATCGCTTTACAAAAAATCACAAAATTAAAATAATTGCCAAAACGAAAAGTGACCAAAAGGAAAAAGAAAGCCAAAAGTAAAAACAACCAAAAATAAAAAAAAATGCCAAACGAAAAAAATTGCCAAAACGAAAAAAGCGCTTAAACGAAAAAAGATACAAGGAGAAAAAACAAAAAAAAAAAAAGCCGAAATGAAAAAACCCCTGAAACGAAAAAAAGAAATAAAACGAAATAAATTCACTAAAGTGTGACTTTAACTTGCACACGAAGGGTTCCGTACGAATACCATATACATATACACATAGATTTGGCACTTTTGTCGTTCTGATGATTTTTCAATGTGACGATATTTTTTTCGTTTGTGACGATCTTTTTGTTATTTTTTTAGATTTTTTTAGTGTTGACGATTTTTTAGTTTGTGGCGATTTCATTTCATTTTCATTTCATTTATTATTCCATTGTAATACATGTAGCCTTTTGGCCAATAAAATTATATTACAGTATAGTATGAACAGCCATTTAAAAATAAACAATAAAAAATTTAAAACATAACAAATATTTATAATACTTATATGGTTAACAATAAGATAAAAACATCCTGAGTATAGGTTTCCCAAAAGTTCAAGGTTTTTTTAAGTTTCAAATATTTTAGAAATTGCTTTAAAATTTTGGACCAGATTGTTAGTGATATACGCTAAATAACAACATAAGCTTACGTTTAAAAAGCTCTAGAGAAAAAGCAAAAGTGCGAAACATTATAGGCAATGCATTCCATAACCGCGCCACTCGCACAACAAAAGATTTTTTCCTTTTAGCGATTTTTTTCGGTTTTTAGCAATTTTTCGGGGATTTTTTTTATTTTTGTTGATTTTTTTAGTTTTGGCTGTTTTCGTTGGGTTTGGCGATTTTTCGTTTTGACGATTTTTTTCGTTTTGGCGCTTTTTTCGTTTTGGTGATTTTTTTCAATTTTGACCTTTGTTTTCGTTTTTTGACGATAGTTTTAGTGTTATTCCTTTTTTCCGACGGCTTTTTTCGGTGTTTGGGGTTTTTTTTAGTTTTTTTTTTGGCGATCTTTTAAGTTTTAGTGATTTTTGCGCTTTAGTATTTTTTTTTTAATTTGGGGCTTTTTTCCTTTTTTCATTATGGCGATTTTTCGTTCTGAAATTTTTTTAATTTTGGAATTTTTTAGTTTTAGCGTTTTTTTTTAAATTTCAAGAGTTTGCCTCTTACGGTTTCCAAGATACAGCAAATTGTGTAAATTACATAGTCAAAATTAAATTAACTCATGGAGCACCCTTTAATTTTTATTGTTTTAAATATCAGTGTTAATTGGTGTAGACAGACTACACCAATTACCAATGACTTTGAAAATTTTAAGTTTCTATATACTTATATATATATATATATATATATATATATATATATATATATATATATATATATATATATATATATATATATATATATATATATATATATATATATATATATATATATATATATATATATATATATATATATATATATATATATATATATATATATATATATATATATATATATATATATATATATATATATATATATATATATATATATATATATATATATATATATATATATATATATATATATATATATATATATATGTCTGTATAATACATTAGTATTTCAACATGTTTCGTTGCTCGCTTTAGAACAGCTTTCAATTTTTAGCTGTCACATATTCTCTGAAAATTTCAGGTCCGTAGCTCTTACGGTTCCCGAGAATACAGACTGTGACAGACGGATGGACAGACAGACAGACGTACACACAGAAAGACGGACAGCGCAGCGAAATCAATAGGGCAACCCTAAAAAAATAGCCTTAACGAAAAAGAAAATTAGCCGAAATGAAAAAAGCGGTGAAACGATAAGACGAAAGAAATTGCCAAGACTAAGAAATCGCAAAAAAGCCATAACTAAAAAATTACCACAGCGAAGAAAATGGCTGCAACGACAAAAACACCACACAAAAAAAATCGGTAGAGTAAAAAGTCGTAAAAAAAATCGTTAAAACAAAAAAACGTCAGAGCTAAAAAACCCATAATTAAAAATAGCTAAATAAAAGACGCCAAAATGAAAAGGAGTGCTATAACGAAAAATATCAATACGAAAAAATCGATAAAACTAAAAAAATCGCCAAGAAACTAAAAAATTTGTCCAAATAAAAAACTTACAACAAACAAGTACACTAAAATTAGAAAGCCCCAAAAGAAGCCCAAAAAAAGCGCCAAAAAGAAAAAAAGGTATACACTGAATATGGGAGGTCCCAGAAATGTATACCAAGAACGGAATTTTAGAGTTGTCAAAACTGTTTATATATATTGATGGAATAATGTGCTATATATTTAACCTTAAAAATATATACGAAACTATTTTTTTGGATAGCCCCTTTATGATTGGCAGGGATATACCCACAACGAAAAAAATACCCAACCTTGCATTTCATATAGGATGCTATTTTTTAATGTGTTTGGTTACACATGTGACCGTTAGGTTAAGTTTAAACTTTCGAGGTCGCAGGTGGTCGGGAACGTCCACTATCTTGAAAATGAGGCCGTGACTATTTTTTTTAATATCTCGTAAACTATAAGGAATTGAACATTTTGTTAGAAGCTTTCTTTTAGATAATATTATCTACAACTCCACTAAGCACATTTTTGCTAAAAATTGTACAATTAAAAAGTTACAGCTATTAAGAAAAAATTTTGTTTTTTATTTTTATTTTTATTTTTTAAGAACAAACACAACCCGCGAAGCGATCAGCTTTTCTGCGGAAAAATACCCAGGGTCTATGGCGGGAATCGAACGCTCGACCTCTGGACTGACAGGCTAGCGTCGCTACCACTCAGCCGCAGGGACACCTGCGGTAGCGACGCTAGCCTGTAACGTGCATCGCGTAGCGTGGGTCACAAAGGTTTCACGGCTTTTGATAAAAAACGACAAAATTGTTTGGCTGCAAATAAGTTATTTTATAATTCGCTTATATTCCGCTTTCTTTTATGATTGTGTGTGCTTTATTATGCATAATTCGCTAAAAAACGAAAGCACACTTCAACTTTCAAAGCTGCTTCCATTTCTTGTAGCGTGCGTCACAAAACTTTGTGATGCCATTCGCAAGTACAATTAAATTCCACTAAGCACTATTCATAAGTAACTCTTTTGAAAGACCAAAATAAGTTTATATTTTAATCTGCGAACGCGTACGAATGTAGCGTTCATCACGCAGGATTTGCCCATATAATATTCAAACAAAATGCTTCGTGCGCGAGCAAAAGTTGCACTTTACAGAATTTATTTGATTACTTACATATTTCAGTATAGAATAAATACCTTTAAGTCTCTTAATGATAATAAATGTTGTTGTAGTATTTCGTTATGGTGTCTATCTATTTATCTATTAGGTTGTTGTTTTTGTCTTCTTTTTTTTTGCTGCCTTCAAGATTTATTGCGTGTGTAATGTTTTGTTGCAATTTCCTTCTTTTGAAAGCAAACAAATAAATGGAAGAAAAGAAAAATTGCGTGGCTTTTCTTTTCATTTGCCATGATCATTGACTTTTGCTAAATTGCTTTATTTTTAAATATTTACAACTATTCATGATAAACGTTAATAAATATTTGTTTGTATTAAACAAATAATGGAAGTCTTTAAAGAAATATAATTAAATAAATTTACGTAAACTTTTGAAATATTAATAGTTTATTTAAATTTGAACTATTAATAGTTTGGAAATGTATTAAGAAAAACTTTCTACACCTTTATTCGATCTTGTTTTTTAAAATATTTTTTTACTTAAATTTAAATATGTAAATAAACATTCGACTTGGTTTTTTAATTATTTCTTACTTTTATTATTATTATGTTGACATTAACTAGCAAATGTCAAGATACTTTATTTTAATTTTATTTAGTAAAGGAAACTCTTCCTGTTTATTTTGTTGTTGTTGCTAGTGTCTTGCTCTCTTTTATTTTCAGTTCAATTGATTGTTCTTATCAGTGCTACAATGTGAGTGCTTTTCGGTTAATTTTTTAGTGCTTAATAGATCTTTGTACAAATACAACTTTACATAGGAATTGAATCAAGGCGAATTGGCTGCTAGGCGGTTTTATTAAGGCGCTACGTTTCCTTTGAATCGGCTACCTGTCAAACTCCATATAAAAAAAAAACTGTAAGTAGTTCTTGTTCACATTAACTTTACATGGAGTTTATCAACAGGTGCGTTATTCAGGCGAATTGAATTCGCCACCTACAAAACCTTTTCCAATACGCTTTAAAATGGATTTCAATTCGTATGTACGAGGGTTGCTTTTTGGGTCTTCGCAACTTTGACAGCTGTTGGCAGCAATAACATTCTAATATGTTTATTATTAAAGCTTTAGATACATTTTCTTGGAAATTATTGTCCATTCTATGGTCAAAAGTCTTAACTGCTTAGGTTGTTTTAAAATTTTTCGGGAGAGCGGTTCAAAGTCTCAAGGACTCCCTTCCAATCAGGCATTGGTTTAGAAAAATTGATAGCAACTAAATTGATACACGGATGAACCCTACTGTTTCACAAACTCAAATTTGTCCTAACTCAACTTAAGCGGTTAATGGTTGTGACCACAGATTCACTTTTTTTTGCATTCGCCACGGCGAGTTCTTATATTGGTGAATTCCTCTTTCTTGATATACTATCAACACCTTGAGAGTGATATTTTGATATCTTAAAAGATCAACTTGATGATCTTCATGGATAACAGTTTTTTTTAGTTCACCTCTGTCCCAAAATGGGTGGATATGGATTTCACACCGATTCGCAAAAATCGAGTTTTCATCAATTCTCGACGTTTTGAGGTACTAGGAAGATTAGGTTAGGTTGCGCAGGTTGCCAGTTTAGAAGGTTAAGACCAGCCTACCTGGGTCGTTATTGGTCCCGTTGTGTTACCTTAAACGGATGTGAAGAGAGGTAAGGTACTTCCACATTTCGCCATTCGGTTCTGTGCTGAACAAACCCGCCGATCGGATAAACGAGCTTATCCGTCTAATGTCGCAGTTTGATAAGGCGGCAAAAACCTGCAGCAGCAGGCTACAAAGTGAAGCCGCCCTTTGCTCAGAGAGAGAGAGAGAGAGAGTGAGTGAGATAGAGACAGAGGAGGTGCTCTACATTTTCTTTCTACTTCTCATTATGACAACTTCTACAGAAATCATTATACGGCAGATTTAATCTCCTAGCATGCGCACCTATAAATCAATGTCCTGAAATTACTGCCACAAGTGTGAGTATTTACCCACGGGGTGTCCCCTCCAAGATTGCAGATTTACTACAATTGTATGTGGGCCATATTAACCATGACGTCGAGCAGATGACCTCGTTAGACCATCTGGTCTGCGCTACCCCAAATAGATTCTGCTGAATTTGAGTTTTACAGCAATTCAGCGGTATGCCAACAATTTCATCCGTGTCTACAGAGTGCATTCGAGTCCCGGATTTGACTAGTTCGTCCGCAACAATGTTTCCGGTCACGTTGCTGTACCCTGGTACCTAGAGTATCTCTAGGTTTGAATGTCTCGCTATCTCGTTTAGAGACATCCGGCACTCATATACCAAATTAGATGTTGTATAAACACCCGATAGAAAATTAATAGCAGCTTTGCTGTCCGCACATTGTATAGTACCTCATCCAGTTAGCTGCTCTTTTTATGGCTGACATATCAGCCTGTAGAACGCTACATTTATCTTGCAGCGTAAACCTAATCCTCTGTTGATAACGGGGAATAAAAGTGACACCACCCAGCCCAAAGTTCGATTTGGATCCGTACGTATAGATCTCCAGCACTTCCCCTTGACGAGGGGAGTACGTTCCTGAGAGCATTAAAGCAAATCTTTTATCGGGCAGAGAAATGGGTGAGCAGTAATCAATGTTTTCCGGCAGACCGGTTAGGAGTACCAATATTTTGGCGTGTCCATCGGGTGCCCTTTCCATGCACCTGCTGTCTCAAGTCTGAAAGCAGAGCTCATGATCAGTTGCCTGACGATCATGAGATCAGCTGGCAGCCAATGAATCATTGTGAAAAGTGCTTTTGATGGGGTGGAGCGTTGAGCGCATGTGATCATCAAAGCTGATGTACGCAAGATCCTTTCTATGATCCGACTGTAGATGATCTTATCTAATGCAGTCCACCATACTAGCGCGTCATATGAAAGTATGGGCTGTATTACCACGTTGGAGATACATTTGAGTTGCTGGGATTTACTCCCCAGATCTTCCCTATGGCCCTACTGCATGCGTGAGGTACTAGGAAGGACTCTAAATATTTTTACGATAATGTCCGTATGTATATGTCTGCGAGAGTGTGCATGTGTAAGAGAGTGTTTCTTTATGGATGTGTACCTCTCATAACCTCGGAGCGATTGAATCGATCATTATAAAGAATTCAATCATATAACGTGTGAATATGAACCGCTTCGACCCGGTACATTAAAACATTTTTCGAATATAAATTTTTCAAAATTTTTTAAAATTAACTAAATCAGTAAAAAACAACAACGACATTTGCCGTCATATTCACTCAAAATTGCTCCATCTGTTCAGAGTGATTGGCTAACATGCTACCAACTGCCCTACAGAAGCACCCTTTGCAAAATTTACTTTAATGTTTGCTTCCATTTTGATCTATTATTATTTATTTCGTAATTTTTGTTATTCCAAGAGTTGGCAGCACTAATTGTTATCTAATAATGAGCTTGTGTTTGTGTTAGTGTATATGTTTATTCTCAAGAAATTGTTTACTGAAGTTGTGTTTTTTATTACTGTACGATTCATATGCCTCCTCTTTATAGCCCACAGCTAGTAACGGTTCTCACAGATACCAATAAGTTATTATATATGAAAATTAGTAATTGTATATGGGGTATCCCATAGTGTCCGAGGTTTGCGAAATATCATAATATTATTGGATGCGAACAAGGGCAACCTTTGATGCAACATATGGCGGAAACCCGTTTTGCTTGTTCAAAACCGTTGTGACAACCTCAGTTTTCTACTTACACACACACACCGGGAAACCGTTCTGTGTGTGTGTGTGTCAAATTTGAGGTTAGGAAGTAAATAGGCTGTCAAGTGATGAAATGTCAAGAATTGAGCTGTCTTCCTTTGGCATTTATTTAGAGAAAACTTGGGAAATTTAAACCATGGAACGTTACACTCTTGAACAACGAATTTTAATTGTGAAAATTTACTATCAAAATTGTGAAAATTTTACTGTCAAGGCAAACACTTGACATTTTTACAACTATTGCAACATTTTAAAGGCAACAGTAACGAGTGAAATTATGCTGTATCTTATGAACCGTAACAAAAAATTTATAATTAAAAGTAATGCAAGGAACAAGTAAAGTAAGTAAATCACAAAAACGAAAAAAATCGCGAAAGCAAAAAAAAACGACAAGAAACCCGAACATTAAAAAATAACAAAAAACAATTTCATGCCATTTTATGAGTTTTCTTATAAATATGGAAACACCCATACCATTGCTATTTAGTTCTGTGCCGATTTTTTAATTTAAATACATAGTTCCTTTTAGAACAACGGCGATGTCCATCGTTTTTTTCTTTCTCTTAAAAATTTTCGCAGCCCATTTTTGCCGTTTTATAGAAACATGGAAACACCCATATCATTGCAATTTAGTTTTGTGCTACTTTTTTATTTAAACAGTTCGATGTCCATCTTTTCTCCTTTCTGTTAAAAACTTTCGCACTCCCTTATCGCACCCCATTTTCGCATTTTCATAGAAACATGGAAGCACCCATATCACTGCTATCTAGCTCTGTGCCGTTGATCTTGTAACTTGAAGATAGATAGTTCTTATTTTTCTTTCTGCAAACGCTTTTGTTGTTGTGGTTTCTCTTACTTGAAAAGAAATTGAAAATGGTTACAACAGCATTAAGTAAACTGCAAGTAGTCGTACGAGTACAATGGCATACGCGAGTACAATGTTACATACGAGTACGATTAACAATGACACATGAGCTGTATTCGATTCTTAAAATAATAATAAAAAAAAATTAGCAAAAACTTTTCAAAGAAAAGCAGATTGCAACGCAGCGGTAAAACTTACGAGGCGTTCACTAAACGGGCCTTTTTAAAGGACTTCAAAGATCTGAAATAAGATTCAAAACTAATTCTTTTCTGCCTTCTCAGGATAGCCTTCTAGAAGGCCTCTACACTTGTTTCTAAAAGATCCGATACACATTCGTTCTCCCTTTTTTTTTGGAAGGAGTATTTTTCGTTTTGCGTATTGTAAAATGTACTTTAAAAATAACAAACATTCTGGTTTTATTTATTTGCCAATACTTGTTACATAATAATGAAGTTTACGTACAAGAGGCATCCTACATGCTGCTATTATGTCGTTTATGTTGCAGCTTGTAGTAGCTGTCCAATTCCTTCTTAGTAAATACATGAAATTTAGCCTTATATGTATAAAAATTTGCTTTAGCTAAAAAGGAGTTCGAAATAAAAAAATCACGATAATCAAAAATAAAAATACCCAGATAAAAAAAAAATTTACCTCCATTTGATTTTTAAAGGACCTTCCTAGACCACGTCTTCTATCAGGTATGCCACGTATGACCTGCAAATAGACCTGCTAAAGGAGGATGGTCTTGGTCCGCAATGGCATCGCGTGTAAAAAATATATGAATATGCAATAGGAATGAAAGTACTAGAATCTGATAAATAAGGCCTTATAGAAAGCCTCTTTACTCCTTCTATTTACCACTGGGAAATATCAAACTCACACACACACATTCGCAAGTAAGCACATGCATACACAATGAAAAGTTCTTCAAATGAGAGTCGTCTTGTCTTGTCTTGTGTTGCTCTTTTCTTTTTTTGCAAACCCTAGTGTGTGTGTGTGTGTGTGTGTGTCTGTGTGTGTGTGTGCGAGTGCATGTGTTTTTCCTGCCTTTAAATAATTTTCACAACAATATTTTCTTTTCTCCACACATAAAATATTAGAAGTGAGTTTTCTTTTCAACAATATCTGCCGTTGTTGTTGTTGTGGACTTTGATATTTTCCTTTTTGTTGTGTTTGAATTTTTAGCCGTTTTTTTTGTTGTTGTTGTTTTGATATGCAACATTCTCGTCTTGAGGTTTTACTTTCGTGTAAAAAGTAAGAAGAATTGCAAATGAATTAGAAAAATATTAGTATATGGGAGCGGCATAGACAACAAGAACAACAACAAGAACAACAACAACAACAATAACAGCAACAACAACAACAAGAATAACAACAATAAGGAAAAGCAACAACACTTGCAGCAGCAACAACAATAACAACAGAGACAAGAAGTATTGCAACTACAATTGTGATAGAATAGAATCTATGCCCGTGACCACAACTTGCATTTACACCATTTCCTGTTTTGTGAAAATAAATTATTTTAAAAAAGAGAAATTTTCGAACGCTCTAAAGAGATTGAAATGTTTCAACTTTAATATTAATAAATTATTTCATTCAGATCATTCTTTAATCATCAATAGGAAAAAATTGTATATGAAATTGTGATGATGAAATTCTTGAAGTTTAGAGATAACAGAAAGGGCAAAATTGTAAATTACACTATGCAACAGGAAAAAATGCCAAGGAATATATAACACTATATATTTTCTATGTGTTATGGTTCTCTAACTATTAAAACAGACCACACTTTAAATTCTATAAATAAATAAAAAAATATATATACATATATAGATGTGTATCGGCGTTTTGAAAGTTTACATGTTGCATTGATTTTAGGGGGAGTTAAACTTCCACCCCTTTTGCACATAATTGTACTAATGCAGCATAGGATATTTTGTAGGCCTTACGTTTAAGGTATAAGGTGTGTTTGCAACTTTTATGCAAATCACCACCATGAATATTTATGTGCAACATTTCGGCCTACTATAATACCACTGAAGGAGAGCTTTTTGCCTCTTATTTAAGAAAGGGTCGAAAAGACCCTTACCGCGAAGAGTTAGAGGGTTAAAATATTCTACACAAATGTTTATCGTGGTGTTTTACATAAAAGTGGTGAATTCACCTCATACGTTAAACGTAAGGCCTACAAGATATCCTATGCCGAGCCAGTATAACTATGTGTAAAAAGTTGGTAAGTTTAAGCCCCCTAAAATCAGTCCCAGATGTAAATTTTCAAAACTTCACTTAGTAAATTCTTTACCATTTTAATTTTTTATGCATTTTTAAAAAATAAAAAATTTTACCAAAACGTTTTTTTATAATTATTTCGTTCTGAATATATCAAAAATTTTTTGGGGATAAAAAATTAATATTGAAATGTCTTAAGCGCAGTATTCACTATCAAAAAGCATGACACAAGCATCGTGTATGTGTGCATGAAGCTATTAGCATACACGTACAAGCATAACACTGGGTGTGGAATTTATGTTATAACCAACCAAATGTCAAACTGCATATAAAAATCTTTTTATGTCCACAGTTTGAAAGCTCCAGTTTTAAAGACGGCTAAAATTAGAATTATTAATTGTAATTTTTAACAAAATGGGACAAGCCTTTCTCAGCCCATTCAAAACCCATTTTTTTTTTGTTGCAAAAATCAGGTAATTTCACTTTATTGTGAATAAAATCAATATTTATTCATCGGTTTTCGTGAAATAAAGCTCATATAATTTTTTGTAGTATATGTGGCTTTATTATCAGTTAATAAAAATTGTGAGTTTTGCAATTTTTGGTTTTTTATAAATTAAAAAAAAGTAAAAATTTTTCGATTTTGCAAAAAAAAACATACATTTTTCATCATTGCCATCTGAATAATTCCGAAACCGTTAAGTAAAAAAAAAAATATTCGAGCAGCTTAAAGGTAATTTTATTTCAAGTTTTTTAGGGGATTTTGTAATAAAATTGGATCGCCCATTCCCAAGTTATTACGAAATCGGGGGAAAAAGTCCAACATTTTAGGAAAACAATTTTTAATTTCAATTGTTTTTGTATTTATGGGACCATAACACATCAAAAAAATATAGTAGTTCTCAAAAAGTATGGCAAAAGTTTCATTTTGTTGCACAGTGTTACACATTCACATATCGTTGCGTTTCTTCTTAAACCACTTAAGCGATATATTTTCGAAATTGATTTTTTATTTTGGTTTTTATGATAGAAAATAACATTTGTCACCCGATTGTATTCTCATCTTGACAACTTTGTATGGAAAAAAATTAAATTAAAGCCATTTCGAAAACCTCGTAAACGCCATACAAAATGAAATTTTCATGCAAAATAGAATGGTTTTTATATTTAAAGTAGGAATTTGTAAAGGCTCACTCAGCAAATTGTTTTTGAGATAAACAATTAAAAAAAAAATTTTTTTTCTGCACCCTTCAGAGGTCCATGTTTTATAAAACAAATTTTTTTTAAACCCATAATTAAAACGTTATTAAGTTTTTTTCGTTTTCTGAAAAATGAGTTGTTGTCGCTTACGTGGTTTAAGAAGAAATGCAACGATATATGGTAAATGTTATATTAAGTATACGTCACCAGGCTCGATCCCGGGAAGAAGGCAGAAATTATATTTGCCTCCCTGTTCCAAAAACATTAAAATCTCGACCCTGCTCCTTTTCGGCGTATATTATTGTGCTTTTTCGCTTTTTCGCTCTTTCGCTCTTTCAACTTTTTCAATTAAAATACGACTGAAATAAAAAGAAATTGTGCTTCTCACTTTCACTTAGAATTGGTGTAATAGATATTGTTGTCTATGTGTTGGCGTCGTCTTTTCAGAATTGCATTCAAAAGCAGCAACAGCAGCAGTAATAGCAGGCAGTAATACTCTAGCAGCAACAAAAACTACAACAACATTTTAATATACAACAACAACAATAACAGCAGCAGCAGCAGCAGCGAAAAGATAGAATGAAAAAAAAGCCATCCCAGAATAGGCCTCAACTCGCTTTTCAGTTTGCTCTTGTACTTTCAAAAAGCATTTGCGAGTTCTAATAGAGTTAGAGACATTGGTTGGTTGGCTGGGATTGGAAGTTCTTCCTCTTCTTCTTCTTCTTCTGCTTCTTCTTTTCCTTGTAACATACATACTCGTACTGCTAAATGTTCTTCTTATGCACGCTTCAAAGGTTCTTTTGGCAAACGATCGGGATATTTACGTGAATATTGACTATGAAGCGCTTTACGTGAAATTGTGTGACATTTCTTTTACTTGAACGCGAGCGATCGAGCGAAACTAAAAAATAAATTAATTACAATTATAATGAAAACCATAATTAAAAACAAGTGATTGTAAACAATCTAAAATTAAAAATAAAAAACAACTAAAAATTATTTTAAGAAATTTATGGATTAAAAAATCAAAAATACTATTAATATTTCCATTTCCGTGTAATCAATCACTAGTTTGTGTGTGTTTCTAATTAAAAAAATTAATCAATAAAAACAAATCAAGACATCAATGAATTCCTTTTCTACAATCTCACGCTTCTGTATCCTCTTTTAAGTGTGCAGTTGCGCTGCGCGTCTTGTCCGCATACAGCATGGAGGTGGTGGTGTTGTGTTTATTGGTGTCACATTTTATTAAAGATTAAAGCGCAAACAAAAATATTTATGACGGAAGTGAATTTAATTTATTGATATAATGAAAATATTTTTAAAATTATAAAAAGGAGACGTATCATAATTATAGCAATTAAAGTTTGGAAACATTGAAAAATCCTCTCAAACCCAGAGATACTTCTTTAAGGCTTTCTTTTCCCTCCTCTCGTCTCGCCTGGTTAACACTGATGGAAAGTGATCAACAATATGGAATAACAAAATTACTTGACTTTTCTTCTTTTATTTTTTTTTTTTCTTTCTTACAAATATTTGTCATGTTTTAAGGCTTCATTTAAACTAAATTTTGGCAGTAAAATATAAAACTGAAAGTGGGAAATTAAATATTTATATTAAACAAAAACACAAAACTGCGTAAAAACAATTAAAAATAAAAATAGAGGCTGTATGTAATAACGCCCAACGAGAAATAACTTCCAAATAAAAAATGAAAAAAAAATCCCAAAAAATTTCCTTACATTTTGGGAGTTATTTCCATTATGAAATAATTACCAAATTTCGGGATTTATTTCATTTTATTTTGGAAGTAATTGCACTTTTTTTTTAGGAAGTATTTCATTTTATAGAGAAAACTGCAAATGAAATAAAACCAGAAAAATATATGTTAGGGCCTTATTTCATTGAGAACAAAATTTTGCACTTATATCATGTTTTTCGGGACTTATTTCTTTTATTTTCTTTTATTTTCTTCAATACGATGTTTGATGTAAAATATTTAGTTGAATACATTTTAAATAATGCTTGTGTTGAATAATTAATAATAATTTTTGCCTTGCCGTTCTTCGGCCGGGCTTAAGGATTTTTTCCTCCGAGGCATTTCCTAAGCTGGCTTCGCTTAATGAAGATTTTTTGCATTGCCGGCCTTTGGCCAGGCTTAAGAATTTTGCCCTCTCAGGTATTTACAAAACCGGCTTTGCTTCTTTAAGATTTTCTTCGGTACCGGAATTCCGGCTGCAAAAATTTTCACATCTCAGAGGAGAAAATTTTTAAGGCCAGCCGAAGGCCGGCAATGCAGAAAATCGTCAGTAAGCACAGCAGCCTTTTGAAACACATCAGAGGAGAAAACCCTTAAGCCCGGCCGAAGGCTGGTAATGCGGAAAACCCTCAGCAAGTGTAGCAGTTTTTAAAAATACCTCAGAGGAGAAATAACCTTTAAAACCGCCTGAAGGCCGGCAATGCAGTACATCATTAGTAAGCGAAGCCGCCTTTTGAAATATTTCAGAGGAGAAAATCCTTAAGACCGGCCAAAGGCCGGCTACCCAAAAAATCCTCACTAAGCGAAGTCGCCTTTAGAAAATCGATAAGTTCGCCCGAAGGCCGGTAATGCAGCCAACCCTCAGTAAGTGAAACAGGCTTTGTAAATACCTCAGAGGAGAAAATCCTTAAGACCGGCCGAAGGACGCCAATGCAGAAAAACCTCACTAAGCGAACACGATTTTCTAAATACCTCAAAGCAGTAAATCCTTGCGCGTGGCCGATGGCCGGCAATATATACACTCTAAAACACTTTTGTTGAAAATTAGGTCTATAATAGTAGGCAACACTTTACAGACTACTTTCGACCTAAAATTACACACGCATTATTTTTGAACAAAGTGTTTTTACAAAAAAAAAAACGATTGGCTGCGTGCAGTTTTGAACCGCGACTTCCTGACTCAGAGTCTGACGTATCTACCATTAAGCCATAGCCGTATTATACTTTATGTTGAATTCTTTCCACTTGGACTAAATATGTTTATTATGAATATTTTTTTCTTTAATAAAATAACTACAAAATCGATGTAATTTTACACAAGGAGAAATTTTCAACACAAATTTAGACAATATATGATCGTAAATTTGATGTAATGCTTTAGAGTGTACATATCTGTTCAGGGCCGGTCTTAAGGATTTTCTCCTCCGAGATATTTCAAAAGACGGCTTCGCTTACTAATGATGTACTGCATTGCCGGCCTTCAGCCGGTTTTAAAGGCTATTTCTCCTCTGAGGTATTTCTAAAAACTGCTACACTTGCTGAGGGTTTTCCGCATTACCAGCCTTCGGTCGGGCTTAAGGGTTTTCTCCTCTGAGGTATTTCCAAGTCCGGTTTCGCTTACTAAGGGCTGTGTGAATTGTCGGCCTTTGGCCGGGCTTAAGGATTTTCTCCTTTGGCGTGTTTAGAAAACCGGCTTGGATTACTAAAGATTTTTTACATTGCTGGCTTTCGTCCGAGCTTACACTCAAAATAAAATGATAGGTAAATCTAGCCAATATTAATAGGTAACCTACTGTTAATGTAAATTGTTGTTGCAATTTTTATGAAATAACAATTTTCATTGGTTAAAATATCTTTTTAAAGTTGTAAGTCATTTCATGTCTATCGTTATTCAACAAGATGACTTAGCTGAAATGGTAAAGGCGTCCGGTTCATAAGCATGAGAACCTAAGTTCAAGACCGAAATATTACATTTTACTGAATTGTAAAATATAAATTTGGGAAAAACGATGTTTTAAAAATAAAATTATTTTTGATGGTTTAAATTAGTTATTTAATTTTTAAAAATTTTTGTGGTTAAAATTACCAATTTTAATGGTTAAAATTACCAATTTTAATGGTTAAAATTACCAATTTAAAATAATAATAGCGAAAATAGTTATTTCACAAAAATTACTGTATTTAAGTCAAGAAAGTCATCACATGTCTATGTATACTTTGTGCTATCCTTACTTAACAAGGTGACTTAGATGAGATGATAAAGGCGCCCGGTTTATAAACATGAGAACCTAAGTTCAAGCCAAACAAATTACAAACAAACAAAAAGAAAAATTTTAAACAAACACACTTACTGCTTAAGACTTGGCAGGCATTGAACCTGCGACCTTCCGGTTAGTAGTTTAACACTCTATCAACTAAACTACAATTCCGTTGGTTGATTTTTACTGTATTTTATAGGTTGACTCAATTCTAGCTTATGAAATTGGTTAGATTTACCAATATTTTATTTTGAGTGTGGGGAGTTTGTCCTGAGGTATGTATTTAGAAAACCGGCTACGTTCACTAAAGAATTTCTGAAAAAATTTTGTTATATCTCAAAAGCCCATAAATAATTTTGAGCTTATTTCATATTTTTTGGGGTTTATTTCATTGGGACTAAATTAGTTTTTTCATGTGGGAGTTATTTCAATATGAAGCAAATCCCAAAAGTTGGAATTTATTTCAATTGAGGTTTGGGAATAATAAAATTTTTTTTTGATTTATTTCATTAAAATTTCTTTGGACTTATTTCATTTTTGTTTAGGTCCCATTTCATTGGGAGTTATTTCAGTGGGACTTATTTCGTTGGGCGTTTTTTCATACAGACAAAAATAGATCCATGAGAGATCACAAACAAAAAAATTAAGAAATTATAGCGAAGTTCCGGTCTGTCTGATCTTGTTTTTGGGAATAGCTTCTTTTTAACATTTTTTTCCCAAAGATATTTAGTTTTTCAATTAAACTATTTTTATTTAGAAAGAAATTCTAAAGCAGTTAAGAATTAAAAAGCAGTTAAGAAAAAAAAAATTTTTTTTTGCTGCACGGAAAGTTGAACTGACACTGTAATATTTAGAGAGCAACCACGATGTCATTATCCACGACATATGCAGTCAAGTAGTTGAACAGCTTCTATCTTTAAAGCTGTTTTTATACTATTACACAAGCTGTTCGACTTCTGTACAAAATGCAACCCTGATACAATGTGTTGTTATTACTTTTTTAAAACTTTCCGTAAACTCATTAGATCCGCATTGAATTTTCTACAGAAGTCGAATGGCTAGTGAGTATCAGTAGAGTTTTTTATGCATGTCCCTCAAAGCTCCGACATTTATAAATCGATTTGGGACTTTTTTATTTATTTAAAAGGATGTACTTCCAGATTAATCCCGTTAAAATGTGGGCGGGCCAGGCCCATACGAATTAAATGCACATGCCTTTTCATCTACTTATACTCAACCGATTCCTATGAAACTTTCCACACATATTGAGCTTCTGTTTGGATACTACTTCATTATGAAAAAAGTGGGCAGTGCCACGCCCATGCAAAGTAAATATTTTGTTTCTGCAACTTCTACTAAACCGATTCTAGTGAAATTTTGCATACACATTTAGTTATTGTTGCAATACAACATTATGGTTAGAAAAGTGGGCAGTGCCACGCCAATTGAAAGTAAATATTCATTAATAATAGTTTTACTTAACAGATTCTTTTATAGTTCTCGTGAAAGTACAGCATTATAATAAAAATTATGAGCAGTGTCACGTCAATTTTTTTTGTCGTTTTTTTTTTGCAAGAATTATCAATGAAAATATTTTATGTACAAAAAGGATATTAAAAAGTTGTTTAAGTCAAATTTTGTTTTTGAAGTAAAAAACTTGTTTTTTGAATATAGTAATAAAAGCTTTTATTAATTGAGAACTTATCGTGGCGTAAAAAGAACTTTAGTGTTACATGAAAATTTTTTGATATACAAATAATCAGCCAGTTCCTGTACGTGCACGAAGTTACAGAAACTTACCCAAAAGCTTTTTAAATGCAAATTTTGTATTCAAAAGAGCAAGCGGCTAAGTTTGGGTAACTTCGGACAAGTAAAGAAACGACCTAATGTTTTTATATGAAAAAGCTTTGTAACTAAATAAGCTTTAATTGAAAATAGAGCTCCAATTGGAGGTGACCCAAAGAGCTGATCGCTATTGGAATAAAAGGCTCTCTAGAACCAATGTTGCTGACAAATAACTCTTGGTATCAGGGATGCCAGATGATTTTAATAAAAAATCGGCAAATTTTCAGAAAAAAATCGGCATTATCAGCACTTTAATTAAAAAAAAGTGGGCAAGAAATCGGCAAATTCAAAATACTTATTTTATATACAATAAAACATTTTTTTGTTAACAAAAAATAACAAAACATAACAATTTAGCATTAACTAATGTTTATAACATATCAAATAATTTAAACATTAATGAAAATAAAATAGAAAAAGAAATTTCAATTCAGTTGTTGACAAAAAATCGGAACTATTTTGTCTGAGGAAATTTTAAAAACTTTGTCGAAATGTCTCAGAGAAGTCTGTAGAAATTCTGAAGGATTTTCTGGGGAAATTCGAAAGGAATTTTCGACATGTCTAAGCAATGTCGGAAAAATGTCTGACAAAAATTAGAAAATATCTGCGAAAAGTCGGAGCTAAAATTTGAAATTTATCAGAAATTTCGTATTAAATTCGCACATAGCATCTGCTGTAAATGGCAGCTCATCAGAAAACATATACTCACATTTTATAGGTTTAAAAATTCAAACATTTATGTGCAAACTCTAAAGAGATAAATGAAAACTATTACAAAAGCTAAAATCAGACAATGAGTGATATGCCAAAAATTTAGTAGGTAGTACAAACTAACAATTTTGAATAACTACTCCACTTTCAATACAAAAAAATTAAGTGTTTACATAAACTGACATGACTTAAAATGATAACCTAGTAGGTACTAGAATACTTAGTATGCTCGGAATGCGAAAAACATAAAAAAGGAAACGAATAATAAGTGTACACTTAAAAAAACCAAGTGTGCTTTAGAATCGTCTGAAAAAGTTAGAGGTCTCGTTTTGTGTTCTACTAGGCAGCTTCGAGCGCATAAATTGCAGCTTTTGACTTAAGGGGTCTGTATAAAATAATAATCCCTTTATTTTTGTAGCTGTTTGCCAATGTCACGCAAACCCGACAGCAAAAATTCAGCACTTGTCTACCAGCTGTCGACAAATTTACTGCTATTAAGAGTTTCTTACAATTGTCTAGGCTTTAGTGAATAGAGTGAAGTAGCACAAAAAAAGTGCGTGTTTGGCCAGGCCGAGCTACCTACATACATGTGTTTGACGAGCTGAATCCATAACATCTGGCTCGCTCATACACTGTACACAATATTTTGAGTAGATTGCAAAAACTGCAGTATTTAAAAATTTTCAGCGATTTTTCCAAATTTATCAAAATCTTGAGGAATTTCCAGACAATCGGACAACAGGAAAATTTTTTTGTTGCGACGTCGGTAATTAGTTACAGAATAAGGGGGAATATAAAGTTCTTTACATTTCCCCCTATTATGAATGGCGACTTCACATCAACACGAAAGAAAAATTGTCACTTGTCTACTGTTACTCATACCAGAATCTGTAAATGTCCATCATATACAAATTTAGTAGGCAGACTAGATCAAATGCGTTATTAGGTGATGTAGGATATCAAGTCACGGTATTCCTGATGAAGGTTTTTAAGAATCCTTCATCAAGGAAACAAATCAATTTCAATGGATCACGCCGTTATTGGACGGCTGCCTGAAAAACCTAATGTGCATGTAAATAAGATTCAAAATAGTTCCTATATAAAGAAATAGTTTTTATACTTTTCTATTTGAAATGCAATAAATTCAGTGGCTTTATTTTTCTTTAGAATCTGAAAAATTAATAAATTTGGCAGCTAAAAACTAAAACCCAATAGTTCGGAGTCTAGTAGCTATGAATTTTCAAGTATATTCTTTTTGCAAGTTCAAGCTCAAGTACACACTAAATTTTCGAAGGCACTACACTCAGCTGAAAGTACTTGACTAGGTTGTATATACTATTCTTTTCGCATATCACGCAATATGCAGAAGTGACTGCTAAAAGTTGTAACACGTAGAGCAGAAAATGTGCAGACTGTTCTGTTAAATGTCTTAAAGGAAATTAATCGAAAAATATTTCAGAATATTTGAAGAAACATCGTGCCACAAAATTGCCGACTCATTTGCCAAATGGTTGATTGTCTGGTATGGTCTCAGATTTTATCTGACGTTAGACATGTCGGCAAAAAAATTTCTTTGGTAATTGTAAATAAACCTAACAACCCTTTTTCTCTTTAGTAGAAGCGCTGACTGATTTACAGTTGTATCTTTTTAATGTAACAAGTATTCCAGTGTTGCCTAAAATGAGTAAATTATACTAAAACAAACAAAGCTACCCTGTTTTATCGAAAAATCGGCAATTTTGGAGCAAAAATGGGCAAATCGGCACTATGATAATTTTGAGGCAAAAAATCGGCAAAATGCCGATAAATCGGCAAATATGGCAGGCCTGCTTGGTATGCAATGAAAAAGCTAGCTCTTAGGAACAACTTCCAATTTTTTTGTTGGGCTATTTTTGCAAACACTTTTTTCGAAAACTTTTTTCTTTAGTACAAAAGCTATTTAAAGAAAACGATTGTTTTGAGACAAAACTCTAAAAACTTTTGATTGGAAAGCTTTTTTAATGCTAATTACTTCTGTACTAAAGAATATTGCTGAGAAATTGTTCAGATAAGAACTGTTGTTTTTTTAATGGAAATAAACACTTTATTTAATTAGAAATTATAAAGCCTATTGTTGATCACTCTCCCTAGAAAATACCTTACAACACTTGTAAATATATATATATTTTTTTATTAAAACAAAACTTTTTGCACCCCAATCTACAAACGTCCAACCATTTTCCCTAAATAAACCCTCAAATGGGAGTTGCAACCTTAAACGGATAGGTTTATTTTATAACATCCAAGTACTGTAGCACTTAAGATACTCTGCTGCACTTTAAATTAAATGAAACATTCGCGACATCCATGATTCAATATATAAAATAACTTTACTACAACAACAGTTAATTCATCTGAGGTCGACCAGTGTAATCGTTTTAAAAAACAAACATGTCTACTCCAAAGACAATGGATCTGGAGTTGATTGAACTATGGATGTATTCAAATTAGATTTGGATCAAACTCAAATCGGTTCCAGTCTAGTAGAGAGTAACAGTGTCAACAATACAATACAAAGAAATTTACATATAGCAGCCGGCGTCTCGGTAGGTAACGGTAGCAATAACAACAATTTACATACGGTCGATGAAGACGACGACGACGAAGTTTTACCCGAAGTTAGTTTTGATGCAAATTCTGATTTTAATTTACATTTTTTCGATACACCCGAAGATTCCTCAACACAGGGAGGTTTTAGTGATCCCGGTTCGGTAGAGTCTGAAACAGAGGCTTTTCTTGAAGCCACTTCAAGTCTGCATAATCAATTGAATCAACAGCAGCAGCAACAAGCTCATACTTTGACTGTAGATTGTCAAAAATTTTATCAATCGTCTACGGCAATTGGTGGCTTGAATCAAAGAGCTGCTAACCAAAGTAGTAATATAAATAATAGTTTGAATCCTGCTGCAGCTTCATCCGCATCTTCGGTCACGAATTTTACTCAGTTTGGCAATGGTGGAAGTTCGTTATACACCACAAACAATATCCACAATTTTTCACAATCAAATTCATCGTCATCCGGCTGTTCTTCAACCTCTTCAATCGCCAGCACTAGCAGCAGCATTTGCGGCAGTAGCTCAAGGCACCAACACAGCAACAACAACAACAACAACAGCAGTAACAATAACGGATCAATATCCGGAAATAGTCGACTTGTTGGATCATCAACAATATCCTCATCTTCGGCAGGCTCATTATCATCAGCAGCATCAGCAGCATTATCAACAGCAAATGCCACAGCGGCATCATCATCATCATCAGCAGCAGCATCAGCAGCATCGTTGGGTACTGAGCATTTTATTGGAAACCTCAATCATACAACAACAACACAATCATCAACAGTTTCATCATCAATAGCCTCTCTGGCCAATGTTAAATTACCTTCAGGTAGTATTTTTTTAATGATAAAAATTAAATGTGAGTTTTTTAAGCAAAATATATGAAATATTAAGTTCTCGCAAGGAAAGCTTAGTTCATCTTCAGCTTTAGTCGAACTTCAGCTTTAGACAGTAAAATACTTGAGCTTGACTTAAATAAATCGTTTAAAAATATAAGTAAAAAAACATCATCTTAGCAATTGCATGAATAGACTATCTAAAGCTTTTAACAACTTTAAGCTTTTAACTAGAGCTTTATATTTAAAAAAAAATCGTTTAATTAAAAACTTGTGTTTTTTTGCTGTTTAAAAAACTAATAAATAAAAAGTAAGAAATAGAGCTCACGAAATGCACAATTCCTCTAACATACAAAAAAATTTGAAAAATAAAACGATTTCTTTCTAAATTTGATGTAATTTTGTTCTTTATAGCGAACATTATTTAATTCTGCGAATCTGTTTTTCTTTTACCACCAAAGAACAACAAAAGAATTCTTTTCCTGCAACATCAAAATCTATAAAAACAGCAATCTTTCTTTCATTTTACTTGCTTTTCTTCTTGATTTTTAAAATGAATCTTTTGTTTTTTTTTTTGCTTATTTCTACTTTTACAATCGTTATTTTTACTTGAAAATGAGATACTTCAATTTATTTATGACTTTCAAACTTTAAACAGCCACATGAAATGAAACGTGCTGCAAGAAAAGCACATTAAATAAGTAAGAGTGTTGCGAAAGGCAATGAAGAATTTTATAGGCGCTATTAAAATTTAAAATTTATTCTTTTTATGATTGGAGCTTTTATTTAACTTGTATAGGCTGCAATTAGGTCCCTCTGGAATACATGAGGAGGATGTGTTGGAAGTCCTGCGATGCTAACAGTTCCTCGTATGTTTCAGGACAGAATCAAATGCTTATTCAGTAAATTTTTTGTAATTAATACTTTCATTGAATTAATGTTTATTTTAATTGGCTTTTAATTGCTCTTGAAACAATGCTTTCACTAAATGAAAAAAAATTTCTATGATAAATAAAATAAATTTAAAAAAATCAATTACACTAAATAACAAAATGAAACATTTGTTATTACCTTTGATCCCCACTATATTTTTTTGATGTATTAACCCTTTCGGGATTTTTGATGCCATATGGCATCATAGGTTTTTGAAAGTTCATACTTTCAATTGTGTATGTATTTCTGTCACTCTGCATTGAAGTCCTACAATTTTAAAACTTTACTGAATCCATGATTTCTCAAGTCGAGAAAAGTGCATTACAAAATATCATATTTTACTAAATTGTGCAATAAATTTTTTAAAATTAAATTTTCAAAAGTCTGCTGAAAGATGTCATTTATTAATAGCATTTATTGTTGAATCAAAAAAATATATAACCTAGCCGTAGGATTTTTTTACGTTTGTATGACGCCATATGACATCAAAATTTACTCAAGAGAAGTGATTTTTTTTCATTTGAGAAAAAAATCCTTACGCCATAACTTTTTATGGGGGCGCTCAAATTGATTTTTAGGGTTCCGATACACCAAAAGTGTAAAGGAACC
Source organism: Panzeria rudis (assembly GCA_956483635.1). Lineage (NCBI taxonomy): Eukaryota > Metazoa > Arthropoda > Insecta > Diptera > Tachinidae > Panzeria > Panzeria rudis. The sequence continues at coordinate 173,989,654 of OY101448.1, forward strand.
CTATTGTTTTCGCTACGGTGTCCGTCCGTCTGTCCGTCTGTCTGTCACAGGCAGCTTTCTCGGTAACCGTAAGAGCTACGGACCTGAAATTTTCACAGGATATGTAAAACTTTGGCCGTTACAACAACAAATATATGACAGCTAAAAATTAAAGGGTGCTCTAAAGCGAGCAACGCAACATGTTGAAATACTAATGTAATATACAGACACTTATATATAGACACTTTAAATTTTCAAAGTACTAATTGGTGTAGTCTGCAGAATGGACTACACCAAATAACACCGATATTTAAAACAATAAAAATTAATGGGTATTCTATCAGTTAATGTAATTTTGACTATGTAATTTAGACAATATGCTGTATCTTGGAATCCGTAAGATGTAAAATCTTGAAATTTTAAAAAACGCAAAAACTAAAAAAATCCAAAATTAAAAAAATGTCAAAACGGAAAAAACGCTAAAATAAAAAAGCGCTTAAAGAAATAAAGCACCAAAATTCAAAAAATCGCTAAAACGCAAAATATCACCAAAACTAAAAAGATCGGAAAAAAACACCAAAAACCGAAATAAGTCGGCAAAACGAAAAAAGCACTACAAAATAAAAAAATCGCTAAAACTAAAAATTGATAAAAAAACGAAAAAAATCGCCAAAAATGAAAAAAAATCACCTAAACGAAAAAAGCGCCAAACCAAAAAATAAAAGCGCCGAAACTAAAAAAACTGCTAAGAACCAAAAAAAATTGCCAAAACGAAAAAAGTGTCAAAACAAAAAAAAAAATCGCTTAAATTAAAAATATTACGAAAAAACCGAAAACAAGTCCCCAAAACCAAAAAAAGCGCCACAACTGAAAAAGCGCCAAAACTAAAATAAATCGCTTTAACTAAAAATATCGTCAAAAAGCAAAAAAAACGTTAAAACAAAAAAGCGCCAGAACCAAAAAACTGCCAAAAACTAATAAAATTGGCAAAAAACAAAGAAAAAAAATTGCAAAAAACCTAAAATCGTCAAAAAACGAAAAAAAAAAACCTTCATAACCAAAAAATCGCTATAATTAAAAAAAAATCACCAAAAACCGAAAAAAATCGCATAAACTTAAAAAAATGCCAAAACTGAAAAAAACCGCCACAACTAAAATAAATCGGTAAAACTAACAATATAGTCAAAAAGTGGAAAAAACGCCAAAAACAAAAAAATCGCCAAAAAAACCACAAATACTTAAAAAACAAAAAAATTAAATTACATTAAACAAAAAAGCACATTGAAAAAATTGGCCAAATGTGTATTCATACGGAAGCCTTCGTGTGCGAGTCAAAGTCGCACTTTACTTAATTTATTTATGCCTTTTTGGTTTTTGCTTATTTGTTATTGACTCTAGAAACAAGTAACAGTAATTTGGTTGAAAATTTTTTCACCCAAATGCGTTTTCCCTTTTCTAAGAAATAGACTCATCTTTCAAAGAGTCAAAATTTCGCATAATTTGAACATGTTGGAGTAACTGCTTTCAAATACACTATAAATATAGATAATAGTAAAGGATCATATTGTTTAAAAAATTCAATTCCTCTTCTTCGCTGGATTAATAAAACAAGTTTCGGTAAAATTATTTTAATGAATATTTCACTAAATATTCATCAAATGGAGTTCATTGATCCAATGTAATAAATTCGCTAAAATAATAAGAGAAATTAATTATTTTAATGAAATCATGCCATTATTATTATTTCCCAGGAAAAAGTTTGATGGCAAAGTAATGAGTTAACACGCTAATAAACATACCTCTCACTACTTCTACTTTGGCATTTTAACGAATTACTTTAACATGGCGATGTTACTGGAGGCAAGTACTTACCATATTTGATTACAAATAGCAAGTTATAAATTTCAATATTTAGAAGGCATTGAATACACAAAACACTATAAAAATTAAATGTCTCTGCTAAGTATTGAACTCATGCCATTTCCAGTTATTGTGTTATTTTATGCCAACTGTTTTACTGACTAGGCTACTGCTAAACTAATTTGTTAACATGAATACAATTTAAAAAAAATCCATTTTGCTTCCCCAGAGTTTAAACAGTTTATCGTCTGTATGATAAGCAGATACACTAGTAATTGTTTAACTACTGTAAAGTAATTCAGACGGTATGTTGTTTGTGGTTGAAAAGTATGTTGTTCTGTAATGACAACTCATTACCAAGTTTTAGCTGGGTTATTGCTGCTGCGCCGATTAGGAGGCGCATAGTGCCGTACGAAATTCCTGAAATTTACTTCGATCTTTAGCTAATAGTTTGATCTGTGTCCAGCAGAAGTTTTATTTAACTGACTTTATTTCGCTCATCAAACTTCTTCGCCATGATCCTATGGGTCGACCGCGACTGCGTGATCCTTGTGGGTTCCAATCTAATACTTGTCTGGTGATGATGACAATGAAATAAGTTAATTGAAATTATGAAATCATGTCATTATTTTAATTAAATCATTTCATTGTTCTAATGAAACTATAACATTATTAAGTAGGCTCATTAACTTCAACTGTTTTCTTGACTAATCTAATTTATTGACAATTCAATGCAAAAAATAAGTACGAAAGACACTAAAACTGCCATTACACTGTCTGAGTTTTGCTCAGATCGTGGTTGATCTCGAAAGTATTATGGCGCTAAGTTCTACCCTTGTACAACGTCAAGGATTTGTCTTTTTCAATTGGTATATGCTTTGAAAAATCTTTTCTCAATAAAAATAATTTAATTGTAAAATTATGAATGAATGAACATTTTACATAATTTCACATATGAACCCTCAATTGGTGTAGGGTGCACACACACATATAATAACAGTTGAAGTTGTAAACATGTTTTTACTTCCTCGTTGTTAATTTTGTTGCATCAACAGAAATAAAGTGAATGAGCAGCAAAAGAGTGAGTGGGTGGGTGGTTGTTTGGTAGGTTTTTTCTTATTTCAATTGTTGTTGCGTTTTTCTTTTTCGTACATTTGATTCAAATCAAGTTTATTCAACTCCATTTATAGTTTTATTGTAGTTGTTACTTTGTATAATTTTTTTTCCTTACTTTCATACAAGTCGTTGCCAATTCATTAGATTGTGGGTAAGAAATGTTTTTCCAAAGGTGGTCAGATTTTTTGCACAGAAATTATCAATTCATAAAAAAGACAAAATCAAAAAAAAAAAAAAGTTGAAGAGATTTGAAACTTTACACACATATTGAGACGTCTTGACCTTAAAATTTAATGATAAAAAAGAGGACAATGCCACGTCAGTGTAATGCAAATATGGTTTTTCAACTACTTCCATTTAAGCTACCTACACTCTAAAACATTACTTCAAATTTACGATCATATATTGTCCAAATTTGTGTTGAAAATTTCACCTTGTCTAAAATTACATCGATTTTGTAGTTATTTTATTAAAGAAAAAAACCTTTCAAATTAAACATATTTAGTCCAAGTGGAACAAATGTACCGTAAAGTATAATACGGCTGTGGCTGAATGGTAGATACGTCAGACTATCAGTCAGAAGGTCGCGGCTCAAACCTCTACGCAGCCAATCGCTTTGTTTTAGTAAAAACATTTTGTTCAAAAATAAAGCGTGTGTAATTTTAGGTCGATAATAATCTGTAAAGTGTTGCCGACTATTATCGACCTAATTTTCAACAAAAGTGTTTTATAAGGGCTTTACAGTTATGGGAATATATTTTTTATGGAAAAACTGATGAAAATCTCGGTTCTAAAAACTTTGCTCGGTTAAGGGAGGTGTCCGGTTATGGGAGTTGTTCGTTAGGAGAGGTTTCACTTATTATGGGAAAACATTTCTAAGATTGTAATTTGCAAATTAATTTTTTCGAAAGCTTGATAAAATAAAGAAAATCCATTTTAATTTATGTCCATACATATTTGCAAAATCATTATTATCTGGTCACTTTCTTTTTATACCTTTTCATTATCGTTAAATCTTCCGCAAAAATTCCCAGGCAATCACCTTTCAAACTTTATTATCTCTCTCTCTCTCTCTCTCTGTCGATATTTCTTACTATAAGCAAAGGACTATAGATTTATATACTATAGATTTATATAATATAATCTATTGTCTTTGCTATAAGTTTTTCTAACATTATTGTAATGAAAACCGTTTTTCTCTTCTGTGCTATTCGTTTTCTCTATGAGTTTTTCTTTTCATTTTTCTTTGGTAGTTTTCCATTTCGTTGCAACTGATTGCATAACATTTGAAATCATCATCAAACGACTACAAATAAGATTTGTTGTTTGCGTGCATGTGTGTGTGCAGAAAGATGCGCATGCGCAATGTTGTTGTTCTGTTTGTTGCTCATGATCGTGGTGCAGCAAATCACCGAGCTAGCCAGTTTGCCAGTTTTTTTTCTTTTAACTTTTCCTTATTTATAACTTTATGGTTTGGTTGTTGTTTTTCGTTTTTATTTTTCCACATTTTCTTTTATTTGTTGTTACAACATTTTTATGCAGTTATTTAATGTTGCATTAACAACTACTGTTTGTATGTTGAACATAGAATTTCCTCATGCTTTATCAAATTGATGTGCTGTACATGAATGCAAGTGTGTGTGTGTGTGTGCAATGCAACACCAAAACTCATATTGTTGTTGCTCTTGGTTGCTGCAAGTTATTTGCCTGCAATTTACTTTTGCTAGTCTATTACTCACTCAGCTTTGGCAGTCACTTTTTGTTGCTGCTGCTTCTGCTTCAGCTCCTCCTGCCTATTGTTGCTGCTGGTATTTTGATTATGTAAATTGTTGCTATTTGTTGTTGCATTAAATTTATGTGTACAAAAATACATGTTTGCTTGTATGTTGGTAGCATTTATTTAATATTCATACACAGGGTGTTATACAGCATGAAAATGTGGAAAATTGTTAAGAAAAATAAATAAATTTTAAAAGGAAAAAATTAATTACAATTGCGGTTATTGAAGGAAGGCGGCATAAATCAAATTTAAGTTAAGAAAAACAAACATTTTGGAAAAAAACGTGACTTTTAGGTTAAATGTTAATAATTGACTTAAAGGTGTGTTCTGACTGTGTGAGCTATAAATTTTAAAAGGGACATTTTATGTTTGAACAAATGTTGCAGTTTCTTAAGTGAACCACACTTTTTTGCAATATGCAGCTTATTGAACCACCTACGAAGTATGTATTTATATTGACAATTGTTTGGCTTAGGTTTTTTGCTATACTTGGCGTAATAAGGGTTATCTATAAATTAGTTTTTGATAGTAATAATTCTCATATTCTTTAGTCATAAGCGATTTTTATACAAGTCAACACCACATAAAGAGTGGTGGGGAAACGCACGAAATACACATGAACATTTACTCGATGATTTGGTTGTTGCGGCCTCCGAAAACAATAAAATTTTCTTTGCTCGTTCATGCCAATTATCTCGTGTACATTTTTTTTCTTAATTTTAAGTACTTTGGATTAATTAGGATTATGATTAATTCAGAGCTTTAAAAATGGTAACATAACACTGTGCAACAAAATAATTTTTTTAACACACCTTGCAGCCTACATCCTTCCTATAATTCATCTATACATTTTTTGTGGATCAGACTATTCGTTTGGAAGATATGATTTTTCCGTCGCTAGATTGACCTTTTTTTCCCAGTGTAGGTCTCGGTAGCAATACGAATTTCTTTGAACAAAATAGCTACACCCGAAGCAACATGTTTTGGTTGCATCAACATTTGCTTCATAGGTGCTTAGCTTACAATTTTCTGGTCTTATCTACAAAGATTGCAAGCTCGTAACAACATACATATATCATGCCTAATCTAACATGGTGTCAATATTAAATAAGTTCTTTGAAATCGACAATTGAAAAACAAAAAACATTTTTCAGACGAAAAGAGTGCTCATTTGCATTTACCAGGCAACTTATACATTTCTTTTCCTCTCTCTGTTACTAAGCCTACCCTTAAAAAAAAACCTTTTTGGAATTTTAATGCCTATAAAAAATAAGCAGAAATAAAAAACTATTTATTAACATAAAATTTTCCTCAAAATAAAATTGAAAAAAAACAAAAAAGCGAAAGCAAATTTATTCTTAAATTACAATATCTCCCAAGTCGTCAGTCGTCGACCGTATATTTTTGTTGTTATCGATTAAAACTTGATGAAAGTCAATAAATTAAAGGTTTTTTTCTTCTATTTCCAATAACACAGACAGCAAACCATTTTTTGTTGTTGCTGTTGTTGTTGTGTTGCATGATTGTGGTCTTATGCGATTTCATATGCAGTTTTATTCAAACTTTACTTACTCGTACACATATTCTGGTTGCATTTGGTCCCGTGTTAGTGTTTTGTTGTATTGTGTAATGAATTGTATGGGTCAGGCTTCGGGTGAGTTAAAACGAATTTAATAACTTCAATCTAATGCAGTGGTGGGCATTTTCTCAATTTCCTATACTCGCGAGTATAGGCACAACACAACACACGTACGTTGTGTGTGAGACACACAGCCTATCTATTTAGCCGCAATGCACATTCACAAGCAAAGAATAAGATAGTGTATGTTATAGTGTATGTTTGCCCACCACTGATCTAATGTCATGTTTCTTCCCTGTAGCGTTAGTTGCATAAAAAGCCTTTTTTGTTGTTTAAATTATTACGATTGTTTTTGTCGTTGTTGCTTTTGGTGCCGGTTAATAGAGTCTTAATATTTGCTTAAATTTACTAGATGGATACTTTATTTGAGCTGTAGTAAAGTGGATCACAAAATTTTTCTTTTGTAATCATGGCGTTTTATGATATAAATCCCTTTTTTTTAAAGAGAAGTAACACAATCAGGCAATTAATGCCTACCAGTTAATTAATTAATGTGTTACCTTCTTTAGGAAAGGGATAGTGTAGAGAGAATAACAGGTGGTGAAGTGGGAGAGAGATAGAAAGTTTTAATTAATTTACAACACTGCTATTGCGCGTTTTTTTACTCGACTGCGCGACGCAAAGAAGGGTATTGTGTTTATCAGTCTATGTATGTACATATGTATGTATGTATGTATGTATGTATGTATGTATGTATGTATGTATGTATGTATGTATGTATGTATGTATGTATGTATGTATGTATGTATGTATGTATGTATGTATGTATGTATGTATGTATGTATGTATGTATGTATGTATGTATGTATGTATGTATGTATGTATGTATGTATGTATGTATGTATGTATGTATGTATGTATGTATGTATGTATGTATGTATGTATGTATGTATGTATGTATGTATGTATGTATGTATGTATGTATGTATGTATGTATGTATGTATGTATGTATGTATGTATGTATGTATGTATGTATGTATGTATGTATGTATGTATGTATGTATGTATGTATGTATGTATGTATGTATGTATGTATGTATGTATGTATGTATGTATGTATGTATGTATGTATGTATGTATGTATGTATGTATGTATGTATGTATGTATGTATGTATGTATGTATGTATGTATGTATGTATGTATGTATGTATGTATGTATGTATGTATGTATGTATGTATGTATGTATGTATGTATGTATGTATGTATGTATGTATGTATGTATGTATGTATGTATGTATGTATGTATGTATGTATGTATGTATGTATGTATGTATGTATGTATGTATGTATGTATGTATGTATGTATGTATGTATGCATGTATGTGGTGTCCTTTGCGGCACTATATAAACCGAACGCGCAGGCCGATTTTGATGATTCTTACGTCAATCGATTCGTCTTAATCCGGGGAGTGTCACTAAAGATATGGCGGTCAACAGACGTGTTTGTACGAAAAAAATAAAAAGTCGGCGAACTATATCAACATGGGTATCAATCGACAGGTATTTGAAAATCATCTTTAGATTTCTCTTATGATTTTTAAGTTTGAATGACCATTTAGGATCTGTAACGGTTTAAAATTGCTTTCTTTTTTTTACGCAGTCGGGTTTTTTGATTTTTTAAATTTATGTTTTGTTTATAGCAGTGTTGCTAGCCCCTCTAGTGTCAAGTAGAGGCATTGAGTAAGCTGTGTATCCATTTTATTAATTATTTTATTTCGCTGACGGCTCTACAATACCGAAGAAGGAGGGTGCTGTGAAGTGCATTAGCATATGTTAGCATTAATCGCTGCCGGTACTTCCAAAGTGATCAGTGCTATGCCTTCATCACTTTAACAGTTCAACAACAACCAACACAATAACACACCAATGCACATGAGAAAAATGCATGATGTTGTTTGCTTGCGTGAAACTAGTCTTGAACTCAAGACCTCAGGGTTTGTAGTCAAACGCGTTAACCACTCTGCCAACTGCACCCTCGAATAAGCGATAAATTCTAATCAGGCTTGGGTTAGTTTTTTTCAATTTTTTATTATGATTAAAATTGTCTTGACGATTGATGTTTTTCAATTAGTATATAATGCTAGCCACACCCGGTTTGCTTTGCTATCACATTGTTGTCCACAGTGTTGCCATTTTAGAAATGAAGAAAAGCGCCAAGTGTGTAGTAAAAACATGTAAAAAGGGTAAAAAATTAAGAAAAAAAGGGCAAAAAGCGTCAAGAGAGAAAAAAATGAAAATTATAACAAAAAATTTTAATATGTGTTGTTTTGCTTCACAAATGACATATTAAAAAAGGGTAAAATTTACGGTCAAAAAGGCGTAGAATGCGCAGCAAACTGTAAACATAAAAAGCATATTAAAATTTGAAAATAAATAATTTATTTTATTATCAATTTATTTAATTTATAAAAGTTTCATTTGTTGTGGGCTTACCATGTCTATATGCTTCTATTTCATTGGTGCATTATCAAACCATCAGTAATGCACCAATGCCATACTTTTGGAAATAATTTTGATTTAAAAATTAAACCATTTTTAGACCCCGAAGAAAATTGATGATAACTTCAAAACGGCTGGAAAAATTTTCTTCAAACATAGGTTGGAAGATTTTAGAGTGAGCCACCTTTAAAAAAAATCTATCCATGCCTTTGGTTGCCACAGACATACAGATTCATGAAAATATGTATGTTCTTCAAACATAGCTAAAGCAGAGCATACACTACTCCAGCATACTGGCACAAACAAGTGATGTTTTCAAAAAGGGTAATCGAAAAAAATAAAATGGTAACAAGACCAGAAAAGCGTCATAAAATACTCGAAAAGCGTCAAAATAGCAACACTGGTTGTGCAGATATTGCGATTAATGTTTTTACTATTTCGTTAATTAGTCGCTCTATTTTGAGTTAAGCCGATTGTTGCCATTTCAACCTATTTTACCATACACAGAAAAAAATAAGTTTCGTTTTTGATAACAAAAATCCCGGTATTCAATAATTTTTTTTTTTCAAATTTCCTGTGATAAAGAATTCCCCTATATTGATAATAAAATTATTTCAAAATAAAAATATATATATAAATTAAAAAAATGTTGACATGGCTGGAATACGAACCCGGGCTTTCCGGACGTAAAGCATACACTCTATAGCTGAGCCATATCCCATTTATTTTTTTATAGGATACAACTTGTTTTAAGTACTTATGTATAAAAAGAAAAGAAATAACCGGCATGGAAAAGAAATACTTACAACGAAATATTTTATTATGTTAAAGATAAATGTTATTGAAATTCATATTTTTTTTAATAACATGGTTTTATTGAATATATTTCTTGTCTATTTTTTTCTGTGTACCTGGTGCTATTTTGCTTCATATTTGTTGATTATAGTCAAACTACTTTTATTTAGAATTTAGTTCAATTCGTTCAAACTAAAACTATTACCTACGAACTTTGGCCTAAGACCAATCACTTTGAATGTTTTACTTTTACTTCGCACTGTATTCATAAAACATACTCTTGCACTTAAATTTGCACTTTATATGCATTTAAAATTGTATTCCTTTATATTTTAGTTAGTTTTTTCTTTCTTTGTATATTTCTTTCTAATGCTTCTATTGCAAAGTATCTGCATATTAAGTGATTGTTGTAGTTGTTGCCATTAAAGTCAATTGTTGTTGCAGTAAAGTATTGCTTTGACTGTTAAGTGTAGATGCCTTGATGAAGATAAAACCCAATAAAGGAAGCTTTTAATAGAGACCATGTTCTGTGTGTGTGTGTGTTTTTTTTTGTGTTAGGAAAAATGACAATAGAAGTAGAAAATGTAAAAAAAAAGAAAAAGAAATCACAAGTAATAAAATTACAATGGGGCATTGAACGTTAAAGAATTGCACTTAAAGAATTTTTTTTTAAATATACGAATAATAGAAGAATCTATATTCTATATTTTTATGGCTGGAAATTTCTAAGGGAATATTCAATGTTTTAATAATTTTTTGTTTTCTTAATTGTTTTTAAATTTTTTCTCAGTGTAACTTTTAAAATTTTTTTCTTTGTTGTGAATATGAAGGAGTGTCTCTTGCAGCAAGCAATTGATTAGGTTTTTTATTCCATATTATTGTATTGTACTTTCTGCTTGCATTGAAAATAAAATATCACAATCATTTAAATGGTTATTGATTTGAATATATCAAATATTATTTGAAATGTTTACTTTATTTTCAAAGTTATTTTTGTTAGTTTGGCTTAAGCTCGTTTTCAATTTAATCTTTCGATCAAATTATTTTTATTTTAAAAAGAAATTCTAACGCACGAAAATATTGAACATTCAAAAAAAATTTGGGTTTACGGAAGATTGAACTCACATCAGATGTTTCGAGAACTCCACATCTTCTCATCAGAGTTCTATTCGACCTAGCCGACCTCTCTGATGGAAAGGCGTGGTGGTTTCGAAACATCTGATGTCAGTTCAGCCTTCCGTATGGCCAAATGTTTTTTTGAATGTTCAATATTTATTTTTTATATTTTATTTAATTTGATCGAAAGATTGAACTAAAAACGAACTTAAGACAAACTAACTAAATAGCTTTGCATAAAAAAACCATATAGTTCGACTAAGATTCATAACTAAAATTTTAACATTATCTTGAAACTTAAATTAGTGCAACCAACATCTTCTTCTTTTTTTCCTTTTTAAGTTTTCAGTGCTAATGCCCACTGCTGGCAAAGTATTAAGTGTTAGGTACATTTTTGCCCAATTTCTTCCGAGATAACCGAGATGTTTAATGGGCATTTTATTTATTATTTCAAGTCAATTATATATATGTTATATCAATGGATAGGTAAATAGCTCGTTTTTTATATTTTGTGTGAATTTAGATCTTCCTGCAAAATAACTAAAGGTACGGTCACACTTGGCAAATATTTGCCGAAAAAAACGTGGCCAACAGACAAGCTAAAATTGCACATTCTTTAATTCCAATATTCTTTTAAATATGCGTTCGCATTTATTACAAATAATATACAAATAACATTTTGCGGCATAATTGACTTTATTTTGTGATATAAAAACCAATTTATACCAAGCTAAATCACACTAACCTTGGGCAATGGTAGTTTTTATGTTTTTGGGCAAATATTTGCCAAGTGTGACTGTATCTTAAAAGTAAACATATCTGTTTTGCTTCTTATTTCCTCAAAACAGAGTAAATTCAAAAGAAAAGGCTTTGTTTTTTTATTTTAGAAGCATGTCTACAAATTGTTTATCATTCGTGACTTTTCTTTTTAATATTAAATATTATTATTAAATAAATCAATAATATGGTGAGTCGTATAAATGAATTAAAAGAATCTATTAGTAATACATGCATTGCAAGAAAATTGTTGAAAAACATGTGAAAATAATGTGTTTAATGAAAAAATTAATTCGTTACTTGAATATTTATTTTAAAAATTCAGGAAAGTGTTGAATAAAAGCCACATTTTATTGGAAAGCCACAATTGTATTTCAATCGTAATAATTTGAGTCGTAAATAATTTAATTATGTAGACTATTGGCTTAAAATTTTATTGTAAAGAAAAAGAAACATATAAAAAAATTGTAATTCGTGACTTTCTCTATTTGTATGGATTTTGTTGTGATACTTTCTAATATCTGATTTTGGAGTTTTTGTTGTTGGTTGGGTTATTAAAGGATAAGAAAGCTAAATTAATCAGGGCAGAATTTTAAAAACGTTATAGAGAAAAATTAAAAGTACACGAAAAACGGTATGCAGAATATAAACAAAGAGCTAAGGAAAGGCAAAGGGAATTGCTCTTAAAACAACTTATTTTATTAATTATTTCTTTGACTTTAATTTAAAGGAGTTCTTAGCAATTAAAACAAAAATATTATTTTAAAACAAACAAAAAACATGTTTCTATAATCTACAAACAGTTGCTCATTTATTACATATTTTAAAAAAATAAAGTTCACATTAAAATTTTTCCCTCTTTTTACGATTTCAAATGGGATTCATTTAAGGGAGTAGCAGCTTTCACCCCTTTAGCACATAATAGTCATAGTGACTCGGCATAGGAAATCTTGTAAGTTTAAGGTATAAACTATTTTCACCATTTTTATGTAAAACACCACGAAAAATATTTTTGTAGAATATTTTATCCCTCTAGCTCTTCAGTTTATAGGTTTGTTTGGCTTCTTTTTTTCAAAGGAGCAAAAAACTTTCCTTCAGCGGCGATATAGAGGGCTCATATATGTATATTCTCTACAAAAATTTTTGCCATAAAACTCTCTATGGTCTTTAAAGACTCGCAAGCTCAAGACGCAACCTGAACGTTAGAAATCATTAAAAGCTTAAAATGTGTTTAAGGGTTAATTTCATGCTTATTCGCAATAAGTACTCGACATAGGAAATCTTGTAATCTTTACGTTTAAGGTAAAAGATGTATTTGGCAGTTTTGTGTAAAATACCACGAGGAAAATTTTTGTGAAACATTTCTGCCCGCTATATTGCCGCTGAAAGGGAGTTTGTTGTCTGTGTTTTAAGAAAGGGACAAAAAGATCCATACAATGACAAGTTAGAGAGTTAAAATGTTTCACAAAAATTTTGCAAATGGTGCTTTATATAAATGTGCTAAACACAATTTATGTTTTAAACGTAAGACTTACAAGATTTCCTATGCCGAATAAAATAATTTGCTGAGTCAAACAAAAATATTTACTGGATTTTTTGTACTATCAAACAAACTTTTTGTCTGAATCAGTAAAGACTTTTTTTTAATATTTTAGGTTTTAAATAACAACATCATTATCATTAAGTATTTATAAATTTTCACTTTAACGAAAAAATTTAATGAGAATTATCGCAACAATATTAACGAATTGATTCACTCAGAAATCTTCAGTGAGTCTTCTTACAATTTACGTTTAATACTAAAGTAGAATACACATTGTCGAACTTGAGTGACAGTAAAAAATTCATAGTTTTTGAAGGATACTTTTGACTGATCATGTTTGATACTCAAACCGTCATTCAAGAAAAAAAAATAATTGCACAAAAATATGGAAAATTACAAAATTGGATGAGCTTTATTGATAACTCAGATTTTTGTAATGATTTTCTTAAATTTAAATATATATAGTTTCTTATTATTTAACAACTACTTGTACGATTTTGTCTTAACATCTCACACAGACAAGCTTGCATTTTTATAAACAAACATGAATTTCTCATAAAAATAACTTTCTGCGTCCAAGTGTGAAGTTTATGCTACAAAAAATAACTCTTGACTGACACTTTTTGGCGCACACTATCAGTCAAAAATCAATATGGCCGCTGACTGTCACTCTCTTGACTATTGTAGTGGCCAAATTTGTGGTCATACTATCGGCGAAGCCAAAATTTGAGCAAAACTGTCACTCATGTTCGATAATGTGTACTTTATTTAATTGTATGAGTTGCTGTTATTTATGTGTGCTATGTTTATGTGGTGGTTGTTTTTTACAAAAACTGTAAACAAAAAATTTACTGATTCAGTAAACAACATTTATTGAAAATGAAATTATATTTTAGACAAACTTTGTTTGAAATTTTTTTCGATAATAACTTTTTTTGTGTATCAAAAACTAAAAAATGTGTATTTATGTGTAATTATTTTTCTTGTATATTCTATTATAAAATGATAACAAAATTAAGTTTTTATCTTGTTTTTGAAATTATTTTTTTTAACAGAACCTGCGTATTTATGTATCAAAGCTATAAAATTTCATACGCACTTTAGCTAATTTAAATATTTCTATTAAAATATCAAGATAATATGCTATAAAATGTTAGTAATTACATCCATTATCGTGTTAACTTGGTTTCTGTGATATATATGAATATGTATGTTTTATTAGGCAAGCTCTAAAAACTACATTTAAATAATTAAAAAATTCTTTTTGTGTATTATTATGGATTATATTATAAATTACAAAAAAATATTTTGTTTAGAATTTCTACACTACTATTAGCGGATATATTTACGAAATACAAACCAAAGTCGAGGCTAAGAACAGACATTTCTAAATTTAAGGCCAATTATCTTTTAAATTATCATACATATCTTGATGAAATAAACTGAATTCGCTTCATCAGCCTATAAACTTTTCAAAACATTAAAATGCATTAAAATCAGATAATTTTTGTAAAAGTTATAAGGCCAACAACGTATTTGATGCCCTAGGTGCTCAACTTTGACACCCTGTAGTCCATCGTGTGTTTCAAGAGTTTAATTTTCTTAAAACTAATGTATCTTCATCTATGATATTTACATATGTATGTCCATAATTTTGTAATCGGATCGAAAGTTTCAGAGACACAGATATATTTATCAGGAATTTTTTAGCAATAGGAGCTAATGTAGGTCGTTAGAATTACTAATAATATTTTTGTTCTTCATAAGAATTAATTTCTTTAACTTGGCAAGAAGTAACAATATTACTATAGATTATATATGAATCGTATATTTCAGAAACCCCATAAGTCAAGCTTGCATAATTTTTCAGGAGAGACAAAGAACTGTTCTCTAAAATAAAATTGTTCTTAAGTCGATTAAATTGGTAAAGTAAAATTAAGTTATTGTCATTTTACAATTTGCTTTCAGAAAAAAATTATACTTTGGTTTATTATAAGTATCTTTAAAAGTCCACTAAAAGTTTGTTGGCTTATGGAATTTCTGAACATGACTTATACGGTTTCTAAAATACTTTTAACATCGCAAACACAAAACATTTCCTACAGAAATATCATTTATGTAAATCAAATATTAACAACTGTTATCCAACCAAAAGCTACTTATACAGCCATGTCACAGAATACCATTCCGGTCGGAAGTGGTTTCAATTCCGTAAGTTGCTTCTTCAGAAAACGAAAAACGAAAATTTTCTTCGTAATCAAACCACTTTTAAATTTCAAAGTGGAATTGAAAAACACTTTTCTTCTAACTTCATTTGCAGTAAGTAATAAAAAACGTACATACTTTTAGGAGCGTCAAATAAATATTTGGTCATGAGCTTTACATGTTACATGTGAGCTTTGCATGTAATAACAAGAGCAAACAAACGCCTCAAGGTATAATTGTAAAAATAAATGGAATCTAAAGCACCAAAAAAATCACTTTTTCGGAATGACAACTACGGAATCAAAGCCAATCCGAACGGAAGCTCTGTCTGCGTATGATTAATAATAATTTTTATAAAATATTAACTTTCACTTTTATCTTTGTGCTTTCCTCTTTTCTAGAACACCAACAAACACATCAAACCCATCAGCAACAATCATCACAACAACAACAACAACAACTTCACCACCAGCAGCAACAACAACAACAATCATTGCAACAGCAAACAACTTCACAACAGCAGCAGCAACACCAACAACAATCCTCATCATCATCAACGTCGCAACAATTTGCTATTGCTGATTCAAATTCGAACAGTGCAGTGGCAAAATCATTCGTTCCATGTAAAGTTTGTGGTGACAAAGCATCCGGTTATCATTACGGTGTAACATCCTGTGAGGGTTGCAAGGTTGGTATTAAATTAAATTAAGACAATTTAAAAAACTTACTAAGATTGAAATTTTTTTTATTTAACTCATTTCCCAATTCAACAGGGTTTCTTTCGCCGCAGCATACAAAAACAAATTGAATATCGTTGTCTGAGAGACGGCAAGTGTCTGGTAATACGTTTGAATCGTAATCGCTGTCAATATTGTCGTTTTAAGAAATGTCTATCAGCTGGTATGAGTCGAGACTGTAAGTACAATAAAATAGAATTTTAAGATATTTTAAAAAGTTTTTGGGGTAAATCAAGGCAGATTCATTACAGGTACCACCACGACGACAACAAATACAACACCAAAAAACACATGTATTTTGTTGGTAGAAACACACCAGAAATATGTCAAATTTATTGCTTACTATCAAACACACTCATAAGCTCTCTCAAATTTACTAACACATGCCCGTTATTGATAGAAGCATACCAGAGATGTGTCAAAATCTATTGTCTGTGTGACGCACACTTTCTCAAATTTACAAAAAGAGCTGTGGTACCTGTTCAATCTTCCTTGGGGACTTAAAGAAAATAATTTTAAGAAACAAAGTGAATTTTTTTACCATTTTGGGAGTGTAAATAATTTTTTTTTTCACCACTGAATTCGTACTTGTTGCTGTTCCAGTTATTAACACGCAGAAAAAACTAAAATAAGATTTCAATTACGAAAACTGCATATTCAATTAATTTCGTTGTTGAAGTTCAACCTACGACGAAAATTGTATATTCAATCACTGAAATTTAAATGGGAAAATTGGTAGAAATTTTTAGAAAATTTTGTTTTTGATCCGATGAGTAATTGATTCAATTATGGAATTAATTGAAACTAGTTTTAGTTTTTGATTAAATGTATTAATTGAAAATTTTTGAGGAATAAAGTTTATCTGTGCAGCAAAACTGTAATTTGATTTTAATTACGAATGCTGTGTATTCATTCAATTACTTTTGTTGTTAAAGTTCAACCAACGACGTAAATTTTTTATTTGATTGCACAGAAAAACTTTATCGCAAAAAATGTTTATTTATTAAAACCATCTTCAATTGCTCATGTGATCAAATATAAAATATTCTAACAATTTTTACGAATTTTAGGTAAGTGAAAATTTGAATTTTAGTGTTTCAATATTTTCGTCGTACACAGAAAAAATTATTCCTAAAAAATTTTCAGTTAATACACTTGATCAAAAATTAAAACTAGTTTCAATTAATTTCATAATTGAATCAATTACTCATGTGATCAAAAACAAAATTTTCTAAAAAATTTTACAAATTTAGAATAATTGAAAATCTGAATTTCAGTGATTGAATATACAATTTTCGTCGTTGGTTGAACTTCAGCAATATAATTAATTGAATCTGTAGTTTTCGTAATTGAAATTTTAGTTTTTTCTGTGTAGGTTGAACTTCAACAACGAAATTAATTGAATCATAATTGAACTCCTTTTTAGTTTTTTCTAAAAGGCGAATTTCCAATTACTAGAAGATATAACATGTTACATATTAATTAAGGGACATTTTTGTTTTTTATTACACGAGTAATTGATTCAATTACATGGGAAACTACTAAGCAATTCATAATTTCGATGAATTTTTTTTTGTTAAAATTTTTTGAGTAATAATTTTTTCTGTGACCTGAAATCAAATTTCAGTTGTTTTGTTTAGAGTTGTGTTGAGATTTTATCAAATAAAACATATGTAGTATATTGGTATCACAAGGGGACCTAGTAAAACATAAACTGGTGATAAATACGATTTTTTTTAGCTGCAAGCAGCGAAACGACAAAATTGCGGCAAGATTATTATAAGTGCAAAAACATTTTCTGCAACCATGCACAGTGGGGTGGGATTAAAATATTTCGAAATTGAAGTCAGCCTTTCCAAATAGATGGTCTGATCAGCATCACACAGCCATAGCAGAGAAGTACTCGAGAAAGTTTTTTAAGTGGAAAACCTATTAACGCCGGTCATATTTTGCTTTCTCATCTGATTTCAAAAATTTTAATGTGTCTTCAAAGTCCATATATTGGTTCAGATTACTCAAATATCCGATTACATTTTTGTTGATTTCTTAAAATTTTTCTTTTAATTTAAAGTTTTTCTAAAGGAAATCACAAAATCGAATATAAAAATTATTTGCGTAAAACTTATTTCAATAAGAGTTTTAGAAATAAAAATTATTGGAACGAAAATTAATCGAATAACATTATTCGAATAAAATTATTCGAATCCAAATTAGTCAAATAAAATTATCGAAAAAAATTCTACGCAACATGTATGTAATTTTAACTTAAAAAATTTTTCTTAAATAATCGATTTATTTTCGATAATTTTTCTTCGAATATATTTATTCGAAAATTTTTATTAACAAACTTTTATTCCAGTGCATATATCTTGTTATTCGAACAATTCCAATCAAGCAATTTTTCTTTCAATAATTTCATTTCAATAATTTGTAATTTAATCACACTATTCCAATAATTTTTTTCATATTATTTTTATTCGAATCATTCTATTCGCCTAATTTTTATGCAGATAATTTTATTGGAATAATTTTTATTTTCAATAATTTTATTAGAATAATTCTCTTTTAAATAATTTTATTCGGATAATTCTCTTCGATTCGATTAGTGTTATTCGAATTATTTATATTCCAATAATATCATTGTAATAAATTTGATTCGACATGTATTTTTTTACAAAAACATATATTTTTTATTGAAGTAAATTTAGTCGAATAATTTATTTTCCATTAATTTCTCAAATGTCGATGGAACAGCATCATGGATTTTCTACTTTTTCATTTAAACTGCTGCTTGTAATTCTATGTCGAAAGCATTCTTTCGTACATTTAATTTAAAACAAAAAAAAAATTCTAAAATTGTGTAGTTCTTTTAAATATCATTTTACGAAAGATAGAATTCTTTCGAAATCGCACAGTGGGGCAGAGTCAACATATTTTGGATATGTATCAGCTATTTCAAAACGGATAATCCAATCAGTATAAAACAGACATATCAGAGTTGTATTATTATTTAACATAAGAGAAACAGCTTCCCACATTGTTCAGGAGCGGAGCTGTGAAGTCCCAATTCGGGGCACTTCGGGCATGTACAATTTTTCAACGCTTCTCATTTTTTTGTTTTATATAAAAACACATTAAACGATAACAAGGCAACAGGCCAGCGCGAAGGTTAAATTCCTTATAAACTGAGTGTTGCCGCTATGGTATTTTCGAGGTTTTCGGTGTTGCCGTTGTTCTCCAGGTAACTTCTGAAATTTTTGGGAAGATTTTGTAGCAGTTTTTTTGGAATTCTTGAACATGGTCTGGGTCTTGGCTAAGGGTTGGTATCCTTGCTAAGTGAAGGTATCTCGGCTAAACACCAGTTGTCTCGGTTAAATTCTTGAGAAGTATCGCCTAAGTGTCTTCTAGGTGATAGTGGTTTTTTGCTGACGAACTGTTTTCTTTTTTCATCCAGAGGTCGAAATTACTATCTTCATTTACGTAGATGAAATTTTTGTTTTTAAAGTATAGCTTTTATTTGGGGGGGGGGGAGGGGTCACCGGGTCCTGTGACTAGGCGGAGCGGGCCTGCCGATGACATAAGGCAGAGAGTGGCAAGCCGATGGAATATGGCCGGGAGTAGCAGACCGAAGACGGTAGGCCCAAGCTGATAGACGGTAAGCCGAAGGCGACGGGAATTTCGTTCCTATTTTATTTTGCATTTTGCATTTCATTTTTACTAATATCAACATATCGGTAGACTTCAACCATATCTTTGAAAAGTTACAAACAAAGTTTCTTTCTGTCATGATGATTGTTTGAAATTTTTCTCAATTTACTGCCTGTTCCACTAAATGCGTACGACGGTGCCTTTCTTATAAATGTATTGAAAACAAAAATAAAAAATTTAAATTTGTGTTTGTTTTCAATATATTTATGAAAAAGAAACTGTCATACGCATTTAGTGGAACAGGCAGTTAATACATTTTACTTAGCTTCACTCAGTATCATTTTAATTGATTTATAGTGCATAGTTACATTAAACTGCCTAACGTATTTAATTAAAATTTTAATTGATTCAAATCAATTGCTTATTCTATTGAACATTTAATTTTAGTTTAATCTAATTTTTTGCCATTTAACATAATTTTTTATAAATAATTTTCAGTGAGTATTTTCAGATCTCTTTATTTTTTTGACTCACAACTAACTGATATGATATTTGTTTGCTGCAATTTAATTGAATCAAACAAATGAATGATAAAAAACGCCACACATACATTTCGAGTACCACAACCAACATTGGCACACTTCATGTAGGCCACCTTTAACTCTTTTATTGGTCTGATTGATTTTACCATAATTTTTATGTTGCAAACATTCGCGGCCAGCCATGGCTTTTATTGCAATTAAGTATTTTGCAAATCCATGGCGAAATTCTTTAGATCAAAAACTAAAGCAATTTAATTCCATTGAAATAAAATACGAAAGAAAATTAAATGCTTAGATTTACATACAACTTAAAGACTATGTAGCAGCGACAATAATTACAACAACTAAAACTAATTCGCTAAGCATTCATTATATTTGAGTTAACATGGCCACAATAGTAAAATAGTTAAATATCTTGCAACATGTGGTAAGTTTGATTTAATTTTTTTTCTTTGCTGATTTAAGTCGTCATTCACACTGGAAATAAAATGAAAATGTTCTTGTTTGGCTTTACAAAATACGTTTTGTTTTGTGTACGAATTCTGCCTGCTGTTGTTGGTTTTGTTGGTTCAGCTTATTTTTTCGGAATTGTTGTTGCAGATGTTGTTGTTGTTGCTATTGTTTTATATATTTGACGCATGCTGACCTACTTATCACAAGCAACAACAAAAATAAAACCTCTGCAATTTGGTAGTAATTTTACAACAAACAATTTGCAAGCAACCACCATGCAACAGTGTTGGGAGATTTAAAGGAATGCAATCTTAATTTTTAAGCACAAAACATATAATTAGAAAAAATAAAGCTATATACTTAGGGAAATTTCTATTTAATCATCTATACATGCTAACGGTGCTATTTTGCATAACAAATTACACTGGTCTGCAAAATTATTTTATTTGTCCTTTAAATAAAAGCATGTGGAATATAAAGGACTTTAGTGCGCTAAATTCAAATTCGTTTTCAGTTTTTCTGCAGATTTTTTTATGGGCTTGACTAATTTGACACCGGAAATAATATATAATAATATATAATAATATATATATATATAATAATATATCATCATAACTCGAGAACGGTTTCTGCGATTTAGATAAATAGAACACTAAATTGTGCGGAATAAAATTACCTTGCATTTATAAATAATTTTTTTATATTTCCAAAAAAGTTTAATTTTGCACAAAAAAATTTTTTTTTCGACTAATTTCTGAATAACTTCGAAAGAGTTGGAACTATAAAAAAATTTTATATAGAATAATTATATTTTAGTGTTTCATTCCAAATCGCAGAAACCGTTCTCGACTTATGAGGAAATATATTACTGTGAGTGCCTCATTTCGGTTGTCAAATTACACTGCACAACACAATCAAAATAACAAGGTTCTGAAAAGTTATTCTTGTAGAAACGACCAAAAAGAAAATATACGTGTATCGTCGTTTTGGAAATTTACGTCTGGATTTTATCTTAGGGGGAGTAAAGTTTCCCCACCCCTTCTCCTCTAGCACATCGTGCAAATCGTGTAATCCTTAAATTTTAGGTATAATTTTATGTTCTTCACTTTTATGTAAAACACTGCGAGAAAAATTTTTGTAAACTTCTAGCTGTTCGCTGTATGGGTCTTTTTGGTCCCCATCCTGAAAAAGAGATAAAATAGTTTTCTTAAACAGCGACATAGCGGACTGAAATGTGCTACAAAAATATTTGTTATAAAAATCTATTATACAGCCATATCACAGATTCCGTTCGGATTGGTTTTGATTCCGTAGTTGTTATTCCGAAAAAGTAAATTTTTGGTGCTTTAGATTCCGTTTATTTTGTATTTCGTTTTTACAATAATAAAGTTTTTATACCCTGAGGCGTTTGTTTACTCTTGTTTTTAGATGCAAAGCTCACATTAAGCTTTTTATTAACATGGAAAGCTCATAACCAAATATTTATTTGACGCTCCCGAAAGTATGCACGTTTTTTAGTATTTACTGCAAATGAAGTCAGTAGGAAAGTGTTTTTCAATTCCACTTTGAAATTTAAAAGTGATTTGATTACGAAGAAAAATTTCGTTTTTCGTTTTCTAAAGAAGCAACTTACGGAATTGAGACTACTTCCGATCGGAATGGTGATCTGTGACATGGCTGATAATTGTTTAATTCCACCAAAGCTCCAAATTCAACTTTAGTGCCAGAAATAAGTCAAAACTAAAAATGTGTTACAAGGTTAAGTTCGCATTCAACCTCAATTTAATTAACCGAATTTCTAAACAAGAATTAATTCTTTTAGTTGATACCCTGTAAAAAGTTCAAATGTTTGTGGTTGTGTTAGTTTTATATCACCACTAAAACTACTACAATCACAGCCAGCGTTAAAACTTACGAGGCATTCATTAAATAGGCCTTTTTACAGGCCTTCCAAGACCTGAATTTAAGAACCAAAACTTCTAAGGATTGGCCTCTACACTGGTTTCTTTTGGAAGGAGTATTCTATTTTTAGATTTTTCGTTTTGTTAAATAAAAAATGTTCTTTAGAAATAACAAACATTCTCGTATTCTTTTTTCGCAAATAATTTGTATATAAGACTGAAGTTTACGTACAAGAGGCATCATACATGTTGCTATTATGTCGTTTAAGTTGCAGCTACTGCACTCTAACGTACTGTTAGTGAAAATTAGGTGGATAATAGTCGGCATCACTTCACTGATTATTATCGACTTAAAATTAGACAAGCATTCTCTTTGTTGGTTTTTGAACAAAATATGTTTAATACAAAAAAAAAAAATTAAGATGCCTGCGAAGCGATTGGCTGTGTCCAGCTTCGAACCGTGACCTCCTGGCTGATAGTCTATCGTAGCTACCATTCAGCCATAGACGTATTATATTTTATGTTAAATTTTTTTCACTTGGACTAAATATATTTAATTTGAAAATTTTTTTCTTTAAAAGATATGAGTATGCAATGGGAGTGGAAGCACTATAGACTACTAGATAAGGCCTTATAGAAGGCCTCTTTACTCCTTCCATTTAGCGCTGTGCAGTTGCATACATGCTGCGCACACATGTGCAACTAATCAACAGCCCTGCACTTTTGGTATTTATTCAGTTTACCACTTGAATAGCGAAAAGTGGTGGCCACTATAATACTTCTCAAGTAAAAAGCCTTGTTCGCGGTTATAATTTATTTGTCCAGTAGAACTTCTCGGTAACCGTCCGGCTCTGGACAGTTCGAGGCTTTTTAAGATTTTTTAAGAATTCTGTTAGCACGAATTTCTTTCTGCCTACAGTAAAGTTTTTAATAATTTCTATCTAAAAGTGCTACAGAAATAGTATTAAAAACTGATGAGACAAAAAATATCAATTTGTTTTCAATCGAACCCATATAATATGGATACTTTTCATATACATATTTTTTTAAAACAAACACACATACTGCTTAAGCCTTGTTTGACACACCCAGAGTTTTGGGAGTAATCGAACCTGCTTCCCCCCTCCTCCCTTAATAGACTAGCACACTATCCACTACACTACGGCGGTACCCGTACAGTTCGAATTTGTTTGCTAGTTTTTCATTCTGGAATCCCTTGATTTAAAGACTCAAAAATTTTCACTGTGTATTGCGTATATAGATAGAGCTAATTATTATTTTCTTAAATATTCAAAAATATTTGAAAATGATAAGATTAAGTTATTATAGTCTTTTAAGGTCGCTTTTTAGAGCATTTGCGTATGCATATTTATGTATCACCAAAAACAAAGTTAACACGATATTGTAGTTGCTAACATTTTACAACGTATTAACCTGATTTTTTTTATACAAATATTTATATTAGCAAACGTGCGTATGAAATTTTATTGTTTTGATCCATAAATATGTGTACGCAAGTTCTATTAAAAAGTGAATTTCAAAAACAAGATAATAATTTAATTTTGTTATCAGTTTATAATAGAAGATGTATTTAAGAAAAATAATTAGTTTTATATTTTTATAAGCGATACACAGTATACAACGCAAACATAAACGCGTATGTGTTAGACTGAAAACAAATTGATATTTTTAGTGTCATAATACAGTATTGGGTAAAAATTATTAAGACAGGCAGTTACTGCCTGTTACGGACTCTCAATTGAATATGAAAATAAATTTGAGTTTTATTATTGTTGTTTCAATATGAACTCCCTAACGAAAATGTTTATTTTATTTACAAAAACAGGCAGTAGAACTTTTACTATACGCAGTATACTTATGTATAATACTATGAAATAAATCTATCATCTTATACAAAAGAAAATGTTGTTTTTTTTTGCTCTTTTCTGCTTACAAAAAGTTATCTCACTCTAATTTCATAGAAGCTTTTTTTGTCTCCGCTTTAAGATGTAGTTGTACGATTATACAACAAAAAAAAACAGAAAGTAAATGCAAAAATAAATATCCATAAATATAAGTAAACATATCAGTTACGTTTCTCATTCTCAAAAAAATTCATAAGAAAATTCTTTGTTTTTTTATTCTAAAAGTATGTCTACAAGTTGCTTGTCATTCGTGACTTTTCTTTTTAACATAAAATTTTATTATCAAATAAATCATCAAAATGATTATGTAATTAAAAATCTAGGAGTAATAATTGAAATGCAAAAAAAAAAATTTAAAAACATGTGAAATTGAAGAGTTCATTGAAAATTTTGTAGGACGAGCTTCATCAATTTGCTAAGAATTGGTCATTCGTTACTTGAACATGTAGTTTATATATTTAGGTGAGTGTAGATAATTCATTTATATAAAACTGTTTGCTTAATATTTTATTGTGAAGGAAAACAACATGTAAAAAATTGTAATTCGTGACTTTATTTGTTTGTATGGATTTTGTTGTGGTAGTTTCTAATATCTGATTTCGGAGTTTTTCTTGATGTTTTGGATATTAAAGGAGAAGAAAAATGGTACATAGAATATAAGCATAAAGCAAAGGAAAGGCAAAGGGAATTACGCTTACAACAATTTATTTTATTTATTTATTCTTTGGCTTTGATTTAAAGGAGCTCCAAACAATTAAAATTAGGTGGAATATTTTATAGAAATCATATCCATAATCCTAAAGTGTGGTAACGAATAACAAAATATTGCTTTTTTAGGAGACTGTTATGTTTCTACAGACAATTGATCATTCATTACATATTTTAAAATTTTAAAATAATAAATTTCAAATTTTATTTTTTTTTCCTTTTTCTGCGATATTATACGAAAATATATTTAAAGAAATTTGTAAAGAAATTCGAAAAGCTCGATGTGACTTTTTTTCTTAAGCAATTAATTTAGAATGACGTAGAACATTTCACTATTTTCTTCCGATGCTAGATGAGTGATTCCACGTAAAACGGCCCTATGCAAGGAAAAAATAATTTTCTCATTTTTAATAAAAATCTCTCAATTGATGTTTTTAAGAGAATGACAATTATAGAAAAAATAAAAAAATACACTATATAATATTTTTTTAATCAATTTGAGGCACTTTTAAATTATCATACAAGAAACATTTTGCTCTCCCTCTTTGTATGTTTAATATTTATTTCAGATTTTCTTTCATCCCCCTTCTCTTTATTAATAAAAACCGTTATCTCTGAACTGAATATACTTTTTTTTCTTGTTTATTGAATTTAAAAAAAATATTCAGCTAAAGTATTCTGCGGTCTATAATAGCACGGATAGCAAATAATTTAATGTTTTATTATATTCTTATGAGTTTATCTTTATATTAGTTATATTTATTAAATCAATAAAAAGTTTTATTTCTTCGAATTTTTTTCTAATTTTCGTACTAGGTCACACCCGTCTGTCACACCCGTCGGTCACACCCGTCGGTCACACCCGCCTGTCACACCCGTCTCATTTTAAAAATAGTTTTTTTATAACAAAAATAATTTTTTGTCAAACAGTAAATACACAATACAATTAAAACACTGAACATATATCTATACCAAAATTATTGTGTATCTTATAGTCAAAATTTTACAGAATTTATACTGAAAGCCATAGTTCTTTAAAACTAAGATTTGTAAGGTCACACCCGTCGCAGCTTTCTGACGACCATTCTGAGCAGAAATCATGATCTATCAGTGTCTACGCGTTATTTAACGACTTTAAGCTTTATGTCCTTGCGAGCCGCAATGTTTTTTTTTTAAGTAAAAAAATTTATATTCTTGATTTATAACAAAAAATGTGTGTAAAATGTCACTTGCACTATTTAATGGATTTAAAATTTCACCAGCAGTCGTTTTTGAAATGTATTCTTTTGAAATATTAAAAAATAAATATTTTAGCTTTGAAAAAGTTTTGAGAAAAAAGACGAAGCTCTATACTAGTATGTGTCAAATTTAAGCCATTTCAAAGTTTCAACTTTGATTTTTTTCACCAATAAATGAATTGAGAGAACAACAAACATTTTTTTTAGTATCATCATGGATTACAAATCATAAAATATTTTGTTGAGAACTTTCGCAATTCTATTACCGGAGATATTTACGAAATACCAAATAAAGTCGAAGCCAAACAGAGAAATTTCAAAATTCAAAGCCAAATATATTTGAAATTATCAAAGACATCTTCAGGAAATAAAAGTTTCTGTATATACTTATAAACTTTTCAAAAAGTTAAAATTTATTGAAATCGTATAATATTTGTAAAAGTTATGAGACCAACAATGTTATTGTGCGCGAGGTAGTCGGCTTAGACACCCTATAGCATACCGCGTCTTTCAACAGGGTGGTGAAGAGTTTAGTTTCCTTAAAGCTCATGACATTCTCTATGATATTTATATACATCATTTTTTAGTTGGATCGAAAGTTTAAAAGATACAGATTTATTACAAATTTTTTTGCAATAAGAGCGAACGACTGTGAACCGCTCGAATGAGCACAGTTCTTCGATATTAAAATAGATCAAAAGGTCTTAGTGACCTCGATGCAATTCTGGCAGCTACCTAATATAACTTAAACTCAATCTTCACTATTGGATCTCACGAAAGGACAGAAAGTGTTCATGATTATCGTCAGTGACTGTCATTACGGCCTTAGCTGACGGTGTCCTCATAACACCGAGTGAAGTTTAGTGTTCACCACCAACCCCGAGTTACCCCGAAGGCACACCTGTGTGACTTGCAAGCTACACACAGGTCATGCATGGTCACCCACCATGGATAACACCTTGTTAGAGTGTTCGAGCTACCCAATATGTACTACATCAGCAGTATACGCGATGCACACAAGGTACACTCTAAAACATTACTTCAGATTTAGGATCATATATTGTCTAAATTTGTGTTGAAAATTTCTTCTTGTCTAAAATTACATCGATGTTGTAGTTATTTTATTAAAGAAAAAAAACCTTTCAAATTAAACATATTTAGTCCAAATGGAAAAAAATTTAACTTAAAGTATAATACGGCTATGGCTCAATGGTAGATACGTCAGACTATCAGTCAGGAGGTGGCGGTTCAAACCTGCTCACAGCCAATCGCTTTTTTTAGTAAAAACATATTGTTCGAAAATAATGCGTGTGTAATTTTAGGTCGATAATAATCGGTAAAGTGTTGCCGACTATTATCTACCTAATTTCCAACAAAAGTGTTTTAAAGTGTAACCAGGGAATAACCGTTAGCCCGAAGTCCAAGCAGCCACTAGTACTGGTCGAGCATCAGTCCTTAAACCAATACCTCTCCCAGCGATTTTGGTTGCAACCACAGCCACCACGTGAGCTCTCGAATGAGAGCTCACCAACAACCAGGCACAAAATCATCCTTGCTGCAGAGGGTAAGACAAATTCCCCTAGCAAATTCACGAACATCATCACAGATGATGCCACGAATGTCGAGCATAATCTACTTAATCCTCTGGAAGGAACGTCATCTGTGGGGCTACTGGTTCCCGTGCTACCATTTTATGGTTACTGATTAATCCTCGAAATAAAACCTCTAGAGGTTAACTCTGTATTGACTTTGGTCTTGTTGGAGACTCTAGGTGTCCGTCCTCCCACCTCCTTACTGAATCACATAGGCTAAACTATTTCCTTAAAATACTTATATGCACGCCCGTTGCTCTGCTATTCCAGAGATGAGATTGTGTAGTAACATATAAATTTTAAGAGTAATTGGCCAAAGATAATGTCAGCAACAACCAATTACTCTTTTCGCCAGAAAGCACAACATCGAGGTTATTATTATCACCAAGATGTATAACCGTGCCCCCCGGGGGGCTCACGAAAGGAGAGTAAATTTCAAATTGAGTCCTTTTGAGTGCTCATATTATTATTGTTTTTTAAAAAAATTCCAACATCAGAACTACGGGGTATATCGTTGTTTCAAGTTATTTAAAGTTTTTGCGTTTTTGTTGTACGAGTATGTCTGAACTTTTGCATTGTTTTCTTAAATTGAAGAAGTACAAAGTACCAGCGACTTGGTGGGTTGTGAATTTTCCATCATGGCTTTTCATCTCTGTTGTGTGTGTGTGTGTGTGTGTGTGTGTGTGTGTGTGTGTGTGTGTGTGTGTGTATGTGAGTGCTAATGTTCGTATTTTAATAAATTTTTCACGAATGACTTTAAGCTGAAGTTTGTGGTAATTTTATGTTTATAGTATTTGTTGTGGTAGTTACAGAGTTGTGGTTGTTGTTGTTTTCGTTGTTGCCGTTTCATTTTGAGGTTAAGTAATAAAGTAATAAAAAACTCTGTTTCAAAGATTTTGTAATGCAACAATTTCAATTTGAAAGCTTTCAAGTTTTTTTTTCAGTTCTTTGGTAAATTGTTGATTTAAAAGAAATAAAACTTGCCACTCACTTACTTGCCACACTTGTACACATTGTATGTACATATGTGTAGTTGTTGCTATTTAATGTTTGCCATGTTGCTGTTGCATGCATTGATGAATTCATTCATTTTTTGTCTCTTTCTCTCAATATGATTGACATTTAGCGCAGTTGTTGCAATTTTGTATGGTTCGCAAGTTATTGATTATATGATTTCAAACATTTTTGGAATTGTTGGCAGCAGAAATTGTTAGAATGTTCGTTCAATTGCTAAAATGTTATATGTAATTATTTTTTGTTTGTTTTTTCTTTTGAATAGTAACTAAACATTTTTGTTGAAATTTATGGAAAATTTTTTAAAAGTTTAATAAACATTTGCAATGTTTTTGAGGGAAGTAAGCAATTTATTTGCTTTGTAAGAAATTAACATTTTGGGCAACTTAAAAGTAAGCAATTTAAAGGAAAAGGTCTCAAGAAATAGTTTTGGCAATTTTGTAATCAGTAGTACTTTTTTAATGGGTTACAAAGTAATAAGTGATATTTATTAGAACTAATACTTGGTAGTTAATACAATTAGTTCATATTTATCTCATTCTCTGAAAGTATTTATAATTTGTTGTTATGTTTTAACGAAATAAGTTGACAAACACTTTTTAAGTTATCATGTGAAAGAAAATATTTGGCGCTTAAACTTTTAAGTCATAAATGGCTGAGGGAGTAAATTATTTGTCTTCAAAAATGAAAGCACAAGTTCGTATCCCGCCTGCACAGAAAAAAACTAAATTTCATTTTCTGTAAAGGAATTAAATGAAATAGTAAATATTTTGTCTAGGAACGGACCTACAAACAAATTTGTAAATATAGACAACAATTTCTCAACAATTTCATCGAATTTTTTTTTTAGTGAACAAATTGCTTAAATCTATAGAAAAATTTTTCTAAAAATATTTACAAATTGTAAACAAATCAATTTACTAAATCAAACAAAAATATTTACTGGATTTGTTGAAAGCTATCAAACAATATTTTTGTCTGTATTTATAAAACAATTAGTATAAAAATACTAACAAATATTAAACAAAATAGTTTACTTAATCAAACAAAAATATTTACTGGATTTTTTGTAATATATCAAATAAAATTTTTGTCTGAATCATCATCATCATCATCATCCATTAAGCATTAACGAAATTTCACTTTGTTAAATATGTTCAAGTCTGAATGTTGATCTAAAGACTCTAAAAAAATGAATGAGAATTAATGCAACGACATTAACAAATTGATTCACTCAAAAATCTTCAGTAAACACAATTGGTACAATCGCATTCCTTTTGCCATCATTGTTGTTGTTGTTGTTGTTATTTGTGTTTATGTCGTCATCGGGGAGGTTTTCTTTCGACACAGAAAATGGGGGTTTCCCGCTGCTTTTGGTGTTTGGGTCCTAAATAAAACGTAAAAGAAAAATTTTTTGATTCAGTAAAGAAACTTTACTGAAAATGAAATTTATTTTTAGACAAACTTTGGTTTGAAAATTTTTTGGTTATTAAATTTTCTCATCAGCCTTACGTTTAAGGTAAACGTAAGGCTGATGAGATTTAGTATACCGAGTGCTAATTGTGAATAAGTAAAAAAATTAACCCATAAACACATATTAAGTTTTGAATGATTTCTGGCCTTCAGTTTAAATCTGGAGCTTGGGTGCCTTTAAAAATTCATAATAGAGTTTTATGGCAAATATTTTATCCAAAGTTATTTAATTAGTTTGGCTAAGTTAGTTTGTAATTTAATCTTTCGATCAAATTATTTTTTATTTAAGAAAGAAATTCTAAAGCATGTAAATATTGAATATTCAAAGAAAAAATTGGATGTATGGCGGAAGGTTGAACTGACAGCTGTTTCGAGACTACCACAGTCTACTTATCAGAGCCTTTTACCTACACTACCAGCGACGATAGCAACAATATCATAGCGAAAATTCTACTCATTTTAGTAAGCTCAATTAACAGACTGTCGCCACCTCGCGGCGAGTCGCACCTATTAATGAACTTTTTCTAAAGGTTCGGAACTTCACTAACTGTCTTTTCTTAGCATGTTTAACTATTTTAAGCTTTTTTCATTTTGGTCGCTGGTAGTGTAGGTAAAGGGCTCTGATGAGTAGACTGTGGTAGCCTCGAAACAGCTGTCAGTTCAACCTTCCGTACATCCAAATTTTTCTTTGAATGTTCAATATTTACATGCTTTAGAATTTCTTTCTTAAATAAAAAATAGTTTTATCGAAAGATTAAATTGAATTGAAAGATTAATTGAAGATTAAATTGAAAATGAACTTAAGCCAAACTAATTAAATAACTTTGGATAAAAACCATACAGTTCAACTAAAAATTCATAAAGCTAATATTTTTGTAAAACATTTTGGTCCACTATATCGCCGCTGAAGAAGGTTTTCTTAGTGTTGCACAGTGTAATTTGTTTCGAATTCATTATAACTAAAATATTTCAATATCAACTTACATGTATATATACTTATATAAGGACATCTTAATTGAGAAAATTATTATTCCCAAGATCATTTCCAACTGGGAAACAATGACGCTCACTTTTGCTCAGTCCATTCAAGTGACATTTTATTCAAATTAGAGGAATTTTAGTACATGTTTTATACAAAACAACAGCAACGACCGACAGCTTCAACAAATATCATAAATAGTTTGCAAAACTAACTGGAGGATCAATGACCGTCTAAGCAATAACAATAATAAATAAATAAATAAATAAATAAGAATGACGAAAAATAAAAAATCACATCAGAAAATGAAACTATACTGTGATTATAAATGAGCAAAGTTTCATTTCAGTGTCTGCCAGTGAATGCAACAAATATTTACAGAATAAACGCGGCACTACTGCACTTCGGCGCGATTATAAACATAAATGAAAAGAGATGTACGTACACACACTTATATCCTCGCATGTCGATGACACTTAATCAATTATTCTTCTAGACAAACAAACTCTATAAGAATGTAACTGGCAAAAAAAAAATACGCAAAAACTTCAAGAAAATATATATGTGATTTAATCCAAGTTTATACACATGACCAGGGCTCGGACTTTCATGCAAATGCATGTTTTATGTGGTGATAGATAAAGTGGTATTGACTAATTATCTAGGTGAATCATCAAATTTTAAGTAGCTTGGCATCGATTTGTAATTGCATATTTTTGCATATTTTGGTGGTAAGTGCATATTTTTGCATATTTTGGCAATAAATGCATATTTTTGGAGTAATACAAAATTTTGTTTATGCATATTTCTTAATTTTCGAAAAAATATCAATAGGCCGATTATGGATTGCAACTAAGACTCAGTTGGGTTGACAGTTGCTGAAAATTATACTACTGATGCCAAGTGGCAACTGATAGCTGTTAATTGCAGTTGCTATTTAGTGCCTTTTTGGCAACCATTAATTTTCAGTTGCCGACTGGCAACGCAACTAAAGTTCGGTTGCATTAAACTATAGACCGAATTGTGTAAAATATTAAAAAAAATATTTTCATATTATTTTAGTTTTGGTACTTTGTGCGTAGGTAAATGCATATTTTTGCGCATATTTTTCATTTTTAGGTGCATTTGTTAGGCGCTTAAAATCAATTTTTAGTTGCATGAAAGTCCGAACCCTGCACACGACAATCAAATACAAAATTTATAAAGAGGCATTCATGCCTACAGTGCAGCACAAAAGTGTGTTTGAATGGAAGTGATGTACACGGAGATTTATGTGAGAAGAAACGTTTTTAAGCAATAGATAGCTGCTAAGGCTAATTTTATATTAAACACTTTTTGATTTTGGAGAGATTGTTCTATTATATTTATATAAATCGTCCCATCAATTATACAATATTTATTATTGAATACTAGATGTGTCCGCCCGCTTCGCGCGCATAAAATTCGTTTTATGACTATAAGGTGTCTATAAAATATAACAATATTAAGTTCTCTACATATTCCCCCCCATTGTGAAAAGCGACGTCGACGTCACATCAACACGACAGTAACCAATTGTCACTTGTCTACTCATTGTCGACAACAATTGACTGCTATTGACAGGCTGTTACTATTTTCTGAAGCCTATTAATCAATTGTTGTCGACAAATAGTAGAGAAGTGATAATTTTTTGATGTCGTGTTGATGTGACGTCGACGTTGCCTTTCACAATAGGGGAGATTGTTTAAAGTTCATGTTATACAAAATAAACAGTGCTACCAATTTAAGAAAAAACAAAAACATTTTTCTAATTTCCAGCAACATTTCTATTAGTAAAATTAGGTATACTTTCGTTTTTTTCTATTTTAGCATCGAAATGAGATATTTTATCGGGGTAAAAAGTACATAAGTTGGAACCAGGACTCTAAAGTACCTCCGTACCAAATTTCATTATAATCCGTTTAGTCGTTTTTGTGTGAAGCGTGTTCGGACAGACAGACAAAAATTCCAAAAGTTGATGTTTTGTGCTCTACATCGGTTACTGTTTATGCCACCATAAAAAATTTCAAAAAATATTTCATATACAGACACATCACTTTTATAATACATATTATTGTCGTTTTCACCTATACTATGCAATAAATTGCACAATAATTTCAAACAAACTATTGCCCATTTTTTTCCGACAGTGAAAAAGTAAACATAACACTGACCAGCGTTGCCAACACATCACACAATTTTCATCACAAAATCAAAAGCCAATATATTGTGCAACCTTCTAAAACGACCTATACATTGGCAATATTATTGTACAATATGAAAAATTGCACAATTTTATTTCAGGGGTGTGGGGCGCTTAAAACTTTACTTAAAAATGCCTTAGTTTCAAGATGGCTTTCGTAAACTTCTATCCCTCCAAATTTGCACCCAACTGCTTGGTGCTGCCGTAGATAACTAAAGTATTCATTTGAAATAAAGACTTTTCCATGATTGTTTATTTATTTGTATGGCTGTGATTATGTGCACAAATATATTTTATTAAGTAAATCATGGGATCAAATAGTTAATGCATATTAATCACAGCAATAACAAGTAAATATATAAAAAATCTTTTATGTAAATAAAAAATAAATAAAAGTGAATATAAACAATTGTGATAAAAACTAGTTGTAGTGAAAAAAAACAATATTTTATTCAGATATCTAAGACTGTAAGAAGTTAAAAAAATGCAATGTATGTACTAAAAAATAGCTCAAGATCTTTTTGATTAAATCGCGAGGGAATTTTTATACAAAAAATATTTTTAATATATTCAAACATTTGATACACAGAGACAAGTTGCACAGCACAGTTTTTGGCTTTAGTCTGTCGGAAAATTTTATATAATCTTACATTTTTCGGCAGTGATTTTGGTTTATAGGTATTTTATGTTAATTCAACATGATATTACAATAACTTTCAAAGAACATTTTTCCTTTTGAAATAACTATATTTCATATTGATTTAATATTCTAGTACAGTTAGAGCAAAACTAAGTTGATGCTAAAATAATACGAAGAATCATGTTAAATCGAAAATATTTCAAATTGAAACACCGTGAATTTGATACTGAAGCAGCAGGAAGCATCATGTTTAATCAAAGTTATTTAAAGTTGAATTAACGTGCATTTGGTATTGATGTAGCACGAAGAATCTGTTGAATCAAATTCATTTCAAGTTGAAACAACATGAACTTAATATTGGGATTTTTTAATTAGTTTACTTTCTTAATTACACTATAAAACAATTTCGAACTTTTTTCAAAATTGCGGGGTCCTGCAAGCCGATTCTGGTAGAGGAGACCAAAAAAAAAACACCGGAATTTTAATTTAGGGGGTTAAAGTTTCTCCCTTTTTGGCCTGCAGTATATGGGCACATGAAACTATGTGTTCTTTTTATCGAAGGTGTAAGACATGTTCAGCAATTTTGTAGCAAATTTTAAGGCAAATATTTTTGTGGACCATATTAACCCTCTAACTCCCCCACATAACGGTCATTTTTGCCTCTTTTGTA
Source organism: Panzeria rudis (assembly GCA_956483635.1). Classification (NCBI taxonomy): domain Eukaryota; kingdom Metazoa; phylum Arthropoda; class Insecta; order Diptera; family Tachinidae; genus Panzeria; species Panzeria rudis. The sequence continues at coordinate 174,024,647 of OY101448.1, forward strand.
ACAAATCGTAAAAAACAACCCTAAAAATGGGGAAACAGGGAATCAAATGCTCTACAAAAAAGTTGGCCATAACGTTTCACTAGAGGTTTTCAAAGACAACTAAGCTCCACACTCAACTTGTACGATAGAAATCATTGAAAACTTAAACTATGTTTAAGGGTTAACTTCATACTTATTCACAATTAGTACTCGGCATAGGAAATCTTGTAAGTCTTACGTTTAAGGTATAACATTTCTAAAAGTTTCGATACACAGTGGGGCAAAATCAATATTCTTTGTAAATAAATCAGCAACTTCTAAACAGATGATCCTATCAGCATAAAAATGCTGACATCGCAAGGCACAGGAAAAATTATCACAAAAAATTTGTAAACAAAAGTTTATCTCAAAATATATTTCATGTTCAGTAAATGTTCTTTACTGAATCAATGAATTGTTTGCTTGCCTTTATTTAGGACGCAAACACCAAAAACAACAAGAAAAACTGTGTCGTAAAAAACAACCCCGATGACGACATACACACAAATAACAACAACAATGATGGCAAAATGAATGCGATTGTACCAAGTTTGTTTACTGAAAATTTTTGAATGAATCAATTCGTTAATGTCGTTGCGTTAATTCTCATTCATTTTTTTAGAGTCTTTAGATAAACATTCAGACTTTAACAAATTTAACAAAGGGAAATTTCATAAATGCTTAATGGATGATGATGATGATCCAGACAAAAATTTTTTTTGATATATTACGAAAAAGACCTGTAAATATTTTTGTTTCAGTAAGTAAACTATTTTGTTTAATATTTGTTAGTATTTTTAGACTAATTGTTTTATAAATACAGCCAAAAATATTGTTTGATATTTTTCAAAAAATCCATTAAATCTTTTTGTTTGATTAATTAATTTATTTTGTTTACAATTTGTAAATATTTTGAGACAAAATTATCTATAGATTTAAGCAATTTGTTTACGGAAAAAATACTTTTTTTCGATGAAATTGTTGAGATATTTTTGTCTATATTTACAAAATATTTACTATTTCATTGAATTCCTTTACTGAAAACGAAATTTAATTTTTTCTGTGAAGAGTATGTCTATTTATCCTGAAAAGATGAGCTTCCCACATTGCTTAGGAGCGGAGCTGTAAAGTCCCGAAATATAGCACTTTGATGGCGTAAAAATTTTCAAAGCTTGTCATTTGTTTTTTCCCCCAATTCCATAATTTTTTTGTGTCCTTTTAGCGGTTCTAAAATGTCATGTTTGGTTTGCACGAATTGCGTTCACCATTTTACGATTGGTCTCGTAGGGAACATTTCTATCAAATAATGCGAGACAAACTGCTTCTTCCACAATCTATGCGTCGCAACCTCATCAAATCAGCAATCGCTTTCAAAAAATTTAAATCATTATAGAAGTGACTCAAGGACAGTTGAGAAGCTTTTTATGGATTTTGTCTCGTAATCCCCTATTTTTGACCCCGATAAGGAGCCATTTACCCTCAACCCAGCCGCATAATTTTTTGGTTCATACATTTCTTATTCAAACCTCACAAAGTATGGGGTTCTTGCGTATCGAAATAAATATGTTGTAACTTTCGCATTTTTATACGATGTTGTTAATTTTGCGCTTACTACGAAAATTTTATTTAATTTTTTTTTGCCTTAAACTAGTGAATTTAGAAAAAAAGTTAAGGAAATCAAATTGTTTTAAATCTTAAGGTCCGTAACTCAATAAATTTTGTTCCGATCGACACAGTTTATATATTGGCTGAAAGAAGAAAGAGATATCTATGCAACAGTGCAAGATTTGTTTAATTCCGATTAACAGTTCTCAAGATTTTACGAAATAGCTAAAAAAAACTTTAGAAAAAAAGGTTTTCGCGAATATCTCAAAAATAAATGAATGTCATATTCGTATTAAGCTTAATATCCATATTTTTTTGAGGTTATGACTAAATGTTGAAAATTTGTTGAGTAGTGTTATATTCCAAATCATTCAAAATCATTCAAACCATTTTCATTCCTAATACAGTATTTAAAAACGAACTTGAACCTGATTAAAATTATTCACTGAACTATAATTTAAAAAAAGAAAAACATAAAATTTCCATGGCTTGGATTGGCATGAGACAGAAAGGAAGGTCTTATCATATGAAAAACACTGATACAAAAACGTGATGTGTTTCCTTGACATTTTAAATGCGCCACAACTTTTATTTGTTCAATTTCAATCTTTATTCCACACAGTGTGTAGTCAGTCAGTCCGTCAGTCAGTCAGTCGTATATTAAAAGACTTTACGTATAATTTTTCTTCTTAATCGTCTTGAATGTCATGCCTTGAATTTGTTTTTTTATTTCTATTTTAATAAAAAGCATAATAAATGCCATTTTTTTTCTATTAACCTTGAAACCCACATTGTGTCCTTGAAAACTGAAAGAAAGCGAACAAAATGTTTATTGATTTTTATCCTTATATGTTGTTGGTTGGCTTTGTCGTCGTTGTTGTTGTTATTGTTGCTCTTGTCTCATGTCTCTAATTTCAAATGCACGTTTTCCTTGGATGCAAATCCTTGACAACTAAACAACAATAGAGAAGAGAACTTTTGAGTGAAAGAGACTCGATGGAAAAGAAGAAAAATTTCTTTTCAATTATACAACAAGGTCTTCTTTATAATGCGACGAACATTTCAATAACAAATTAATTCTTAATAATAATAAAATTTATTAAAAGGCAATTATGTTATTAATACTGTTTTAGACAATTTGAGGGATAAATTGAGGATCAAGTTAATTCTTTAGAATAAAAAATATTAATATAAAATTCGTTTTAAATTGAAGATTTTCATTGTGGCAGCTTAAAAGGGTCTTAATAAGGTTTCATTTAATTTTTTGTTTGATTTAATATGCAAAATCATTTTTCTTGTTTATTATTTCTTTAACTTTTATTTTCCATAAAGTTTTTTTATGCAATTATTTTTTGTCTACGTCACTTTATTTTGAAATCTTATCGCAAATTTTAATAAGCGCATTTTAATCTTTATCTCAATATTTATAATGAATATTCAGAGGTTAATGGACTTGGTATGTGTGGGGAGGATGTCTCGTTTACAACGTTGAAGAAGGTGTGGGTTTTGTTGATTTGTGCAATTCTAGACAGATTACAATGATTGTGAGTATTTTTAAAATTTAAGTAGTTGTCCAACGAACAAATTTTATAAAATACTTTTCATTCTTTAAGCTTTCAAGCTGATGAAATGTGTGTGGCACGTAGAGTAAGTACAGTGGAGTTTAGTTATAACGAACTCCGTGGGAGCAAGCAATTTTGTTCTTTATAAAAAAACAAACACACATACTGCTTAAGCCTTTTTTGGCTACTAAATCTGTCATCATTAGAGCTAATTGTGTTCGCTATAATACAAATATATAATTTTTTCAGATATCTCCACGGTTGATTTGGCAGTCACTTTTGCGAACAAATGCTCCACAAATAGTGAGGACAGCAAATGTCACCACCAATTTTGGAAAAAGAAATTGTGGAGCCAAACTGCAAGGAAAATCTTTCAAACAAAAAAATAATTTTGAAAATCGCATGACAAATGATAGAGTTATGCACTGAGGGGAGCAAATCTCCCTCTTCTATTTTCAAAAAAAAAATTGAAATAAAAAAAATTATAGGACTAAAATGCAAATAAACCATTTAAAAAAAAAATTTTTTTTTTTAAATCGCTTGACAAAGAAATAGTTATGCATGGGGGGGGGGGAGCAAATTTTCCCCTCCGATTTTCGTAAAAAAACACATAGAAGCAAACTGCAGGCAAACCCTCTCAAACAAAATGATAATTTTGAAAATCGGTTCACAAATGACAGAGTTATGCATGGGGGGAGCAAATTTCCCCTCCGATTTTAATGAAAAAATATAAGACCAAACAGCAGGCAAACCCTTTCAATCAAAAAAAGAATTTTGAAAATCGGTTCACAATTGACAGAGTTATGCATGAAAATTTCACAAATCCAATGACGATTTCACAAATCCAATGAAACTTTAATTAATATTGTGAAAGAGTTTCATTGGTTGAATGGCAGTTTCATAAATCTAATGAAAAATTTCACTAAAATTAAACCAACGAAAATTTCATTAAAATTCAACCAACGAAATTCTTTCACAATATTAATGAAACTTTTCATTCAACCAATTGTCTTTCAACCAAATTGTCTTCCAACCAATGAACTTCTTTCACAATATTAATGAAAGTATCATGGGATTACTAATGAAATTTTCACTGGATTTGTGAAATTGTCATTCGATTAATCAAAAAATCTAATGAAATTGTTTCATGGGTTTTATGAAGCAAAATTCTTTCACAGTTATGTTAGGCTAATTTGTTTTAAATAGGAGTGGCGGGCAGGGTACCCCCATACAAAAAAATTTTAGATGTCCTATATCTGGAGGTCTGTAATAGTTAGAGTCCTCAAATTTGGTGTGGGTTACACTTCAAAAATAGTGGGCATAGCCAAGCAGAAACTGGTGGAATGGGAAGGATAACCCCGTTACAAAGAACATTTTAATCAACCTATATCGGGCGAGCAGTAATAGTTAAGAGTCCTTAAATTTTGTGTATGTTACTTTGAGTTGGGAGAAGGGCACTCTCCATACAAAAAAAAAATTGGATTATCCAAATTATTTTCAAATTTGGTTTATGTTACTTTCAGAAAAATGTGCATAGTCAGACAGAAAACTGGTCGTATAGGAGTGGGGAGAAGGATACCCCCATACAATAAATATATTAATTATCTTATATCTTGAGAGCAGTAACAGCTAGAGTCAGTCCTCAAATTTGGTATATGTTACTTTGAGAATATTGTGCATCGTCAAGCAAAAAACTCTCAGGATAGGAGTGGGGAGAAGGGTACTCTCCATTCAAAAAAAAAAAAATTAATCATCCTATATCTGAAAAGCTGTAATTGTTAGAGTCCTTAAATTTGGTGTGTATTACTTTTAAAATAGTGTGCATAGCCAAGCAGAAAACTGGTGGGATAGGAGTGGGGAGAAGAGTACCCCCACACAAAAACATTAATTATCCTATATCTGAAGAGCTCTGTAGTTAGAGTCCTCAAATTTGTTGTCTGTTACTTTGGCGGGATGGGTATGGGGAGTAGGGTACCTCCCATACAAATCGTATATCTGCAGATAGTCCTTAAGTTTGGTGTATTTTACTATTAAAATAATCTTCATAGTCAAACAGAAAACTGGCTGAATAAGAGCGGGGATAAGGGTACCTCCATAAAAATAAAACTATTATCATCCTATATCTCGAGAGATGGAATAGAGAATGTTCTCAAATTTTGTGTCTTTTGATTTCAAAATAATGTGCATAGTGAAGCATAAAGCTTGCGGGATAGGAGCGGGGAAGGGTACCTCCCATACAAAATATATATATATTTTCTATATCTGCAAATCTTCAAGTTCAAAAATATGGTTGAAGTCTACTGAAGATTTGGTAAAGCACCAATGAAATGCATATAGATAATACTTAACCATCAGCAAATAATTTTCATTTAAAATAAAATTTTTTATTGAAAATTATTGAATTAGTATGACGAGTTTTTATTTTCAAATTGCTTTTTTTTCTTAATGTATCGATTGCAAAAATGCTAAAAATTGTTGCTGGGTTATTTTACAACATTAAAAGTTGCGTACTGAAAAGTTGACTAAAATGCCATAGTGCAGTATAAATTCGAGGTACAGATTAGGGATGTAACGATACGCCGTTTTGCCGATCCGATACCGATACCGATGCCGATACTTAAAAATAAATATCGCCGATACCGATTCCGATACGAATATTGAAATTGAGTTCAAGTTTAGATTAACAAAACTCAAGTGCAATTTTTTTATTATACAAAATTACAGTTTTAATTATTAATATTTAAAATTGATATTAACCCAGTATAAAAAATTGGAAGTATTTTTTAAGGATCTACATTTTCTTTGCTTCCAAAAAATCTATATTAAAAATATGCAGATAACAAAGTGCAACAGTCCAAAAAGCACAAGAACTTGACAGTATAGATTCGATTGTACTACAACGGGGTAGTAAAACCCTATAATTAGCTTGGCGAATTTGGTGACCAATTTCGTTTTATGGACCTCCAAAGTTTTGGAAAATCAGCGGGCCCTCAAAAAAAGGTGTCATATATATACTATATATGGCAATAATGTAGCTAAAAGTTCGCTAAACAGATTTTATTACCATTTTATGCTAAAAAATTATTTTTTCGTGCACCTTTTTTCAAAAATTAGGGCAAAAATTTTTTTTTCACTTTTTCCAGAATAACTTACAGGGACTCGTAATTTTTTATTAACAATATTTGGCAAAGTTGTAGCTACGGTAAAGCTGAACAACTTTTGTGAACATGTCAATGCAATCTGAATGTATCTGGGCAACCTAAACAGACCAGAAAAACTAATTTCTAACTTAAAAGTTTTCATTTTTTACGAGTTAGGCTATATTTTTATTGTATTTTTTTGCTTTCTTTGTTATTGTTCCACTTCTTATGTTGCTGATTTTAGTATTTACTATTTTTTATTGTATGTTGTTGTTTTGCCAAATAATCGTAATGAAAAAAGTGAATAAAACAATTTTTTTAAATTTTTTTTTCAAAAAAAGTACAGGATCATATTATTTTTCTGGGCACAAAATGTTAGTGAAACACTACAAAGAAGTATGCACTTGAATATATTATTTTCAAAAAAAATATTTTTTAGCATAAAAAAATAGTGAAAAACTACAATTTTTAAGGTAAAAAGTGGTCTGTGTGGGCTATTAGAGTGCCTAGAGACGTGCAGATTGTATTGATATGTTCACAAAAGTTGTTCAGCTCTACCGTAGCTATAAGTTTGCCAAATATTGCTAGTTAAAAATTACAAGTCCCTGTAAGTTATTCTGAAAAAAGTGAAAAAAACATTTTTTTCCTTAATTTTGTCAACAAAAAGTTGACGAAAAAAATTTTTGCCATGAAATGTTAAAAAAAATCTGTTAAGCAGACTTTTAGCTACATTATTGCCATATATGGTTAAGCGGTATTATAAATTTTGAATTTGCTGTTGGCCAAATACTGATGACACCGTTTTTTTATGCCCCACTGATTTTCAGAAACTTTGGAGGTCCATAAAAAAAAATTGGTAACCAAATTCGCCAAACTGAGTAAAGGATTTTACTACCCCATTGTAGGACAATCGACCCTGTACTGTCCAGTTCTTGTGTTTTTCCAAAAGTCTTTATTTGTCGCAAAGTGTAATTAGTAGAAAAGCAAGAAAACATTTTTAATTCGTTTATAATTTAAAAAAATTCTCGCCATACTCGCATTAAAAAAATTGTGAAAACGGGTAATTTTTTATCCTTTTTTCTTGAGGAAAAATCATTATAGAACACCGAAAAAGAAATTTGTCCGAGCATCGCTCCCAATTCGGTGATTGGTAATCGAAAAACAGAACTTCTTGCAATGGAGTGTATTTTTTTGCTGGAATAAGATTTAAAAAACAACGAATTGAATTTGAATTCATGGTAAAATTAACAAAAAATAAATAATTTTTTTACAAAATAATAGTATAAAATATTATTAATTTTTAAAATTGATATTAATAAGATTTAAAAAATAACGAAATGAGTTTAGTTCATGGTAAAATTAACAAAAAATAAATAATTTGTCAGAAAAAAACTCTGAAAAAATTTTTTAAAGTATCGTTGTATCGACAGTAAAATATCGCCGATACCGATGTATCGGAAAATCTGAAATATCGCCGATATATCGGTATCGGTATTCGTTACATCCCTAGTACAGATATCCTTAATGGTTGGTTTACATGGCATTCAAGTAGAATCAATAAGGTTCCGTTTTGACAGACCACTCCTCTCGTCAGTGTCAACCTATGTAGGTCCGAGTCCAGATCTCGGCTCAGGTAGTAGGTACTAGATCCAATCGGTCATATTGATATACCTGATCAGGTCAGCCATACCAATCTCTGATAACTCTAGTATATTGTTGCACAAAAATTAGTGTCTCGAGAGGTGCATCGGCACCGAGGCGTACAAATGCTCATTTAATAGGTATGTATGTATAATATGTGGTATGTAGATACATTTATCTGACCACTCTGCATTAAATTAATGAGTGGTAGTACGTTTAAGCCGAAAAAAAATTTGTTCCACTTGCAGAAAAACGGAAAATAAAAGCAAAACAAAAAGAGAAGAAACAATAAGAAAAATAAAGACTTCATTTGATGCAGGAGATAAGAAAACTGTTAGCGAAGGTTTTTATTTTCAACGCCTCTTCTTTTGCTACATAATGTAATTTATTACGAAATATTATCAAAACCCGGAAGATATTTAACAGACTCAAACACTTACACTTACACAACTACAAACACAGCCAAGCTTTGAAATAAAATAAATATTTCTTTTTTGCAATCAAGAAACGAAAAGCAAAATCATCAAAAAGTTTTAGATACAGACAGCCAAAGCAAAAAAAGAAAGACGGCCGACAAACAGCCTCTGTGTGAGAGCGAGAGAGAGAGGAAGAGACTGACAAACATGAAATCTCTGTCAGCTTTAGATGCCTTCAAATAACAAGTTTAATCCGTTACACAAAAACGGCAGCTACAGCAGACAGATACAATAATCAAAAGGTTTTGTTTTGTTTCACTTCCTTCTTTCTCAGGCTAATCAAATAAAGGTGTGTTTGTGGCATGACATGCACACCAATACACATAAACACATGGAAGCTTACACACACACACACACACTGGCACATATGCAACTGCAAAGTTTGTGTTTATATATTGTAAATGAAGTTAAGTGTTTTTGGTTACAGAGTCTTTTGTAATATTGTACAACTGTTGCATGCAACCAACACAATTTTTTTTTTATACACTTTCGCTTTGAACTCTACATTTAGGTGCAACAGACTGACGGTACTACTACTACTGGTATTCTTCCACTCCTCACATTTTTATTTGTATACTCGTATTCGTTTTTATACTTCGTTTGTTTGTTGGATTGCCTGCTTGCTTGGAAATCCTCTTGTAAAGAGCCACAAAGACTTAAACTTCCAACTTGCTTTGAGGCCTGCAATTGCTGTTGTTGTTGTAGTTGCAAGTATGTAGTATGTGTGTACATATTTGGCAAAGGAAGGGACCCATAAAACCAAGAGGAATTATGCCGTTAGTAGTTAGCGGCTACAAGAAAACAAAACTATGTAAATTGAAAAGCAAACAAAAACTGTTTACAGACACGCAAATTCATCAAAAGAGCATCAACTCCACAATATTAAACCAGTTACAATAAACTGAAAAGAAAAGATGCAAAGAAGCAAAAAAAAAGTATATATATTTTAAGAAAGAAAAAGAAATTTTTATGCACGAAACCAAGCCAGTCAACATTGCAGAGTGGCATGCAACATGATTATGAATAGCATGCAGCAGTACAAATAACATTTGTAAAGGAGGAAATAAAAGTAATATTTTAAATGAGTTGAAAATAACAGTGGCGTCGGTGAAGAAGAGCTGCCAATAGGGATTCAAGTACTTTCCATTGGAGTCTTCTTGCTAATGCAGATATGCTGGACAAGTTTCCTACAATTTTTAGTATTGCATATCTGCTACAGTATAGGAAATCGAAGTTTCTGATATTCTTGTTTCTTGTTGTATTGCAGTTTCCTATTCAGTTTCCTACGAAGAGTGATTTCTCCTATTGTTTACTTTTTGCTTTTATACATATAATACACTTTATTATTATTCTTGATTCCTATGGTTCCAAGTTGAAACGAGGGGCCGTAACGAAATTCTTCCATCGGGATCTGTACTGTGCCATTAGTTTTATTTCAGACCAAGTTTTTCCTGTTGCGACTATATCAGATTCTAATTGTCTTCTCCAGGTATTAGCGGGTCTACTTCTTCCTCTACTGCCGTGAGAGTTCCATTCAATTGCCATCTTCGATATATCATCATGGGCTCTTCACAAAATATGGCAAACACAGCTCCATTTCCTCTTTGCAAATTCTATATGAATTTGTATTTCGCCTGTTCTTTGCCAAACGTCTCTGTTGGATACCACCTTCGCAATATTTTCTATAAGCAATGGTTAATAAATATTTGCAGGGCTTGTATGTCGCTTGCAGTAGAGTTCCAGGACTCGCATCCGTATAGCATGGTAGAGTGAACATTTGAGGAGAAAAAGCGGAGCTTAGTTTTTGTATGGATTTCCGATGACTTCCATATTCTTTGTAATGCTCCAAATGACTGTTTTGCCTTTCTTATGCGATTTACAATATTTTCATGTGAGGCACCTGTGGAGGATATGATGCTTCATAAGTAGCAAAACGATTGTACATCATCAAGCTCTACGTAGTTTACTGTGAACTTCGAGAGATTGGTGGTCTTGTTACGTAGATCCTTAGTTTTATCGATGGTAATATGAAGGCCAACATCAGATGATAGCTGATGTATCTCATTCAAGATCTTCCAATCGACCATTTATACCCCATGTGATGCCTCATCTAATGTGTGTTGTTGAGTGCTGTATAATTGAGTCCAGTACAATGTTGAATAACTGCGGAGATAGGATACATCTCTGTCGTACCCCAGTACTTACAACATTCGGATTGCTTAACATGCGCTAATGCACAGAGCACAGAGCTCTGATAAAGTCGATTATGCAGGTGGAGTTCCCTTGCATCGGAGTTCTTGCCAAATTGCCTGATGGTGAATAGTGTCGAATGCTTTGGCAAATTCGATATATATCAAATTCAGTGAAGATCACCATTCCACAGATTGCTCCACTATGATCGGTGCAAGAGTGGCGTGTTCTGAAGCCTGCTTGCTCCTTTCGAAAATCTGCTGCAATTGATGATGATAGTCTAGCATAGAAAGGCGCGGATACAAGGAGGAGGGGGAAACAGAACTCCCCACCCACTCCCCACCCTCAAACCAAATAAAATACACATAATTGCTATAGAGTTTCGAAAATAAGTTTTGCAAAATAGTATGTTTCACTTAGAAGTTGCTTCCCCCAAAAACTCAAGCTGAATCCGCGCCTGACGCCTTATTAATCATTAGTTGAAAGAGTTATACCCCTCATCTCTTGCACTCTGTGAGGTCACCTTTCTTGGGTAGTTTAATTTCACTCCTTCACTTAGAGGGAAGACAGTGTGATTACCTCATAGATAAGAGTCGAATCAGCCTTAAGCAATTCAAGGCTGATGTTGTCTACGCCCGGTGCCTTACCATTCTTCAGTGCACGTATAGCAATGGCGATCTCGACTTCGTGTGGACAGACTGTAATCATTTATGTCAGATCTGATCAGATGAGAAGTACAGTGACATTGCCAGACAGTTGTGCGTTGCCGAATTGACAGTATGCCGGCATAATAGTCAGACTATATTGCCAATTGCTGCTCGACGGACGAGCTATGTAGTTCTTCCTACCGAGTTGAAAGGGTGCTCCCTGACATTTTTTTTAATTTTATACAGATCTCTCTACTTCGGTGTGTATCGACAACGGCCTGGGCTTCTGTGACTATATTTCCAATTCAAGCCTGCTCGTCTCGACGCGCACTGCGTTTCACCAGCAGGTCTAATTCGGTATACTGTGATTACAAGATAGTTTTAGAAGCTCTTGTTCGGGCAACTTTGATGGCACCTTTCGTATGCCAGGTATCGTCGGAAATAGACACTTTATGGTTATCTTGTGGGTGCCCAAGATAATGTTCAGCACTATCTGTGAAAATGCATTTTGTTGCGTTCCATTGCCTTCTGCTGTTATTCGTCACAACTTCGTAGCGAGTCATTAAGGAGCCTACGCAACATTCAAGTGTGCTTGGGGATTACAGTTTGGGTACGTCATATCATTTTGGCAATGAGTGTTTTATTTGACGACGGATTGCAGATATTCTCAATTGTATCTTTTATTCTTACTTCCAGGATGCTGTAGAAGTCTTCTTTGTATTTGGGTTCTGAAAATTCAGTGGGACATAATATTGAATGCATGTGATATTACGTGCTTGGGTATAAAGGCGGAAAGATATAATTCTATCAGAATGAGGATTCCATGTCATTAAGCCACTGTTGGCTTCTCTAGAAAGAAGAAAGCCTGCGCCGTTCGATCGAGGGAGTCCACTGGGTTGCCAGAATATAAAAAGGATATGCCACCTTCGGTGGTTATCATACCACTATCAGGCCATCTTGTTTCACATAAGCCGAGGAAGAGAAGAGAAGGCTGTCTCTCCTGAACTACTAGGAAATTTGGGACAATCTTGATTGTTCCAGAAGCGTTGGAATGTTCCATGTTTCGAATCATATCCGTGATTTAAAGCTAAAAGTCGTCAACAGTTGGGGATCGTTTTAGTTTTCATTCCTTGTGGTTTCTGTAATTAGGAGAGTTTAAGATGGACTGATGATTAGTCGATTGGATCCGAGTCTGGTGTCGAGACTACCGACTGAAGCCTTCGGACATGTTTTTTTTAAACTGGTTGTTGAGGTTGGCTATTGAGTGGTGCCAATTGCTTGCCACGTCGTTCCAACGATCATTGACAACTCGGGTATTTGCAGGAACTCCAAATGAGACTTCCAACACTCTCCCCTTGGGACCGCTTTCTTACACTTTAATAATATATAATAAGTGGCATCGTTGTGATGTCATTCCATTCATAGCATAGATGACACTTAAGCTTTCGTTAATCACGTTTGTCATCAGATTGATGTCTGTTGTCGCTTTATTGATGACATTTGTCATAGCATTGATGTCAGAATTCTGATGACCGTGCGTCATCAATGAGAAGATACATTTTTCTATGAGTGTACACCGGATAACATATAAGATACTGTTTACTGCGATAAAAAACATCGAAAGAAAGAATTTTAGTGATATAAACAATACTGGAAATTAGGAAGCACATTTTGTTATTTTTATATACATACATGTTGGTAGCACTGTTTATTATTTTTGACAAGGCCGCCAGCATTTCTAGAATGATCTAACTTTAAAAATGAGGTATATTTTATTTGTTTTGGGGATGGGGAATATCCATTTTTTCTCTTCCTCTGCAACCAGTACCTCGTTTCTGTATTTCTCGCATCGTAAAAGTTTTCACATGAAGTATGAAACAAAAAATTTCATCGTTTCTCGATTTGTGAGTAAAAACTGTTTCTGTATTTCAATGCGAAAAGCCAGCTTATTTATTGGAATATTCCAATCATTCAAGTGTCAAACAGAGCAACAAGCCGATGGAAAAGTTTTGGCGGCGGCGTTGAAATATTTTCATAAAATACTATATTATATATTAAACAAAAAATACTTTATTGAATGTGTTTTATACTTTTTATCTTTCCAACGATAATATGCCGTAACTTAAAATACTTCTAGTCTTATTTTCAATGCAAAATAAAACAAGTTCAGTTTTTGCAATCGGCGGAGCGCGATCGTAATAAAAAGAACAGTCGGCGACTAGCCACCAGCAAAGAGATAATTTCTATTTTCTTCAATACCTATAAAAAAAAACTTTTTAAAACAAAACAATTAAGTAAATTAACTTGCTTACATTTTCCATTTATAGTTTCAAAATCTATAATTAAATATTTTTAATTTTAAAAATACCTCTCGCATCGTTTTCAAATGTGAGAAATTTTGACGGCGTTAGTAAAAACTCTTCACAATATGTTGTTACAGAAACACTTTTTCTCACATCCTTCCAATAACTATTGGAAAATAACTTAAATGACTGATAGTTCTCGCATTGTAAAGATACAGAAACACTTCTGTGAGAAAACCCCATTTTCGTTTCATTTTACTTCGTTTTTCTTTCAATTCACACGTTTCATGTGAGATATTTTACGATGCGAGAAATACAGAAACGAGGCACAGGTCTTACTCAGATCAATTACTAAACTTGATCAAGAGAACGCAGAAGATAAAACATAGCCGAAACCAGTCTGATAATAAACCAAATTTGATGTAGAATGACGGTAAATCGTTCCAAATTAAAAAAACCGAACGTTGGAAGAAAATCACTTATCACTAATTGTATCTCAGTTGGCTGCTTCAGCCCCTGGCCTTGATCGAATATAACTAACGTCTATGTTGCACTGAAATAATGAAATTAAAACAATCACAATTCTTTATTAGATTCCATACATACACACATATGTATATATTTATTTTGCAATTACCACAGTCGATCTCTAACTTTGTCCTCTTTTCTCTGACTCTTTCTTCTCCCACCACACGTTTGTGGGCTGAATTCAAACTATTGGCTCCTCTCTGACACTATTGCAATAAGTAGATTCCTTATAAATTTGTAGTTGCTAATGTTATTGTTGTTGTTGCTATTGTAATTTTTCTTTTTTTTTCACAAACTAAAGTAGTAATGAACGATAGAAAACGTTGACCTTTTCCTGTATTTTATTATTTCTGTCGCTGTTGTTTTGGTGTTGTTGTAGCTTTTGTAAACTTTACATCATTCCTTTGTAGGATGTACATGAACATGTCAGAGTATGTGTGTAAGAAAGAAAAAAAAAACTATAAACCAAAATGCAATGACTTTAAAGTGCATTTAACTGCTAGACCAACAAATTGTGAAACTTTTTTTTTGTGTATTTAGTTGGAAGTGTGTGTGTGTGTGCTTGTGAGTTGTTTGTGTGCACTTTTTTTTTTTTTGCTTTATAAAGGGAGTTGAATGCATTCAAATAGTACTTTGGCTTATTCTTCATACTTTTCCTTAAATTTCTCATGCTTTTAATGCTGCACAGTGAGGCGTAATTTGAAATTTAGTATGTAGTCAAAATGTTAAAATGAAAATTAAGGCAGATTGAGAATAATTCTATGGTTTTCAGGGACAACCGCATATATTTCAAAATATGTAATTTTTTCGTTCAGAAAAACAATGCCTATAAAATAAAAATTCTATTTGAAACTACCCTGTAAGCAATTCAGTTAACTTTAAACACACTTTAAGCTAAATATTTCGCAACTAATGGTGGTTGATGCCTGGATTACTTTTAATGGAGTCAACTGACTTTTTTAACATTGCGATGTCCTAGGCGGTAGTCAATTGTCCGACTCTGCATTACTTTCCAACTAACTTAAAGTTAACTTTACTTAAGTCAACTGGTAGTTTGTATGCAAAAAGATGATGCTGGTGTTCGAACTATGTATGTATCACACGTTTTATAGTCAACGCACTGCACTGACCATCCAGCTAAGGTACCATTTAAAATAATGACAGCAGGAAGTTAATATAGACTCGAAATGAGTTTCAAAGTAGCTGAGAGAGTAAAATTGTTAGCTCTCACCAAATCCCATTATGCACCCAACTTAAGAATTGATTTTGGGTCAATTCTGGATTACATTGTAGTTAGCTTTTAGTTAGTCTAGAAAAGTTAACTTTAAGTTGATTATTTTTGTAGTCGACTACAGATTTGCTTATAGGGTATAGACCCAAATTTAAAATTCATCATAAATATTGGAAAAAATGCGAATAGGTGTTTAGTATTTTGGATTATAAATAAATATATCGCTAATATAGAAACGCCTTAACTCATTATTATTTTTCCTATTTACTTTTTTTTTGCATATTTTGATCCAGTAAATTTTTTCTTTTACTTTTATTTACGACGAAAAAAAAGAACAACAAAAACCAGTTTTCTTTGTCTAAGTTTTGGAAATTTTACTTTTTAAAAAATTTGCTTTTGTGTAAAATGTGTTTTTTCAAAAAGTTGTTTTTTTTTGAGATGTCTTTCTTTAAGACAATGTACTTTTTGAAAGTGTTTATTTTAAATGTGGTACCTTTTTAAAGGTATTTTTTACTATAATACTTTTTGGAAAAGATACTTTTTGGAAAAGATAGTTTTTGGAAAAAAATACTTTTTGAAACAGAGAATTTTTGAAAATGGGGCATTATTTTTGAACAACCCAAAATATGTTTTGCCGAAATTCATTGATATTTGGCATAACTATAGTTATAGTAGGTGTAAATGTGTATGCAAAAAAATTTGTTTGTATGATGTTTATTTATCGAGTTATGGGGTGCGAAAGTGTTGCCGTTTTTGAAAATTTTTTTAAAATAATTGTTTCGAACTAGAAAAAAAAAATAAAGTAAGAAAATTAAAATAAGTGATTCTTATAGGAAGTTGTCCTATTTTTTTCCAAAAAAATATTTAATTTCAAAAAAAAAATTTTTTTGTTATGATCAAAACCGGAAATTTACCAATTGAAATTAAAATGTTTCTAACTTGGACCCGTTTTATTTATTTTTTTACCGAAAGTAGCCTAGGGTGTCCTCATTATACTCTAAAAGTCTGATCATTGGATATCCATAAATTTAAGGCTTATTCAATTTGCCCCAGCCAAGATTTGAACTCGTGCCACTTGCACGCTAACCACTTCAGCCACAACAGTTTCGAACTTTACTTTAGCTATACACTAACAGCCATATTCATAAATATTTAAAACAGGGCAACCGACTACTTTTAAGCAAAATTTCATAAAATTGCATTCAAAAATGTATATTACATGAAAATTTTAAAATAGGTTTAAAGATGGTATGCACCTACTATAAACCTTCAATAAATTCATAACATCGATATATCAATTTCAACTTCAAATATCTTTGCAAATTTAGCACACAGGAGTACATGATATGCTTTAAATTAAAGCTTGAAGTCTTGGCTATAAGCGTTTACGTATGTTTTTTTTAAATTTTATAGAATATGTCACTTAATTATTTAAGTTAAACAAAATTTGCAACAAAACTAGCAAAAAAAACACCATCAAAACACATAAAAGCAAAAAGAAATGTTAGTGATGTAGAAACAATCAACGCAAATGAAAATAGGCTCGTTATTCGAGTACCTTTTTCATACATGATTAAAAGATTCGTGTGAACTCTTTTGTAATCATTTCTCTTTTTTGCTTTTACTTCATACAAAACTTGTGTTAAATAAGTTGAGAAATATATTATAGAGTTCAAAAAGTCTTAACTTACACGAAAACAATAAAAAGCTATTCGTTTATTTCAATATCCGGATGAAATCATTTTCATTTTATTGCAACACTAACTACAAAACATGGCGGTGTTGCCAGTATCGAAATCTAAATTTCCTTAAAACACACAATTTCTATTGTAGTGTTTATGAATGCAATTTTATATTAAACAGTTTTTTGCGTGAAACTGTTCAATAACAATTGTGAGTCTTAAACCTAAAATAAGAATTTTTTATAAATTTGGCTGTAAATAAATAAACATCGTATGTAAAATGATTTTAATTGTAATTCAAGATGATTTAAATGATTATCTAGCAAAAAAATTCATTTAAAATTAAAGTTATAGTCATGTTGATTTAATATGCAATGTAACGTTTATATCAAGGTTGTTTTAACAATGAAAAATTTTAAGCCAAAGAAATTTAAGGTTGGATTAATAATTGTTCATTTAAAATTAATATGAAACAATGGTAATTCTAAACCAGCAGCAGTAACTTTTCGCTGATAATTCGTACTTTGTCGTCTACATAGCCGACACATGTAAGAATAAATAACAACAAGCCACACAACTAAGCACAACAGTGAACTGTAGCAATGAACAAAGCAAATAAACACTAACACACTTAGACGACAAATTATTTCTTGTAAATTTAATATGATTTAAAATCACAATTGCGTCATGTTGATTTTACATTTCTGTGTGCATAACTCGACAAATAGATAAATATGCAAAAAAAAAAATTCACGTACACGTTTTCACCTACTAGAATTAAACTCAGCGGTAAAACTTACAAGGCATTCACTAAACAGGCCTTTTTACAGGCATTCCAAGACCTGAATTTAAGATCCAAAAATAATTATTTCCTGCCTTCTAAGGATATGCCTTCTAGAAGGCCTCTACGCTGGTTTCTTTTGGAATGAGTATTCTATTTTCAGATTTTTCGTTTTGTTTAATAAAAAAATGTTCTTTAGAAATAACAAACATTCTCGTATTCTTTTTTCGCAAATAATTTGTATATAAGACTGAAATTTACGTACAAGAGGCATCATACATATTTTGCAGCTACTACATCATGTTCAATTCGTTCCTAATAAATACACGAAATTTAGCCTCCTCATATGCATACAAAATTACTTCGGATGATTTTTAGCGGACTTTCTCAGTCCAGGCCTTCTATTAGGCATGACCTGCAAATAGGCCTGCTAAAGAATGCCTCCAAGTGCTTTTTAAAAAAGATGCGTGTTGAGAAATGTTCTCTTTAATAACATTAAATTAAACATTTTAAAAGCCTCCGAAGAAAATTGATGATAACTTCCAAACGGCTGGACCGAGTTTCTTCATACATAGGCTAGAAGATTTTAGATCCAGTTATCTTGCAAACGAGCTACAGTGCTGCAACAGACACACATCTTCAAGAGTATAAATCTAGAAAAGAGAAGATTAATGCTAAACGGATGGACCAATTTTCTTCAAACTTAGCTAAGAACACTCTCGATCAAGTCACCTGTCAAACAAAAAAAAAAAAAAAAAACGATGGCACAGACAAACACACAGATACATAGACACACACTACAATTTTATAACACCCCTCTTCTGTGGTCAATCGCTAAAAAGGATGATGTTTTGGAAAGTATTCTATCTAGAAATGTACTTTTGTAAAGCATGCTTTTTGGAAATATGTAGTATTTTTATCAAAATTCATTTTTGAACATAGTAGCATTTGCAAAATGGTATATTGCTATTCACCACTAACAATTGTTAAGAGCTGAGTATCAATATACGAGGCTATTTTGCAAATGCTACGATGCAAGACCATTTGTAAAAGATTGTGAATTGGGCTAATACTTTGTCGAAAAGCTAGTTTTTGAAGAAAAGTATTTATTGAAAAAACTATTTTCCTTTATTCAAATGTACTTTTTTTTGCGAAATGTACTATTAAAAAAAGGCCTTTTTTAAAAAAGGTACGTTTTAGAATATCTACTTTATGGAAAGAGTTTGAAAAGGATAATTTTCGAATATGTAAATTTTTTCCAAAATATTTTTTAGAAAATTATACTTTTTGAAAAGGTACTTTGTGGAAAAAGAGTTTGTGGAAAAAAATTTTTCAAAAGATACTTTATGGAGAAGATAAATTTTGGAAAATATAGTATTTGGAAAATGTACTTTTTTGAAAAATTTTACGTTTTTGAAAAGGCAAGTTTTTAAAAGATGCAAGCAGTGTGTGATTGGTATACTAATAGCAAAAACCGACATTGAAATTCACTTTTTGAACAAAAATATGACATTTCTAATCACTTTGATGCGGTTCATATTTACCACAAATTTTTTTATGGGCATGTATAATATTTTCACTAGTTACACAGATCAAACTGTCTTAAAAAGAAGATGCTCCTTCCGATTATTTAGCAATCGGTCCCACTGTGCTTTAATGAATAGGTTGATTTGCAAAGATGACGATGATGATGAAGATAATTAGTAGTTTTTAAGAAAAGTTCAAAATCCATATTAACATCACCTACCGAGAAATGATTTTTGTTGTGTAGTATTTCTTATCTTATTTTTATTTTTTAACATCTCATTTATTTTAACTCAAAATTTTCTTTTATTTTTACATTAAGTGCACATGCAACTCTCTCACACACACTCACACAACCCACAAACACATGTGCCCTTTTTGCGTGTGCGTTTGTAATTGCTTGTATTTTAAGTTGTATTCATTATGATTTCATTGACTCCTTAGTCGAGTTAAAACATTTTTTTTTTGCTTTAACTTTGTTGTAAAGTATGCAAAAAAAAAAAAAAATGAGAAAAAACCAGGGGGAACGCGGAAATCATCTTTAACCGTAATTGAGGTTTTTGTGGTAGCCTCTGTTTTTCTTTGCGGCTGCTCCTCCTTTTAAATTTCTTACTGCTGTTACACACTGTTATATCATTCATTTGTTTGTAAATGTTTTTTATTTCATTTTTGAATTTCTTTACTTTTTCGTCTTCATCATTGCACATGACGAAAAAAGTGAAATGTTTGTATTAAATAATATAAAAAAAGAAAACAATTATTTAAGACTGTTGTGGTTGTATGTAGGGAGAAATGTACCTAAGGGGAGAACTTCAGAGTTCAATTAAATAAATTTTCAGTCAAGAAACATATTAGCCCAATTCACAATCTTGTGCAAATGGTCTTTCATCGTAGCATTTGCAAATTGGTGTAGTATATTGATACTCACCACTTAACAAATGTTAGTGGTGAGTATCGATATGCTATACCATTTTGCAAATGCAAAGATGCAAGACCATTTGCACAAGATTGTGAATTGAGCTATTGTTTTACACTCAAGATATCAAAGATGTAACAAATGTCCATACACGTCATATCTAAATAGTACGTGTGGAGCATTGCCGTAGATAGACCCTACTGGGGAGGGCTAATCCTACCCCAGAATCGCTCCAGTCCCACCGCCCTCCCCTCCGCGAAATTCAAAATATTAGAGAAACAATTTGATAATATAAGCTTACTGGAGGGACTTGGTGGATTGAAAGTTTACATCTGGGATTCTTTTTGAGTGAGAGTTAAATTTCCCCCTTTTTCCACATAGTTGTAGTGAGTCGGCATAGGAAATCTTGTAAGCCTTACGTTTAAGGTATAATATGTGTTTAGCAGTTTTATGTAAAACAGCACGAGGAACATTTTTATGGAATATTTTAACCTTCTAACTCTTCAATGTATGGGTATTTTTGTACCTTTCTTAAAAAAGTTGCAAAAAAACTCCCCTTTCAGCGGCGATAGAGGGCAATAATATTCTACAAAAAACTTCCTCTTATTGTTTTAGATAGTAATGATGAGCATATCTTACACCTTTAACGTAAGGCTTACAAGATTTCCTAAGCCGAGTATTTTTTGTGAATAAGTACGAAATTAACCTATAAACATATTTGAGGTTAGGCAAATATTTTTATAAATTTTTTCAGCTCGCTATATCGCCGCTGAAAGGAAGTTTTTTTTGCATTTTTTTTAAGAAAGGGTCAAAAAGACAACAAAGAGCTAGAGCGTTAGAATCTTCCATAAAAATGTTTTTCGTGGAATTTTACGTAAAAGTGTTGAACATTTCGTATACCTTAAACATAAGACTTATAAGATTTCCTGTGCCTAGTTACTACAACTATTTATGAGGAGGTAATTTTAACTCCCCCTAAAATGAATCCGAGATGTAAACTTTCAAAATCCCTATACACATATATATTTTTTGATGTCGTCTTGCAGAATCAGTCGTTAGAACAATGTAATTTTTTTGTGTTGTACAGTGTAATGATCAATTATAATGTCACTGTGTTAGGGATTCTTAATTAATTAAAACATTTTTAATATTCATTATTTTTTCTGTTATTAAAGCTAGAGTAGCAAAATGGTATATTGCTATTCACCACTAACAATTGTTAAGAGCTGAGTATCAATATACGAGGCTATTTTGCAAATGCTACGATGCAAGACCATTTGTAAAAGATTGTGAATTGGGCTAATACTTTGTCGAAAAGCTAGTTTTTGAAGAAAAGTATTTATTGAAAAAACTATTTTCCTTTATTCAAATGTACTTTTTTTTGCGAAATGTACTATTAAAAAAAGGCCTTTTTTAAAAAAGGTACGTTTTAGAATATCTACTTTATGGAAAGAGTTTGAAAAGGATAATTTTCGAATATGTAAATTTTTTCCAAAATATTTTTTAGAAAATTATACTTTTTGAAAAGGTACTTTGTGGAAAAAGAGTTTGTGGAAAAAAATTTTTCAAAAGATACTTTATGGAGAAGATAAATTTTGGAAAATATAGTATTTGGAAAATGTACTTTTTTGAAAAATTTTACGTTTTTGAAAAGGCAAGTTTTTAAAAGATGCAAGCAGTGTGTGATTGGTATACTAATAGCAAAAACCGACATTGAAATTCACTTTTTGAACAAAAATATGACATTTCTAATCACTTTGATGCGGTTCATATTTACCACAAATTTTTTTATGGGCATGTATAATATTTTCACTAGTTACACAGATCAAACTGTCTTAAAAAGAAGATGCTCCTTCCGATTATTTAGCAATCGGTCCCACTGTGCTTTAATGAATAGGTTGATTTGCAAAGATGACGATGATGATGAAGATAATTAGTAGTTTTTAAGAAAAGTTCAAAATCCATATTAACATCACCTACCGAGAAATGATTTTTGTTGTGTAGTATTTCTTATCTTATTTTTATTTTTTAACATCTCATTTATTTTAACTCAAAATTTTCTTTTATTTTTACATTAAGTGCACATGCAACTCTCTCACACACACTCACACAACCCACAAACACATGTGCCCTTTTTGCGTGTGCGTTTGTAATTGCTTGTATTTTAAGTTGTATTCATTATGATTTCATTGACTCCTTAGTCGAGTTAAAACATTTTTTTTTTGCTTTAACTTTGTTGTAAAGTATGCAAAAAAAAAAAAAAATGAGAAAAAACCAGGGGGAACGCGGAAATCATCTTTAACCGTAATTGAGGTTTTTGTGGTAGCCTCTGTTTTTCTTTGCGGCTGCTCCTCCTTTTAAATTTCTTACTGCTGTTACACACTGTTATATCATTCATTTGTTTGTAAATGTTTTTTATTTCATTTTTGAATTTCTTTACTTTTTCGTCTTCATCATTGCACATGACGAAAAAAGTGAAATGTTTGTATTAAATAATATAAAAAAAGAAAACAATTATTTAAGACTGTTGTGGTTGTATGTAGGGAGAAATGTACCTAAGGGGAGAACTTCAGAGTTCAATTAAATAAATTTTCAGTCAAGAAACATATTAGCCCAATTCACAATCTTGTGCAAATGGTCTTTCATCGTAGCATTTGCAAATTGGTGTAGTATATTGATACTCACCACTTAACAAATGTTAGTGGTGAGTATCGATATGCTATACCATTTTGCAAATGCAAAGATGCAAGACCATTTGCACAAGATTGTGAATTGAGCTATTGTTTTACACTCAAGATATCAAAGATGTAACAAATGTCCATACACGTCATATCTAAATAGTACGTGTGGAGCATTGCCGTAGATAGACCCTACTGGGGAGGGCTAATCCTACCCCAGAATCGCTCCAGTCCCACCGCCCTCCCCTCCGCGAAATTCAAAATATTAGAGAAACAATTTGATAATATAAGCTTACTGGAGGGACTTGGTGGATTGAAAGTTTACATCTGGGATTCTTTTTGAGTGAGAGTTAAATTTCCCCCTTTTTCCACATAGTTGTAGTGAGTCGGCATAGGAAATCTTGTAAGCCTTACGTTTAAGGTATAATATGTGTTTAGCAGTTTTATGTAAAACAGCACGAGGAACATTTTTATGGAATATTTTAACCTTCTAACTCTTCAATGTATGGGTATTTTTGTACCTTTCTTAAAAAAGTTGCAAAAAAACTCCCCTTTCAGCGGCGATAGAGGGCAATAATATTCTACAAAAAACTTCCTCTTATTGTTTTAGATAGTAATGATGAGCATATCTTACACCTTTAACGTAAGGCTTACAAGATTTCCTAAGCCGAGTATTTTTTGTGAATAAGTACGAAATTAACCTATAAACATATTTGAGGTTAGGCAAATATTTTTATAAATTTTTTCAGCTCGCTATATCGCCGCTGAAAGGAAGTTTTTTTTGCATTTTTTTTAAGAAAGGGTCAAAAAGACAACAAAGAGCTAGAGCGTTAGAATCTTCCATAAAAATGTTTTTCGTGGAATTTTACGTAAAAGTGTTGAACATTTCGTATACCTTAAACATAAGACTTATAAGATTTCCTGTGCCTAGTTACTACAACTATTTATGAGGAGGTAATTTTAACTCCCCCTAAAATGAATCCGAGATGTAAACTTTCAAAATCCCTATACACATATATATTTTTTGATGTCGTCTTGCAGAATCAGTCGTTAGAACAATGTAATTTTTTTGTGTTGTACAGTGTAATGATCAATTATAATGTCACTGTGTTAGGGATTCTTAATTAATTAAAACATTTTTAATATTCATTATTTTTTCTGTTATTAAAGCTAGAGTACTTCCCCATTGTCTGTAGGAAATTGGTGTTGCTATTATAAAGACTTTGTTATTGTTTGTTGCAGACATTTTTGTTGCTGTTGCTACTGCTGAAGTTATTTTTGTGTACTTTATTGAATAAGAAGAATTATTTGCTACAGTTTCCATTCAAAATGGGCATTGGACTCTTGATTACGTATATATCAACTTACATTATTTCATTTATAATTAGTACAGTGATGGTCGAAAACTAGGAATTATGATAATAATTCATAAAACTCTTTCTGTTAGCAACAAATAAAATTTCTTATGAATATCTGATGACCACTAACACTAGGTATATTATTAATAGTTATGTTCAACTATTTATAAAAAAAAAGGCTCCACTGACTTTATTATTTAATCCCTAGAAAAAGAATTTTAGTCCCTAGCAAATTTAGTCCTAGTAAAAACACAATAAAAACACAAACTATTAAAATTTTAGTTAAATTTGCTTTAAAAAGTATTATATGCCTAGCAAATAAATTTTTAAGCTAAAGTTCGTAACATTAGAAAGAATTAGACTATCAGGCGTGTTACAGAACACCATTTCGATCGAAAGTACTTTTAATCCTGAAAAAAATGTGCATGCACACAGAAAGATTTCGTATTAAAATCGTCGAAAACAAGGTTAATTTAACATTATCGGTAGAGATTTTGCTTCATTAATTCAATATGATTTTACAATAACCTTCAAAGAACATTTTTCGTTTTGAAATAACTATATTTCATGTTAATTTAATATTCCGGTACATTTAAAGTGAACTCAAGTTGATACTGATATAATACGAAGAATCATGTTGGTTGAATCAAAGTTAATTCAAGTAAAAACAACGTCAAATTACAAATACTGAGTTAACAAGAAGAATCGTGTTGAATCAAAGTTATTTCACGTTGAAAGTACATGATTTTAATGTAGCTGTTTTATTAATTACACCATACAACAAGAAAAATATCGGGGAGTACCATTATATTTTCTTGATGTGTTATAGTCCCCTAACTACAAAAACAGTTGAAATCTTAAATTCTATGTATAAATTTTTTCCATTGATTTTATCATAACTTATAAAGGGATTGTCCAATTTTATTACCCAAAATACTTAACAATTTTAAATGAAATGAATTTTAAGCCTTTCTAACATTATTTTTATTATATACTCTATGGTTTCAGAATTATTCAGACCCCAATGATGAAAAATATATTTCTTTTATGCAAAACTTAAAAAATTTTTACTTTCATCCAAAGTTATTTAATTAGTTTGGCTTAAGTCCGTTTTCAATATAATCTTTCGATCAAATTATTTTTTTATTTAAAATAGAAATTCTAAAGCATGTAAATATTGGACATTCAAAGAAAAATTTGGATGTACGAAAGGTTGAACTAACATCAGATGTTTCGAGACCACCACAGTCTTCTCATCAGAGCCCTTTACCTACACTACCAGCGACGGCAGCAACAACATCCTAGCGAAAATCCTACTTATTTTAGTAAGCTCAATTAAGAGATTTTGTCGCCACCTCGCGGCGAGTTGTGCCTATTATTAATGAACTTTTTCTACATGTTCGGAACTTCACTAACTGTCGTTTCTTTTAGTATGTTCAACTATTTTTAAGCTTTTTTGATTTCTGACTTATCAGCGTGAAATATCATCGATATTTTCAATGCTGGGATTTTTGAATGTATATTTTGCCCAAGTGTTTGGAACAGCACACATTCCTGTTTTAGCTAAGTGCGTTTAGATATTTAATAATTGAGTTATGGATTTTTAGTTGAACTGTATGGTTTTTATCCAAAGTTATTTAATGGGTTTGGCTTAAGTTCGTGTTCAATTTAATCTTTCTTTATATATATATTTTTTTTAATTTAGAAAATACGAAAATTGCAAAATAGTATCATTTTTATTCACAGATACCACAAATAAAATAAATATTGATTTTATTCAGAGTAAAGTGAAATTTCTGATTTTTGCAAAAAATTTCATTCAAAATTATCAATAATCAACGATTTTACAGCATTAAGAAAATATTTAATACATATGTATTTACAAAACAAAATTTTCCGCTTGTTTTAAAATTACGCATACTTAATAGTATTAAGTATACGTATGGAGGAACATTGCAATTTTAAACCCAAGTAAAGCTATTTTAGCACGAATTTTTACTTGTAAGTCCAATAGATTTATACATTTAAAAGATAAAGTTAGACATGTCACATATCAAAATTTACAAAATTATCAACATTTTTCAAAGGTCTATTCAGATTTTAACAATTTAAAAATGTTTGAAGAACTTTTTGGCAGATCAAAAAAATATCACAATTTTTGGTGTTTTGGACACAAAATTTTTAGAATCAAAATATGTTCTAGATTAGAAATAAGTTCAGTAAAGTGCGGCTTTGAGGCCCATACGAAGGGTTCCGTAAGCAGGGATGCCAACTCAGCCCTTTTCAGGCTAGATTTAGCCCGTTTTTAATGATTCAAAACGGAAAAAGAAATGTTTAGCCCCAAACAAAAAATAAACGCGCAAATCTAGCACTTTGTACAATTATCTTTTAGCTCTTTTAGCCCCTTTTTACTTTTTGATCAATATGGGGGTACATTTTTAATTTTTGAGAACTATTTCTTCCTTTATTCTAGCAATAGCGACTTATGAATTAACGCGGCAGCATCGTTTTTACTCATTTTTTGTTGTCAGTTTGCTTTACCAATAATAAAAAGCAGAAGAGTCTAGAATAATCTTCTATTTCTTTAAAAATTGGTTGTGATTTTAAGCCGGTTAAAAAAATTTAAACATGTTTTGTTTTTCAAAAGAAACACTTTATAAGTTAGCCTTTTTTGCGATTTTTCGAAAAATCTTACTGGATATTGCTTTATACGTATCTTTTCTGAATTTAGACCTTTTTAGCCCCTTTTTCAAACACTTTTGCGCGTTTTGAGTCCCAAAAGTTGGCATCACTGTCTGTAAGAATACCATCTACATGTGTATATCCCGTTTTTCGTTTCGGCGATTTTTATTTATTTTTTTTTTACTTTTAAATTTTATAGTGATTTTTTTTTCGTTTTGGAGAACTTTGTCGTTTTGGGGGATATTTGTTAGTTTTACCGTTTTTATCGTTTTTGCCATTTTTTTGGGGGGTTTTGATGAGTTTTTGGTCGTTTTGACGATTTTTTTAGTTTTGGCGATTTTTTCGTTTTGGCGATTTTTTCGTTTTGGTGTTTTTATCGTTTTTGGCGATTTTTTGTTGTTTTTTTTTGGCGACTGGTTTGTTTTTTTTTTTGCAATTTTTTTTGCTAGTTTTGCCGATTTTTTTTTTTTGCTTAAGACTTTTTTCTGTTTTTGACGATATTTTTAGTTTTGTTGATTTTTTTCGGCTTTGGCAATATTTTTTTTGGGCCATTATTATAACTTGCCAATAGCTAAAGGTAAAATGTTATGGGACAGATAACTCGTTTTTCATTATTATAAGTAGACTTTAGGGAAAAAATTTCCGATAAGCTAAAGGAAAGTTCTTCTTGCCTTTAAATTTAATGTGAGGTTTATGCTATTGGAGCTGCCATAGTTTTTGAAAGAATTCAAATGAAAGAAACACTGAAACAATTTTCGAGCATAGTTTTAGGAGGAAAAATAAACATTTTCTTCCTTAGCTGTGTGTATCAAATGTATTTTAAAGTTACGCCTAAAGGTAGTAATCGATGTTTGCTCTAGTATTGCCATGCTTTGAAATAAGATTAATTTTATTTTAAAGGTAAGTTGTAATAAAATAGTTACAGGTCACTGTATTCCTCATTTTAGATATGGTTGGCTTTTATGAATGCATACTTTACAGGCAAGTTGTAATAACGGGCCTTAGTCTGACGACTTTTTTTCGTTTTCGTGATTATAATCGGGTTTTGGCGATTTTTTCGTTTTAACGATTTTTTCGGTTTTTCACTGTATTTTTAGTTTTGGCAATTTTTCAATTTTGCTGCTTTTTTCGTTTTGGCGATTTTTTAAATCTTGACGGGTTTTTTTATTTTGGCTATTTTATTAGTTTTTGGCGATTTCTTTGTTTTCCGACGATTTTTTCCTTTTTTTTTTGCCATATTTATTGTGTGCTAGACTATTAGGCGGGAGGTCGCTGGTTCGATTACTGCCAAGGCCCTGAGTGTTTTACCAGAAAAGCCTAAAAAGGCTTAAGCAGCATCTGTGCTTCTCTTTTGCGATTTTCTTAATTTCAGCGATTTTTTATTTTGTTGTTTTTTTTCCTATAGGTGCTTTTCCATTTTTGGCGATAATTTTCGTTTGGGCTTTTTTTAATTTTTAATTTTTTTTAGTAGCGTTTTTTTTTGTTATTGCGTTTTTTTTCGTTTTGACGATTTCATTGCATTACTTATTGGGATACCCTTTAATAATTAATTTAAGCATTAATAATAGATTTTGTTTGTTTCAAGTGTTTAATTATTATGGTTGAGAAGAAATTTTAAAATTACACAACCTGGTAGAATACCCTTTAATTTTTTGTTAGTTTGTTTTTTAGCATTCCCTTCTGTTGCCTTTAAAATGCTGCACTAGCTGTGAAATTTTTAAGAGTTTAAACAGTTTACGGTTTCCAAACTATAGTTAATATTAAAAAATACATTAACTTATAGAATACCTTTTAATTTGTATATTGTTAAAATTTCAAAATTTATTGGTGTAGTCTGTATAAACGTACCCTTACTTTGAACATTTTGAGTGTTTCCACATAAGTGTCTGAATACTGCATTAGGATTTCAATATGTTTCGCGGCTCGCTTTAGAACACCCTTTAATTTTGAGCTTTGATATATATGTTGCTGTAACGGCCATAATTATGTATATTCTCTGAAAATTTCAGATCCGTACCACTTACGGCTCTCGAGAAAACTGCCTGTGAGAGACAGACAGACAAACAGACAGACGGAATAACGTACAGTGTAGCGAAAATAGTAGGGTGCCTTTTCACATATGGAATTCTTAAGAATTTAAGCTTACACTACACAAATAAATAGCTCAAATAAAGCCACGATAGTTTATAATGATTTCAAACTTCTAACACGCAGCAATTTAATTTTTGATTTTTCGCATGATTTTATTTTTCTACTGTGTACTAAAATTTTTAACACAACTGTTTGATATAATATTTACTTTAACCGTTACACTTGATTGATTTGTAACACTTAAACATTTTTTATATACGATTTTGCTCTTGTACGACTGGTGTAGTGATTACCGACTAGAGAACGAAGGCGTAACACTGTTTGTCTTTCATTTCATTTGCATTGAAAGTCAAGTTGTTTTAAATATTATTTTAAATAAAGTTGAATAAAGTATCTGGTATGTTTTTGTTTATCCAATCTTTGACTTTTTGATTGCTTTGAAATTAGACTTACGAGTCAGTATTTGTCATGATTACGACAATTGACGACGACACAGTCATTTAGGAGTTTTTAAGATTTGCTACAGCAAACTGAACAGGGGGGCGAGGAGAGGGGGCGGGGCGGAGCAACATTTTTGGTCAAATCATTTGTTTACTGAATTTTTAAGCTCGCTTACGTTCAACTTAAGGGGGAGGTATGTATGTACGTAATCAGGAAGTTATCCAGACAAAAATCACTTACTAAGAATTTATTTTTATTAAAATATGAAAATATTAAACATAATTTGTTTATTTTCCTCATGTGTATTTAATTGTGTAAACTTGTTACCGGCGCGCCGTCAAAATATCCATACGAGGAGAGTAATTTAAATAAATAAATATATTTGAGCACACATTTGCATTCTCCTTAACCTTAACAGTCAAATGTTTTATTTTTTTCGAAATTCTTTTTTTTTGGGTTTTTTTTTGTGGCAATCAAGTGTCTTGCAGTAAATTTTATATACGAATAATTTCTTTGTGAAATTGTGCATCTTCCATTCTTTGGTTTTATTCAACCTCCTGCGGCGTTTATTTGTCAAATTAGTGATATTTTAAAACTATTTGCTGCATACATTTTTTTATTTCTCATTCTTGCTGGCATTTTTTTTTTTTAATAAAATGCTTTCTGTCCAGGCCAGTGAACTTTGTGTAAATTGTGTTGGAATAAATATATATTTTTAAATTAATGATACTTTTTGTTCTCGCATCAAGAGAATGCACAAATTTTGGCATTTAAATTTCAATCGCAATTATTTGAGCATTCTCAACGGCATTAACATTTTTTGAACCTTTTATGGGTAATTATGTATTTTATTTTTAGTGTTTCTTTTCTTTTTGGAGGTTTCCATGTCATTTAATTTAATTATAGCAATTTTACTGTTTCATCAATCGTTCTGTTTAAAAAATATATATTTACACTCACAACAATATTATACCTATAAAATATTATACCTATACCGAGGCTATTTTATACATGGAAAATAAAATTAAGAATGCACAGTGGGGCATAATCAAGATATTTTGGAAATAAGTCAGCCATTTCTAAAGGGATAATCTGATCAGTATAACATGGGCATAGCAGAGGAGCATTATTATTAAATTTAAGCAGATGGACTTTCCATAGTGCTCACGAGCGGAGCTATGAAGGCCCCAAATAGGACACGTTAGGCATGTAAGCTTTTTCAACGCTCTCCTATAAGGCTCTAAAAAAGCATGTTTGGTTACATAGAATCAATAAAACCTGTATTTGATTCAAATATAAAGTTTATTAAAAGGACATTTTTTTAAAAAAATCATTAAGGAAAAATAAAAATATATTTTTTTTATCAAATATAGAGAAAATCTTTGTCACAGAAAATTCAAAAACTTTTTTTTTATTGAATCAACACATTTCCATAGAACAACATACAAAAATTTTTAGCACAGGAAATTCAACAATTTTCTTCGGTTTAAATTTTTAATTTTACAAAACCCCAAATATTAGTAGTGTTGCCAGGAGCTGGAGGAAGAAAAGAAGCTAAATCGGTGTTTTTAAAAGGTTAGAAAAGGCTAAATTACACAAAAAATAAAAGCTTAGAAAGGCTTACAATTTTTTATTGAAACCTCAATGTTAATAAGTAAAAATACATAAACATGGTAATTGTTACACTATGCTATACACTATGCAACACTAAAAACTCCAAAGAGTACCACTATATTTTTTTAATGTGTTATGGCTTCCTAGCTACACAAGACATAAATTTAAAAAATCAAAAAACCCGACTGCGTAAAAAAATAAAAGAAAACAACTTTAAACCGTCACAGATCCTAAATGGTCATTCGAAATTAAAAATCATAAGAGAAACCTAAAGATGATTTTCAAATACCTGTCGATTGATAACCATTTTGATATTTTTCGCATAAAGAAAATGGCGTCTGTTGGCCGCCATATTGCATTTTGACTACTGTCATATATTTAGTGACACTCCCCGAATTAAGGCGAATCGATTGACGTAAGAATCGTCAAAATCGGTCTACGCGTTCTGTTTACACTCTAAAACATTACTTCAAATTTACGATCATATATTGTCTAAATTTGTGTTGAAAATTTCTCCTTGTCTAAAATTACATCGATTTTGTAGTTGTTTTATTAACGAAAAAACATAAACATAATAAATGCCCAATTCTTTCTGAATATAACATTACGAACCTTAGCCTAATAATCAATTTGGATTCACAAAGCAAATTCGTTCGAAATAATCATACTAATAACACTGAAAATAATTCATGCAATACGAAACTTTCGTGCATATTATGAAAAAAAATATTGGCAATATTTTTTTGAATTTACGAAAGTAACGAAAACCTTTTGTAAAAACTTGTCCTTCTTAAAAAATATACGTGCACCGGTTAAGCCAAACTTTTCTTTACTTTTCTTTTTTAATTATTTTCGTACTTTTCGTATATTTTACGAAAGAATTAAGTGGTGCGAAATTACAAAATGTTTCGTAATATATACGAGCGTTTTCGTGTATATGTTGCATGGATTTTTTTGGTGAAGGAAAAATGTTTACGAAAGTTTTCGTTACTTTCGTAAATTAAAAAAAAACATTGCCTAGATTTTTTCGTAATATGTACGAAAGTTTCGTATATTCTACGAAAAAAGTACCTACTAAAGTTTTTTTTTTGTAAAATGTTGCATGGACTATTTTCAGTGTAGGTTTTAAGATTTTATTTTCGAAAAAAAAAAATTATGCAAAAGTTAAGTTTAACCTCAAAAAAATTTATAATTTTTCCTAAATGTTTTGATCTTTTTCACAGTGAAAAAAACGAAAACTGAAAATATACCCAAAGATGATGAAAAGTTAAAGGCAATTTTTGAGCTTTTTTCGTATTAAATATAACTAAAACTTTTATGCATTTTTTTTTTGCTCCTTATCAACACTAAATTATCTGATATCAGCTTCGATTTAATTAACCATTTTAAAGCCGAACAAACTCATTTCCTTTACCATTGGAAATAACCAGCTTTTTGTCACTTTGACCAAAGTCCTACATTGAACTGGAGATTTGGCATTTTTTTTGTGTTAATTGCCCCCAATAAAATGTATAAGAAATAAGAAAAGACGGAAACAACAAATTGACATGAAACTCTTTTTATAAACCTTTTTTTATGCATTTATATGGTCATAACCAAAAAATAGTGTCATGTATACCAGCAACAAAACAAGAAACAAAAATCAGGCGAGAGATAGAGACACAACGATTTTGTTGTATATAAGCAAAAAAAAAAAGTTATATAATTTCAAATGGTAGTTGGCATATTTAAACTGCCTTTTCGGCTTACTTCCAGTGTGCCATTTTGGTAATAGGGAAATGTTTATGTATGTACATATGTATCTACTCGTATATACAAATATGATGTAAAAACTCCTTTGGGGCATAAGCGACAAATACATTCAGACATAATCCAGCACAATCTCATGCAGAAAACACAAATGAACGACCGACAGTGGACCATTTAAAGAGAAGGCGGTCAAAAATTCATACGCGTTTTTTTCAGTAGGTGCGGTGCGACTTTGGCCTTTAGTTTTTCCTATAGAACGTTAAAATCGTTCCCTAATTTCCGTTACGTAATTAACCTGTTATTTGGACAATCAGCCATGTCACAGAATACCATTCCTATCGGAAATGGTTTCAATTCCGTAAACAAAAAACTAAAATTTTTGTCGTAATCAAACCACTTTTAAATTTCAAAGTGGAATTGAAAACCCCTTTTCTACTGACTTCATTTGCAGTAACTACTAAAAAAGGGTGCATACTTTTGGGAGCGTCAAATAAATATTTGGTCATTAGCTTTCCATGTTAATAAAAAGCTCAATGAGAGCTTTGCATATAAAAGCAAGAGTAAACAAACGCCTCAAGGTATAAAAACTTTATCATCGTAAAAACGAAATACAAAATAAACGGAATCTAAAGTACCAAAAATATACTTGTTCAGAATGACAACTACGGAATCAAAACCAATCCGAACGGAATCTGTGACACGGTTGAATGAATTTTTTTTTTTTACTAAAAATAATATTTGCAGGAGGATTTACCATAAAAATCCTAAAACATTTTTGGGAGCCCTAGTGCACCTAGATAAAAGTTTATCGTTTACAGATTTTCCTGATTATAATCAACATGTACAACACGCAAAAGAATTACGTTCTGACAACCGATTTTGGTAGAGGAGACAAAAAAATATACGTGTGTCGGCATTTGATTTAAGAGGGTTAAAGTTTCCCCAAATCCTACACCTCAGATGTAAAGAGCACTTAGTTTCATGTGCCAGTATGCTGCACGAGCAGGCCAAAAGGGGAAACTTTAACACCCCCCCCCCCCCACCCCTAACTTAAAATTCCGATGTGATCTTGCAAAACGCCGACACACGTATTTTTTTTTTTTGTTGATCTCCTCTACCAGAATCGATTGTCAGAACCCCGTAATTTTGAAAAGGTTCGAAATTATTTTATAGTGTTACTTACTCATCAAGATCTACCCGAATACACATTTCAGGGGGGTTAATCTGTAATTTGAAACATGCAAATGCGAACAGTTTTCCTTTCGCATCGAATTACTGAGTAACCCCCCAGATCGTCAACCATAGTGGAAGGGCCCATACATATAAGGGGCACGCTAGTCCCCCCAAGATGAAAAATTCCTCTTTTGAATTTTTTTTATTAATTTCCTGCCGAGACCTATACTGAAAATAGTCCATGCAACATTTTACGAAAAAAACTTTCGTAGTGACTTTTTTCGTAAAATATACGAAACTTTCGTATATATTACGAAAAAACATTTAGGCAATATTTTTTTTAGATTTACGAAAGTAACGAATACCTTTCGTAATCATTTTTCCTTGTTAAAAAATTTATTTGAAATAAAAATAAATTAAAATATTTTGTATAAATTGACGTATTTTTCAGATTAAAGTAAATAAAACAAATTTTTAGCTCTAATAAAATAAGTAGAAAGTGGCTCAGTGGGTAGAGTACATGATTTGAAATATGAAGATTGCGAGTTCGTGCCCCGGTTTAGCCATACTTTTTTTTACTTTTATTTTTTGATTCTTTTCGTACATTTCGTATATTTTACGAAAGAATTTCGTGGTGCGAAATAACGAAATATTTCGTAATATATACGAACGTTTTCGTGCATATGTTGCATGGAATTTTTTCAAATTTCAGCTTCTACCTATAGTGGAATTTCCGCGTAATAATAAGGAGCATCATAACCCCACAGATGAAAAGTGACGGATTTCAGATTTTTTTCTCATCAAGAATTATCTGTGTACCAAATTTCAGCTCTCTAGCTATTGTGACGTTCCACATAATATTGATGAGTCAGTGAGTTGTAGGAATACATTTTACACAGAATATCAGACCTTGGGTGAGAAAATTTGTCTGATTCCCACGGGCGGAGCCTGACGGTTATACAATGGGATATAGGAGTGTAAGCGAGGTTTCGGAATGCAAAATATTGCAAAATTTTTTGGTGTGTTTTGACAGGAAGGAGTTATGTTCTATCAAGTAGGAGCTTATTGGCCAATTTAAACCTTTATAAAAAAATTTTATAAAATAAAATATAAAACTTTATTTTTCTAGCACTAAAAGGTTATAAATTACTTAATTATACAAAATGCATTTCGCTTTAAAATTTTTAGAAACAAAAAAGTTATAGCTATTTAAAAATAAAAATTTACGAAATTTTTAATAATGAGACCATCCATTTTGGATCACCCTGTTCGCTGTGATATCGTTGAAATAGAGCTATAAATTTTTGGCTCCTAATGTTTACTGGTATTTACTTTCAATTGAGTGATAACTTTAAAATCGGTTACCATGAAAAAAAATACTTTTTTGGGCGCCTTTTCAAAATATGGTCCACAGTGCGGCCTGTTATTTTCTTGTACATATATTTAACCAATTTTACAACAATTGGTTATTGACGTAAGTGCATGTGGGTGTGTGCAAGTGTTTAAATAAATTTAAACTTTTCATTAATTGTTAGTTATTTCTCTTGTTTTAAATAGTATCAGTATATGTACAATAGTTACTATTATTACGAGAATGGGTGAAAAAGTTCTTTAGAAATGTAGCGACAAATATTTTTTTCTTTTTCAAGAGGAGTTTTATTTGTTCTACTAGAATAAGCTTTATTATTTGCAGGATAGTATTTAATATATTAGACTAATAATAATCATGTTGTGAGTTCAGTTTTCGTTAAATAATTTAATTCTCGTATTCTATTTACACTCGTGAATTGTATAAATAAGATTTAAATTCACTTACAATCGTTCCTCCCAAGCAGTGGCAAAAGGCATGAAATACCTCTGAGCTCTAACGTGAGAGCGTTGTAGATTTTGAAAACAACGTTCTTCTGTTCTAGCGCGCAGGTTGTAAAATTATTTAACGTTAATTTTTCGCTCGATATTTGGAATAGTGCCTCACGTCCAATTCTTGTTGTATAAAATTATTACAAATTTAAGCACAAAGGCTATCGATAGGAAACAAATGTTCCATTTACTCGATACCTGGTCATGGTGGTCATCCAAGTAGTGAGGAAGCATATGAAGTGGCCATAAGAGCCTATGATGCTCCCCTAATGGGACCAGAGCCCTTTTGTGACGTAAGTTTGGTTGACTGTCATATCACTAATAAGGGGGAATGACATTTCGACCCCAAAGGTGTGGGCGGTTTCTTCGGGTTTAAGGCAGTCCAAATTATGTATGCAGCTATTTTCATACAATAGCATCATAGATTTCAGTAGGAATAATTTACGGCTGGTTACTGGTCTTCTCTCTGGTCACTATAGACTGAACTATCATTTGTGGAAAGGTAACCAGGCTCTTTCACCCTTGTATCGTTTATGTCTAGAAGAGGATGGGATAACGGCATACTTTCTCGGCGAGTGTATTGTTTTATGTAATAGTAAAAGGCATTTTTTACTCTGAAATTCTGTGTTCGGATGATATTAGGCGGGCTTCTCCATCCTCGTTCTGGCTTTTATAAGGAGAGTCATGCAGAGCTTAAGTTAATTTAGAATTTATACGGCATAAAATATCCACTAAGTGTCGCAATGCCGATCTATGGACGAGATCTTTTTCCTGTTATGTAAATTCAATTCAATTCCTGGCTTATCCGCTATTTCTTTGCTTACGATCTACACTCCTGTTTTTCTACTGTCACAGCTTTCCACTTTGTTGCGTGTATGCTTGCACTTTTGGTGTCGTATGCTCTGCGATTCTTGCAAGTCGTCGCTGTCCATCACATCCCTACAATCCTTTGCTGACCGGTAAGCGGTAGATACTTAAGTGCCAGAGTTTTTTTTTACTGGTCCTAGCAGTCTCATAATCATACCCTTCTTATATAATCAGCAGGGCTCGGACTTTCATGCAAATGCATGTATTTTGTTGTGATAGATAAAGACGTATTGACTAATTATCTATGCGAATCATCAAATTTTAAGTAGTTTAGCATCGATTCGTAGTTGCATATAATTGCATATTTTGGCAATAAATGCATATTTTTTGAGCTATAAACATTTTTAGCCCCTTATATTATCCACATTACTCTGATATTTTCAATTCATAGGGGACTAAAGCGATTCTCGGGGTGGCTTATTTAATAATTGAAAATTATTTGTATTTATTCTTTTGAGTAATAAATGAAAATTGAGCTTAGAATATAAAAACTATTTAACAAGAAAACAAAATGGTTACTTCTCTATTTTAAAATAATTTATAATATTTTAGAAAGTTTACTTTCATAACTCGCGCATTGACTATGAAGGAACTCTCACCAAGTTTATAGATGCGCACTATTATAGTTCTCCAAATATACAATAATTAATGATTACTTTTCATTGGAGGGAGCCCTTCCCCTTTTCTAACACCACCAATTTTCTGTTGGATTAGGCCCACTAACTATAAAGCAATTCACACCAAGTTTGTAGACGCCAACTGTTATAGTATTTTAAATTGAGGATGCTGTTGGCTGAGTGGTTAGCGCGTTTGACTACAAACCCTGATGTCTTGAGTTCAAGACTAATTTCAGGCAAGCCAACAACATTATACTTGTTTCTCATGTGCATTGGTGTGTTATTGTGTTGGTTGCTGTTGGACTGTTAAAGTGGTGAAGGCATAGCACTGATCATTTTGACAGTACCGGCAGCGATTAATACTAACATATCCTAATGCACTTCACTGCACCCTCCTTCGTCGGTATTGTAGCAGAACCGTCGGCGAAGTAAAATAACTAATAAAATGGCTATATAGCTTAAACAACTCAATCCCTCTACTCGACACCAGAGGGGCTTGCACCACTGCTCTACAAAAAAAAAACTCGCATTAGCAGGGTTGTAAATGAATTAAGCTTTCCATCTCCCTTCAACTTCACCACCTGTTCTCTCTACTCTATCCCTTTCCCAAAGAAAGCAACACATTAATTATTTAACTGGCAGGCATTAATTGCCTGATTGTTTTACTTCTCTTTATAAAAAAACGCAATAATTAATGATTAATTTGTGTGTGTGGTAGGGACCCTTTCCCCTGCTCTTACTCCAGCTCTTAAGGTAATTAACACACAAGTTTGCAGACGCTCACTGATATAGTATTCCAAATATGCAATAATTAATGATTACTTTGTATGGGAGCAAGGAGACCTTCCCCTTTTCTAACACCATCAATTTTCTGTTGTATTAAGCGCATTAATTATAAAAGAATTCTCACCAATTTGAACCCTCTCACTGATGTAGCATTCCACATGTGCGCTAATTAATAATTACTTTGTATGGAGAGCACCCCTCCCCACCACGCTCCTATCGCTTATTGGTGAAAATGGGACCAGCTGTAGAGTATACCATTTCATATTCATTTTTAAAATCGCTTGACAAATGACGGAGAAATCGGTGAAAATAAAAAACACACATGACGAACATATAACTTCCTGCTTTTTTGAAGACGGTTAAAAAAATTTTAATTAAAATTTATTTTATAATTTGTAAAACACTTTTCAGCCCGCCCTCCTATTTTGCGAATTGCTTTCTTTTGCCTTTTGAATTTTTCCTTTTCTTTATGCAATTTCTTCTTCTTTGACATCTTCCTGCTTTGTGAACAACTTAATGGAGCGGTTGTTGTCTTGTTTGCTGTTGTTGTTGATACTCTGCACGTGCCATTTTTAGTTGAAGGAAACAAAAAAAAAAAAAAAAAAAAAAAAAGTATCGTTAAAAATAACACTGACTCTCTGTTTTTGTTCATTTTCTTAAATTCTATTGTCATTTTCATGCTCTTGTGTAAGTTTGTAGTGGTTTTGGAGATTTACAATCGTTATGCTCTTCATTCAAATGCAAACGAGTATATGTATGAATACTTAGAACATTAAGGGGGATTGTGTTCTCTGCAAGTCTCTTATAAATTGGAGCATATTTGGGGAGGGCGGACGTAGCAATTCGATGCATTATTTTTGTTTATGTTTTGATTTCTTTTCACTGTTACTCTCAGTTAAAAGGGGCTCATGCATTATATATGCATAATCTCTTTCTGTGTGTGTGAGTGTGTTTCCGTTTGCGTACATTTGATTTTTGTTTAGTTTGCTTTTATTGTATCTTCGTGAAAGAGCATAAAATTTTTTTTTTATATTTTACAGATTTCTCTATATGTTTACGATTGTGTGCGAGCTTTAAATATTGTTTGTTGTGTATCTGCAAACGATTTTGTCGGCTTTCGCAGTTATCGCTTGTCATTCATTGAAAACGGCCGCATCCGTTGTGAAAGAAAATATTCAATTGTAAATTGAATTTACTAAAAAAAAAGTTTTTTTTTATCTAATACAAACAAATTTTTCCAGCAAAACATACGAAAAAGTAACAGATTTAAGAAACAAAAAATTAAATAAATTAACATGTTCATTTGATTCATATTTAAAATATTGTTTTAATTAATAGATTTTCTTTTTGAAAAGTAACGGTTTTTTTTAATTTTATAACAAGTGTTTTTTTAATAATTTATGGGCTCTTTAAAGGAGTTTATATTGAAATCAAAACTGCTTGGATAGCAAAAAAAAATTTCCAGAATTGTAAAAATATATGATACAAAATAAAAATATACATAAATAATTTCAAATAGAAAAAAAATAAAGTGAAGTTGAATGGACTCCACATTTAATGCTGATTTGCATCCAACTCAACCAACCAACCATTCTCGCATACAATTCTAAAGTAACTACAGCAGCAACAACAACAACAACAAAACAGCAAGTGTAAAAGTATTAAAAAAAGAGATTATAAAAAAAGTTAAATAAATAAAATGAAATTTGTATAAATTTACAAAACACACACACACTCATGCACACACTCGCATATTCAATTACGAGTGCGTTATTTCCCTGAAACCAAAATAAATTGAAAATAAAGATATTTAAGCTTAAAAAGTAATAAAAAAAATATATATAATAAAGATCAAAAAAGGCTACATAAAGTAACAAATTGAGAAAAAAAAGAAAAAAAAATTTAAGGTTTTTTGACGTGTTGTGCATTTTAAAATATTGAAAAAAAATTTACTTCATTCAATACCAATATTTTATTCCAACAATTTTAAAGCCATCAAAAAGAAGGAAAAAATATATTTATTAAAATCATCTTCTAAAACTCAAAAACGAGCGAAGCAATTTC
Organism: Panzeria rudis; assembly: GCA_956483635.1. Lineage (NCBI taxonomy): Eukaryota > Metazoa > Arthropoda > Insecta > Diptera > Tachinidae > Panzeria > Panzeria rudis. Next base: position 174,064,871 of record OY101448.1, read on the forward strand.
ATCTGGAGGCAATAAACTTCAATATAGGATTGCAAATTCCTCTTTTGAACTTTCGGAGTTTATTCTCAACGCTTTTCTTCATCTTCTACATTTTAATGGTAAATTGTAAGCAAATTTTCTTTTATATTGTACTTTTTCCTCTTCTTATATTTTGCTAATCTAATTTTAAGTCTTTATTATTATTGTGCAACAAATAGAAATCATAGCAGGCAGCAAGCATTAGCATAATCAGTGAGGCCTATTTAGTGATTTCATAGCACTCTACTCTAAAAGATAAAAACATTAGAACACGACATCAATCATTCTCAACTTTTCTGAAACATTAAATATACTTAAGAGCCAATTACCAAGCTCAGATCCATGGACGGGGAAAAGTGAATAAATATCATATACTTCAACTTAATTGTGTTGCATCACATGAAAATTACTACAATAGCGGATTTAGACGCTCGCTTTTTTTACATGTTTGTTCAGTCTTGAGTTTTTAGTTTATATGTGAAGGGTGTAGAAAAGCAAACGGTGTAGGTAAAAATCTTGATTTGTGTTTTCATGTTTGTTTTTCTCATTTATTTTTAAACTCATTTGTATTTTTATTTATTTTTTCATACTAAAAATTAGAATTTATTTCAGTTCAAAGAAAATTTAACAATTAAGCTTAAAAAAAATCAAGGTAGAAAATTATCGTATAAATGTTTACGATTTTCAGTAGCAACTTCAAAAGGAAATTAAAAAAAAGTCTTGTCTGAAAACGCAGCGTCCATCTACTTTTTTCGAGAAATCTTGGTTATATAAACAGAGTTTGGTCGAATTCTGGGTTCCTAAATCTTAATACTTATGAATTGACTTCAAAGTTTTTGTTTGAGTAAAAATTAAAGCTTTAAAGTGCGGTTTCCACAATACAGACAATTGATTTGAGTAGAAAACTTTTATGAAAACCACTCACTTTTTTGAGTGATTCCTATACACATTTTCTACTCAAATCAGTTGTTTGTGTTGTGGAAAAAAGCACTTAAATTTCTTCACGGTGTCAAGCTCAAGAGTTTTAGAGCGTTCAACTTTGGTAACTTATGCTCTCCATTTCAGTGGGTTTGCAGGAGTGGAATTCAGAGTAGCGTTTAAGCGTTTAAGATTGTTGGCTCTCCGCATTATAGTTCTTTTGGACTAAATCCGGGAGGTTGAGTGTTTGAAAAATTTTTGGCGGAAGGTCAGACATTTTTTTGCATCTGTATGTTATTAAAGCCAATAGCTGTGAGGTTCTTTTAATTACACTATGCAACAAAATGAAACTTTTGTCATGACCTTTGATCATCACCATATTTTTTTGATGTGTTATGCTCCCCTAACTGCAAAAGCAGTCAAAATTTAAAATTCTATGAAACCATTTTTTTTCTTCTTCTAAAATTTGGTATTTTTCAAGAGGCTCCTACACCGATTTCATAATAACTTGGGAAGGGGTATTCCAATTTAATTACAAATAACACGAAAAAAAAACTTGGAATAAAATAACTTTTAAGAAGCTCTAACATTACTTCTTTATATACTCAATGGTTTCGGAATTATTCAGACCGCAGTGATGAAAAATATATTTTGTTTTAAGTAAAATTGGAAAATTTTTATTTGTTAAAAATTTATAAAAAATCGAAAATTGCAAAAAACTTACCATTTTTATTAACTGATCATAAAGCCACATATACTACAAACAAAATAAGCTTTATTTCATGAAAATCGATGCATAAATACTGATTTTATTCATAATAAATTGATGTCGCCTAATTTTTGCTAAAAATCAATCAATTTTTCTTTAAATAACAACTGATTCTGGTAGAGGCCACTAAAAAAATACATACGTGTATCGGCGTTTTGAAAGTTGACATCTGGGATTTATTTTAGGGGGAGTTAAATATCTCCCCTTTTGTACATAGTTCTAATGATTCGGCATAAAATATCTTTTAGGGATTACGTTTAAGGTGTAGGATGTATTCAACACTTTTATGTAAAACACCACGACGAAAATTTTTGTAGAATAATCAAACCCGCTACATCGCCTGTGAAGGGGAATTTGTTTACCCTTATTTATTTAGAGAGCAAAAAGACCCATATGCCGAAGAGCTAGAGGGATAAAATGTTCTAAGAAAATGGTAACCGTGGTTTTTACGTACAAGTGCTAAACACATCTTATAGGTGAAACGTAAGGCCTCCAAGCTATACGATGCCGAGTCAGTATAACTCCCCTAAAATGAAAAACTTTCAAAACGCCGATACATGTATATATTCTTTTGGCGGCCTTTACCAGAATCAGCTGTGAGAATATTGTTATTTAAAACCGAAATTTACTTTGTTGTACCGTGTAAATATTTGCAATTTTTACAAAAATCAGGTGATTTCACTTTATTATGAATAAAATCAATATTTTTCCATCGATTTTCATGAAATAAAGCTTAATTTATTTTTAATATTATAGTGGCTTTGTAATTTGTTAAAAAAAAATGGTAAGGTGTTGCCATTTTCGAATTTTCATATACATATTTTTAAAAAATTAAAATTGTCCAATTTCGCCTCTAAGAAAACTATATTTTTCATCATGAATTATTCCGATATTATACCCAAGTTTGCCAAGTTCTTTTATCCTCATTGTTTTGGCTATAGTTTGCTTTAAAATTCATCACGGCGGTATAATGAAAAGAACTTGGCAAAAGAAGTTTGTCAAGTTCTTTTATCCTCATTGTTTTGGCTATAGTTTGCTTTAAAATTCATCACGACGGTATAACAGCTGAAAGTCGCACATTTTTTTCTCAATTTCAGAAACTATCAAAAATATAAGTTGAAAATCGCTTCGGCTATATGCATGTCTGCCCGAAATCGCTCTGAAGCATGAGTGCTATAAAATTATTTTGGAAAAACTATTTCAGAGGAGGTATACTTACATTATTTAGTGGCTTTAACTAACTAATCAAATGGTATTGTACTCATCTTAACTGTACCTCTCTCTACATACACTCAGGTACATTTTCTATTTTTTGTTCTTGATATTTCCTTTCATATTCAAAACAGTTGGCATCACTTACTTATTTACTAATACTAGTTACAACAACAACTGTTGCTTTTTTAGAATAAAAAACATAGGCATGTCATTACAAGCCCGTTCTTTTCATCTTTATATCTTTCAATTTAGTGGCACATACAAACATAGATACAATTGTTGTTCTTGTTGCTGCTACTTCTTCTTCTTCTTCTTCTTCTTCTGCTTCGTGCTTTGTCAATCTAAATGCTCTACTTAACTAACTAAGCATAACACACACAAAAAATAGAAAAAGAATAGAAAACTACAAATCAACATAAAAAACAACAAAAACAAATACCTTCATTTATACTCTATCAGGTTTCTTCTGGTTGTTTGTTCTTGTTGCTGCCTTATTCTTTCTCAAAAATCTAAACTTTTACATCCTTTTTCTTGGGTCGTTATAGGCTATGTGCTCTCTTGCAGCAAAATAGGAATATACATAGAGGAAAAATTCTTTAATTTAAAGAGAAGTATAGCCCGGAAGGCCAATAAACAGTTTCTGCCTAAAAGAGAAATTTATTATTTGAATATTTCTTCTTATATCACATAAATGGAAAAGCTATCGAAATACAATTAAAAAGCTTAAAATGCTCTTGTAAATACTAAAATATCGATGTATTTGGAACAGCATACATACATATTTATATGTGCAATCACCGTGGGTTAAGCTGTAGTCTTTGTTCCTAACAGGTAACAACGGTTGATCCTATCACGCCCAGTAGGGATTTCAGTGACGGCTCCAAGAAGCAAAACTTTGACACTGCTGCTTAAAGTCGCAGGAGCATAGGGGAACTTAAATTTATCTATAACTAAGGTTTCTGCGGGAGTTCAACCTGCTTCTGCAACTTCTGCATCCACCTGTCGCTTCCATGTGTTTTAGGGTCTTCTTCCACTTCTTTGCGGGTTCCAATCAAGAGCTGTGTGAATGATGTCGCCCTGGGGCTTTCTTAGAGCATGGCCTATCCACCTCCACTTACGGCGCAGGATTTCTATAATTACGGCCTGCTGCTTCGTGGTCAATCATAGCGTCCCGTTGGAGATTGTATTTGGCTTAAAAACGCGCATGATATTCCGCAAGCAGCATTTGATGAAAGCTTGCACCTCTTGAACCACCTTCTTCGACACATTCCAGGCTTCGCAGCCGTTTAGGAGAATCGATTTTATTTTTTTTTAAAGAGAAGTAACACAATCCGGCAATTAATGTATACTAGTTAATTAATTAATGTGTAGTTACCTTCTGTGGGAAAGGGATAGTGTAGAGAGAACAGCTGGTGAAGTGGGAGAGAGATAGAAAGCTTAATTCATTTACAGCACTGCAATTGCGCGTTCTTTGTAGAGCAGTGCTGCCGCCCTTTCTGCTGTCAGGTAGAGGTATTAATTTCTTTTAAGCTGTGTAGCCATTTGTTAGTTCTTTTACTTTGCCGGCGGTTCTGCTACAATACCGACGAAGGAGGGTGCTGTGAAGTGCATTAGGATATGTTAGTATTACTGCCAAAGTGATCAGTACTATAGCTTCATCACATTAACAATCCAACAACAACCAACAGAATAACACACCAATGCACATCAGAAAATTTCATAATGTTGTTGGCTTGCCTAAAACTAGTCTTGAACTCAAGACCTCAGGGTTTTTAGGCAAACGCGCTAACCACTCAGCCAATAGCACCCGATTTAATTCTTGCGTCAAATATACTTAAATATTGATTTTTGTGTTTCTAGGGATGTGTGTCGATCTCTAGACATTCTCCAACTCCCATACTTCTAAGGGAGATAAGCCTCCTTCAGAAGTTATGCCAATCAAAAACTAGTCTTTCTTTATTTTTCATTTGGAGAAGGATAAATGGCATACAAATTTGCCTGATATTAAACAACAAGACAGCGCTCAAGACTTTGGGATATAAAGCATCATCTGATGGCCGAAGGCTCCGTTCTGTTAAAATCACATGTCCTCCAAATACAGATCGTCAACTTTCAGTAAGAACAATTCAGTCAGCATGGCTCTATAATGGTCGCCGTTCGCCGCAATAGCGTTGACGTTGGCTGTAATGATGCTTTATGAACTATGCATGGACTTTCCGTCGCTTAGAATCGTGCATTTTGCTTATTGGAGTGACCGCTGCGATAAAAAAGAGCCACAAATATGACCTGTGTCTATTTCATGATTGTCAAAATCAAATTGACATACGATGCCATTTGGAAAAATGGTGGTACTTTCCAATAAACTGATACTTATTGCTCTTTCAGGACTTGGGTTATCAGAATAAAATAGTATTGTACTGGCTGCCTTATGAAGAAACCCATGCTGTCAACGAGAGTACTGACTGTTTAACCAAGAGAGAACCGTTCTTTGGTTATTAGTAATGGTTATACCGAAGAACGGAGTATTATCTCAATTACGCGACATCAAGAGGCTTTACCGGATCTTGTGGTTTCAGATATAGTTTATTATTTATACCTTTAAGAAATTTATTATTTGACATATTGTCATAATTTTATTTTAGATGAAATTTATTTGCTGATGGTTAAGCATTGTCTATATGCATTTCATTGGTGCGTTGCCAAATCGTCAGTAGACTTCAACCACACTGTACATAATTTAAGCGGTTTGTAACTGTTCAAAAGTGTGGTGAAATCTACTGAAGATTTGGTAACGCACCAATGAAATGCATATAGACAATGCTTAACCATTAGCAAATAAATTTTATTTAAAATATAGTTTTTTATTTAAAAAAAATGCATATTCTGCCAAATGCAGAAACGTTGCAATGTTAGCCTATTAGTCCAGAGGTTGCCGTCTCTAGTCCGTCCAAAAATCCTGGGTCTTATCCGCAAACCAGCCCCATTCGCTTCAAGAAGATAGAAGGAGTAGTGTTTGTGGACACTCGATTTGAACTTTCCCACACTGAAAGTGACTGGAAAGTAGTCTTAGAGGAGTTTATTCCACATACGAACTGTTCAGTCAAAGTATGAACCTTCTTTCTGTCAAACTATGAAACTTGGATGTGCTCTTATTGAAGGACGTGTTGCTAGCAAAAAAAGATTGGGGTGCGGTAAGAAGTTCCTTGATTTCATTACAATAGATTCCATTGTAATAACGATAGAACAGTGAAACATACCCGACATTGTGTCGATGTTCCTCTCCTGTATGCGGTTGCGTAATTTTAAAATAAACTTTGAAGCATAGGCCCGTACATGAGAGTTGTATTACATTTTCGGTCGGCTATAGGTGGTATAAATATTAAGGAGATCAGATGAAGTCAGCTATATTTTACATGGTGTCTTTTCGTTGAAACATAAACAAAAAGTTCTTTATACACCTGGCCTATTAAAGCAATCTGCAATCAGGTAAATCGAACAGATGCAGCTTGGTTGCATTCAGATCTGCTTCAGACATTCCCCAACGATGCGGAGAGACATTTGAATATTTCCCTAAGATGATCTGACAAAAAGTTAAACTAGGTTTCAGAGTGAGATTATTGATACTCTCTGCGGCCCTCCAATTTCATTCTGTTGATCGGTAAAATTGGTTCAGATTAGGAAGATTACTGAGACAATCGCTGGTCTAGATCTAGAGCATTACAATTTCTAAATTTTTCAAGGAAAGTACTACAAGTTCGGCGCTTTCGCAAAGTGGCTGAATGTCCCTAAGAATTACTCTATACCAATAGTCTCCGGGTCCCACTAAACAGCTGTAAAATAGAAATCCAAAAGCAACAATTTAGGGAAGCACAAACTAGATGGACAAATGAAATGACATGTTAGGTTTCCAGAGCCATCTGACCACAGTATATCTTCGCAAGATCTGCAACTATACTGGGACTTCCTCGTTAACGTATCCGTAGCGGTCACACCGTGACAACGTGTTACTGGTGCTCATGCTAGCAGACTAAATCTTCCTTACAATGACTTCTGTAGAAGTCAATAAGGAGGAAGAAGAAACTGTCAAACACGGAAATGCGGCGTTAAACTTGGAACATTCGACATTTCGCAAACTTGCATTTCTTGGGAAATGCGCAAAAAGGGTATTAGTTCTCTTATTCGGCACACGGTTAATTTTACTACCGACCCATATTCTGGAATAGGCAGTGCATTGTAATGAAATAGGCTGGTTGTTAAAAACTAGCAGCCTAGAAATATACTAGTGCAGCAGACCAGAACACCCTCCTTCGTCGGTATTGTAGCTGAATCGTCGGCGAAGTAAAAGTACTAATAAAATGGCTACACAGCTTAAACGAATGAATTCATCTACTTGACACCAGCGGAGCTGCAGCACTGCTCTCTATAAAATTTAGCAAAATAACGCGCAATAGCGGAGTTGTAAATGAATTAAGCTTTCTATCTCTCTCTCACACACACACACACACACACACTTCACCATCTGTTCTCTCTACACTATCCCTTTCCTAAGGTAGAAAACACATTAATTAATTAACTGGTAGGCATCAATTGCCTGAGTGTGTTACTTCTCTTTAAAAAACAAAACCTAATTTAACCTAGTTTGTGGGTCGCAGGTAGAGTTTTTCTTTTCCCGAACTTTTTCATTTCCCGGGAAAGCGGGATTGATTTTTCAATTTCCCGGGAATTGCCGCCCAGTACAAAACGATACAAAATATAATTTCACTTAATTTATTTGAAAAAAAGAAATACCGATTCACGAGATCCGTTGAATAAGGTTATGGATTATGGTTAAACGTAAGTAAAAAAATTATAAAATTTGAGGTCTTTAGCCGTGCCGTATGGTTTTTAATTTAAATTAAAAATTTTTATTTTTTATTGTATAACTTCTGATTAGTAGCCACTTGAAGTAAAAAACTGTACTAATTTCATACTTTTTTATAATTTCCGTAGCTTCTTAAGTAGAAAAGATATTGCAATGATTTATTTCATAAGACACTAAAGAGCATTTCATACTGCTAAGCAAAACTGAACTGAAATAATTAAGTGGCGGAAAAGTGACCACCTGAAAATTACATGTTTTTGTTTGTATCGATTTTTAATTGAACCCTGTGTGAACCTGTTGTGGCTTAAAATAACAATCTGATATTTTCAGAAAATATAGACCAGCCGCCTTATTCCGTAATTCGCTAAAGCTAAAGCTAAATCTTGATCGCTAAAATGCGGAACAAATACAAAATTAACCATTTTTGGCGATGACATAAAACACTAAAATTTCGGTGGATTAAATTTTTAAGACATTCCATAATTTAGCAATACACGTTGCAAAATTGTATTCGTAGAGGAAAATTGATAAATCGACCGTATAGATTTTTAGCGATTTTTAGAGATTTAGCTTTAGCGAGTTACAGAATAGGGGGGCAGTACTTTTTTATTATGCCCACTCTCGCTATGTCCACTTAGTGACAATCTGTTATTTTCATTTCTTCACGAAATATGTTTTTTGAGTGCTGTTCTTAGAAAAATATGAAAAAATGGAGACAAATAAAATGTGCTCAACACTAAAAATTTTTTCTTTTATTTACATATTTTTCTAAATAAAAGCAGCACTAAAAATGTGTGCTTACAAAGAAGAAAGTTATCATAATAATATTTAAAAATAATATTTAAAAAATCCCGGGAATTCCCGCACAGTTTTCCCGGGATTTATTTCCCGAAAAATGTGTGGGATCCCGGGAATTTTTTCCCGGGAAATCCCGAATGAAAAACACTAGTCGCAGGTTCAATCATTGCCAAGACCCTATTTCTACAGGCAAACAAGCTTCGCAGTTTGTCTGTTGTATGAAGAACCCAAAGAAAAATTCTCAATGAACAAAACGAAAAGGAAAATCTGGTAGTATAAAACTTCTGTTCTTAACAACGGCGTCTTCAGGAGCCATTGATTTGTCTTGACAAAAGTCAAAGTCGATATGAAATAATAGCACTAAAATGTTTCTGATGTTTTTATGTATGAAGTTTGACAAATGTTAGAACAAAATTATGTCTCGTGAAGACGGGGTATAAGTGTTGCACTATTTCTACTTATGATTGTAATTTGGCTATTGTGTAATTCTTGTGACTTTAATTTAAAATTGTACGCTGGCCATGAGGCTACTTTCCCTGTGTTAAATCTTCCTATTATTGTTGTTGTTGTTGTTGTTGCAGCCAACGTTGTTGTTGTTCTTCTTTCTCTTTTTTTTTGCCATTATACTTCTATTTATGTACATATTTTTTGTATTCTTTTATGTGTGCTTATATTTGTTGTTGTTTTTTATTGCATGTAGTACTCATCCGTACTCGTATGCATGTTTGTAGGTTCGTTGCACCCTACAACAAAATTTCTTCGCTATTTACTTCTGCTGCTGTCTTCGTTGTTATTGTTGCTTTTGTTACTGTCGCTTGTTGTTTCTTCTGTTTTTTTTTTGAGTTTGTTATTCTGTGTGTGTATGTGTGTGTGTGTGTGTGTGTGTAAGTTTGTGCGTGTGTGTGTGTATGTGTTTTATTTTCTTCTTTCACTTCAATTCAATTTTGTTTTTACACTCATATAAAAAGGAACCAGTTTTTATGTCTTAACGACCAGAAGAAAACTAAAATAAATTAAGAAAAAAAATTCTGGCTTTCTTTGTAAAAGCAGCATCCTCATCAGCAGCAACAACAACGGTAACACAACAAAGCAGCAGTAATAACAAGCAGATCATCATCATTATTAAGAAAAGCAGCAAACAACATAATCATCCTCATCATCATCATCATCTTCAATCTCCTTGTTGTCATCAGTTTTAGTTTCATCGCCATCATCACCAGCATCCACACATTAAAATCTTGTAGTTCCTGTTACTCGACAATATTCAGTTGCAGTTGTTGTTACTGCTGATGATGATGATGTTGCTCGTTTTTCAAACACACACACACACACACACACACACACAAATAAAATAGTATTCATTTCAGCATTAGAAGTGCATTAGAGAGTCATAAGGAAGTCAAGCAACATTCTTTTTATGTACATCCAAGTATTTTTTTTCTGTTTTCGGTGTTTGTTAGAAAAATATTTAACACAAAAAAAAGGTTAAAAAACTTTTAAGGTTGTTACCATTTAAGTTGGTTGCTTCTTTCTCATTTTTCCCTGCAGTTGCTGATGCCGTTGTTTACGCTGATTTCACATTTATATTTTCTTTCGGCAAGTAAATGGCTTAAATACATGTTTAGGTAGTTAAAAATCGATGTTACTCTTAAAAATTTAAGGAAATCTTAATTTTTCAAATGAAAAGTTATTTGCTTTAATTAAAGTGGCTGCTAGACAAGTCAATATTCAGCTTCAATATATGTGTTTGTGTGCGTTTGTTTACAAAAAATTTATACACATATACGGAGGGGAAATATTGAAGAATATCATAATGCTTTTGATTTTCATAACAGACGCACACAAAATCCATATATTTTGAAGCCTAAATATTGACTTGTCTAGCAGCCACTTAAGAAGTTGAACGAGTCTATTACTTTTGGGTGGTCATAAAAATAAAAAGTTTTACAGAAAGATTTGAAAGACGTGGAATACCATTTTTTACTGGCTGTTTTTTTTTAATTCTAAGCAGAGGTTGGACATATGGAGACCTTCCTCCACAGCTTATAATCTTATAATGAAAACTATTGGACTTACGGAGGAGCCATTCCATTCCTGAATATTACGATTATCGATATCGCTGATGCAGTAAAATACATTGAGGTTATTCTTGGCAAGGCGATCCATCGACATTAAGCGAGCAAAGCACTTCATAACGTGGCAACTCAAGCCAGGAATGATCGACTGGTTTTTATTACTGGTATAAGATTAATGATCTGATCTAAGTCGGCTTTGTGTGATGACCGAAGGTAGAATAGTGAAGAAAATCAGAGAAGAAAATTGTTCACATATGCCCTGATTGCTATTCATATCGGTGAAAGAGAAGGGCTTTAAAAATGCACATCCCTAACCGGTTATTTCCGCTACAAGGTTAAGACTCGACATTTAGTACGACAGATGCGGATATTCAAACTCTTTGAGAACGGTCCTGGTATCAGGGTAGCTGACTGAATCAAGTGTGGCACAGGAGCTATAACATTCCCGACTAGAAATGTTCCCAATACTCATATAGGGGCCCGATTGGGAATGCATGTGGCACACCCAAAATGGTTATCCCATTTCCGATTTGATCGGGAACTTGTTGGGATAGCCCATCTACAAATTAGTGACTTAACATAAATTCTTCCCAAGTGGGAAGCTATTGGGAAATTGTTGGGAAAATCAAACACAGGTTTTTAATCGTATATTTTGCTCATCTTCAACAGAGGTGATTGTTACATACTTTTGTCCCTTGGATAGCTTCAGCAATATTAATTCAATATTAGAGTTTGATATTTTCCATATTTGAGCAAATTTTTGCAAGATTTTGATATTTCCCCACAGGAAACCAATCCGGTCCCAAATACGTTTCTGCGTTACATCGGAATTGGGATCCCAGTTAGATCCCAAATGTGTTTGCATGAAAATTTCTAGTCGGGTTCTTCTTCCTAACAGGAAACAATGACAATCAAATTAGGCATGATAATGACGAACAAGATTGGTTCACTAAGTGTACACAGAAAAAAATTGACAACAATTATATTCAATAAAACCATGTTATTAAAAAAAAATATGAATTTCAATAACATTTATCTTTAACATAATAAAATATTTCGTTGTAAGTATATCTTTTCCATGCCGGTTATTTCTTTTCTTTTTATACATAAGTACTTAAAACAAGTTGTATCCCATAAAAAACTAAATGGGATATGGCTCAGCTATAGAGTGTATGCTTTACGTCCGGAAAGCCCGGGTTCGTATTCCAGCCATGTCAACATTTTTTTTAATTTATATATATTTTTATTTTGAAATAATTTTGTTATCAATATAGGGGAATTCTTTATCACAGGAAATTTGAAAAAAAAATTATTGAATACCGGGATTTTTGTTATCAAAAACGAAACTTATTTTTTTCTGTGTAGCTAGCAAGCAAATGGCTGTACTAGACTCGGAGTCCACGAACCTCCTTTACAGCGGGTAATTTAAATAGGAAAATATCGAACCATCTTTCAAACGGATATTTGGACATTAAATTGTGTTAGAAAATCTTTGAGAAGAAGGATAAAGAGCATGTTTCAAAGCCATTTTTATCGTGTGAGCTGAGGACGGAGTATGCTCATGGATTGACTCTATTGTATATCGTAGTCATGAAGAGCATGTAAAAAACGAAAGGACTATTTTAGCAAACAGCGCAGTTAAACTTATTTTCATAGGAATTCAAAGTTTGTTTGGCAATAAGAGTCATACTGGACTCCTTTGCGATCGGAGAGTGATATCCGGCATCAAGGAATTAAAGGCTTCTGATGTTCGACAGAGAAAAGTTCTGGGTAATCACGAGTTGGCTCACTCTATATTGTTATCTCAGATGCCAGCAATTTACTATTGCGAATTCGGAGACAAAACAATCCAGATTCTGCAAAATGTGAATGTCTGCCTGTTGGAGAGTCTTTCGAATCAAAAGAATCAGCGTTGGTGTTTACAACAAGATTCCGGTTCGAAGGACTATAAACAAGTTGCATCCGATACTTTTAAATGGTGCATTTGTTTGGCGATATCAACGTTAGGTTAGTTTAGATTGAACAGGCTGCGAGGTTCTAACAATCAGCCCTTTTGAGTCCTTTGATCGCTTTGTGATGCCTGATACGACGGATATGAAGAAGTTGCATGAGAATTCCCTGCCTATCCCAGAAGACGGGTCGGTATTAAATCCACCCGAGTGCCGAATAAATGAATTTATTTCTTTTGTATCGTATTCCCCAAGGTAAGTATGTTCGGGAAGTGACGAGTTTCCCAAGTTTGACGCAATATTTTTAGACAGAGCTGGGCATCGGCCTCGGGCACATCCTTACTATGACAATTTCTGCAGAAGTCATTGTAAGGAAGATTTAACGTCCTATCATTAACATCGATAAGACAGTGTCCCGTTATAACCTCTACGAGTATTAGGAGTTGTTGACGAGGAAGCCCCAGTATGGTTAAAGATCTTGCCAAGTTATACTGGGGCCAGATGGATCTGGAAACCTCACATGTGATTTTTTTTAAGAGAAGTAACACAATCAGGCAATTATTGCCTACCGGTTAATTAATTAATGTGTTACCTTCTTTGGGAAAGGGATAGTGTAGAGAGAACAGATGGTGAAGTGGGAGAGAGATAGAACCCTGCTATTGCGCGTTTTTTTTTTTGTAGAGCAGTGGTGCAAGCCCCTCTGGTGTCGAGTAGAGGGATTGAGTTGTTTAAGCTATATAGCCATTTTATTAGTTCTTTTACTTCGCCGACGGTTTTCCTACAATACCGACGAAGGAGAGTGCTGAGAAGTGCATTAGGATATGTTAGTATTACTCGCTGCCGGTACTGCCAAAGTGATCAGTGCTATGCCTTCATCACTTTAACAGTGCAACAACAACCAACACAGTAACACACCAATGAACATGAGAAAAATGCATGATGTTGTTGGCTTACCTGAAACCAGTCTCGAACTCAAGACCTCAGGGTTTGTAGTCAAACGCGCTAACTACTCAGCCAACAGGACTCTGGTTTGAGTTTCCCTAAATAGCTGTCTTCAATGGGACTCCTACTGACCAGTCAATGTCCCTTTCATTCAAGTGGGCACCAGGTTTGGCTAGCTCATCCGCAATAATGTTACCGGGCACATCCGAAAAATTGAGAAAATAAGACTTGCAAAACTGCGTCAATTCAGCTAAGTGGTTTGAAGTTGCAGAAATTTCCAAAAAAAAATTTTTAATCATTAAGCCTGGGAAGTTACAGAGATGGCAATCGAGGTCAATCTATTTTCATACTTTTTCATTTGCTTAGGAGTTTTGTTTTTTCTATTTATTTTCAAAATGTCTAGTCTATTATGGAAAATAGATAAATACAGCCACACCCGCTAATATTATTTCACCCACAATTAAGTATATAATATGGAACATTTTATTATAAATTAGTTTTAAAATTCTCTTTTTATCATTAATCAAATGATGAACTAATCATATTAATTAAATGTCGCCACCACTTTCTTTTCCCACGTCCACTTTGTCGCCTTTGTTTTTTCTAAATCGCACACAATGACAAAAGTTTATAATTAACGATACTACCCACCATCCCATGTACTCGTAGTTTAATCTAATGTCAGTCAATTTATTTGAGATTGTTAGAAATCGTATTCATTAATTAGTATGATTAATGTTGCAATTTGAACTAGAAAAAATCTTGCAAAATCTATTAAGTTTGGAAAATGTTGCAATAATACAACTAAAATTATTGCCGTGAATTGCTAAATTTAGTAGTTTTGTTGCCGGCTGTGTGCGTGTGTGTGTGTGTGTGTGTGACTGTGTGTGTATATTTTTCGATTTACCTTACTGGGGCACCCCTGCTCTGGCGCCCACTTCAGTTTGAATCTGACTTCATCTGCGCTTTGATTATAATCTAAAATTAGTGGCGTGTGTTTGTTGTTATTGTTGTTGTTTTTTCCTGTAAATGTAGTTGAAGTCATTGAAGTGTCAAAATGTGTGTTTCTGTGTTAGATTTTAGCCAAGTTACTAACGCAATTTCACAATTTTTTTCATTACAATTGTTTTAAGAAGTTTTTGTTGTTTTAGTTGCTGCTGCTGTATTATTCATTGTCTTCTTTTTAGTATTATTTTTTTAGTTAAATTTTTGATTGCCATTGCTGTTGTAGCTCTTATTTTTATTTTATTTTTCTTCTTTTGTGTGTTAAACTATAGAATTTTTTATATTATTTTCATTTTTTATTTTTTGCTATTTTAGTAAATTTGTGTATTTTTTTTTACTTGTGTAGTTTATGATGTTTAATATTGTTGTTGGTTTCGCAAATAAAGCCAAGCGAAGCCTTGAACTCGCTGCTCATAGTTTATTGGCCGTTTTACTACGAATACCGTTGTTTTTATTTTTATTATATTTTTTGCTGTTTTCTCTTCTCTCCGTAGCGGGTTTTCGACATGGTTTTACTATTTTTTTTTTTTAATTTTTTTTAGCTTTCAGTGATTGTTATTATTATAATATTTTTGTTAATATTTGTTGGATTTTGGTAGTTGTTTTTTTATTTGTGTCTTCTGCTTTTGTTATAAAAACTAAAATAAATTAAAGGTAAAATATTTGTTATAACTTCACCCTCAACTCTTTTGGCCTGATTTCAAAGTTAACAAAGAAATTTTATCATTTGTGTGTGTGATGTCACTAACGAAAAAAAAATAATAATAAAAACAATAAGTTTATATTGCAAACAGTCGTGGATCCAGGGGTGGGGAAAAAATAATAGTTTCCCTCCCAAACGAACAAAATATGTATACCACATTTCTATTGAGTTTCAAAATAAAATGAAAATGGTAGTTATGCTTCATATAAAATGTCCCCTTAAACAAGATGTAAAAGGCAATTTTGTGTCTAATAAACAAGGTTTAATACCCTGTTCAGACATATGCCTTAATAGCGAAATTTAGGAAATTTACACAATTAAACCCTTAATTGAGCTCATTTTACCATACAAGGTTTCAAATAATAAATTGAGCAATTATAGGTTCATAAATTGAGTAAAGTTCGAGATGCAACCCATTGAGACAAGTATGTTTACTGCGAAGTATGTTCAGTGAAAAGCAAAAATTGTATACAGTGACAAGCCCATGCTGTAATAAGTATACAGATGTTTGTATAACATCAGATGATTATTTTTTGATCTCGTAATTTTGTGCATAAGCTACGTCAAACACGTGTATTTTTTTGACAACCACTATCTATTTTTTGTTTGTTTTATTGTTGTTGCACTTATGCTGCCACCTGTATACTTACTACATCATTAACAAGTCAAATGCTAATTGCTAATTGCTCTATTGAAAGAGGAGTAGGAACTTCCAAGTAAAACATACTATTTTTCCAAACTTCTCTTAGAAACTCTATAGAAATTTACTCGTTTGGGGGGGGGGGGGATATCCCCTTCCCCCAACCCCCTTGTATCCGCGCCTGTACCTACGAACAAAGTACCAAAACTAAAATAATATGAAAATATTTAATTTTTTATTTTTTTGAGTCGTAAGGCAGCTCTGGGCAAGTAAACACCAAGCGTCGTTGGCAATTATTTTTTAAGTGCAACCAGGCCACTGTTCGTTTATTTTCCTTTGAGAGTTTTGCGTCTCACTCTCTCGCATGTGATTAGTGGTGGGCGTCGGTTAACGGTACCGAGTTACAGTTTCGCGTCGTTCGGTTGTTAATCGCATGCAAAAACTTTTTGTAACCTGGCTTTTTATAAAGCATATTTTGATATATGGTTGAGGACCAAACAAAACTCAATTGAATTGAAACAGGAGAGGAATTTGGGGAATCCGTTTTCCTATATAACGGTATAGGTCGCTGCGATTTTCTTGGAGGAGGCTCCTTAGGTTCAGAGGACCAGAATTAGTTATGGCTTTATGTATTCATGCGGCCAAATAAATCTTCAGTGGTGATTTCGGCGACTGGAGTAACTTAAAATCAACAAACAAACGAACAAAATATTTTTTTTAATTTTTTATTATTATTAGAGAAAATATTTCTTGCAAAAAACCGACTAAAAAATAAGGTGGCACCGCCCCCATATTTTATCATCATGTACTTTTACGAGAACTAATTGTGTATGCGAAGTTTCACAAGAATCGGAAAAGTAGAAGTAGTTAAAGTGAATATTTACTTTTCATGGGCGTGGCACTGCCCACTTTTCTCATCACAATGATGTATTGTAACGAAAACTAAATGTGTATGCAAAATTTCATAAGAATCGGCTAAGTAGAATAATTAAAATGCATATTTACTTTTAATGGGCGTGGCACTGCCCACTTTTTTAAACATAATGCTGTATTGTAACGATAACTAAGGGTGTATGTGCAAAGTTTTATAAGAATCGGTTTAGTGGAAGTTGTTGAAAAGGAATATTTACTTTGCATGGGCGTGGCACATCCCACTTTTTTGATCCTGATGTAGTATTTAAACAGAAGCTTAAGGTGTGTGTACAGGGTCATAAGAATCAGTAGAGTAGAAATTGTTGAAAACGAATGTGTATTTACTTTGTATGGGCGTGACCCCGCCCACTATTCAACGGGACCAATCTGGAAGTACATCCTTTTGAGTAGAGAAAAAAATCCGAAATCGGTTCATAAATGGCGGAGTTTTGAGGGAACATGCATAAAAAGAAAAAAATACGTGACCTTTCCTCTTTTTTTGAAGTCGGTTAATAAATAAAATTTATTTGCTCATGATTAGGCATTGTCTATATGCATTTCATCGGTGCTTTACCTGTAAATGCGATTTGGTAAAGCACCAATGAAATGCATATAGACAATGCTTAACCATCAGCATATAAATTTCATTTCAAATAATATTATGACAATATGTCGAATAATAAATTTCTTATAGACCCAATTATGTTTGTTTTATTTTTTTCCCAAAATATTTTAATTCTCCCCCATTTTGCAAAGTATTGCAATTTCATCTTCAATTTGAAATCAATTAGTTTTTAAATTTTTATTGCTCGTAAAGTATCTAAAATCTCAATCATTTTTATTCTTTAACATTAATCACAATAACTTTTTTTTATTTCCTTTCATTCGTGCAGGCAGACAGACAGACAAATTTAATTAGATGCAATAAATAAAAATTAACATATTTTGTTTATAATGCAGTGACCGATATATTTTGAAATCAGACCAACAATTAATTAAAAATTCTGTTGCTCTTCATTATGCACGAATAAATAAAATATGCATTTAATAAATATTTATTCTATTGCGCCATAATATTGACACAATAAATATTTTATTATGCCAAATATTCTAGATAAGAAAATCATTTCTAAGAAGAAAAAAATTTAAGACAATCTCATAGATGAATTTAAAAAAAAAAATGAGAAATTACTGTGGTTTTCATGAGCAACCGTATATGTAAGACTTAAGATTTTGGCCATGCTATTACTGAAGATATTAATGAAATAGCGAACAGAATTGAGGCCAAAACCCAAAATTTTATAATTCAAATCCAATTATCTTTGAAAATGTTAAAGATATCCTAATGAATGAATAAAGTGCATTATATTTATTTATTCATAAGCTTTACAAAACATTCATTAAAATCGTATAATATTTGTAAAAGTTATGAGACGAACAAAGTCTTTCATGCCCGAGGTAGTCAATTTTGACACCCTGTAGCTCACCGTGTGTTTCAACAGAGTGGTCTTAATTTCAATATTCTTAAAGCATTGGTCCTCCTCTATGATTTTTACGGATCGCAAATTTCAAAGATACTGATTTATTAACCTTTTTTTAGAATTGGAACCACTCAGCGGTGGCAGCATGCCATTTAGGTTTATCAACTGTGTGCCATCTCACCCTACACAGAAAAAACTAAATTTCATTTTCTGTAAAGGAATTCAATTTGTCACAAAATCCTTTGTTCCCAATTCCCAAACTAGCTCAGGGATGTCAGGGGAGGTAAGACCCGCGACTTCCGGTGCAGGGACTGACAAAAACATTTATAAATACGAAAAACAGCACAAAAGACAAAAAACACTAGAATGGAAAATAAATACAATTCAGACAGACAGACAGGCCTATAATTAACTAAAGTGTGATAAGGAGATGCAAGATGGAATTTGTCCCGCCCTAGCTGCCCACCCTACCTTGGTAACATGCAATATATAACGATCATGTTACCCCACACATTTTGTTACAAAACCCTTTGTTGTGCAGCCGGCAAGTCGCCATCCAATTCCCAAGCTAGCTCAGGGATATCAGGGGAGGTAAGACCCGCGACTTCCGGTGCTCGAGCTTTTCACATGTTTACATATTCATATATACTTAAGTATAAAATCAAAACAAAATAGTTTGTCTTGAGTAGAACAAAAATCAGAAAAATGGGAATGAAGAAAATTAGACCGATGGCAACGCTGGGAAAGTGCATTTGCTTGAGATTGATTTAATTCCCGTATTTAATTTTCACGAAAAAAGTTGTAAATATAAGAATTAAAATCACATTCAACAGAGCCACCTGACATGTGGTGCTAATAATAATCAATTTGGATTCCCGAAATAGTAAATATTTTGTCCAGGAACGGACCTACAAACAAATTTGTATTGCATGTTTAGGGGTCATCCCCTGAGTGCTGGGGCCCGTTTCTCAAATCTACAACTTACAATTCTACAAGTAAAATATACACAAAACAACAACACTTTTACAAATTTTATTGTTGTTTTGTGTGTATTTTACTTGTAGATTTGTAACTTGTACTTTTTGAAAAACAAATTGAACAAATTGTAAACAAAACAATTTACTAAATCAAACAAAATGATTTACTGGACTTTCTGAAATATATCAAACAATATTTTTGTCTGAATTTATAAAACAATTAGTCTAAACATACTAGCAAATATTAAACAAAATAGTTTACTTAATCAAACAAAAATATTTACTGGATTTTTTGTAATACATCAAATAAAATTTTTGTCTGGGTCATCATCATCATCCATTAAGCATTTATGAAATTTGACTTTGTTAAACGTGTTCAAGTCTGAATGTTTATCTAAAGACTCTAAAAAAATGAATGTGAATTAATGCAACGACATTAACGAATTGATTCACTCAAAAACCTTCAGTAAACAAACTTGGTATAATCGCAATCCTTTTGCTATCATTGTTGTTTTAGTTATTTGTGTGTATGTCGTCATCGGGGTTACTTTTTTTACGACACAGTTTTTCTTGTTGTTTTTTTGGTGTTTGCGTCCTAAATAAGAGTCAAACAAACAATTCATTGATTGTGTAAAGAACATTTACTGAAAAAGAAATTTATTTTTAGACAAACTTCTGTTTGAAAATTTTATGGCGATTTTTTTTCTGTGTAGCTGTGTACCAGTGTATATTTGGTACAAGAGCGGAAGTAGTGTGCTGCTTGGGAGTTTTAGGACCGAGGAATCGCTTCTTGTCACCCACATGTGAATAAGAGACTGTTGGCTGTCCACCTCTGCATAAGAGCCCACTCCCCACATTCATATTGTTTAGTTATCTTCTTATAGAATACATAATAATTAAAGATACTTTTATTCAGATATATTTAATTTTTTTTTAAGAATTTCATTTTTAAGGTAATTTTTTCAGGTTGTTTGTATAAAGAAGTACTTTTTGAAAGTTTAAAAATCTGATATATAATAGTTTTCGTATCATTAAGAATCTCTTTAATATAAAAATATAATAAAAACTATCTTTCATTTCTACAAACTATATACTCGTAGTAAAAGAATTTGTCTAACAAATTTCTTAGTGCGTAGAAAAAATATCTAACGAATACATTGTCGTTGTATCTCGATTAAAAACTCTTTTGTTAGTAAAATTAACGTAAACATTTTCTGTTGTTTGCATGACTGACAAGAATGAAATAAATATTTAGTTAAAATTCAAACGGTAATATTTCCTCAAACAACCAAAACCATTTTTGGTTAATCAAGCGTTTGTATCTGTTTTTGTTCCACTTCTAATAGTATTGACTGCAAAATTTGTATTTCTATTGATATTGACAACTGAAATTTATGGCCAACATTTTTTGGATTTTAGTTTTCGCAAATTGTGTTTATGGTGTTTAAGCAAATGTGAAACTATTTTTTTTCGGTTGCTTTTTTTGTCGATAAATTATTTTCGAATTGAGTTCATTATACTCGTGGTAGCTAGGAAAAAAGGTAATTGTTGCTGTAAATCAATTCAATATCTGTATCTTTTTGTGTTTGTTTTGTGTATCTCTGATTTGCATGCGAGTGTATTTGTTGGAATATTTATATTTTTGTTGATTTAATTTGAATTTTTTGCACATAAATTTTGCATTTTATTTAATAAAATATTAAGTGATTTACAGTTTTTAAATTTCCCCTCACTCCTTCGCAATGTTAAACTATTAACTTGAATTTGCATTGTTTTTATTGTAGGCTATCATTTGTTTTTATAGCACAAGTTTTATTTTATAAATCTATTCATTTTGCTATTTAAAACCAACCACCCACGTTTTGATACACCTGCCATAGAACGTGAAGGCAATTAAATATATTATTGATGTTGGTGAATTTATTGTTTGTTTGTCTTATTATAATTATTGTCTGAATTGTTGTTGTTATGCTGAAATACGAGTAAAGGTTAAATAGTACATTTTCCCGGGATAAAAAAGAGTACATGTTAAAGTCTGATATGTGAGTTGAAATTTAAATGCTTTATTTCATCGAAATTAAGAAGTATTTTTGAAAAATAGTGATATAAAGAGATGTGTACTATAAAAAAATCGTATGTAAGAAACCTGGGTTGTAAAAGGTACCTCTTAATAAATTACCCTAAAAGAGTTACTTCTTAAAACAAGGTAACTTAAAAAAGTGCATCTTAAAAAAGTACTTTTTCGAAAAGCACCTTTAAAAAAAGTACTTTTTTGAAAAGTACCTTTTAAAAAAGTACTTTTTTGAAAAGTACCTTTTAAAAAAGTACTTTTTTGAAAAGTACCTTTTACAAAAGTACTTTTTTGAAAAGTACCTTTTAAAAAAGTACTTTTTTGAAAAGTACCTTTTAAAAAAGTACTTTTTTGAAAAGTACCTTTTAAAAAAATACCTTTTTTGAGGGTACCTTTTAAAAAGTATGAAACTTTAAAAATTAAGTATTTATGTCTTAAGAAAGTATTTTTTTAAAAAGAATTAAAAAAAATTTAAAAAGAATTTAAAAAAGTACCTTTAGAAAAAGTATTAAAAAAATATGTTTTAAAAAAGTATTTTTGAAAAAAGTACCTTTTAAATTAGTTTTTTTAGGACAAGTATTTATTTAAAATGAATGCTTTAAAAAGTACCTTTAAAAAAAGCATCCTTAAAAAAAGTATGTTTTTAAGTACTTTTAAAAAAGTTCTTATTTTATTATTTTAAAAAAAGTACATTTCAAGAAAAGTATATTTAAATAAATTAAGTAAAGTGCGTCTTTGGCTCGCACACGAAGGGTTCCGTACGCATACACATATGTATATCCCTTTTTGTTTTTGCCCCGTTTGTATTTTGGCAGCTTTTTCGTTGTGCTTTCTTGTTTAATTTTAGTTTTTTATTTTTTTTTTAAGCATTTTTCGTTGTTTTTTTTGGTTTTTTTTTTGTTTTGGCGCTTTTCGTGATTTTTTTTAATTGTTTTCTGGCGATTTTTCGTTTTTTGCAATTTTTTTCGTTTTTTTGCCGATTTGTTTAGTTTTGGCGATTTTTTGGTTATGGCATTTATTAAACGTTTTCACTTTCTGACGATATTTTTAGTTTTACCGATTTATTTTAGTTGTGGCGATTTTTTCAGTTTTGGCGCTTTTTTCGTTTTTGGGGATTTTTTCGGTTTTTTGTGGTTTTTTAGTTTTAGCGATTTTTTTTGTTCTGACACTTTTTTCGTTTTGGCGATTTTTTTAGTTTTGGCGCTTTTTTTTGGTTTTTGTTTTTTTTTTCGTTTTTTGTGATTTTTTTAATTTTTTGGCGATTTTTTCATTTTTTGATGATTTATTTAGTTTTAGCGATTTTTCGTTTTGAAGACTTTTTCGATTTTTGACGTTTTTTTAGTTTTTTTGCGATCTTTTTAATTTTGGTAATATATTGCGTTTTAGTGATTTTTTTAATTTTGGCGCTTTTTTCCTTTAAGCGCTTTCTTTTAATTTTGGATTTTTTTAGTTTTAGCATGTTTTAAAATTTCAAGATTTTACATCTTACGGTTTCCAAGATACAGCATATTGTCTCAATGACATAGCAAAAATTACAATAACTAATAGAATACCCTTTAATTTTTATTGTTTTAAATATCGGTGTTAATTGGTGTAGTCTATTCTACAGACTACACCAATTAGCACTTACTTTGAAAATTTAAAGTGTCTATATATAAGTGTCTGTATATTACATTAGTATTTCAACATGTTGCGTTGCTCGCCTTAGAACACCCTTTAATTTTTAACTGTCATATATTTGTTGTTGTAGTGTAGTTTTACATATTCTGTGAAAATCTCAGGTCCGTATCTCTTACGGTTCCGAAGATAGAGCAGATTGTCTAAATTACATAGTAAAATTACATTGACTGATAGAACACCCTTTAATTTTTATTGTTTTAAATATCGCTGTTAATTGGTGTAGTCTATTCTACAGACTACACCAATTAACACGAACTTTGAAAATTTAAAGTGTCTATATATAAGTGTCGGCATATTACATTAGTATTTCAACATTTTTCGTTGCTCACCTTAGAACACCCTTTAATTTTTAGCTGTCATATATTTATTGTTGTAGCGGTCAAAGTTTTACATATTCTGTGAAAATTTCAGGTCCGTAGCTCTTACGGTTCCCGAGAAAACATTACATTAGTATTTCAACATTTTTCGTTGCTCGCTTTAGAACACCCTTTAATTTTTAACTGTCATATATTTGTTGTTGTAGCGGCAAAAGCTCTACATATCCTGTGAAAATTTCAGGTGCGTAGCTCTTACGGGTCCCGAGTAAACAGTCTGTGACAGACAGACGGACAGACGGATGGACAGCGTAGCGAAAACAATAGGGTAGCTTTACACTTTTGGTGTATCGGAACCCTAAAAAAAGTACATTTAAGCAAGTACATGCATATTTCCAAACAATTATTTTTTAAAAATAAATATTTTTCGAGAAGTAACTCTTCAAAAAGTAGAATTTTTAAAAAAAAAGTAGGGAAGCATCCGATACCGATATATCGCCCATACTTCGGGTTTGTCGATATAATAGTATCGGTGATATTTTTACTGTCGTTACAACGATAACTCTGTAACCAAAGTGATTACACTGTACAACAAAATCAAAAGTAGCAAGGCTCCAACGACTGATTCTGGTAGAGGGCTTCATTTAGGGCGTATTAAATTTTAGGGGAGTTAAATATCCCTAACCATTCTGCATTTAGTTATAGTGACTCGGCGTAGGAAATCTTGTGAGCCCTACGTGAAATGTATAAGATATGTTATAAACTTTTAAGGAAAACACCATCGGAAACATTTTTGTGCAAAATTTAACCCTCTAACTTTTCATCTTTTTTTATAAAGAGAAGTAACACAATCAGGCGCTTAATGCCTACCAGTTAATTAATTAGTGCGTTACCTTGTTTGGTAAAGGGATAGCGTGAAGTAGGAGAGAGATAGAAATCTTAATTCATTTGCAACTCTCCTATTGCGCGTTTTTTTGTCAAGCAGTGTTGCAGCCCCTCTGGTGTCAAGTAGAGGGATTAATTTCTTACAGCTGTCTAGGCATTTATTTGTTCTTTTACTTCGCCAACGGTTCTACAAAAATTTTCCTCGTGGTGTTTTACATAAAAATGCTAAATTACTAATTAGGAAAAAATACCAAATTAACCCTTAAACGCATTTTAAGTTTTGAATGATTTTAGGTAGGATTTGGAGCTTTTATGTCATTGAAGACTTTTATGGCTAACAGTTTTTTTAGAACACTTCAGTCCGCTGTATCGCCGCTGAAGAGTAGATTCTACCCCTCTTTTAAGAGAGAAAAAAGCCCATACAAAAATGTTGCTCATGATGTTCTACATAAAAGTGCTGAACACATTTGATACTTATTAGGCTAAAACTCGTAACGAGCGCAAAGTTATTCTATTGGAAAGAATATGTAATATATCTGTATCTTTGGAGCTTGCGATCCGATTACAAAGTAATGTATGTAAAAACCATAGAGATACTTATAAGCTTTACAACAAGCATAAATTCATTAAAATCGGATAATATTTGGAAAAGTTATAAGGCCATTATAGTTTTTTATGCCCGAGCTAGCCAACTTTGGCACCCTGTAACTCACCAAGTCTTTCAACAGGATGGTCGAAGTTTGATATTCTTAAAGCTTATGTCTTCCTCTATGATTTCTGTGTATATCGTTTTGTAATCGAATCACAAGTTTCAAAGATACTTGTATATTTTTTTTTCCAATTTGAACCTTTATGGAACTTTATGTTCAGAAAGAATCAGCCATGATCAATATTTCAAGGAACAAAGGAAAAATCAGCACCAGTTTAATTTTCGACATATATAGCAGAATAGTACCACGTTGTTTTCGGAAGCCGCTACTATTTTCATCGTCAGTGCTCATGTGTATTTTAGTTTCACCACTTGTTAGGTGGCTTCCGTTGAATGTGATGGGTATTTTTTTATAGGTATAAAACTTTTCGTGAAAATTGCATACGAGAATTGATGCACTACTAAATTGATATTAATTTGATGCTTAGCACAACAACAAATCCCCAGTGTTACGGTTGGTTTTTTTTTTCTTCATGCCCTTGTCTCTGAAAAAGTTCATAGAAGAAAACACTTTCTTAAGCTTCTGTGCTTGCACGAGCATTCTCACAATTAGTGACTCTCCATTAACCTCTTTTGCTAAGTTTTTATATTTCAACGAGATATTAAGTATATTCATATTTTTTTATGATATTAATTAAGTTTTATTTAGCTTTTTATTTGTTTGTTTGTTTGTTGTTTTCTATCCTCGTTATGGTTTATTTATTTGTTTAACACGCGTATAAATAAATTGTATTTTGTACGAGTATCTGCACTTGCAAACTTGCATATTTTCAAATATATGTATCTAATATATCTATCTATACATACATAGATACATTTATAAGTATCTCAGTTTATGTTTTTTGAATGAATGTATGTATGTAGATGGCGTTTATTCCAGCACGTCTTTATCATACATTGACCTCAAAAATTTGATTTGTTTATTGTTTTCTTTTAAAGCTAAAAAGCTTTCTTGTATTGCAAAGCAGTAGTGGTGATGGCCTTCAACTGATTTAACTGCTTCAGTCAGCATTTTTTTTCTTTTTTTCTTTTTGCAAACTTTTGTTTAGCTCTTTGTGTTTCATAATAAAAATAAACATAAATACGTGTGATGTGTGTTTTTGTTTGTTAGTAATTGCCTGTGCTTGTGTTTTCTATTTATTAGATACTTAGTGTGTTCTTTAGTTTATTGATAGTTTTAAATAAAATAAACATATTTAAAGAACAACAATTCTCTACATTTCATTCCAAGCACTTCTTCTTCAATACACACATACACACACACACACACATACACACACACACAAATTCTGTCATCAGTTGATTGTGTGTGGGGCACTCCACGCCAAATCGGACGGCTTAAATTTTTTTTATTTCCCCAATTTTGTGATATTAATGGTGGATTTAGAGATTTTTTGATTACTTTTTAAAAAATGTTACATTTTAAAAAAAATCACTTGTTCAGTTTTTTGCTCATAACTTTTTTAATAATAGTCAAAATTTTACGACTTTTTTTAATTTTTAGCCGACTTCAAAAAAAGGAGAAAGGTTAGCAATACGCCATGTATTTTTTTATGTTTGTTCCCTCAAAACTCCGCCATTAATGAACCGATTTCAGATTTTTTTCTCTATTCAAAAGGATGTAGTTCCAGATTGGTCCCGTTGAAAAGTGGGCGGGGTCACGCCCATACAAAGTAAATACACATTCGTTTTTAACTACTTCTGATCAAGCGATTCTTATGACACTGTACACACACATTAAGCTTCTGTTTAAATACTACATCGGGATAAAAAAAAGTGGGATGTGCCACTCCCATACAAAGTAAATATTCTTTTTCAACAACTTCTACTAAACCGATTCTTATAAAACTTTGCACACACCCTTAGTTATCGTTAAATTACAACATTATGTTTAGAAAAGTGGGCAGTGCCACGCCCATGAAAAGTAAATATGCATTTTAACTACTTCTACTTAGCCGATTCTTGTGACACTTTGCATACACATTTAGTTATTGTTACAATATATCATTGTAGTGAGAAAAGTGGGCAGTGCCATGCCCATGAAAAGTAAATATGCATTTTAACTACTTCTACTTAGCCGATTGTTGTGAAACTTCGCATACACAATTAGTCCTCGTAAAAGTACATGATGATAAAATATGAGGGCGGTGCCACGCCTATTTTGTATTCGGGTTTTTTCCAAGATCTATTTTAGATGTTTTTTTACAGGAGAAAAATAGAAAGAAATAATATTCCAAGTGTTTTTGATTTTTGGATTTGAAATCGCAACAACTTTTAATCCCGGTCCGGTAGAAGTCGGATTTCCACAAAAAAAATTTTTTTTCAATTTGAAAAAAAAAGATTTTTCTATAAAGCATAAGAAATCTTGTAAGTCTTATGTTTATGGTATGCGATATGGTCAGCACTTTTATGTAAAACACCACAAACTTCATTTTTGTGGAATATTTTAACCTTCTAACTGCCTGTTTTTTATAAATAAAATAAACATTTTCGTTAGGGACTTTGAATTGAAAACAAAAACATATTTGAGTTTTTTTTATTGTTGATATTAATATAAATTCCCTAACGAACATTTTTATTTTATTTACAAAAGCAGGCAGTAATTCCTCGCTGTATGGGTTTTTGTCAACTGTCTCAAAAAATGGGTAAAAGAACTCTCCTTTAGCGGCGATGTAGTGAGCTAAAATATTTTACAACAATATTTGCCATTATATTCTACTATACACAGAAAAAATTATGATAAGTTTTTTTTTTGTAAATAAACATGTTTTTGAAACTGATTAAAATGTTTTATTAATGTCTCTATTTTGTTTGATAAATAATTTTGTTTGACTTATTATTTCATTTCATTTTGTTATCGCCAATGTTGGCAGCCTCATAAAATTATGAAATTGTTTGATTTGTTTTTTAAATCTCTGTAAAAAATTGTTTGATTGAAAAAAATTTTTAATTGAAAAAATCGGAATTTTTTTCAAACAAATTATTGCAAATTTTTGCATTTCAATTTACAAATTTCTTTATAGGACCGAAATTGAAAAAATTTACATTTGATTCAGGGAATTTGGTGTTGGAAGTGAAAAATTAATTTTTTCTGTGTAGGCTCTCAAAATTACTCCAGCTCCAGAACAACTGGAACGCCAGAACTCACTCAAAACTTAAAATGCAGTTAAGGGTTAATTTGGTACTTATTCACAATTAGTATTTGCCATAAGAAATTTTTTAAGCCTTAGGTTTAAGGTATAAAATTTTTTCAGAACTTTTATGGAAAACACCACGGGAAACATATTTGGCTGCTATACGAGTATAACCTCTGAAGGGGAGTTTTTTACTGTTGGTTTCTGTCTGCGCCATCGTAGAGCTCAAACGGGTGGGCCGATTTGGATTTACTTTCAAGAGTGTTCTTAGCTATTTTTGAAGAAAATCGGTCCAGGCATTTAGAAATCATCACCTCTTTTCTCGCTTTATCCTCTTGCATCTGGTTGACTGTGGCACTGTAGCTACCAAACAGCTGTATCGATTTTTTTCTAAAGATGACAATCTAAAATCTTTTAACCTATAGAAGAAGAAAATATTGTCTAGCCGTTTTGAAGTCATCATCCATTTTTTTCTAGGGTTTTTTAAATTTTTAATTGAACGTTATCTCTGTAGTAGGAGCGCTAACTTGTTAACAGTTGTCTCTTTTTAATGTAACAAGTATTCCAGTGTTTCCCAAAATTAATAAATTATATTAAAACAAACAAAGTTAAATTGATTTAAGTGTTTATCGAAAAATCGGCATTTTTGGAGCAAAAATAGGCAAATCGGCACTTTGATATTTTTTAAGCAAAAAATCGCCAAAATGCCGATAAATCGGTAAATATTACAGGCCTGGGTACACTATCTCATTTTGTTTTCCCTTTGGTAATATTAAACAACAACAAACTCTATGAAAAAAAAAAACAAAAACCGCACAACAAGAATTTCATTGTATGGACACGAATGAACGATTGCAACTTCAAAAGAAAATTTAAGAAAGTTGAAGAGCCAAAACTGACTCGTATGGGCGAGGACTATGCAAATTTAAAATACTATAAAAATTTTTTTATTTTTGTGTTTGAAAAAAAAATAACCAAAATAGAAAAAAAGTACACAAGTACACATTGGAAAACAAGTAACCAATTTTGGTTAAAAGTAACCAAAATGGCAACCCTGATAAGGAATCAGAATCAGGAATAAGAAAAAAACATTTTTTGGAACCAAAAAAAATTTTGATATATGTAGTGAGTGATTCCACGTAAAACAGCCCTATGCAAGGATAAAATAATTTTCTTTTTTTTTAATAAAAATCTCTCAATTGATGTTTTTTAGAGCATGATAATTATAGAAAAAATAAAAACATACATTATTTAATATTTTTTAAGCAATTTGAGGCACTTTTATCCACGAAAAATTTTGCGCTCCCTCCTTGTATGTTTAATATTTATTTCAGATTTTCTTTTCTTCCCTTTCTCATTGTTAATAAAAACCCTTATCTCTAAAAAGAATATACCTTTTTCACTTTTTCTTGAATTTAAGAAAATACTCAGGTAGAATATTCTGCTCAACATAACAAATGGCTTGAGAAAAATATTATAATAAGCTTACTGACATAAGCCTTAAGCTTAAAAAAGTATTGAAAATAAATTGAAAAAAGCTATCGTAACAATTATAGAGAAATCAAAACGGAACCCTCTTGAAAATATTATAAGTGCATGCTTACTATAAGCTTATTCTTGCAATTGTAGAATAAGCTTATGAAAATAATATTATATTAACTTTTGTATAGAAAACTTATTTTTTCTTAATATTTTTATAAGCTTTGAAAAATAAAATTCACAAATAATATATTTTTTAATGTCGGAAAAGAAAATTCTTACTATTTACTTCAAATTCATTGGATTTAATTTATTTATTACATCCATATTTATGTTTTTTATGTTGTAATTTACAAAATTACACGTGCACCCAATTTGCAATTTAAAACTAGATGTAAGTGCCGCCGTAGAATGTATTGAAAAAGATAGGCCGTTTTCAGTGGTTATATTGTTCTTTTGAATAAATATATGACGTTTATAAGCATACTTTAGAAACAGTTGTGTATAATAATAGTTTCTCAAGCATTGTTAAAAACTACTTGTGAAATCACATTTCATAAACATTATTATAAGCGAAGCTAAGAAAAGCTTAAGGCTCACTATTTATATAAGCTTATTCTGAAGTTGTATTGGATTTTGATTACTGTATGGTATGTTGGGTGCTGTCTAGAATAGAACGGAGAGCAAATAATTGAATATGTTATTATTTTCTTATGATTTATTTTTATATTATTTATATTAATGAAATCATTACAAAGTTTTATTTCTTCGAATTTTTGAAATTTTCGTATTAGGTCACACCCGTCGGTCACACCCGTTACCTTTTAAACATTGTTTTTTGTTAAAAAAAACAGATTTTTTGTCAAACAGTAAATACGTAATACAGCTAAAAACACTTTGAACAGACAGCTATACCAAAATTATTGTGTACGTTATAGTAAAAATTTTACAGAGTATATGCAGAAAGTAATAATTTTTTAACACTAAGATTTGTAAGGTCACACCCGTCGCAGCTTTCTGACGAACATTCTGAGCAGCAATCGTGTTCTTTCAGTGTCTTCCCATTATTCAACGACTTTAAGCTTAATGGCCTTGCGAGTCGCAACCTTTTTTTAAGTAAAAAATTTTATATTCTTTATTTATAACAAAAAATATGTGTAAAGTGGTCACACCCGGCTAAATGGAATTACTCTAGTACATTTTTTACAAATTGCACCCCTCGTGCGCCACCTCTAAATAAAGCCGAAGATCTTAGATATTTGATATAATGTCATTGATTAATAATACAGGAGATTTGAAAAGATGAAAAAGTGCTTTTTATGCCGTTTTCCTTCCTCCCTAATGTATACATACACTAACTTTCAAAAACACGATTGAAAATTTAAAACCCAAAAATTAAAAATGCTTTTTTTCTATTTTTAGCAAGAGATTTTTTTTTTATTTAATTTCTTTTGAAAAATTAATCAAGAAAATCTCAAAATTTACTAGGAAGGCTGTTTTGAGGGAAGCTAAGAAATATAAAAATATAAAAGATTTTTTTTCAAAACCATCCGATTTGTCGTGGAATGACCCTTGTGTATCTTTCGGTAGAGTTTTATCACTTTGCCACATGCGTGTACTAGATACATATTTTGCATTTGTAGGTATATACATCCATATGTATGTAACTCGTTCATATTTCTGTGTACTCAGATTGCTTTTATGGATACACACACGCACACAGCTTGAATTGTGGGTGTGTAATTGCGTTTAAGAGCCGTAATGTGTTTTTTTTTATTTATAGTCAGGTGCGCCTGTACTCAAGCTTCATGTTATTGTATGAGTAATATTTTCGCATAAATTCATATCACTCATACGTCACGTATATGATAACAGAAACACATACACACAGTTACACGCCCTCAAATGTACTCGAGTACATTTGGCTTTTATGTCTTACAAATCGTTACAAATTCATCTGTTTATTTTAAATGTAGCTTTTAGCAACGCTAATTAAGCTACTTGACACAAGGTCGGAGTGTAAAGGTTTGGCAAGCGCTTTGTTACATTCGTTATTATACAAAAAAAGTCTTACAAGGTCGAGGTAAAAAACAGCAATACACACTTCACTTTTTTCTTTGGTATGACTATTTCTTAAAGAGGATGAATTTCGTGTATAAAATATTCCATTTGAATCGATAAATAAATGATTGCTATTTAGTTTTTACTTATATGGCCGTCCATGCAAATAATGGTATGGTTGCTGCTGATCCATACACACCACAAAGGATTTTTAGGCTAAAAAGTCAAACCATAAAAAAATCACTCAATGCCACAATAAATTATTTAGAACAAGCCCAAAAAAATGTAATGTCAATCTTTTATTTTTCTTCTGCCCAAATATTTCAATATTTATGGGCCCTCAAAAATGGCTATTACATTCATGTTTAAACAGGTAAAAAGGTTACTACGTACACATGTCAGTAAGTATATACATCGTCATATGATTTCAAAAAAGCCCTAAGTTACAAAAAATTCAAACCCGACTTATTGATTGAGTATAATGCACCATATCAAAATAAATGTTATAACGACTCAATTCCTAAGCTTTATTCCTCTATTCGTCCATTTAAAATTAGTATTATAAGTATTCATGACCTGTTCATGGGTTAATTTTTCGTATTAAAAACTTTCTTGGTTCTTCTCCTGTAAAATTATTTCTATGTAACTTAGGGCTTTTATGAATTCTTATGACGATATAAAAGTTTGCTGTAAGCTTTGACAACTTAGATGTCAGAAAAAATCCAAACAAAAAAAATTACATATTTGGCTATACACACATACATACATATTGACCCCTTAGCGCCAAATAATCGCAAGCGACATTTTGTAAAAAAAATGTATGATTAAAATTAAAATTTTGTGGACCTCCCCAGAGCTTAAAATCAACAAAAAAGTCAAAATTGTTATAATAATTTTAAATATATAAGGTGTTCGATTTGATCGTAAGTCAAGTTTACAATTTTTGCTGATAGATTTTGATCGTTACCGAAGCATAGTGGTTCCAATTGGAAGAAACAGGGTATTCAAGCTGTATCTTTAAAACTTGCGATTCGATTACAAAACGATGTAAAAATCATAGAGGAAGACCTCAGCTTTGCGAATGTTGAAATTTTGGACTACCCTGTTGAAATACACGCTGAGCTACAGGATATCAAAGTTGACTACTTCAAGCAGGAAAAATTTTGTCGTCCTCATAACTTTTAGAAATATTTTCCAATTTTAATGAATTTAGTTTTGGTGTAAAGTTTATATATAGATAAAGAAAATAGTGTTTACTTTATTAAGATATCTTTGATACTTTCAAAGTTATAAGGCTTTCAATTTAAAAATTTTGGTTTGTGCCTCGACTTTGTTCTATATTTCATCAATATCGAAAAATTTTAAAAAAAAATATTATAATATTGTGAACATAATCCTCGATAACATGCAGAACAATTTGTAGAGAAATTGAAAAACTCGATGGGGGTTTTTTTATTTATTTTTTTCCCCTTAAGCGATTAGTTTAGAATTTCGTTAAAAAAAATTCACAATATGCGTACAATGCTGGATGTAAAATTTCTACTGAAGTCATTTCTGAAGTCTATTCTTTTGAAGTATGTATTGAAAATAAAAAATTTTATTTTGAAATTTTTTTTAGAAAAAAATCGAACAATTAAAAAAATTAAAAAAATATACATCTGTGGACTTTTGACAAAACAGCGTAAGTATGATTTTCAAAAATTTGAGAAGAGCAAAAATAAAACTTTTTGTGTATGCGCTTAAAGAAAAGAGAAAATTAATTATAATTGGATGAGTTTGATTAAACTTTTATGTATACTTTTTTTTCATTTTTCAACAAATTTGAAATTCTTTCTTGATCGCTTGCAAATTTAAAAAAACCGCGATGGGCTTAATTTTCGAAACATCAATATCTTCATTGCTAATTGTCGTAGGAATATGGCGATTAGACAAAACGATGCGCCTTAAAAAATCTGTATTTAATGATAATATAAATTGAAAATTTTCTTAAGTTGACTTAAGTGCTTTTGTCAAAAGTCCACTGACATATATATGCAAAAAAACATAAATATCGCAAGCAACATATCTTTTCCTCTACAAATAGACCAGCAGCAAAATTTTCATCGTAAGCTTTATAACTATCGGAAAAATATAAATTAACCACTATTTTGAACAATGTTTTAGGATCGCGCATCGAAAAATGTTTGTTTTTTCGTATACATTTTAAAATAATAAGAAAAAAACTTCTCCTGTAAAATTTTGTGTTTTGGCGCTTACAATAATTTGGCGCTAAGGGGTCGATATTATGAATACACTGCACAGTAGAGCAGAATTTAACTAGTTTCATGTAACACCCTGTTGGAAAAATTTTATTGTGGAGCCCTTTAACCCTCTAGCACTTCGCCGTATGGGTCTTCTTTGGCCCTCTTGTGGAAAAGGGACAAAAAACTTCACTTAAAAGCGTTATAGCGAACTTAAATCTGCTACAAAAAGATTTGCCATAAAATTTTACCAAAAGTCTTAAAAGCCCAGAAATCATTCAAAACTTAAAATGTCTTTAACCCTTAAATTTCGTACTTATTCATAATTAGTAGTGGGCATAAAAAGTCTTCTAAGCCTGACGTTTAAGGTAAAAGATGTGCTTAGCAGTTTTATGTAAAACATCACCAGTAACATTTTTGTAGAACATTTCAGTCCGTCATATCACCACTGAAGGGGAGTATTTTCCACTGTCTTAAAGAAAGGAAGAAAGGAAGTTAGAGGGTTACAATGTTTCACAAAAATTTTGTTGGTGATGTTTTACATAAAAATGCTAAACTTATCTTATGCCTTAACCTTAAGTCATACAAGATTGCCTATGCCGAGGCACTATAACTTAGTATAAAAAAGGGGGGAATTTTAATTCCCCCGAAAAAGAAATTACAGATGTAAACTTTCAAAACGCCGATACACTTATATTTATTTTCGTCCCCTCTATCAGAATCAGTCGTTAGAGCCTTGTTATTATTTTCTTTTGCATTTTATAGTGCTATTAATTTTTTCATGGCTATTCTCACATTAAAGGCTGTTAACCCTCGTATTACCTTCTACAATTAATAAAAAATAATTCAGCAATTTTTCGCCTATTGCCAAAACTTTATTCTATTATATGATATTTTGTTTTTCATTTCATTTTTATTCGCAAGGACACTTCAAATTTAAAGTTAATGAACTTTCTTCTCTA
The DNA here is from genome assembly GCA_956483635.1 of Panzeria rudis. Lineage (NCBI taxonomy): Eukaryota > Metazoa > Arthropoda > Insecta > Diptera > Tachinidae > Panzeria > Panzeria rudis. The sequence goes on from OY101448.1 coordinate 174,099,669, forward strand.
TCTCATTCTAGCCAACGTTTTCATACACAAATACATTGAAAAAAACAGAACAAACACATCCACAAACTCGAAAAAAATCAAATTAAAGTGTAAAAAAAAATAATTCTCGAATCTAAAACAAGTGTTCATGTGTGTCATTCACTTATATAATTGATAGAACAAAAAACTAATAATAAAATAATGAATAAATACAAGAAAAAACTAACCCACTCACTATCACACTTTGTTGCAAAACGATTCTATTTGTTAATTTATTAATGCGTTTGAGAATTTAATTTCACTTGTATTTAACTGACTACACAGAATAAAAAAAAAGATTGAAATATGATTTCAATTACTTTAGCTATTATAATAATAATTATAGTTCAACCAACGAAAAGAAAAATTGTCTATACAGTTACGAAAATTCAAAAGCCGTATGCATAACAAAACTATGGCATAAAGTTAGTAAAATTGGGTCTTAATGAGATTTTCCATGCAATTTTACATTAAATATCATTGTAGGATATAGTTGTGAGTGATGACTATATTCTAGGGCGATTTTTAATGTCACTTTGAACTAGTTAACAACCAGTTCAGTTTTATCAATTAAGCTAACTTCACTCCTAGCTTTTATTATGCATATGACCGTCAATTTTTACTTAATCGAAATTTGTAAAAATTATTAAATGAAATTGTTTTTACTAGCAAAAATATTTGATTGATTACAAACTTAATTGCAATTAATTTTAATATTTTATAAATTTTTCTAATGAAATTTTCTGCGATATAATTTTTTCAGTGTACCTAATTTTATTTTATATTTTCTCCAAACTAAATGTGTTAATTGCTCAAATAAATTCAAATGCATACCACACATGTTCTACTAATTTAACAACTGGGTCTACTAACTAAAAGTTTTGCTTGCTCCATTTACTATCAAAAAGGTCAATGAATTTGTTCAAATAAATACGATGATTATTAAATAGAAAATTAAAATTAAACTGAAAACAAACAAATAAACTTAATTAAACTAAATATAGATAAATTTAATATATATTTAAAAATATGAGTTATTCCATACATAAAAAATCAATAAAGCGTTGAAGTTTATGACCTTTGATTTTAATTGAATGTAGTGTTACTTATTTGTAGACAGAAAAAATTATGATAAAAAAAATTTCAAACAAAAGCTTGTCTAAAAATAAATTTCATTTTCAGTAAATGTTCTTTACACAATCAATGAATTGTTTGTTTGACTCTTATTTAGGACGCAAACAACAAAAACAACAAGAAAAACTGTGTCGTAAAAAACAGCCCCGATGACGACATACACACAAATAACAACAACAACAACAATGATAGCAAAAGTAATGCGATTGTACCAAGTTTGTTTACTGAAGAGTTTTGAGTGAATCAATTCGTTAACGTCGTTGCGTTAATTCTCATTCATTCTTTAGAGTCTTTAGATAAATATTCAGACTTGAACACGTTTAACAAAGTGAAACTTCATAAATGCTTAAGGGATGATGATGATGATAAATGACCCAGATAAAAATTTTGTTTGATATATATTACAAAAAATCCAGTAAATATTTTTGTTTAATTAAGTAAACTATTTTGATTAATATTTGTTAGTATTTTTAGATTAATTGTTTTATAAACTGAGACAAAAATATTGTTTGATATTTTTCAGAAAATCCAGTAAATCTTTTTGTTTGATTTAGTAAGCTATTTTGTTTACAATTTATAAATATTTTAAGACAAATTGTTTTATAGATTTAAGCAATTTGTTCACTGAAAAAAGCATGTTTTTTTCAATGAAGCTGTTGAGATATTTTTGTCTATATTTACAAATTTCGAGTTTTATAATTGTCCCATTTTATTCTTCATTGAAACTATCAATTTGTATATTGTGCTCTTTAGGCAATTGCTACAAGAGTGGAGAAGTTGCCGATCCATGATATTTGTAATCCTTAGAACACATATAACATCTTAAAATAGAAATTAATGCTATTTAACATTCGCAAATATAAACCAATCTTTAACCGACTTAAAAAAAAAGGAGAAAGGTTATAAATTCGTCATGTATTGTTTTTATTTTTTTCTTATGTATGTTCCCTCAAAACTCCGCCATTTATGAACCGATTTGGGACTTTTTTTTTCTCTATTCAAAAGGATGTACTTCCAGCTTATTCCCGTTTAAAAGTAGGTGGGGTCACGCCCATACAAAGTAAATACACATTCGTTTTCAACTACTTCTACTCAACCGATTCTTTTGAAACTTTACACACACATTAAGAGTCTGTTCAAATACTACATCAGGATCAAAAAGTGGACTGGGCCACGTCCATGCAAAGTAAATATTATTTTTCAAGAACTTCTATTAAATCGATTCTTATGAAACTTTGCATACAGCTTTAGTTATATTTCCAATACAACATTATGTTTAGAAAAGTGGGCAGTGCCACGCCCATGAAAGGTGAATAGGCATTTTAACTACTTTTACTTAGCAGATTCTTATGAAACTTTGCATACACATTTAGTTATCCTTACAATACAACATTGTGGTTAAAAAAGTAGGGCAGTGCCACGCCCATGAAAAGTAAATATTAATTTTAATTACTTCTACTTATCCGATTCGTATGAAACGTCGCACACACTATTAGTTCTTGCAAAAGTACATGATGATAAAATATGGGGCGGTGTCACGCCTATTTTGTAGTCGTTTTTTCAAGAATCATATAAGAAGTGGTTTGAGAAAACACAATCAGACAATTAATGCCTACCAGTTAATTAATTAATGTGTTACCTTCTTTGGGAAAGGGATAGAGTGGGGGAAAGGGATAGTATGAAGTGGGAGAGAGATAGAAAGCTTAATTCATTTACAACCCTGCTATTGCGCTTTTTTTTTGTAGAGCAGAGTTGCAAGCCACTCTCTTGTGTCAAGTAGAGGCACTGAGTTGCTTAAGCTGTGTAGCCATTTTATTAGATATGTTACTTCGCCGACGATTCTGCTACAATACCGACGAAGGAGGGTGCTGTGAAGTACATTAGGATATGTTAGTATTAATCGCTGCCGATACTGCCAAAGTGATCAGCGCTATACCTTCATAACTTTAACAGTCCAACAACAACCAACACAATAACACATCAATGTACATGAGAAAAATGCATCATGTTGTTGGCTTGCCTGAAACCAGTATTGAACTCAAGACTTCAGGTTTTGTAGTCAAACGCACTAGCCATCCAGCCAACAGCACTCTAAATTGAAAAATTTTGTGCGTTCGAACAAATATAGAAAAAAAATAGTTTGATTATTCTAATAATTTTTATTCGAATGACAACACTAATTAATAGGCAAGACAGTTTTTTGTTATGCAATTTATGTTCAAGTTATGCAGCCATTCTTGACAAATCTTATAAAATATAGATTAGACAGATGTGCTTAATATATATTTTATTTTGAATTTGCAAGCTCTTTACAAAAAATTTGGTTTATTTGTTTGCTTCTATAATTGCCATCTATTTCGCTCTGCTATCCTTCCACCTCTCTATGCAGTCATCTGTCTGTCACAGGCTTCTATCTCGAGAGGCGTTATCCTTTTTCAAAAAGCGCATTAAAAAACAACCTTTTCCAATTAGAACAATTTCCTGAAATACATTTTAAAAAGGGCTTACAGATTTTAAAAAACACATTTTCCAAAAAAGTTGTTCAAAAAGTACCATCGCTACAAAGTACATCTTAATTAAAGTACGTTTTTAAAAGAGTTCCTTTACGAAAAAGTACCAATGCTTAAAAGTACATTTTAAAAACTTACCTTTCGCAAAAAGTAGCATTAGCAAATAGCAAACTTTTTTCCTAAAGTATTTTTTCCAAAATATACAATTTTCAAAAAAAAAAATACATTTAAAAAAAAGTGCCTATTCCAAAAAGTACAATTGCCAAAACTATATTTTTCCTAAAAAGTTCCTATTCTAAGAACTTACATTTTGCAAGGGTACAACTGCTTTTCTAAAAAGTACCTTTTATGAAAAGTGCCATTTCTTAAACTAACACTTTTCAACAAGTAAATTTTCAAAAAAGTAAAATTTCCGAAAAATACCTTTTCAAAAAAGTACCCTTTTCAAAAAGTACGATTAAAGGTATATTTTCATAAAAGATAAATTTTCAAAAAAAGCCCCTTTTCCGAAAAGTACATTTGCCAAAAAGTATCTTTTTGAAAAAGTACTTTCCAAAAATTATCTATTTAATATGTACCAAATAAATCCCCAATATTCCCCTTTAATTCCCATGTTCTAGAATGCAATACATCAGTTAAGTTTAGTGTGTCTAAAGGAACCTGTGCTGCGAATTTTGTAAAAATCAGCCTAATAGTTTTGAATAAAACCCATTTTACTTAATTTACTCTTTTTGGTACATTTTTTAACCCCCCCCCCTTTTTTTAGAAATTGTTTTTCTAAAATCAGCTTCTTTTGTGTGGTATCGGTTGATAAAGAAATATCCATAAGCCATATCAATACACATTAAAAATATGTGCATATAAAAAGTACCAAAATGAGGTACACTTTTTATCCATTATGTCTACAAATTTCCTAAAAGTACCAAAATGTGTTTGAACGCATCTTAAGGAGAGAAGAATACAATTTAAGTTTCATTTCTATCTTTATTACTTTAGGCGATATGTGGGTTACAAAAAAGTACCAAAATTATATTTTCTGCCCTTTTCGCCCCCAAATGTAAAAGTTTAAGAAAAGTAACAGCACCTGTCCGCTTATTTTTTTGATTTTATTATGATGTGTCTTTGAATTTTACGTCTAGCTTAGTTAGATCTGGAGATATCCGGTTACCGATTTTACCCGTTTTTACCCCTTTGTAACCGCTTAGAATTTGAATTTCCAAAAATCCCTTCTAAGTGGATGTATACATCGGAAGGGATGCCTACATACAAAATGTCTTCTATTAATGTACATACAAAATAGTTGTATAGAAAAAAGTACCAAAAAGAGTTACAAATTTTACCTTTTATATATTCTAATTTCCAAAAAGTACCAAAATAGCTATATTTGAGGGCTTCTTAATGAGAGAAGATTAAAACTTATATTTTATTTCTATATTTTTTACTTGAACGACCCTTTTCACAATGTACGATTAAAAGTTAATATAAAGTTATTTCTCAATAAAAAATGATTTAATTGTAAAAATTAAATTGAACGAACTAAAGCCTGAATAATAAATTTCTTTGGATAAAACCCATATAGTTCGACTAAATACACACAACTTCAATTATTAACACCAGAGGCACATAGTAAAAAATATGTTAGATAGTTTCCCGTGTAATACGGATAAAACAAAACATATGTAAGCCCTAAGAACTAGAGAAAGGAGCTTTCTCAATCTTGGGTGAGAAATATAAACAAAAAGCACAAGTGTGGTTGTTGATTAGGATAAGTGCCAAGTATGGTAAACTTCTAAGCCACCATAAAATAAGCTTAAAGCCAGGAAACATAGAGCTTTAATGCAATTTGGTTTAATGCCAGATATTTACCGCTTGACTTTGGAGGCTGAGTAGCCTAGAGTATAGAGAGCTCTGACAAAAGTCAAGAAATTGGTCTTGTACTTTTCAATTGCCACATGCTTTGAAAAATTATATCTCAATAAAAAATGATTTAATTGTAAAAATTAAATTGAACGAATTAAAGCCTGAATAATAAATTTCTTTGGATAAAACCCATATAGTTCGACTAAATACACACAACTTCAGTTAATATGGACTTAAACGGGAAGTGCGGCATACAAAACATGCCGCTAAGTTCCACGTTAACTCTTAATCATACATTGTGAAAAGGGCCGTAAGAGATAAATTGTTTGGCAAAATAGTACAAAATTATATTTTTACCCTTTTTCATCCCCTAAATGTGTAATGTTTTTTAAGTTTTACATCTTACTTAGACCCGGAGATATATTGTTACCGACTTTACCCATTTTCATCTCTTTTCCCTTAGCATTTAAATTTCCAAAAATTCCTTCTTAGTGGATCTATACATCGGCAGGGGAACCCAAATACCAAATTTCAAGTTTCTAGCTTTAGTGGTTTGGGCTCCACGTTGATGAATCAGTAATTTAGTCAGTCAGTTACTCAATAACGTTACTCTTTTATATGTATGGATTGAATAGAAGATTCGATTACAAAAATTTTTAACCATAATGGACCAAAATCGGATGAAAACTAAAAATGCTATAATTAAAAAACGAAGACATTATTAGCATTTCTAATATTTTGAGTTTAACTCTAAATTTTTTCCAAACTGTAAATTTTAAAGACAATTTTATTGCAGTAAATAAAACGTTCTACATTTTCTTAATTAAGCTCGCACATTTCATTTTGAATTCTTCAACTTAATGGAAAAACTAAGTAAATAAATTTAATATACAATTTTCTAATTGGATCCTTTTGACCGTAAAGCAAATCGCATTAATTAATGCTTCAATTATTTTGTCCTCATTTCCGAGCAGGGCATGTTTTTTTTTATTAGTTAATTTAATTTTTTATTACGATAGCTATTAAATTATCTTGACATCTCTTTTGCAGTAGATGGTTTTGTTGTTGTTATTGTTGCTATTGTTGCTATTGTTTGTTTAAAATAAGTTGAGATATAATGAAATTATGACAGCACCTTTATATTGTTTTCAAAAGCGACCTCCAGTCAAATGTCGTTAACATTACAAAAATACAACAAAAACAACAACAACAGCAACAACAAAAAACATGCTTAGAAATATAAAGTATTTAATAGATTGATAGACCTAATGTTGTATTTATATATGTAGTTAGGAGGTCGAGTGAAAAAGTGCTTTAACAAAATGTTTCTGCGGTACTCATAGACAAATAACATGGATTTAATATTTTTATTAAAAACATGACGAAAATGTTTTGAATTTTAGGCTAGTAGGAACTCAGTGCAATGACACGCCCACCTCCCACCCCATATTTCTTTTTTATATTCACATAGTAACAGAAATTGTGATTAGAAGCTTGCAAAAATGTATAAATATGTCTAGATTTATGATTTAAAGCTCTGAGACAAATTTCATTACAATAGTTAGCAGGACACGCCCACCTTCCTTCCATACATCCTCAATTTTAAAAATGAAAATTTCGCTACAATTAAGATTTGAAAGCACCAATTAGGTAAATGTTTCTGGAATCCTGCTGTTTCGATATGTGGCTGACTTCATTTCAGTCTATACATTGACTAGGTTTAGTTCTGTATATACATATAATTCTCATTTATTCTTCGAAACTTTTTCTATAAGTATGCGAAGCTTAAAACTTTTAAAATTTGTGGTTGAATGTCTTCTTATGAGTTCGCATAAACTTCAATGAAATGTTTGCATACAGACTGGCTTATCTCAGAATAAATTAAAATTTTTGACAGCTTAAAAGATTTTTGGATTTGAATTTTGCAATTTCTCTTTTTGTAGTTCGCAAATATATTCGGTAATAGTGTTACGCTAATTCTTCGAAAAATGTTTTCGGATTTGCAAGAAATTCGAAAATCATTTGTTGAAATTTTCACAATTCGCTGTATTCGTCAAGCTAACTCATAATGAGCTAACTTGTGGTTAGATGAAACTTATGAAGTGTGAGTGAGTACTACTGACTCATTCCGATGACATTACGTTGAAAAACTGAATAGCGGCTAACATGGAAAATCAGTTAGCTTTTAAAGTCAGTTGTCACTCATATCTGATTAACCATGAGTTAGATTTAAGTTAACTCAAACTCAAACGACAGGGCAGATTCTACTTCTATTTAATACAGAAACATTTACACACAAATATACATTCACTGCAAAACACACACATGCACAAAATTTTTAACAAATACATATGTACACTTTTAGGTAAACATTAAATAGAAGAATATATATAAAATAACAACAAAGACAAATCACATAAATTATTTATTACAACAAACAGAACAGAACCAACGAATTGCAAACTTAATGAAAAAAATAAAAATAAAAAAACAGCGAATGAAAAGCAAAAACTCATAAATAATATTTAAGAAATATAATAAACTCAACAACAAAATAACAATATAGAACTGGCATTAGCCAAAAGTCAGTCTACAACAGACCGACATCAACAATTACAACTATAATTAGAATTGCAACAAAAGAAACATTTTAAATGGAACCATGAAAAAATAACAAAAACCACAACTGAAAATGTCTTCTTTTAGAGGGTGGGAGGAGGTGGGGTGGGGGCATTTTTATACGACTGAGTCTTTTTATAATGACTGACACATAGCCAGAATGAATGAATACATACTGTAAGACTTAAGGAATTTTGTTGCTTCAATTGGCCTCTAAGACTATTTGGCCTGTCAATCTGTCAGAATTACTCTGTGCCTGCGTGTGTGTGTGTGTATTTGTGTCAGAATGGTATTTTACAATTGAAAATGGGTGTGATGGTCTAAATCTTATTAAGTTTTTCAATACGTGTACATACTTTTGTTTAATGTTTTATAGAAAATAAAATAGAAAATAAAAACGAATTAGTTCAATTGAACAGCATTGATTTATGTTGCATTTGGGTATGGCCAAAGTCCAACAATATAGAGTGGCTACCATACAACGCATTATGGGAAAAACAAACACACCTTTTATAACATAACTTTTTTACGCAGGCCCATTGCCCACTGCATAGGGAATTCGAGTGACCCTTTTTTTTTGGGAAGGCACAAATAGATCTATACAGCAAAGAGTTAAAGGATAAAAATATTCGTATATTGGTTTTTAGTGCAAGGCGATAACATAAAATAAATTTAAAGAAATGCGACCTTGGCTCGCACACGAAGGGTTCCGTACGAATACACGCGCAACTATTTTTTGCACTTTTTTCATTTTGGTGATTTTTTCGTTTTTGTTTTTGACAATTTTTCGTTTTTTTTAGCAATTTTTTTTTTGTTTTCTGCCAATCTTTCTAGTTTTGGCGATTTTTCGGTTTTGGCGCTTTTTTTTTTGTTAACGTTTTTTTTTTGCTTTTGTCGATATTTTAGTTTTGGAGATTTATTTTATTTATGACGCTTTTTTCGGTTTTGCGGTTTTTTCGGTTTTTGACGATTTTTTTTTAGTTTTGACGCTTTTTTGCGCTTTTTTCGTTTTGGTAATTTTCCCGCATTTTGGGGAAGTTTTTTTTTCGTTTTTTGACGATATTTATAGTTTTAGCGATTTTTGTAGGTTTTAGTGCTTGTTCCGTTTTGGCGACTTTTATTGGTTTTTGGCGTTTTCTTTTAGTTTTTTGGCGATCTTTTTACATTTGGTGATTTTTTTTTTGTTTCAGCGATTTTTTTAATTTAGTTGCTTTTTTTTCTTTAAGCGTTTTTTTCATTTTGGGGTTTTTTCGTTTGGACATTTTTTTAATTTTGGAATTTCAAAAGTATGCCTCTTACAGTTTCCAAGATACAGCAAATTGTCTAAATTACATTGTCAAAATTACATTAACTGTTAGAACACTCTTTAATTTTTATTGTTTTAAATATCAGTGTTAATTGGTGTAGTCTATATTACAGACTACACCAATTAGTGTTAATTGAAATTTTAAGGTTTCTATATGTAAGTGTCTGTATATTATATTAGTATTTAAACATTTTTCGTTGCTTGCTTTAGAGCACTCTTTAATTTTTAACTCTCATATATTTGTTGTTGTAGCGGCCAAAGTTTTACATACGCAAGCTGCACATGCAGCTTGAACGCCAGAAATCATTCAAGACTTAAAATGTGTTTAAGGGTTAAATTCGTATATTCGTATTCGTAGTATTCGGCATAGTAAATCTTGTAAAACTTACGTTTAAGGTATAAGATGTGTTCGGCACTTTTATGTAAAACACAACGAGAAACATTTTTGTAAAACATTTCTGTACGCTATATCGCAGGCGAAAAGGAGATTTTTGCCCCATTTTTTAGAAAGATACAAAAAGATCCATGTAACGAATAGTTATACAACGTAAAGCACATGTTATAACCTAAACCAGCTATGCCCACCGCTTGAGCTCGCGAGCGAAAACAGCTTTTTGTGCTTTTACATGCACACATAAAGAGCTTTGTGCTTACACACATACGCGAAAGGTCGTAAGCAATACCAACACACTCGAACAAATCGCATACATTCACGTTGTGCATAGCTGCCCTTATCGCAAAGATTGCAAAAAAGTTGGGAACTTTATCACGCCCTAAATTTTTTGCTACCCTCTGCCAGAATTAGTCATTAGAACGTTGTTATTTATTTTTTTTTTTTGTGTTGTACAGTGTAATCTATTAATTAATTTTCTGTATTAAAATCTAATTTAAAAATCCTTGATCTCATCCGTTTAATTTCTCGATCGTCTCATTAAAATTCAAATATTTAATTTTTATTAAAATGCATTTAACCGTCACTTAAAATAGAAATTACACCTAAATTGGCCAACCCTGTTCGGGCACATGTCTAATGCACATGCAAACACTATAAAATGCATCCAAGTTGAGTTTGTATGTACGAACGTTTGTGTAATTTGCCATTTAAGTTGAATGTTGTTGAATGAGTTTGAGAGCGACTGTGAATATGAGTATGAACACGTATGCGAAATTAAAGTTAAACTTAGAACGTTGTGCTAAAAAATAACATGAAGGTAACAACAACAACAACAACAACAACAACAACAATAGCAACAACGATGTTGCAGGCTACAAAAATAACAACAACTACTATTACTCAAATATTATTGCAGCAATTGTAAGAAGACTCATCAGCAACAGAAGTAGCGCACACATTTGACTGTTAATGATTTAAAGCAGCAATAAAACAAGCAACAGCAGCAACACAATTAATTTAACTTTAACGTTTATTAATGAAGATGAGGCTGATCATGATGATGATAATGAAGAACATGAGGGTTTGTTAAGTGTAGATGTTACTATTTGATAGATGAATAGATTGATTAGGATGCATTTGTTAAGACGATGGTCGGTCGTTTGATGCAGATGATTGCAATGACGAACAACATCAATATGAGTTCAATAATGAAAACGCAGAAATTGTAGTGCATCATGACGGATGACTAATAAATTGTATATATTTACATACTTTTTGTTTCACTATTGATTATGATGATGTGCAAGTTTAGATATTTACGAGCGTGATTATTAAATTGTTTGTAAAGTTTTATTTTTCTTTGCTGTTCTTTTGCAATCAAGATAAATTTACTTAAAAAATAAAAAAAAGAACTAAATTTATAGCAAAATTTTTCATAGTGTGTGTAGTTACCTCGAAATTGTCATACTTGAAACTTTTATGAAATACTTATTTATGATTTGTTGTGGCCTTATTTCAGATAAGTTGTTTATTTAAATTTGTCCATGCATTTTTTATGGTATTTTCAATATAACTTGAACTAAGAATAAGTATTCGTATCTTAAATTTAAAAATTAATAGGAAAAAAATAAATATTTTCCATGGCTGCTGCTGTTGCTTGGCATTTAGCTCTTTTGCGTTTGCTTAAGAGCAGTCGAGTAGATTCTTTCTTGTTAAATGAAACTGGACACTATAATTCAAGATATTATGGGCTAGAGAACTTGTGTGGCTCTCAAGACTCTTTGTATTCATGTCAAATACTAAATTTTAATTTTTACCAATGAATGAATGGCACGGTACGTGTAGTCGAATAATATTACTTTTTTATAATTTGATTTTAAATCCATTGAAAGTTATTTAATTAACATTTTTGAGTAAAAAGATACATATATATACATTAAGGTGGAGCGTCGATGTTTGAAGGAGGTAAAAACTCGTTTCGAAAACGATTTCGAATACCTCGGGAAACTTGTTGCTAAATTATATACAAAAATATTTTTTGTTTTGTAAGAAAAAAGTTAGAATAATTTTATGAATTTCCTTTTAAGTTGCTTCATTAATATGAAGAAAAAAATGTAATAATTTCTTTTAAGCATACATTTAAAAGGTAATTTTGTGCTGAATAAACGAAGCTTAAAATCGTGGAGATCCTGCAGAAACTAAGAAAGTTATAAGCCATTAAGTCAAAAAAGTGGATTTTATTTTCCATACAAAATTGGTTTTTGATCGAATAATTTTTATTTTTTTTATTACAAACTGAAAACTGAAGTAAATGAATTTTGTAAGCAAAATAATAAAGGCATTTTCCCTCAATGACTTATAACTTTCTTATATTTTATCGGATTTAGTGGTTTTATGCTGCATGCACTCGCCACAAATTAATTTTTAACATACAGCTGACAAAATACACAACATATTTTTTCATCTTAATGGAGCAATTCCAAATGATAATTTTTAAAAAAGGTTTAAAAATATACTTTTTTTAAATTTTAAGGCCTGTAGCTCAATGCATTTTTATCCGATCGACACAGTCGTTGTATTGGCTGAAAGAAGAGAGAGATATATATGCAAGAGCGCAAAATCTATTTTATTCCAATGAGCCGTTCTCATAATTTTTGGTAATAAACAACAAAAAAACTGAAAAAAATGAATGTCATGAAAATCCGCCTTAACAAAAATAAATAAGACAATTAAGTTATGAATTTTAGTTAAACTGTTTGGGTTTATATTAGTGCTGACCATCGAGGGAAATGAGTTTTAATTTAGTATTAGTGTTTATGAGCATGTGTTAGTAGTATACCACTGTGTGCCTATTAAAAAGAATAATAACAACGTAAAAAACATCAAGCTTTCATACAACTGAATTAAGTTGTTGTTTATTTTTTACTCTTCAGTGAGTACGTTGGCTTTAATTCGGCTGTATACATATACGAGCCGATTAATGTTCGGAACACTGGTGCCAGTATGAGCGACGGTGGTTTATATTCAAAGAAATTTAAGAGCGGGAGTTCTCGAAACATACCAGTTAAACCCTTCGCGCAGTCAAATTTTTATTTGTCTACTTGCTTCATTCACATTTATCTCTAAATAAAAATATAATTTAATTTAAAAATTAAAGTAAAACCGAACTCAAGCTAAAATACTTAAATTTCTTTAAAAAATAAATAGTTTATGTTCGTGTTCGTGTTCACCGACCTCAAATTAGCTTATACTTTTTTTATATGATAAATTTAGTGAAGTTCCGAACAACATTTAAAAAAAGCTCATTAATAATAGGTACGACTCGACGCGAGGTGGCGACAAAGTCTGTTAATTGAGCTTACTAAAATTAGTAGGATTTTCGCTTGGGTGTTGTTGCTGCCGTCGCTGGTAGTGTAGGTAAAGGGCTCTGATGAGAAGACTGTGGTAGTCTCGAAACAGCTGTCTGTTCAACCTTCCGTACATCCGAAATTTTCTTTGAATGTTCAATATTTACATGCTTTAGAATTTCTCTCTTAAATAAAAAATAAATAAAATTCAAATTTGATCAAAAGATTAAATTGAAAACGAACTTAAGCCAAACTAATTAAATAACTTTGGATAAAAACCATACAGTTCGACTAAAAATTCATAACTCAATTAATAAATTTATTATTTGAGATATTCTTCCGATTTTATTTTAAAACAGGTGTAAATTTTAGTTTCTAAGCCTACTACGCTTATTCCTTAGTAATTCTCAAATGATTTTTGAAAGTTTGTGAATAAGGTAAGAGATTTGAAACTATTCCAAAATATGGCTGAAGTCTAGTGATGATTTTGTAAAGCATCAATGAAATGCAGGCTTTACACACAACAAATAAAAACTCTTATATATATTTTTAAGCTGTGACAAAAAACTTTTGAATTCGAAAACTTGCGTTATAAATAACTTCATCTTAAGTTTGTCTGAAATCTGGGGGGCATTCGATATATATAATGTATATAATACATACATACATACAAATATATGAACCCAGGAAACATTTTGTACCGACGTCAGAAAATAACTGAGACTTTACCAAACAATCAACCGAGTTGTCTGAAATTCCCTCAGACATTTAGCAGAGTAGTTGGCTGTTTTCTGGTACGAAGAGTCTGCACATTTTCTGATATATTATCCGATTAATTACAGCTTAGTCTGCACATTATCCGAAGGCAATTTAATTTCCCTTAAGACATTTAACAGAATAGTATGCACATACTCCGATCTACGTCTGACGACTTTCAACACTCACTTCTTCACATTGTCTGAGTTTAGTTTTCGTAATAATTCTCATTTATCTCTTGTGATTATATGCACAAATATTTGATTTTTTTAAACTTATAAAATATGGGTAAATGTTTTCTGATAATCTGCCATAAGCAGAAGAACAATGCATGGAGAATTTTAAACAGCATTTCTGATAAATTTCTATTTTTAGCTCCGACTTTTCTCCGATATTAATATGAAAGGAAGTAAAAAGTATCAGATAAATCGAATAATTTTCTGATGGTTTGTCAGACATTTTTCCGATATTGTTCAGACATCTCGAAAACTCCTTTAGAATTTCCCTAGAAAATTTTGCAGATATCGCACAGAATTCTCTTAGACATTTCGACAAAATTTTTAGAATTTCCTCAGAAAAGGAGGTCCGGTTTCTTGTCAACCACTCACATGATTTTCGGTACGTTTTCTGACCGACATCGAATACGAATTCGGCATCTTGTGCAGACTTTCTGACCGACTTCGGATTGAAATCGGAAAAAATTGTTTGCTGGGATTATTCATATGTGTGTTGTTGTTAAAGCTTCAACAAAAAGTGCAACATGTTGGACCATAACTTTAAATGCGACAGCATCAAAAAAATAATAACATACAAAGTATATAAAGGAAACACATTTACATTAAACCAGCAAACACTTTTGAAAAACTTACTTACTTACATACAGATGAAAATGTAGGTTTCGAAACACACCTATGCAAACATATACACACATATACACTCACACCCTGCCACCAAAATAATATAGAATAAAATAAATTCAAAAATCTAGGTCAATAGTGTAATAAAAATAAAATATATGAATGAATGAATGGTTGGTTGGTTGGTTGGTTGGTTGGTTGATGGTTCGTTTGTTTCATTTTGGTAAAGCTTAAGAATAATATAGTAAAATAAAAACAACAACAACACTAACAACTGCATCAACAACAGCAACATCTGTAGAAGTGGCAACAGCAGCAATAAATGCAAGAAGAACAGAAACAATGCGATCGATAGTAACTCGATTTTTCTTCGGTTATTTTTGGTAACAATCATATTTATACTCACGCTCATCCATACATACCCTGTAGGCCCAAAATTGTTACAGGCGATTGTCGCCTATAAAACACATTTAGAAATAACTATAGCGACAAGATGGTATACGTTGTCATGTGTAAAGAATTTTTTCTGACAAAATTATAAAAGTTTTTGCTTAAAGCCTTGTTGCCGACAAGAAGAAGATCAACTTGCATGCAACATGTTATATGTACAGTTTTATTACTGACAACAAGAGTAACACTTTCCTTAACTCTGTCATTTGTGAACCGAGTTTCAAAGTTGCTTTTTTGCTTCAAAGGTTTTGCTTGCAGTTTGGTCACATAGTTTTTCTCGAAAAAGGGGTGAGGCGGATGGGGGAAGTTTGGCCCAGCACGCATAACTCTGTCATGTGTCAACCGATTTTTAAAATTATTTTTTGGTATGAAAGGTTTGTTTTTCCAAAATCCCCCAATTCCTTAACTCTGTCATTTGTGAACCGATTTTCAAAATTTTTCCTTAGTTTGAAAGGGCTTGCTTGCGGCTTAGTCCCATAATTTTGTTTTTGAAATCGGTGGGGAAATTTGCTCCCCCTTAACTCTTAACTCTGTCAGATGTAAACTGTTTTTAAAAAATATTTTTTTTTTGTTTAAAAGGGTTTGCCTAAAGCTTATTCCCATAATTTTTTTTCGCAAATCGAAGGGGAAATTTGCTTCCCCCATGATTAACGCTGTCATATTTGAACTGATTTAAAAAGTTTTGTTTTTTATGATTTGCCTCCAGTTTTATTCTGTAATATTTTTTCAAAATCGATGGGGAAATTTGCTTCCCCCATGATTAATTCTGTCATTTGTGAAACGATTTGCAATTTTTTTTTTATTTTTTTACGAAAATTGGTGGGGAAGTGTGATCCCCCATAATTAATTCTGTCATTTTTGAACCGAATTTCAAATAATATTTTTTTGTTTGAAAGGGTATGCTTGAAGTTTGGTCCCATAGAAGTGGAAATGGGGCGGAAAAAGTGGTAGCCCGATATATTGATTATGGCATAACTCCGCCATTTCTTGACCGATTTTAAAATTTTTTTATTTGAAAGGACATGAAAGGTTTGGTACTATAAAAAATTGAGGACGAGCACACTATTAATGGAAGTACACACCATTTGACCTAACGAAAAATTGTATCCGTGATGCAATCTGTTCAATGGGATCCTTGCATTGAAGTCGTATTTTTTTTTTTTGGTAGAGCTATTTCGTCCATGTTGCTAGACCAGATAGACGATAAATAAGAAATTAAGGACTTCTTCTCAATATGTTTAAAGCCCGTGCATCGCCGGGTAAAAAAAGCTAGTAATGTTATGTATTCATTGATGACAATTTTAGTAACATGTTACCAACATTGTCATGAACGATTTCTCTGGCTTTTGTTCAAAAATGTCGTCAATAGTTGGATTGGACTGTCGTCAATTCGTCATCGGTGATAGATACTTGTTTCGTACATGCATCGACCATGTCCCGAATGCTTGGCCTACGGGGCATTTAAGTGTGCTTATGTATTTCTGAAAACATATTCTTATGTCTGGTCTTACCTACATATGTTGGTAAAAGAACCTAAAATATATAAAATACATGCGTTTTTTTACTATTTATAAACAGGGAAACCGCAAATATACAATTGCATGTTTTTTCCTGTGCAATATATGTAGGCACAAATAAGACATTTATAAGTTTCAGAACTTTTTAAGAACTTTGGCATCGATATGTTAGTGCATATTTTTGCGGCATGTTTTTGCATATTTCACACTTATTGGCCTTTTTACGGCATTTTCCTAATTTTTTATGGCATATTTGGCTATTTTTCCCGCATATTTTGGATTTTTTTTTAAATTTTAATATGCATATATACAAAAACCCAAAAAAATCTGTTTTGTAATCGAACAATTTAAAAATTTTTCCACATTAGCTTAAACGCCCAATTTTATGCGTTTAATGTGTGGTTGATATGTTTAATGATTTATAGATTTGCTGGTTTAAACACATTTTAAACCAAAAAGAGAGATTAGCTTGCAATGATTTATTAGCCCTTGGAGGAGTTTAACTTATTTAAATAGAGAATAGTATTTTTAACTTAATTAAATAAAGAAGACATAATTTGCGTGTATCGACGTTTTTAAAGTTTACTACTGTGACGCAGTTTAGGGGGACTTAAATTTCCCCCCCATTTCGGATATAGTTATAGTGCACTCTAAATTAGGTCGATAATAGTCGGCAGCACCTTAGCGATTATTATCGAACTAAAATTACACACACATTATTTTTGAACAAAATGTTTTTACTAAAAAAAGCGACTGGCTGCGTGCAGTTTTGAGCCGCCACCTCCTGACTGATAGTCTAACGTATCGAACATTGAGCCATAGCCGTATTATACTTTATGTTGAATTTTTTCCACTTGGACTAAATATGTTTAATTTGAAAGTTTTTTTCTTTAATAAAATAACTACAAAATCGATGGAATTTTAGACAAGGAGAAATTTTCAACACAAATTTAGACAATATGTGATCCTAAATTTGAAATAATGTTTTAGAGTGTGACTCGGCTTGCGAAATCGTATAAGCCTTACATTTTAGGTACAAGATGTATTCAGGGCTTTTATGTAGAACACCACGAGTAACATTTTTGCAAAGCATTTTAGCACTCTAGCTCATTGTTGTATGGGCTTTTTCGCCTCTTTCTTAGAAACGTGTCAAAAACCGAACCTTCAGCGGTGATAAAGCGGCCTTAAGTCATTTTCCTTGTGGTGTTTTACATAACAGTGCTGAACTCATATTATACTCTAAACGTAAGGCTTACAAGATTTCCTATGCCGAGTACTAATTGCGAATAAGTACGATATTAACCCTTAAACACATTTAACGTTTTGAATAATTTCTGGCGTTCAATTCGAGTCTGCAGCTTAGGTGTCTTTGAAGACCTATAGTAGAATTTCATGGCAAAAATGTTAGTAAAATATTTTAGCCCGCTATATTATCGCAGAATGGGAGTTTTTTGCGCCTTTTTTAAAAAAGGAATAAAAACACCCATACAACGAAGAGTTAGAGCGTTAAAATAATCCACAAAAATATTTATGCATTAAACATAAGACTTACAAGATTTTCTATGCCGAGTCAATATAACTCATTCTAAAATGAATCTCAGCTGTGAACTTTCAAAACGCCGAAACAATATGTTTTTTTTTTAGCTACCATCTTTCAGAATCAGTCGTTAGAACTATGTGATTTTTTTTCTGTTGTTCAGAGTTAGCATCGTAACGAGCGGGCGCAGCTCAGCGAAGAATCCCAAAAAAGGAAGAGTATCTGTCACAAGTAGTTTTTGGGATCTCTCGGACTTTTGCAATTCCCAGAAAACGGGAATGAAAAAATCGCATTCCCGGGGTTCCCGGGAAAAGCTAATTTTTTAAATAAAGTAGATTCATTAAGTGAAAATTGAGTATAAGTTTATATAAAACCAATTCTAAAACAAATTTTTAAGAATTTTTAAGTGAATTAAAGCAAATGGAGTTTATAGTTATTACACAGTAAGATATCCTATAAAGACTAATTGACGACTATTATCGCAATTAGCTAAACATTTTATTTTAAGGCCTCCAAATCATTTTATAAAGAACTTGCCGTAATGTTTCTTAACCTTCTTGAAAATTTTCCGGAAGGATTCTTATCGTTAAGTACAAGCAAATTACAGTACAATATTCAGCTGTGCCGAATTTTATATATCCTGAGCCACAATCTGTATAAATATCAATAATAGCGTCGACTTATAACAAATTTAAGTAGTGTCAACTCAAAATTTTTACAGCTTATATGAGCTTAGAGTTTCCACTACATTTTCGAAAATTTGTTCGCTAATTCTGCTTAAAATCACTCAAAGTTCGTTTAATATCGAATTATTTACTTTAGGAAGCGACTAGAGCACATCAATAATTAATACTTATACAAATTATTCCACTTTGTCCGGTTATATTGATTAAACGACACTCATTACTAAATTCATCTTGCATGTACTTTTCGAGTCAAGCAATAATTTTTCTCGTAGACGGATTAGGAGAAATGGTATGACTGAGATAGGTGGAATTTTTATGAAATTTCCGTGTAAGTTGGAACCGTTCACATTTTTCTTATGTATTTAAAAAATTGTATGGACATTTTACTGCCAGTTTATCGATGTCGAAGGAATTCCTTCTTTCTTACAGTAACATTTGAAACAAAAACAAAATTTCAGAATTTGTTTTTGTTTTAAATGAAATTATAAGAATGAAAAATTTCCTTCAATATTTTAAAAATATATATGTTTTATGAAATTTATTATGACAGCATGTCACATAATTTTATTTTAAATGAAATTTATTTGCTGGTGTTTAAGCATTGTCTATATCCAATATTTCCTTGGTGCTTTACCAAATCGTCAGAGGACTTCAAACACACTTACAAACCCTTTATCTTATGTACAGACTTTCAAAAACCATTTGAGAATTCACAAATATTATTAAAAAAAATTATTTGCTGGGTTTTGTATAATATTCAAAACCTACTTTGCTTATTTTTGAAAATCATTTGTGAATTCTCAAATGGTTTTTGAAAGTCTGTACATAAGATAAAGGGTTTGTAAGTGTTCAAAATTGTGTTTGAAGTCTACTGACGATTTGGTAAAGCACCAATGAAATGCTGCATATAGACAATGCTTAAACACCAGCAAATAAATTTCATTTAAAATATATATATATACATATATATATATATATATATATATATATATATATATATATATATATATATATATATATATATATATATATATATATATATATATATATATATATATATATATATATATATATATATATATATATATATATATATATATATATATACATATGTCAAAAAGTCCATATATTTATGAAATAACTTTTACTTTTAATTTGCCGTTTTTAGTAGACTTTTCCCGGGAATTCCCGGGCGGGAATCCCAAACCCTAGTCACAACACAAGTCAGGTGATCAGTTTCCAAGTGGTAGTGACGGGTTAGAATTCAGAAACTTTGTATGGCATGGATTTGTCACTTTACATGGCATTGTCATTGGAGGGGGTCAACTGGCATAATTAAGATGATCATTGATAGGTTCTAGATCCAAAATTAAGGTACTTGTCTTGCGGCTGTTAACGAAAGTTAGCGCTAATTATAACAGTTAACGATAGTTAGCGTCAAAAAGAATGATGCTCCACGTTGGGAGCCATTCTGTTAAGGCGCAGGTGGACTGGCAAGGTTTCCACCTATCTCGGGCATCCTCAGGATGTTCCAAGATTCTCGCTAGCCTCGTATCCGGACATCTGTAAGAAAGCACAAAATAAAAACAAACAGAAACTAAATACAAACTATACCGTACAACGAATGTTGGGACAAAACACCAGGCTCCTCAGTCCGTAACAAAATATATTTGATTTGGAAAAAATCTTCTTGTACAGTCAGAGTATTTTGTTAACAGTTTTCTTCTAGTTAAGTGATGCTCCACTTTCATCGCTCACGATTAGCGAACATATTGGTAACAATCCCATTTTCCCCACAAAATTTCCGCTGGCTGCTGATATCAGAGTAATTTTGTTAATTTTATCTGGTTGTTCCAAATAGTAAAATTGTTGACCACATATACACCTTATGAGGAGCAGGGATGGAAAAAGATTTTTTTATTTTGTGCCAATTATAAAAACAAAATTTTACTTTTTAGACCATGACGGGAACATCTTTTTTTAAAATTCTTTAAATTAAACTTTTACAACTACATACCACTAAATATAATAGGGAAAGAAATGGATAACATGTTTGCTATCCATAACTACATTTTATGTCGGTCTCAGTCTAGTAGACAAATTTTTGCCCTATAATAAGTACTGCATACTAAAGCCTCTAGATGATACTCGTACTTTGGTTAGAAGAAAAAATCAGCAAATTACTGTACTCTATATATGTGCTTTTCTAAGCGAAGATCCAAGTACTTATCATCTGCCGATCATCTCCTAAAGAGATCGCAGAGCTGCTTAATACAGCGGTCATTTGGTTCCAGGGTTCAAGAGCATACATGGAAATAATTTGGAGGGCAGTTGTGACTCCACTTGTAGGCATTAGGCACAATCTCTCTCAAGAAATAGAAACACAAATATCAACATTGATATCTATGATAATCAGACACCAATATATATATATATGAAGAGGAAAATATAAAAACACTTATTGTGTTCTCTTAACTTCGCTGGTTCTCTGATTTCATAGACATGAGCTTTATAACGAACTCTGATAGAGACAGCGTACCAGCAGAGTTCTGTTTTATCACAATGAAAGGAAAGCTTTAAGTAAGTTTATTACCTGATATAGTTACAGATTTTGGCCAATGCCAGATAAGTAGGCAAAAATGTTCGTTGGGTTTGCTCGTATAAGTGAACATATAAAACTTTGCTCCATATAGTCACAAACATTTAATGTTTAGTTATTTTGAAAAGCTGTAGTGGAAAAGCAAAAAAAACAGCACTTTTACAAGCCAACTGGCATAAATTTTATTCTGTTTGCTTACAGTCGGTCGGTCGGTCGGACGGTCGGTCGGTTGCTGTTGTTTTCATATGCATGAAGTAAAAAGGGTACATTTAATGAAACTTATGCTTAGAAGTATGTATACCGATATATGTACCTACATACACACATACTATACATACAAATGTATATACAGTACTTATATATGTCATTATATACAAAATCATATTTTTTTGCTACTAATAATTTTTTTATTACATTTTGTTGTTATTCTAAGGAATTTTAGGTCAGAGATACTTTTCTTCAAACTTTTTTTTTTAGTTTAAAACAATCCCATTTTTTCTCCAACAATTCAGTTTGTTTTCTAATAAAATCAATGAAAAGGAGCGAAATTTTTTGGGTAAATGTGTTTTTTGTTGAGTTGAATGAATTGATATGACATAATAATAGATTTTTGTATGGTTTGAACAAGTTTTAGGGTATGAAATAATTTTTAGAATAGAGATTTATTTTGTACATTTTGCTTGTTAATATATTTGGTTTGTTTATAAAGCTGCTGAGAGAAAAAGAGTATTCAATTTATATTGAAATGTTTTTAAGCGTTTAATATGACAATCAATCAATGTGTTAAGTGGGTTAATTGCTGTAAAAGACTGTGTGAGATTTATTGGGGGTTAAATTGATGAAGCGATAGTGTTAGATGGATTTGTAAAGTTGCAAATGGGTTAGATTTTGAGAATTTTTTTTTCTCGTAAGCTCAAAAGTGAAATATGTGTAGTTATTTTTAAGTAACTAGTTTTTACTTAATTTAAAAGTACTATGAAACATTTTTTGCCGACATGTCTACATCAGAAAAATTCTGTTGTTGTCTAAAATTCCCTCAGAAATTATTCAGACTAGTCAGTAGTTTTCAGGTACGACGTTTCTGTACGTTTTCTGAAGTATTATCCGATTTATATCAGAATAGTATACACATTATCCGAAGGCAATTTAATTTTAAGACATTTAACAGAATAGTCTGCTCATATTATGATCTACGTCTAAACGACCTTTAGCAGTTACTTCTGCACAATATCTGATTTAAGCTTTCGTAATAATTCTCATTTATTTCTTGGAATTATGAGCACAAATATTTGAGTTCTTACACTTATAAAATTGGGTGAATGTTTTCTGATGAGCTGCCATAAGCAGCAGAAGAATGAATGCAGAATTTTAAACGACAATTCTGATAAATTTCTAATTTTAGCTTCGACTTTTCTCCGACATTAATACGATAGGATGTAAAAAGTATCAGATAAATCGAAAAATGTTCTAATATTTTGTCAGACATCTTTCCGACATTGTTCAGACATGTCGAAAATTCCTTTAGAGTTTCCCCCGAAAATTCGTCAGAATTCGTACAAAATTCTTTTAGACATTTCGACATATTTTTTAGAATTTCCTCAGACAAAGAGGTCCAGCTTCTTGCAGACTTTCTGACTGACTTCGGATCGAAATCGGCAAAACTTATCCTGCAGACAAAGCAACTAGTATGTAGTTAGAACTATACTAGATGCGTTTTACTTCAGACTAGTTGCCCATCTGTCCTTTTTTCATATATCGAACTATCGATTTTAACATTAGGTTGTCATAGGAGCCCAACCAGTTCATTTGTATACAGTTATATCCCAGTTGAAATCCTAGTTGTTGTAAACTAGTGCTCTTACTAGTTTGCTTATTTAGATTTTGTAACTCTTAAAAAAATCTTTGGCTCAACCGGGGTACGAACACACATTCCTCATATTTCAAGCCAAGTACTCTACCCACTGAGCCACTTTCTACTTATTTTTTAAGAGCTCAAAATATGTTTTATATACAAGTCGTATAGCTGAAAATTGTGTCCTTTTTAGACTAGTATCGTTATTGTCTCCATACAACTAGTAATATGATTGTTCTTTTTTTACTAGTATCGTTACTAGTCTTGCTACAACTAGGAATATGACTGTCCCTTTTTAATCAGTAACATTACAACTAGTAATATGACTTTCCCAAAGCGTGTCTAGTTGTAAATTTAGCTGCTGGGTTCACCATTATTTTTGCAATCGGCCCACTGTGCATAGGCTGCTACGTATGAACTGAGCATGCAAAATATAAGGCTTTAACCAATTGAGCCAACGTTTGCCTCTAGAGCTCTCATCTTTATTTCAAAATTAATAAAAGCAAAATAGCATGGCTCTAACGACTGATTCTGGTAGAGTGCAACAAAATAAACACGCCTTTAGCGGCGATATGGAGGGCTGAAATATTTTACAAAAATATTTGTTTTTTAAAGACACCCAAGCTCCAGACTCAACTTGAGCGCCAGAAATCATTCAAAACTTAAATTGTTTTTAAGAGTTAATTTCCTACTTATTGACATTTAGTAGACGCCATAGGAAATCTTGCAAGCCTCACGTTTAAAGTATAAGAAAAGCTCAGCAATTTAATGTAAAATTTCGCGAGAAACATTTTCGTGAAACATTTTAACCCTCTAACTATTCGTTGTATGGGTCTTTTAGTACATTTCTCAAAAAATTAGCAAAAAACTTCCCTTCAGCGGCCATATACCGGGCTCCAATTCTCTACAAAAATATTTGCCATAAAATTCTACTACACAGAAAAAACTAAATTTCATTTTCTGCAAAGGAATTTAATGAAATAGTAAATATTTTGTCTAGGAACGGACGTACAAACAGATTTGTAAATATAGACAAAAATATCTCAACAATTTCAGTTAATAAATTGTTTAAATCTATAAAATAATTTGTGTAAAAATATTTACCAATTGTAAACAAAACAATTTACTAAATCAAACAAAAAGATTTACTGGATTTTCTGAAAAATATCTAACATTATTTTTGTCTGAATTTATAAAAAAAATTAGTCTAAAAATACTAACAAATATTAAAAAAATAGTTTACTTTTTTCCCCCTAACTGTTTCCCATATTAGAAAGGCAAAAAAAATATTGCGAAGCTAACAGTTTGCCTACAAATGAGATGATATTGTATCTATCAAGAACTTGGTCCTTATTTTGATCTCAGTACTTTTTACGGCCGAAATTTTTGGATAGGAACTTGGCCTTATTTTCACATTTATGTTTTTGTGCGGATAAAATGATTACGGTACACATTATCAGAAAAACTCTGTGAAATTTTATTTAAAGCTATTATATTGAAGATGCTTTAAGCTCTAGAAGCACTCCTTGGAATTTCTTTAGAAATACGATCTGATTTGGCCGCATTTTACTCTGCACACTTTATACAACTTGTGATTTGAGTTTGTCCACATCTTGACGTCGCGCCATCATTAAAATAATTCGAAAAAAAAGAGTTCATTGGCTTCACATTTGGATTTTAAATTTTGTTTTTTTTTGTGTTTTGTCTTGAATTTAATACAAATAAATTTATTTGCTGCAATTCACACTCATAGAACTGAATGCAATAAAAGTTGAGTTGCATGTCTATTTATACATACTACATATATCGTTCACAACGAGCCAGTCAGTCAGTCAGTCAGTCACACACTGTTGTTGTATTTTGAAATATCTACAATGAATATTTATTTACCAGTATGTACTTTAGTTTAAACTTTGGTCTAATGGAAATTAACCAACAAATAAAAAAAGTGCATGTTGCAAGTCGAAATAAAAAACTAAAATTACTTATTGGCCCACTCGAAGGACAATAAGAACACATACAGAAATATATACATACATACACTTATTTAAAGTAAAGTAAAAACAATAGAAGGACAGACATTTAACAGACCTACAAATACAGAGACGTTGCAACGGCGAGACTGAAAAATATGTTATTTCAAGTAGTTTGACAGACCATTTTTTTAGTTAGTGCCAGAGTTGGAAACCTTTTTAAAAGATTGTCTTTTAACACGCCAGATCATGTATGATCCTGCCTGATCGTTAGCATATTATTGTGAGTAAATTTTAATATATAGTGTCCGACCGAATGTTCGGGTTCGGTGTCGGGGTTTGGCAAAAACTGTGTTCGGTTGATGCTCGGCGTTCGGTAAAATTTTCAGCGAACACCGAACTTTGTAAAATTTTTTTTATATTTATATTAGGGACGTAACGAATACCGATACCGATATATCGGCGATACTTCAGATTTTCCGATACATCGGTATCGGCGATATTTTACTGTCGATACGACGATACTTTTAAAATTTTTTCAGAATTTTTTTAACAAATAATTTTTTTTTTGTTCAATTTTGCCAAGAATTAAATTCACTTCGTTATTTTTTAAATCTTATTAATATCAATTTTAAACATTAATAATATTTTATGCTGTTATTTTGTAAAAAAAATTATTTATTTTTTGTTAATTTTACCATGAATTCAAATTCAAGTCGTTGTTTTTTAAATCTTATTCCAGCAAAAAAAGACACTCCAAAGAAGTAATGAAAATGTAGAATTCGCGATCCGGAAGTATTGCAAATTTGGATAATTTCTAATTAGTTTTACATATCCTTGCCATTGCAAGAAGTTCTGTTTTTCGATTACCAATCACCGAATTGGAAGCGATGCTAGGACAAATTTCTTTTTCGGTGTTCTATAATGGGTTTTTCTCAAGGAAAAAGGATAAAAAATTACCCATTTTCACAATTTTTTTATACGAATTTAAACTCAAAACTTTATTGTCATGTAAATTTAAGTGAATAAATATAAACTTTTAGAAGACTTTTAATAATTAAGCTATTAAGTTATTTAGAAGAATATTAGTTGATAAATGTTCTTTAAAAATCGATTTTTTAAAAAGCATGGCGAGTATTTTTTAAAATTACAAAGGAATTAAAAATTTTTCTTGCTTTCCTACTAATTATCTGCATATTTTTAATATAGATTTTTTTGAAGCAAAGAAAATGTAGCTCCTTAAAAATTACTGCCAATTTTTTATACTGGGCTAAAATCAATTTTAAATATTCTCTCTTACAATGTAATTTTGTATAATAAAAAATTGCACTTGAGTTTTGTTGATCTAAACTTGAACTCAATTTCAATATTCGTATCGGTATCGGAATCGGTATCGGCGATATTTATTTTTAAATATCGGAATCGGTATCGCATCGGCAAAACGGCGTATCGTTACATCCCTAATTTATATATCATTAAAAATACACAAAAATGTAGTTCTATAAAATATTATCACAAAGTACTATCAATTTGTTATTAAATAAATAAGTCATAGTTAAAAAAAGTTTCCTATAAAAAATTTTTACCGAAGTTCGGGTTCGGTTTCGGCCTGAAAAAAGTGCGTCCGGTCGGACACTTTTAATATAGTATACATTTAATGGTTTTTTTAATTGTTTCGTGATTTTAAATAATATTTGCTATTAATGGCAATGTTCTAATTTACCGTTATATTAAAAATTACATATGAGTGCTTTTACTTGCTTTGCGTTTGCATTTACGATCAATTTATTGTATTGCAAACTTTGCCTCTTTAAGTATATAAAATATAAGTATACTAAACACTAGGGAAATCACTAATTAATGTTTGCTTTTGCACATGAAAATTTTTAAAACAAAATAGGTATTTAGACAAGAGTTATAAAACTGCTCTTAAGCCAGAGCCCGGCAAGGAGCAAACTAAATAAATGAGAAATAATTTGCTGATTAATTATGTTGGTGTTTATTTGCTTTGTTGATATGTAGGTACACCCCACTGTTGTGCAGTTGTTGTTGCTTATTTTGATTGTTTGTGTTGTGTACATGTAAATAGCCGATGATCGTCGTGAATTAATTGCATGCCTCTGTCTTAAACTAATTTGAATTCTTTTTTTTTCGGTTATATTTATTTATTGTATCTTTAATAAAATTGAACTAACAATATGTAATCAAATCTTAAATCTAAAATTTTAATTTTTAAGTACAGCCAGTGCCAGACAAAAATATTTGTTTCAGCGGTTGGTTGTTTGGTTGTTTACGTCTCTCGTGTTCGGCTGAGAGCAAGAGTGTGCCTCCTTCTCAGCCGAGTGTGGCCTCTAATGTTAATGATGTTTCGGGCTAGGGGATTTGGGTGCAATTCAAGTCTTTTTATGTAGCTTGTCACGTCCTTAGAAAACACTGTCTTAACCGGCGGCACATCTGGGTCTTTATGAATTCATGGGGCTGCTGTAATCGTACGGAGTATTTTATTTTGCTGCCTTTGAATTTTTTCTACATTTGATGCCGAGGCAGTGCCCCATAACTGGATTCCGTAGGACCATATTGGTTTTAGAATGGAGTTGTATAGAAGAAGTTTACAATCTAGGCTTAGAGTAGAGTTCCTTCCAATGAGCCAATTCATTTGAGCTGCTTTTAATTTCATTTGGGTCACCTTTGCATTTATGTGTGACTTCCATGTTAGACGACGATCAAGATGAACACCGAGACATTTTATTTCAGTGTGTTGAGGTATAGTTTGGTTATTTATTTGTATAGCTGGGCAGGATTCTTTGCACAATGTAAAAGTAATGTGTAGACATTTTTGTTCGTTAATTTTTATCCGCCATTGCTTTAGCCATTGTTCCAACTGGGGTATATAATCTAGCAAATTGCGGGTGGCTTCTTGATGGCTTTTGTGAACACTTAGAAAAGCTGTATCATCAGCGAATGTTGATATGTGTATGTTACTGCTTACCGGCAAGTCAGAGGCATATATCAGATATAATACAGGACCGAGGATGCTGCCTTGAGGAACACCGGCTTCAATGGGTTGCGGAAGGCTTTGAAAATTACCTTCTTTAACAACAAATTTTCGCTCAGTTAAGTAGCTTTCTAAAAGTTTAAGGATGTTTTCGGGTAGGTTTTGCTTTAGTTTATGTATTAAACCTTCGTGCCATACTTTATCAAATGCCTGAGAAACATCGATGAAGAGCGCAGAACAATATTTCTTTTCTTCGAAGGTTTTCTAACCACGTTCACGAGTCTATATGTTTGTTCAATCGTACTATGTTGTCTCCTAAAACCGAATTGGTGGTCTGGAATGCATCTAGTGCGATTCAGTATGGGTGTTAGCTTACTCATAAGTAGCTTTTCAAATAGTTTTGACATGTTAGACAACAGGCTTATAGGACTCCACCTTCGTATGATCTTTGCCTGGTTTAGATATCATGGTAATCAGCGAAACCTTCCATTCTGCGGGATAGCATTTGAGGCGCAAAATACTGTTAAAAATAAATAGAATTATCCGTTTTGCAGTATAGGGTAGCTCTAAGAGCATTTTATTGCTTATTTTATTAGCGCCTGGAGCTTTTTTCGAGTTTAAGCCCGCAATATAGTGCTCAATCTCACGAATGTTGAACCTCAAAGTAACATCTGGTATGGCGAGGACTGGTAGCAGCTCAACTATAGTATCAGACGTATTTGGAGTAAATACTTTCTGCAGGTGGTTTACAAACAGAGTACTTTTTTCAGCGTCAGTTCTTGCCCAGTCTCCATTCGAAGCTCGCAA
This sequence comes from Panzeria rudis, assembly GCA_956483635.1. Lineage (NCBI taxonomy): Eukaryota > Metazoa > Arthropoda > Insecta > Diptera > Tachinidae > Panzeria > Panzeria rudis. The sequence goes on from OY101448.1 coordinate 174,128,886, forward strand.
TAAAGGCTTATATATCACTGGTCTTTTGAGGCCTCGGGCTGCTCTCCACAGCGAATAGTCTGTTTGAGGTGTTGCGTCGAGCCCATTCAGAAAGTTTTGAAGAGAAGCGGTTTTTTGATATTCTAGTAGAGTTTTCAGCTGTTTAGTACATTCCTTCAGCCTAGATTTTAGCTGAGGGGATCTGTAGTGTTGCCATTCTCTACGAACTCTTCTTTTTTACGGATAAAAGCCGTCCTACATCTGCTGAAAAAATTTTATTATATCTCACCTGAAGATATGTAGTAGTAGCATTTAGAGCAGCTTGCTTAAGGTTTGCCTCAAACATTCTAATAGAGTCATCTATGTCAGCAGGCGTTTTTAATGGAATATTTTCTGGGCAATGAGCACTCAAATATTTTTTTGTATTTCAACCACTTTATACGTGCATTAAAGTGCAATAATATTTCTCTGTGCAATAATATTGCTTTTTAAAATAAATGAGAATTCTATGAACAGAAAATATTAAAGGTGTTACATCAAAAAAAATGTTTGTTAATACATAAAAGTTTTTTCTGCAAACTTTTTCCTCCAAATTTTTTGCCTAACCAACTGCAGAACGTTCTTAGGTTGTTTGCAAAAACAACACGTAAAAGTATTGCCAGGAATCGTATCCGCGAGGCCCAGGCTGATACTATAGTATACTACTAACTTGACTAATTTCTTTTTTATATCCTTCATCAAAAATGGAAAGGGTATACATACATATATATCTGTGTCTTTTTACCATAACATCTTAAGTGTAAGAAATGTGTTTGGAGATATTAACGATTTAATGTAAAATATTTTGTGTTGATACTCTAGAAAGTTAAAAAATAAACCGTGATAACTTTTTCGAAAATTGGTGTATTTCATAACGGATTGGACCCAAATGTGGATTGTAACAAAATGAACCAGAATATAGCATTAACTCGATTTTGACTTAACTCGACTCAAGATGTTATGATAAAACGGCAGAGATATGTTGTCATTTCCAGAATATTAATTTGCGACCCCATAAAGTATATATGTATATTCTGGGCCCTTATAGATAGGAAAGTCGAATTATCGATGTCCGTCCGTCCGTCTGTCTGTACGTTAAATCGTTTTTCTGAAGCCCCCAGAAAATTTACAGACTTCGGATTTGGACTATTATATGATTATTTGTCTCAAATAGATTGGTATTGAAAATCAGCATATTACAAAAAAAAACCGCACTTGCCATTAAATTTGAGTTCATGGCTATTGGCGAAGGATATATAAGATTCTTCATAACCGAATATAACACTTTTACTTGCTCTTACTCTGCCGATCTGACCGATCTGGACGAAAAAAGTCACTTAAGCTGATTTGCAATTCTCTAAAACTATTTATCATATATTTATAATATACATATACATATATCAGATAAAATTTTTCCAAATCGCTCCACAAAAAAATTGCAGCTCTGAGGGAATAAAAATATAAGAAAACAAAAGCGAATTGATAAATCATGTCATTTAAAAAGACGAACTCTCAAATCAAAATTGTTACCTCCCTAGTACATATATTTTTAAAAATTTCGTTGTGTCGCCTCTGCTGCTAATACTGCTAACGCCTTTATTGTTGTTATTGTAGTATTTTTTCTTTTTAGTATAAATGTTGTTCTTCGAGTTCATTTCAACAGTGTGTAAAAAAGTATTTGTTAAATGATCACTAGTTTTTTTTTTGTTGTTGCTGTCGTAGTTGTTGTTGTTTTTGTCGTATTGGGTCAATGATCGCCAGCACAATTTAATGCGATGAGACGACAATGACGACGTCAATGTGCTTTGAGGAGGTTGAATGTTTGTAGTTGTTATTGTTGTTGCATATTTATGTTTGATAGATGCAAATTAGTGTTACCAGTCTCATAATAATTTGTGAATTTTGTTGGAGTCATTTAAATGGCCACCGAATATATTACAATATAAAAATTAACTTTGGACTGTCTAATGTATTATTCCAGAATAACCACGTACATATGTCTTAAAATCATGCATATTTTTGTCGGTATGTGCTAGGGAGATGCCAATAGGGACTGGTTTTGAAAAATACCGGTACTCGGAATTTAGGAATAGAGTAAAAAATCCGAATAATATAATTGAAAATGATGCATGTATTTGTAATTGAAAATAATTATTGTTATTAAAAAATTCAGATAAAAACTTCTTTATTTTAATAACACAACGCAACAATTTTGAACTTTTTGAAAGTTTCGGAAATAAAAATAGATAATTCTTATATATTTTCTTCTGCTGAATTCAGAAATCTTCTTAAAAATTTCCGATTAGCTGTAGTCTTAAAGATAAAGTGACTTTAATATATTCATATATTACACCATTTTTTTATTCTTCGCATCATATATCCAGACCGATTCTCAAAATCATAAAATGACATGGATTATTTATCTACACAAAAATGCCTTTCTTTTGAGTGTAATTTCGCAGAGCTGAGTGCCAGGATATCTTGCTAGTGTTGCAAGGATGCTGGAAATTATGTGTTTTTACTTTAGCCCTAAAAATTTTTGAACTTAAAAACAAATGATTCTTTCAGTGGTAAGCACAAATACATAGATAGATATTCCAATGAACAAGTTTTTGCATATTACGAGCTATGGGCCTCTGAAGTTTTCATATGAAAAAGATTATACGTTATATTTTCTAAACTATGCAATCAATATTGGTATTATTTGAGAATATGTATCCTTCAAAAGGGTTCTAAAATAATTTAAAATTTCGAAAAATTTTTCAGACAACGATATCTCGAAAATGGCAGGATAAATACATATATCAAAAAATTTTAGTAGGACTTTTCGTTTTATTTCATCGAGATCTATAAAAAACCATCGAAATTAAAAAAAAGTTATGAAAAAATGCAAACTTCAAACGTTGATATCTCGAAAATGAAGTGAGGTATCGAAAAATTTTACGAGGACTCTTCGTCTTATTTCGTCGAGTTGTATAAGCAACTATCATCAGATCGCGGCGCCGTAGAAACCGTAGAATTCCCTAAGGCGCCGCGATCTGACGATGGTTTCTTGTGGAACTTGAAAAAATAAGACGAAAAGACTATTTATGCAAAATTTTCAATATCTCGCTTCGCTTTCGAGGTATTGACGTTTGAAATTAAAATTTTGTATAATTTTTTTTTCATTATATTGGTTGCTTATATAACTCGAGGAAATAAGACGACAAATTTCTGTTTCGCTGAGTAAAGATTTTCTGCCTAGCCATCCTTTGGCCGGGCTTAATGGTTTCCTCCTCTAGACGAATAGCGGCTTCGCTGAAGAATGGTTTTCCGCCGGGAAGACCGTCGGCCGGGCTTAATAATTTTCTGCTATTGGTATGTCGAATAGCGGATTCACTGAAGAATTATTATCTCTTATGTATATTGTACCAGCGTATACTTAAACTAGATAAACCCATTAGAACCGCTGATCACACTGGTCTACAAAAAAACATGTGGAATAAAAAGAGTTGAATGCACTAAACTAAAATCCGTTTTCAGTATTTTTCCTATAACGTTCAGATTTATTTTAATGGACATGACTAACATTTCCACTAGCTATATCAATATATTTCAGCCTAACTCGAGAAATGTATGTTCAATTTGGATCAACAAAACGCTAAAATATGCACAACAAAATTACCTTTGCAGACTAGTGTCATCTAACTTGCGTTTCCTAACTGTCACCCTTCATAGTAGAGTAACGTAAACAAACTTTTTAAGTGTGGATTTTGACTTAGGACCTGATCCATGATTTACTAACCCATTATTAATTTTTTTCAACTCCACCTTCTCTCCTCATTAAATTCTTAATAATACATTTTACTTAACTTTTAATTTCTTACCTTTTTTTTGATTTTTCGCTTTTTATAGTTGTTGTTTCTGTTTCAGACAACGGAAAGAACAACAACATCAACAAAGCATAACAAATTGATCGTTTATACTTCAACGACCCTTTTCTTTCTTATAATCATTCACATTGAAAATACTGTTTTCGGTAGAAGAATAATAAAAAGAAAAAGGTTCAGTAACACTTAAATCATCACCATTTTAAAGATGATGATGATGGTGATTATTGCAGCGGTAGAACCAACACTAACGCTGCAGCAGCTTATAAGAATGGCATTATAAAGAAAATTCAACTGAACATTTTTTTAATCATCTGGTTGTTAAAAACTATGTACAAATATCTGATTTCCATAAAACGCATCACTTTGAGAAAAAAAATCGCGAGGTATATTTTGAATTAGCCCTGGAACCCTACCTAAGAGTGCTCAGGCACCCAGGCTACAAGTGCAAAACGCATATCTGCGGAGACCATCAAATCAAAAGTTGTGCCTAATGCGTCTAAAGCAGTGGTGGCCAAACATACACTATCTTATTCTTTGTTTGTGTAATTGCTTCGCGGCTAAATATATTGGCTGTGAGAATCACACACAGTGTACGTGTGTGTGTTGATGGTAAAAAACAGCCTATACACGAGAGCATAGGAAAATGAGAGAACCACTGGCATATTATTTTTCTTTCTTTAAAGTTCATTTAGAATCTTTATAAATATTTCTCCAAATATTACTCATGAAAGCTCGGGAGTACTCTGGGTACACTGAAAATAGTCCATGCAACATTTTACGAACAAAGTTTCTGGTCAAGCGAACTAAAAATTTGTTTTATTTACTTACATCTGAAAAATATGTCAATTTATAAGAAATAATTTTGATAAATTTTTTTATAGGTATCAAATATATTTTTAACAAGGAAAAATGTTTACGAAAGGTTTCCGTTACTTTCGTAAATAAAAAAAGAATATACGACAGTTTCGGATATTCTACGAAAAAAGTAATTACGAAAGTTTTTTTTCGTAAACTGTTGCATGGTTTTTTTTCAGTGTAGAAAGTGGCTCAATGGGTATAGTACTTGCGTTGAAATATGAAGATTGCGACTACGTGCCCCGGTTGAGCCAAATTTTTTTTTTCGTATATTTTACGAAAAAATTTCTAAATATTTCGTAATGTCCGAGCGTTTTCGTGCATATGGTGCATGAATTTTTTTCTTTTCGGTGTAGGTACATAAAATATAAAAAAATATTAAATTTCTCTTTTAATCAATGTACTCTTTCAAGCCTCTACTAGCCAATTTATATTGAAACTTCATGCCAGCATGTATCGCCGTAGTGCACATACTTTTACTTACTCGTACCAAAGGCAACATAATAACATTTACACGTTCTTAAATGTCAATGCACTTGTTTCATTTAGCTGCTAGTGCAGCTACTGCGACTGCACTACCACCACAACCAACAACAACCACAACAACGTCTGAAGCCCTCGTTGCTTGGTTGTAGTACAAAGCGAGTAGTTTTCCTGCTTCATCAATCCTTTTTTCTTAATTTCTTTTCTTTCTTTTTTCATTAATTGCAAAACAAGAAAAACAACAACAATAATAAATGTTTACTAAGAATGTGGATACGAATTACAGCAACAACAGCATTTTTAAAAACAAATTCAGGCGTATGAGTGTGTTTTTGTTGCACTAATAAATTGTACGATTGTGACCCTTCTACTCTCTCCGGTTGCCCGTCTGATCAAAAGTATTCCCAGGAAACATTTTTTGCCGACATATCTAGCGTTAGAAAAATTCAGATGTTAGAAAACATTCAAGCGAATTGTCTAAAATTCCATCAGACATTTAGCATTTATTTAATATATAGTTTTAATTTGTTTTTTCATTGCAAATATATATTTTAACAAGAACAAATTTTTACGAAATTTTTCCGTTACTTTCGTAAAATGATAATATTATTTATTGCCTAAACTTTTTTTTCGTAATATGTGCGAAAGTTTCGTATACTCTACGAAAAAAACTAAGTACGGAAGTTTTTTTTTCTTAAAATGTTTCATGGATTACACTATACAACCATTTCAAACTTTTTTCAAAATTACGGGATTCTGTAAACCGATTCTAGTAGAGGAGACTAAAAAAGAAAAGAATATACGTGTGTCGGCGTTTTGCAATATTACATCGGAATTTTATTTTAGGGGTGGGGTTAAATTTTCACCCCTTTTGGCCTGATCGTGCAGCATATCGGTACATGAAACTATTTCTTCTTTACATCTGAGGTGTTGGGTATGTTCAGCCACTTTGTAGAAAATATTAGGGCCAACATTTTTTTGCAACATTTTAACCCTAAAACTTTTCATTTTATGTGTCTTTTTGTATATTTCTTTGAAAAGGGAGGCAAACCCCCTTCAGCGGTACTATTATAGCTGGAAAAAAATCTTCTACAAAAATGTTCCTCGTGGTCTGGTACATAAAAAAGCTGAATACATCTTACACCTTAAACGTAATACTTACAAGATTTTCTACGCCCAGTACGAAATGTGCATAAGTACGAAATTAACCCTTAAACACATTTTAAATTTTGAATGATTTCTAGCGTCCCAGTTAAGTCTGGAGCTTGGGTATGTTCAATGATCTATAGTAAAATTTTATGGCGAATGTGTTTTGTAGAACATTTCAGCCCACTATATCGCCACTGAAGGGGAGTTTTCTTGCCCATTTTTTCAGAAATGTACAAAAAGACTCATAAAGCGAAGAGTTAATGGGCTTAAATGTCCCAGAAAAATGTTTCTCGTTGCGTTTTACATAAAAATGCTAAACACATCTTATACCGTAAACGTAAGACTTACAAAATGTCCTATGCCGAGTAATAATTGTGAATAAGTATGAAGTTAACCCTTAGACATAATTTTAGTTTTCAATAATTTCTGGTATAGAAGTTGAATATGGAACATTCTTGTCTTTGAAGATTTATAGCAAAATTTTATGGCCAACATTTTTGTAGAACATTTTATCCCCGCACTACCCCTTTTTATGGATGTTTTTTACGATTTGTTGGAAAAGAGCCAAAAACGACTGTTATGTGGGGGAGTCAGAGGGTTAATATATTCCACGAAAATATTTGCCCTAATATTTTCTATAAAGTTGCTGAACTTATTCTACACCTCAGATGTAAAGAACACATAGTTTCATGTACCGTTATGCTGCACCATCAGACCAAAAAGGGTAAACTTTAACCCCCCACCCCTAGAATAAAATTCCGATGTGATCTGGCAAAACGCCGACATACGTAGATTTTTTGTTTGTCTCCCCTACTAGAATCGATTTACAGAACCCCGTAATTTTTTTCGTGCTGTACAGTGTAATTTTCAGTGTAGGAAATTCTTCAAAATTCGTCCAGAATTCTCTTAGATATTTCGGCAAAGTTCGTCAACCACTCATATGATTTTGGTACGTTTTCGTACCGACTTCTGCATCTTATACAGACTCTCTGGCCGTCTTTGGACCGAAATCAACAAAAAATGTTCGCTGAGTTTTCACTCCGCTGTGTGTGTGTGTGTGTGTGTGTGTGTAGTTTTCTTCTTTTACTTTTTTTATCATTTATGACAAGTTAATGATACTCTTTTGCTCCATGAATTCCATGACTGAGTTTGGGGAGCAGTTTGTTTTTAATTTAATCAGTCGTTATCAATACGAATGCGTTGAACAGATGTTTTCTTCAAATTTCTTTTCTGGTACTAATTAAAGTTTTTCTTAAGAAGAGAAAGTGTTTAATTGGAAAGTGTCAAATTAAGTTTAGATTTTTATTTTGCGATTAATGCATTTGGTAGTTTGTGTCTGCGTCTGTGTTGGGATAAACAATTTTATTGAGCTCTCATGCACTCAAGAAATTAAAATTTTATTAAAAATCTGATATATATGTGGGTCATTCTCATCTCAAACGCTTTTTTCGTGTCCGTTGAAAGTACAGTAAAATATTTCATAAAATAAACGGGTAAATTTTAAAATGAAAACTGCTTTGACATGATTTAATAGGTTGGAAATAAATGTACATTTTTTTTTGTATAAGACTGCGGAATATAAAAAGTTTAATGCGCTAAACTGAAATCCGTTTTTAGTTTTTTTTTCTGTCACGTACAGATTTAGCGGGCATGACTAATATATCCATTACACTCACGCAAAAATGTATCTTCGCAGAGATGATGTCCTGTCATCAGAGTTCTGACATCAGTGCTATAACAAATGTGATCAATAAAACGAAAACAGTCATCAATCTGATGGCAAATGTCGTCATAGATTTTTGATACAATTTAAGTGTCATCTATGCAGTGACTGGAATGACATCAAGCCAATGCCACTTATTGTATATTATTAAAGTGTAAAGTTATGTATAAAAGAAAAAAGTAAACAATGTTATAACGTTTGTAATTTGTATTTTAATACAAATTTTATTGTTTTATTTTTTATTTTTATGTTTAAACTCATTTTTAAAAATTTTAAAGATCTGACACTGCATTGATGTACACTCATCATGAGTACTATGACAGAGCGCTACAAGTCTTTTTAAAAACTCGGCCAGTACAAAATACATACATGCACAGACGCAACATTGGAGCACACTAGAGTATGACACCTTTTCATGATATTGATGACACTTAAATCATCATATGTATGTCGCATCAAAGATGTTTATGTCGACATTGTGCTGTCGATGTTTATTTCGCTGGCGCGTGGCTGAAATTGGAGAGATGTCAGCTTATAAATATGCGATGAATTAAGTAGCCTCGAATTGAGGCGAACATTAGAAGAAAAAATAAAATAACAAAAAGTAAAATGAAATAGAAAAAAATAAAGCTAAAAAACTTAATAATATCCAAAGAAATTTAATTATTTTTGGCTTGAGTTCGGTTTTAATTTAATTTTTCAATTAAATTATATATTTTATTTAGAGATAAATTTGAAGCAAATAGACAAAGAAAATTTTGACTACACGGAGGATTGAACTGACGTTTCATCAGGGCTCTTTACCGCTTAGACCACTCGACCAAAGTCGGTAGTTTGCAGTCAAGAATTGAATATCATCTACTTTTAATCAATTCATACTGTCAGTCTTAGAGCTGTATTTCATTTGATAGTTATTGATATTCACTTTTTTATTTTGTGTTGTGTTAAGTTTCTTTTTAAGACAAAAGAAAAATGTGAATATCAATAACTATCAAATGAAATACAGCTCTAAGGTCCATTATTACAACTTGGCAATAGCTAAAAGCAGGCTTTTGTCGGACGGATAAATAGTTTATCATTATTACAAATTTACTTTAACCTACCAGGTAGGATGCACCTGACTTTAACTTATCGCTCACTTTCATTTAAAGTATAGTTTTAATAAAGGTAAACCTTTTATTCGTCCGACAAAATCCTGCCTTTAGCTATTGCCTAGTTGTAATAATGGTCCTAAGACTGACAGTATGAATTGATTAAAAGTAGATGATATTCAACTCTTGACTGCAAACCACCGACTTTGGTCGAGTGGTCTAAGCGGTAAAGAGCTCTGATGAGATTAGCGGGAGCTATCGAAGTGTCAGTTCAACCCTCCGCGCATTCAAAATTTTCTTTGTCTACTTGCTTCAAATTTATCTCTAAATAAAAAATATAATTTAATTGAAAAATTCAATTAAAACCGAATTCAAGTCAAAAATAATTAAATTTCTTTGGATATAAACTCATACAGTTCGACTAAACTCACAACTTAAAATTAATAATGTATAATTATTTTATTCATTCCATTGATGGCAAGATGACCAGCTGATGTAAAAGTTGTACCTCAAAATGATGAAAAGTGTCATGGGGTCAAAGACGAAGATACTTGACATAGCACTGATGTCAAATTACATCAGCGTTATTACGGTTTTTCTGTCAGTGTAGCTAGCATGCAGGCTATCTATCTAACCTAACCTAAAAATGTTCAAATGTAACTTCTTTTGGCTGTCCTGAAAAAAAAATAGTTTCAGACTCACGCAGTTTTTCATAAAGCAACAGATGTACATTAATATCGTTACCTTATTATAAAAATGCCTTAACTTTTTTTCCATATTTCGATAGATGAGCCCCAAATCTATCGAAATATGCAAAAAAATCGATTTGATAAAAGAAATGAGTTAGGGCCTTTAAGGTAACGATATGTATATGTATTAGGGATGGGCAAAAAATTTCGATATATCGATATTTTCTTAAAAATATATCGATATATATCGTCTATATTTTTAATTAATGAAATTCGATATTTTTTTAGCTTTGGTTTTGTTTTTCGTACAATTTTTAAAAACATTTCGGCACAATATTTTGTGTTATTTATAATATTTTGTCTATTCGAAAAATGATCATTCTTTTAATATATTTTTGTTGATGTATGTATGTATGTACCATGAAATATTTGTGGAACAGTAAGGATCTTGGAAATTAACTCTTTCCCTCTTAATTATTTATAAGAAAGGTACTTTTTTTGTTTTATTTTTAAAACAAATTTTGGGACTACGTATGAATTATGATTGTTGAAAAATATGGATATATCGATATTTTTTATTCGATATATATCGATGCCGATCGATATTTAAAAAATTATCGATATATATCGATATATTTTTTCACTTGCCCATCCCTAATATGTATATAAAATGAAGAAGTTCTCAAAAACATAATTTTCTCTTTTTGTACAAATAAAATTAAGTTGATTCAAAAGAAAAATAAATGAAAAAGTCTATTTTATTTCCATGCATATTAGTTTTGTTAGTAATCTGTCCAAGAAATTAAATCACAAATTGAAAACTAGGTTCAAAGTACAATTGAGTTCAACCAAACTTGAGCTAATAAGAGACCTCATTATCATTCATAAATATTAAAAATTATCAATAACTTAATTAGTTTGTTAGTGGAGTTCAACATCTGCTGGTAGCAAAACGACTACAAAACAATTTTATTAAAAGTAAAAAAAGAATAATTCTCGTACATTGCACTAACGGTACATTGACCCCACACTATGAACTAACTATACTGAAATTCATAAAATCTTTCCCCAATTACATACATACTTTGTTTTTCTTGCCTTTCTCATTCATATAATTAGAACTCAATTATAGAACACTTTGCAAACAAAGCTGCCAGATATAGTTTTTTTTTCGAATACAATTTTCATAAAAAAATTTTTTTTCGGATTAGCAAATATATACATACTATATGTATTGCTGAGTTATTTTCCGATTTGAAATGTTTCATAGGGTTTTTTAAACACCACAAGAACTCTACACGGCTTAATCGGCCACTTTAAAAACTTCTCAATAAGTAATGTAAGAGAAAAATTCTTTTTGGCGCTCCCAAAAGTATGCACAAAATTTTTTAATATAATCCAAGCAATCAAGTCATCTAAAACTTTTTTTAAAGAAATCAGTAAAAAAAATAAACAATCAAATTGTCTAGCTAATTAATATGTAAGACGGTTTTTTGTTATGCCTTTTACGCTCACATTATTCAACCGATTTCGATGAAAAATATACAATATCAAAGGTATTTATTTGCAGATGTGCACAATTTAATTTAAGTTCAGTATTTTGGGAGCTATAAGCATCCATCCGAACGTGCGTACCTAGATTAGATGTGCATTTTCTAAGAGTATAAAAATATGATCCCTATAATTTTCTAAATACCATTAACAATAAAATAACCCCCCAAGACGCAAACTAAAATTTTGATACCCTTCAACAACGAAAACTCCCCAGAAAAGGGTTTAAAACTTCACTCAAACATCTGACAGCCCGTTTTATTTTGTGGTGTCAAACAACTACTAATAATAAAACCACTACTAATGCAACTTGCTCACATTTACATATTGAAACATACATATAATGAATGCACTTTAGTTTGGTTTAGTTTAAGTTTTTCGTATTCCTTTTTTATTTATTCTTTTTATTCATTTTTTTATATGTATTTTTATTCAGAGGAATTATGTCAAACAACCACAAATTTAAACCATCTCCACCGCACAAGAATGACCTGGTTTTCGAAAAATTAAAATAGACATATAGAATATACATAGTATGCAGACACAAATACAGTTACAAGCACACACAGATATTATTGCATTAACGAGTTTGTATGTACCACAAACAAGTTAAAAGTTTGTAATTGTTCTTGCGGTGGCTGTTGCAAGCGTTATGTCGACTTTAATGCACCCAACCAGTTTGTTGCAGTAGGAAAAATGCATTCATTCGTATATGCATGAGTCAGGGATGATAAAGTTGATACAAATGTACTTTTTTTTTGGTACAATTCAAACTTAAAAAGTACAATGGTACCCGCGTGACTCATTTGGTACTTTTTAAGAAAAAGTACTTTTAATACGTACGATTGTGTCGTCCGTAGGCTATACTGGCAATAATAAAGAGCTATATTATGTTACGAAATTCAATTAAAAATATTGTGTGTTTTATATAAAATTACTCAGCCCCTTCCCCACAAAAAAAAACAAATGGTTAACCTGGATCTGCAACTGTCCGTCCAATTTGCCACTTTTTCGACTGCTTGGATACTATTTTGCTACTTTTACAAAATGAACCCAAATGTGATAGTTTTCGTAATTCCTGTTACTTTTTAGGGTTCCGTGCCCCAAAAGTGTAAAGGAACCCTATTGTTTTCGCTACGATGTCCCTCTATCTGTCTGTCCGTCTGTCACAGGCTATCTTCTCGAGAACCGTAAGAGCTACGGACCTGAAATTTTCACAGAATATGTAAAACAGCAAATATATAAAAGTTAAAAATTAAAGGGTGTTCTAAAGCAAGCAACGAAAAATGTTGAAATACTAATGTAATATACAGACACTTATATATAGACACTTAAAATTTTCGAAGCTAGTGTTAATTGGTGTAGTCTGTAGAATAGACTACACCAATTAACACTAATATTTAAAACAATAAAAATAAAAGAGTGTTCTATCAGTTAATGTATTTTTGACTATGTAATTTACACAATTTGCTGTATCTTGGAAACCGTAAGAGACAAACTGTTGAAATTTTTTAAAAATGAGAAAACTAAAAAAATCCATAATTACAAAAATGTCAAAACGAAAAATCTCAAAATGAAAAAAGCACCAAAATAAAAAGTCGCTAAAAACGAAAAAAGCACTAAAACCTAAAAAAAATCGCTAAAACTAAAAATATCGCCAGAAAACTAAAAAATAGCCAAAAATAGACAAAATCACCAAAACGGAAAAAGCGTAAAAAACACCAAAACTAAAAAAAAATCGCCAAAAACGGAAAAAACTGCCAAACCGAAAAATTTCCAAAGCGAAAAATTGCCAAAACGAAAAATATGTCAACACAAAAAATAATCGCTAAAAGTAAAAAATCACCAAAAAGCGAAAAAAGCGCCAAAACTTAAAACAAACGCTAAGAATAAAAATATCTTCAAAAAGCGTAGAAAACGTTAAAACTAAAAATACGCTAAAACCATAAAATCGCCAAAACTAAAAAAAGCGGCAAAAAACAAAAAAAGATTGCAAAAAACCACCAAAATGAAAATCGCTAAATCAACAACAAAAAAAAATCGAAATATAAAAAAATAAAATTAAACGAAAAAGCAAAACGAAAAACTGCCAGAATGAAAAAATGGGAAAAAACGAAAATAATAAGGTTTTCCCCTTTTTTACCTGATCATGCAGCATATCGGTACATGCAACTATGTGTTCCTTACATCTGTGGTGTAGGGTATGTTCGACAACTTTGTAGAAAATAATAGGGCAAATATTTTTGTGGAAGATATTAACCCTCTGACTCTCTCAAATAACGGTCACTTTTGGCTCTTTTCTTACAAATCGTAAAAAACACCCCTAAAAAGGGAGTGTAGTGTGGTGGTTATACAAAAATGTTGGCCATAAAATTTTACTATAGATTTTCAAAGACGACTAAGCTCTATACTCAACTTATACACTAGAAATCATTGAAAACTTAAACTATGTTTAAGGGTTAACGTCCCACTTATGCACAATTCGAGCTCGGCTTAGGAAATTTTGAAAGTCTTACGTTTCAGATATAAGATGTGTTCAGTTTTTTTATGTAAAAAAATATTTCGCTGGAACATCTTAACACTCTAACTCTTGGCTTTATGGTCCTTTTTGTACATTTCTGAAAAACTAGGCGAAAAACTCCCCTTCAGCGGCGATATAGTGGGCTGAAATGTTCTACAAAAATATTCGCCATGAAATTCTACTGCAGGTCCTTAAAGAGACCTAAGCTCCAGAGTTAGCTCGGACGCGAGAAATCATTTAAAACTTAATATGTGTTTAAGGGTTAATTTCGTATTTATGCACAATTCGTACTCGGCTTAGAAAATCTTGTAAGCCTTACATTTCAGGTATAAGATGTGTTGAGCTTTTTTATATACAAGACCACGAGAATCATTTTTGTAAAAGATTTTTACCGCTATATCGCCGCTGAAGGGGAGTTTTTTGCCTCTTTTTTTTAATATACAAAAAGACCCATAAAACGAAGAGTTAGAGGGTTAAAATGTTTCAAAAAAATTGTTGCCCTAATATTTCCTACAAAGTTGCTAAACATACCCTACACCTCAGATGCAAATATCACATAGTTTCATGTACCGATATGCTGTACGATCAGGCCAAAAGGGGCGAAACTTTAACACCCCCTAAAATAAAATTCCGTTGTGGGCTTGCAAAACGCCGACACGCGTGTATTTTTTTTTTTTGTCTCCTCTACCAGAATCAGTTTACAGAACCCTGTAATTTTGTTTTTAATAACTGCACTTAAATTTAATTCAAAATCACTTTAATAACTAAAACATAAAAAATTCCTAATTTACCTCCAGAATTTTTTGTCTTAATATGTAAAAAAATCTTCATCATTTGCCTTTTGAATACATTTCCAGTTTTAATATTTTTATTTACCACATAAAATTAAAACCTAAAAACTTTTAAGCTTATCAGAATTTCCAGCACTTCCGATTTTTTTTAGTAAAAGTTTTTAAATTAAAATTCATTAAATACAATAAAGTGGAGCAATAAAAAAAAGTCATTGAGATTGTTTGTATCCCAAAACGTTTTCTTAATCTGCCATGACCATCTCTCATTTACGATTTTAGCGGTTGTGTGGTTCTCCTCTGTGTGTTGATTTGTATTTGTTTTGCTCTAATACAAAATAGTTATGTATTTCTAAAAAGAATATATATATATATAAAGAATATAAATGTGTATCTGATCCACTTCATTCGCTATTAAGTAATTTTATTTGCATACATTTTATGAAATAAATTTGCAAACACAAACAAAATAAAGTAAATTAAAATCTCAGTGTAAATAAGAGGGGAAAAAAGCTAAAAAAAAAAGTCATCTAGATTTAACGTTCACATGGAAAGAGTGGCCAGATGGAGGTGAAGTAAATTGCCATAATTGAAATAGGATGGATACATATTTAAAAAATATTAAAAGTCTTCAACGAACTATCTATTGCTATTCCTTATTTCAATCTTAAAACTAAAAGATCTGGCCACTGTAGCAGTTTATTACACACTTAGAAAATTAAAGGAATACAAGCAAACAAACAAATGAACCATCCAAACAGTTAATGCTCCTAATACTCGTGCTTGTAGTTTAATTTGAAAAGTAGAATATGAATATGAATAAGCTCCAACGCTAACTGCGGTGACCGGCACTTCACTACGAATGAAGTATCTGCTCTAATAGTCAGTATATACAAATATTCAAACATAAATATGCACATACAGACATACTAGCTATGTTTTGTACTTGTTTACGTTCAAACAAAATCTAACAGCAACAACATCACCTAAATATTCAGGTCATTCCTCCCGCTTCAATGGTTTACTTAAATAAAAAATAAATGAAAAAAATATGAAAAAATATCAACAGCAACCAAAACTGACACCGTTTAAAATCGTGATTCTCAAAGTGGTCTAAAAGAAAACCGTGATTCTGAAAGTGGTCCTTGTCGACCACCATGGGGTTTGCCGACGATTTGCAAGGGGCACATTTCAATTGATTAATTCATCGTGATTAACGGCATTCGTTATCAACTGAAATTTTTATAGAAAAATATTTTGGAAAATTTCAATCGAAAATGCATGACTTAAAAGTTTGAGCACCTCTGCTCTACATGACTGACTCTAACCGACGGATACTTAATAATTTTTTTCCCGTTTAGCTTTTGCTATTATGATGTAGTTAATCTAAATAGATTGAGGCAAAGTTGTAAAAGACTTTAAACATTAATTTCAAAATTTTTACCATAAAAATTTAACAAAAACTTGTATTGAATTCTTGCAATATTTTTCAATGCTTCAGTAACGATGCACAGTAGGACCAATCGCAAAAAGTAATGGCAATAACTAAATCTGTATCTTTGTTGTAGAAAAGAGCTTCTGAAATGACGACAATTGGTACAAATCATTGAATATTGTATCCACTGTAACTCGGACATTTTTTTATCCGATCAAAGAAGATTTTATACTACACTAAAAGAACTTTGCTTCATAAAATCAATGCAACAATTCACAATTTCACAAATCCAATGAAAATTTCATTAATATTTCGAAAGAATTTCGTTGGTTGAATTTTTATGAAAAGTTTCATTCAACGGGTAATTTAACAGTCTTTCAAACAAGATATATTTTATTTGAATCGAGCCAGCCGTGGACTATAGATATCGCTTTAATAAGAACTATACATAGAAAAACACATATGTGCCGCTATTTGGAGAATGGCCGATATAAAAACTTATATACATGATTACGATTCCAAGCAGCAGGGGAAAAATTAACATCAACTTAATTTTTCAATGTACACAGCAGAACAGAGTAGCGCCACTCTCGGAAGCCGCTACACTTCTATCGTCAGTGCTCATGTGTAATTTGCTTATCACCACTATCATCAGGTGGCTCTGTTGAATGTGATTTTAATTCTTATATATACAACTTTTTCGTGAAAATTGAATACGAGAATTAACTCGCTTTCACGTTGATATTAAAACTGACTTTCCCAGCGTTGCCATTGGTTTATTTTTCTACATTCACATTTTTCTGATTTTTTTTGTTCTACTTTGTTCTACTACTACAAACCTTTTTTTGGTTTGCTTTTATACTTAAGTATATATGAACATGTAAGCATGTAAAAGGCTCAAGCCAGTAGCTAATTGTTTATTAATATGATTATTTCGAGCGAATTTTCTTGTGAATCTAAATTGATTACTAGGCTAAGGTTCGCAACGTTTAATTCAGAAAGAATTGGGCATGATTGATATTCCAAGGAACAAGGGAAAAATTAACATCAACTTAAATTTTCAACGTGGCGCTACTCTGTTCTGCTGTGTACGTTGAAAAATTAAGTTGTTGTTAATTTTTCCCTTGTTCCGTGGAATATTAATCATGCCCAATTCTTTCTGAACTAATAATCAACTTCAATTGTATACATAATTTTTGTGTTCAGCTCATCCTAATTACCATTAAAAATTTAAATCAAAATTTAAATATTCCACAGAAAATTTGTAAAGCAGTGTTATTGAAACATAAATTATTGAATTAAAAGTTATTCTGATACCCCCGTAGTTTAGTAGATAGTACGCTAGACTATTAAGCGGCAAGTCGCAGGTTCGATTCCTGCCAAGACGCTGGCTGTTTCTGCACAAAAGCCAAAAAAGGATTAAGCAGTACTTGTATTTGTTTGTTTTTAAATTAATGAATAAGAAACTGTTCGAATGAAAAAGCTCAAAAAATAATAAAAAGATTAATGACTAGTTCAATAAAATTGTTCGAATATCAATATACTCGAATAAAAATTGCTCGAATAAAAGCTAATTTTATTATATTATAAAAAGATTGTTTCAGAATAATTACTCAAATTAAATTATTGATATAAAAATTATTGAACTGAAAATTATTCGAATAATATTATTGCATTAAATATTATTCAAATGAAAAAATTCTAAAAAATATTTTCAGAATAAAGCTTATTGAAACAAAAATAAGTTTAAAAAAATTTTTTGAATAACAATATATTCGAATAAAAATTCGACGAATAAAAACTATTCGAATCATAATATTCGAATAAAAATTATTCAGTTAGCATAAGGATTCTCTGGGAAAAACTACTCCAATAAATATAAAATAATTGAAATAAAAATTATTCGGATTAAAATTATTCGAATAAAATGATTGCATTAAAAATTATTCGAATGAAAAATTCAAAAAATATTTTTGAAATAAAGCAAACTGAAGCAAAAATTAGTTCAATAAAATTTTTCGAATAACAATATATTCGAATAAAAATTATTCAATTAACATGAGGATTATAAGGACTATACTTAAGTGCAATAATAGAACTAAGAAAGTTTGGCTTAAGTGGAACGAAAAATCAGAAAAGTTGGCATAGAGAAAAGTAGACCAACGGTGGTAGCACTGTATTTCGTTATGGTAAACATTAATTTAATGACGATCCAATTCTCGTATACAAATGACGATGGGAGTGTGGTGGTTCCTGAAAACAACGTTGTTCTGCAATGTACGTAGAAAATTAAATTGATGTTGTTTATTTCCTTCTTCTTTCTAATATTTATCTGTCTAAGTCTTTCTGAATATAACCTTACGAACCTTAGCATATATAACAAATTTGGATTAAAAAGCAAATGAGCTGTAAAATAACCATATGGATTATTTGAGAAAACTTAGTCGAATAAAATTAATCGAATGAAGAAAATCCAAAAAAAAAATTTTGAAATAAAGCTTATTGATACGAAAATTAGTAAAATTGTTCGAATAACAATATATTCGAATAAAATTTGGACGAGTAAAAATTATTCGAAGAAAAATATCCGAATAAAAATTGAGAAAAGTTACTCAAATAAAATCATTGTAATAAAAAATATTCGAATAAAAAATAAATTTTTGCAATAAAATTTATAGAACCAAAACTTAGTTAATTAAAATTATTCGAATATATTGTATGAAATTCGATACATCAAAAAAAAAGGAAGTGGAACAGAAAGTACAGTAGTAAATGTGGTGGCTGGCTAATGAATTCATTACTTTTCTCTCCTGCTGCCACTTAAAGTACACAACTTCTACGTTGTTTTTTTTTGTATTTTGCATAAATATTTTTTTTAAACCTAAATCTATTTAAGCTGCTTTAATATCAAACAAACAAAAAAATTGTTGACAAAAAAACAACTAAAGTGAAGTGTAGTTTATTAAAAAAATTTAGCACACTTTTTAGCGCCATATATTACCACTACATTCAAATGATCCATCATACATTCACACAAAAACACACACCCATATAAACTTTTTGTAAACATGGAACAACACGGAGGAAGAAGATGAAAAAATATTTGAAAAACTGGGCAGATTAAATTAGAACACTCATTCATACACCCATGTTTTTTTTCCTACATACATGCATATTTATTTGCCCATTGCTGTAATTGTTGGGGAATTGGGGCAAAGTTATTTTTTATTTATTTTTGTTGGAATTATGCAGCATATTGTAAGTGTGTATGCTCATACTGGTTGTATGCTAAAACCATAGTTTGGTATTTGTGTCATGCAATCTGTTTTGAAATCTAAGCAGTTTAGTTTTTTCAATTCGTTTTTTTTTGTTTAAGATTATACTTTGATTTAAATTATAATGGGAGAAATGTTTTATATTTTGCTGAGTTGTGTTAGATGACTGCTTTTAGGAGATTACGAGTCAATTTATAAAAAAAAAAAACTTTTATGTAAGTTTGATAGTGAGTATTTGCGGAGCTAAAAAAAGCTGCAAACTGAAAACTAAAGGATTTCTTTTTATTATAATAATACTTTAATTAATTTTGAATGTGTAATTGCAAATGAAAATAAAAAAATATTTGTAGGTACAAAATTAATCAGAGTTTTGGAATTAAAATTTGTTTGTCTTTTCGTTTAACTTTTCCTTTTTATTGATATTAAAAATTCTATAAAACGATGTGCTTCGCTTAGCCCATTACATATGGTCACTTCCATGAAAATTACAACCACGACTGAAAAAATTAAAACCCTTAAAACTTTGTTTAAGATATAGTAAAGAGGAAAAAACAATCAAATGTTGTTACTACAATTTTTAAATATCAAAAATAACAGCTTAACCTGAATCTCTTTGACTAATTTTAAGACATTACAATAAATTATTTTCGCTTTTCTAGCCACTAAATTCAGTTAATTGTAACATTGCAATTATACTTTAAAATTAATGTTCCAACATCAAAGAACAAGGTTCGCGAGGAAAAATAAAATATAGAGTTCGATTAGCTGTATATTTTTATTTTCTTTGGATGCTATTCTAATGTCACGTACGCAGTGCAAGAACATTATTTTTCTACGTCATTTGAATTTTACCAGTCGCAATTGTTTCAAAATAAAAGTTTAAAGCAAGATATTTGTCGCGAACAAATATTGATCGACATTTTTTCAATTTTGTGAAACAAAAATTTTATAAGCATTTAAAGTTCGTCACGTACGCTATTGTAGTACTGCCAATGCAACTAAATGTAAATGAAAAAAGGGAAATTTTCATCAAATTACAAAAATAAAAAAAAAACATCATCCGTTTTCATATAATGATGGTCAGGATATATATCTGATTCTCGAACTGCGTATTTATTAAGCGAAAAAATTTCAAATTAATTAGTATGTACTACTCTGTAGTACACTAAGGTGTCGCCGTAAACTCAGCGCCCAAGTAAATAGTATGCAGTATGAAATTAATTTGAGTATTGATTGTTTTTATTGATATTATCACCAAATACATATTTCTTATTTGTTTTTAAGTTTTTGTTTACATATATTTACAAAACATATATTTCATTACTTAAGAATAATATAAGAGAAAAATCTGTCACGTACGCTACTAAATTTTTTTCATTATATAGTCAGCTAAAAAAAAAAGAAAAAAATGTTCACAATTCGCAGATTTATATTTTTACATCACTTCCGTTTTATGTCACGTACGCTGTGCCCTTATTTCCCTTGATATTTCGGACAACAGGGTTCCAAGTGTAATAAACTTTTTTCACACTGAATGGAATAATACGACAACATTTTGTTCAGTTACTCCTATTTTTCAAAAGCTATTCCACTTTGTAGGCGTAGAAATGTCACGTACGCTGTGTCCTTATTTCCCTCGATATTTCAGACAATAGGGTTCCAAGTGTAATAAATTTTTTTCACACTTAGTACCTTCTGAATGGAATATAACGACAAAACTTTTTTTTCAGTTACTCCTATTTTTGCAAAAGCTATTATTCCACTTTGTAGGCGTAGAAATGTCACGCACGCCTACATGGAAATGCGCATATACAAAAATGAAATAAAAATACTTGCGTTAAATGAAGTTTCATAGATTTCTTATTACTTTTAAGCTATTTATTTTGTACTTCATAATTTTAATAAAAAAATACATATTAAATATGGCTATAAACAACCCACAGTGAAAAAGAAGCAAAATTTTTTCAAAGAAAACTAGAAATTTGTAAGCAGAAAATGTTCCTTACATCGTTTCTATCCTTCAGCTGCTGTTAACTTTGTTTTAACATCCTAAAAATTATAGAGAAATTATATTTAAAAACTTTTTTTACGTAACACTCAATACATTTTTATACGAATTCAATATTTTTTTCTGAACACATTTATTTTGAATTCAATCAAATTCAGATGTATAATCTTCGATGTATTTTAACATAACCTCCTTAAGTATTCACTAAAAATTGTCAATAATATTGAAAAAAATATGGATAACACTCAATACATTTTTTTTTATACAAACGATGATTGATTGATGAAACGTTTTGCAGTATATCACTATCTAACAAAGTTCACAAAAGTTTTAAATATTTAGAAGTAGAAACCTACGCTGTTATTTTAGTGTATGTTGTTAATGAAATTTTAATAATTAAACTGAGTAATGAAGCGTAACAAAAACTCGTAACGTTCAATAATCATGACTGCGGACACCAACAATTTAAAAAAAAATATTATAATTTCTAACATTTTTTTTTAATAATTAAACTGAGTAATGAAGCGTAACAAAAACTTGTAACGTTCAGTACACATGACTGCGGACACCAACAATTAAAAAAAAAATTATAATTTCTAATATTTTATGTATGAAATAAAAGATCCAAATGCAAATATTCTAAAAACGTCATAAATTTAATATAGTTTTTGAAAAAATTCCTAGTTTCTTAATGTGGAAAATCAACACGATGCATTTCGGACACGCCATTTTGTACGAAGAGGGGAAAAACAGTATTTTTTCGTTTTTAACACATAATGGACAGTCTTACACGAAAACAACTTACGTACATTTATTTACAATTTATTAAATCATGCTAATGCAGTTTTAATTTTCAAATTTACGCGTTTATTTTATGAAATATTTTACAATACACAGAAAAAATTATCACCAAAAAATTTTCAAACAAAAATTTGTCTAAAAATAAATTTAATTTTCAGTAAATGTTCTTTACATAATCAATGAATTGTTTGTTTGACTTTTATTTAATACGCAAACATCAAAAACAACAAGAAAAACTGTCTTAAAAAACAACCCCGATGACGACATACACACAAGTAATAACAACAATAATGATAGCAAAAGCAATGCGATTCTAACAAGCTTGTTTACTGAAGATTTTTGAGCGAATCAATTCGTTAATGTCGTTGCTTTAATTCTCATTCAGTTTTTTAGAGTCTTTAGATAAACATTTAGACTTGAGCACATTCAGCAAAGTGGAATTTTATAAATGCTTAATGGATGATGATGATGATAATGACCCAGACAAAAAGTTTGTTTAATTTATTACAAAAAATGCAGTAAATATTCTTGTTTGCTTAAGTAAACTATTTTGTTTAATATTTGTTAGTATTTGTAGACTAATTGTTTTATAAATTCTGACTAAAATATTGTTTGATATTTTTCAGAAGATCCAGTAAATCTATTTGTTTGATTTAGTAAATTGTTATGTTTACAATTTGTAAATATTTTTAGACAAATTGTTTTTAACATTTAAACAATTTGTTCACTGAAAGCAAAACACGTTTTTTTCAAATGAAATTGTTGAGATATTTTTGTCTATATTTACAAATTTTGTTTGTAGGTCCGTTCCCAAACAAAATATTTACTATTTCATTGAATTCCTTTACAGAAAATGAAATTTAGTCTTTTCTGTGTACTTTCAACTAACACGAAAAAAGCATTTGAAATGAGAATAAACCATAAAAAAATTATAGTTAAATTTATGAGAACTAAATTTTTTATATAAAAATTATTCGAATAAAATTGCTCCAATTTAAAAAATCCGAATAATATAATATATCGCAATAAAAATTATTCGAATAAAATTATTTATGTAAGTGTATTCCTACGGAAGTTTTCGTGTGCGAGCCAGAGCTGCACTTTATTTAATAAATTTAATAATTTAATAAATTTTTTAAAGCAAAAATTTTTCTTAATAAAGTCGCGAATATAAAGATTTCGTTGTTCGACACAACAAAAAAAAAGTCACATAAAAAACTAATGTGAAGCTTAAAATTTGTATATATTCTAATATATATTATCAAACCGAACCCACTGTGCAGTTTAGATCGTAAGACTCATAAAGACTTTAATAAAAACCATTTACTGTTTTTGCTTGGAAAAGTTGCCTCTCTCTCTCTCTCTCCCTCCCAACCATTTCTTTAAACTTTTTAACAATTCTTGTTACCAATAATGACGTCGAAAACAACACCGGCATTTAATAAAAAATAAACAATTTTATCGTTTTACAGTAATTTTATAGATTTTATTCTACAATTCGTTCGTATCAGTAGCACTGGTAGAGTATTCGTAGTAGCCGTAATAGTTGTAGTAGGTCAGTTAAAAATTTGCATTTTTATTTCTTTTCTTGTTTGTTGTTTTATTTAGAAAAAATAATAAAATAAAAATAAATAAAATGCGACTAATTTTGTTTTCTTTATTCTAAATAATATCTACTAAGAAAATATTCTTTCCATTTAAGTGCGGGGGGGAATAACTTCAGTAGTATTTTTAAATGTGTTTAATAGTATTTCAAAAGATTATTTTTCATATTTTTTTATTTATTCAGTTGCTTTTGTGTCTGGTTTTTTATGGCAAATTGTAATTTACATCAGATTGAATTTTATTAAAATTTAAACTAATTCCGCACTATGAATTTTTTACATTTATTTTCTTAAACTTTCAGTTATTCCGTCCCTGTGCCGATTTTTTGTTCTCTTGTAGCATTTTTATAAAACTAAAACTTTTAACGAGTTGATTTAATAAGATGTTATATTTTTTTCATCCAGCTTAGTAATGCTGACTTTAGACGACATGTATTTTACATCTGACTTGTCAAGTTTCCCACTGCAAAAGTGATACATGCCGTGTGAAACATATGAAACATTGTCAGATGACATTTACAGAAGCAAAGTCAGATGAAAAATTTTCAATTAGAGCATGTTCTATTTTCATCTGACAAGGCATCTGACATCAGCTGTATTAAATGGTCAAAAGTGTGGTTTGGCTGAAAAAACATTAAAAAGCAAAGAGCGCTTTATATATTTACGAAAATTGTGCAAAAACTCAGCTGTTGTGAACACTCAGAGGTTATGTCAGATGTAATTGCACATGTACGTGTGAAAGCAAATACTATAAACCGTCTGTAAATTGACAATTTTGACAAACATGCGAAGTTACATATATCTCACACATCTAACAAGCCATATGTAAAAAACATGTCGTCTAAAGTCAGCATAAGCAAGTCCTGTGGTCACGTTTATTTAAACTTGTTTGGCACGTTTAAGAAAAAGGCCATATTAACTAAAGAGTAATAAAGTAAAAAAGGAAAAGGAAAAGAATTGTATTGGAAAACTGTTAAACTTCCTTTGGCACGAGCCGTTAAATGATTGAAGGATCTTTGGATTATAATGAAGATCAATTTAAATTCTTTTTTTCTTTTCTTTTAAATTTAATAGAGACATTTGAAAAATTGGTATGCTGTGGTACATAAAATAAATTTTTAAATTTTAACTTTAAATAACACTGTCCTGCAGAAAAAATATATATGCTAAATTCAAATTCGTTTTCAGCTTCTTTTCTATCACGTACAGATTGTTTTTAGTGGGCATGACTAATATTTCCACTATGTACATCAGTATATTTCACCCTAACTCAAGTAGGATTTGTCCGATTTGAATTCGTACGCCACCAAAAGATTCGGAATAAAAATACCTTTAAGTCACTCTTATATAATTTTTTTTTTCATATTTCTAATTATTTCGGAGTTATTCAGATCTATTAATTTTTAAAAATTTTAGAATTTACCTTTTTTAGGATTCCGTACACCAAAAGTGTAATGGAACCCTATTGTTTTCGATACGCTGTCCGTCTGTCTGTCTGTCCGTCGGTCTGTCACAGGCTGTTTTCTCGGGAACCATAAGAGCTACGGACCTGAAATTTTCACAAAATATGTAAAACTTTTGCCGCTACAACAACAAACATATGACGGTTAAAAATTAAAGCGTGTTCTAAGGCGAGCAAGGAAACATGTTGAAATACTAATGTAATACACAGACACTTATATATACACTTTAAAATTTCCAAGCTAGTGTTAATTAATGTAGTCTGTAGAATAGACTACACCAATTAACACCGATATTTAAAACAATAAAAATTAAAGGGTGTTCTATCAGTTAATGTAATTTTACTATCTAATTTAGACAATATGCTTTATCTTGGAAACCGTAAGACGTAAACTCTTGAAATTCCAAAAATTAAAAAAATATCAAAACGAAAAATCACCAAAATGAAAAAAGCGCTTAAAGGAAAATAGCGCCCAAAATTAAAAAAATCGTTAAAACGAAAAATATCACCAAAACTGAAAATATCGCCTAAAAACTAAAAAAAACGCCAAAAACCGAAACGAAAAAGAGCACAATAAAAACGAAAAAATCGCCAAAAATGAAAAAAATTACCAAAACGAAAAAAAGCGCAGAAATAAAAAAAACGCTAAAACTAAAAAAGAAATCCCCAAAAACCAAACAAATCGTCAAAAAGAAAAAAGGGTCATAACAATAAAAATCGCTTAAACTAAAATATTACAAAAACCCGAAAAAAAATCGCCAAAACCGAAAAAATCGCCAAAACTAAAATAAATCGCTAAAAGAAAAAATATCGTCAAAAAGCGAAAAAACGTTAAAACAAAAAAGGGCCAAAACCAAAAAACGCCAAAACTAAAAAATAGGCAAAAAACAAAAAAGTTTCAAAAAACCAAAAATCTAAAAAAAAACGCAAAAAATCGGCAAAACGAAAAGAAATTGTCATAACCAACAAAAAAATCGCTAAAAAAAATCACCAAAAGCCGAAAAAAATTCCCAAGGGGCTAGTCACATATTACGTAAAGCTTTAGGGGGGGTTAAAGATTTGTTACGGACTATATACTTTATACTGGAAATTTTGTAAAAAGCGTTACGAAGGGGGGAGGGGCGTACAAAACCTCCGAAAACAGCGTTACGTAATATATGAATAGGCCCCAAGACCGAAAAAACGCCAAAAACTGAAAAAATTGCCACAACTGAAATAAATCACTAAAACTAAAAATATTGTCAAAAAGTGAAAAAAAACTGTAAAAAAAAAGCAAAAACTAAAAAATCGCCACAACTAAAAAAAATCGCAAAACCAAAAACATTTAAAAAAACGAAAAATTGCCAGAAAAAACGAAAAAATTACGAAAATTAAAAAAGCGCCAAAACCAAAAACAAGGAAATATACTTAAACACAAAAAAAAACTAAAATTAAACAAAAAGCACAACGAAAAACTGCCAAAATGAAAAAAGGGGCAAAAACGAAAAGGGATATACATATGTGTATTCGTACGGAACCCTTCGTGTGCGAGCCAAAGTCGCACTTTACTTAATTTATTAAGATATAGCGCTTTTAAGTTTCTGGAATCTAAATTCTTATGTTTTAAATATTCTTGTGTTTCGAGAAAGTTTTTGGTTACACCATTGTGAACGACTTTAATAACCTTTCAAATAGTATGTTTCTGAGGTCTGTAACTTAAACACTTTTGGAGATATTGAAAGTTTTTTTAAGTAAAATCAACTTTTATGCATAAATTTTTGGAATTTTGACGACGTCATATCTCCACAACCGAAGAAGTTAGTAATCCAAAATTTGATATCCTTTACTTTAATATATTAAAACGAAAAATCCACACAGAGTTTTGTCAAAATCAAAGATGGTTATGGTTCATGTGACGTAGTTTAACACATTTACTTAATTCTCACTTCTTCTTTGAGAGTTTTTATATAAAGATGCGAGTTTGAAAACTTTTCAAACATGATAGTCAAAGGTATGTATATAGACTTGCAGGGATATAGACTTGCTTCACCTACACAGAAAAAAATAAATTTTATTTTCTGTAATGGATTTCAATGAAATAGTAAATATTTTGCTTAGGAACGGACCTACAAACAAATTTGTAAATACAGACAAAAATATCTCAACAATTTCATTTGAAAAAAAAGTGTTTTGCTTTCAGTGAACAAATTGTTTAAATCTATAAAACAATTTGTCTAAATATATTTACAAATTGTAAACAAAACAATTTACTAAATCAAACAAAAAGATTTATTGGACTTTCTAAAATATATCAAACAATATTTTTTCTAAATTTATAAAACAATTAGTCTAAAAAATACTAAACAAAAACAAATATTAAACAAAATAGTTTACTTAATCAAAAAAAAATATTTAATGGATTTTTTGTAATATATCCAATAAAATTTTTGTCTGGCTCATCATCATCATCATCCATTAAGCATTTATAAAATTTCACCTTGTTAAATGTGTTCAAGTCTGAATGTTCACCTAAAGACTAAAAAAATGAACGAGAATTAACTAGGGATGTAACGAATACCGATACCGATACCGATATATCGGCGATACTTCAGATTTTCCGATACATCGGTATCGGCGATATTTTACTGTCGATACGACGATACTTTTAAAAATTTTTTCAGAGCTTTTTTTTAACAAATAATTTATTTTTGTCCGATTTTACCATGAATTAAACTCACTTCGTTATATTTTAAATCTTATTAATATAAATTTTAAAAATTAATAATATATTATTCTGTTTTTTTGTAAAAAAAACTATTTATTTTTTGTTAATTTTACCATGAATTCAAGTTCAAGTCGTTGTTTTATAAATCTTATTCCAGCAAAAAAAAGATACTCCAAAGAAGTCATGAAAATGTAGAATTCGCGATCTGGAAGTATTTCAAATTTGGATAATTTCTAATTAGTTTTACATATCCTTGCCATTGCAAGAAGTTCTGTTTTTCGATTACTAATTCGGTGGAAGCGATGCTAGGACAAATTTCTTTTTCGGCATTCTATAATGATTTTTCCTCAAGGAAAATGGATAAAAAATTACCAATTTTCACAATTTTTTATGCGAATTTAAACTCAGATCTGTATTTTCATGTACATTTAAGTGAATAAATATAAACTTAGAAGTCTTTTAATAATTAAGGTATAAAGTTATTTAGAAGAATATTAGTTAATTAAAAAAATCGATTTTTTTTAAAAGCATGGCGAGTATTTTTTAAAATTATAAAGGAATTAAACATATTTTCTGCATATTTTTAATATAGATTTTTTGGAAGCAAAGAAAATGTAGCTCCTTAAAAATTACTTCCAATGTTTTATCAATTTTAAATATTCTCTCTTTTTTGTATAACAAAAAAATTGCGCTTGAGTTTTGTTAATCTAAACTTGAACTCAATTTCAATATTCGTATCGGTATCGGAATCGGTATCGGCGATATTTATTTTTAAATATCGGTATCGGTATCGGATCGGCAAAACGGCGTATCGTTACATCCCTAGAATTAACGCAACAACATTAACGAATTGATTCACTCAAATATCTTCAATAAACAAACTTGGTACAATCGCATTCCTTTTGCTATCATTGTTGTTGTTGTTGTTATTTGTCTGTATATCGTCATCGGGGTTGTTTTTTTACGACACAGTTTTTCTTGTTGTTTTTTGGTGTTTGCATCCTAAATAAAAGTCAAGCAAACAATGCATTGATTATCTAAAGAACATTTACTGAAAATGAAATTTATTTTTACACAAACTTTTGTTTGAAAATTTTTTGGTGATAGTTTTTTCTGTATACAAAATATAACAATTTATGAAATACATATTACACTTTACTTATTTATACTACGTTTGAATAAGAAGCAATTATAAGCAAGTATTCTTAAAAATAAAAAAACTTAGAAGGTTACTAAATTTAAATTTTTTGCATTTCCACATTGTCTGCTATTTTTAAAAGGTCAGCTTAAAACTTTGACATATAAAATGTCGCAACGGATATTTCACATGATTCATATCCTCATATAAGATCTTTGAAATGAATCTTGACACATAAATTTAAAAGTTTTTACTTTATTACTTTAGTCTAGTTCACCGAAAACACCTTGACGAAAACAAATGTATTGATGAATTGATTTAAAATTCCATTTACTCAGTTCACATCTTGTTAAGTTTTCATTTAGGTCAAATGTTTTTATGTAATTTTTTTTTTCATTCACTCCATCTTCTTAGCACTACATTTAAAGATGGGTAATATTAGTTGTACACTAAATTGATACTGAGAGAAGATTAAATTTGAGAGGAGATTAAATTTGAGAGAAGATTAAATGTGTTGAGTGCATTAAAGCTTACTTTTTCTATATGTAAAATGTCTTTTTTTAATCAAGTTCAATTAAAAATTACACCATGCAACAAGAAAAATGCCAAGGAGTACCAATATATTTTTTTGATGTGTTATGGTACCCTAGCTATAAAAACAGTCGAAATTTTAAATTCTATACTTTATATTTTATTAATTTTTATTTTATCATAACTTATAAAGGAGTTGTCCGAATTTGTTACAAAAACCACTAAAAAACTTTAAATAAAATTACCTTTAAGCCGTTTTAATATTATTTTTTTATATACTCAATGGTTTCGAAATTATTCAGACCACAATGATGAAATATATATTTTTTTATGCAAAATGGAAATATTTTTATTTTTTTTTAATTTATAAAAAAAAGTCGAAAATTACAAAATGTTACAATTTTTATTCACTGACCATAAAGCTTTGTTTCACGAAAATCTATTGATAAATATTGGCTTTATTCACAATAAATTGAAATTAGCTGATTTTTGCAAAAAATTTAATTTTGGAGACGCTGCTCCTCCGACTTTATCATAACATGGAAAAGGGTTGTCTGTCCAATTTTATTACAAAATTACAAAAAACTGGAAAAAAACTACCTTTTAGCTGCTTAAATACTATTTTTTACAAACTCTATAGTTTCGGGGGAGTTAAAATTTCTCCCCTTTTGCACATAGTTATACTAACTCGGCATAGTATATCTTGTAGGCCTTACACATAACGTATAAAATGTGTTGACCACTTTTATGTAGTAAAACATCATGGTTAACAATTTTGTAGAATATTTTAGCACTCTAGCTCTTTGGTATATGGGTCGTTTTTGGCCCCTAAATAAATAAGGGGCAATAGCTCCCCTTCAGAGGCGATATAGCGGGCTTAATTATTCTACAAAAATTTTCCTTATGGTGTTTTACAAAAAAGTGTTGAA
Organism: Panzeria rudis; assembly: GCA_956483635.1. Classification (NCBI taxonomy): domain Eukaryota; kingdom Metazoa; phylum Arthropoda; class Insecta; order Diptera; family Tachinidae; genus Panzeria; species Panzeria rudis. The sequence continues at coordinate 174,159,513 of OY101448.1, forward strand.
CACATTTTACACCTTAAAAGTAAGCCCTACAATATATTTTATGCCGATTCAGTATAACTATGTGCAAAAGTGGATGTGGTGGGGGAAATTTAACTCCCCCTAAATAAATCCTAGATGTAAACTTTCTAAACGCTGATACACTTATATATTTTTGGTGACCTCTACCAGAATCAGTTGTTAGAACCTTGTTATTTAAAAAAAATTGATTTTGTTGTGCAGTGTAAATATTTGCAATTTTGGCACAAGTTAGCTGACTTCAACCTATTACGAATAAAATCAATATTTATCCATTGATTTTCATGAAATAAAGCTTATTTTATTTGTAGTAACTGTGGCTTTATGATCAGTTAATAAAAATTATGTTTTTGCTATTTTAGGTTTTTTGTAATTAAAAAAATAATAAAAACTTTCCAATTTTCCATAAAAAATATATACATTTTTCATCATTCTGGTCTGAATAATTCCGAAACCATTGAGTATATAAAAAATAATGTTAGAACGACTTAAGGATAATTTTATTCCAAGTTTTTTAGTTGTTTTTGTAATTAACATTTACTACCCCTTCCCTAGTTATGATGAAATCGGTGTAGCAGCCCTTTGAAAATCTCAAATTTTAGCAGGAAATTAAAATAAATAAGTAAAGTGCGACTTTGGCTCAAACACGAAGGGTTCCGTACGAATACACATATGCATATCACTTTTCGTTTTTGCCCCTTCTTTAATTTTGGCAGTTTTTTCGTTGTGCTTTTTTTGTTTAATTTGCTTGTTTGGTTAATTGGTTTTTTTATTTTTTAAGTATTTTTCGTTGTCTTTAGCGACTTTTTGGTTTTGGCGCTTTTTTAATTTTCGTGATTTGTTTGGTTTTTTCTGGCGATTTTTCGTTTTTTGCCGATTTTTTTAGTTTTGGCGATTTTTTAGTTTTGGCGTTTTTAAATTTTTTCCCCTTTTTGACGATATTTTCAGTTTTAGTGACTTATTTTAGTTGCGGCGATTTTTTGTTCAGTTTTGGCGCTTTTTCCGGTTTTAAGTATTTTTTTCGGTTTTTTAGTTTTAGCGACTTTTTTATGGTTATGACACTTTTTTTCGTTTTTTTGACGATTTTTGGTTTTTTGAAGTTTAGTATTTGCGTTTTTTTGGTTTTGGCGTTTTTTTTAACGTTTTTTGACGATATTTTTAGCTTAGGCGATTTATTTTAGTTTTTTTGCTTTTTTCAGTTTTGGCACTTTTTTCTAGTTTTAGCGATTTTTTTTTACACTTTTTTTGCTTTGGCGATTTTTTATTTTTGACGCTTTTTTGTTTGTTTTGCGCTTTTTTTGTTTTGGCGATTTTTTTCACTTTTGGCGACTTTTTTCGTTTTTTGATAATATTTTTAGTTTTAGCGATTTTTTTATGTTGTAGTGTTTTTTTTGGTTTTGACGACTTTTTCGGTTTTTGGCGTTTTTTTAGTTTTTTTTGGCGATCTTTTTAGTTTTGGTATTATTTTGCGTTTTAGCGATTTTTTTTAATTTTGGTGCTGTTTTCCTTTAAGCGGTTTTTTTATTTTGGCGATTTTTCGTTTTTACATTTTTTTAATTTTAGAATTTTTTTAAAGTTTACCTCTTACGGTTTCCAAGATACAGCATATTGTCTAAATTACATAGTAAAATTACATTAACTGATAGAGCACCCTTTAATTTTTATTGTTTTACATATCAGTGTTACTTGGTGTAGTCTACAGACTACACCAATTCACACTAACTTGGAAAATTTAAAGTGTCTATATATAAGTGTTTGTATATTACATTAGTATTTCCTTTACACTTTTGGTGTACGGAACCCTAAAAAAGTATCTATAGAATTTTAAATTTTGAATGTGTTTGTAGTTAGGGGACCAATTCACATCAAAAATATATAGTGTCGATCAAAGGTCATGACAAGTTTCATTTTGTTGCATAGTGTTATTATTCAATCCGAAGAAATTTAATAAAATAACTAAGTTCGTTTTTAGTTTAGTTGTTCACAACAATTGAAAGGACAAAGGAAAAATTGTGGTTGCATAGAAGGTTGAAGCACGGTCGCCTAATCAGAACACTTTCCGCCTAGACTTCACCGCCAATGACGACAGCTTACTGTCAAGTAGTTGCATATCATTTACTTTTAATCAATTCTGCTGAATCAATCCTTTAAGTTGTTTTTCGGCTTTTTCATTTGATTGTTATTGCTATTCACCATTTTCGTTTGTCTCGTTCAATTAAGAATTCTGATGAGGAGACCGTGGTTGGTCTCGAAACATCATGATGTAGGTTCAACCTTCCGTGCAGCCAAAATTTTTTCAGAATATTATTTGCGTACTTATTTACAATTAGTGCCAAAATGTCCCACAAAACCAATTTTTATAAAAAGTTTGATTTTACAACAAATTTGTATTTCATACTTAATATTATCAGTACCGATATGTATGTAGTGTATTTCATTATTCTCCATGACACTACATGACTGTGTATTTTCACAGTGTCTGTGTTTTTCACTTTCCTAGTTTAATTTTTTGTTTTTTTTTTCTTGAATTTCTTTTCAGTTAAATATCAGACATAATGAAAAGTAGGCTATTGAATTTCACTGGATTGTTTCAGATTTTTTTATTCTGTTTTTTTACAAGTTTTCCTTTACTACAAACTACTTTACAATTGCAGCTCTGTATGAGCGATGCTTGTAGCTGTTGTTGCTGTTGCTTCATGTAAAATCATCAACAACATGTGTTTGCTAGTTGTACAGTAAGAGGAAAAGAAAACTCTATTTTATGAATTTTTACACTTGTCGCTTCAGTTACGTCAATCATTTTAAAAGGGAGATATAAAATGATTCTTTGTTATAATTTTTTAACATACACACATATTCGTACATCTGCATGTTGACTTATTGGGTTTATAGTACACTTTAATTATTTTGTACACTTTATTAATTGGGGCGAAATTAAAAGTACTTAATGGAAGAGTACTTACTAATAGTATGCTTACTATATACTTATAAAACGGAAAGTACTAATATTTGCATATTAAGAAAATTGAAATGATTTCTGAGTATATTAGTGGAGATAATAAGAATTTAATTACACTATGCAACACATTTTACTTTGTTTATCACACCTGATAACCACTATATTTTCTCTTTAGTTAGTTATGTTTTGTGTCCTTGCTAAGTGGTATGTGGTTTAGATAAGTGGTTTGTGACTTAACTAAGTTGTTCGTGGCCATGTTGGCTGAAGGTGTCTCTGCTAACTATTAACAATAAGAATCATCTTAGTATTTTCTAAATATGACAGTTGGTTTAGCTGCTGACAACTTTTGAAGAGTCTCCCTCTGATCATCTGGAAGTCCAAATTCAGGCGCAGAACCAGCTTTTAATCTCTAAACGAAACACCATTTTGTAAAATAGAAATGAGGTATATTTTAACCGTTTGTGGGGAGGGGGATTGATATTATTAAGGTAGCTGGAATTGTTTTTTTAAATAACTTTTTTTGGCGGGAGTTATGGCTCCTCCGGGTTCGCTGTCGAAGGGGAAAGTTCGAAAGAGGGGCAACGACGACGGTACGTCGAATATGGTGAACTCTGAGGCTGTGAGGCCACCTGCTGCCATTAAGAAAGTTTGGCAAAGTGACACGGATAGCATCGTTGATAAGAGTTAGAGGAGATGCGTTCTAAGCCATCGTCGCCTAAGATAAATCGCGTTGCTGCTGCCGAGCATGCTGTTTGTTCAGATTTAGCTGGTGAGGCTACTACTGGTGGTGCTTTAGTTTCTGATGCTTCAACTTTTGTTGTTGTTTCTGATCCTGCTGTTGTTTAGTGCTGTTGGTAGCTCTGCTGGTGCCAGTACGCCTGATAATGTTATGGCTGAGGAGGTGTTGAATTACATCGATGCTACCGACAGTGCAGTAGCCTCTGGTAGGAGGAATAACCGGGAGAATAAAAAGGTGGCTGCTAGTTTCGGTGGCTTTAAAGATGGTGGTGATTCCTTAATAGAGTTGGAAAGGGTCACTGGTTCACTGATGGAGGTGTTGCTAGTTGATGGACAAGATAGAGGTTCTCTTAATGAAGCTCATGACTGAGAATGAGGGTTTAAAGGGAAGGTTGGTAATCTACAGTCCACCGACTAATGTTGCTGTCTTTGAGGCCCAAAATGTTGCACCAGTGGTGATCCCTGCTGTTGCTCCTAGAACGGTTGAGACATGGTCGGTAGTGGTTAAGGGGTGGAGTTTTACTGCTTAATCTGAGGAGGTATTCTATTAACTCCTCAGATGGACATTTCATTTCCTATAATGTCCTGTCCTATCAGGTCACGTCACGTCACGTCGTGTCATGTAATGCCATGTCTTGTCTTTTCTTGTCAGATCAGGTAATTTCACGTCACGTCGTGTCATGTCATGTCACTCACTTTAAAGAGGGTGCTAGACACATCAATATTCAGCTTTAATATACATATGTGTTTGTGTGCGTTTATATACGTAGGGAAATATTGAAGAATATCAAAATGCGTTTGATTTTCATAACAAAAGCACACAAACACATATATTGAAGCGGAATATTGATTCGTCTGGCACCCGCTTAGCTCCAAAACTAAAACCTACAGATGCTGTGAGACGCTAATTTACAAGTCGTTGCCCGCTATAGAGTGGATACAATCACACTGTTGGTTAATAATTTTAGCCTTCTTAGCGCCATTATGATGGTCCGTCGTTTCACATATTTAAAGGCAACTTCTGTATCTTGAAAGCGCACCAAAGACATATTCCTTGTGGTCAAACGATTTCTCAACAAAACCAAGAAGCATGTGAAATGCTGATTTGCCTTTAAAGTAAGCATACTGTTATGTGGTAGCCATTTTGGCTAGAATTTATCTTCATTCCAAGATAAAGATCCATCAGCCGTTCCAGAGCATTAAGAAGAAAGGAGTGCACTCTTATAGGTCTAAGATCTGAAGTTTCGGGTAGCGAGATTTCCCCCCTTAAGGTATGAAAAGCACCGAACGCAACGTATTATATTACAATAAAAAGTTATGATTACAAGATTGAGCAGAGCCACGCCCATACAAAGTAAATATATCGTTTCATCCATTTTCCTAAGATGTAAGAAGCTCATAGAAATACCCAGGAAACATTTTTTTGCCAACATGTCTGAAGTCTGAGACTTTACCAGACAATTAACCGACTTGTCTAAAATTCCCTTAGAGATTTGGCAGAATATCCGGAAATTTCCTGATACGAAGTTTTAGCGGTGGCTTCTGTACATTGTTAGATTTTTATTTTCGTAACAATTCTCGTTTATCCCTTGATAGTTGTCCGAAATTGTGCAGACATGTCGAAAATTCCTTTAGTTTCCCTGAAAGATTCTTCAGGATTCGTACAGATTTCTCTGAAACATTTCGGCAAAATTTTAAAAATTTCCTCATACAAAGAGGTCCGCTTTCTTTCTCATATGATTTTCGTTACCTTTTCCTACCGATTTCGGCATCGGCCCGAAATCGACAAAAGACGTTTGCGCGATATATATGCACACACACATACAATACATATAGTCATCGTGCAAAAAACTTGGAATAGGACGTCAAAACATTAAGATCTGATGAAAAGTCGATTTCCGAAAATCAGGTTGAAATTAATAAACTTCCTACTTTTTAATAGCGGGAGGCTAAAAAAGCTTAAGCTGATCAGCGTCTGATGGATGGCATGGGAATATGATATAGGACTTCAAATCTATTAAAATTTCTGACTCCGACACAATGATGTCAATATTTAAAGGTTTTTATCTACAAAAAACCACCCCAAACTAGAGATTTTTTTTAAACATATTTTGAAATAATCGCTAAATCCGTCAAAAAAATTATTAGTGTATTATTTTTAAAAACAGCATGACTTGTATAATTTGTCTTGCTTTTAAGCGCTGCATAAGTTGGTCGTTGGTAGGTCTGTCTGGCCGTCCGTCCATGCATCCGTCTGCCGGTTAGTTTTATTATCTTTTTTCATCTTTTATTTTTACACTTTGCGAAAGCGAATGGTATTTTTTAAATGCGATGTTGGAGATGACGACGATGACGATATGAACTGTTGATTGTTTTGGTGTTTGATTTAGGCAGTTTGGTTTCGTAAAATCTTTATGTCTGAACGAATGGCAGCAGCAGCATGGTTGATACTGTGTGGTGTTGCGGTCTGGTATGGCTCTTTTTTTCAAATCAATTGAGAATACTGGGTCAATGTCCCAAACTGATAACAAAAATAAAAAAATTAAGAAAAAATACATGAAATTAATAAAAATCTGTTTGTTGTGCGTCTAAATGTTTCAATTTGTTTTAGGGGTTTTTTTGTAGATCAATTTTTTCAAATACTGCTCATAATTAAAATAAACATGATTTTGAAAGCAATTCTTTATTCGTAAAGTATTTTGCAAAAATATCAATTATTGGTCATTTAACTTTGTTGGCAAAATTTTGTAAAAAGAGAAATCAAAATTAAATTAAACAAAAATTAATTTCTTAAGCCAAAAAAAAATACCACAACAATTTTGTTGAATGTTCTCAAAAATTTTTAAGAACAAAAAAAATTTTGTCTTTGTTTGAAATGATTTGGAAAAAATAAGAATTTTTAAAATAAATTCATTAGAATTCTATTACTTTTGGTACGAAATTGTTAAAATTGTCTTGATGCATCCATCGTATGATAATTCTACACTTTTGCACTCATTCACTTAATCACACCCTCCGCCACCTTGTCTGTTGTTGTGATCATTGTACATCTAGACAGTTGTATTTTATGGCAAATGACAGGCGGACAAGTGGATGTATTGACGACAGACAGCTCGATGTTTGAGTTGTTCATTATATAGAATAAACTGTCTCATTTTCAGCCAAATTGGCCCGTCGAGCATGAAGATTTTGCTTCAAAAAAATGTATACATATTGTCAGTGTTTGAAATTTTTAACTTAATTTTTTTCGTTTATTTGTTGTGTTTATTTTTTGTCTGTATTCTTAAAAAATTTTTAAATTTCTTATCTTTTGTGTGTGGGAATTTTGGCTTAAAATTTTTGTGTTTTTTTTTTGTCATGCATTTCAATATTTTTTTACTTAATTTTTTTTCTAATTGAAATTTAAAATTTTATTAAAAACGAGAGCTTCATTTTGCTGTTGTACAAATAATTTATGTAGCGTCTTGCTGTAAAATTTTATAACAAATGGGAAAATTAATTAAAATTGATGGCTTAAGTAGGAAAAAAAATCGCTTAAAGAAACAATTTTTGCCGACATGTCTGACGTACAGAAAAAAGATAAGTTTCGTTTTTGATAACAAAGATCCCAGTATTCAATAATTATTATAACAAAATTATTGATAACAAAATTATTTCAAAAGAAAAAATATATAAATTAAAAAAATGTTAAAATGGCTGGGATACGAAACCGGTAAATGTAAATTTTCTAAACTACGACTTAAAACTCTTAGCAGGCACTTCTGCACATTGTCTTTAGTTTTCCTATAGTTCTTATTTATTTCTTGAGAGTTTTGCGAAATTGTACAGACATGTTGAAAAATCATTTACAATTTCCCTGGACAATTCATCAAAATTCGTACAGAATTTCTTGAACATTTCGGGAAAGTTCTTAGAATTTCGGTACATTTTCGTACCGCCTTTAGCATCTTGTGCAGACTCTCTGATAGGGATGTAACCTCGAGTCGGAAAAATCGATTACTCAATAATCGCTTTTTTTTGTGTAGAGATAAATCGATTTGTGAAAAATCGATTTTAAAAAAATAATCGATTTTTTATACGAAAAATGCTTATTCGATGTATTAGTGAAAATATTTAATTCGAGTGAAAATTACTCAAGATAATAAGTATCAAAAAATAACCAAATGGTCCATTTTCAGATTTTATTAATTCAGATTTGAATTCTTCACATACAAATTTTTAATACTCCTAAAAGACTGCTGTCTAAAGTCTGCTGTTTTTGACAGATTAGGTTTGCTCAAAATGGCCGAACTGCATATTGTTTTTGTATTGTTGTACTTGTTTTAGTGACGAGTCTACCTGGTACTGAATTCGCCTTAACAATTAATTATATATTAATCCATACAGATGGCGCTGATTTTTTTTTTATCGACTTGTTCAGTAAACTTACCAATTTTTTTATCCATCGCACAGATGGCACTATTTACAAAAATCGATTAAAAATGGGTAATTCTTATAATCGATTTATTGAAAATCGATGTTTACCTTCAATAAAAATCGATTACAAAAAATCTACAATGAAAAAGAAATAATCGATTAAAATGGAAATCGATTATTTATTCACTTCCCTACTCTCTGGCCGAAATTCGTAAACAAAATGTTTGCTGGGTTGTTTTAAAGAATTTCAATTTTAAAATCGCTTGGATTTCGATCGATTTGCTTTACTAATAAATTATGTATCAATATTGTTGTAACAAGCAATATATGTTTCTATTTATACGAATTGATCACATGACCGAACATTAATTAATTGAACAAATTAATTAATTGAACAAATAAAATTATCAAAAACGATACATAAAAAATTGTTAGGGGAGAACTTTTAAAAGTTAAATAATTAATCAAATTAAGATTGGAATTTTTAAATTGCTTTCGGCTAAATAGAATTTTTTCTAATACTGAGGCTTAAATTAAAGAGTACAACAAAATCAAAATGTTCCTTTTAGGCAGACTCAGCAGACTCGGTACCAATAAACAATGGAGCAGAATTAAAATATTTTGAAAATATATCAACCATTTTTAAACGGATAAATCTATCAGTATAAAATTTTACATGGACATAGCAGAGGAGTATACCTATTTAACTTAAGAATATAAGCTTCCCATATTACTCAGGAGCGGAGTTATCAAGTCCCAAATTAGGGCATTTCGAGCAAGCTCGAGAGCAAACAAAAATGGTGATGTGGATGCGGATGTGGAAAATGGTTTTGTGGAATATTTTAGCACTAATTTTGAATAAGTACGAAACTAACCCTTGAACACATTTGAAATTTTGACTTACTTCTGTCGTTTAAGTTAAAAGTTCAACTTTGGTATGTTTTTTGGACTTTTAGTCCAATTATATGGCATATATTTCTGTAGGACATATCAGTCCGCTATATTGCTCTTTAAGTAGAGTTTTTGCCCTTCTTTCAAGAAAGGGAGAAAAAAAGAACCATATAGCGAAAAATTAGAGTTGATCCACAATAATATTCCTCGTAGTGTTTGACATGAAACCAAACGTAAACTTTTTTAAAACACCGATATACAAATATATATTTTTTGGTCCCCTCTACTAGAATCAATCATTAGAACCTTGTTACTTTTTTTGTGTGCACAGTACTATTGAGGAAGGCCACTTCTACCCGATAGCCTTATATAAAGTTAAGTAAAAACAAAGATTTATTTGTTGAGGGGTAAGAAATGTCCATATAAATTTCATTAGTGCTTTACCAAATCGTCAGTAGACTTCAACCATAATAAATGAAGTGAAAACTTTAAAAATTCTATAAAACTTTAAAATTCTATCAGTTATCGTTAAGAGGAACTTGCCGTTAAAGTCCACATTAGCTTTTAATCATACACTCTAAAACATTACTTCAAATTTACGATCATGTATTGTCTAAATTTGTGTTGAAAATTTCTCCTTGTCTAAAATTACATCGATTTTGTAGTTATTTTATTAAAGAAAAAACCTTTCAAATTATGTAAACATATGTAGTCCAAGTGGAAAAAATGTAACATAAAGTATAATAAGGCTATGGCTGAATGGTAGATACGTGAGACTATCAGTCAGGAGGTCGCGGTTCAAACCTGCACGCAGCCAATCGCTTTTTTTATAAAAACATTTTGTTCAAAAATAATGCGTGTGTAATTTTAGGTCGATAATAATCGGTAAAGTGTTGCCGACTATTATCGACTTAATTTGCAACAAAAGTGTTTTAGAGTGCACATTAGGGTGGCAATGAAATATTTTTGATTTGTTATTTGCAGCAAAATCAAAACCGATTATTGTAGCATTTGGTATAAAATTCACGTGGTGAAAAATTTAGTCAAATCGGATAGCTTTCAGGAGTGCTTCTACGTTAAAATCTTGTGAAATCTACCAAAATGAATCCAAAAAAAAGGGAAGGTAAAATTTTAAGTTTTCCAAAATTTTCCAATGTTAAACTCAATTTAAATATAGTGATCTTTCATTAAGCGAAGATAAAAATTTTGGCCCGAAGCGAATAACTATAACGTGCGACCTCTAGTGGTCAAAGGTCAAAATTTGTGAAATTTTAAAAAATGAAGCATAATTTCCAAACAATAATCTTTGATTGGGTGGAGGTAAAAATTTGAGCCGAATTGGAGAACCCTAAGGCGTCCTTTTTTTATGCTTCATTTTGGTAAAAATCACAAAATCTTCATTTTAAATTCAATGGGGCACGCCTGGAAATTATCCGATTTGGCTAAAATTTTCACCACTTGAGTTTTATACCAAATGAGTTTGTTTAAATTAACAAATAAATATTTCATTGCCACCCTAGTGCACATATTACGAATTTTTCAAAAAGGGAACTTTTTTCTTTGGGAAATTTGTTATATTAGATAAATTTTATCAAACAAAATTATTTGCTTCAGTTAATTCTATTTTATTACGGCAAAATACCATTAAACTAAAGTTTCCATAGAGGGAAATTTTCGTGAATTTAAAAAATAATTCGCTTAGAAGAAATTGTTCATGTTTTAGGGAAATTTCATTGGTTTACTCAAAGGTTTGCTTAACCCTGCAGAAAAAGTGACTGGTATGTAGTTGGAACTATACTAGTTGCTTTTTGCTTCAGACTAGTTGCCTATCTATCCTTTTTTCATATATCGAACTATCGATTTTAACATTGGGTTGTCATAGGGGACCAACTAGTTCATTTGTATACAGTTATATCCCAGTTGGAATCCTAGTTATTGTAAACTAGTGCGCCAGTTTTTTTATTAAGAGTTTTGTAACTCTTAAGAAAACTTTGGCTCAACCGGGGTACGAACACGCATTCTTCATACTTTAAGGCAAGTACTCTACCCATTGAGCCACATTCTACTTATTTTTTTAATAGCTAACAATTGGTTTTATATAAAATCGTATACCTGAAAATTTTGTCATTTTTTGACTAGTATCGTTACTAGTCTCGATACAACTCGTAATATGATTGTGCTTTTTAGACTAGTACCGTTACTAGTCTCGATACAACTAGTAATGTGATTGTTCCTTTTTTGACCAGTAACGTTACTACTCTTGTTACAACTGGTAATATGACTGTCGTTTTTTGACTACTACCATTACAACTAGTAATATGACTGTCCCAAAGCGTTACTAGTTGTAACTTTAGCTGCTGGGAACATTTAAAATTTTTATTACTAAAAAATTTTATAAATTCTTAAGTATCATCAAATGTTCGAAAGGGAAATTTTTATTTGTTAGGGAAATTTCAGATTCCCCTGTTTTTCTTGTACATAAATGTTTTTTGTTGTAGAAATAATTAAAATTTTAAAAATTTATAGTAAAAGAAAAATTTCCCTTTAAAGGAAATTTTTTATTATATTATTTTTTTCAAAGTTTATTTAAAATTGTAATTTTCCCAAATTTTCTCAAGTATGTAATACAAATTTTTCGCAAAGGGAAATTTTCATTTCTTAGGGAAGTTTTCTGGGTTTTTGTTATTTTTAACCACCGACCGAAAAAGAGGAGTGTTATAAATTTGTAGTATGTATCTGTGTGTGTCTGTATGTTCCCTCGTAGAGCTCCAAAACGTCTTACTTTATCGAGAGTGTTCTTAACTTTGGTTGAAGAAAATCGGTCCATCCGTTTAGAAGTTATCACCTCTTTTCTAGATGTATCCTCTTAAATTTGTGTCTCTGTGGCACCTTAACTCCCAAACAGCTGGATCGATTTTAATTTTTGTTTGAAATGTGACTTGATCTAAAGTCTACTAACCTATATTTTAAAAAAAGTCAGTCCATCCGTTTTGCAGTTATCATCCATTTTCTTCTGGGGTTTTTTAAATTTCCAATTTAATGTTATTAACAAAAAAGCAGATTTACTAATTTTCTACTTGTCTTTTTTTGTCTCTTTTTAGCTGTGCGTTATGGTCGCGTACCAAAACGTTCACGTGAGCTGAATGGCGGTACGCCTTCATCCACAGAGGATCCAAACGCTGTTGTTGTTGTAAATTCGTGTGATTTACGGCGTGTCGGCACACCGGGAACACCGAATACACCACAAACTCCACAAATGTGTTCCATAGCATCATCACCATCTGAATTGAGCGGCTGTAATGCCAACACCAACAATAACAATTCCAACAGTTCGGGTCTGGTAGGGCCCAGTAATGGTGGCGGTGTTGGTGTCGGCGTTGGCATGGGCGGTGTCGGTAATTTGAATGCCCAACAAATGCAAACAGTCCATCATGAGAGCCATCATTTGAATGAGGCAATGATGGGGGGTACTGGTACAGAGCTGTCCGTTTATGATGTGATTATGTGTGTTTCTCAGGCTCATCGCATGAATTGCGCATACACAGAAGAACAGACTAGAGATCTAATGCGTCGCCCTTTAAATGTACCGCCCAATGGTGTAAGTGTTTTTTTTATTTGTTTCATTTTTTATTCGTATCGAGTAATTAATTAATCATTTTTATATTCAGTGGTCAGCATTTTTTTCCCCCTTTAATTGTTTAAGATGATAATGACCAGAATTTATAATATTTATGAATATTTTTCTATTATCATTTTTAATTTTTCTTTATTTCCTCTCATGATCATTTTTATTGACAGTTAATTTCATCGGTGGCGGAGAGTATAGAATTTCAAAAAATTTGGCTTTGGCAACAGTATGCAGCGCGTGTGACACCAAATGTTCAACGCATTGTTGAGTTTGCCAAACGTTTACCTGGTTTCTGTGATTTTACCCAAGATGATCAACTGATACTCATTAAAATGGGATTTTTTGAAACATGGTTGACTCATATAGCCCACATGATCACTGACTCAACATTAACCTTCGATGATGGTACATATTTGACTAGACAACATTTAGAGATCATATATGATGTAAGTGGAAATGGTTAAAAAAATCTTGCTTTGAAGAAATGTTTACTCACAAGTTTCGTTGATCAATATTCTCTCTGCTCTCTCCCTCTCTCTCTCTCTTTCAGACTGACTTTGTGATTTCGTTATTTAACTTTGCGAATACGATCAATGCTTATGGTCTTAGCGATACAGAGATTGGTCTCTACTCTGCCATGGTTTTGCTGGCTTCGGATAGGCCTGGCATTTCCGAAGCGAAAATGATTTCACGAACAAGAGAATGCATTACGGAAGCACTGAGAGTACAAATTGTACGTTCACGTAATGGCACCACACAAGCCCTACAACTAATGCCAGCTCTGGAAGCCAAAATACCAGAACTAAGATCGTTGGGTCTCAAACACAGTGCCCACTGTAATTGGTTGCGTTTAACAAAACCCAGATTGCCACCATTATTTGCCGAACTCTTCGACATTCCTATGGATGATGAAGCGTAAATCTAAAGCCAAGAACAACAGCAAATTATAGAAACGATCATGTGAAACAAAATGGCGGCTTGATTTTTCTTTTCACAAAGAAAAAACAACAAAAAGATAAGACTACTAAAGCAAATATATGCAAAAAACAAACACATTAAATTAATATAATTATAATTAATACAAAAATAAAAAATACAAAAAATATTAGATCAGAAATGTAGCTGAGATGTAGTAGAGAATAGATATCTAAAGAGAAAGGAGACAGGAAGTTGGTTCTTCTGAAGCAAATGAAGAGATGTTTTATCCCCTTTTTATTTGTTTATTATATAAGTTTATTACTTAAGAGAAATATAACGTACACGTCAAAATGTTAAAGTTTATTTACTCTTGTGCTGTTTGAGCAAAAGTTCCCAAATACCACACACTGAAAGATTTTTGCTTCATAAAACCAATGAAACAATTTCATTGGATTTTTCATTAATCCAATGAAAATTTCATTAATATTGTGAAAGAGTTTCATCGTTTGAACGCCAATCTCATAAATCCAACGAAAAGTTTCATCAAATATTGTAAGAGAATTTCGTTGAGAGAGAATTTTAATGAAATTTTCATTAGTTGATTTTTAATGAAACTATTCATTGGATTTATGAAATTTTCATTCAATTAATGAAATTCTTTCAGAATAATAATGAAATTTTTATTGCATTTGTGAAATTGTCATTGGATTAGTGAAAAAATCTAATGAAATCTGCTTCATTGGTTTTTAGTACAGACTCTTTTGTAAAAAAATTTGGTCATAAATTTATTCATAGGCAGCCATTTTACCGGAGGGGAACTTTTTGAACTTAAGGGGTGGCCTTTAAAATGTTATAAGTTTTGTCATAATCGGCTGCATAATGGGAGCATAAACTGATTAACAAGAAACCGTATCGCTTTTCTATTATATACACTCTAAAACACTTTTATTGAAAATTAGGTCGATAATAGTAGGCAACACTTTACTCATTATTATCGACCTAAAATTAGACACGCATTATTTTGGTTAATTTTTTAACAAAATATGTTTACTTAAACAAATAAAAATATAGCGGCGAAGCGGTTGGCTGCCCGCATCATCGAACCGCGACGTCTTGCACTCTAAAACACTTTTGTTGAAAATTAGGTCGATAATGGTAGGCAACACTTTACAGATTATTATCGACCTAAAATTACACACGCATTATTTTTCAACAAAATGTTTTTACTAAAAAGAGCAATTGGCTGCGTGCAGGTTTCAACCGCGACCTCCTGACTGATAGTGTGACGTATCAACCATTCAGCCATAGCCGTATTATACTTTATGTTACATTTCTTCCACTTGGACTAAATGTGTTTAATTTGAAAGGTTTTTTTTTTAATAAAATAACTACAAAATCGATGTAATTTTAGACAAGGAGAAAATTTCAACACAAATTTAGACAATATATGATCCTAAATTTGAAGTAATGTTTTAGAGTGTAGGCATTAAAAACTTTTTCGAATTTAAATATTTTTTGATGTAGCTCGATTTTTGTTTTGTTGTCCATTTCTAAAGATTTCAGTAAAATTCTTATTGTTTAGTGATTTTTTTTTTCATACATACACATGTATATTAGACCGACTCACCTTGTATGGAGAAGAAAAAAAATGCTTTTGTTATTCCTCTCCTATAATAAATTAGTTTATTTTATGACCATTCCCGAAAAATGTTGCGGATCTAGCAGAATAGCATAAGAAGTAGTTCGTTTACCTTATCATTTTGACGCACACTTTATTAAAATAAAAAAATGAAAAACAATTTTGAAAATTAAAATAAAAAAACTAAACAAAAGGGAACATTAACTTAGTTAAAAAATGCGAAGAGAACAAAATTGAACATCACATTTTTATTTAAAATAGTTTACAACAAAATCCTTTTTAAGTTCACACATTTTTTTTCATTTTAAAAATAAACAACAACAGCAAAAACTCAAACACAACAAAATACACACACACACACATACTTACATATATCATCAATGTATAATTTTAAATAAACTTAATAAAAGAAAAACAAACCTAAAAATAAATCATCAAAATATAAAAAGTATTTTAGCTTAAATATTTAAAACAAAAAACATTAATCAAATGCTGTTTACACAACACAGACGTTCGACTTGAGTGAAAAATTTGTATGAAAAGCTCTCAGTTTTTGAAGTGGTTTCCATACAAATTTTTTGCTCAAGTCGATTGTTTGGGTTATATAAACAGCACGCCAACTTACAAACAAATAAAATGCAATGTTGCATTAAAAAACACAACAAAAAAAAACAACTAAGAAAATTTAAACAAGTTCTTAAAACATTTCTAAAATGTTATAAAAATAAAATAATTACAACAACAACAAAAAACCGCAACAAACAAACACACTATCATTATATTCATTTGCAACAACAATTAAACAAAAAACAAAAATTAGGTTCATCACATTTTTTATTGTAATTTCTATTTAATTTTCTTTAATTTTATAATTATTAAAATTTTTTTTTAATTTTTTTTTTATAATGTTATTGCAATATATTTTACTTATTTAAACTTTATAAGCAATACGAGTATATTAAATGTTTTTATTATTAATTTTACAACTATTATTAAATATTTGTATGTTTTTTATATACGAGATACAAAATAATTATTTTATTTTAAAAAGTAATTTTTCTTTCTCTTACTGCAATCATTATGTTAATTTAAAGATTTCTTTTTATATATGAAATTTAACTGAAACTTAAATTTTATTTAAATTCAATTGCAAAAGTTTTAAGTTTTTCTTTTTACTAAAATTTTGTTTAAAAATTTGCAACATCAAAAAGAAAATGAAGAAGATACACATGTAATTTGTAAATAAAATTTTTAATGTTTAATTTTTTTGAAGAAAATATAAAAATCTCTTGTTTTTTATTTCTTTAGCATTTTTTTTTTATATCTATATTTTAAACAGGTCAGTAAATATTTAATTATTAATAATTGAGTTATGAATTTTTTATCGAACTGTATGGTTTTTATCCAAAGTTATTTAATTAGTTTGGCTTAAGTTCATTTGCAATTTAATCTTTCGATCAAATTATTTTTTATTTAAGAAAGAAACTCTAAAGCATGTAAATATTGAACATTGAAAGAAAATTTTTTGGATGTACGGAAGGTTGAACTGACAGCTGTTTCGAGACTACCACAGTCTACTCATCAGAGCCCTTTACCTACACTACTAGCGACAGTAGCAACAATACTGTAGTGAAAATCCTACTAATTTTAGTAAGCTCAGTTAACAGACTGTCGCCATCTCGGGGCGAGTCGCACCTATTAATGAACTTTTTCTAAATGTTCGGAACTTCACTAACTGTCTTTTCTTAGCATTTTCAACTATTTTAAGCTTTTTTCTTTTCGGTGTTACCAGCGTGGAATATCATCGATATTCTCAATGCTGGGATTTTTTTAATGTTAATTTTTCCCAAGTTTTTTTTTTTGGAACAGTACACATTTTTTAGCTAAGTGCCTTTAGAGTTTTAATAATTGAGTTATGAATTTTTAGTCGAACTGTATGGTTTTTATCCAAACTTATTTAATTAGTTTGGCTTAAGTTCATTTTCAATTTAATCTTTCGATCAAATTATTTTTTATTTAAGAAAGAAATATTAAAGCATGTAAATATTGAACATTCATTATTTATTTTTATTTTTAAAAACATTTTCCTTTAATCAGTTTTTAGGATTTTCCCAACCCTGTTCTATTTTATAAGAAGAAACTTTCTGAATTTTTAAATTATATAAATTATTTAGAGCATGAAAAGAAACGGCCAGCCAACCGCACACACCTACTACATATTTCACTAACAAAGTTAATCAAATTAGCAAATTTGAGTGTACAACTTCTCTGACACTTCACTTTATACTTGAGTCGAACTTGTAGCTAGTTTTGGATACAGGGGTGCTGTCAGCTGAACTAGTTAGCGCGTTGACTACAAAACAAATAATGCCTGAGGTCTTGCCCAGTTGGCCACGTCCGTCTTTAAGACATCATCAATGACGGGTGCACGCACGACAATATTAAATCTTCGAAGACAAATCCCCCACTTTCGGCTCTTCTGACAAATCGTAAAAAACACTAAAAAAACAATAAAAATGGTGATTGATGGATTTATTTGTACGTCCCGTTTGAGTGACAAGCACACGACACTCACACATATGCATTGATTGATGTGTTTATTTGATCGTCTCCAGGGCAGGGCACTTAAGACGTTGTCGGTCGGTCATCTTGCCCTTAACAAAGTTGGATTGAGGACCAAATGTAAGGTAATGTCGCTCATCTTGTCCTCCACAGCTTTAATGAAAACAAAATGTGAGACACCGTCGCTGATATTGTCCTCGAAAAAGTTGGATTGAGGACAAAAATGAAGACATTGTCGCTAATCTTGTCCTTGACAATGTTACTGAAGACAAAATGTAAAAAAATTGTCGCTCATATTGTTCTCAACAAAGTTGGATTGAGGACAAAAAGTAAGACATTTTCACTCATCTTATCCTCAACAAAATTAGATTGAGGACAAAAATTAAGACATTGACGCTCATATTGTCCTTGACAGTCCTACTGAAGACAAAATTAAAGACATTGTCGCTCATATTGTCCTCAACAAAGTTAGATTGAGGTCAAAAATGAAGAAATTATCGCTCTTCTTGTCCTACACAATATTGCTGAAGATAAAATGTAAGACATTGTCGCTGATCTTGTCCTCAACAAAATTAGATTGAGGACAAAAACTACAATATTGTCGCCCATTTAGTCCTTCATAATGTTACTGAAGAGAAAATGTATGACATTGTCGCTCATATTATCCTTAACATGTGGTGGATTGAGTACAAAACATACGACATTGTCGCTCATCTTGTCGTCAAAAGCGTTTGATAGAGGATAACCTGCAAGAATTTGTCGCCCAGATTGTGGTGAACGACGATTTCCTTTAAATTTTCGATTAGAAAACCTAATCGACAGAGGACAATTCGTACAAGAATCGTTGGTGACAATGTCGTGCAAGGAAATCTGGCCAACTAGGATGCTATGCCTTCGTCAGTTAGACAATCCAACAATAATTAATACAATGACACGCTAATGCATATCGAGCCCACCCAGTTTTTAGGTTTTGTAATTGACAATTTTAAGGAAATCATCGTTCATTACAATCTGATCCTTCAACTCATTCAATAGTTCAAGATCTGATCAAATCTATATAATTTGGGATTTGATCAAAACTATGTAATTTTAAAGGGGTTCGATCAAAGCTTTATGTCTATCCTGAACTATTGAACGAGTTCGATACAATACTACATCAAACGCATTTAAATTATATGGATTTAATCTAGACTTGGGTCAAACTCGTTCAGTTACTCGTGGTAGGCACAAACTTATGATCGAACCTACACATTGTATAAATGTTCCATTGAGTCAATTGAGCTGGCTACCCTACTTACACCAATAAGGTTCTTCTCCCGCTCCTTTAAGCGGTCGAGTAACTTCAAAATAGACTATTCGTATTACCCCATCCCATTTAGACATTGTTACAAGACCTCGATTAACAAGCATGCTCATTCATGATTTGCCACGTAACCTTAATCTTCGACGAGCTTGGCCTATTGCTGAATGAATATCAACGGCAAATGCAGATGTCATCAGCGTAAGAGTAGATAAGATAAGGGAAGTTTCACAGAGGTCATCAAGAAAAATAGGAAATAGGGTAGATGAAAGAACGAAGCCTGAACTCGTTTGATAATATCCCATCTATAACAAATCGTATATTGTTATCACTGTGAAGTAAAACTCATTCTCTGAAGCTCAACGCTCTAATTTGGGTAGGGCCTTAAAAAAGCTCAATATAAATCGAGAGAAGTTATCACCGACACCAAAAGCAGCAAATTTTAACAAAATTGTCCAATGCCACCCACACTCCAGCAAACGTCTTGGAAATACCTAGAGACATCAGTTTACTTTTTGCCGAAATAGTGTATGGATTGACAGCACTCAACCAAAATGAAGGCCAGTAAGTCATCCATAGAGCGCACCCTTCGGAAGCCATACTGCTCGGTCGCTGAGTAGCCGAATATTTTACAAGAGGAAAAATCACCATACTTTCTATCACCGTGGAAAGCGCAGAACAAATTGCGATTAATTAATTTTCAGGGTTGCTAGGATCTCACTTTTAAGGGTTTTGTGTTAGATGAAAACCCTTTCAACACATCGAAAAGCAATACTTCAAGACTAGCAATACTTCAGGACATCCGCCTTAGAAGACTTATTTATGTTGAGAGCAGTGTTTTTCAACCATTTTCGATATTATTTAATCAAAAGTTTGTATCTAAGCTAAACTATTGAACGAGTTCGACACAAGTCTAGTCTAAAGCGAGCTACTGAAAGAGTTCGACCCGAATCTATATATATTAAACTGCACTATTGCATGACTCATTTGTAGAAGCGGTTGTAGCATGCATTATGATTATATAAAATAATTTGTTTACATAATTTCTTTACGTAAATATTTTAGTCTTGTACACTTTTATATAGACTTTATACTTGGTGCGATCTCGTTCATTAGTTCAGATTAGACAGAAACCTATGATCAAACCCACATAATATGCGTGCGCTTTAGATTTTTCTCAAACTCGTTCAATAGTTCAGCTTAGACACAAACCTTTGATTAATCTCATATATGTATGTAATTTGAAATTGATTTAATCAAAGGTTTGTATCTAGCCGGAACTATTGAACGAGTTCGATACAAGACTACTGTACAAGATCATAGGTTTATGCCTAAGCTAACGTATGACCTTTAAGCAATTAAAAAATGTTTTAATATCTTGATTTTTTATTTATTATTATAAATATGCACATTTTAAAATAAGAATCAGGAGTATTATTATTCAACATTATTAATTATAAACCTCTATTAGTCTTTTTTATTGTCTCCACTGAAAAACCAACTTCCATCCATTAAAAAAAGGCTTTTCAGAATGATTTCCAAACTTACAGCCTTCCATTATCAACGTACACACTAAAGGGTTGTACAAGATGTCGTGAAAGTGTGTTTAATACATTTGTGTTGTTTCAAAAACTTTCACAACTGTGCTCGTCACATGTATTGCAAAGGACTTTTTAAAACAGATTTTTAACTAACTTGTAGGGTGCTAAGATGGTTTCCACACATTTTACAAGTTCAAAAAAGTACTTTCCATTAGCGCTTTATTAGACTGGGGTCGAGCTCGTTCAGTAGCTCGTTTTAAACACAAACCTATGATCAAACCCATTTAAACTAGATGGGTTTGATCGTTGGTTTGTGTCTAAAATGAGCTGATGAACGAGTTCGACCCAAGTGAACGTGTTTGAACCAAATCAAATGTCTTAAAAACACCTTCAGAACATCTTATGCAACCCTTTGTAGACTCGGGTCCAACTCGCTTGAACTCGTTCAGCAGCTCGTTTTAGACAAAAACCTATGATCAAACCCATGTAATTTAAATCGGTTTGATCATAGGTTTGTGTCTAAAACGAGCTGCTGAGCGAGTTCGAACAAGCTCGAACAAAGTCTATCCTCTAGTACACGCAAACATTAAAACTATTACAGAATTATATTTACTTTAAGATAAAAATAAATTTCTTAGATAAATACTAAATTTATTTGTTAAAATAAGAATTTTAATTAGTCAAAATATATTGCAATCAAAGTGATCTAAGTTGTTAGACAAAAAGAAAAAAAATTATAGAACTTTGTTAAAGAATTTAAGTTAGTCGTGGTTTAAGGAAACTTGAAGAATTTAGTGTAAGAGTAAAAAAAAACTTGGATAAATGGTAAAAATATAAGTATGGTTTTCAATAAATCGAAACTTATACTCATGAAGTTTTCTGGTCACAAATTTGGATGTTTTTAGTGGGAAAGACGTAGTGAGGAATACAAACAAAATATATTACTATTTCATTACTCACCCACAAAATAGAAATTGCGACAAGAAAACTTACTTGCCTAGTATGAATTTCAACTAAGCTGCTGATTATTTTGATAAAACAAATATTTCGAGGTTACTGACTGTCTTGGGACGAAATTGCTCAGTTTAGACTAGACTTGTTCGTTATAGACACAAACCTTTTATCAAACGAATTTAAATTACATGAGTGTGATAATTGGTTTGTGTCTAAAATGAGCTACTAAACCAGTTCTCGGACCAAGCCTATTGTGCATATACTACAGTATGAGTTCGATCCAAGTCTAGTTTAGACGCAAGCCTGTAATCAAACATAAATAAATTATACATGTAGGCTTGATCATAGGTTTATTACTAACCTCAACGAGTTTGACTCAACTCTATTAGGAAAAAATAAATAAAGTAAGAACTATTTCTATGGAAGTAATTATTAAGAGTTTCTTTTGTATTTTATTTTTTAAAATGCCAAGATTATTTTAAGTCTCGTTAAAAATTCCAGCACAAGGGGTGAATTGCGGCATTTGCTATAGATTTAGAGTCTATTGAAATAACGATCGATATCAAATGCTGACCGCCGCAACTTTTCCCCAGTTCATTTGGATCAGTATAGCTGGCTTGAATCGAACTCATTTAATAGCCCGTTTTAGATACAAACCAATTAGCCCACGTAATATAAATTAGTTTGATCATAGGTTTGTGTCAAAAATGAGCTACTAAACAAAGTTCGATGCAAGTCTACAGCATGGCGCCATATTTATTTCCAATTCATCCAAGTTTTTTTTTTCTTTTGTTAATTTTATTAATCGAATAATAAAAATTATTTTATCGTACAATCAATTTTGTTGCATTCATTAAAATAATTGGTGCTAACATTTATTATGTAGATTTGAAAATGTAAACAACTAAAACCTTAAAACTTTGTTAAGTTTTAACTTTGAATTCAATTCAAAATTAGCAAAGAAATGTATTAGAATAATTAAGTAACCTGAATTTGTTGTTCTTCTTTTTTTTCAAATAATTTCTTACAAACAAAACTAAAATTAGACATAAAAAGATTATTAAACGAAATAAGAAGAGTAAAATGATTAGAAAGAATTTTTTACATAATATGTACTATTAGAATTAAATAAATGTCTGAGCTAAATTTATAAGATACAGTATTAAGATATGATCAAAAAGATTTTAACATGAAATGAAGGCAGATTAAAGAACCTGGATAAAGATTTGAAAGTTAAATGTTAATATAAAATATGCAAATTTTAATAATTTTGGAATAGACCATATATTTCTTAAGCACTTGGGTCCAACTCGTTCGAACTCGTTCAGCAGCCCGTTTAAGACACGAACCTATCTATGATCAAACCCATTTAAATTATACGGGTTTGATTATAGGTATTTGTCTAAAACGAACTGCTGAACGAGTATGAACCAAGTCTACAGTTTAGTATACACGGAAGGACAAATGGAAAAAATTTTCCCACCCATAGCAAACAGGGGAGTATAATCGCACGATTTTAATCAAGTGTTATGCAATTTTATTTAGAACTTTTGCCCAAAATTAAATAATAATATATCAGAAAGTGTTTGAGTCTGAAGTAATTTTGCTCATTGTTGCATTATAAAATGGCGAAAATTATCACCAAGTTGTGAGACTTTGTGGTATAATAAATTTCAATTCATTTAAATTTTTATCTGTACGGCAAAGGTTAATAAATTTTTCCTTCCTTATATATTTTAAACTGTGCTTAAAGGTATATTTAGTAAAATCGTATCTCGTAACGCTAGAACGTTCAGTACCGCCTAACTTAAGCTGTTAGTTATAGAAAACGACTCACCCAAATCAATTTTGTCAGCTGTTAGTATTGGATTGTAATGCCTTTGGTATTAGTTTGATATTTGCTACGTAAAAATCTCCTTTCTGTAGATTTGCTACGTGACAAAAGCCACGATACGTTTTTAGTAAACAGCAACGAGCTTTGTTTATGTTACAGATTTTTCCAGCTGATCCCCACGAACGCGATACGTTTTTACTAACTAGACCTTAAGAGTAATAAAATATTTTTTAGTATATCTTTATTAAATTGACTTTTACAACACATTCAGACTTATGTCGAACTAGTTCAACAGTTCATCAGGTTATACACAAACTTTTGATCAAACCCATACATATGTTTGATCAAAGGTTTATGTCTAGTTTAAGCTATTGAGCAAGTTCGACACAAGTCTACTTATTAGCCTTTGGTCCAACTCGTTCGAACTTATTCAGTATCTTGTTTTATACACAAACCTATGATCAAACCCAAGTAGTTTAAATGGATTTGATCATAGGTTTGTGTCTAAAACGAGCTGCTGAACGAGTTTGAACGAGTTGAAATTCTTTTTTGGGATTTCCATACAAATTTGCGATGCGAATTAACTGTTTGGATTGAGTAAACAACACTTTAACTTAACAATTATCCATAGATATTTATATGTATATGAATATTTACAGAGAAAATTTTTAGTTGCGCTCGATTTTGAATGCCTTCGGACTAGAGGTGTCAAACTATCGATGGGACTATCGATAGTATCGATAGTTTATTTTTTTTGAGACTATCGATTGATAGTTTTGGGGATTCTGGAACTTTTTTTTCTATCGATAGTTTTTAGCTACTATCGATAGTCCATCGGAAATGATCCACCACTAGTATTGTAAAATTAAACGCGGCAAGTTCTTAAACGTAAACAAAGAAACAAAACTTCAGCAGGTGGATTGGCGGTTCCTCCAACGTTAGTATACAATGGAAAATAACAATACTAACACAACAGGTATATTATACTTTTATTTAAATAGAGATAAAACATATATAATCCGTTCCTTAACACACAGACTCTGAAGCCAGTAAAAGACCCAGAAAAAGTGTGTCGGACGTTTGGAAACATTTTGCATTAGCACCAGACAAAAAACACGCAAAATGCCTGACATGCAAAAAAACATATAAGACAAGTGGGAATACGTCAAATCTGATGGACCATTTAAAGCGTAGTCATCCTTTGCGTATAGAACCAACAACATCGAACCCTATAATAACAGACTATTATAAAAAAGAAAGCACATACGACAATAATTCGGTGCGAAAAACAGATCTAGATTTGGCTCTAACAAAAATGATCGCTTTAGATGTGCAGCCGTTTCGTATAGTTGAAGACAGGGGTTTTCGAGAGTTCGTGCACTGTCTAGATCCACGATATGAGTTACCATCTCGAAACACAATTCGAAATGTTTTTTTGAAAAAGATTTATGCTGATGGCTGCAAAAATTGGCAGGATGTTCTTAACCAAGTAGAGAGTTGTGCTATAACCACCGACTGCTGGTCATCGAAGGCAAACGAAAGTTATTTGACTGTCACGTGCCATTTCGTTGACAGAGAATTCAAACTGAGATCGGCAGTTTTAACAACATCAAAGCTCGTTAGTGAGCTAAATCATAAATCTGAGAACATTTCCAAATCGATGCGAGTGTGCCTTAATAAATGGAATATATTCCACAAAGTTTCGTGCATCGTAACAGACAACGCAGCTTCAATGATTAAGGCTTGTGAACTACTTCAGAAAAAAAATCTTCCTTGCTTCGCTCATTCAATCAACCTTGTTGTGCAAGATGTTATATCAATTGAAAAAGTTAAAACATTAATGACTAAATGCAAAACCATAGTCACATATTTTAAAAAGAGCACTATTGCATATGCAAAATTCAGAATGGAACAGAGCGAAGATAAACAATACAGTCTTATTCAAGAAGTAGGCACTAGGCGGAATAGCGCATTTGCAATGGTGAAGCGAATTCTGCTTACTAAAGATGCCATCTTTTCAGTTTTATTAAGCACTCCTAAGTCCCCTCAGATTCTAACGGCAGAAGAAATAGAGCAATTGGAAGACTTATGTTCATTGCTAGAACCATTCGACACAAATACAAATGTTATATCAGGAAATCAATATGTTACTATTTCACAAGTGATTCCCGTAGCATTAGGTTTATATTACGCGATGATGAAACTTCAACCAAACATGAAAACTGAACTTGGATTGGAATCATGCACCTATTTGGTCGAAAAAATACAACAACGACTTTTCATTTACGAATCTAGAAGTGTCACAAGATTTGCAACTATTTTGGATCCTAGATTCAAAAAAGAAGGCTTTCGGTCTACTCAGAATGCAACACAAGGATACAACATGCTTGAAAATGAACTGCTTACCATCAGAAGAGTTATTGAGTCAAGAGAAAACAGGGAAGAATCGCCAGCAGCAGAGTACAACGAGGTACCTGACATTTTCCAATTTATAAAGGAAAAACTTTCAACTAAAGCCGTGTCTAAACGGGCAGATGCAATTATTTCCTTGCGCGAATATGCTGAAAAGCCAAATCAACCCATAAGTATGGACCCTTTGGAGTACTGGAAGGTAATTCTTATTTTGAACTTATATTATTTACATTATTAATTTGCTTCAATTGCAGACCCGATCCACCGATATGAAAGAGATGCAAGTACTTGCACTTAAGTATTTGTGCATCCCGGCCACATCAACTGAGTCTGAAAGAATGTTCAGCAAAGCTGGACAAATAATTTCAGAAAGGCGTACGAAATTAAAGGACGCAAATGTCGATATGCTGCTTTTTATAAACAAAAATAACTGGCTGACTGACCATTGATCTCACATTTTACATTTTTATTTAAAAAAAATGGATATACTTTTTGTTTTGTTTTGTTATTTATTGAAGAAAGCAATATATTTTTGTTTTGTTAGAAAAAGGTGTATGATATGACATTTTTACATAATTGATGTATATAAATATTTTCTTCGTGAACTTTTAAATCCGTTAGTATCACGATAGTATCGTCGATATATCGATAGTTTTTTCAAGTTTTGATAGTTGGGATTCGATGTATCGATAGTTTCTTTTAAACTATCAAGAAATATCGATGGTGGCACTATCGATAGTTTGACACCTCTACTTCGGACTCCATCGAAGAATGAGATTTTTTTATGTAACACTACGTGGAAGATTGACCGAACGAGTAAAAAGAAGGATGCATCCGATACCGATATATCGGCGATGCTTCGTATTTGCCGATGCATTGTTATCGGCTATATTTTTATTGCTTGGAGGGCAAAAAAAAAATTATTATGAAACAAATAGGTGAGGCATTATTTGTGAAGCGAATAGGCTAAAAATTTCTTGTCTCCGATTTTTATGGTATATGACTATATTATACCTATATATGTATACCATCGGTTCAGAAAAAAAAATTAATTTGTAGCCTCCTTAACGAGATATAGGCCTTTGAAAATTGGACTAAAGGGTAGGTACGCACTAATTCAAATGTTATTATCAGGGCTATAGCAGCACGCGGCCCCATAGCTAAGGCTATGATGCCGCCTGCTGCTATTAAGAAAGTTTGGAATAGTGACATGGATAGCGAAGTTGATAAGAGTAAGAGAGAGGTTGGAGTTCTAAGGGCCATGCCACACTGGCGTTTTGAAAACACACATTTCTGCTTTTTTGTATTAAATTTTAAAGCTTTAAAATTTCCAACGACAGCATGCTCGGCAGCAGCAGCGCACCTGCTCTTAGGCGACGAAGGCTAAGGCCACACTGGCGTTTTTAGAACGCACGTTTCTGTTTTTTTGTATTAAATTTGGCGCGCTGCTGCTGCCGGACATGATGTCATTGCAAATTTTGCTGCAGGTACTATTGGTGGTGCTGCTACTACTCCTACTTAAATTGTTTTGCTGTTTCTGTTCCTGCTATAGTTAGTTGCTTCCGCTGGTATGAGGAGGTGGAGGTAAATGGCAGTGCTGTGGCCTCTGGTAGGAGGAATAAAAAGGTGGCTGCTAATGTTAGGATAGAGTAGATAAGGGATGGAGTAGATAGAGTGCTGACTCGTAAGGTGACACTGTTTCGGTAGAGTATGAGGTTCTCTTGATGAAGATCACAACTGAGAATGAGCGTTTGAGGGGTAGGTTGGAGACCGGCATCCACCAGCAAGGTTGATTACATCTTCTGCGGTTAGTGTTATTGTCTTTAGGGAACAAAGTGCTGCGCGAGTGGTGAGCATTGCGATTGATCCGGTGGTTGCTTCCAAACCGCTTGAGACATGGTCGATGGTGGTTAAGGGCAAATGTGTTACTACTACATGTGAGGAGGTCCTGTCATGTCATGTGATATCATGTCATGTGATATCATGTCATGTGATATCATGTCTTGTCATATTATGCCTGTTCGTTACTACAATTTACTATTTTTACTACAGCTGGAAGTTTTCAATACAAAAAGTAAACAAATTTTTCCAACCTTGCGTTCTTTTTTCTTCAAAATGATTGTTTAAGTACACAGAAAAAACAAAATGTCATTTTCAGTAAAGAAATTCAATGAATTAGTAAATATTTTGTATAGAAACGGACCTACAAACTGATTTGTAAATATGTATAGACAAAAATGTATCAACAATTTCATTGAAAAAAAACGTTTTTTTTAGTAAACAAATTGTATATATCTATAAAACAATTTGTCTAAAAATATTTGCAAATTCTAAACAAAATAAATTACTGAATCTGGATTTTCTGTAATATCTCAATCAATACTTTTGTCTGAATTTATAAAACAATTTGTCTAAAAATACTTACAAATACTAAACAAAATAGTTTACTGAATCAAAGAAAAATATTTACTGGATTTTTTGTAATATGTATATCAAACGAACTTTTTGTCGGAGTCGTCATCATCCTCATCATCCATTAAGCATTTATGAAATTTCACTTTATTAAATGTTTTCAACTTGGAACGTTTATCCAAAGACTCTAAAAAAATCAATGAGAATTATCGCAACAACATTAACGAATTGATTCATTCAAAAATCTTCAATAAACAAACTTGGTACAATCGCATTCCTTTTGCTATCATTATTGTTGTTGTTATTTATGCGTATGTCGTCATCGGGGTTGTTTTTTTACGACACAGAAAAATGATTGTTGTTGCTGTTTTTAGTTTTTGCGTCCTAAATAAAATCAAACAAAAAATTCACAGATTCACTAAAGAACATTTACTGTAAATGAAATTTATTTCTAGACAAACTTTTCTTTGAATTTTTTGTTTATAATTTATTCAGTGTAGTAATAATGTCTCTACATCTGCCCAAGGTGTAAGATGGCTCTAAAAACGTGCTCTGGATTGTTACTGTGTAATTCGATTCGAAAAGAAAAATTTTCGAATTTATATCTCATTTACATTGCAATTCGAAAGCATTTTCTTTCGATTCGAATTACAGAGTAATCCCGCTGATTTACTTTTATTGTCTTCTCTAATCTTAATAACATTAAAAATCTATATAAAAAAAATTTTCATTATTACATGGAGTCTGAAAGGATTCGAACTCGAGCCCAACTAAAAATTTTCATTGAATTCAAATCACTCCGACTATAAATCAAATTAGTTATTTAAATATTTATTTATTTTATAAAAACTATAGAGGACGTTTATTTAATAAAATAATTTTAATCTTAAAGAGAAGAAAATCTTTAAAACAGTTAACTATCAATTTTAATTTAAATATAACTTGAAATTTTTCAAAATACCTGACCTACACTGCAATAGTTTCCATCTTTTAACACAAAACATAAGTCAATTCCCCTTTTTCCGTAACTATCTGTTGACGTCACGTCAAGACAATACCAAAAAATTTTCACTTGTCTACTCGCTATCGACAAAAATTTACTACTATTAACAGCCTCTTCCCATTTTCTATGCCTTAGAGAACAGTAAGGGGCTGTCGTCAGTAATAGTAAATTGTTATCGATGACGATTAGAAGTGTGCCAATTTTTTTTTGGTATTGCCTTGACGTGACGTCGACAAATAGTTACGGAATAAGGGGGAATATTTATCATACATC
Source organism: Panzeria rudis (assembly GCA_956483635.1). Lineage (NCBI taxonomy): Eukaryota > Metazoa > Arthropoda > Insecta > Diptera > Tachinidae > Panzeria > Panzeria rudis. The sequence goes on from OY101448.1 coordinate 174,189,008, forward strand.
GTTCATAAAAAGCCTTAACGTTAAAATTTAGTATAGAAAAATTGGAAAAAGAAACTTAAAAGTAAACAAAACATCATACTAAATTTTGATCTAAGATCCGTGTGTCAAATAATTTCATTTTAATTACATTTTTTATATATAAAAAAAATCGCAAAGAAATTCAAGGCAAATATTAGTTTGTAGTTTACCCAAAATATAAGAAGAAAAACCAAATCAACACAAATTTTTTCATATTAAATTTTTTATAAAACCTAAAACTAACAAAAAAAAAATTACTAAAAATTATTAAGAAAATGAAAATACTATTAAATTTAAAACTACAACAAAAAAAAACAATTTTTAATAATTACTCTAAAATTTTGAATATAGTTTTAATTATAAATCATATAAAATGAAATAAAAGTTATAGCATAAAAATATAATTACACATAAAAATATTAATGCAAAATAAGCTGTCTTATAAGTCGAATGAAATATAATTTTGGAAACACTTTAGAAAAATTTGATGATTTTTCAAAAAAAATGTTCTAAAAAATATTTCATTTAACCTATAGCAGCAGTTAAAGTGCGCATCAAAGCGAAAAGGTAGGTCACTTAATTTCTAAACTGATTAATGCAATAGAGTACGGTTACCTGAAACCAACAAGTATTTTAGCAATACTGTACGAACAGTTAATAACCTTATCACATTGACGCGCACACTTTATTAAATATAAAGAAAAATCAGTTTTCCTATTCAGAAATGTGCTCGCTGTTAATGAAATAAAAAATAATAATAAATATAATATTATTAAACAATTTAACAAATAACCTGTGTCTAAATATTTTAATGAAAAATCTATTTTTTATTTCAAACTTTTTCAAATTACGAAAAAAGAAAACTCGCTTTTGTCTTAAATATAAAAATAAACTTTCTAATTAGTAACAAATTTATAAAAGAAGAAAATATAACAAAAATAATATATACATATAAATTTTGTTGGTTTTTCATCATCAATATCAGAAATTAAAAAGCAAAAAAAAAAAAACTTTTAAGACGTAAGCATTACAAAAATGTCGGAATAAATAAACTTAGAAATCAAGTGATACTCCTAACATTAAAAATTAAAGAACTTTTAATAAATTGCATTTACTTAGTTGATGAGGTAAGGAATTATAAAATATAATAAGAAAGAATACGAGAATTCAGTAATATTTCTTACAATTTTTTCACTCAAGTTTCCGTTTTGAAGAAATCAAATCTGAAAAGATTTACATGTTGAGAGGATGAAAAATCCTTAAGACTTCTGTATGATCTTGACTTTAGTTATACTTGAAATCGAAATTCCATTTTCCGGAACTTCGAAATTAAATTCGAAATTTTTATAATTTTGCAATTTTTCATAAATGCTCGAACTTAATTGTCGTATCGACAAATTCGAAATTAAATCTGGATTTTCGAACATGATAAAATAGACAATGAGGTATGTGATGAAAATCGATTTCGAATGAAAATCGGCACAAAAACGAAAAAAGTTGTGATGGCTACTGAAGTATTGTTTTCATATCGATTTTACTTAAAATCGAATTCGATTTCATTTTCTATTTTGTTCTATGAAAATATCAACAAAAAATAGATGTGATAGAAAACGAAATTTCTATTGTTTTACTGTTATCAAATCGAGTAGAATATGTTTGACGATTTCAAAAGTTTCGTATGATGTGTATGTAATTATATGTGTATAATTTTTGTTAAAATGTTAAATTAGTTTGTCACTGGAGTGTTTTTTGACATTTAAGCATATTTTTGCTGATATATAATTTTTGGATGTCTTAATAAATATTCACTAGCACTTTAGCAAAATTTCCGAAAGTTTTTTCTATTTTTAGAAATTTCTAATACATTTTAGAGCTGGTTCCCGATTTGTTCGCGAATTATTTTCACACAAAATTTTATTTTTTCCTAGTTTTTATTCTTTTTACGATTTTCAATCAATTTTAGGAGGACTTCTTTTCTATTTTACAATCTTTCAGGGGTTTTCGCCACTTTTGTGGAAACAGTGATTTTTGCAAGCTTTCACATTTTTTATAGTTTTGCGAATTTACGACACTAGCGGTTTTTAATAAATTAGGTACATTTGTCATGAATGTATTTTCGCGAATTTTCGTCGTAGAAGCAATTTTTTCCGAATTTTTATAATTTTTACAGTATTATCGGTTTTTAGTCACTAACTGTTGATTTTGGACTTTTGCAATATTTTTGCGAGTTTTCGCGTTACTAATTTTCTAAGTTTTAACTGTTTATCGGCATTTTTATATAAGCAAGTTTTTGGGTTACGCAACTTTGAAGCTCATTTTGGCTTTAGGAAAAACCGTGAAATTACGAATATTCGCAAAAAACTTGCTTATATATGAATGATTACAATGTTACGATTGATTACAAGCCCAAAATATTGAAGAAAACCAACAACTTTGGAAAACTTATGCGTATCGCCAAAAATTGCAAAATTTTAAACCAGCCATAATTTTAATTAAAAATCGCTAAAACCGTAAGAAATGCCAAACATTCGGAAAAAATCGCGAAAATTCGCAAAAATTTGCTAACAGCGGCATGATAACTAAGTCTAATCGTGTGAACTATAAAGAGGTTAAAAAATTGAAAAAAAAAACGCTTCTATCTATCCCCAACGTTGCTGAAATTCGCGTGAAGTTGCATTATCGGAAAAAAGCCCTACGGCGGTTTCTAATCAATAACCGCCAAAGCCACATGTTCACGAAAAATCGCTAACTTTTTTGAAATAAACACCAAAAAAAGGAATATACCCATATATCGGGTAAATACTGGGTAGACTCCCATCTATAAATATCTACCATATATGTAAATGATTTCCGTGGACCCATTTGAAATTACATATTTTAAAATCTGTTGAAGACTAATTAAATAACACAAGTTATTATTATTTTTTATTTTTTTTTTTTTTTGCAAACAAAGAGTGTAAGACAAGAATTAAAGCCAGCAATGTACCAACAAGCTAAAAAAATCTAAAAAAAATCTAAACAAATACATGGAACAGAAAAGTGGAAAATGAAATCGGTACGATTTCCATCACACCTAAAACTATTTCATTAGTTTTCAACTTTCGATTTCATTTGAAATCGAGTCGATTTGTATCACATACCTGAATATGTTCATAGCATTCGTTACGTAATTGTTTCGGAATTCCTTTGTTCGAAAAGTGTTTATTTCATTCTAAGTCAAAAAAGTTGTTTAAATTATATTTTAAGTAATTGCAATAGACTTGGGTCCAACTCGTTCGAACTCGCTCAGCAGCTCGTTGTAGACACAAACCTATGATCAAACCCATTTAAAATACATGGGTTTGATCACAGGTTTGTGTCTAAAACGAGCTGCTGAGCGAGTTCGAACGAGTTGGACCCAAGTCTAAATTGCACGATGACGACAAAAATATTGTATTTGTCCAAAAAGCATAAATTAAAGCACGCCATACACGTTACGACCGTTGGTCCAACTTGAGTAAGTTGTAAAGGAAATTGCAACGTTTATGGGCTCGTTGTACTAAGTTGTGCGTTGGTTGTACGAAAGATCAAAAAGTTTTGATTTTTTTCCATGTTGTACAACACTGTCGCAACGTTTGTGTGGCTGTCGCATACTATTTTAATGATGACACAGAACAAGACAAGTCTACAACTTCAGGCAAAAACGCTGCAAAAATAAACAGGCCCAAAACTAAATCGACGACAGTAGCTTCAAAATTCTCTCATATTCGGGTATATTCTGTATTTCATGTGGAATTAAAATGTGTGGAATTATCAAAGCATTGTTGTTATAAATATTAATTTACAACAACAATGCTTTGATAATTCCGCACATTTTAATTCCACATGAAATACAGAACATGACCGATCATAGTTTATTTTGTTTTCTTCTTATATTTCGTATGAAAAATGTATGAAATTTTATTAAAACACGGCAACATTGTTGAGAGAATGAGTGGCTAAAACTGAGAGAATGAGAAAAAACTTTCTCAAAATAAAATAGATTCTATCTCATGTCCATAGCTGCCAGAAATGACGATTTTTTACGATATGGCAAAAAACGATATGACATACTGTGTTGTCATATTGTAAGGTTTTTACGATATGACAACACTGAGGAAGCCATTCACAGTGTATGGCTTTCTCAGTGTTGTCATATCGTAAAAACCTTACGATATGACAACACAGTATGTCATATCGTTTTTTGCTATATCGTAAAAAATCGTCATTTCTGGCAGCTATGCTCATGTCTGTTTTTTACGGCTTATGATTACTGTCAATTTGTATGGAAAACTCGTCTAGCCTAAAGTTGCAGACTTGTTCTGTTTCATCATTTATGTAATATACGCAGCGTTACCGTTCATCAACTAAAGTCCCATTTGCAACCTTTTTGACGGCTAGCGAGTTTTTGTGCGACTTTTTCAAACTCATCTTATTTTGTGACTTTTGTAATTTTGGCGACATTTTACCTTTTTCCGATTTTCAAAATTATTTTTTTGAATGGGTTGGCTTGCATATTGTACCCACAATCTTTTTTTGAAAATCGATGGGGAAATTTTGTTTGACAGTGTTTGCCTGAAGTTTGGTCTCATCACATACCAGTATGTTTGAAGAAACTCAGTCCAGCCGTTTGAAAGTTGTTATCTATTTTCTTTAGGGGTTTTTAAATTTTATTTTTGTAATAAAATCAATTATTTTATACATAGCAACCTTCAAATGCACAAATTTGAGAAGAAGCTGTATTTTTTGTGGCAACTTATTAAGTTTTGTTTACATTCTTCATGATTTACTTTTCGTTTTTAGCAGTCAAACAAAGCAAATAAGCTGTTAGCTCGTGAGTTAGAACACTGAAAATCACTACTACAAATTAAAAATCTCGTGATTTCCAGAACATCAAAATATCGCTCACATGATTTCAAAATCGTTCGTGGTTTGAAATCACCGTGATTTCAGAACATGCTCGTATAAGGCTTTACATACACTAACTGTGTGCTTCAAAACTCAGCTGGGTCGCTAGAAACCATTCGCAATTTAAAATGTGATCGAGTTTTAACCGAAAAATATCAGTTGGATTTAGAACTTTTATTTTTGACTGAAAAAAATAGGTAAAATTTTAACTGCTTTTTTTAGGACAAAAAATTTTTATATTTTTCTCTGAACCGAAAAAATTTCGTCAGAATTAATGTTTTTCATTTTTATCCGAAAATATACCAGTTGAATTGTAACTTTTATTTTTTACCGAAAAATATCAAATTCGGTAAAGCAGCAATGAAATGCATACAGACATCGCTTAAGCCTCAACAACTAAATCTTTATTTTGAATAAAATTGGTAGAATATCTCAAATAATAAATTTATCAAATGCATCAAATTTTGACTTCTGTTGCTTATGTTTGCCCGAAAAAATAAGTTAAATTTTGAGTTTTATTTTTGGTCGAAACAAATCTCATTGATAACACAAACGCTTTTATGAATACAAACTCAATATTTTTAAATGCAACTCTTTTCACATAAATTTTTCTTTATTAAAATATATTAAATATAGGAATGACACATATTCTACAAAACATAAAATAAACAAGAAGAACCATAATTAAACAGTTTCTTTAGAAATGAATGTACAAATTGTAAAAAATACAGTCAAGTTTATTGGTATGTATATCCTTCGAATTTAGTCATCTCTGGGCTGTGGATAAAATTGTGTTAAAGTCTCTACTATCGCATTTGCTAATTCTGGTGTGGCGGCAGCCAAGACGCGTCGAGACATCATATCAAATGCTCCGCCGGCGGGATCCATTACCACACCGCCAGCCTCTCGTACAATTAAATCGCCAGCACAGACATCCCAAGCATGTATGCCGAATTCGTAATTGGCATCAGCGCCACCCAAAGCAACCATGGACAGGTTGAGAGCAGCAGAGCCGAGGACACGTAAGCTAATGAAAAAGAACAACACTTCGGTTTTTAACAATTAAGCGAAAATCTTTTGTTTGCCTTTCTTAAACTGTTTTCACAACATTAAAAAGCAAACTCAAGCACTAAAAATTCAACAGCGTTACAATTAATTTCGTAGTTAAATCAGTTAATCATGGGTTCAAAAAAATTTTTTTTCTTGGATTTTTTTTTTCAATAATTGAAAATATAAGTTTTAATGCTTGAATATATTTATAACATGTTGTTGGTTGCACTTGAGCAACAAAATTAATGAAATATGCAGTTTTCTTAACTAAAATCAAATTTGCGATTTTTCTGCGTAACAAAATTAAAAACTTGTCAAAACATGTGCTTAATTAAACGCTTACCCATGAGCCTTGGCAGACATTTTAGTAAAATTTTCCGCTACCACTTTCATTTTCTCCGGATCTCTAGTGGTGCCAAATTCACTAGTTATTAAAGCTTTCGATAAATCCTTTTGGCCACTTACTTTAATGGGCTTATCATTATAAAAAGCACCCTGGCCACGACGGGCAGTAAAACGCTGATTTAGTAGAGGATTAAAAACTATACCCAACTCGGTAACTTTGTTCACAAGCAAACCAACTGATATACAAGAATGAGGAAAAGCATGTACAAAGTTCATGGTACCATCTACAGGATCAATAATCCAGGTGGGAGAATCGGTTAGTTTTTTGGGAGCACCTTCAGCACTGCTCTCTTCTTCGCCAATAAATCTGAAATTTAAATTATGTAGTTAATCGGGTATGTTCTGTATTTCATGTGGAATCAAAATGTGTGGAATTATCAAAGCATTGTTGTTATAAATATTAATTTAGCTTTTGAAAGGCAGAATTGATCGAAATAAAATTTGCAATTCTAAAGAGCTTGGCTTTATTTAGAGATTATAAACAGATTCAGTTCGGCTAAGAGAAGTTGAAAATAAAATCTTCAGAAAAATTTTTTTTTGGGAAATAATTGGAGTATTTTAAAACGGATTGAACTCAAATAGGGATTGTAAGAAGATGAACTAGAATATGACCTTAATTCGATTTTGACTCAACACGACTTAAGATGTTGTGATAAAACGACGCACACATACATATGTACATATATTTACATATTTATTTATTTATTTCAGTAATATAAAGCCTTCGCGGCATAATTTTTAAATACTGTATCACTTGAAGCGAAATTCTTAATATTTCTAAAAAAATAAATAAAAGATTTTGTCAAGTTTTCGAATTTACAATTATACCAAAAGTTTTTGTGAAATCAATCAGTCACTTTTATGAACATAGAAAACAAAATATGTTATTATGAACAACAATTATGAATAATATGAATATTATTCTTTTTTACCCCCGACCATCTGCGTGTCTGTCGGTTCCCTCGAAGTCTAAACGACTGAATCGATTTTAATTTTGTTTTTTGTGTTTGAAAGACGACTTAATCGAGTGTTCTTAGCTATGTTTAAAGAAAATCAGACCAGATTTATAAGTTATCACCTATCTTCTAGCGGTATCCTCTTGTATCTGTGTGTTTGTGGCACCGTAGCTCCCAAACGGCTTGATCGATTTTAATTTAGTTTCTTTCGGTTGAAAGATCTCTTTGTATATTAATAAATATTCTGCTAGTCAGAAAGTGTAGTGAACTTCGAAAATATTATGTTGATAAGTTTCAGAATATGTATTTAGCTTTTCTTTTGTTCCGTTCTTGACAAAGTAATTTAATTAAAAAATTAAAAAATATACAAAATCAAGCGCGGGTTCAGTTGCAAGAAAATGTGGTATTTCACACAAGTTTCCCTCAATTGCATTGTTGCAATTTCCTGTAATTCATATTCGAACGAAAACTACTTTATCTCTAATACAAAATTATTATTTATTTATTTAAATATTAACCTTATATAAATATAAGACTAATATGTATAAATAAGTATATAACACTAGCTATTTGGGCTATCGGCTACTCAACAAAATTATATTATTGCACAATTTCACTTTGAAGTGCAAATACAATTTGAGTTAGATGCTTATGTTCGTTGATTGGCATGCAAGCAACGAGTGTGATTGATTTCAAATTTTTTACTTAGCCCTACGGCAAGTTTTAAAAAGAAATTATGAGCTCATACTTGTGATCTGGAAATTTTTCCCTTATTCCTTTCATCAGCAACTGTTCAACTTCCTTGTCGGTTTCGGTAACTAAATCAATGTCTTCCTGTTTACATACAAATTCCTGGCGTGTGTCATTGCGTCGAGCAATTATCTACTTTGGAAAAATCAATATTGTAGTTAATAAAAAAATATACATAATCTTGAGATAATTTTGTTAGCTCTTACCGCACCGGCCTTGTTTACCAAATCAGTAATCACTTGAAAACATTTGTCCAAATCCAGCGGGGAGTCAACCATATTTGCAAAACCTCTATAAAAAACTGAACTCTTTAAAGAGTTTCTATTAAGGAAGTGGGCTACAAACAGTTTGATTATTCTATTGATATTAAGTACTTTTAATATTTTCTTTCAATAATTCAACACACACCGCCCCACAATTTCTTTTTCAAATGATCTAATTAAATTAACTAAATGTATACAAAAATATTCCAGTTGTCTTACTTTTTCAAAGCAACAACGTATAGTGCTGACGGATGTTAACAATAAAAAGTTGCAACAGAGTGGCAGCAATTTATAAATGTAGTACAAACATGACTGCCAGACTTGACGATTTATCGTCCTTTTGACGATTTTATGTTCAAAAAAAAAAAGCAGTGACTTTGACGAGTTTTTCATAAAAAATGACGATTTTATGCAGTGCTAAAAAGCGCCTATTCACAAATTACGTAACGCTATTTTGGGAGATTTTATACCCCCCACCACCCTTTGTAACGCTTTTTACAAAATTTTCAGTATACAGTATCTAATCCGTAATAAGTCTAACTCCCCCCTTGGAGCGTTACGTAATATGTGAAAGGCCCCAAATATAACAAATTTCTTTTAATAAGTGGCTTTTCACAATATACCTTTTTAGCCTGCCTTTTTTTACAATTTTCTTTTAAAACCCCTACGAAAAGTCACGCACATTTACATTACAGACTTTATCTCCATGCCTTTTCCATGCACATCGGTGATGCCATTAGGATACGAAAGATACATTTTTCGTATCTTTTGATGACTTTAGGTACCATGTCTAATCCTTACATTTTTCGTATATTTGGAATCTGTACGCAAAATGTACAGATATAATATATTAGACTTTCCGTCTCTGACAAAGTTTTTTACTCGTATATTAATTTTTACAAAAATTAATTTGTTTTGACAACATCCAAAGATAGTTACATATAATTAATTTTAAAGTTTGCTTACTATATTTTTAAAATTTAAAAAATTATATTTATGACTTTAATAAATATAAAAATGAATTGATATATCATTTTCTTTACAATATTTATTAAATATGAAATAAAAAAGTTATGTTAATATATCAACCCCTTTGCGCGAAATGATCGTAAGCGACATTTTGTAAAAAACAAAGTTTTTTATTGAGATCAAAATTTTATGAGGATACCCATAGTTTAAAATCGTAGAAGTTCAAAATGTTTGATAACTTTTGAAATACAGGCTATAAAATTTTATCGTAAGCGACAGTTTATGAATATAAATCATGTTTAAATACAATCAAAACCCTCCTCCTGAAAAATTAAATTTTTGGCGCTTACGGTCATTTGTTAAACGTTAAAAATGGATTGTGAAATTTTTTTCAAAATGTATCTTTTTGGGGGAAAAAAATGTATCGTTTTGGAAACTAAAATGCATCTTTCTCGAAATTTCACTGGTAGCACTGATACACATGCTTAGTGCTGAGTGTACGAAAATGACAAAGAGAAATATGAAAAACCCCTCAAATTTCAATTCATGCCTTTTTTTCTTATCCAGCTAGCTTCTCACCACCTCTCTCTCTCTCTCTCTCTCAAACTAAAAAAGTCTGCCTTTAAAGCTAGGCGAGAAAGGCATCATGTAAATTGCGTGTAAATATTATGAAGCACAAAAAAATATTATTGTAAGCGAGACAGTTGCATTTTGCTCGTGGTATATGGTATGAAGAGAACATACATATATGAGGGCATGTCAGTAAGTCCGTGACTTCCTGAATTTCCCGCCCTTTAACTGAAAGCCCAACACTACTCCTGGCAACAGGCATTTGTCAGTTGACTCCTGTCAAAGTTTGAACAAGCTGCGTTATTTAGATTGTGTTTGAAAAATGTTGGGTAGTAGACTACTCACAACATATAAAAAAAGTTGGATGTACATATGACCAGACCCACATATCTACAAATATTTCGACGTGCTGAATCCGAATCTGAAATCAATTTGACTCCTTGTTCCTCAAATTTCGAGCAAATTGAGAAAACAGAAGTTTTTCAAGATTTTTAAGAGCTTTTCGAAATTTGCGGGTTAACGAGATGCGAACAGATATTATCATGGTTTAGTTTGGTTGTTTCTTGACAAAACTGTAAATAAATTAATTGAATTTTTGGCGCCCGATTTTTTTGACGATTTTTAATAGTTGAAATGATATATTTTTCCAAGGCAGATTTATTTACCACGTAGTCACAGTTCCTTGAAAATGTAAAATTATTAAAATACATACACAACATAACTTGTGTATTTTGATAAGAAATTGACAGCTACAAATAAAAAAGTAAACAGCTGTGGAATCAAGAGTACCTGGTAAATAAATCTACCTTGTTTTTTTTTATTGTCAAATTGACGATTTTTCCGCAAGTGTATCTGGCAGCCCTGTGTACAAATTATTTGGCAGTGCATCTCTAACTGTAGTTTACGATTGTAAAATTCTGTGCGTGGGATTATTTAAATCAAAAACGGTAGTTTATGGTAAAAACCCGGACAAAATTCAAAAGCCGAAGGTTATGTCCTGTTCATAGAACCCAAACAATAAACTTGAATGAAAAATGTTCATGAAAAGCACTAATTTTTTCAATGGTATTCATACAAATTTTCTATTCAAGTTTATTATTTGCGCTCTATAAACAGGACATTAGTCTTATACCACCCAAATTCCTTTATTGTTAATCAGTGATAAAGTCCGCTACCTGGCCTAAACAAGTCATTCGAAACCCACTACATGTTTTTGTTCTCGGCGATCTCGTTTGTATTAACATAAGTACGTAAAAAATACATTCATATCGACAGAGTTTCTTTGTCAAAATATCATCATGTGGCGAACAACAGGAAGAAAACGACTTGGAATTGGAAGGTTAGTGCTTATTTACTGTTTATTTATAATTTAGTTTATTCTTGATTTCCAACTTTTGTCGTCACTATTAGAAGACCTTCATTGAAAGTTTTTTATGTGACGCTTTGTTTTAATATGAACATAAATTTGCAAGTATGTGTGTACATAGAATCCGAAAAAAAAACTCACCAACGTAACCCATAATGTTTTATGGTATCTTTCGATCGATATGCCCGATTTCGATCAACGGAATGATCCAGGTATTAAAAAAATGAAATGCTATGTATTTTGTGATGCTAGTGTTTCCGTTTTTTCATTATAGCATTTTTAGTTTTCATCCGATTTGGTCCATTATGACTTAAAATTTTGAAATCGAATGAATTATTCAATAAAATTATAAAACTAAGGATTTTTAATTGTTTGTGGTACAAAACTGCATCCGAAAGTACAAAAATTGGTGCAAAGCGTTAAAAATTTCATAAAATCTTAACTTCGATCCACTATAACTCGGGCATTTATTTATCCGATCAAAGCCAATTAGCCACCATTCGGCGCGTAATTTAGTATCCTCTCTAACAAGATATCATTTGCTTTTATTCGACCAGCCTTTGACTCTGGATAGCGCTTGAAAGAGAAGTATACATCGGAAAACATGAATGTGCCGCTATCTAATAAATGTGACTTGGTACATTTATTTATGCGAAGTTTATAGGTCTTTTTATTTACTTTCCTAGCAGAAACTAGCAACGAGGGAGTAAAGCAGAAATTTACGAACTTACTCACCCATATATGAAAAAGTAACAGCCCAACCTAAATCAGAGCGTCAAGCGTAAAGCGGGTAAACGCGTAGCCTCTTGCTTAAGCTACGCTTGACGCTCTGATTTAAGTAGTTCTGTAAATGAACGCTTTACTAGCAACAATTTACAAGTAACACAATAAACAGTTGTACACCTAAAAATCTTTACATTAACTGTTAGTACTTTGTATGAAAAGTTAGACGTTTCGAAAAAAATATATGAATATTTTATAATTTTGAGGTAGCTGATCTTTCTTGTACACAAACTAGGATAAAAAAAAACGACTAGTGTTGTGAAAAGCGGCTACTTTTGACTATTCAATACTACTCGATACAATTTCATCTGGGTAAATAAAAATGTTTAATGGGTTAAAATTCGCATTTATTGAAACATGTATGGACAACTAGGGTCTTTAAAATTATGTAAATAATCAATTATAGTAATTATTTAGTTAATCACCCTTATCATGAATTCCACATGTGAAAATTTCCGAAAAAAAATTTTATTCACATGGATTTTAATTTTGTATCATGAATTTCATGTGAATAAAATAAAGTACCTGGTTTTAAAAACATGTGTGTGAAGTTTTTTGAAAGCAAACAAATTTAAAAGCACACTCCATAGTTTAAAAATGTAAACATTCGTAAATTTTCACAACATATTTTATTCATGATACCAACGGTTCACACGTTCGGAAATTTCCATGTGAAATTTTATTTAGGATAAGGCTGAATATCTTTGTAAATGACAAGCTTTAGACTTATTTAAAAACGTATATTTAACAGAATTGTATTACTTTAATATACGTCAAGGCCAAAGTTTCGTTTTTACACTACAAAATACAACTCTGCAAGAATTGAGTAGATACTTTTGGATATCGAGTATCGAAAATTATGTTGAGTACTGAGTACCCGGTACTCAAACACTCAATACTTTCACAACAATGTTGTAAACGCAGTGTAGAAGTAATTAACAGACCTACATACATACAAGGCGAATTAATACCAGGTGAACTCATCAGCGCATATGATCATCAGCTGTTTGTAGGCGAATTGGGCTGCTTACACCCAATCTGTCAAAATCTATTTGTTGTTTTCTATTGTTTGTTTACATTTTACTGACCGCCATCTTTTTCCCAAGGCGAATTAATACCAGGTGAACTCATCAGCGCATATGATCATCAGCTGTTTGTAGGCGAATTGGGCTGCTTACACCCAATCTGTCAAAATCTATTTGTTGTTTTCTATTGTTTGTTTACATTTTACTGACCGCCATCTTTTTCCTTTGTATTTTGGTCCAGGGATGGTAAATGAGATTTTTAAATTGCACCAATTGTTCTCTAAAGATGTACTTTTTGGGCATAATTGTACCAAAACATATATTTGAAATCAGAAAAATTGTTTAATACAGAAAATGCATCACTTTTCTGTACATATACCTGTGGCAAATTTCCAATCTAAAATAGCTCACATTACGTCCGTTCGAGTACCAGAATAGAAAATAAACTAAATGAAACGTTTGCTTTCGTTTTGTTTTGAATTTTTCAATGTGTAAAACAAAAACAACGAGAATGATACACGCAATTCATACGATGATTTTAGTCATGTTTTTTAAAACATGATTTTTGGAGTATGATGGCAAACGGGGTAGAGAAAAAAAATCACATTTTCAGTTTTTAGTGATTTTTTTTCATATATTTCTTTAGTTCTATCTGCATTTTTCTCTCATTGTCTATCTCTTATGTAATTGTGTTAGGTTTTTGTTGTTGCGAAAGAGCAAATAAAGCAAATTTTGAGAGTAGTTTATAAAAAAGACATGCTACTAAAAATCATCGTATGAATGCAAATGGTTTTTGAAAGCAATTTTAAAGAGAATTAAAAATAAAACAGGATTTTTAAATCAGCGTATGAATTGCGTGATAATAGTCCAATTTAGTTTTGTATTGTTTGTGCTTGTGTACACTAACCCCCATATTCATAGAATTTAAAATGAGTTTGAAATGTATTTTATTTAAAATTTTTCATAAAAAATTTACTTAAAATAGATTTTAAATACATTTTATTTATTTTTGAATGTGGGGGTAAATGTACATTAACTTAAATGTACGCAGCTAGAAAAATAAAGAATGAGAACAAAATTGAATAGTTTTAAGAAAATATATTTACAAACGTTTCCCGATTGATTTGTTCATTATAGTAGGGAATGTGTTAGTTTATTTATGCTAAATACAATGAACCATTCAACAAATACATTTCTGCTTTTGTTTCGTTTGCAGTTGTACGCTTGAAACGGGATATTAAAGCAGATGAGTGAAAAGTCAATTGTATTGTTTGCAATCTTTGGCATTGCAAAAGTATTTGTTTTGGTTTTGCTCATGTACGAAACGATTAAAAATATTTTGAAAGTTTGTGTCTTCGGATGAAACGTTTGCGAAAAGTTTTGTTTGTTTGCACAATCTGTCGAGTTCCTAAAAAGTTTTTCCAATTTTTTAATGAACTTTACTGCATTTCAGTGATGCATTTTGCTCTTTTTTATTTTGGGCCAAATTGATGATTTCAAAGGGCCAAAATACGTTCAATGGGGCCAAAAATTGTTTTTTGGAATATATTTACAAGATTTTTATTTATATAAAACAAAAGTAATAGTAATATAGTACATGTGTTTTATATTATTTAGAACAAAAATTAGCGAAAAAAATTTACATTGTTTAAAAATATTTTTTGCTAGTTATACTAAACTAAAGACATATTTTATATGTAGTTTAAAAAACTAATATTTTAGTCCCCAAGTTCTTAGTCCAACTGTTTCTCAACTGTTTTTAACATATTTGTGTGTTATAAGTCTTAAAATATTATTAAAGGAATTCACAAGGTGTACTAATGTCAAAGGTACTAATATAGTACAACATTTTAAATAGGATACTTGTGAATACCCTGTCATATATTCAAATACTAAAGACTAAAAAACTTCAAAAATTAAACATCAAAATATTTTAAAACAAATATTTATGTACCTACAATAAAAATACAAAAATTAAAATTCTAAATAGAAACGGTTTCATGCGAAAATTATTCAGCTGAACACATAACACACCATAAAAACATATCTAAATAAGTTGTAGTGTCATATTATATTTTTTTATTGAGAATATCAACAACAAACATAAAACTATTGTATAACGTTAGTAGCTACAACAGTTAGAACAGTTAGGACTACCTTGTGAATTCCTTCATTATCATAACAATTAATAGAATCAGATTTCATTAAATATATGGATTGTATTAAAGATGACACGGTATTTGCATGAAGGCGGTTCCTTTAGAAACCATTTGCTTTGTTTTATTTGTATTACTTTAAATTGTTAGTGTTGTGAAAGTGCTAAGTACTTGGCTACTTACTACTGCACTTGTTTATAAGGTACTCAGTAGTAAAAACAAATGATCATTTAATTTTGAATAAATTTAACTAGACACAAATTAGAAAAATCAAATAAAGTGTAAAAACAAATGGAAAAGATTACATATAATTAATTTTTTATATTGTCTTAAAATTTGCGTGTTATAAGTAGTATTGTATCGATTACCAATAAGAAAGAAAGTTCAGTAGTCAAAACTGTAAATGTTTTTCAGCAATATATTTATTTGCCATCATATATTTCCTTAATCTTATGAATTTTTACTATTTTTCCGTTCGCGTACTTTTTTTGGCAATAGCATTTTTGAGAGTAAATTTTTCAGTTTACTCAGTAATTACTCATTTACTGCATTTTACTGTAAAAGTAAACAAACGGAGCTATTATAGAGACATTTTGTGAGCTAGCCTTATTTGAGCACTTTTAAGCCGAACTTCGTTTTCAATACTTCACAAAATTTAAATTTAATTCAGATAATAGTGGCATATGTACGAGCGGACAAAAAGTATAAAATATTTTATCACAATAAATAAACTGCAATAATGAGGTTTGCTAAAAAAAAAGTAGGAAAATTATTAATTGTACTAAATAAGCCATTGGTGTACCATTGTACTTTTTAGATTCGAAGTGTACCAAAAATTGGTAACTGTACCAACTTTCCCATCCCTGTTTTGGCCTGCTGTTTTTGACAGATTAGGTTTGTTCAAAATGGCCGAACTGCATGTTGTTTTTGTATTGTTGTACTTGTTTTAATGACGAGTTTACCTGGTACTGAATTCGCCTTGCATACATATTTAAGCAAGGAATAAAGTAATTTTATTTAAATTTATTTTGCCAAGTAATATGGATGTAAACTACCGTTTATTTCAAGCCGTTCGTTGTGGTGAACTGCAGAGAGTAAGGGAACTAATCGATTCTTATGGGCTGTCTTATTCCAAAGCTTGGTCAAAGGGATATGTTTTACTTTGCGATGCCATTATGGGGCGTCATACAACGGTTGCCAAACTACTTTTAACAAGAGGCTCTAAAGTTAACAAAAGCCATCGGAATCCAAACCTTAGTGATACTCCTCTTCACCTCGCTGTTGGAATTTGTGACATTGAAATTATTCAGTTGATTTTAGACCGTGGTGGTAATGTTGATGCTAAAAATTCTTTGGGTAGAACTCCGCTTCACATTGCAGTTGAAAAAAATAATATGGAAGTTATGTCAATACTTATACATAATGGAGCTACTGTTTGTGCCCAGGACAATGAATATGGAACTATACTCCATAGAGCAGTTTCTAGAAGATGTTTACCAATTGTTCAATATCTTTTGAAATATCAAACTTTTCTTATTGATACAGAAGGTATAAGACGTTACACACCACTGCATTATGCTGCTGAAGTAAGTAGTGAAGATTTTATTACTTTGCTTTTAAGTAGTAATGCTAGCGTTAATGCTAAAGGGGAGGATGGTATAACTCCTCTTCATATTGCTGCTAAGAAAGGATATATAAGTAATGTGGAAAATCTGATAAACAATGGTGCTTGTATTAACTCTTCAACAGTGAGGAAGGGATATACACCACTGCACTTTGCTTCTGAGCTGGACAATGAAAAAACTGTGAAATTATTCCTGGACAAAAATGCGGATATTAATGCTACCACAAAGGATAATGAAACTCCGTTACATATTGCCATGAAATCTAGATGTGAAGCAGTTGTAAAACTACTCTTACAATATGGAGCTAAAGTTGATAGTCAGGATAAAGATGGCAAAACCATACTTTATCTTGCTGTGGAAAATATGAATTTTACGATTGTTGAAAATATTTTAAAGTTTTGCCCTGATATTAATAATCAAAGTAACAGAAATGCTCTTACAATCGCAGTGCTAAGGCGTGAAATAGTGTATTATGACATTGCTAACGCTCTTTTAAAATACGGTCTTAATGTTAATCCTGGCGATGCAAATAATCTTGATTTATTAAATTCTGCTGTTGAAAAAGGATATTTGAAAATTGTTGAATATCTATTAAAATATGGTGCTAAGGTTAACTTACAAAATTCAACAGGCTTTACCCCTTTACATATTGCAACCAAAAATAAACGGGAAGAAGTAGCTAAGTTGTTGGTAAATTATGAAGCTGATATAAATGCTCAAGATAAAACTGGAAAAACTTCAATATATTACGCTATTAAGAATTCCGATTCAAAAATTTTCAAGCTACTTTTAACTAACAAAGCTAATATAAGAGATAATCCTGATCTATTGAATATTGCTGTAGAGAAGGAATGCGTAGATATCGCTGAAGCTCTTTTGCAACATGGTGCTGATATTAACGCAAGTGATGAAAATGGAAGAACAGCGTTGCATTTTACTGCTTTAACAGATTATTATGCTACTCGCAAAAAATTG
Source organism: Panzeria rudis (assembly GCA_956483635.1). Lineage (NCBI taxonomy): Eukaryota > Metazoa > Arthropoda > Insecta > Diptera > Tachinidae > Panzeria > Panzeria rudis. Next base: position 174,206,845 of record OY101448.1, read on the forward strand.
TACTGGTGTCCTAGTAGCGAAATTGCTAAACAGTTTTTACGTAAATACGCTAATGTAGACGCTCAAAACGAAAGTTGTTGTATATCAAAATTTTATAATGTTCTAGAACTTAGTGGATATTCAAAGGTTGTTCTTGTTTCTCTTTTGAAATATATTGCAACTGTTAGTGATGCTAGGGGGCAAATTGCTAAACTAATTCTATGTAAAGGTGCTAATGTAGACGCTCTTGATAAAAAAGGTTTTACAACACTTCATGCTGCTATTGAATGTGAATATGTAAAAGTTGTTGAAGCTCTTTTGGAATATAATGCAAATGTTAACCTTGAAGTAAATGGCTTGACACCACTCCATCGTTCTGCACAGAGAGGAAACTCAGAAATTAGTACGATGATTTTAAAAAAAGGAGCTAACGTAAATGCTTATAAAAAGGATGGAACCACAGCACTACATATTGCAACTCAAGGCGGTCATAAAGCGGTTGTGCAAGTATTGCTAAAACATGGTGCCAATGTTGATTACAAAACTATAGCTGGCAAAACACCACTGCACGTCGCTGCTCAACATGGTTATCAGGATATTATTGAGACTTTGTTAAACTATGGTGCTGATATGGAGTCTAGAGAGGTGAATGGCTTAACGGCACTTTACATCGCTTCTTGCAACGGACATCACAAAGTTGTTTTAACTCTTCTGGAATACGGCGCTGATATTAATTTTGCAAATAAAAACAATGTTACACCTCTTGGTCGTGCTGTTTATGAACTGAAATATCGTCGTGAAAATTATGAAATTAATCATCTTCGCAGGCAAAACTATAATTACGATTATGATTATGATTATAATTATGATTACGATGACGATTTCGAATCTCGTACTGTGATGACGCATGCAATAGTTGTTAAAGCTCTTGTACGCCATATAGTTAGCACGAAGGCCTCAAATTTATATGTAAGTGAAGAAAATTTAGCAACGAGTCACAAGTATCCAATAAAAGACTTTTTTGTTGAATGTGAGAAAGAAATAGCTAGCATGAAGATTGAGAAGATTAATAATTCTTACATTTCATTTTTTGATATCCTGGCTAAAACTACGCACTCATTAGCTATATATCTGAGGAATGAAAATATACTGCAGCATTTAAAGTCAGTCGACTATATAAGCAAATTTCCAATATACGGTGTTGTGATGGGAACTCGTGTCAGAAAAGGTATCGAAAGAAAAGAGTTATTTGAACAAGCCAACAAAATCATTAATTTTCCTGTGTTACCATATGAGTGCAATGAAAAAATATTAAGTTACTTGAGTGAACAAGACTTAAAATGTTTCATGGGTCCTGTTAAATTTAGTTATCCTTATTATGCCTTTGTCGACTCTAACGAATTATACTCAAATTTATGGGATTTATATAGTTCTATCTAAATAATAAAAAAACAATTAACAAAATTATTATTAAAAGTTTATTTTTGTTTGTTTATTAAAAAGACCTTTCCCAAACAATAAGCGTTTCCGTTGACAGATTTCAAAAAGGGTCTTTTGAGAAAAGGGTATTTGAAAAAAGGTGAAATTTTTTAAACAAAAAATTAACTGCAGTTAATTTTGAATTGAAAACAAAAACAAATTTGAGTTTTTTGTTGCTGTTTCAATATATATTCCCTAACGAAAAATTTCATTTTATTTACGAAAGCAGGCACTAATGTCATGTTTCTAACACCCAAACAATCGACTTGAGTAAAAAATTTTTATGGAAACCACTCGTATAACTGAGTGATTTTCATACAAATTGTTCACTCAGTTCAATTGTTTGGGTTGTATAAACAGCACATAAAGCTTTATTCAACAATGATATGTATACATAAATATAAAAGAAATATTTCTTCTTTACATTTCATTTCAAAATACTATATCCACAGAAAAATGTTTGAACATAAATAGTACGAAAAAAGTTCATAATCTATTGTTCATACACAGAAAAAAATATTACTTATATCCAAGGAATTTTTTCATAAATGCTATGAATCTAACATGATAATTTTTTTTCAAATTATTTTCATTCCTGCTAGGAACTTTTACATAAATTAATTCATAAATTCTTTAAAAATTATTTTTAAAAATTCAGTATTGAACTTGTATAGTGTGTTGTACTAGGCACAACTATTTCCTTTCTGCCAAACAGACTATTTGGAATTAATTGTATTTTTACTTTATATAAATAGAAAAGCATTTTAGAATTTGTTGACGAAAAAGTCGAAAATTTTTTGTCAAGGCAACTTTGAATTCATAAATTTATTTATTGAAAGCTAAATTCATACTGGAAATGAAAAAAATTCGTGTATTTTATTTATAAATTACTAAAATATATGAACAATAAATTATGAACTTTTTTCATACTATTTATGTTCAAACTTTTTTCTGTGTATATGATATTAATTTAATAATAAAAAACAGGAATTTCATTCGCAGTATGAATTTAGGTTTTAATAACTAAATTTATGAAATCTAAGTTGGCTTGAAATAAATTTTGATTTTTTTTTTAACGAACTCTAAAATTTTTTTATTTATATCAAGTAAAAAACAGTTCATTTTAAATGTTCTATTTGGCAGAAACGAAAGAGTTGTGCCTAGTACAACAGGCTATACAAGAATTTTTAAAAACATTTTTTAAAATATATATATGAATTAATGTATGTAAAAGTTCCTAGCTGGAATAAAAATAATTTGGAAAAAAATTATCATGTTCGAATCGTAGCATTTATGAAAAAATTCTTTGGATATAAGTAATATTTTTTCTGTGTAGGCAGTAGCTCTAATTTGAAGCATAGTAATAAGATAAATAATTACCACTCATTACTTTGTAACCCATTAATAAAGTACTACCGATTACAAAAATTACAAAAGTTTTTCGTGGGGCGTTACGATCACGATTCAACATCACTTGTTTGTGCCAGTATGCTAGAGTAGTGTATCATTACTTCAATTTACAAAAGGCGTATCTAATGGTGATATGTAATAAGGTCAATGGAACTAAAGTCAATTGACCTTATTGCGTTTTTAAAAGTGAAAAAACTTAAAAAAAAAAACTTGAAATAAAGTAAGAAATAACGTCAACAATGCTTAAAGTATGTCAGGCTTAAACTTTTTTCCCTCTCCGTATGACGAAAAGCGGCTTTGCTGAGTAAAGTATTTTACGTAACAGGCCTTCGGCCGGCCTTTTGGATTTCTTCTTGTCGGTATATCGAAAAGCGGCTTCGCTGAGTAAAGATTTTTGCATAGCCGGCCTTCGACCAAGCTTAACTAAAGAAGGATTGAATTATTTCATGAAAAGGGTCACAAATCGAAAAAATGTGAACAAATTTATCATAAAAAAGTCTCATTTCGAATTAAAATTATAAAGTAAAATAAATTGTATCAACAAAACAGTATCAGCTCAAAATACAGCCAAATTTAAATAAAACAATTTGATTATTTGTAACTTGAATAAAGGCTCAAATCAAAATAATACATTTTCTTATGAAAATATACGATGTACTCGTATTTCTATTTCAACTTTAGTATTAACTCAAAATAATAATTTTTGTTGATATAAAGGTAGTTACTACACTAGCACGAAAATGGTCTCAAATGTGGTTATTGAGATGACAGAGTAATCGGAATACATTGAAATTTTTACAGTAGATAGATATTGATATTAGGTCCGTTTGTTTATTTTTCCAGTAAAATCCAGAAGTTGAGTAAATTCTGGATAAATTGAGAATTTTATTCACAATAATCGCTCTTGCACAAAGAAGTACGCGAACGGAAAATTGTAAAAATTTGCACGTTTATCAAAACAGCTGATCATTAAAATGGATAGGGTTGTAAAATATGTGTTGTTTGGACTATCCAGCACATATATATTTTTTGGTACTTGGTACAATGCATTTATTTCTATAATTATAAATTCTTAGCGAAATGTATTTATTAAATAGAACTTCGGAGAAGCGTTGTTAGTTGATTTCTTGCAAAAAGTGAAATTTTAAAAATTTTGAGTTATACCGTCTTGTTGATCAAGTGCGATATGTATATTTTAAGAACTGTGAAATATGTAGGCTGGATCCTTGCCTACATTTCTTATAGTTCTAAAAGTATACATAAGTTTTTTTTTTTTAATTTTTTTATTAAGCTTGTTTGTTTCAAACTTAAAAATTCTTTATATGTTAGATACGTCTTTTGTAAATTAAAGTAACGGTATGTATGCTTTGCTTAAAACAAATCGAGGGTGAGCAAATTGTAAGATGTAAAAATATCCAATGTTGTGGTGAAACCTTTAAAAATATTTTAATTTAAAAGCACAATTCCATTGAACTGGCATTTTTGCAGTTTGCAGCAACGTCCGCTACGTAACGCTTCTTAAAAATTTCGCAGTATAAATTCTCCTTCCCTAAAGTCCCACTCACCTGCAAGTGCTTTACGTAATATGGGAACATCTGCTCTAAGGGATTATTAAAGTATCTTATAAGTAATTGTAAGCATATAATAACATTGCAAAGTCCTCTAATATAACGCATTAACTCGCAAATTGCAACAAAAGACAATCGTGAAAAAAAACTAAATCTTTGTTTCTAAGCAAACTTATTACAAATATCCTTGGGTATCATTTAAGTTTTCTTTATTTTATTTATTAATACTCAATATATTTTATAATTTCAACAATAATACATATATATTATTATACTCATATATAAGTGCCTTTTTTTATTATTATTTTAAATTCTTATACAATTATTTACCATTCGTACATTTAAACAAATAATCAGTTAAGCCTTTAAAGTTCACTATTTCAATGTGTTTTTTGTTTGTTTTGAACATTATGTAATTTACTTTTTAATCAGTTAATAAATACTTACATGCGTATTAATTTCAAAATAAAAACTTAAAAAATCAATATAATATTTGAAATATCTATAGGTGGGAGATAAACTACACTAAGTCACATTTCGCCAAAATATGTTTATTTTTACTGTTGTAATGACCCTTTTGCCTCTATCGATAGGTGAAATCCAGTAAGTCTTATGTTTCAAGGGACAGTAGTACTACTCAAAACCATCTGGGAGACAAAAAAGACCAAGTCCATTTTAATAAGTATCGATATTATTATATGACGTGATTTTATTAAGGATATGTTAGATATAAAAAAATAACATTAAAGTTATATAAAATATTTGGGATAAGTCAATCTGTTAATTCTACAAATATAAAACCATTTGCGATTTTAAACATTTTTTGCGGTCTCCTATAAAATTTGACTTGGTGCAGTTTACCTCCCATCTACAGGTATTATAATGATATGTATTCGTTGCTGGAAGTCTTATTAATATATTTTTTTGTTGTTGCAATTTTAGCAAAACTAAGTATAAACAATACTAATTAATTAAAATTTTTATTTAAATATTTGTGTGATTGGCTGGAAATCAGTTAAATCATGATATGTTTTCGTTTTTTTTTTTTGTGTAAGACAAGTGTTTTTTGGTTTTTTTTTTTGCTAAAAAATGTGTAATCTAATTAAAGGTTTCCGAACTTTTTTTTTAGATTTTGATAAATCTAGACATAGTGTGATTTAAATTTATTTTTTTTGCATATCCAACTGAAATTCTACTGGATATGCTGGAAAAAGTACTCTAAAGGCACAGTCCTCACTATTATTTTTAAGTAAAAATAATGGACTTTTCTTTAAAATTTTATAACTCAACCGCATTTGATGCTATAACATTGTCAGCGCCGGAATTGGGGTAGAGCGAAAGGAGCGGTCGTCCTAAGCGCCAGATGGCAACAAGGGGCTAGAAAAAGCCAAAGGCAAAAAACAATTTCCAGCTAGAGATGCCAAACGGGGTATCCCGAACCTGAAAATCACGCGATTTTCGGGATTTTACAAATCCCGAATACAGCGATTTTCAATTTTTGAGTACCGATGTCAGCTTTTAAATAAAATATTATTTGAAATGTCATGCTAGAGAATGTTAAGTCGAAAAAAGTTGAAAACATAGTATTTAAATATAAATTAAACAAAAATTAATTTTGAAGAGCACAAAACAAGTAGAAAATTTCGGGATGGAGTTAAAAATGCACAGTTTGCCAATTGCAAATTCTGCCACAAAAATTTAAAAGTCGACGAAAGGTTTCGCAAATGATATAGGTTTTTAACTTCAATTTTGGCCTCTTCCAAATCAAATTTAAATTTTGAAAAAAAAATTCAGAACTTTCCAAATAAAATTCAGTACTTTACAAATCAAATTTAGCATTTTTAAAACCAAATTAGGCATTTTCGAAATCAAAATCATTTTTTTAAACCAAATTCATTTGAAAAAGGCTGATTTTGATTTTTAAAATTCTGAATTGGGTTTGAAAATTTTTAAATTAGATTTGTAAAATACTGAATTTGATTTGAAAAAATCTAGATTTGTTTTGTTAAACCCTGAATTTGATTTGGAAATGAGTTAAAAAGCGATATATAGACGTAGAATATAAGAGTTATTGATATTAAAATTTTTAAAATGCAACATGGCAAATAAAAATATACATTGAGAAAAAGCCTTGTCAAGTATATACTTATGTATACGGTGGAATAGAACGCTGAGTTCGCATATTTTATATTCAAAAGTCAAGAGAACGTTTTAATTTGATTGTAAATGTAAAAGCACATGCTTTGCTAAAAGAAAGCATTTGCTAGCACTTTTATCAATATATTGATATTCAAAATGAAATAGTGTTTCATGATTTCTTGAGCACTTGTTTCTTCGAATGCATTTTGAATGCCATCGTAAATCGTAAATAAAGCTATAGTTTTTGAACTCATTAAAAACGCATGCGATTTCACTAGGTAATATATTGAATAAAATATCCACCGAAAAAGGCATACAAAAACGGAATTAAATCATTACATTGGCACATTTTCATAAAACAAGTTTTAGCTCCAACAAAAAATAAGAAGATAATAGCTCAGTGGTAGAGAGCATGTCTTAATAGTCGGAAGAGCATGGTTCGTATCCCAGCTGAGGCAATATTTTTTTTATTATAATTTTTTTATATTTACATGAAAAAACGTCATCGAATCAGGAAACTTGCATGGGTTCAATTCATTCATTTTAATGGAGATCAATTTATTTAAATTTTCACATAAACACATGATCTCCAATGTCACGTCTGTGTTAAAATCATGCATGTTTCACATAAATCGAACCAGTTCGTCGTCATTCAAACACATGATTAAACTACTTTCTTGTCGCATAAGATTTTGCTGGGTGAGTATAGAATGTGATACATTTTTAAGCAACAGCATTATGTTCCAGATGAAAAACGTATTTCAGAAACGAAATTCATCAAACGAAATTGTTAATTTAAAAAGTCAAAAACCGAGTTTTTAATAAAAAAAACAGTTTTCCAAGAAAAAACACTAATTTCTAAATTATATTTTTCGGTATTAAGAAATCATAGAAACCCCGATTGGGGTTTTCGGGATTATATATCTAAATCCCGAAACCTGGAATTATCAAAAACCAGTCCCGATTGGCATCTCTATTTCCAGCGCATTTGTTTGATATAAAAAGTTATAACGAAGAGCGTTATGTTATTAGAATATCTATATGTATGTATACATATCGTTATCTTAATATAAAAACGCTCTAACTAATATTTTTCAAATCGAGTTTCTTGCTCATCTATCGAAATATGCAAAAAATCGATTTGGTAAATATGATGAGTTAGGGCGTTTCTATATTAGAGTAATGATCTATCTGTACATAGTAGGGATGGGCAAGTGAAAAAAATATATCGATATCAATATCGGGGGTATTCTGACGCAAACACGTATCTCAAAAAGCAGCAGTTTTTAGGAAGACAAAAAACTTTTTATAATTAACTTGTAAAATTTTGTTATATATTGCTTTCTTTGGTATCTAAAAACTTATAATAAAGTTTTCGATAAATTTGTTAGTAAGCAAATTTATAAAAAAATTTTACAAGTTTTTAAAAAACGCTTTTTGTCTGTCTTAAATAGTGACGCCTTTTTAAATAAAGACGTGTTTACGTCAGAAACCCCTCGATATGTTTTTAAATGCCGATCAACATCGATAAATATCGCATAAAAAATTTCGATATTTCGATGTATATCGATGCTTTTCAAGGATGATTATTCATACATAATCCAAAATTTAAAAAAAAAAACACAAAAAGTGCTTTCCTTAAAATTAATCTGGAAAGAGTTACTTTCCAACATCGTTACTGTAAATAAACACACAAAGAGCTAAAATACCATAAAATAACAACTACGAAAACTGCAGATTCAACTAATTGTGTGGTTGAAGTTCAACCTGCGACGAAAACTGTATATTCAATCACTGAAATGAGTAATTGATTTAATTACCAAATTAATTGAAATTAAATTTTTGATTAATTGTATTAATTGAAAATCTTTTAGGAATAATTTTTTCTGTAAAACAATAATATTTTGTTAGTAATATTCTATTTAATAAAGATTGTGTCGAATTATTTTAACTGCACGAAAAACAAAATCAAAGCTAAAAAATATCGAATTGGGTACTATCGATATTAAAAAAAATATATATCGATACACCGATGTGTTGCAATTAAAAATATCGATATATATTTTTTTTTTCAGAAAATATCGATATACCGATATTTTTGCCCATCCCTAGTACATTGGTAACAGATTGTGTTATTTAGTAGGAAGAAGTATACTAATTATAGTTACTATATTTAATTTAAATTCTATAAGTAGTAAGTTATGTGTTTTAGTCGAACTGTATGGGTTTATATCTAAAGAAATTTAATTATTTTGGCTTGAGCTCGGCTTTAATTTATGTGCTATTTATAGAACCCAAACAATCGAATTGAGTGTACAATTTGTATAAAAAGCACTCAGTTTTTCGAGTGGTTTCTTTACAAATTTTCTACTCAAGTCGATTGTTTGGGTTCTAGATACAACACATTAATTTTTCAATTAAATGTCATTTTTATTTATAGATAAATGTGAAGCATGTAGATAAAGAAAACATTTTTCCTATTGAAACATGTCAGTTCAACCCTTCGCGCAGTCAAGTTTTTCTTTGTCTACATGCTTCACATTTATCTCTAAATAAAAATATAATTTAATTGAAAAATTATATTTAAACCGAACTTAAGCCAAAATAATTAAATTTCTTTGGATATAAACCCAAACTCTAAAAAGGCACCTAGCAAAGGGATCTACACGTTGAAATAAACTGAAAAAACAAACATTCGCACACTAGTAATTGAAATTATCATGATAGTTCATACTAGAATAGAGATATAAAAACATGCTAAACACAAGACATAAATAAAAAAGTGAATATCAATAACAATCACATAAAACACAGCTCTAAGTGGCAGTATGAATTGATTAAAGGTAAATGATATTCAACTCGTGACGGCAAACCATCAACTTTGGTCTACGAGGTAAAGAACTATGACGAGAAAAGCGGGAGCTATCGAAACATGCCAGTTCAACCCTCCGCGCAGTCAAATTTTTGTTTCTCTACATCAGGCATGTCAAACTCATTTCAGTGTGAGGGCCAAATTCTTCGAAAATTATAGTCCAAATCCTCTTGCGGACCGCATTTACTTTTTTTTATTATCACCCCTATCGTGAATACTTGTTCCCTCAAAATGTTTTTCCTTTCCCTTCTTTTGCGATCGCGAATAAAAATTCGAAAAATTCCCCTTATCATGAATGATTTTTTTCACGCGGATTTTTCCCCTTTTGCCCTGTTTTTGTTCACTTTATTTTAGCAGGCGAACTGGATAAATACATCATGTAATTGCTATTTTATCCTTCCAATTAATTATTAAAACTTGTAAATATTTATTTTTAGGACAAAATCAGTAAATAGTGTTCATTTGTCTTAATACTAACACATTTATCCTAATATTGATTCCTTGCAACTCAGTTCAGGTGTGTCAGAACTAAGTTTTGCGGTGATGGAACCACAGTGTATGTGGTCGGTGGATGGAATATTAAATGGTTTTTCCTCGTCTGTAGAGAATCACTACAATAAAACACAGTTTTATTCACTCATGATAAAATTTAATTTAACACCAAAGACTGTTTGATTGAATTAGGCTGCTTGCAATGTCTCGGGTTCTCCAAGGGCTTGGATGCATTTAGTAAACCTGGACGAACAGTTCGATTTTGTTCAGATTCCTCATGGAATGAAAAGATAATTCCAACTCTTAGCACTGTATTTTTTTATTTTTAAACAAAAATTTCTTTGATTTGTAATATATTTTATTAAGTTTCTTTCCTTTTTTACATTCATTGAGAACTGATAGCGTGAATAAATGTTCACGGGAACCTTACGATAGCAATTTTCCCTCGAAGGGAAATCAAAATATCATGGGAACATAAATTTCACTTGTTATTCGCGATAGGGGTGATTAAAAATTAAAATTTTGAGTAGAAATTGAACATAAATATTTCACAAAGAAAACAAACAAAAAATGTATAGAAATATATTTATTAGCAAAAAGAATATAAATTATTTTTTGCTCGATATAATGCACTGCTTGTCATTTTTTAAATTCATCCAGGTCTGGAGTTAAATTTGTTCTTGATGTAATTTTTAATAGCGGTGCTAAATGTTCTTCAGTTAATCATTTGTGAAAACAACTGTTCAAAAATATACTAAATGCTACTAAACATGGATAATATGCACATCACAAAATATCGATTTCCTTTAATTCTGCGAGTGTCACTAAAGATTTCATTTCGAATGGCCATTTGGAATCTTTAACCGTTTAAAGTTAGTTAACAACCAAGAAAACCCAATTGCGTAAAAACTGAATTTTAAACAAAGAATCTAAAACCGAACTGTGTACGAAAACTAAAAAGAAAATAAATTAAAAGTTAAATATAAAAAATCAAAAAACCCGACTGCGTTAAAAAACTAAATGAAAAAAACATAGCGACTTTTACAGTCGGGAAGCATTAAAAATTGAATCTTAAAATCTTCACAATAATGGTTCCGACATGTAAAAGTCGCTAGGTTCCGCGCACTGGACTTTTTTTTCTTTTCTTTTAGTTTTTTTTTTTGTTTATTCATATTTATCAAATTTTAATTATCTAATTATCGATAAAGAGTCTTACAACTACAAAAGTTTGATAAATTTTCTTTACTTATTTTTTAATTTGATATTTTTTTGTTGAATAATTTAAATTTTAATTTTTTAATGAAAATAAAAGCGGGCCGCGATCTACATGCTTCACATTTATCTTTATATAAAAATATAATTTATTTGAAAAAGTAACGTAAAACCGAACTCAAACCCAAATAATTAAGGCTCCTATTATGATTCACAGCTCAACTAGGTTGAGTTGTCAATGCTACGACCCAACTCAACCATTTTTTGTATTATGATTGACAACTAATTTTAGTTGTCTTCGAAAAAATTTTCGAAAAAAGGTTATAATCTCTGTTTTTTGAAACCATAATAGCCATCACAAAATATATTAAATATTTTTAGTTTTGGCCTCACTATTTCTTCTTGAGATTTTATGTTTTATGGATATGGCAACAATATGGGTTGACAAATGGGATAGATTGGCGCCTAAAAGTACCATTTTAAAAGTAATTAAAAGTAACACAATAGTCGAAATAAAAACCAAAACACAACTGATAAAAAACTGAGACAACTCCTTTTATGAAGTTGTATTCCATGATATGAATTTGACAACTACGACTCAACTATCAATTTAGTTGTGAATCATAATAGGGGCCTAAATCTCTTTGGATATAAATTCGATAAGTGTTGAAGCTTGCAATAAAAGTTGCTTTTTTTAAATTTGGGAACTAAATATTATTTATTTAACATAAAACCGGAAAAGCATTAACGTGAAGTGAAAGCGTCGACCAAAGTGCGCCGAAAGACAATCTCGTTATATCGCGATCAAAGTCTAGGGCTTGATCTCGGTTTACTCAGAATAAGGTAATCTTCAAAATTCCCCATAGCGGCGATGGTGGAACTTGTACTGGTGAGTTGATACGGGTAACTAAAATGGATATTTACCTACAGTACTCGTTCTCTTTTTTGTTATTTCCCAAATAATCAACTGTAATTGTTGGATACTCCATTTTTAAGAAAAACACACTGGCGCATACTCGTAGTCAAAACAAAGTATACTTTAAAAAGAGTTTAAAACAGTATTTTGTATGCAAATAATACTTGCAAAAAATCACCCTAATGGATATAATATACATATATTATGTATTTATCTTGTTAATCGAAAAGTATTTTGTTGTACCTACCTGTATTTGTTGTTACGCTTCCTTGCTTTGTCACGAAGTACTTTAAAGATTTTTTTTTAAACCTATTTTCGGCTTTTAGTTCATTAAATAGTACCCAAAACCAGCTTCCGTTTACGCTATACTCGTACCTACCCAGAAGCACATTTTTGCCAGACCTTTTACCAAGGATGCTTGGCTCCACATATAAATGAAGCAATATTTCACGCAAATTACAAGCACTTGCCTTCGATCTGTCCTTCTAAAACCTGGATCGATGGTAGTTCCATTATTTTCCTAGACTATGTGTCTTTGAAAAATATTCACACTGATTTAAAGCTAAAAGTCTACACGAAGCGTTTTCGCGTCAACGCATTTACAGAAAAAAGCAAAAAAATATATGAAAAAAAATGGTTAGATGTGGATTGGCGATAGGCTTGCCAGACGGGCTTGAATGAGCTTGATTGTCAAGATATTTTAGGTGCTATCAAGTTACAAGTTCAAATATAATTTGTCAAGCTGAAATGATGATTTTGATTTAATAAAGCTTATACATAGCTAAAAATAAATAGTAAAATTTAATGAAAAAATATCTCAGCGTACAAGTACCAAAACTGTTTACAACTTAAAACAATGTTCCTTAAATTTATATTTTGTGTGCAGTCTATTCATAACCATTTGGACTCTCTTAGTAATAGATGCGACGAATTTTTTATAGTAACCATCTGGTATTTTTTTTCATTCTTCTACTATGATCTTTTTTGGTTCAGTTTTTCGGGAAACCATGTCCTCCTGGTCTATTTTATTGAGATAATATCATAAATTGTTCATAGGGTTTCCATGGCATTGGGCATATTATGTAGCAGCCATGATCTTATTTTGTAGGCCTTGTGTTTAGGATCATTATGCGTTATTCAGGTTGTAGTTGACCTGTTTTGGTTTGTTTTACATATATTTTAATGTGTCAAGTTCTCTTTTGAAAATCAAACTGATTTTAATCAAATGTTAAGCTAGTGTACTATTTGAATCTGGCAACCCTAATTGGCCATAACGTCATTTTGAATTCTTATTATTTCGTAACTTTATTTATATTATTCATTTTATATTTTTACTCACTGTTTTTTATTTTAACTTCAACAACAAGCAGCGTTGCCAGAATGATGATTTTATCATATTTTTGATGATTTTTAAAGCAAAATATGATATGATGATTTTCTTTCCCAAATGATGATTTTTCATTCACCCAAATGATGATTTTTCATACTTGCTTTTAAATATTTTAAATGGTTATTTGAGTTATTTAGATCAATTAATTTATAATTTTCCATAGTTTTTAACATAAAAGTTTATGGTAGGTTATTTTGCAGTGCGTGACTTTTCTCTGACTAAAGTATTTTGAATTTTGGATAATAATATTTCTCTGTTCTCCGAATTTAGTTAGTTCTTCTAAAAGTATCACTTTTCCATTTTAGCGACTTTTAATGTGTAAAGCGGTGCACATATTATCGAACTTGAGTGATGGTCAAAAATTCATCAGCTTTTAATGACGGTTTTGACTTATAAAACTACATTAATGTTGGGTGTTGAAAGCCATTAAAAATATAATTTACTAGAAAACATGGATAGCAAGAAAAATGGATGCACTTCGTTGATAATAATTTTATTTTTTTATAATATATAGCTTTTGTTTTAACATCACGAGCTACACCCTAATCTTGTTATATCCCAAGACAACATTCCATATCATAGTACCAGAGAAATGCTCTTAACAAATCACTGTTAATAGCAATTTGTAATTTTTATGCTACAAATAAAACTCTTGACTGACACTTTTTGGTACATACTATCAGTCAAAAACTAATATGGCCGCTGACTTGTCAATCAACTATAATTTTTTTTTGTAATTGACTGTTGAATGACGAAATTAGTGCACACACTATCTAGCAAGCAAAAATTAGAGCAAAACTGTCACTCGTGTTCGATAGTGTGTACCCTGCTTAACTATTCTTCGCAATTTTTTTTATAAAGATATAAAGTGGTGGAAGAAATAATAGGGTTAATTTCTTTTTTCACAATAGCGTCTCATAACGTTTTTTGAGCTAAAATTTTATGGGGTGACAGTCCCAATCAGCACACTCGAATCCCATAGAGCGCCTCTGTAGAGCTCTAAAAAATAAAACGTTAGAACGTAAAAACTTGCAAATAAACAGGTTATATGGGACACAATTCAGTAACCTTAGTACTCCAATTCTACGGATATCTGCGCCAATCTTCTAAGTTCAACGATGTGACGTTGTCAGCAAGTATTCAAAGAGGAGCTTCTACCAAATATTGGAATAATATTAGAATTAAATAGTAGAAGATAATTTTGTTCTGTAATATATAAAATGTCCCTATTATTTTTTCCAGGTACATATGCATATATTTTTGAATTACATAAATTTCCGAATGCAGGAGGATTGTACTTTTTTTGTATGTTTTACATGGACGAATTTAATTTGTATATTTAATTTTATTTATGCAAAAGCTTATAAATATTTAAGAAAATACTGAAAATTGTGTGTACCTATTATTTCTTCCACCACTGTATAAAAATATATTTTTCATTGATTTCCATTGATGCCAACTTTGGCTCTTTTCTACGATATAACAAAAAACGATATGACATACTGTATTGTCATATCGTAAGTTTTTTACGATATAACAACGAAGTGATATGACAACACCGTGTGTGGCTATCTTAGTGTTGTCATATCGTAAAAAACTTACGACATGACAATACAGTATGTCATATCGTTTTTTTTTATATCGTAAAAAAGAGCCAAAATTGGCATCAATGTTGATTTCTATAGTTTTTGGCTGCGTCAAAAATATCAAATCACATTGTGATGATGCAGTTTTAGTAAAGCAGAGCAAAAAAACATTTATTTTACATAAGAAAACCCTTACATAATTCAAGCCTATGTTTTTGGACACTTTTCGGAACTTGTTTTTTCGTTACATATTTTATTATGTTAATTTTTCCGAGGAAATTTTTTAACATTTAAAAGTTTTGGGAAACTCGTGAAGATGTAGAATAATGTAATGTAATATCTATTCGTTGAATTTTTTGAGACTTTCATAAGTGATTTAAAAAAGCTTTTGAGAAAATATCATAAAGTTTTTCATTTTACTGATATTGATCAATTTAAAGCCTTTTTGCTGATATTAGCATGTTTTTAATATTTACTCGAGCTATGTTTACCTAAATTCTTTATAATTTTGTGCATGAATTTGATCATTTTCGCGGTGGAAGTGACTTTGCCACGTTATTATATATTCCTACCGTCATGACAATTTTTATTATATTTTGGGGATTGCTCCTGATCTTAATTCTTTTTCACGAATTTTTACTATAACATAAAATGTATAATTGAAAAAAAATTACATAATTTACATAATAATTACATAATTTTAAAACGTACAAGAATATTTTATATATTTGGTTACCAAAAAAGTATTAACTCTCCTATCTAGAAGGAAATGTAAATGTAGAGACATCGTATAAACTTTTAAGAATGCGTTTTTGTTTTAGTTTTATAAAAAAGTTTCATTATTTTTCTTTGCTTTGAATAATATTTTGGAATAAAATATTTATGATGATTTTTTATATCAAAATATGATTTTTATTTCGCCAATTGATGATTTTCTTCGGAAAGCTTCTGGCAACGCTGAAAACAAGTATCGAATTAAGCTAGTTCAGTATTGAAATCCAAAGCACTAACCAATAAAAAGCTGTTGCAAACAGGCAGCAAGAAGATTACATAAACTTAGGCTCAATTTAGACCATACATTAAATGCATGCATAAAATTCATGCATTTTTTTTTTGGTGTCGAGCGGGGTAGAGAAGAAAACGGGGCATAAAAAACGACACGATTTCTGTTTTCCATGCATTTTTTTTTATATTCTTCTTTAGCTCGATTTGTGTTTTCTCTCATTTTCTCTCTCTTATGTGATTGTGTTATGGTTTTTGTTGTTATGAATGAGTAAATAAAGCAAATTTTGAGAGAAATTTATAAAAAAGCATGAAAATAAAATTCATCGTATAAATGCAAGAGGTTTTTAGAAGATGTTTTCAAAGATAAATTGAAAAAATTCATGCATAAAAATTCATCATCTAAATTGAGCCTAAGTATTGTGTTTTTCTTCCGACGGGGTTTGTTTGACTTTGGAACGATTTTCCGCCATTCCACGTGAAATTTGATTGATAAACAGACCGGTTTCGGCTATGTGCCATCTTCAGTGTTTTTTTGTTTTTTTTTTTTCTTAGAATATAAAACACTGAAATTGGCACATAAGCGGTCTGTTTATCAACCAAATATGACGTGGGATGACGGAAAATCGCTCCAAATACATAAACTTACTTAACTTTCTCGCTTAAAAGCCTGCTTTAGGTCAGCACTATGAAATCAGATTTTTTGTATAGCTTGCTTCGTATACCTTTTTGTAAGCTTTTATTTCAAGCGTATTCTGCTCTTTATTTTAAAATTTTGCATTAGTGCTTCAAAAAACATGAAATTTTTTTACTGGGCATATAAACTGTAATTTTCGAAAATAGCAAGAAATTCAATAAAATCTGTATTTGATTCAAATAACTATAATGTCAGCTTGCGGCACGTGTTCTTTTTGTTTAAAAAACAAAAACAAAAATAAATGCTATTATTTTTTCATCGAAAGAAAGGTTTTTAGGGCATGCATGTTTTCGAATATTCAGCGCTGTTCGTACGATTTTACAAAACTAACTCCACTAAAGGCCGTGATTCGGCAGATCTATCAAAAAACTTCTGTGTGCTCAAGAAATATGTTAGTGTGGATTAAAAGTGAATATGTGTGATAGATTTTTTGACAAGTTGTATCCGATTTGCAATTTTTTTTGAAAATTTTCATAAACTTATATTTTCTATTCAATCAGAGTTGCATTTTTGGGCTGGTTGCTATGTCTGCTTTATTTATTAATTAGACAGACTCTGTTGTATATTCTTGTAAATTAGTTGACCGAATTCTATCAGATTTTCCTCCGAATAAATCGTACGATTGTGTAAGGACCTCAATAGAAATATTTTTGCAGTCTTTATTTTAATTTTTCTATTATATAGAACCTCAAATATACCTGAAAGAAAATTATTGTATATGATTTTAAGAACGTCTGCACGATCATTATTTATTTTGAGAATGGAGTGATTTAAAAAACGAACACACATACTGCTTAAGCCTTTATCGGCTTTTCTGCAGAAACATCCAGGGTCGTCTTGGCAGGAATCGAACCTGCGACCCCCGGCTAGGAGTCTAGCATACTATTCAGAGCGATGTTGAAAGCATTAAAATTTTGAAATTTTAATTTTTTGCAGAAAATAAATATTTGTTCCGTTTTCAATTTCGTACGAAATTAGTTTCGGTGATACACATCTAACATTTGCATGTTTAAACTGACTTAAAAAAAAGCTAAAAAAAAATTTTCCTTCAGAACTCCACCATTTCTAGACAGATTTGGAAATTTTTTTAGTTTATATGAAACAGCATATTGCCGGTACGCCCACTCGGTTTTGAAGTCGATTTGTTTTCAAAAATTATCTATTTGAAAATGGAAATCAAAACGCAAAGCTTTTCAGTTTTGCCCTTTAAATTCCAATCTCAATTAGAAAACTCGAAGTGACCTTTAAAAAATATTTAGCTACGAGTATAATAAACATTTGAAAAATATTTTTCGCTTACCTTTAGGAACAACAAACAAATGCTTTCTCTATTGGCTTTATGTATTAAAAAAAAGTGTTAAAATGAAGCCTTAAGAGTATGGTAGAGGAGAGAGCCTTTTTAAGGAAAACTAAACATAATGGGCCTTATTACGGTTCTCGAATCGACTCGAGAGTTTGTAGAAGATTAAAGTAAAATTTTTTATATTTCTTCAATCAATTACAAACCCTCGAGTCGATTCGAGAACCGTAATCAGGCCCAATATATTGCAAATTCGAATATAGACATTTCCATAGAAAAGTCTATTTTTTGTCGCGCTATGTTACCAAGCAATTAAGCTTGTTTTTCAAAGATAAACATGTTTTTTATTTCTTTGGTGCATAACATAACTAGCTTGGTAACGCTATGCGGCAAAAAGTGTAATTTTCTGTGGAAGTGCCCATATAAGATTTTCTTCACTTGCAAAAAAGACCAATGTAATGAGTTATAGAATGAGCACAGTTCAGAATAATTCTTCTTACTGCTACTATAAAATTGATTCCAATCTAGTCCATCAACGTCAAAATAGTGTGGATTAATTACTTGATTGCTAAAACAAGCAAGTGCTAGTGCAAGGAAATTAAATTAAAAAAAATAATAAAAAATATTGAACGAAAATCAACTGCAACACGTACTAACTAATCGAAAAAAGAAGTTAAGAACAACAAGAACTAAGTTTGGTATTTCTTATTTTTTTTACTCGAATAAAGTTTTAAGATTTTATTAACATCTTAAATCATTTTGTGTACTTATGACTTAATATTATGATAAAAAGTATATAAAAAATATTTCAATTTTTATTATATTTAAAACAATAGTTTTTTTTAACATATACACTAGCGATCACATGATTAGAGCCACTTAAATTTTTGTTTTTAGTAGACCATATCTTTTTAAATTTTTGTCGACAGCTAAAATTTCATTACCATCGGGAAGGTAGTTTTCTTAAGATTACAAAAATAACCAAAAGGAAATTAAAGTTTATTACTAAAGTAGTTTAAAGTTCCTGTTTCGAATAAAAAAAAAGCAAAGGAGAAAATTAAATTTTTTCGATTCATATTTTCTGTGGAAATGCCCATATTTGCCCATATTTGAAGTTATTTTAAACAAGGGAGCCAGCATGCACTATTGAAATGTGTGAAATATTATCAATAAACTTATAATCAATGGTTCTTATTATTAAATGATGAAATAATGCATTTGTAATTCAAATTATTTAAATCGTTCAATCATGTGAACGGAAATTTTTTTATTTATGGAAAAGAAGCTTAAACTACTGTTTAAACTTTAATGTTGTTGTTGTTGTTGTTATTTTTCTAATCTTAAGAACATGGCCTTTCCGATGATAGTAAAATTTTAGCTGTCAACAAAAAATTTAAAAAGATATGGCCTACTAAAAACAGAAATTGAAGTGGTTCTAATCATTTGATCAAGAGTGTAAATGGATTAAACTAATAAACCAGAACTCTAATAATAACAACTAAATTCATTAAAAATAAAGAAACAAAAACTAAGTAAAAACAATAATTACATGCATCTACAAGATACATTATACATACATAATAGATACGGATTACGATAAGTGGTCGTAAATCATATAAGTACGAGTACAAACAAACTAACTACTCGATCGTATACAGGGTCTCTCTGAACAAATTATTTAATTGAATTAATAAAAATTACAACTTAATAAATGTTAACAAACAATAATAAATTAACATTTGTGAATTTTAAGTATACAAGAGTTTCAACTTTACGGTTTGTTTGAATCTGGTGAGAGTATCTGTCTGTATGTGGGTTTGTGTGATTCCTAAAATAATTTTTAAGAATGTTTTTTTTTTCAACTTAAAATAAAACTTATTTAACTTAAATAAATCATAGAGATTTACAGAAAACAAAAAAAAAATAAATACAAAGATCACTAATAAGGGAAACTCCCATAGAGAGTTGGCATTTTTGTATGCTTTAAAGTTTTCTAATATTGTTTCACTATTTGTGTGTGTGTATGTGTGTGTGTAAGTGGCCTTACGCTGCTTCAGCTTTTTTTCATACATATTATGGTGTATAAATATTTGTATATATTTTTTGATATCCTTAAGCCTCTGGTTGATTGGTTGGCTGCATTTTTTTTATTTGGAATGTAGCTAGAAACTTAAGCCAACTTACTTGCCTTCCTGAGGACGATTGGCAAACAATTGCTCGATAATAGTTTCATCAGCCAAAGTGGAAGTATCGCCCATATTATGATCATTTAGCGCCACCTTACGCAAAACACGACGCATTATTTTACCTGAACGTGTTTTGGGTAGACCAGGAGCATGTTGCACCACATCGGGCATAGCAAAGGGACCGATACGTTCGCGTACAAGTTTTTTCAACTCCGACACCAATTTTGGATCAAATTTTTCATTTTCATTGGGCGTAATGAAACAGTACAAGCATTCGCCCTTAACCGGATGAGGGCGGGCAACTACAGCAGATTCTGCTACACGAGGATGTTCGGTTAGTACTGATTCGACCTCGGCGGTGGACATTAAATGTCCTGAAACATTTAACATATCATCAACACGTCCTGTAATCCATAAGTAACCATCGGCGTCGCGACGAGCTCCATCGCCGGTACAATAGTATCCGGGAAATTTGGAGAAATATGTTTCTTCAAAGCGTTCATGATTATTAAACAGAGTGCGCATCATACCAGGCCAGGGTTGTGAAAATACTAAATAGCCCTCTCCCTCGCCTTTAACCTCAACGCCACTTTCATCTAGCAAAATTGGTTTTACGCCAAAGAAGGGGAAGGACTGAGAAAAAAATTTTACAAATATATAAATTTTTTATCGAAGGACTTTTTGTTTTTGATAAACTTACTGCTGAGCCGGGTTTCATGGGTGTACAACCGGGCAAGGGGGTTATGACATGACCACCAGTCTCAGTTTGCCAGAAAGTATCCACAATAGAACATCTTTCTTTTCCTATACAACGATAATACCACAGCCAGGCTTCGGGATTAATAGGTTCACCGACGCTGCCCAAAACTCTGGAATAAAAATATTGGAATTTTACATGCTTTCATTTTTAACAAAATTATTTTGAAAAAGTGTCCTTAAAAAATACTTTCTTTTAAAAGAACAACCTTTTTAAAAAATTACCTTTAAAAAAAGTACCTTTTAAAAAAGTACCCTTTATAAAAGTATCTTTTAAAAAAGTACCTTTTAAAAAAGTATCTTTAAAAAAGTACCTTTTAAAAAAGTACATTTTAAAAAGGTACCTTTAAAAAAAAGTACCTTTTAAAAAAGTACCTTTTAAAAAAGTACATTTTAAAAAAGTACCTTTTAAAGAAGTACCTTTTAAAAAAGTACCTTTTAAAAAAGTACCTTTTAAAGAAGTACCTTTTAAAAAAATACCTTTTAAAAAAAGTACATTTAAAAAAAGTACCTTTTAAGAAAGTACCTTTTAAAAAAAGTACCTTTTAAAAAAAGTGCCTTTTAAAAAAAGTACCTTTTAAAAAAAGTACCTTTTAAAAAGTACCTTTTAAAAAAAGTACCTAATGTACCTTTTAAAAAAAGTACCTTTTAAAAAAAGTACCTTTTAAAAAAAGTACTTTTAAAAAAAGCACCTTTTAAAAAAAAGGACTTTTTAAAAAAAGTACCTTTTAAAAAAGTACCGTTTATAAAAAGTACCTTTTAAAAAAAGTACCGTTTATAAAAAGTATCTTTTAAAAAAAGTACCTTTTGAAAAAAGTACCTTTTAAAAAAGTACCTTTTAAAAAAGTACCTTTTAAAAAAGTACCTTTTAAAAAAGTACCTTTTAAAAAAGTAGCTTTTAAAAAAGTACCTTTTAAAAAAGTAGCTTTTAAAAAAATACCTTTTAAAAAAAGTACCTTTTAAAAAAAGTACCTTTTAAAAAAAGTACATTTTTAAAAAAGTACCTTTTTAAAAAAGTACCTTTTAAAAAAAGTACCTTTTAAAAAAAGTACCTTTTAAAAAAAGTACCTTTTAAAAAAAGTACCTTTTAAAAAAAGTACCTTTTAAAAAAAGTACCTTTTAAAAAAAGTACCTTTAAAAAAAAGTACCTTTTAAAAAAGTACCTTTTAAAAAGAGTACCTTTTAAAAAAGTACCTTTTTAAAAAACGTACCTTTTAAAAAAAGCACATTTTAAAAAAGTTCCTTTTAGACCAGTCCAATTGTACCCTAGAAAGAGGAGAACCTGTCATAAGGCAAATTACGTGACTGGTTCCCAAGGACTAGCAACCGACTCGAATTCTTGAACTTAATATGAGAGGGATCTCTCACTTTTACATGGCGTTGTCATTGGAGGGGGGCAATTGACATAATTAAGGTACTCAGAGATATGTTCTATATTAGAACTTAAGGTACTTGTCCTGTGGTGGTTTCTCCTTAATATTAGTCAAATCACTGTACTTTAAACAAAATCCAAATTCGCATGAAAGTTAAAACGAAAGTTAAAAATCAGATAGGGGAAATTTCGGCTAAGTTGAGTTGCAATAAAATGCGTTGCCAGCTGGCAACTGGAAATTTGTGGTTGCCAGAAAAGCACAATGTCTCAGTTGCCATTCGTAATGCCGTTTTTAGCAATTGGCAACCCAACTGAAGTTCGGTTGCCATAAATAATCGACCCATTAGTTTCTCTAGAAAGCGCAAATAAATTCAAAAAAATTTTCATCTTCAAAAAATTTTTTGGGCACAACTTTAGGAGCGACAAAAAAAATATTTGCTCCTTTAGTTTTGTTAGCTAAAAAAGTTTTAAATGCTGCCTTAAGGTATGTGAAGTTTTTTATGCGGCCTTTTTTAAGAAAAGGAAATGTAAAGCTGAAGAAGCAACCCCAAAATATTATGAATTGGAAAATGTGAATATATTCACTTGTGTTGAAATTCTGTGGCAGTCCTGATAATTTTTTTTCCAGGAAGAAAGCTCAGTTCTGAACGATTGTCTTTTTATTTCTAAGTGTTCCCCAAATAAAGAAAAAACTTACTTCAAATGCTGTAATTTATGCTTCAAAACTGGACCATCACCAAATTTCATGAGAGCTCTAATAGCCGTTGGAGCAGTATAGAATTGTGTAACCTTGTATTTGTCCACAACCGACCAAAACCGATCATTATCCGGATAGAAAGGAGTACCTTCGAACTGAAAGCAAATTAAATTTATTATTATTTTATATATAAATAAAACAAACAAAAAACACAACAGTGCTTACAATAACCGACGAAGCGCCGTTGGCCAAAGGCCCATACACCACATATGTGTGACCAGTAATCCAGCCAATATCAGCAGTACACCAGTAGATATCACCAGGCTTATAATTAAATACGATTTTGAAAGTTGTGGCCGCATAAAGCAAATAGCCGCCTGTAGTATGTAAAACACCTTTAGGTTTGCCGGTCGAACCACTAGTATACAACATAAACAAGGGATCTTCAGCAGCCATCCATTCGGGATAGCAAGCAGGTTCTTTATCTTCCATTTCTTCGTGCCACCAGAAATCACGATCATCAGTCCAAGGGATATCCTGTTCCACATGATTCTCTTGGCAGGCGGTAACTCTCTTCAAATGCGAAACAACTATACACTTTTCTACAGTATGACCCATTTCTTCGGCCTTCTCTAAAGCTACATCACATATAGCTTTCAGGTACAAAGGTTTCTCACCACGCCAAGCGCCATCAGCGGTAATCAAAACTTTAGCCTTACAATCGAACATACGTTCGGCCAAAGAGTCTGATGAGAAACCGGCAAAAACAATGGAATGTACGGCACCAATACGGGCGCAAGCTAACATGGCTATAGGAAGTTCTAAAATCATGGGCATATAAATGGATACACGATCACCTTTTTCCACGCCATGATCTTTTAATACATTGGCAAAACGACAGACTTCTTCCAGCAGTTTGCGATAGGTAAGACCTCTGGAATAATCATCGGGGTGATTTCCTTCCCTGCAAAAAATAAAAAATAAAAATAATAAAAAAATAAGAAACTCAACTTACTTAGCGGCAGAAATTAAATTATTTAAGCATTCCAATGTTTTCATTTTTGGAATAAACTTAAATTGCTAATTACCAGGGTTCGGATTTTAATGTAAATGTATCTTTTTTGAAAAAAGATTAGTTCTATTCGTTTGCTTGTTTTAGTTATAAATACATGTTTTAACATATTTTGGTCATAAATGCATATTTTCGTAGCTAGAAGTGCATATTCTATAAACTTTTAAATACATATTTTTTACCATATTTTAATTTTTAGGTGCATTTTTTAAGAGCATGGAAATTCGATTCCTGCTTATTACCATACAACTAGTTCAACAGAGTATACATGACAACAGTTTAAAAGCTTTCGCAAAAAGTAGACAATGAATGGTCAAATTATTTTTATAAATTCTTGCATATTTGTGTAACATAATGAAACAATGTTTAATGATATGAAAACTAATACACGGCATACCATATAGTAAAACTACAATACCAAACCTCTGATACTCACCTCCCTCCCCTACAACCATTACATTGAGTACATTACATAAATATATTTTCAAATACATTGAAAATTTCAAGTTTTAGCTTTCTGCCACTCTTCTCCCGTACTCTTCAGAGAAAAAACTAAAATCCATATTCTATTACTGCATTCATAATTTCAAATATTTTTTTTACGGAAATAGGACCTACCACAAAATTCGTAAAACTAAAAACTAAAATTCGTAATTATTTATGTAAGAAAACGCATTTTTTTCTATTAAAATATTGTACTTTAAAAACAATTTAAAAACAAATTCAAACTAATGTGTGTTAAAATAAAAAAGTATCATAATTTTTTCTGTGTTGAATTTAGGAGTATGGTATGTTTTTACAAGGAGTAACCCAATGAAAAAGGAGCTTCCAAAAAAGTCAATAAGATCCTGAACTTGTTATCCGGAAGTGATTCCAAGCCGGATAATTTTTAATGATTTTCACATGCAAGAAGTTCTCTCTTTTGATTAATATTCAATCGGCCATGTCACAGAGTTCAATTCCGTTCGGAAACGGAATTCAACCTACCCCATTTTTGTAGCAGGTGGTGCCTAAAAAAGAAAACTAAAATACGAAAATTTTTCAGGCGTGTCCACACTGTTGACGGCGCTAATATGCTGCTAGGGCTTGAAATATTAGGGTGTACTGAATTCCGTTTCCGACGGAATTGAACTCTGTGACATGGCCGAATATATTTTTTTAACGTTTAATTTATTTAATGAATCTTCAATTGTAAATTGAACTAATAATAAGTATTCAAATCTTAAAAGTTTCTTTACTTTCTTAAAAAGGGACAAAAAACTCGCCTTCGACGGCGGTATAGCGGGCTGAAATATTGTATACAAAATTTCTCATAAAATTTTATTATAAGTCTTCTGGAACGCCAGAAATCAATAAAAAAAAAACTTAAAATGTTTAATTTCGTACTTATTCATAATTAGTTTTTAACGATTTCTGGCGTTGCAGTTGATTTTGGAGCTTTATTGTCTTCAGAGACTTACAATAAAATTTTATGGGAAATTTTTTTGTAGGATATTTCAGTCCGCTATCTCGCCGTCGAAGGGGAGTTTTTTGCCCCTTTTTATGAGAGGGTAAAAAAATACTCATACAGCAAAGCGCTAGAGGGTTAAAATGTTCCATAAAATTTCTCGTGGAGTTTTACAAAAAAGCGCTGCACACACCTAATACCTTAAACGTAAGGTTCACACGATATCTTATACCGATTCTCTATAACAATGAGCACATGAGGGGGCACATAAAGAAATTTGCATAACTTATAAACTTATTGAGATTCCATTATCAAACTTTTACAGTGTAATGAGGACAGCCTAGGCTAACTTTGGTAAAGAATACAAAAAAAACATATCGAAGTTACAAAAGTTTTAATTTCAATTGGTTTGTAATAGATTAAAGAAACCTGACTTTACTTTTTAAATACTACGTCGTTGTGAAATATATTTGTTTTTCTTTACTAAAAGAAGATTATTATTTTGCGTTAGAGGTAGGGTATTCATTTTAATAGACTTTTCAATTGTTCCATTAATCAATTAACCGAAATTGAGGTTTTTAAATTACTCGAGCAATCGAGCAAAACTTTTATTTCGTTCGAGTTATTCGAGTAAGCTTTACTGCTAAAAATTATTCGATTTAATCGGAAAATGTTTGAATTTAATCGGTTTTTTGTACATTTTTGTGGACAAAAATAAAAAAACAAGTTTTTTCGCATTTTTATATATTTCAGTAATAAAAACAAAAGAAAACACAACATTTCTACATAAATTAGATCATAAACTGATCCTTTAAAATAGTTTTTTTTCCTACTCAAATGTCGCGCTTTGAAAAATTTTTGCGCCAGGAAATATTTAATACCATTCCTAACTGTCCTGTATTCAATGCAGAATAAAAATAATCGGAATCGGCATAGCACTGTTGTTGTTATAAATATAAATACGGTTACACTTTGGAAATATTTACCCAAAAAGACGTAACTACTACTTTTGTTCAGAGTTAGTTTGATTTAACTTGTTTTTTTAAATCAAAAAATAAGTTATGCTGCAAAAAGCTATTTTTATATTATTTTCAATAAATGCGAACCCATATTAAAAAAATATTTTAATTAAAGAAAATACAATTTTAGCTTGTCTGTGGGTTACGTTTTTTTTTCGACAAATATTTGCCAAGTGTGACCGTACCTAAGGCTTTTATAATTCCGAACATTACATTCGATATTTTACGAAACATCTTGTTAACTACACAGAAAAAAATAGACAAGAATTATATTCAATAAAACCATGTTATTAAAAAAAATATGAATTTCAATAACATTTATCTTTAACATAATAAAATATTTCGTTGTAAGTATTTCTTTTCCATGCCGGTTATTTATTTTCTTTTTATACATAAGTACTTAAAACAAGTTGTATCCCATAAAAAAATAAATGGGATATGGCTCAGCTAGAGAGTGTATGCTTTGCGTCCGGAAAGCCCGGGTTCGTATTCCAGCCATGTCAACATTTTTTTAATTTATATATATATTATATATATATGAAATAATTTTGTTATCAATATAGGGGAATTCTTTATCACAGGAAATTTGAAAAAAAAATTATTGAATACCGGGATTTTTGTTATCAAAAACGAAACTTATTTTTTTCTGTGTAGTTGCTCTCGAAATATCTTCTTTATTTCAAATAATTTTTGTTTGATGTTTATATTTCCGAATTTTTCTAAAAGATATTTGAAGTTGGTTTCGTTCTCTCTATTATTGTTACTACATTATTTACTTAATTTTTTGATCATGCGGACTATTAGTATGAAATAACGTTCGATTTGAATGGCAAATATCATAGAAACTAAAAAATTGTTCCACTTTTTACTAAGAAATCTACAAAAACTCATTAAAAAAAAAGAAAATTTACATAAATTTTTTAATCGGGTTATTCGAATAATCGACCTAAATTAATCGAATAAATTTTTACTCGAAATTAAAATTTTTTGTTTGATCGAACATTATTTGTCTAAAATTATTCGATTAATCGAGCAAACATTATTCGAGTGAATACCCTAGTTAGAGGCAAAGGTTTTCTTTTAAGTAACGAGTGATTTTTTTGCTATTATCTTTTTGGCAACACTAGTTTTGACAGCTCACGCACGTTTTGTATCTTGTGTCACTGTCAAACATCTTCAGTTTGGTCTATAATTTAATCATGAATCGTCTTACAAACGAACAACGCTTGCAAATTATTGAATTTTATTACCAAAATGCGTGCTCTGTTAAGATCCACTTTTTTATCGAAGAATTGTGTTCAGCGACGAGGCTCATTTCTGGTTGAATGGATACGTGAACAAGCAAAACTGCCGTATTTGGAGTGAAGAGCAGCCAGAAGCATTGCAAGAGCTACCAATGCATCCACAAAAAACAACCGTTTGGTGCGGATTATGGGCTGGCGGCATCATTGGGCCGTATTTCTTCAAAGATGATGCGAATCACAACGTTACTGTGAATGGTGAGCGCTACCGTGCGATGATAACAAACTTTTTTCTGCCCAAAATGGAAGAGCTTGACTTGCATGACATGTGGTTTCAACAAGACGGTGCCACATGCCACACAGCACGCGAAACAATGGACCAATTGAGAGGCGAGTTCGGTGAACAGTTTATTTCACGCTTGGGACCAGTCAATTGGCCGCCCAGATCGTGCGATTTAACGCCTCTAGACTATTTTTTGTGGGGCTATGTTAAGGCTAATGTCTATAGCGACAAGCCCGCTTCGATTGACGCACTGGAAGCCAACATTGCCAACATTATTCGTGAGATACCGGCCGAAATGTTGGAAAGAGTATGCCAAAATTGGACTAAGCGGATGGACCATTTGAGGCGCAGCCGCGGCCAACATTTGCATGAAATAATCTTCAAACATTAAATTATATCGACCCAACTATCGATCCAAATAAATATTTCATGCATTTTTCTGAATTTTATGTGTGTTTTTTTTTTACTTTCCGATAGTTCTTATAAAATCACCCATTATAAATTATTAAAAATTAATATATTTTGTTTAATTTTCTGCATTATTATTTTTTGGAACGTATGCGCAAAATGTTCGTGAAATATTCGGTTGAATTTGGCGAATACGAATACGAATGTCATGAAAGAAGCGAATATTCGGCGATTCGAATACGAATACGAATATTCGTAACATCACTAGCCTGTACAATATAAGTATGTATAACTTTTATGAGTCCAAAATGGATTAAAGTGCTAAATAAGTGCTAAGTGTGGAAAGCCGATACATTTATCCAGGACTGGAGAAGAGATTTAGGATAATGCTTAAATGTTCACCCTGCATGGATAATAAAAGAATTTGTAAATACGTATTTCTAATTTTTTTTCAATTCAAAGGCATGTCACTCATTCCTTTCCTTCTTATTCATTTCCTTCTTCAGATTCCGTTTATTTTGTATCAGTGAGAGAAAATTCAGTTTTTGTAGTTTTTTCACTACTTTTTGATTTGGGAAGTACTGTAGAACTTTTTTAAATCTGAAACGTTAAAAAAATGCTGCCAAAAATTATGATAAAATCAATTATAACAATTAAGTGATGAGTGTTCCCAAGAAATTTTCATTTCCCTTCGAGGGAAAATTGCTATCGTGATTTTCTCGTGATTGTAAATAAGGAAGAAGCTTAATACAATTAATTAAAAATCAAAGAAATTTTTATTAAAAAATAAAAAATGGTGTGCTAAGAATTGGAATTATCTTTGCATTCCACGAGGAATCTAAACAGAAGCGAATTGTTCGTCCAGGATTGCTAGATGCATCCAATGCCTTGGAGTACCCGAGCCATTGCAGCCATTTAATCAAATAGTCTTTTGGTGTTAAGTTAAATTTTCTCAAGAGTGAGAAAAAATTGGGTTTTTATATATTTTGGACGCGATGAGTGATTCTCTACAGACGCGGAAAAGGCATTTGCTATTCCATCATCTCAAAACTTAGTTCATGTGTGATAGGAAGGAGTTAACATTAAAATAAATGTGTTAATATTAAGATAAATGAACACTATTTACTAATTTTCTCCTAAAAATAAGTATTTATAAGTTGTAATAATTAATTGGAAGGATAAAATAGCAATTTCTTGATGTATTTATCCAGTTCGCCTGATAAAATAAGGTGAACAAAAATAGGGGAAAAGGGAAAAATTCCTCGTGAAAAATATCATTCATAATAAGGGAAATTTGCGAATTTTTATTCATGATTGCAAAACAAGCGAAAGGGAAAACATTTAGAGGGAAAAAGTATTCACGATAAGGGTGATTATCTACACCAAGTTGTGAATAAAATTAAAACTGAGTTCGAACATATCCATACGATAACGAAAAATTTTATTTTTAAACGAATTTGAGTTATTTTTCATACAAATTTGAAACGCTTAGAAATGGATTTTCTTAAATCTACCTATAACCCTTTCAGTTTCCTCAGTGCACTCGATGTGAGAAGAAGTATGTCGCGTGGTAAGTAAAAAAACAAGAGAGAGCAAAAGTGTTTTGTTTCTGATGAGAGTGATTTTGGGTTAGCCAATAGTTTATAAAATAGTGTTCGAAAGTGATTTAATTGAAATATAAAGTTTTATCAATAGTTAAATGGAGCCAAAACTCAGATAACACAATCGTGTTTCACGGTCACAAATTGACATTTCTTTGCAAACTCACAATTGTGTTATCTAAATTTTATAGGTAAGAAATTTAACTTATCCACGGATGCAGACCTGCAAAGAGTCCTGAATATTCTCGACAATTCAGAAGATGATTTTTCCTCTGATGATGAGTACCGCGATGCTGCTTGGAAACCTAGTTATTCTCTTCTTAACAGTGCACATAGCGATGATAGCTCATCTGAGGACGGAGTTGAAGATGGTAACCGCTTATTTCTTGTAATATTTCATATCTAATATTATTTACTATTGCTCTTAGGAAACCTTTCTAATATTGCTGATGATGTACCAGTATTAAGCATTCCATCTGCGTCAAAAACATTCATAGGCGGATCTGAAGGAGGTAAACGCTTCTAATGCAACTGTGCTTACATGTATTTGAACATCAATTTACATTTTTTTAGAAACAGTTGCTGTTTCAAATATAAATACCACTTTAAATAAGGCACGAGCAGACATATGGAAACAAAAGAGTTTCCAGTTTATACTATTCCAACGGTATATAGCTGTCAAAATGTTGTTGAACTACGATCGCCTTACGAATATATTTCAAGATATTTTGTGGAAAGCCACTATGAAGAAGCTGTACAATATACAAAAATATATGCTCTAGCAACTACCGGGGAAGAGATGACCCTCACAAAAGCCGATATTAAGAATTTTTACGGCTGCGCTATAACCATGGGTTGCCTAAATTATCCACAGGTATATATGTACTGGTCAAAGGACTTTAGAAATGAGCTTATATCTAGCGCAATGTCGAGAAACAAATTCTTTAGGCTGAGAAATATGATTCACTTTGTTGATAATCAAATGCCCAATGCAACGAACAAGCTTTGGCGAGTCCAACCAGTAATTGATTTAGTAAGGAATCGTTGCAATCAATTAGCTACCGATGTTACATCTTATTCCATTGATGAGCAAATGGTCCCATTTACTGGCAGATGTCCAGCAAAGCAAGTCATAAGATCAAAGCCACGACCAGTGGGTTTGAAAAATCTTGTTTGTGCTACTTCCGAAGGATTAATCGTTGACTTCGAAATGTTTCAAGGGGCTGGTACATTTCCTGATAGTGGACTGGGTCATGGACCATCAATTGTGTTGAGATTAACCAAGTTCCTACCCAAAGGCAGTTTTCTTTATTTTGATCGATTTTTCACAACAATACCTCTAATGATAAAACTTGAAGAGAATGGTTTTAAAGCAACTGGTACTATTATGGGAAATCGGCTAGGAAAAAGAGTTAACTTTCCATCAGACAAGCAAATGGAACGTGGTAGTATGACTCAATTCGTTAAAGACGACAAAGTTGCTGTTGTAAGCTAAGTACAAAGAACCTCCTCCAGAAATAGCTGAACCTTTTGAGTTACCTCATGAGTTTCACGGGACAAAATTCCGTCCTCACAATGCTCCAGATGACATCAGATACGATCGTTATGACCATTGGCCCCAATTTGTAGATGGAACCGCAAAAAGATGTCGGAACACTTTCTGTGAAAGCAGAACACGGGCAATATGTCAAAAGTGCAAAGTAAGTTTGTGTGTTGCGAAAGACAAGGACTGTTTTAAGGATTATCATACCAAACGTTAATTCCAGTTTTGAATGAATCACAAAGTTCCTATATTTTAGTCTTAAGTTTATAAAACATATCTCGTTAAATAATTATATTTTTCAAGTTTTATTGAATTTGTTTTTCTTTTATGCCAATTTATGCGCTACATTTTTTTGTGTATAATTTATTTATTTGATTTCTGTTTTGTTTTGTTATTAAACTAATTTATTTTTGATTTTTAAGTTGAATAAAATTGAAATACAATGAATCCTTTTTATTAAAATATGAAACTTATTTTACCACTAAACGACCAAAGTACACAATTGTGATTGGTCCTTTTCGAAAAATAATAATTATTTTACATGTAAATGGCCAAAATACACAAACGTGTCAGGTCCTTTTTCAAAAATTCATGATTGTGAAAAAATTTTAAAAATTAAATTTTAAACGTCTGTAAAAAGAAAAATTTTAAATCTTTACTTTTGTGAAAGTGAGAGCATATTTTCGTGATGGGTCTGAAAGGGATAAGGGTACAAATTGCAAGCCACATTATATATAATATCGAACAAAAATAAGAACTTTTCGAATAAGCAATTGTCATAGGTTAAGATTACTGCTTCCAATCCAATTACACAACGAATTCTATGAACAGGCTGATTATAAAGAAATATATGTTATCTTATGTCGAGAATAGTTCTTTTGTATGACATTTAAGAATATCCGAAAATGTCTCTGAGTTTTTGAAAAAAGTACTCTTATTATGGAAGTTGAGTACTATTTTAATATCTGGATATTTTCCATCACTGTTCTGTATTTCGATTTTACAGCCGTAGAGTTTTAATACCCTAAGGCGCCATTGTAAACTTTTTTTGCACGAAAAGCTTACATTAAACTCTTAATTAATATGCAAAGCTTATGGCCAAATGTTTATTTTTTTACTTTTCATTGTAAATTCTTCTTTGAAAATTAAAAGTAGTTTGATTCCAAAACAATTTTTCGTTTTTAGTTCCCGGTCTTCCCAACAAAAGTTCCGACAACCGGAAAAAAGATACACTTTATAATTAAACCTTAAGTAAGGTGATTTTAACACACTTCTATTTCACTAAAAGTTTACATGTCTATGTGTTTTTATTACAAATTAATTCAAGTGCTTTTGGCGTCAATTTTTTAATGTTATTCTTATTGTTTTTAACAAATAAAAATCGTGACTTTGCAGACAGCTTTATTTATTGTATGTTAAATAATATTCAATACAATTCTTTTTTGTCAGTTCTGTTTCTGGGGGTCAAACTGTAGTACAATTCAAAATTAATTACTTGACAATAGTAATAAAAGCGGAACTTGACTTCAATTTGAAACAGGCACTAAAACGACTTTTCAAATTAAAAGAAAAACTTTTTATTTCTCAGATTATAAAGTGAAAGTTATTTGTTATTATTCTTATTTTACAATATCGTATCAAATTGTAATAACGTTTTTAGCAATTTACATTTAATACACTAATTTTAACTGTTTTGGTTTTGTAGTTTTTTTCCATTTAAATTAGGGAAGTAACGATACGCCGTTTTGCCGATCCGATACCGATACCGATATTTAAAATTAAATATCGCCGATACCGATTCCGATACCGATACGAATATTGAAATTGAGTTCAAGTTTAGATTAACAAAACTCAAGTGCAATTTTTTATTATACAAAATTACATTATAAGAGAGAATATTTAAAATTGATAAAACATTGGAAGTAATTTTTAAGGAGCTACATTTTCTTTGCATCCAAAAAATCTATATTAAAAATATGTAGATAATTAGTAGAAAAGCAAGAAAAAATGTTTAATTCCTTTATAAAAAATACTCGCCATGCTTTTTAAAAAATCGATTTTTTTAAAGGACATTTATCAACTAATATTCTTCTAAATAACTTAATAGTTTATTTATTAAAAGACTTCTAAGTTTATATATATTCGCTTAAATTTACATGAAAACACAGTTCTGAGTTTAAATTCGCATAAAAAAATTGTGAAAATGGGTAATTTTTATGCTTTTTCCTTGAGGAAAAATCATTATAGAATACCGAAAAAGAAATTTGTCCTAGCATCGCTTTCAATTCGATGATTGGTAATCGAAAAACAGAACTTCTTGCAATGGCAAGGATATGTAAAACTAATTAGAAATTATCCAAATTTGCAATTCTACATTTTCATGTATTCTTTGGAGTATCTCTTTTTTTTTGCTGGAATAAGATTTAAAAAACAGCGACTTGAATTTGAATTCATGGTAAAATTAACAAAAAATAAATAATTTTTTTACAAAATGACAGCATGAAATATTATTAATTTTTAAAATTGATATTAATAAGATTTAAAAAACAACGAAGTGAATAAAATCATGGTAAAATCGAACAAAAATAAATTATTTGTTAAAAAAAAAAAAACTGAAAAAAATTTTTTAAAGTATCGTCATATCGACAGTAAAATATCGCCGATACCGATGTATCGGAAAATCTGAAGTATCGCCGATATATCGGTATCGGTATCGGTATTCGTTACATCCCTAATTTAAATATGTACA
This sequence comes from Panzeria rudis, assembly GCA_956483635.1. Lineage (NCBI taxonomy): Eukaryota > Metazoa > Arthropoda > Insecta > Diptera > Tachinidae > Panzeria > Panzeria rudis. Next base: position 174,241,261 of record OY101448.1, read on the forward strand.
TATATAAAACTTCAAAAGAAATACAGAAACTAAATTTGGCATGCAGTTTTCAGAGATTAAGCCTTGTCTAAGTTGCCAAATCAACAGCAGCACACACTTTCAAACTTTCAATGCAATTCGTTTTTGCATTAATGTTAAATAATACTTTTCTGTCCAAATCAAATGTTACCCATTGCCAATGAAAAAAAAAACTACGCATTTGTCTCTTTAATATCATACTTTTAAGGCAAAAAATCTTGTCTGCATTTCGACCACCGAGTGGGATCATAGTAAAACGTAAAATTATTTCCGTTCCTCTTTTTCTTTATAAAGGGTCCGCCATCTAACGTTTTTTTTCAACTAGTGCTTATTTCGTGAATGGTAACACTTAGCTCATGTCTGATTTGACAGATAATTAGTTTTATCCTTCCGCTGAACGGCCAACTGACCATCCAATGCTTTTTCGCTTCGCTGAGTGGGCCTGCGATCGACTTACAGAAGATGCCGATTTTGCCAAAAAAAAATCACATTTTCAGATGAAGCTCATTTTGATCTTGGCCGGTATGTAAACAAGCAAAATTGTCGCATTTGGGGCACAGAAAACCCGCACGCATACATTGAAAAGCCGACGCACCCAAAACGAGTCACTGTTTGGTGCGGATTTTGGTCCAGAGCCATAATTGGGCCATTTTTTTTCGAAAATGAGCAAGGAGTGGCCGTTACAGTCAATGGCGATCGTTATCGGGCCATGTTGAATGAATTTTCGTTCACAAAAATTGAAGAGGAGGATATTGGCAACATTTGGTTTCAACAGGACGGCGCTACGTGCCACACAGCCGAAGCTACACTCGATGTTTTGCGCCCTGTTTTTGAAGATCGCATTATCAGCCGCAGAGCTGATGTCGTTTGGCCACCTCGGAGTTGCGATTTGACACCGTTGGACTATTATTTGTAGGGTGTCGTCAAAGATCAGTGTTACGCCGACAAGCCAGAGATAATTGACGCTTTAAGGGACAATATTCGTGAAGCCATTGGTGAAATACAGCTGCACACAATCGATAATGTGCTTAAAAATTGGACCGATCGTATAGGCTACTGCATGGCCAGCCGAGGCAGCCATTTGAATGAAATTATTTTTCATTATTAACCGGAAGGATTGTACTATCAAATAAAAAAAGAAATTTGAGAAAATATTCAGTAGTTTTTTTTTTATAGCATTTTCAAAAAAAAAAAGTTATCTGGCGGACCCTTTATATTGCGGCAAACAATTTCACAGCTGTTTTTGTTATTCCTATGTTTGTTTGTGCAAAAGGCAACCCTGATAAAATGAAAAATGTGATTGTAAGGAAGTTTCCTAAAAATTACGAAAACCATAATACTGTCAAATTTCTTTACGTATTATTTGACAGTTCAAATTGTTGGATTTTTACTTAAAATTTGAGTTTTTGACAAGCATTAATACTAAATCTAAGCTCGTCAGACTAGGGCGCTTTAATGGATCTAAGCATAGGGAGGGGAGCCGACGTACAAAATTTCATGTCTTTAGCTTTAGCCGTTAGATCTGGGCGATGATGAATCAGCCAGTCAGTCAGTCAGTCACTCAATAACGTTACTCTTTTTTACATATAGAGATAGATGAATTTTTGTCGATTTCAGTTACGAAGGTCCCAAGAACAATGTCAATTAATTTTTATAAAGCGAAATATAAGATTAGTTAGACGTTGAGTACCAAAAGTGTTTACTATTGCGTATTTATTTGCTGAATTTGTTAAAAAAAATGCCGATTTTTTTTTTAATTTGACTTTTCTATGCATTAATTTATGTTAATTTAAAATTTAGCTTATTTTAACTTTATAATTATGACGAATTTTGTATAACAGGCATAGAAAATTGCGGTCAACGACCCAATTGGTTGCGGCTCCTGAACGAATTTCAGTCAAAAACAATTTAAAAATAAATTTTTAAACAAATACTGAATATATGTATAAAATAAAGAAACGCAAAATCAAATTATGTTGGAAACGGAACACAAATCTAATCCTCCACTTGACTTCTATGTAGATATCCTCACTTAAAATAATATGCTTTTGAGCTGATTTCAATATTTTGTTGTATGTATAACGTATTTCTGTGAATTTTTATACTCCACTACACAGAAAAAAATAAGTTTCGTTTTTGATAACAAAAATCCCGGTATTCAATAATTTTTTTTTCAAATTTTCTGTGATAAAGAATTCCCCTATATTGATAACAAAATTATTTCAAAATAAAAATATATATATATAAATTAAAAAAATGTTGACATGGCTGGAATACGAACCCGGACTTTCCGGACGTAAAGCATACTCTCTATAGCTGAGCCATATCCCATTTATTGTTTTATGGGATACAACTTGTTTTAAGTACTTATGTATAAAAATAAAAGAAATAACCGGCATGGAAAAGAAATACTTACAACGAAATATTTTATTATGTTAAAGATAAATGTTATTGAAATTCATATTTTTTTTTTAATAACATGGTTTTATTGAATATAATTCTTGTCTATTTTTTTCTGTGTACAAAACTTATAAAAAGCAAAACAAGGTTCGAATTTAACAAATCAACATCATATTTTGGTTTGCTTAAGACGTTGTTACTTCCCTGCGGAAAATTTGGTGACAAATGATCCAATGACTTGAGAAAATGGGAGTGGTGCCAAAACTAAGGAGTGGTGAATGTTTCTCACCAATATCGTGTAAATTATAACATATTAACCATTTTTAGTCAATTTAGTTAGGACTCGGGCTAGTATTTTAGTAAACGGCACTGAACAAATTCGATTCACCTGGATCTAAGATCTATCACATAGTACCTAAATAGTGTTAATTGTATCCCTCCAGTGAAACCGCCATGTCACTCATTTATAATTTTGAAATATAAGTGCCCCTGTGGTTGGGTTGGTAGTGTGCTAGCCTGTCATGCTGGAGGTTGTCGGTTCGAATCCCACCAAAAGCTCTACATAAAAATAAAATACAATTTCTACTTGCATTTGTAATAATAAAAAATAAACAAACTTTCAATTGTTAATCAATTACTACAGCTAAATGTCGGAATAATACTTATATATAATTTATATTATTCTACACCGATTAGGTCGCCATAAGATAGTTCAGTGACAAGTCACAATGTGCATACAAAGTATCAATTTGGGGTTTCTCCCCACACAGAAAAAAATTAATTAAATAAAATTTTTTTCAAATTTCCTGTAATAAAGCATTTCGCTATATTGATAACTAAAATTGTAAAAAAATTATTAATTTTTTAATCAATAATCGAAATAGTTGAATAAATAAAACAATTAATCAATAACTTATAATGATTTCAAAAAACCTTATTTTAAATTTAAGTAAGTTTTTTTTTAAAACTTTGGGGGTATTTTGATAAAAAATTTTGTTTAAAAAATATATGTACATATATACATATCTAAATTTAAATAAATTAAGTAAAGTGCGACTTTAGCTCGCACGCGAAAGGTTCCGTACGAATACACATAAATATATCCCTTTCCGTTCTTGCCCTTATTTCATTTTGCCAATTTTTTCATTTTGCTTTTTCGTTAAAGTTTTTTTTGTTGATTTAGTGATTTTAGCGGTTTTGGCGCTTTTTTCATTTTGGTGTTTTTGTTGTTTTTTCCATTTTTCGTTTTTTACAATTTTTTGTTTTGCGACGATTTTTTTAGTTTTGGTGATTTTTTAGTTTTGCGTATATTTTTGTTTTAACTTTTTTTCGCTTTTTGACGATATATTTAGTTTCAGCTATTTATTTTAGTTTTGGCGCTTTCTGTCACCTGACGCTTTTTTCGGTTTTTAGTTGTTTTTTTTTTAGTTTTAAAGATTTTTTTTTTGTTTTGACATTGAAAAAGTCGTCAAAACGAAACAAAGCACAACATAAAAAAATCGCTAAAACTAAAAATATCATCAAAAAACGAAAAAATCGCCAAACATGAAAAAAATTAACTAAACGAAAAAAAGCGCCAAAGCAAAAAAAGCACCAAAACTAAAAAAATCGCCAAAAACTAAAAAAAAAACGCCAAAACGAAAAAAAGTGTCAAAACAAAAAAAATTTCTCAAACTAAAAAAATCACAAAAAACCGAAAAAATCCCAAAAACCGAAAAAAGCACCAAAACTGCAAAAACGCCAAAACTAAAATAAATCGCTAAAACTAAAAATATCGTCAAAAAGCGGAAAAGACGTTAAAAAACGCCAAAACTAAAACTATCGGCAAAAACAATAAAATTGCAAAAAACCAAAAATCGCAAAAAAAAATTCGACAGAACGAAAAAAAAGTGTCATAACCAAAAAAAAAAAAATCGCAAAAACTAAAAAATCACCAAAAACCGAAAAAATTCCCAAAACTGAATAAGCGCCACAACTAAATAAATCGCTAAAACTAAAAATATCGTAAAAAAGTGAAAAAACGTTAAAAAACGCCAAAACCAAAAAAATCGCCAAAACTAAAAAATCGGCAAAAAAAAAAAAACAAAAAAATTGCAAAAAACGAAAAATCGCCAGAAAAAAACGAAAAAAATCACGAAAATTAAAAAAGCGCCAAAAACAACGAAAAATACTTAAAAAATAAAAATAATAAAATTAAACAAAAAAGCTCAACGAAAAAACTGCCAAAATAAAAAAGGGGCAAAAAAGAAAAGGGATATACATATGTGTATTCGTACGGAGCCCTTCGTGTGCGAGCCAAAGTAGCACTTTACTTAATTTATTTATTTCTAACATATCCTTAATAAAATTACGTCATATAATGTTACGGTTACTTATTAAAATGGATTTTGTTTTGAACAGCACTACTCTCCCTTAAAACATAAGACTTGCTAGATTTTACCTATCGATAGAGGAACAGATGCTGATTCCAACAGTATAAAAAACGTATTTTGAAAAAAATGTGAGTTGGTGTAGTTTACCTTCCACCTACAGAATTATTTTAATTAGAGTTAAGAGCACGTGTTTCTGTGCTGACGACAAACTTTCACCGAGTATTCAAGAAAAAAGCACTTTAACCCTTTCGCTACAAGTTTTCCAATTCAGGCATTAAAAATCCAATTTTGTTACTATTCGGGCTTAAATATTTTTAATAAATTTAAATTTTTTTATTTTTTCCAAAAAGTTGACTCCAGAGTGGTTTTTTAGAATGATGCCATATGGATACATTTGTACTCAATGGAGTATAAAAAACACATGGGCGAACAAAACTAAATGGAATTGGAGGATGAGGTGGTCCTATATTTTTATCTATGGTGGGCTTAATTAACGGTCTGAGTTGAAACGAGCCATTTTCCAACTTTCCAAGTTGATCAAAAGAGGAATTCTCTGAGGGATGAGTCCATTATTTTATGGAACGACCCAAGAAGGGGGAAATACGAGGAATTGCATTTTTTAAACAGGGCGATCTCTTACTATTATCTATAGTTATATTTTATTTGGAACTAGTAACCCCAAAATTTTCAAATTGTGGGAAATTTTGCCTCTTTGAAAGATAGTCCATTTTTTAGAACTTAGGGTGAAAATTTTGTAGAACAAATTACTGATTATTGTTTCAAGGGCCAATTGACAGTTTTATTTCCAAATATGAATCGGTAAAGCATGAAAATTAAAATGACTTTGATCTAGTGGTGTATACAGAGTTACAATAAAAACTTTACCACATCATAGGTTTGTATCCATATGGATACATGCATAATTAAAAAAATCGTCGGTGCTTTTTTAATTGTTTAAACAAAAAAATTGTTATGCAGAATATTAAATTAAAGTCTTTTTAACTTATTTCAGTTAATTTTATTAAAAAAAAGTCAATATGTTTGTTTTATAAGTAAAATAAAAAACTCTGTTTTGACCAAAAATAAAATATTTAAAACATGCTTTTTTAAATACGTATTGTTTTAAGAAAATAAAACCAAAACATTTTCCAAAAGTGACTTAAATTAAGAAATAAGACCTGGAAATTCTATAATCCGTTAGCAATCCAAAGGTAAAATTAATGCGGTTCTTGTTAGACGCTTATCAATTTACGTGTATCCATATGGATACAATATAGCGAAAGGGTTAAATGTCAACATTTTGAGTTTTTTCCCCAAATTGTGCATATTCTGATTGAAAAAAGTGTGCTCAAATAAAAAAATATTTTTGAATAGAAAAAAAAATCTATAAATTTAGCAACAAGAAAGTATTCGTTTATTTTAATTCAAACAAAAAACTACATTTAGTTTAATCATTTCAGCTTTTTTAACTGCAAGAGAGTCATGCGATCAATTTTGCTAATCGCCTGATAATAACGGCCAATAAGAGAGTAGAGTTGATCCGCATAAATTTAACATACGATATTTACAAGCTGTTTGTAAAATGCTGCTGACAGGTAGCAAGACCTAGAGCTATAAGAAATAAAACAAAACCTAGAGATTTTCTCTCAGAAACAAAAACTTGAAAATACGTGGGCGGTTTTAGAATTATCCAAACTAAAACTTTTTATTACTGATTTGGTTCGGTAATTATTATCTGCTTCTCATTGGGGTATAATCTTCACCAGAGGTGACAGCGATGTATCACTCCATTTCTAATATCATTCTGTTTGTAATATACAAATATAACTATCAATATCCTACTATGTGTGCGTATGTATATTTCTTGAAATTTTTTTTTTATTTATCGAAGGTCACAAAATGTGATAAGACAAAATGTGATAAAAATCGCTAAAATTGAGATTCCCATGAAAAACTGATCTGCTTCACTACATTTTCACTCGAAAGTCTTACAATGAATCGTTTGTGAAATTAAAAATCATGTACAATTCAATGAGCGACGATGTCTCTCAGATTGTCGTCAATGATTATATAAGTGAAAATGTCGCCTGTCTTGTTAATGATTAAAAAAGCGACAACGTCGCCTATTATATCGTCAATGACTATGTAGGATACAATGTCGTTTATCTTGACGCCAACGATTACATAGCGACAATGTTATAACTCCAACGGACTTTAATTAATATCTAGTACAGAAATCTAAATTTTTGCTTACTTTTGACTGACGTGGCTGGTATTTGAACGGAGGCTGCATGTTTAAAAGTTTTCGCCATTACTAACCCGCTGCAGCACTACCTAATACATCGATATGTTGGTCATATTAATTTGCTTGATTGAAGGCAAATGTAAGACATTGTCGCTCATATTGTCCTGAACAAAGTTGGATTGAGGACAACAATTAAGACGTTGTCCTCCACAATGTTAATGAAGACAAACTGTAACCCATTGTCGCTCATATTATCCTCAACAAAGTTGGATTGAGGACAAAAGGAAAGACATTGTCGCTAATATTGTCGTCAAAAGTGTTTAATAGAGGACAACATGCAAGAATTTGTCGTGAACGACGATTCACTTAAGCTGTCGAATAGAAAACCTAATCGACAGAAGACAATTCATATAAGAATCGGAGATGACAATGTCGTGCAAGCCAGTCTGGCCAACTGGGAACTTGTTTTTTTTTTATTTTCTATTTAAGAGCATAAACATACGCATTTACATACTTTCTCTTATGGCCCTATATGAGAACAATGTGAGGGGTCTCTTGTGCCTCTCTCTTAGATCGACGGCCTCATTTAAAACAGGTCATTACACTGAAAGGAAAACGGTTCGTAATGGGAATGAAACCATTACGTTAACCCCTTACATTAATACAACGAAAAATGTCATTAATGGCATGAAACATTGCATATCACCAATGTAAAATTACATAAACGGTATGAAACTTTTTTCAGGCACATTTTATACATTTTGTGTTGTCATTAATAATATGAAATTTGTTTATTCGAAAAATGAAAAAGTAAAAAATAAAAATACATATGACTCAAGTTCAAATACAGATATTGGAAATGAACTTTTTTATCGTATAATTTTCTTTTTCTTTTATATTGATTTTGTACTATTGATTTTCAATGGTGACATGGCTGAATCAGTAAAGGCGCTGGCTTACAAACATGAGATCAAGGGTTCAAGACTAACATTTAAAAATTTATTTATAGGAAGTAAAATTAAAGTAAGTAGTTTTCAAGTGCTAAAAATATTAAATTAAATCTCTGACATGATTGAATAAATATAAAAAGCCGCCTGGTGGCGCTTGGTTATATATGTTCATATGTAAACGAAGTTGCGTGCAGCCTACGGCTGACTTCCAAAACGTCAGTTGCTTTGTATTCGAACAATGTATAGTGTTTCATATCGTCCCAGTACAAAACATTGACAATGCATACCTTTTCAAAACGTCGTCGACAAGTATCAGAAACGCCGCAAAAGAGTAATCAGGGTATCGGTTTCAAAGTTGATGCATTGTTTAGCAACTTCGCATACATACACGATTTAAATACCGCAGCAGAACGGTATACAAACTTTGTATTGATACGATTTGGAAGTCAGCCTACGTCACAGCTTTAAATTTTTGTAAATCTTGAAAAGCAGTATATGTAAAAAACTTTAAAAGCAAAACTTGAACGTGTGACTGCAGCGTTAACGCCATCAGTGTGTATTAAAAACAATAGCAATCAATGTATATGATGGCAAGGCACTTGAAAACATGTTTAACCGTAACCCCGCAGACAATGTGGTGCATGTAAAATGTACTCCATAGCGGACTAGGACTAGCCCAAATGTACGGAGAAAACATGGTCGATTTAACATTACGATGAGCTAAGGGTGGACCCATATGACACAACATTTCATTGCATCGGAATATTCTCAAAACTACTCTATCACTTTTTGATGGAGCACTCAAGTGTTCGTGTTTTCGCAAATGACGTAGTCCATGCCTGAATTACATCGCAGTAGTTTTAAAACGCGAACACTTTTCGGTTAACTTCAAGCTCTTGTTTGCAAATCACATAGGACATGACTGCATTACATAGGACCATGTTGTAAATAGCACATTTCAGCTAAAATGGACCGACAAGTGTTTGTGCTTTAACGAGTGCAATCGTTAAAACACGAACACTTGAGTGCTCCATCGAATTATGTCAGTATTCAATTAGTCTTAAGACAAGTCCGATATAATAGTTTAACTGAATCAAACTGAATCAAATAGTTTACTGAATCAAACAAAAATATTTACCCGATTTTTTGTAACATATCAAACAAACTTTTTGTCTTAGTCAGTAAAACCGTTTTTTTACTAAACAACAAACACTCATACTGCTTAAGCCTCTTTCGGCTTTTCTGCAGAAACACCCAAGGTCTTGGCAGGAATCGAACCTGAGACCCCCGGCTAATAGTTTAGCTCACTATCCACTACACTAATATTTTTAAGTTTTAAATAATAACATCATCATTCATTAAGCATTCATGAAATTTAACTTTGTTAAATGTATTCAACTCTGTTGTATGTTTATCGAAAGACTCTAAAGAGAATTAACGCAACAAAATTGATGAATGGATTCACTCAGAAATCTTCAGTAAATAAATTTGTTACAACCGCATTCATTTTGCTATCATTGTTGTTGTTGTTATTTATGTGTATGTCGTCATCGGTGTTGTTTTTTTACGACACAGAAAACTTGTTTTTGTTGTTGTTTTTGGTGTTTTCGTCCAAAATAAAAGGCAAACAAAAAATTCACTGATTCAGTAAAGAATATTTACTGAAAACTAAATTTTATTTTAGACAAACTTTTGTTTGAAAATTGTTTGTGCAAAGAAAATGAAAGAGGAGACCCGCAGCAGTGAATTTCGGTTTTTTTTTTGATATTTTAGGACTAGTCTTGGAATCTGTTCGATCATGCACATATAAAATTTTTGGACACTGAGAATCATGATTTCATCAGCATGCCTGCCTGCATTAAACCTACTCTAATGAGTCACAGAAGCTTTGAGACCTCCAACCTGATTTCCATTGGCCGATTCTTATGGGAAAATACAAAACTATCTTTCTAGCGGAATTTCACTTTATCTTTAATTATCTTAGGGAATACCTGATTTTAGACAGTCAGATGAATTTGACGGCGGTTTTCAATAACATTGCGTCGCTACGCGAACTGAGGGCCCTTCACAAACATATGTTATGCTGAGTACCTGGTAATGGGTTCGGAAAATATCTGTCTGAGTATTTAACAAAGAGATCAGTTGGAATTTTCAGAAGCGAGAAAACTTCGTTGTTTGGTGCTAAATAAAATCACAAGATGATTTAGCAGACTTGCTGGTCTCAGATATAGAACTTCCGAAAAGCATAATAAGACCTGTAGTCGTAGTCTCAACCCGTTTTGGTGAGTACAATGACTGAACAACAGATCTTACTATGGCTGGGGCTGACGATGCATATGGCCTGTCTAATAATATTTGATAAGAATATTGACAATAGTTGTAACACTAAAAATAATAATACATAACTAAAAGCCTAATTATTTATTTTCACTTTATAGTTTAAAGTGAGCACAGATAACTTTATTAACTTCAAACAAAAGTGGCGCTATTCTAAGATAACAAACGCATGACTTGCACAACAATTTTATTAATAATTTTAATTATAAAAAATCTTTCGATTACTTTTCTAAGAATGCAGTTTGATAATTCAAACAATAGCAATAGCACTTATAATTTTAAATAAATGTTAAATTATGGCAATGAAAATTTTGTTTGATGATAAGGGTATAAAAATACTATTAATATTGTATGAAAACTTGAAATCAGACTATTAGATTATACAAACATTAAAAAATTAATCACAATATCATATTGATATTATTATCAGAAGAAAATAAGAAATAAGAAATTCAGACAAGCCCTCATGTAGAAATATAAACTAGAGATGCAATTGTGAGTAACTTTTCACTCATGATCATGAAACCTGATGAGCAGCGGTGTTAAGTATGACGATTTTTTACGATATAACAAAAAACGATATGACATTGTGTTGTCATATCGTAAGCTATTTACGATGTGAAAACACTGAGAAAGCCATACACCCAGCGGTGTTAAGTATGACGATTTTTTACGATATAACAAAAAACGATATGACATATTGTGTTGTCATATCGTAAGCTATTTACGATATGAAAACACTGAGAAAGCCATACACCGTTCATGGCTTTCTCAGTGTTGTCATATCGTAAAAAACTTACGATATGACAACGTAGTATGTCATATAGTTTTTTGTCATATCGTAAAAAATCGTCACACTTAACACCCCTGCATACACCGTTCATGGCTTTCTCAGTGTTGTCATATCGTAAAAAACTTACGATATGACAACATAGTATGTCATATCGTAAAAAATCGTCACACTTAACACCCCTGCTGATGAGTTGCAAAGGAAGGTACTCCTTCACGCTTTTAATCGAGCACAATATTGCTACTTAACTCATTTTCAAGCACGATCACACATTAAGTGATTTCAGTCGAGAATATGTACAGAAATTTTTGGAAACACTATAAAGGAAATCACAGGGTTATTCAAACCGTTGTATCGGTCTTATGTGTTAACTTTTATTTGAATTGTTGGTTGCATTTTTGACTCATTTTGTGGAATATACTTGAATAATGTACCCGACCGAATTACCGCATTCGTTATCGAGTAGGCTTTCTCGTATCGACTAAAATTTCGCCACGTATCGAATGGATGGATTACCACATTCGATAGCTAACGTATCGAAATTTTTAAAAAGTGTACCAAGTTTGTTTTACACCGGTTGTTGAATCGAGTAAGAATTTGTAATACATTAAAGAAAAAATTTTTTTCCTTAAGCTAGTACAACAACCAAGTCGATTTTACAACTCTAATAAGGCTTATTTGTAATGTTCCATACTTTTTTGCAAAACAAACATAATCGGCCATGTCACAGAATACCATTCCAATCGCAAGTGGTTTCAATTCCGTGAGTTGCTTCTTCAGAAAACGAAAAACGAACTTTTCTTCGTAATAAAACCACTTTTAAATTTCAAAGTGGAATTGAAAAACACTTTTATACAGACTTCATTTGCAGTAAATATTAAAAAACGTGCATAATTTTAGGAGCGTCAAATAAATATTTGGTCATGAGCTTTCCATATTAATAAAAAGCTTAATGTGAGCTTTGCATCTAAAAGCAAGAGTTAACAAACGCCTCAAGGTATAAAAACTTTATCATTGTAAAAACGAAATACAAAATAAACGGAATCTAAAGCACAAAAAATTCACTTTTTCAGAATGACAACTACGGAATCAAAACCAATCCGAACGGAATCTGTGACATGGCTGAATAAAAGTAAATATTATTTTCGATCGCTTTAGTGCTATCGAGTAGAATTTAAGCAGCAGGTACTCGATTATTGTATGCCGTAATTCCAAAAAGAAAATTTTCGAACAATTTTACTCGATCACGTATGCGGTAATTCGGCCCCTGGTGAGCATGGATTTTAATATTATCATTGAATTGATACTAATGGGGACCATATGTACTCCAGGAGCCACATGAAACAAGTTTTTAATATCGTGTGGCTTATATGGTTACTGTACTTCAAAAGAAGAAAGATTTCAGTGCAATTTTGGGTTGATAAAAATACAATTTTGAAATTTCATTAGTATAAAATTACATAAATTCCTCAGTTAGCAGCTAGCAATAGAATAAACCGGAGCCAGGCAAAGAAAAATCTAAATATATGAGAAAAAAGTTGTTGTTTAAGTGTGTCGGTGTTTAATTGCATTGTTGATAGGTACAAATGACTGTTGTGCTCTTGTTGTTGTTTGTTTTGATTGTTTGTGTTGTGTAGATGTAAATTGTCGTGTGTACTTGTAAAATTTAAAAATAGCCGAAAATAAGTCGGCAAACGTCGTGGCTCACGTTTGCACATCGCCTGCGCCTGATTGAATAAACAGATAAAATAAATTTTTAGCTCGTGTGGCTTATGTGGTTAATGCTCTTCAATGCGTCTTCAAATAACGACATTAACATTTGTATCATTCTTATACCGGTGCGATATTAATCACAATCATGTGCCGTGAGGCGTCATTCACGATAATTACGTGATTGTTGCTCATCTCTAATATAAACGTGCGAAGTTTTTTTTTTTGCATTATCAATTGAAGAGATTGTTGCCCTAATCATATTCTTGTTATGGTATGAAAAACAATCAACAATATGTAGACAATGAATCATATAACTCAATAATATAGTGATTTATTTGGAAGCACTTTTTCGGCATTGTACTATGGAAAGTCTGAATACTGAAATGAAAAACAATCATATAAATAGATCGTAGGGGGATTATTGCCTGAATAATTTGATGAACTAGTAAGGGATCTATCTGGAAGCTAACAATACTTGTGTTATTGAAATGGTCGATTCGGTATTATCGAAAATTGGAACTGCAGCGTTGATGATCTGTGATATTTTCGGGCATCATTTTAATGAATTATACAAAAATGTGCCAAGGGTTCTTTTGCATGAGAGCAAAGAAGCTTAGGTTTGCCGTTCTTTATTTTTCGAAAAAGTATCTCCAAATGAATCAGGCCTTAGTAGATTGAACTAAGATAAACTAAACTAAACTAACTAATAACTAAAGTAAACTAAAAATTTTCCATATATTCTAAACAACAATAATAAGATAATGGATACAAAAACTAAAATTGCCAATAGCTGTAAAGATAAGGAATCAACAGGTTATATAATTATCTTTTTCCTTATACAGATAAAGAGACATTTAGTACTTGTAAAAAGAAAGCAAACCAATTTATATTTTTATGTAATAAAATCGTATGTTTATTACCCAAGAGTTTGCTAAAGTTAAAAAGTTTGCTTGCTGTCTTGTTTTATTAGCACATTCTGAAATAATAAATTTTAATCACAATATTTAGTATAAAATGCGATATTTTCACTTCTTTGTTATTGCACAATTGTTATAAACAAGCACGACACTCTCCAGCAACTATTCATATATTAAGTTTGTTTTTTTCATTTTTAATTACATCAAAAGTATTTGAAATTACAATGCAAATATTTGGTATTACAAATTAATTATTCAAGTAGTATACATAATGCAAAGCTAAAAAAAATACTTCTTAACAACTAGCTGTCATTCTGTAAAATTTGCAATGTTTTTTTTAGTGCACCTTGACATTTCGTTCGTAATCTGTGTTGAAACTCTATACGTCATTTAGCAGACACAATATAAATTGCTATTGGTCAAATATTATTAACTTATTTTTTATTTTATTTATCAAATAACGAAGGTAATATAAACATTGATTCAGTATTGTTTTGGTTCCAATTATATTGTTTAAAAAAAGCATCTATAAGAAGTTCATATAGTCATGGTCAAAAATCAATATTGATTATTTCATGATTACATACAGTATTTTTTACACCTACTGATTATGCCCTTCACTACACTTCTATGCTGCACTACAGTGTACACATTTTCAATAAAATTTTTAAAGTCACATTTATCGCTTTTTAACAGTCTGTTATAATAACTTGAAGGCAAAAAATATACATAGTCGCAGAAAAATTAGGTAATTAAAGGGTTAAATATGATTTATTATACCTCAAAATAAAGCTTAGAATCCACAGATTTTCAAGTCATGAAAAACATATTCATAGTTATTGGTTTAGCTAATCTAAGAAAAGTTATATCGTGAAACATAAAAACGTAGAAAGTCAAAGGCACCAGAATGGCCTCTGTAAAGCTATAACACTGTACAACAAAAAAGTAAAAGTAACTTTGACAAAAAGTACATATTACCAAAAAGTTCCTTTTACAACAATTAACTTATACAAAAAGTATATTTTAAAAAAGTACATTTTAGAAAAAGTACATTTTAGAAAAAGTACCTTTTACAAAAAGTACCCTTTACAAAAAGTTATCTTTAACAAAAAGTTCCTTTTACAACAATTAACTTTTACAAAAAGTACCTTTAAAAAAGTACATTTTAGAAAAAGTACCTTTTGCAAAAAGTAGCCTTTACAAAAAGTTATCTTTTACAAAAAGTTCTTTTAAAAAAAATTAACTTTTACAAAAAGTACCTTTAAAAAGTACATTTTAGAAAAAGTACCTTTTAAAAAAGTACATTTAAGAAAAAGTACATTTTAAAAAGGTACATTTTAGAAAAAGTACCTTTTGCAAAAAGTAGCCTTTACAAAAAGTTATCTTTTACAAAAAGTTCTTTTTACAACAATTAACTTTTCCAAAAAGTTCTTTTTACAACAATTAACTTTTCCAAAAAGTACCTTTTAAAAAAGTACATTTTAGAAAAAGTACCTTTTAAAAAAGTACATTTTAGAAAAAGTACCTTTTAAAAAAGTACATTTTAGAAAAAGTACCTTTTAAAAAAGTATATTTTAGAAAAAGTACCTTTTAAAAAAGTACATTTTAGAAGAAATACCTTTTAAAAAGTACATTTTAGAAAAAGTACATTTTAGAAAAAGTACATTTTAGAAAAAGTACCTTTTACAAAAAGTACCCTTTACAAAAAGTTATATTTTAAAAAAAGTTCATTTTACAACAATTAACTTTTACAAAAAGTACCTTTAAAAAAAGTACATATTAGAAAAAGTACCTTTTACAAAAGTACCCTTTACAAAAAGTTATCTTTTACAAAAAGTTCCTTTTGCAACAATTAACTTTTACAAAAAGTTCCTTCTGCAACAATTAACTTTTACAAAAAGTACCTTTTAAAAAACCACATTTTAGAAAAAGCACCTTTTAAAAAAGTACATGTTAGAAAAAGTACCTTTTAAAAAAGTACATTTTAGAAAAAGTACCTTTTAAAAAAACACATTTTAGAAAAAGTACCTTTTACAAAAAGTACCCTTTACAAAAAGTTATATTTTACAAAAAGTTCATTTTACAACAATTAACTTTTACAAAAAGTACCTTTAAAAAAAGTACATTTTAGAAAAACTACCTTTTACAAAAAGTACCCTTTACAAAAAGTTATCTTTTACAAAAAGTTCCTTTTGCAACAATTAACTTTTACAAAAAGTTCCTTTTGCAACAATTAACTTTTACAAAAAGTACCTTTTAAAAAACCACATTTTAGAAAAAGTACCTTTTAAAAAAGTACATGTTAGAAAAAGTACCTTTTAAAAAAGTACATTTTAGAAAAAGTACCTTTTAAAAAAAGCATATTTTAGAAAAAGTACCTTTTAAAAAAGTACATTTTAGAAAAAGTACCTTTTAAAAAAGTACATTTTAGAAGAAATACCTTTTAAAAAGTACATTTTAGAAAAAGTACATTTTAGAAAAAGTACCTTTTACAAAAAGTACCCTTTACAAAAAGTTATATTTTAAAAAAAGTTCATTTTACAACAATTAACTTTTACAAAAAGTACCTTTAAAAAAAGTACATTTTAGAAAAAGTACCTTTTACAAAAGTACCCTTTACAAAAAGTTCCTTTTGCAACAATTAACTTTTACAAAAAGTACCTTTTAAAAAAGTACATTTTAGAAAAAGTACCTTTAACAAAAAGTACCTTCTACAAAATTGTTTTTACAAAAAGTACCTTTCTTAAGAAGTGCGTTTTACAAAAAGTACCCTTCACAAAAATAAACTTTTATAAAAAAATAATCTTTTACAAACAGTTCCTTTTACAATCAGGACCTTTTACAAAAAGTACCTTTTACAAATTAACGTATTTGTTATTTTTGTTACAAAAAGCAAATAATTTTTTTTATTTTATTTAAATACTTTGTTTCCAGGGAATTTAAAAAAGCTTGCAAATTAATTAGAAATTAAAATTTGTCTTAATCAAGCGCTTTTTATTTTTACGTATTGTCGCTGGCAACAATTACATACGTATCGTACTTTTCCGCCAGAGATTTAAACAATTGTTTTTTGTTATGAAAATTAGAAGTAAAATTATAATTGAGTTATGAATTTTAGTCGAACTGTATGGCTTTTTATCCACAGTTTTTGAATTAGTTTGGCTTAGGCTGAGGCCACACGGGTGTTTCTGCTTTTTTAAAACTTCAAATTTAATATAAAAAGCAGAAACGCTGCGTTTTAAAAACGCCCGCGTGGCCTCAGCCTTAAGCTGGTTTTAAATTTAATCTTTCGATTAAACTATTTTTCATTTAAGAAAGAAATTGTAAACCATGTAAATATTGAACATTCAAGGAAATTTTTTGATTGTACGGAAGCTTGAACTGACATCAGATGTTTCGAGACCACCATAGTCTTCTCATCAGAGTCCTTTGACCTACACTACCAGCTACGGCAGCAACAATCACCTAGCGAAAATCCTATTACTTTAGTAAACCCAATTAACAGAAGTGTCGCCATCTCGAGACGAATCGCACTTATTAGTGAACTTTTTTTGTAAAGGTTCGGAACTTCACTAACTGTTTTTTCTTTATCATGTTCAACTATTTTAAGCTTTTGATTTCTGTCTTACCAGCGTGAAATATCATCGATGTTTTCAATACTGAAATTTTTTGAATGTTTATTTTGCCCAAGTTTTTGGAGCAGTATACATTCATGTTTTAGCTACATAAGTGCCTTTAGAGTTTTAACAATTGAGTTATGAATTTTAGACGAACTGTATGGTTTTTTGTGTAATTTTTTATCCAAAGTTATTTAATTAGTTTGGCTTAACTTTGTTTTTAATTTAATCTTTGGATTAAATTATTTTTTATTTAAAAAAGAAATGATAAAACATATAAATATTGAACATTCAAAGAAACATTTTTGCCTGTACAGAAGCTTGAACTGACATCAGATGTTTCGAGACCACCACAGTCTTCTCATCATAGTAAAATTACTTCAGATTTTTTTTACCGGAGTAGTTCCCCATTGGAACTAGGCAAGGTGTAAGGAAGGAAGCGAGTACATAGTTTCAGGTACTATAGTTCGAAATTTTAAAAAATTAAATTTCGTTCCCTGCTTTTTGCAAAATTAAGTATTCAAATCCATCGTCTCAAGTAATGGTGCTAAAAATTGGCATATTTGTTAATGTTTATTCATTTATTCTTGTTGCCTTTCTTATTTACATACACAAGAATTTCTTTCGAAAGCTTTCTAAATATGAAATAATATAATTTTTGTTTATTTATTCTTGGTTCTATTGTTTATTTGTTTGTATATTTTTCAAAAAAAAAAAATAATTTCTTTTTCAATGTACAAAATAAAATTTCCATTTGAACTTAAAGTGAGTGGAGTGATCAATATTGTTGCACAATTAGTGTCTGCATATAATTATTTATTGAGTTCCAAAGGCCAAGAAAAAAAAACGACTACAAGCAAAAGGTGTTTAAATTTCCTGCTTTGATAGATCAATAAGTACAAATTATGATTTAATTTTCTTTTCTTTTTAATTCTGACGGACCCCAATTTTGTATGTACATACATACATATGTACTTGCTTATAAAAAAAATAGAAACAAAGTCAAGGTTGTAAATGCTGACAACGTATTATAGAACTCTACCTCGATTTAAAAACCACTTTATTAACCTTGCCTGAAAATTTCAGTACTATAAAATACAATAGAAAATTATTAACAACAAATTTTGTTTTAAATTTTTATCTCATCAAAATGATATTAAATCAAAATATAGCAATTCCATATCCAAACATACTTTTAATTTATGGTGTCCGGTCTACGAAAAAATTACCAAGTATATTATTTTCATAATTCTGTACTCTTCTTTTTTATTTAAATTTAAATGACTATCGCTTTATAATAAAGTCATTACTCTTTTAAATAAAAATTTTATAACATTTCCCAAATTAAACATAAATCACAATAAAAGTATTAATCATTGTCGTCAATTAGTTTCTGTTATTTATTTTAATCTCTTTATTTGTCATCTTTTTCATTCTGCGACATGTTTAGTATTTTGACAGTGCGCATGTTTCAAGACATCCTTCAAAATATTCTTTAGTTTCTTATGCCCAACCTTGCCCACTAAAAAATGTATTTTTATTTTGGGATATTTTTTTGCGCTAGTTACTTTCAAATAAAAGTACATATTAGGAGACCTTCTGTTAAGTTAGATATCATATAAAAATAGAAGGGGAAGATTCTACGAAGAGTTTTAAGCAAGTTTTTTAAAGGTACTTTTTTAAAAGCTACATTTTATAAATGCACTTTTTTAAGGAAACTTTTTTAAAGGTATTTGTTAAAACGTAATTTTTGCAAAAGATACTTTTTGAAAAGGTACTTTTTTAAAAGGTACATTTTATAATGCACTTTTTTAATGGTTCTTTTTTTTAAAGATACTTTTTTAAAAATATTTTTTAAAACGTAACTTTTGCAAATGAAACTTTTTGAAAAGGTAATTTTTTTAAAGATAATCCCCCATATGCAAAAAAATAAAGTATGCTTGAAGTGTGCGTTAAACCCGGTTTTTTTTATTAAAAAATTTTTTTTGTTGCATATTGGGGAATATTTTTAAAACTTACTTGTCTTAAAGGGTGCTTTTTTAAAGCTACTTCTTTTTAAAACGTACTTTTTGAAAAGCAAAATTTTTTAGAGATAATTTTTTAAAAGGTACTTTTTGCAAATGTTACTTTTTTAAAATTTACTTTTTTCCCTTTTTAAGGCATTTTTTGTAAAAAATACTTTTTTTTAAAGTTGGTATTTTTTTAATATAAACTTTTTTTAAAGTTATTTTTTTAGGGTAATTTTTTTAAAACGAAAATTTTTTGAAATACTGTTTTTAAAAGAAATTATTTAAACATGTATTTTTTATAAGGCACTTATTGTAAAAGGTATTTGCAAAACTTGGTTTTTTGTAATGAGTACAAACAAAAATCCATTTTGTAATAGATACTTTTTATAAACGGTATCTTTTCTAAATAGATCCTTTGATTAAAACTAATTGTTGTAAAATGCACTTTTTGTGAAAAAGCTTTTTTTAGCCCCAGGCCAAAAAAGAGGGCTGTTATAAGTTTGAAGTGTGTATCTGTCGTCGCCATCGTAGAGCCAAAAAGAATGGACTGATTTCCTTTCAGTTTTTGTTTGAAAGGTGACTTAATCGAGAACAAGGCGAATTGATTCCAGATGGCCCTATTAGTAAAAATGAGCATCAGCTGACTTTACCAAAGTGTCAAACTCTATGTAAAAAAACTAAACAACAACTTTTTATCTATGCATTTAACATGACAGTTTGGTAAAGTCCAGTTATTGCTGCACTAATAAGGCCAATTTGTATTAATACGCTTTGATCGAGAGTGTTCCTACACAGAAAAAATTATCAGCAAAAAATGCTCAAACAAAAAGTTGTCTAAAAATAAAGTTCATTATCAGTAAATGATTTTTACTGAATCAATGAAATTTTTTTTACTTCTAGATTTCAAATACATTTTTAGCCCAATTATGAATAACAATTCCCCGGGAGTTTTTCCCTATTCCCTGTTCCTCTATTCTAAATAAAATCTCGCCGGGAAAATTTTCCCTTTTCCCATTCCTCCTATAACCCCTTTTACAAGCCTGAAATTGAAAGACAGACAGACGAAGTATGAGGGCGAGGGGTTGAAGAGGTAGAGTGTGTAGTACACGACTATCTGTACTGGACATTTTTTCAATTCTTTCTCTCTTCGTTTTCATCATTTGTATACACATTCACACACATCCCATAAACAATATGCTAAAACTGATGCTCTGTCTCTATATTAATTTCCAGCTTGTAAAAGCTTTTGGCAAGTTCAAAAGAGAATTGAAAAAATGTCTGCCCATCAATTAAAGCCTTGTAAAAGGGGTCTATTCTTAATTACAGTTTCCCCGGAAAAAAATCCCAGGGAAAAAGGTAAGTATTCTAAATATGAAGGAGAGGGAAAAATTCTTGCGAGTTTTTTCGCCAAACATTTTGAAGGGAACTAATGTAAAAATTTAAAATTCAAATTAAAAAATGTTATGAAACAATTGTATAAGCATTTATTTAAGACAACAGGTTTAAATAAACACCGGAATTTTATATTTCTCTCTTATTTTAGGCATTTTTATCCACGCCGTGCAAACAACATGCGCTTCAAAAACATCCTTTAAGCTCATATAACAGGTAAATGGAAGATTTGTTGTGGTATAAAAAATTTTTAATTTCTTTTTCACACACAATCATTGGGAATTTAATTCATCTGGCCTTGGCCCAGTTTTCGCTTCACTTCCTGCACATAAAGTTCTTCCGAGAGCATCTGAGTGACTATACTGTACATTTTACTTTTTATTTAGGCAAAAGCATATATTTGTATTAACACACAATCTTATTATGAACGAAATCAATATTTTTATTAATTTCTATTAATGAACTCTTGCGCGTTAGTGCAGAATAAAATGTAAATACGAAACAGGTGATCCAGATTTTTCCCTCTCCCTTATTTGTTTATTCCAATGCTTTTTAGAGTAAGAGGATTTTCCCCGGGAACAAATGGACGGGAAGAGAAAAACCTCCCCAGGAAAATTCATAGTTAGGCTGTCTATGTGCACACTGGATTTGTTTTTTTCCTTCTAGCTGTTTTACGCAGTCGGGTTTTTTTATTTCTTAAATTTATTTTTTATTATTCGATATCGCATGCCATGATACCAAAACGAAAAATGTCGATCAATTCTTCTGCTCAATATCGTATGCGGTAATTAGACCGCAGAAATTTTTTTTAAATACCTGTTTTTAAAGCACTATTTTTATAAAAGTAAATTAATTCTTAAATAAATATGTGCATATATTCTTTATTAAAAGTACTTGACTGCGAAAAATGTATTAAGGGTATTCACGACACAGTTAGTTGTATGTGTTGATGTCTTAAAAGCTTTAAAATTGTTGCTGTTATATTAGATGACAGAGTACAAACTAGAATTCTACAACCTTTTATATAGTAAAGCGTTGTGAATAAGTTTACTGAAGGTTAGCTTTAGAAAAATATTTTCTTTTTGAAAAATTTGTAAAACTAAAAAACATTGTAAAATAGCTCATTTTGCTAAAGTATCTTATTTCTTAAAAAGTAGTAATAGACACTTATTATACTGATTTGCTATATAGTGTGTTTCACATTTGTCTAGTATCGAACTTAATTGAAAAATGACAGCAAATGTTAAGAAACATGTGTTATTAAGGGTTTAATACAAATGCATAATTCCAAGTACATACATACATAAAAGTACGTACGAGTATATGCCTTCTATACTAAACGTAAACTTGTACATTTCATTTCGTAACGAAAATCTTGTTGCTGTTTTTGTTTTCTATATTTTTTTTACAAATGGCAAGAGCAGTTAAAAAAAATCAATAACACTTTTAACAGCACTTCCTTTTTCAGTAGAAAGGAAAAAGTACACATGAACTGCGTCATTGGGAAAAAAAAAGTAAAAGTTGTTAGAAAAATTTAAATGAAAATAAACTTACCAATAATAAGCAATGGTATCGCCTAATCCATTACGAATGTTACGATCTAATAAATTATAGCAAATATTTGTTGAAGCTCCTTCCATCCATTTAATGGAAATGGGTCCTTTTGTAATATTAAAGTTGTATTGCAAAAATTTCTTTGGCTCAGCTGGTGTTTCCCAGTGGAACTGTTTGGCCACACGAGACCAGAATTCTTCGGGATTATCCAAAGATTCTTCATAGAACTTTTTATATTCCTCCATGCTTGATATGTAAGCATTTTGGCTTATGGCCGGATTGGGATTATAAATCGATTTTTCCGAAGGCATTGTTATCAATAATTTTTTTATATAAATTTTATTTCAAGTTACAAAAATTCCTCAAATGGACCTTTTTTTAAACACAAATTTTAAATGTTCATAACAAGTTTTTTTTTTGTGCAAATAGAGTTTCTTAAATATTATTTCAATTATTCTATTTTTTGGTTTAAAACCGTTTCTGTATTAATTTTTGCTATGAATTATTTTAGAACGTCTCAACCGACTGAATAACTCTCACATACTAAAAGTCTCTGTTTGCACAAAATCATTATACCTTCGTTTTCAAGTTGAAAATTTCAACTCAAATCAATTTCTTATGGTCTGTTATTTTACGAGTACACTACCCATAATATAACGTTTCTGCTGAATTCCCAAAAGTTTTCGTATCTGCATATTTGTAGAGCGCAATTTTGTTGTCGTAAAAAGTAGTGATGGACACCGTTCACGTGATTAACGTACTTCAATCACGAGCGTGAGTGTAAAATAAATCGCTATGAGAGAGCAGCATGAATGTTTCATAACACTGGTTTGCAAAGAAAATGTCCTTTAAATAATAATATGTGGAATATCAAAAGTTTAATGCGCTAAACTAATATTTGTTTTCAGCTTTTTCTACCACGTACAGATTTTTTTATTATGCGAGTAATTCCATATAGCCGGGTGTGACCATTTTACACACATTTTTGTTATAAATCCAGAATGTAAAATTTTTTACTTAAAAAAAACGTTGCGGCTCGCAAGGACATTAAGCTTAAAGTCGTTGAATAACGGGTAGATACTGATAGAACACGATTTCTGCTCAAAATGGTCGTCAGAAAGCTGCGACGGGTGTGACCTTACAAATCTTAGTTTTGAGCAACTATGACTTTCAGTATAAATTCTGAAAAATTTTTACTATAAGGTAAACAATAATTTTGGTATAGAC
Organism: Panzeria rudis; assembly: GCA_956483635.1. NCBI lineage: Eukaryota > Metazoa > Arthropoda > Insecta > Diptera > Tachinidae > Panzeria > Panzeria rudis. The sequence goes on from OY101448.1 coordinate 174,264,802, forward strand.
ATCTGCTCAAAGTGTTTTTAATTGTTTTATGTATTAACTGTTTGACAAAAGCTTATTTTTCTTATAAAAACCCATTTTTAAAATGAGACGGGGTGACCGACGGGTGTGACCTAGTACGAAAATTTAAAAAATTCGAAGTAATAAAACTTTTTATTGATTTAATTAATATAAATAATACAAAGATAAACTCATAAGAGAATAATAAGACATTCAATTATTTGCTATCCGTTCTATTAAAGACAGCAGAATACTCTAGCTGAATATTTTTTTAAATTCTATAAAAAGCAAAAAAAAAATCTTTTCAGAGATAACGGTTTTTATTAATAATGAAAAATTGAATACCAAAAAATCTGAAATAAATATTAAACATACAAAGAGGGAGAGCAAAATGTTTCTTGCATGATCATTTAAAAGTGCCTCAAATTGATTAAAAAATATTATATAGTGTATTTTTTGGTTTTTTCTATAATTGTCATTCTCTAAAAAACATCAATTAATAGATTTTTATTAAAAATGAGAAAATTATTTTTTCCTTGTATAGGGCCGTTTTACGTGGAATCACTCATGCATGAATGAATAATATTTCCACTAGATACATCAGTATATTTCACCCTAACTAGAGAACCGTAAGCCAGATTTCGATCAACAAAACGCCAAAATATGCATGACAGTTACCTTCAAACAGTTTTAATATATTTTTTGATTTGGACTACGTTTTCGGAGTTACTCACAAATTAGCATCGAAAATAGTGGACTTTTCATGCAAAATTAATTTTTTTTCTCTAAAAACTCTTAAAAAATTTAAAACTGAAAATACTTTATGTATATATACATATATTCCTTTTATCCAGATGTAGACTTTCAAAACGCTGATACACGTACATATTGTTGGTGCCTTCTACCAGAATCAGTCGTTGATACTTCGTAACTTTAAAAATTTTACACTGCTGTACAGCGTAAAAAATTAGGTAATTTCATTTTATTATGAATAAAATCGCCAATTATCGGTCGATTTTCGTGGAATGTACTATAATTAATTTGAGGTACACGTAGCTTCATGATCCAGTTATAAAATATTAAATTTTTTTGCCATTTTTAATTTTTAAAACTTGAAAAAAATACAAATCTTTTCTCATGTTATAATAAAATCTGTAGAGCAACCTCTTCAAACCTAAATTGTTTGCAAAATGCTGGCAATTTCACCATTTTTATGAAATAAAACGATAAGTTTTTGCATTTTAACTTTTTTTTATAAATTTTTCCAAAATAAAAATTTTGCAAATTTTGCGTAAAAAAATATTTTTGATCATTGCGGTCTTTATAATTCCGAAGTCGTTGAGTATATAAAAAATAACATACTTCAAAGTAGTTTTATTTCAAGTTATAATGAAATCTGTGGAGCAGCCTCTTCAAAAATCCCAAATTTTAGAAGAAAAAAAAATTTTTTTAAAAGTATACATGAATTTTAAATTTCCACTTTTTTGAAGATAGCGGACCATAACACATCAAAAAAATATAGTGACCATCAAAGGTCGTGACAAAAGCTTCATTTTGTTGCATAGTAGAATTTATAACTTAAAAATGTTACACTTTTATGCAAAAACTCTCATGAAATAAATGGGAATTATTACGAAAACTAAAATCAAAAGTGTTGGATAAAAGCCGTGAGCTAATTTATGAAACATAATTAAATGTTTTAGAGGAAACGAAATTTCCTTCCAACAATGTGCAGACTATACTGATAAGGTTTCAGATTTTTACATGTCGAAAAAATGTTTTCTGGGCACGAACATTGCTATGTACATATTTGCTGTTATAGTAGTCGTAGTAACGCACTCTGTAAAACTATTTACGACGTCGTAAAAGCAAGTTCGTTTATTATCGTGCATTAGCAACTTCTCGTAAGCATGTATGTAAATATTTACACACGATCCCAGCTCTGGTCGAAAGATATTTGTTTGAAAAGAGCTTTAAAAATGTATCTACTTTTCCCGTATACAGCGTTGCCAGAATGATGATTTTATCATATTTTTAATGATTTTTTGACAAAAATATGATTTGATGATATTTTCCCCCAAATGATGATTTTTTTTTCTTGCAAATGATGATTTTCTACTTGCTTGGAAATATTTTAAATAGTTATTGTAATACATATTTATGTCCCATGGTTTTTTAAGTGTATGGATTAATTAAAATATAATTTTCCATAGTTTTTAACTTAAAAGTTTATGGTTCTGCATTGTCCCTCAGATTGAACCATTGCCCCTTATTTGAACTTTCTCTTACCAAAGTATGTACATATGTATGTAGAATTTATTACTATATTTCCATCTCGCCAATTTGAACCAATTTGAATTTTTTGAGTTTTGTTAGGTTTTACAAAATAAATATACGTTTTAAAGATTTTTCTTTATTTTTCATTGATTTTCTTAATGTTTAGGAGTGTTCAAAATATCAAATGATGCAATTTTAGTAACACATCAAAACCAAGCAACAAAAACACTTATTTGACTTAATACAAATTGGTTCTTTGTATGTGTTGGAAAAATCATCGGAATGTATTTTTTTATATTTTATAAAATCTTTAAGAAATTTATTATATGATATATTGTCTTAATTTTATTTTAAATGCAGTTTATTTGCTGATAGTTAAGCATTGTCTATATGTATTTCACTGCCGCTTTACCAAAGCGTCAGTAGACTTCAACCACAACTTTGAAAAGTTAGAAACCTCTTATCTTGAAATAAGTTGTGGTTGAAGTCTTCTGACGATTTGGTAAAGTGCCAATGAAATGCATATAGACAATGCTTAACTATCTGCCAATAAACATAATTTATTTTATGAAATAATTTTTTTTTCGGAATTAAGGAAATCTGTTCAGCCTTTTAAATTTTTGGAAGCTCATGCAATTACAGAGGCTAAAAAATATTTGTTGCAATTTAATAGTGATTTAAAAAGGAGCTTTTGCGAAAATATCATGAAAGTATATGTATACAGTTTTCAGTGATATCGAACCAGTTTTCTGATGTTAACATGTTTTTATCGAATTTCTCTAGCTTTGCTTTATAATTTTTGAAATTCGTTCGTGAATTTTCCAATTTTCATGGCGATTTTTATATATTTTAAGGAGAAGAAAACGTGCATGGAAATAATATTAATATAAATCCTGCAAAAACTGTTGCACCACGTCCAACATGAACATTTGAATGGCCCATCAAGTAGTGACGCAGAGTAGTTTCAAAGCTAGCCTCATGTAGGTGTTCCATGGAGTCATTACATCGGTGTAGGTTTTAGGGTAGTCTTGTGTAATGCAAGGCCGGACTACATGGTCCAGCCCTAGAACATCACAGTGTTAAATGGACCACGTTTATTGCATATGTTTGTACCAGTTTGTAACTACTCCTGGACCTTTGTGGAGTACTCTATACACTGTATGAAGTAGTCGCTATTTTTACAGGATAACACTGGATAAGCTTTGCTTTGAATAAAATTTTAGAATAAAAAATTCGAGATGATTTTTATACCAAAATATGGTTTTTATTTTGCAAAATGATGATTTTCTTCGAAAAGCTTCTGGCAACGCTGCCCGTATATGCTACAAGAACATCATAACTAAGAAAATACTAGTTTTAGAGAAAACGAGTTTGAAGTTTTGAATTTACACACAACTTAATGGGAAAATAAAATTTTATTATTCTCATAAAAGTTGAGTATACAAGATATTCGTATGAAATTTTTACACAATATGAAGGACTGACTATATAACGATTAACTCTGCATTATTAACTCAAAAATTACGTTTTTGGAGTGACGGTGTTGCTTCAGCAAAGGAAAGATATGTTCTTGAAAACAAATTCTGATAACAATGCAGCTTAATGTATTTTATACATTTTAAGAGATTAATCGGGCAAATAATTTTCAATATTAAGAGAAATATGTAAGAGTATTTTAAGGTTACTGGTTAAGAGAAATTGTTTCTCAGCTCCCTACACATTAATGGCAAGCATTGCGAGTTTCGCAACTCAAACACACTACACTGAAAAAATAGTTAAACATAAATTCAACGAACTCACATTCATTGATTTAATTTCATTGAAATTCAACGTATCTTGTGTTGTTTCAAAAAAATATTCATTGAAATTCAAAGTAAAATTTTATGTAGATATGAACTGAACGTTGAAACCATTCTTTGACTTTATTCGTTGAATTAAACAATGAACTAGTTTTTTTATTTAACATATAATCCGTTGAATTTAAGGTACACGTTGGTTATTTTATAAATAAAAGGAAAAAGTTTACAATGTTTTAAGGAAACCGTTTATTGATTTTAAGTAATGTACTTTGATTTTGACGTTAAAGTCGACGTTAACTTTTAATCGTACATTATGAAAAGGGCCGTTAGAAGTTAGAAGTTAGAAATTACAGTACTATCGTACTTTCAAGCGAGGAAAAATGTCCATGAAGTATTGTAAATTAAAATTAATATTAGAGATGTGCAAATGTCGTGATTTTTCCGTGCCATCGTGATTTAATCAACAAATAATCACGCGTAAATGTGTGAGAGTGATTTAAAAATTAAGTACCGTGCGTAATCGTGCGTGATTTTAAAAATTTAGTTTTCACGCATTCACGGAATTACATTTCGTAGGTTGCTGAAAAAACTTCCTCTTTTTTAACTATTATTTCTTCCTACATTGAAATAATTTTATTATTGTAACTTCCCAGAAACATTTTTTTAAGAGTTTGTGCATAAAATTTTGAGCTTTTAAACTTATAAAATATGGGAAAATGTTTTCTGGCGAGCTACCATAAGCAGCAGATGATGCACGGCACATGAAAATTCAAGGAAGTCTTACAACATTTTGGTCTTACATATGTGCGAACTTTATACGAAATTTCTGATAAATTTCTATTTTTAGATCCGACATTAATACGACAGGGCGTAAAAGCTATCAGAGAAAACGGAAAATTTTCTGATTATTTGTCAGACATTTTTCCCATATTGTTAAGGCATGTCGAAAATTCCTTTAGAATTGCCCTTAAAAAATCTTCAGAATTCGTTGAGAAATCTCTGAGACATTTCGGCAAAGTTTTTAGAATTTCCTCAGACAAAGAGGACCGTTTTCGTGTCGTCCTCGTCAACTGCTTCGTCTAAGTTCTCAAAGAACTCCCCCATCACCTCAGAGTTGGAGACAGTGTGCTCATCTGACATTAGACTAGCAGTCTCCTCAGTTGACATAGCCAGTATCTGCTGCCGGTTTCGGATCGCAGCCTTCCTCAACCATACAGCCCCTGTCATCGCCTTGATAGATCCTAAGGAAGATTACTCCAAAGCAGTAGTATATCTTCCCCTGTTTCTCTCGAAGCGGTGCCAGGGACTCTCGGTGCAGTAAGACTGTGATCTTTCTTGAGAAACCTGACTACCTGCCAATCGTGGGTGGGTATGTCAGGATTTCCAAGCCGCAAGAGTTCAAGTATTTCCACCTTACTGGAGGTAACATCGGGAATGCGGGCAAGAGCTCTAGACTGACGTGCAATTTTCTCAGGGGGAATCACGTCGAGACTAGCGCCCTCCCATATGTCCGATAAAAAAAAGAGCGATCGCCTGCTTAACAAACAGTAAAGATTGCTCATTTGCGCAGGCCGTAAGTTTGTTGTTCTGAAGAACGCGACCAAGCACCCCACCATTTTCCGCCGAACTATACCCCATCGATGACAGCCATAACAAGTTGGCCTTTCGTTACGTCATTATATGATATGTCAATCGATCTTTGGGGTCCTGTCTTTTTCTTTGCGGGCTGCCTCCTCAGAACGTTGCCATTTAGGCTGCTTGCATCTCAGCTAAAGTTGCTTTGGCCATTTTTAACCCAGATATTCGTTCTTTACTGAAGCAGTGGGCCGGCTTGTTGCCTAACCTATTCAGAACTTTTTCGGCGGGGTGCCGCCGCATAAAAGTCCTTCTAGAGGGACTTGTGTGGCCTTGGGACAATGGAGGTACTGCTTGGGAACCCGACCAGGCTTGGGGACCCAAAAACTTTTTCGTAGTTCCTTTGGTGTCGGGGAGAGGCGGAACTCGGGAACGCAGTTGGATCATTATAACGGTATACAGCATATAGTCCCAAATGCTAAGGACCTGGCGCAAAATAATGTCAATTTGGTACGTTTCGCCACCTATGAAGCTTCTATTTAAGCCTCATCGGCAACAGTTAACAGTTAGGACAATATGGGTTTCCAGATTAATAAATTTTTTAATTAATGGAAATTGAAAAATTAAGTTGATGTTAATTTTTCCCTTGTTCCTTGGAGTATTAATCATGCCCAATTCTTTCTGAATATAACGTTACGAACCTTAGTCTAATAATCAATTTGGATTCAGGAAATAAAAGTCTTTGAGGTGCACTATGGGACATTTTGCATAAAATTATGACAAATTGCACAGGAAAATTGGCAAATTTTATTCCGAATCGACTAAGGGACATAAGGGAAGCAAAATGGCATAAATAAAATAATTAAAATTTTTGCTTCCGTATACAAGTTTTTCTTTTATTTGAAGTGTACCAATTCTTTTTTTTTTGCATAAGAAATTAATGTTTTTTGTTTCTGTGAATTACTAAAACTTTTCCGAGAGAGTGTTCAAAACGTTGTGTGTGGCTTTAAAGTCTACAGAGTATACCCTTTAATTTGGTATATAGTCTGTCGGGTTTTACTTCATTTTGATTCTATAAGAAATCGAATTATTTCAATGAAAAAAGTGTACAATTTTTTTTTGTTCACTGTATGTACATATATAATATGAACGCCTTAAAAAATAATTTGCCGGATCCAAATTGTGGAGTTTATGCTACAAAAAATAATAACTCTTGACTGAAACTTTTTGGCGTCACTATCAGTCAAAAACCAATATGGCTACTGAATGTCTCAAACGTAAAATTTTTTGTGTTTGGCTCATGATCCAATAATCAGCTGTTTATTGTTTACCATCGTAAAGATGTCAAACTTCATATAAAAACTAAAAAAATTTATATATGGAATTTGTTTGGCATCTTCACAATTATGCCCTTTTTGCTGTAGAGATGCGTAGACCTAATTATATGATCATGGTTTGACTGTTCAGCTGCAATTTGGGACAATTTGTCCATAAAAGCAATTATGTTTGTCTAAATCACCCTTTAATTTGACATTTTATTTGTTTGTTGTTTTTACCAACTTTGGTCATTGTGCGTCCATATAAAAACAATTTTAGGAATTTATACCCATTAGAATTTAACTGATGTGTTTGTTGGTCGGTGCTGATATATAGCAGAATAGCTAAACAAATAGATTTAAAGTACTAATATTAAAGTATTTGAAAATGGAAAAGCGAAGATCTGCAAATTGGGAACAGACTGAGAAGGTAAGTAAATCAGGCTTATGGCACCATGAAACTAACAAATTTAGATATATTTTAGGATTTGCTATTAAACTTGGTCTTGGAACAATTGGAGATAATAGAAGATCCTAATATTGACACCAACACAAATATGAAGAAAAGGGAAGCGTGGAACGGTGTTCATAATCTTTTCAATAAATTTTCGAAGCACAACAGAACATTGGAGCAAATTCAAAACCAGTGGCGCAAATCAAAGTCATTGGCGAAAACAAAACGCTCGGCAACAAGTGATGAAACAAATATTGAAGATTCTCCAAACAATTATGTTACAGTAGTACAAAACGAACCAATAACAACGGACGATGAAATTTTAAATACTGAGTATGATACTTCAATAAAGGAAATAATCAAGCCAATAAATATCAAAAGAAAGAGAAAATGTCAATGTAAATCGGAAAGTGAGAATGCAAAAAGACTTAAACTATTAGAACTAAGTATTAAACAGAAAGAATTAGAAATGAAATGTTTGGAAGAAAATCACAATACTCAAAAAGCAAGAACCGAAATGTTAGCAATGCAAGAAAAAGAGGAACACAATCTAAGAGTGGAGAAACTTAAATTAGAAATTGAAAAGTTAAAGACGATAGAGTTTTGTTCTTCATCTAGCCATAATTCTGATGAAATATGATTTATAAACCATTGTTTCATAAATAGAATGTACTATATGAAGAATACTCATGTATGCCATATCGTTGGCCTATTATAAAATTCGTATCTCAAATTTTCTCTATTTTTTAGAAGATGGAAAAAAACTGTAGAAAAAATAAAACACATGCAAAAAATATATTTCAGTAGCCTTGGTCGCTTAGTTTTTAAGAAAGACGTATTTAGAGGTTGACAGAGAAAACGCCAAAAACACGATTTTGAAAAAATCGAGTTATGTACGCCTTTTTAATTTAAGCCGTCGATATATACTTTTATACTCTACCAATTTTTTTTTAATAACATCCATATTCATAAACGATTGTTAAAGTTAATGTATGCATTAAAATCGGGTTTCTCATACAATATTCGTAAATAAAACCAACATTAGCGTTAATAATTGTTTATGAATAAACATTTTTTTTCGCAATTAAATGAATTTTAATATTTCGTTTGAAAATAATTAAAAGCTCATTGTTATATAAAATAATAATTACAGCGAGAACTTTATTTAAAGTTCATTTTGTGCATACTATAATTATATTCTATCAGTATTTTTTTTTTCATTTTAACTGTTTTCTTTGTTATTGAATAAATATTACTTGCGTTTTATAATAGAACTGGGTCGTAACGAGTTTTTCAGTATAATTCGACATGAAAAAACACTAGCATATAATATATGAGCAGGGCTCGGACTTTCATGCAAATGCATGTTTTTTGTGGTGATAGATAAGTAGTTTGGCATCGATTTGTAGTTGCATATTTTGGCAATAAATTCATCTTTTTGGAGTTATACCAATTTTTTAATGTATTTCTCAATTTTTGAAAAAAATATTAATATGTCCATTATGGATGGCAACCGAGCCTCAGTTGGATTGCCAGTTACTCAAAATGATACTACTGATAGCAACTGTCAGCTGAGGGCTGTCAATTTCAGTTGCTATTAACTGCCTTTCTGGCGAACATTCATTTTCAGTTGCCGACTGGTAACGCAACTAAAGTTCGTTTGCATTAAATAATAGACCCAATTATGTTTTTTTTTCTCTAAAAATAATAAGAAATTAAAAAAAAAATATTTTCATATTATATACTTTGTTTGTAGGTAAATGCATATTTTTGCGCATATTTCTTATTTTTAGGTGCATTTGTTAAGCGCTTAAAATCAATATTTTGCTTCATGAGAGTCCGAGCCCTAATAATGAGTGACTTACAATAAATAAATGCATGCCAAGTTTTTGTTATGCTGCGAATAATGTTTAAGGACAAAATAAAAAATTATGGAAGAAATTTTTTGAGAATAAGTCATTACCAAGGCATCTGTTATGGTCTAATTGATTATAAAAATTTTAAGTATAGCATCACGTAATTTTCTTCCAGTTTCAAAAATTTTCCTGAATATAAAGATCGCGAGAAATATTTTCATCTTCTGAGTCATCCTGCAAAGTTGCACCTCCTGAAGTAAGAACTTCGACATCGTCTTCATCTGTAAACATAAAAATTTAGTTTTTCATGTACCTTCTTTAAAGCAAAAAATACAGTTAAAGTTAAATCTTACCAAAAGTTTGTTCGTTGTATATTATTGATAAGTTATGAAGAACGGCCAGAGCCACAATTAAAACTCTTCCGTTTTTTCTCGAGACTCGAATTTTTTGCAAAAGAATACGAAATCTGCTTTTCCAAACGCGGAAAAGTCTTTCTGCAACGCTTCTTGTTTTTTCGTGAGCTTCATTGTAAATTTTTTCCTTTGAGTTCGTTGGGTTTTCCACAGGTGTATATAAATAGTTGGTGCACTTGTAACTACTGTCTCCTATCAATTGACCCATAAACGCGCCTTCCTCAAACCTCTTCTTTATTTTACTTTCATTGAATATTCTGCAGTCGTGTGTTTTACCTTTCCAGCAAGCAACCATATCGGCGATTTTTAACGAGGCATCAGAAACAACCTACATAAATATTTTAAAAACAATAAATTATCTGTAGCTTGTGAATTTTCAGCATGAAAATACCTGTACGTTTAGAGAAAACTCTTTTCGATTAATTGCTTTGATATCGTCGTATCCCACGACTTGGATACGAATCTGGGTGCAATCGATAGCTCCTATCACGCTTTTAAGTCCAGCAATTTGTTTAAATTTTTCCATTTCGATCATTTGCTCCTCCGCAGATGTTGCCATTTTAATAATATACTTTGCTTTTTTGGCAAACACTAAAGCAACCATTGCACAAATTCTGCTCATGGTGGCCTGAGAAAAACCATGATACTCTGCACAATCAACTTGTGCGTGGTCTTGGCCCCAGCACCTTAATGCAGCCAGCACTTTAATATGTGCCGGAATACTACCACCCCTTGTCTCCTCTCCGTTAAGGTCTGAAGACACTAACTTTATTATTTTTCTGCTATTTTCTTTTGAAAACCTGTATTTGATACGGAATTCCTCATCGCTGTATTCCAAAAATGGGTTTCTTCTTTTCTTGTAAAATTTTTTAGTCTGCGGACGGGGTCTCAGATCGTCCAAGGTATCCAAAATGTCTAAAGCTTCCATTATTTACTATACCTCATAAATGATCCGCTTCCTTTTAGTTTTGTGTACCCCTGTATGCATGTGTGTGTAAAATTTAGTTTGTAAAGTATTGGGTACTGAGTACTCAATAACAGTCTTTTTGAGTACTCGTTGTGTGAGAGCAGGGATGGCAAAATTGGTACAACTGTACCATTTTTGGTACAAATTGAATTTGAAAAGTACAATGGTACACCACTGGCCAATATAGTACAATTCAAAATTTTTTTTTATTTTTTCGAAAATCTTATTGCAGCTCTTTTAATCATTCGTTTTGTGGTTTCCCTAGCATAAAATGCATTTATAGACGCTTTTAGGACAACTGACTATGCATTTCCAAACAAATCCCATATAGGTCTGCACAGACCTGGTTATACCATTTAGCGACAAAAAATTTTGTACCTCCGAGGGTTAATACATGACTTTTGGTACAATTTGGTCCCAAAAAGTACAATTTTAGACAGCAAATGATACAATTTTAAAATCTTATATGCCATCCTTGTGTGAGAGTGATGAAATAGAAATATATACATTTTTATTCCTCTCTCACTAGAAATAAAGTTGCAGCAACAAAAATTGCAATGCTGAAGGAGGTTCACACAGGGCAACTTTTGTTGCGCAAGTATTAATTCAGCCGTCAGAGACAGAGAAAGCAACAGTTTTAATCTGTCTGAATACAGCTGAATCAACAGTTTCGCAACAAAAATTACCCTGTGTGAACCCCGTCTAGCTACTCAATACTTTCAGAGTTGTGTTTTGTTGCAAAGTATAAATTAAGGGGCAGACCACAATGGCGTTCTTAAAATGCGCGTTTTCGCTTTTTTATATTAAATTTGAAAGATATAATGGGCACAAGACACGATCAAAATGATTGAGAAGCATGTTTATAGTATGAGTGAAAATTTTTTAGTATGTCTCGGTTCAGACTATGAAAGTTTTCTTTCAGAAATTTTCTTTAATTCTCTTAAACTTTCATTCATGTTTACACATTGAAATTTTTCAATCAAATTTGAAACAAAATGTGAAACTAAGCAGCAGTAAACATCATGTTGGCCATTACGAATTACAAAACAAAAGGGAATTTCAAAGAACATGAAAGTGTGTACCCCTTCCCATTCTTCTCTCACCCAAATACACAGACTTTCTGAAAGAACACTTTCATAGTAAACCGTGACTATGTGTGACCGACGACGCTTGATGGAAAATCTAAATGGTTTTGATTTATCATCAATCACACGTACATGATTTTGTCATCAAGCATTTTGACCGTGTATAGTGCCCTTAAAACCTTAAAGTTTTGTTCAAAAAGGCATTTTAAAAACGCCAGTGTGGCCTGGCCCTAAGCTAATCGAAAAATTTTAATTACAAAAAGTTGCTAAATTGCAAATATGACTTATTTAATAATGGACCAGGCCACACTGACGTTTTTAAAACGCGCGTTTTAAAAAAGCCAGTGTGGCTTGGACCTAAAACCTCGCAAAACGTAACACCATGACGAGACATAAATTTGTAAATTTTTGTGTTCGACCGTATTTTCAAATAAAAACAGGAAATGCATAAATCTGAAAAATGAATGTTTCCTTTTTGAATCTGTTTCAATCAAATGTTATTTTCCATAACAATAAAATCCCTTTTCTATATTTTCATGTAAATGTAATATTTCTTCATAGAGCAATTTTATAATTTATATTAAAAATAATTTTATATTAAATAACAACTAAAATGCAGCATTATTTTTCATATAGATAAATATAACGTAATCCTATACTCAACGAGCACATAAGAGTAGAGTGAGGGTATTTTGAACTTTGAAAGCAGCAAATAAATGAATTGATAATTATAATTAAAATGAAAATAACAATTATTATTACTAATGATCAGCATTTTTAAGAAATTCATTGTACTGATCTTCAGTCATCAATTTATCCAATTCGGAGGTATTGGAAAGTTTAATTTTAAAAAGCCAGCCTAGAAAGAATAATTGCTCTTAAGAATACAGAAAATAATAACAAACTAACTTTACCTTCATCATAACAGCTAGTATTAATTAAAGACGGGGTCTCTTCTACGGCAGTATTTTTTGCTGTTACTTCTCCACTGACGGGCGAATATACTTCACTAGCGGCTTTAACACTTTCCAAAGCACCACATTCATCATTTTGTTTTAGCACCGCACCAAGATCAGGTAGTTGAGCAAATACTACATCACCCAGAGCCTCTTGAGCATAAGTAGAAATTCCCACTGTACCAGAGGTGCCCTCAAAGGACACCCACTCGTGTTTTTCAGTGAAACGACGTTCTGTAATAAAAATTTCTTTCATGATTTCTGGCAACTCTTTATTCCTATTTCACAGTTTAAGAAGCAATGCTTCAACAGCTGATGAATTGCGGCATTTTTGTTCTTGTTGCGTAAAGCAGAAATTTTGCAAAAGAAATTATATATTTAGATAATTTTTCCTACCTGCATTATATACCGTGCATAGGCTAATTTGTCTAAAACTCCGTAAAGCTTTAGGAGTTTGTTTTAATAAGAATGAACTTTGTTTCAAAATACGACCGAATTTACCAATCGAACCCATGTTTTTTTTCTTAAATATTTTTTTAGTTTGACAAATTCCACTTGAACGCACTCTCCCGTCTACGTTTAGAACACAAGTAACGATTTGTTCTGCCATACAGCCGTGGGGTAGTTGTATATTCATGTGAGGGCCTCTTATCAATATTTTTTAACGACTATGTTGATCTTAAAGCGCCTGAGGTTATCGAGAAGTATTGAAACATGCGGTAATTCAAGTCAAAGTTGTCTGAAAATTGTTTTTAAATTTTTTACAAATGATATTTGATTACAATTTGAGGAATAATATACGAAAGAGAAATACATATGTATGTTTATGTATATATTTTTACGTCACTAATTCACGAAGTGCAACAATATGTCAAAAGCAAATCGTCATATAAAACGCAAAACCATGTAACTAAAATGTTTTAAATTTTACAGGAGACGGAAATATTTTATAACATAGTACAAGTTATAGTGGCTTCGTTGTTTTCTTTTTGCTTATAACGTCGTCGGTCATGACAGTAGAAGCCTAAAAATTTGTAGGGAAATGGACTTCGATATTATATACAATAATTAATTAAAACAACGTTTGTGCAATTTTAGTCACTTACATGGTTTTACGTTTCATATGACGATATGTCCAGAAATATGTACGCTCCAAGCATGATCCAATAATTAGGTCTATGCATCTACAACAAAAATGCCATAATTGTGAAGATGTCAAACAAACTCCATATATAAAAATTTTTGCGTAGGTTTTTATGTATGAAGTAGACATCTTTACGATGGTAAACAATAAACAGCTGTCGAGTTGCATTGACCTGATTATTGGATCATGGTTCCAAGGTAGATTAATACAGGTAGTAGTAATACTAAAACAAATACAACATGACAAAAACAACATGGGTCTTTATTGTTGTTTCGTTGCACGAAGTGTCAAAAATTAAGTCTTGATTTATTTTGTTTATTTACTTTTTTGACGTAGCTTATGCACAAAACTGCCAGAGCAAAGTAGAATCAGCTGACGTTAAGCTGCCACCCGTAAAATTATTACACCATGGTTCTAACAAGGTAAGCCCGTAAGAGCAGCGGTTCATTGACATTGCTGTTCATAAATATCAACAACCATAAACAAATATTGTATATATGGAGTTTATTTGACAGCGAAAGCAAATGATAGTGAGGCTACCTTGTTTCCCCTATCTTGCAGGGCTGTCAGATATGGCGATTTCTCGCCAAACGTGGCGATTTTTCAACTTCTTTGGCGTCTAAATTTTTGGTTTGGCGACATGGCGATAAATAAATTTGTTGGCGATTTTTATGGCTATTTTTTCAACGAAATTGAACTTAAAAAATTTTGTAATTGAGGAAAATTTTGTTTGCTGAAGGACTAGTTTCAAAAATAAATCCTACCAAAACTCGTCTGCAAGAAAATAAAACAATTTGATTTTGATGATTCTTCTTGTATTAATTATAGTCATTATTGCTTTTTAAATTTGGATGAAAACAATTGACAATAAATAATTTTTGGCGATTTTATTTCTACTTTTGGCGATTTTCTGCTAAATTTCTACACGATTAATTTATAAAAATTTATATTAAAAAAGTGCTATATAAAACCAAATTTATTAACAAACATATATTACGAAAAACTGCATAAAATTGATTTTGGCGATTTTTAAAATCAATTTGGCGAAATAGGTCGAAAAAAATCTGATAACCCTGCTACCTTGTACTATTTATCTAGTTTAGCTCATGTACTAAATTTTTCTAGATACATTGATGCTAAGGAAATGTTCTTTTTGTGATAGTAACGCTCTTTACGTGCCGGATGCAGTGTTGCCAGTAGATGTTTTTTTAAAGGCCACTACTGCGTGCAAAAGAAAATATCTGGGAAGCACTGGTGTCTCAAATGTTTCGTTTTAAACAACATAAAATGTATATGTCCGATTTTGCCTACGTGCCTATTTCAATGACTAAATTACCTACATATCGGGATTTTTCTCTACGTTTTGGCATCACTGGCCGGATACGGATGTAAGCTGTACACAATTTATGTATGGATGCATCGAAACCTTTTCAGGTTTTAGGAGGAGCTGTTTCGGAAAGTTTGTGTTTTCTGTCGTGCACATAACTGAATTTCTCCAAGTTGTGGCATTTTTATGGCACTTTAAAGCAATTTTGAAGCCTTTTTCCTCTGCTCATTTTCGCTGGCATAATCTTTTAGCAGATCGCATAATCTTACATATGATAAAACTGTAAAGAGGCGTGTCTGTACATAAATATTGTTTGAAAACTTTTATGGTCGCGTAAACGGTAATCTATGTAGAACACAAAACGCCGGCTTTTGAAATTTGTATCTGTCTGTCTGTCCGAACACGCACCACGCAAAAACCAGAGAATGGATTTTTATGAAATTTGGCATGGAGATACTTTAGTATCCCAGTTCAAGTTTATGATACTTTTTACAGCGATAAAATGTCTGTTTCCAAATTAAATTAGAAAAAGATCAAAATTAAACAATTTTACTAATATAGTAAATGTTACTGGAAATTTAATGTTTTTTTTTAATGTTGGTAGCACTGTTTATCTTGTATAACGGGAACTTTAAACAATATGTAAATAACTTTATATTATTATATTCTATGGACACCTTAAGCTGCTATTAGACGGTCATACTTGGTATGTGAGAATGGTATGCCATCGTATCATTATACTAGTGTAATAGCAAAAAATTCGTGTATGTCAGTTTGGTATGTTGAAAATCTAAAAACTTTGATATTGTACTCTCCCTCAATATACCAAGTATGTCTTACCAAGTATGAACTTAATGCACGCGATGCTGCAGGCACCCCTAGTATATTATACACATACATACATACATATTTCAGTCCAGATTCAATTATTTTTCATTTTAAATTGCTTTTGGTGACTCAATCAATAATTTTGAAGCGGACATAGAAATATATAATATTTTATTCGTAGAAACAAATTGCCTAAGGTGCCTATAGAAGTTTTCGTTTCAATTAATATTGCGTTTAATTCGTTAACAGGGATGTCAGATTTTTCCGACCTATCTATATAAATTGATTTTAAAAATCGCCAAAAGTAGCCAAAATAAATTTTATGCAGTTTTTCTTAATATCTATGTATATAGGCATTTGATAATAAATTTGTTTTTATATAATACTTTTTTCAATATAAATTTTTATAATATCGTATAAAAATGTAGGAAAAATCGCCAAAAATTATTTCTTGTAAATTTTTCTCATCCAAGTTCAAAAGCCATTAATGACTATAATTAATATAAGAAAATGTTTTAATCTCTTGCAGACGAGTTTTGGTGGTATTTATTTTTGAAAATACTCCTTCAACAAACTATTTCCTGAATTACAAAAATTTTGAAGTTCAATTTTGTTGAAAAAAAAATAGCCATAAAAGTCGCCATCATATTTATTTATCGCCAGAAAAATCGCCATGTCGCCAAACCAAAAATTTAGATGCCAAACAAGTTGAAAAATCGCCACGTTTGGCGAGAAATCGCCATATCTGACAACCCTGTTCGTTAACAATGCAAACTCACCAGAGTTTTGCTCTATTTTAGCGTGCTTCTACGATTTAACTTATGTATGTACATCTTACAATATGCTATTTTTCTATCTCTAAATTTAAATTTTACTATTTAATTATAAAGTATTTTTGCGCTTCGTACATACTATTTACATGCATATTATATTATTTATTACAGCAAATCAATTTATTTTGCGTTCCATTTACATAGAAAATATAGCTGGAATATTTAGTTAGGAAACGATTTCTTATCATTTTCGTACAAAATAAGAACAACATGATGCGAAACTCTCTGCTGGGGTCCAAAAACATCGATGAGAATAAAAATAATCTTTTTTTGCTGGTGTTATCGCTGTCTAGTGACACAAAATCATCTTTTTATTTTATTAAGTGCTTAAATTGTCTCTTAAGTCAACAATCAATTTAAATTAAGAAATATCAAATTAAAAAAATACACTTGGAGAAATTAAACTACATAGGTACATACATAAATAAGTATGTACTAGAATCGTTGATTACGATTGGGATTTTGTGCGGCACGTTGCATGGGTGGCGTATAATCAGGTGCTGGAAAAGCTGACACTACAATAGGTGAAGTTGGTTGTTGTTGTGGCTGTTCAGGCACAATAGACTCGGGTCTTGATCGGAGTGGATATTGTTGAAAATTGTCTAAATTGCGAAAACGTCTTTCTTGTAGCGAAATATCTGTTGAGAGGCGGGCTGCTCGAGCAATTATTTCGCGGTTGATGACAGCGGCATTCTCCTGGACATTGCTGTCAGATTCAAATCCTTCGTTGGCAAATACTGTAGATAAAACACTGGGTCTATAAGAAAATAAGAAAAAAAAAAAACAATATGTAATGCTGATAGCTGTCGAGTTATTTTTGCAAAACCTTCAGCTTACTTTTGGTCTTCTTCCTGGTAGGCATTGATTGGAGGTCTGGTAGCCAGTATATCTTCCGTTTCTTTACGTGGCATAAAAAGATTGCTCTGCAATAAATAATTTTTTTATTAACAATTTCTAAAGTCGAATATTTTTCATATAAAAAACTATAAACAAATCAAAAGAGAATCATCAAAGGTTAATTAAAATAGTCTAAAAATCACTTATAGACTTATCGCCTCATGTGGGGCAAATTTCTGAGCTTGAATTTTTTTCGGTTATATTTATTTATTGTATCTTCAATAAAATTGAACTAACAATAAGTAATCAAATCTTAACTCTAAAATTTTAATTTTTAAGTCCAGCCAATGCCAGACAAAAATATTTGTTTCAGCGGTTGGTTCTTTGGCTGTCTACATCTCTCGTGTTCGGCTGAGAGCAAGAGTGTCCCTCCTTCTCAGCCGAGTGTGGCCTCTAAAGTTAATGATGTTTCGGGCTAGGGATTTGGGTGCAACTCGAATTTTTTTATGTATCTTGTCACATGTTTAGAAAACACTGTTTTAACCAGCGGCACATCTAAATCTTTATGAATTCGCTTGTTTCTGGCATACCATGCAGTTGTATAGAAGTTTACAATCTATGCTTGGAGTAGAGTTCCTTCCAATGAGCCAATTCATTTGAGCTGCTTTTAATTTCATTTGGGCCAGCTTTGCATTTATGTCGGACTTCCATGTTAGACGACGATCAAGATGAACACCGAGATATTTTACTTCAGTGTGTTGAAGTATAGTTTGGTTATTTAATTGTATAGGTGGGCAGGCTTCTCTGCACAATGTAAAAGTAATGTGTAGACATTTTTGTTCGTTAATTTTTATCCACCATTGTTTTAGCCATTATTCCAACTGGATTATATAATCTTGCAGTTTGCGGGAAGCTTCTTGATGGCTTTTGTGAACACTTAGAAAAGCTGTATCATCAGCGAATGTTGATATGTGTATGTTACTGCTTACCGGCAAGCTAGAGGCATATATCAGATATAATACAGGACCGAGGATACTGACTTGAGGAACTCCGGCTTCAATCGGTTGCGGAGGGCTTAGAAAATTAGATTCTTTAATAACAAATTTGCGCCCAGTTAAGTAGCTTTCTTAAAGCTTAAGGGTGCTTTCGGGTAGGTTTTGCTTTAGTTTATGTATTAAACCTTCGTGCCATACTTTATCAAATGCCTGAGAAACATCGATGAAGAGCGCAGAACAATATTTCTTTTCTGCGAAGATTTTTCTAACCACGTTCACGAGTCTATGTGTTTGTTCAATCGTGCTATGTTGTCTCCTAAAACCGAATTGGTGGTCTGGAATGCATCCAGTACGATTCAGTATGGGTGTTAGCTTACTGATAAGTAGCTTTTCAAATAGTTTTGACATGTTAGACAATAGGCTTATAGGCCTATAAGATTCGACCTTCGTATGATCTTTGGGTGGCTTGGGTATCATAGTAATCAGCGAAACCTTCCATTATGCGGAATAGCATTTGAGGCGCAAAATAGTGTTAAAAATAAATAGAATTATCCGTTTTGTAGTACAGGGTAGCTCTAAAAGCATTTTATTGCTTATTTTATTAGCGCCTGGAGCTTTTTTCGAATTTAAGCTCGGAATACAGTGTTCAATCTCGCGAATATTGAACCTCAAAGTAACATCTGGTATAGCGAGGACTGGTGGCAGCTCAACTCTAGTATCAGACGTATTTGGAGTAAATACTTTCTGCAAGTGGTTTACAAACAGAGTACCTTTTTCAGCGTCAGTTCTTGCCCAGTCTCCATTCGAAGCTCGCAATGCAGGCTTATATATCACTAGTCTTTTGAAACCTCGGGCTGCTCTCCATAGCGAATAGTCTGTTTAGGTGTTGCGTAGAGCCCATTCAGAAATTTTTGAAGAGAAGCGGTTTTTTGATATTCTAGTAGAGTTTTCAGCTGTTTAGTACATTCCTTCAGCCCAGATTTTAGCTGAGAGGATCTATAGCGTTGCCATTCTCTACGAACTCTTTAGAATGTTTGAGGCTAACCTTAAGCAAGCTGCTCTAAATGCTAGTACTACAAATCTTCAGGTGAGATATAATAAAATTTATTCAGCAGATGTAGAACGGCTTTTGTCCAAAAAAATGAGCTTGAAATGATAAAAAAATCATTCATTTGTTTTCACAAATTTTGTTTAGTATACATATAAAAAATCTCATTTGAATGATTAATGCATAAATAGAATTGACTTGATAGAAAATAACAGAAAATTGAGGGGAAAATCTGTGGAGTGTCAAATAAAACTCATTTTGAAAGAAAAAACTTAGTGGAGTACCATTTACAACTCAATTCCATAATGGTAGAGGGCTTCTACTTCGAAGCTATAAGGCGGTTGGAAACTTTGGAAGTACAGTAGTACTTTCTTATCAACTAATCACCTGTCATCAAATAAATAAAAAGAGCTGAAAATATCAACCAAATAACATCATTCCAAAAATATTCATTGCTATTAACTGATTAATGCTTGCGAAACTTCGTGGTTGTAATAAACATAAAAATTCTTATCAATAAATAACGCAGACCGACAACATCGAAAATTTTTATTGTTGAGGTAAAAATTATAACTGATAAGTTACGGCATTTCAGTTTCAAAACTACTGTTAATATTCATTTCTGATACGAATCCTGGGGGGTTATTATGTATTTCGATTCAAAAGAAACCATTTTTGAAACAATGTTAAGGTATACAAATACGAATGGATTTCTTTTCGTATCGAAATATATAATAATCCCAAAGCTTATTTCATATCGTGGTTAAAATTTTTGCGTTCTTTGCCGCAGCTTTTGTTTGATTATCATAAAATATTCTATATCTTGCTGAAATCCTTTGCAATACCAGCAGGATATCCTGAAATATCCAGAGACATGATTATACTCAGATTAAAATAGTGTTCAAAAAACTTTACTATTCAGCTCTGAAAAATTAAGTTGTCTATATTTGCAACGAAACGATACAAAGAATAAATTGAAGAAAAAAAGTTAGTCACCGAATACAAGTTTTATTTCTGTTTCAGTATTAGTCATTGCATTTTTTTTTTAATCTATTTCAAAAGAATTTACAATAATAATCTGAATACATTTGTAAACCCCCCGATAAAGTTGTAAGCAATTAATTAATTAAATATACTTCCTAAAAATATGTCCCAATATCCGGAGTTCTTATATCCGGGTTTGGATTACAATGGCTGACCATTTAACCAAAGTTTGTTTTCTTCTCATGCGTGCGAAAATAATAACATATCACACTCTGTTGTTTTTTTTTTGGTAGTAAATAAGTGTTCCTTTGTTGCCAGTTTAAACTTTTTATGAAAAATCGGAAAACAATTTATGTACGGAAACATTGCTAAAAAATAGCTGGATTAAAATAAAAGTGGCTAAAAAAATGGCTAATGACTAAATTATCTTTTCCTCTGGCTAAACAGGATGAAAAATGCCTAAATTAACCAGAAAACGGCTAAATTTACATCATTGGGCAGGGATTTAGGTTTATTAGCCATGTCTAAAGTTGACAAAAGCTCAGTTCACACGTCATTCGGAAAATGTTTATTCGTTAAATTGGTAAAATTTCCCCTTTTGAAAATTATAAAAATATATTTTACAGCAACAAAATGTATGGAAAATTTTACCAATTTAACGAGTAAACACTTACCGAATTGCGTGTGAACTGAGCTAATGTAAAAATAGAAAAGTACTTTTTAGTTTAATGACAATAAAAATTAAAAAATACGGATCTTTAGCAGGACATTGCCTTTTAAGGCAAAGTTCTCCCATTCGTCAAGAGACTATTTTTGACCGTGACGGACAGGTAAATGGACAAGGCTTTCAAATATAATCAGTATTTCTTTTTGTTTCAGTCCACAACAAAACCCTGAGATAATTTAGTTTTTATAAACTCTTCTTAATAGTTTTACTAAAGTTAATTTTAAATAAATAAGTGATGTCATAAAAAAATTATGTTATCATAAATTAGTTGCTTAACATGTATGGGCGTATTAAAAACTCATAAATATTGGAGCAATAAAATATTTACTCACCATTCCATTGTTATCTTGACCAATAAATATAGCACGCATTGCTAAATAAACCAAAAAACTGACATTCATAATCCAAAAAACAAATCCCTTGAATGATATGATCATCATGGACATTGAGACCACCATGCCTGCCAGCAATTGAGCAGCATCTGGATTTATAGTGCCGGCATATATACTGCTTAAGTTAAAATTGTAAGCCTTGCGATTAAAGCGACCATAGTCAATGCCAAAAATAACACCCAAGGCTAAGTCCATGGCACAAATGCAGAAAGTTACCAAAATCCAGGTCCATAAAATACCACGAACCATGCGTGGCTGATCTTGTTTGAGATCTATTTAAACAAACATGATATATATAGTCTATATTATTTCTAGCTGCGAGTACTTACATGCCATTAGCAGTACTGAGGCTAAGAGCCAACAGACGGCCACTGCCAAATATACACTGTCCCATATTACAATATCTTGTGGACTTAAGACAGTTTTAACTTGAAGTAGTATACTGTTGTCGTAGGCGGGAATTGTGTTCTCACAAGTTCCCATAAAGTACAACTGTAGAAATACTACTGGGAATAGGCTGCCATAATTAAATTTATTGTTGACACTTATCACACAACTGTATGATAAAATGCCAGTTAACGTTAAAGCGATCCATATTAGAGATTGAAGCTGAAATATTCAAAAAATTTATCAGAATAAGATAAGAATATATATAAGGGATGACGAAATATCGTTCCAAATATAAACAAACTCGGTTGTATGCAAATGGAAAATTTTTATCAGGATATGAAAAATAACAATATTTCTATATATGTTGCCTCTCACATATGGATCTTGACGTTTATTATGAGAAGCATGAATTTTTTGATCCGACCCTTTGCCAGCGAAAATGGGATTAAATATTATATTTTTTTTTTGCAATGTAGGCAGATTAAATGCTGCCACATATACTTATTAGTGTCCGACCGAACGCACTTTTTTCAGAACGAACCCGAACTTCGGTAAAAATTTTAGAACCGAACCCGAACGCAATACCGAACGTGAAACCGAACTTTTTTTTTTATTGAAAAGAAACATTTTAACTTAACTTTTTTTTAGCTATGACTTAATTATTTAACAAATACAAAATTAACAAATTAATAGTGTGTAGTACTTTTTGATAATATTTTGTAGGAGTACATTTTTGTGTATTTTTGATGTATATAAATATAAAAAAACAATTTTACAAAGTTCGGTGTTCGGTGAAAATTTTACCGAACGCCGAACATCAACCGAACACAGCTTTTTGCCGAACTCCGACACCGAACGTTCGGTCGGACACTAATACTTATTAAAGCCACATCTTTAAAGTAGTTCCCTGAACTGTTAATCCACTGGGTATGAATTTGACTGGCTCTTAAATTACATATATTTATTTAACCAGGTATAGCTTAACCTGGCGAAGCTGATTGCCAGCTAACTTTACCAGTCTATCAAACCAAAAGTGAACACAATTAGTATCTTATCTGCCGAACTCGAAACAAAAAGAATTATAGAGAAATTTTGTGTGCATGTTGTTGTACTAATAAGGCCACCTTGATATATACGCCTTCGTCTAAAAGTACATTCTTATATTATTAAACACATTCACGACAGCAGGCTACCGACTACTGCTACGTTTGTCGTGTAGTCAAATTAAACTAACTAGGATCCCGGCCGGTGGTCGAAATTCGACTACTTGATCCATAACCGGGTCTGTTTGTAACCGGTTCTTTTAGGGAAAAGGGTATATTGTGCATATCCAAAGAAATATATCTATTAAACCACATATGTTTCATCAACATTGGTGGACAATAAGTACTTAATAGTTTACGACAAAATATTGTGTGGCCTATTTATATATAAGATTTCTCTTTTTTTTGGCTACAAAATAAAAACAAAATATGCAAAGCACATTAGAGCTTAGCCACCTTGTTAGATACGCCTTCGTCTAAATGTACATTCTTAATTGATACTAAATCATAGACATTTTCCATCCCTGACTTAATGGCACAATTTTGAAAAACGTTAACACCCCGTCTTCACGAGACATTTGATATTTCTTAACATAAGAAATAACGTCGGCAGAATGACGTCACAAAAAATTGATGTATTCAAACTTGTGTTAAGGGTGGAGTAAACGTACTGATGTTTGGACACGAATTTTATATATTCATATAGTAAATTTGCACGGCATTTTGTAATTTTTTTTTATAGATTTCACTTTATTATGTTTCTGTTTGTAAAAATTTTATGAATATGAACATAAATAATATGCAAAAAATAAAAAAACATCTAAAACATTTATTTATTAACTTTATTTATAAAATCAAACAAATTGTAAAAAAAAACACACATACATATTAAATTTGACAGCTTGTGTTCTACCATATTTCCTCGGGCTTGTGTTTTAACATTGATTTCCAAACATGTGTTAGGACACAAACACATTCGGTCCACACGTTAATTTCTTGTGTTAGGGCAGAATTTTGACAATTGCTAACACACAAATTTCCAAACTTATATCTCGTGAAGACGGTATATAATGGGAATTTTTTCATAATTTTAGGGCTTTAGTCCTGCCAAGGCGTATCTACTATGGTGGCTTTATTATTACATCATATGTACATACAAAATTGTTGTAGGATTAATTTTTTTATGGAGTTTTGGTCACTGAATATGAAACAGAACATCCAATTTTAACGTTTAAAAATGGGGTTTTCTAATATGCTATGTAATTTTACATGCAAAATGTTCAAATACTAAGATAATATGAAAGAGATAACCAAATTTGAAACAATAAGGTTTGCTATCTCTTTCATATAATTGTCGAAATATTGTTGTAAGCTGTCAGGTCTAGTTAGTAGTCTATGGTTTCGGTACAAACTTTATTCCTTTTTCGTATGTAGTTTGACAGATGGAGTAAGTCAGCTGACGATTAGCTGCTTTAATAAGCTTTTTTTTACGTTACATACTTGTTGGACCCAAATATACATATCTCCATGTTATATGTATGAATTGCGCTGTACCTAGCGGAGTTTCGTTGTAAGGTAGAAGAGTTCGCACAAAACTAATATTTGCTAGTTTATAACAAAATCAGATTCGTTGGGCTCTAATGGACTACAAGCGACCAACTAAAGGTTAATGAGTGAGTGAATCAGTGTGTGATTGAACGCGTTTAACTATTTAACAGAATGCATTAACAATTTTATTTCAATTCTAATTATTTCATTGTATATATTTTAATCAATTGAATGTATTAGATAAGACTGATAAGACACAAACACATGATGATCACATTTCAAATGACAAAACAACAAAAAGTTGGTATGTATTTTCCTAAAAAATAATTGACAACTTACCAAACCAAAACCACCCGCCCAAAGGCACACAGCACGAAGGGAACTGAAATTTTTAACAAAACCAGCAGGATTATAAAGAAAACCTCTGTTCATGACGATAAATTTAATTAACTTTTCAAAACTATATATGTAATTATATATATGTATGTAGGTAACCAATTAATAGGGTTTTAATTTGATTACCCTGAGTTAAATTTGCACCTTTTTGTTTTAAATTGATTTTTTTCGTTGTCACAATTAACTGTAATAAAATGTTCTGCTTTATTAAATTCCAATAATTAAGATAAAATATACACTTTTTTCTAACGTTTTGCACATAATAGCCGCTCATCAGCTTAGAATATTTTTCGTTTTAAAAGTTAACTAAAATAATAATAATCTAACCGTTTTGTACTCTCCCGTTGCTCTATCGATTTCGTACTATTTTATTAGAGTTGGGGTTTTTGAAATTGAATTTTGAAACGAAAAAAATTAAAGAAATGCAAACAAATTTACTTTAGTTGATTTAACGACTTTTACCAAAACCCTCTAAATAATTATATTTTACTCAACATTTTTGGCTTTTGATTTATCTAGCAAAATTATTACTATGTTCTAAAAAACAATGTAGAAAATAGAATTGATAAATAATTTGTTAAAAAATATATGTATGTAGGTATGTTCATAGGTATGTACTCGTATATTGATAATATATGGAACCTTCTTATCAAACAATACCAATATAATTTTTATAAAATCTTCTTTCTCTTTCAGTTTGTAACGTAAGAAAATCATTTTTAAAGGGTGATATTAGAGGGTCAGAAACGGTAGTTCATTCAGTAGAAAAACTTTTTGACTAGTGTTTGACAAAACAATTTATGTACATATTAAGCGGGCCCCCTCATTATACAATATTATTGAATATGTTATTGAACATATTATTGTCGTTTTAACTCATAATATGCAATAAGTGGCACAATACTTACTTTCAAATAAAGTATGGCACAATTTTTCTCATAGCGAAAAGGTAAACATTTTTCTTCAATGTACAATAAAAATCAAAAGCCTTTTGATTTTTGCTAATATATTTTGCCACCTTCTAATATAAGATACACAGTGGCGATATTATTGCACATTATGAAAAGTTGCACAATTATATTGCAAAGTCCTTAATAATATTGTATGGTGTATGGACATCTATAGACTTACTGCCAAACCCACTATGTCGATACGATTCTTTCTTTCTTACAATTACATTTAAAACAAAAACAAAATTTTTTAATTTGTCTTTGTTTTAAATGTAATTATGCGAAAGAAAGAATAGTGTCGACATAGTGGGCCTAGTGTAGTGACAATAAATAATACGTATTAGTTGTCAAAAACGCTGATAATTGTCTTCGTGACGTAGGCGTTCAGACAATAATTAAAACAATTAACTTTAAATTCCAGAAATTCCGCATTTTGCGTGAACTTTGTAAGTTAAAACTTAAAAAAAAAGTAAAGAAAATATCATAATTATAAATATTATAAGGTTTTCTTTTAGAATAATAGTCCGATTTACTATCTTCAAAATATTGAAGACAGTAGTGAAGACAATTGAAAAAGTGTGTATGTGTTAATGAAAAAATATTAATGTCAAGACAGCAGTGTCTAGTGTAAACACTGAGTTAGTTTACTTTAATTAAAAAGACAAAAATGTATTCTTTCAATCAATCAAACCTTATTAATTTTTTATTATTTTTTAAAATTTGTTTTCATTATTAAAATGTATTACCATTATAACGCCATTAGATTTCTACTCGGTAAAACGAATGTTTTATTGTAGAAGTTACAAATAAAATACAGTCGGGCCTCGATTATCCGTGATCCGGTTAACCGGTAACCCCGATTAACCGTGATGGCCAAAGATCAGTCTATTGTTTTTTGTTTGCAATGTTTTCAAATTGTTTGCTTCGATTAACCGTGATTATTATCCGTGATGGCGGAATAAATTTCAAGTTTATCGCATCCAAGAAAAACTTATAAAAAAAGAAAATTATAAGTTGAAAAATATTAGACAAAAAACATTACACGACTTTTTTTTAAGAAATTGTATTCTTTTTCTGCTTAATGCTCTTTTTTGCCTCATATTTTCAGTAGAAAATTTAATGTATACATACTTATTTAATTTAAAATATACATAAACATCTTGAATTAATTTTTTTAATGTAAATATGTATGTACACCAATGTTCACTTGTTAAATAATAAAACTATTGAAAAACTGTATAATCAAAATTGTTATTCGATTAACCGTGAAAATCGATTATCCGTAATGCTTCTGGTCCCGACCATGACGGATAATCGAGGCCCGACTGTAAATAAAAAAACAAGAAAATCTGGGAAAGAAGTTTAACTATTAGCGGAAGTTTAAATTCACCACTTTCACTTATGAAAACAATTGTTTACACCTTTACTTTCGTATATTTCTAAAAACTAAAATATTATTGAGTCAATGCAATGTTTGTAAAATTGTTTCGTAACATAAACCTTTTTAAATTAACATTCATTCATTCCATCAAATACAATATGCATACATATGGGCATTTCCATGAAAATGACAACCACGACTGAAAAATTAAAACCATTAAAACTTTTTTTAAGATATGGTAAAGAGGAAAAAAACAATCAAATTAGAGATGGGCGCGTATATTTCCTTTTGTTTTGTTTCCATTTCCAGCCGATATTTTAAGTGTTTCGTTAAGTTATGTATAGAGCTTTTAGTAATTATTGGTATAGTTATATTAAGCTTTAAATTTGTGTTTTTCTATAAATTTGCTTGCACATCAGGGCTCCCAGTTTTATTTCATACCTTATCCCCAATTTTCGACTTTTCGTTACCCAAAATACCTATTTTCTCATCCCGAAAAATCCCCACAGTACTTTATTATAAAGAAAATAATATTATTTCAAAGGAAATATATGCGTACATTTATTTTTTTAATTAAATCCATTTATTTTGAAGATTTTAAAACTAATTTTATTTCTACATATGTATACCCAGTGGTAAATGGAAGGAGTAAAGAGGTCTTCTATAAGGCCTTATTTAGCAGGCTCTAGTACTCCTTCCAAAATAAGGTAGAACGAATGTGTACCTATTCTTTTAAAAAAGAGTGGAGAGGCCTTCTGGAAGGCTATACTGAGAAGGCAGAAAATAATTAGTTTTGAATCTTATTTCAGGTCTTTGAAGGTCTTTAAATAGATAGTCCTGTTTAGTGAATGCCTCGCAAGTCTTACCGCTGGGTATGTATACTTCGAGTTCTAAATACATATGTATCTACATATATATGTATATAACAAGAGTAACATAAAAAGCACACAAGAAATTTAGATGATGTGCGCAGTTCGCTTTAATACATTGAAGTAAAAGGTGGTAAAGCTTTAAAATATTTGTAACATTCTTAACAATTAAAGCTAAATTGTTAAAAAAAGGAATAAAGTGGAAATGTGAATAAAAAATTTAATATAATAAGTTTATTTGTTGTAACGATTAATTTGTATTAAATTCGTCAATTTGTGTCATTAAAAATCTATAGTTTCTTCCGTTCGTTTTGTCACCCATTCGTTAATTGCTAATGCTGTGAATTTGTGTGTGCTTTTGTCTGTGATATGTACTAAATTAAAAATGAATTTATGTATCTGATAAAATGAGTTAATAGCATAATTTGAATAATAATATATGTAATACGTCCATCCGAGGAACTTCCTGCTAATTTCAAGTAGGGAGGCTTCGATACATCTTTTTGCCGATACGACACAGATACTCAAACGAAAATGTCGGCGTTACCGCTACGCTTATTGGTGATTTCTTTTCTACAAAATAGTACGACATTTTCATTTAAAAAGTGCAATTTAGTAGTCGTTTCTTAAAAATGGTTTGCTCTCTAAAAGAGTGATATGTTTATTCAAAAAAGTCATCCCAGTAATGGCGGAAGGCACTGCACTTAACGCCCCGCATAAATCGAAAGTGTTGATAGTGGCTTATTGATAGTAGCTTGTTTTCTATAGTCGGGACACTAAAATATTCGGAAAAGATTCACTTTCAAAAGTTATGATAGGCATGATGATATAAACATTTAGTACATATAACAGTTTTGAAGATATAACGGTTTCGTTTTTCTTTTAAATTGACTGTGTCCCCATCCCTGCAGTTGCGTTAACATCTTGTTTTGATTTTATGTTTATTAAATTAAGAAGAAGATAAAGCTTGTATTGCAATATTTCTTATAATTTTTTGTTTTGACGTGCCGTTTTTCGCATAAAAATTTATTAAATAATAAATTTTCGCTTTATTAAAAAAGTAAGTGCTTCAAACAAAAATATAAATACAATATTTTACTAAAATGCATAAGAAACAACCAAAATCCTTGGACAAGCAGACCATATTGAGCAAAAAACTTTCTTGGCTTTTGAGACATGGTGCCGTTGAAGAATTTCTGCAGATACAAGCCAATGGGTTTATAAAAGTTCAGGACATTTTGGAGCATCCCAATTACAAAAATTTTTATACTTTAGAAATATTGAAAAATTTAGTTGAAAACGATCAAAAACAACGTTTCACTCTCAGATATATCACCAAGTTGAGGGATTACGAAATCCGCGCAAACCAAGGTCACACATTGACAGAGGTACGTGATGATAAGTGCCTGCAGAAGATATTGTCAGCCGATGAAGTTCCGTTAGCGGTGCATGGGACTTATTTAAAGCATTGGCCTGCAATAAAACGTGAAGGTTTGCATAGAATGTCTAGGAATCATGTGCATTTTGCCACATCAGATGCTAGAGCGGATAATATCAGTGGTTTTCGTAGTGATTGTCAAATTCTGATATACCTCAATGTGGAAAAAGTTTTGGAGGCGGCAGAGCTTAAACTATATCGTTCGGACAATAATGTAATACTGTGTAGTGGCCTGCAGGACGGTTCAATACCAACAACATATTTTAAAAAAGTTGTTGAACGTCATTCTGGGAAATTGATAGAATTTTAATATACATATATACTTTTCAACATTTTCCTCAATAAATGTCTCGTCATTTTGTTTTCAACCACAAAACTCATCGCTTTTTCTATCCCCATCTTACAGATAACGCCAATATGGCTAGTGACAAGGACACCAGAGATATTTCCGCAAAATGCAGTGTTTGTGGTGAAAAATTCGCAAACATCCAAGAATGTCTCAAACATGAACTAATCAAACATAGTTTACAAAAAAAGTCTGGCCCCCAGAACCGTGTGCAAAAAAAACTTAATGCAACAAAAAAATTTTTAAATGCTGACCAGAAAACAATGGAGCGTGAACGTTTAAAACAACAATTAAACAAGTGTAAAAGTGGTCAAGAACTACGCACAATTTTCGATCTGTTTTGTATGAAAACTGACAATTTAGGTTTGATATTCGCGCGTATCCAGACTTGTTTAGAAAAGGAATTAAGATCAGCTGGTATAGTGCGTATTTATCCATTTGGCTCAATAGCAAGTGGCTTGGCGTTAAGAGGTAAGTAAGGCCAATAAAAATTTAAGAAACTGATTTTTACAAACACTTTGAAATATGGTGAATATTTATTGGCAAGTTGCAAAGTTCTATGTTAATATGTTGAGGTTGTTGATGACATTTTTTGTTGTTCTTTTTTAACTAAGCGCAAGCTATTAAGTACACCTAGATTTTCGAAAATTCAAGATATGAGGGCCTAGGGAGCTATTCTTACTATTTTTCCGAATATGCTTGTGTATGTACGTAAATCTCTCTTGACTGTGAAGACGACCTGTTCTGTCTTCCATGCGGAATGAAAATGTTCGAAATTGTCAAAGCATTCTTGTTACAAATTAATATGAATTAACAATGCTATGCAAACTCCGAACATTTTTATTCCTCATGAAATACAAAACAGGCTTGTTTAACTTCAATTAGATATCGTTAGAGTTTGAAACAATTTGTTTTAATAGACTTAGAGGTAAATCCGTTTTAATGTGCATTAGATTGCTGAAAATGTATTTAAAATTGGAATGTTCGATATCGAAAACTACATACACTGTCGAAGAATTTATTTAATTCTTTTCACTTGAAAAACTGATTCAATTACCGCAAAATCTATACAAATTTGTTAATTTCTTCGAGAGATATCGTTGCCGAAAATCATAGTTGGGAGTAGTACACTAATTTTGCAGTTTCTACGAATAAAAAACCCTTTGAATCCCAATTTTCAGAGAAATTGGAGAAAAAGTAAAAACCAATAAACGAGCCATTTAAAAATTTGGCGGGTAATATGGTATCCAATGCCTGATAATATGTTTTTGACATGCTTATTTCCTTGAAAGTATGTGATACAGTACTTTAGCCGCCTATAACAAATTATCCGACCACTAGGTTTATTTAAATAATTATTTGATTTAAAATCCACAGTAAATATGCAATACTGTTACATGTGCACTTTATTAATAAAATACATTTGACTTCAAAACTAAAATTATGAAGTTTAATACAGTTGTTTTTGGAAAAAAACTAAATTTTTAACAGAAGACAAAAAAGTCAAATACGCGTGTCCATATTTTTTACGATTGACTATTTTCATGACAAACGAAAATCGAATGCACTATCCCACTCTTAGTTTTCTGAGAGCATCAAATTATTAAGATTGGTACCGTTATTCCTATTCTCTTAGATTATGAGAAAATCAACTATACCACATTATCCACCCGAACAGAGAAACAAGCCGATCGGCTCAAAGCCGGCTTAAGAGCCGCCGCCGACTTTCAATGTAACTTGAAGCCGCCGCCGATCCATGCGGCTAGCCTCGGCTCAAAATTGCAGCCGGCTAATTGTTTTTTAGATGCAAATTTGTTCTACATATTACAAATTATGTGAAAGTCGTCAGGTGTTTGAAAAATTTTATATAAAAATTTGTTTAAAAAAACTTATAAAAGAAAATTTAATAAAATTTCGTAATACAGAAGTTCCACAGTAAAAAGTGCAATTGATTATATACATTTTATCGCAAAATATTCGCGAAATACAAAACCAGTCGCTGTCAGCCGGCTCAAGCCGGCTATGAGCCGCCGCCGAGTACTTTTTCCTAAGCCGCCGCGGCCGACTTTTTAAGACGGCTTGTTTCTCTGTACCCGAACTTACTTAGATTAAGAAAAAAGCAACTATACCACATTATCCGCCTAGACCACATTACCCGAACTTACCCTACTTAGTGATAGTACAAAATTATTGCACAAATTTTTTCGATGCATAGTGGTGAATTAAAAATTAGTAAATTCACTAAAGGTTAAAAGATCAATCTTCAGTTTATCACAACTTTTTTTCTTCTCTAGTTTTAGTGTACCATAGAAATATCGCAGTAAATTATAGGCTCAATTTGTTGAAAGTTTAGTGAGAGTATGTTTAGATGCACCTTTTTTGGCTTAAATTTAGTTTACTAACGCACCTCCAAATAAAATAAAAAATTATATGGAAAAAATTAAATGTTAAAAGTCCCGGAAACGCATAGTCTTCGAGTTATGGTCCTCTGAAGTTTTCATATATAAATGCGATTTTCCATTACATTTTTGAACGCATATGGTCAATATTGGTACCATTTGAAAATTTTTTTATGTATAGATCTTTCTGGATATGCAAAATTTATTTAAAACTTCTTATCCCATTAAGAAGCGAAGCGAAGAAGTTTACGAAAATACAAGTTTTTAGTAACTATAAAAACAAATTAATTTATTTTTTCATAATTTATTTTTTCATGGTATAGCCGAAAGCCAGCTATGCAGGGAAACTTTAATTAGCGAAGCCGCTGTTTGTTATACCACAGATGAGAAAAGTAGTGAGCCCGGCCGAAGGCCGGCTATGCAGGGAAGCTTTAGTTAGCGAAGCCGATGTTTGTTATACCACAGAGGAAAAAATCCTTGAGCCCTACCGAAGGCAGGATATCCAGGGAAGCTTTAGTTAGAGAAGCCGCTGTTTGTTATACCACAGAGGAGAAAATCTCTGAGCCCGGCCGAAGGCCGGCTATGCTGGGAAGCTTGAGTTAGCGAACCCGGTGTTTGTTATGCAACAAAGGAAAAAATCCTTGAGCCCGGCCGAAGGCCGGCTATTCAGGGCAGCTTTAGTTAGTGAAGCCGGTGTTTGTTAGACCACAGGTTGTACAGGTTGCCAGTTTAAAGATTTAAAAACCAGCCCACTTGGGTCCGTATAGGTTCCGTTGTGTTATATGTTAGACCATAGAGGATAAAATCCTTGAGCCCTGGCGAAGACCGGCTATGCACGAGTGATTTAGTTAGCGAAGCAGTTCTTTGTTATATAATAAAAGTTAAAAATACAAACTAGGAAAATAGCGTTACGTAATATGTGAATATCCCCATTTAGTGCGCTACTCAAGTATGACGAAAATGTTCGCAAAATTTGTTTTAAAATTACAACTCCAAAAATTAAAAAAATTTAAAAAAAATATGCGGGAAAAACATCAGTTTTTCATATTTTTTTTATAATAACGAAGACAAATTTCATTTTCCAATTGTTAAATAAATACATTTCACAAAATTTTTATTTATGTTCTTATCTTATCGATAGTAGCAAATATGTTCATGTATATAGAAAGTAGCTTTGCAGTTTTAAGCTTTCACTTTAACTCGAATGATTTTTTTGATAGTAGCAAATATGTATGTACATGTATATAGAAAGTTGCTTTGCAGTTTTAAGTGCTATTACAGTTTTAAGCTTTCACTCGAATGATTTTTTTTTTGCGTTTTTCGCAACTAATATTTTAATATCCTTGTTTGTATTTTCTTTTGCACTCCTCTTAAGATTGCGATATTGATATATATTTGGATGTCTCCAATATATATACATCACCCACACACAAACATCACAATAAAAACAACAATGGAGAGTCCCATCAGCGTAAGGCATTCAATCGCATCAGTAATCTCTTATATCGTAGTACACATTTCACCGATGTATTTCCAATACGTAGAGCCAGAGTGCCCATAATAAAGTGCAAACATGAAGATACTGGCTTTAGTATAGACATAAATGTCTCATATCCTAGTAGCCGAGAAAATACTCAATTCATAAATGATTTGGTCAAGAGTGATAAGAGAATTCACGAATTGATGTTGTTTCTGAAATTATGGGCCAAAAATATGCAAATTATAGGTCGAGATAACATGACCAGTTATTGTTTAATAACAATGGTGATATTCTTTTTACAACAGCCTCAGAAATCAGTAGCTCAAACAAATGATAAGAATGACAATCGTATATTAAAATCAATTCAAGAATTGCAAGAGAATTGTCCTTTTCATATGGTACAAGGTGTAAATTATGCCTATGACTTAAATAGCGAAGATAAGAAACCTAAAATATCCGGCGAAGTCACCACTTGGGACCTAGTTAAAAAATTTTTTGATTTTTACCAAAATTTTGATTTCGAACAGTTTGTCATTTCGCCCTACTACGGCAAGCTAGTGTCAAAAACTAGTTTAACACCAGATATATGCGAAGAATATCAGAAACAATTAAGAACAATAACACAATATTTGCAAGGCGAACCAGCCAATAACTTGCAGATCGATCGTTGTATGTGTGTCCAAGATGCTTTTTGTCTTAATCAAAATACTGCCAAAAGTATATCAGCTCAAGGTAAAGAATATATATTATTGTGCCTCCAGAATGCCAAAAAGTTATGTGAAAATCCGCAGAAACTTGGTCTTGCTCAACTTTACGAGCAACTGTTGTTCGAGACCATAAAAACTAATAACAGTGAAATAAAAGACAAAATAAAAACAGAAATAATAGCGGATTTGAAAAAATTGAAACTTCCCACAGTTGACAACACCAACGAGAGTAATAATAATAATTCCGAAGTCCAGTTAACATACATTATAACACCCTCTAAAGGAGATTTGCGTACACTAGCTACTCATTACTCTGATATTACGGCAGCTGACGAAATCTTGTGTTGCTGGTGTCAACATTATGTTGATGCTATTGCAACTATTATAACCAAATTATACCGCATGGATATGCAAAAACAAGCACCAACTCAACAAAAACAACAGAAGCTAGACAAAGAAAAAGTAGACGAGGAATTAAACCAATCATGGCTTATATATTGTACAATTGACTTGTGGACCAATCGTTGCTTTCAGAAAAACTTGCAAACTACTGTTATGTCGTATCAATTGGAACAAACTGAACGTTTGCATAATTTAAGAAGACAAGATCCGAAATTTTCTGTAATATTAAATGGTATTTTAAATCTAAATATTTTACCAAATTATATGGGCATTAATATAGAACTCGGGCCAGGCGAGGGCTCTGCAGCTTCTAGTCTCAATAAAAAGAGTCCTTTGAGAAAGTTTTTCAATATTTTTAAGAATACTTTACAAAGTCTTACTTTCAAAGAAATTTTTAACAATGTTGACACAAGTGCTATAAATACAGACACCGCAGATACTGTACTGATGACAGTAGAAGCTGATAATTAATAAAAAAAATTTAAAAATTTATTTTATAATATGTACTATTTATTTAAGATATTTATGAGAGGTGTGAGCTGTAAAACGCAGGATTTGAAATCGTCCGAAAGATGCTGTTTTTATTTATGTTTTAGGTATTTTATTTGAACTTTGAACTCTGAATTAATTATATTAAGAGAACACTGCTTTATTATTAGGCAATAGCAAGGTTTCAAATCACTGCTGGTTTTATATCGTATGGAGGGTATAATTTAAAAGTGAATTTTAATGATCCTCATAACACAATAAGAAAATAAAGTTAATTTATATAAAAATGCTTTTGTATTTATAAGTTTTTTTAGCGACATGTCTGATTGCAAGGCATATTTTACCAGGTATATTCGCCCCAATTCGCTTTGGAAAATGCCTTCTTGGGATGTTAAGAAATGAATGTCTGAGGGAAATCAAAATACAAAGGACGAAAATAATCAGCTGTAAAATGAATCAATTATTGTTCTCAATAAAAATTAATAAACAAATCTTAAATTTCTAATAATAGTGACTTGAAAATTTGTCGCTGTTGTCACAATTGAGCCCACAAGACAATTGACAGTTACTGTGTAGTATATATAACGCGACCAGAAGGTTTTTGTCAAAAGCGGGATAAGAACGGTCGAAAAGTGGGATTCTGAAGAAAATATGACGAAAAAAGCGGGATTTTATAAAATATTTTATGGAAAGCGGGATGTTGTAAATACACTCATGATAATATATGATTTTTTATAAATGTTTGCAACTACACAGTTCCATATCGTTAGCTGAAATGCGAAATAACGTAACTAACAAAAAATTTAAAGTCGCATTTCCAATTATTACCTACACATTTTCAAACTGTTATCATAAAAATCAATCGCATTAAAAACGAAAATGAAGAGACTTTTTACTTCAGTCACCTAAAGTATTTTATTTAGTCTTTTTTCTTTCCTATAAAATTAAAAGCAGTGTAGTTATTAGGGTGATCGATTATTCGACATTTTCCAGAAACCGGTTTTCGAATAGTTCGACTATTAGAAATTTTAGAAAACCCGGTTACGGTTTCTAAAATTCAGAAAAAACCGGTCGACCGGTTTTGATTTTAGTTTGGTTTAAAAAAAAAGAGTTAACAGTTCACGTAAATACTATCCGCATAAAAACATAATTTTGAAAATAAGGACAGGTTCCTATCCAAAAATTTCGGCCGTTAAAAGTACTGAGATCAGATGAGGATGAAGTTCTTGGTAAGTATGATACCATCTAATTTCTAAGCTAAATTGGAAACATTTTCCCCATAATTCTTCCCAATATTAGAAATGTAAAAAAATATTGCCAAAAATGAGATTGGCTAAAAATGAGATTGTATTGTACCTATCAAGAACTTGGTCTTCATTTTGATCTCGTTACTTTTAATGGCCAAAACTTTTGGAGAGGAACTTGGCCTTATTTTCTCATTAATGTTTTTGTGCCGATCTGACTTCTTTTTTCTAATATTTTGTTTGGCACAACACTATAATTTCCATCGCTATTATTTCCAATAATGTCTTAATTGCGCATTATTGTGCCCGTTATATGCGGCACGCCTTCCCATTACGTGATCAGCACAGTTTTTTTTTTACTAAAGACCTTCGCAAGAGGATTTACAAGCAAAATCCGAAAAAACTTGTTCAACGCATATGTGAGAACCCTAGTGCACAGATTTACATATGTTCTTTTTATTGTTTATTTCTTGACATTCACTCAACAAGGATTTTTTGTCTATGATAGATGTCGAACTCCATATAATATATGAAGCTTGATATAAATTCTACATCACAAAGCCAATTTAATTCACCCCCGCTATTAGTTCACCTTAATTGTATGCTTCCATTTTTTACTTTACAAAAAGCCGGACTATTCGACATTCGAAAAATCAACATTTTGAAAAAACCGACAACAGCATTGCGGAAAACCCCGGTTTAAAAACCGGTTCAAAAACCGAGTCGATAACCCCAGTAGTTATGGAATTTTGCATTTCAGCTAACTATATGTTCTTAGGAAATTCATTGAGTCACAGGCCTTAAAATTTAAAAAAGTGCATTTTAAGATATTTTTAAAAAGGTATCATTTTTATGAAACAAAAATTTTATAAATTGCTTTAAGCCTAAAGATAATTTTGTCTTTAACGCATGAAACATGAAATCGTTAGGACCCGACAAAAATAAGAAAGTTGTAAGTCAGTGAGTGAAAAAATCCGAAGTCATCTTTTATAAAATTCAGTTTAAAGTCAAAAGAATATTTTTGATCAAAAGTTCGGGTTTTTCACTTAACTTCTTGTAACTTTCTTCTATTTTGTCGGTTCTTAAGCATTTTATTTATCATGTGCTCTTCACCAAATTAGTTCCAACTTTGGCCTTTGAAGGTTATTTCTGGATTTTCGTTTCATTTTAATGGAGAAAAATTTAAATTGAAGTTATCAATGTTAGTCGAACTCTATGGTTTTTAAGTCGTTCAATTTAATTTTTGCAATAATCGATCATTTTCAATACTACGTGCCTTACTTGACTTCACCATCCTCCCACTCTGAAAGGTATAAAAAGAGTTCTGATAGTGGATAATCTTATACAGTCTTTGTCTTTGTCAATTATTACATGCATTTAAAATTGCTTTCTCAATAAAAATTATTTAATTGACTTAGAAACTTTTAAGTATTGAGTTTTGAAGCGATGTCTAAAAACACACTTTTTTCAATTTCAAGTTCCTTTAACTCAATGAGTTTTTATTGAAACATTTTCGATATTTTTGGGAATAGTTAAAGAAAAAGAACTATAAATTTTAAAACTCGAAAAAGCGGGATAAAAATTTTAGGCGGGATCGACCTCTTAAAAGCGGGATAATCCCGCCTAAAGCGGGATGTCTGGTCAGGTTAAGTATATAGAACTCCAAACGAATGATACACCATATATTGAAACAGCTAGATAGATCCTTTTAAATGTAAGATCTGGTTAAATAGTGATATCTCAAAAGTTACCAGTTAATATATTTGAAGCTTTTTAATAAAATCTTCCAGTGCTATATAAAGTTTGTGCAAAATTATATAAAAGCATCAAAACTCTAATGAAGATATGTATACTTTACCTGTTTTTAAAGTTTTAATAAAACTCTGGTTATTACAAAAAGTTCAACATTTTATTATCATACTATGAAAATAAAACTATTTCGATATTATTCAATAATGTACGAGAAAATTGATAAAAATAGAAATAAACTATTAATTCAGAACTAGTTCTTGCCACTGCTATCGTATTGTATGTTAGGTAAATGTAATAAAATTAGCAAATCTTACAAGTTCGGAAATAACGCACTACTATTATTATATTAATCATATATCATAGTGTAAAATATTTGCACAAGTATTGCATAGATATTATCTTACACGAAAATTATAAGCTAAAATAAAAAGTACAGGACGAATATTAAGGCATAGAAATATAGGAGATATATCCTTAGTCTTACAGGCGAAATCTCACTTCAAACGATATGTAATATTGAATTCGAACTGTAAAATATACATACTTACGTACATACATATACATAAGTATGTATGTTTTACTCAATAATTTCTTTGCTTAAGCGTAGTATGCAGCTCTGCCTGAAATTCAGGCTGCCATAAGAAGTATGCGTAAAAAAAACTAACTGAAATTCAGGTTGGTAAATTTCTTAAAGAAATTTCCGTTTACTAGTACGCAGTTCCAAAAGAAATGTACACGGAATTTTGGCATTTATTGTCTATTACAGGCATGTTATAACAATAAGTGGAGAATTTTTTCCGTCAACTAAAACAAAAATTAATGTTCAGACAATTGTTTAGTCGCGGAATTTTTGACATTTCTAATTTTTCGTTCATAGTCATTAATTTTCAGTGTTTTTGTGTTTTGTAAATTAAAAAAATATATAAATTTGTGTGTATGCAAACAAAATTCTGTATAGAATTCTTCACGATTATCTTTCCGTGTAGAAATAAATGCAAAACTCCAAACTCTCAACGAAAAATTCACATTCCCATAAAAACTGTGTATAAAAAAACTTACGGAAATTCACGTTGGTAAATTCCTTAAAGAAATTTCCGTTTGCAAGTACGGAGTTCCAAAAGAAAAGTACACGGAATTTTGGTCGTTATTGTCTATTACAGGGATGTTACAACTATAAGTGGAGACTTTTTCCGTAAACCGTAAACAAAAATTAATGTTCATACAAATGTTTGGTCACGGAATTTTTAACATTTCTTATTTTTCGCAAGTTGTAATTAATTTTTAGTGTTTTTGTGTGTTGTAAATTAAAAATTAAATGAAATTGTGTGTATGAAAACATTCTCTACAGAAGTCTACACGATTATTTTCCTTGTTGAAATAAATGTAACTTTACAAATGTGAATTTCCGTAAGAAGTCTGTAATCGCAAATTCATAAAGGGGAGAGTTCTTTGTCAAAAATACAAATTTTAATATATCAATCAAGCTTTAGCTTATAAGTCCTTCTTATCCAAAACTTTAATAATGAAAGAATGAAACAGCTTTTTTATCTGCTTGCAGAAAGCAAAATTTTTATAGAAGCCTTCGGTATGTATAAATAGCTTTTAGGTCTATTATTCTTAAAAAAAATTTCACTTTAAAAAGTGCTATGCAAACTGAGATTAACTAAACTACAAAAAATTAGATTAACTAAACTATAGTAATAAAAATATCATATTACACTTCTTTTAAATGTACGCAAAGAAATTCTTTACCACTACTTTTTTAAAAAATACCGTTTAAAAAGAGTAACTATTAAAAAAATACCTTTTAAAAAGGCGCTTTTTGAAAATTAAAAAAAATCATAAAAATTCATAAAGAAAATATAAAAAAAAGTTCATAAAAAAATATTGTCTGATGTCGCACGTATTTATAGTATGTGAATTGTCAATAAATTAAAATAGTCAATGAAAGTATTCACCATAGAAAACATAGAAGCCTGACTGGTCGCAAATAGTTGTCAGAAACATAAGTCGGTTGTCAAAAAAAAAAACCTAAGTCTAAGAATGTATTAGTAGAACATTCTGTATTCCCAGGAAACAATTTTGGCCGACATGTCTAACATCAGAAAAAATCTGATACTTTACCAGACAATCAGCCGAGTTGTCTGAAATTCCCTCAGACATTTGGCGGAGCAGTAGGCAGTTTTCTGGTACGACATTTCTGCAAATTGTCTGAAATATTATCCGATTAATATCAGAATAGTCTGCACATTATCCGAAGGCAATTTAATTTCCTTTAAGGCATTTAACAGAGTAGTCTGCACATTTTCTGATCTATGTCTTACAACTTTTAGCAGTCACTTCTGCACATTAGCTTTCGTTACAATTCTCATTTATTTCTTGAGTCTATACGCACAAATATTTGATGTTTTAAACTTATAAAATATGAGTAAATGTTTTCTGATGAGCTGCCATAAGTAGCACAACGATGAATGAAGAATTTTAAACGACATTTCTGATAAATTTCTAATTTTAGCTCTGACTTTTCTCTGATATTAATACGTCAGGACGTAAAACGTATCAGATAAATCGGAAAACTTGCTGATGTTTTGTCAGTCATTTTTCCGACATTTATAAGACATATCGAAAATTCTTTTAGAATTTCCCTAGGAAATTCGTCGGAATTCGTACAGAATTCTATTAGAGCTTTCGGTATAGTTTTTAGAATTTTCTCAGATAAAGGATCCGATTTCTTGTCAACCACTCATGATTTTCGGTACGATTTCTGACCGATATCGGAAACGAATTCGGCATCTTGTGCAGACTTTCTGACCGACTTCGGACCGCAATCGGCAAAAATTGTTTGCTGGGTTTATATTGGCTTAAATAAAAATTTCCCCACATCACAAATACAAAAAGTATTTCACAAAATTTATATTTTTTAAACATGAATTTTTAGTTATTATATACAATTAATTTTGCATTAATTACTGAAAATATGAATTTAAAATAATTTTTAATGCATTTCAGCTCAAAAAATTTTGATTCGCTAAACATTTTTTTTTGCAATTATTCTATAATGAAATATGAAATAATTTCATTAAAATAATGAAGTAATTTTATTAAAATTATGAAAAAGTTTCATTATAATAATGAAATAATTTCATTAAAATTATGAAATTATTTCATTAAAATTATAAAATTATTTCATGAAATTATGAAATTATTTCATTAAAATTATGAAATTATTTCATTAATTTTTTAAATTATTTCATTAAAATTATGAAATTATTTCATTAAAATTATGAAATTATTTCATTAAGATTATGAAATTATTTCATTAAAACTATTAAATTATTTCATTAAAATTATGAAACACTTTCGTCAAAATAATGAAATACTTTAAAATTTTTCAAAAATTTTGACTGGAATAATTTTAACGAAACTTGTTTCATTGATTCAATGACATTTATTTTTTACAAGTCGAGTGATGCAGTTCTATAGACAACTGTTACTAATAAAAATCCATAATTTTTTTCGTAAAAAGCGATATTTTGTGTTAGAAAAAATATGTAGTGTACAACTAAAAAAAAACTGCTGAAAGTTTTTATGCAACTCCTCAGTAAGTATAATATAGTATTTTCTTTTTAATATAAAAAAAATTATTTGAATTACATATAAAGGGTCTGCAAATTTTAGGTTAGGAAGCAAATAGACTGTCAAATGATGAAATGTGAAGAATTGAGCGCTGTCATCCTTTAGCATCCATTTAGTGAAAACGTGGAAAATTTTAACCATAGAATGCGACACTCTTGAACAACGAATTTTAATTGTCAACATTTACTATCAAAATGGTGAAAATTTTACTGCATCACTTCGAATGAGGCTGGAATATCAATTTGTCGTCGTTCGGAACAATTGCATATCACCAGAGGCACTTTGCGCAAAATTTTGCATAAAAATCTTCATCTTCACGCTTATAAAGTTCAATTCATCCAAGAATTAAAGGAGCCTGATTACGAGGAAAAGCTGCTCGAATTTTACGAAGTGATAAAGTAAAATTTTGCATTATTTTGATAATATATTTCTACAATTAAAATTCGTT
The DNA here is from genome assembly GCA_956483635.1 of Panzeria rudis. Classification (NCBI taxonomy): domain Eukaryota; kingdom Metazoa; phylum Arthropoda; class Insecta; order Diptera; family Tachinidae; genus Panzeria; species Panzeria rudis. The sequence goes on from OY101448.1 coordinate 174,307,530, forward strand.
GTTCAAGAGTTTAGCGCTCCATGCTTAAAATTTCAAAAGCTTTCACTAAATAAATGCCAAGGGATGACAGCTCAATTGTTGACATTTCATCATTTGCTTCCTAACCTAAAATTTGCTCACATGTATGTCTGTGGTTTAATAGATATGAGTGTATCAAAATGGCTTTATAAAATTTAACATTTGCGGTTTTTTTAATATGATTATCTCGAACTTATTTGCTTTTGAATACAAATTAATTATTATGCTAAAGTTCGTAACATTATATTCAGGCGCAACGCAATATTCTAAGGGACAAATTAACATCAATTTAATATACAACATGCACAGCAGAACAGAACAACAAACCAATAATTATTGGTTTGGCGCACCGACCATTAAAAAAAATTGAGTTAGGTATGGGGTGTATATATTTTGAATACCCCCTTTTAGAATCCAAAACGTGTTTCGGGAATTTTTTCATGGTTTCTGAGATATCAAGCATTTATTTTGCTCAAATCAACAGTTAATACATTTTTTGTAAAAAAAATTTTAAAAAATCAGAAACCAAGTAAAATACCAAGTTTCATCAATACATATTGACTTTTTATTCCATCTAAATGTCTTTTCTAATAACATGTATAAGCTTATTTTCATGAGAGAGAAGAAATGTTCATCTTCACAACAAAAAACTCATTACGTGGCAGTAAGTATACACATGCAGCAAAAAAGCAATTGTGTATGGGGCACAAACCAAGATTTTTCACTTTCAAGAAAGGAATAGAAACTTAGCAAAATTTCCATGTTTTTTTCCAAACATATGCAGGAAGCAGTAGTGAAAATACGAAAAAAATCTATCGGGGTATATTTTGAGAAAACTTTATGTGAACATTCTTTGTTGTTTTTCTCCGTTCCGAGTTTGTGGCATGCATATGCGCCAAACTAATATTAAGCTGATGATGTAGGTAATTATTTTCCGAACAAAACGAGCCATATCTCATTAAAATCGATTTATAACTTTTGATTTTATCAACAATGAAGTAAGGGAACTCAATGGTTAAAAACCGCAATGTTCGTACAACAGAATAATTTTTGAGCAGAGAGTATCCTTCCTGCGAATTAAACAAAATTTGGTCCAAACGTTATGTTATAACTATCTTATGTGAGAAGTTTCTTGAAAATATAACTACACTATGTGACAGTGAAAATATACTCTTGAAATAACCTAGTGTAGATTAAAGGCCGACTTGAGTAGATAATTTTGTCATGTTTAGAAATTTAATTACACCCCCTAAAATCGAAAGCTATCGATAAAATACGAAAAAATTTACTGCATTATTTCGAGGGCGTAATAGAATTTCTAAAAATGGCAAATTATCTGCTCTAGTGTGCCTTTATTTAACGATATATTAATCACATTTTGCATATAACAGTCCACTACAATCCTATATAGGCAATATTAAGGCTCTACTTCGATTTAAACCAAGGATGATTAAAAAATACTTCTCCTGTAAAATAGAATTTTTGGCGCTTAAGCTCTCTTGGTGGTTATGGCACATGAGTATAATCAAAGAATATACTTTATATATTATATATGACTTATATTCTTATATACATATAAATGATTTATATTCTTTGGTATAATCTATGAATTTCCCTGGCACGAATTATGAGTGTCAATAATACTTGTGAATATGCTCCTTAATATTAAATGTATTCAGCTTCTATTTGGAATCTAAACTACTTATATAGTACATATTAAAATTTAATATTCACCTTTTTTCTACTGACAGTATAAAAATATATAGTATTTCTTTTACTTATTCTACAATTTGATTGGATCAATGCTTTTTCACTTTTTTAGTTAACTTCAAAACTACCTTATGAACTACTGGGATTTTGTGCTAGAAAATTTTCTTACGACATGAACAATACTTTTTGGCACCACCATCAGAAACGCATTCAGAATCTGAACTGTATGTATTAAGACGACTTATTTCGCCTGTAACTTTCAAATAATTCTGCGAAGGATCATAAATGGCAGTGGCCTCAAACAGGGCCTTATTAGGTTTCGTGTAAAATGTTATACGATAAATATTTATTGTGCTGGTGGTTTGACCGTCATCATTTATTTGCAGTTGGGTTGTGCGATAGGCACTGTCCACACTGTCGTACATTAAGGGAACACAAAGTTTGACCAATGATCGGTTGTGAAATGTCGCCACATAATCGTTGATATAATCGATGAGCAGATGCGTGAGATTGACGACAGTTTTAGAATTTTTATAAATACTTTCGTACAACAAACAAGTACACCAATGCGGCTCAATGGCAGCATCTGGGCAAGAGCGATTTTGAGGTACGGGCTCCAATAGGGATTGACATTTTTCGCAACCATCAGCTTTACTCAAGAGACTCTCATTTTTTACTCTGCCTGTCAATCTAAGAATATGTTTTAGAGTCATGTGCGTATCATAGGGGTTTGTCAAACGATTCTTATTGACATTTAAGGCATTCACAAAACTGGGATGATTTTGTTTGATATTTGGCGGCAACCATAAATATACAAAAGGTAATCTTTCTTCCAAATGGCCCGAATATGTTTTACGTATAGGTCCATAGCGCATGCCATGATCACTAAAAAACACCACTATAGTATTCTCCAAAGTCTCCATTTGTTTAAATATCTTTAAATAGTCCACTATATGTTCATCCATGGCCGAACAATCGCTAATGTCATTGTGACTAAATGTATTGGCCCAAAAAAGTCCAAAAAATGTATCATTTCTATATCGTTTGGCCATTTCGACAGCATAGTCGAAAACAAAATCGGCTGAATGTTTATAGCCTAGGCAATCAATTAAATTTGATTTCAATTTAGTCTCCAAATGTTTTTCGGCACCCAGTAAAAATGGCCTGAGATAGTAGTCTACTGGAGGTTGTGTAAAACCCAATTTTAGGTAATTGAAAGTATTTATACTAGCTTCATCTTCGGCATAAGCCGTTACATAACCATGATCACGAAATGTCTTCCATATAAAATCACAATTATCTAAACCACCGATTGTGTAGGGTGAACATTTTTCCATTGCAGCCGTGCGATTCATACCGGTAAGTACGGCCATTAAATTGGGAAATGTATTGTCATCAATCTGTAATATTAAGTAAACAAATAAATGTTAAACTTGAAAAAATTTCAAGAATTAAAGGAGGATACCATAGAAAAGATAAAAGCTTGACTCTTAACATGGTACTTGCCAGAAAAAAACCTACATTAGTCTAACAATGGCTTAGTAGAACATTTTGTTTAAATAAAAATTTCCCCACAGCACCAAAACCACACTTAAGCAGCGTCTTCACGAGAGATTAATTTTGAGATAACAAGAAAAAACGTCGGCAGAATACTAAAAACAAAATGTCGAAATTTCTCTTAATCTCATACTAGGAGAATACGTAATTTTACTTTTCCGATAAGATTTCATTTTATGCAAATGCTCATCGAATTAACATGTACTACTTTTGCATAATTAGTTACTTTCTTTTTACTTTTTCACACAAATTTTAATTTATAAATCAATTAAATGCATTTATTCATTTATTTAACACAGAAATTTTATCAAAAACATCGCTTTTCATTTATTTTAATAAACACTCACACATGCACACTATTTTATTTTCATGTACATGGGTTTTTTGACAGTTCATCTCATAAGATTGTTGTTATAAGAATTCTTATAACAACGCTCTCATAAAAATTCGTATAACATGGAGATAACACAAATTTGAGGTCTACACGTAACATAATTCTCTATGCGATTGAATTTAACAATCTCATCTTGCATATTATGTTACGTGTAGACCTCAAGTTAGGGTTAATAAATCAGTGGTTTAAAATATTTTTAAACCAGAAAATCTATGAATCAGAATATTATAAGAGGTATACTATAAGAGGTATACTCAGCATACTATAAATGTTATACTGTAAAAGGTATACTATAAAAGGTATACTTTTGACTGAGTGGTGAGTTCTAAACAACATTTTTTCAGAATACTAAAAATTTTCTTATAAATTAACCAAAAAAATTTTTTTTCCAAATCGGACAAGATTTGGACCAAGGTGGGTAAAGACTCTAACTTTTTTTTTAATCGAATATCTCCTAAACTGTAAGAGGAAACCCATAACTGATATAGACTTTTTTACCTCTTGGATAGGAGAATCAACTTGTAAAAACTCTTTTATCAGATCAAAAACATCAAAAACGAGCTGACGCATTTTGGGGTCTTGTGGCTCCGCCCGCTTTAAAGATATAAAATCCAAACCGCAGACATAAACTCTACAACACCTTCTTAAATGCCATATGAAATTTTATAAGTATCGGACGGTCCGTTTAGACACTACAGATTTATTTCCATTTATTTCCATATATCCCCCACTGTGCGACCTTGGAATCTGCTTGGGGGTAAAAGTAAAGCAGCGTGGCGCAGCTCTAAAATAGCAAACGCTCGTAAATATAGTCGCAGACTTTTCATTGATGCAAAAAGACTGGACAACTGATCAGCTTTATAAGACCTCTATTTATATATATGTAGGTTCAAGAACCTACGGGGAAAAATATTATAGCTCATTATACCAGCTGATCTGCAAAGGAATGCAAAGGAATACGAAATTACTCCATTTCTTATCCGGATATACGCGGACTGTCTTAATTGGTCATCTATTCCGGTAGAATGGACTAAATGCTCCGTGGTCTTTATCACCAAAAGGGAAAAACTACTCACACCAACTTGAACGATTTTAGACCCATTAGCCTATCATCTTTTCTATTAAAACACTGGAATGGATAATTGATCTCTATCCCAGCTCAGCAATTTTGCAGAATCTTCTATTATCACCTCAACACACATATATAAAAGGCGAAACAAATTCACCCGATCGTGGGTTTTATTGGAAAAGCCATGGATCATAAAAATATACATACATACATTGGTGGCCTTTCTTGATGTAGAATGTGTTTTCAACAATGTGAAACCTGAAACAATTATTAGGGGCTCTTGAAATATTGAACATAAATCAGTCGATATATAGCTTTATCTGATGTATCTGGTAAATATCTAGACATTATCTCAGCGTCTTCAATCGGCACTGGGGCTCATAAGTAGATGGAGCCTCGAAAGTTGCCTCAATGCTGAGATTCGAGATAGTTTTTTCGGGCGCACCCTCTGCTATAAATGATACTCATCATTGGGTGGATGTGCTGGAGACATATACCGACGGATCCAAGTCAGGTATCGGAGTAGGTGGATGTTTCTTTATTCCTTCAGGTTGAAATATCGACTATTAAAAGAGCATTTCTCTGGTTAAGGTACAACAGGGTATTCGGTCAGATATCCGAATATGTTTTGATAGTAAGGCTGCGTTACACGCTCTATCTGTTGTTTACACAACATCCGACCTGTTCAGGGAATGCCGGACCTCCTTAAATGAGATGGCGAGACATTCCAACCTGGAGCTTTTCTGGATGGCAGGTAGAGCAAAACGTACCCGGTAACATAATTGCGGATGAAGAAGCCTAAGTTGGAGCCCGCTTGCAAGAGCAGCACATTCATTGGCTAGTAGGAGTCCAGTTGAAGAGATGGAAAACACAAACCCAGCAGCAAGTACATATTTAGGGAGCAACGAAACCACATATCAGATTTCAAGTTCTATCTGGCCTTAGCAAGACATCACAAGATCTGCAACCATATTGGGGCTTATCCGTCAACAGCTACGAACTATCGTACTGGTTACGCGGCACTGTCTTACTGGCAGGGTGACCGTTGAAAATTTTTAAAAAGTGGCACAAAAAGGGGATTTTGAGGAAAAAAGTGGCACCAAAAAGGGGATTCTTTAAAAAAAAGGAAATAATTGAACCAAATTCTAATATTTAATGAATTTCTAGGGCATATAATGGTTTTGAAATAAAATGAATCAATTTTGATGTTTTTTCGTTCAAGAAACTGACTGCTTTTTATATAAATTTTAGACAAGCAATGTAAACAAGCCTTGTTTGTATAAAATTTATGTGAAAGGCACTCACATTTTTTTTAGCAATTTCCATAAAAAATTTCTTACTCAAGTCGCTTGTTTGCATATGAAAACAGCACATTAGTAAAATATATCGAAAAGCAGTTTCGCTGAGTAAAGATTTTTGCATAGCCGGCCTTCGGTCGGCGAAGCCGCTGAGTATACTGAGAGTAGAAAATCGTTAAGACCGGCCGAAGGCCGCTTTTCAATATACCAAGAAGAAAAAATACTTAAGCCCGGCCGAAGGCCAGCTACGCAAAGAATATTTTGTAGTAAAATAAAATTTCTTAACAATTTTAATTAATTTCCAAATATTTCTTTGACGCTATTTGCAAATTGTTCTTGATGTTATTTCACTTTTTAAAATGCAATAACGTCAATCGATCTTTTATTACTTGTAACCGATTGCAGAAGTAAAAGGTGAATAGTCAAAAACATGTACATATATTTGAATTTGTTTTCATTTTTAAAAGTGTGGACATTATAACACATTTCAAAGTGTCATAATGGTCATAATAATAATGTCATAAAGTCCATGGAATTATTAAAAGTGTCACAATGCCATATTTAGCAGTGACATAATGTCTTTGGGCATTATATCACTGGATATTGTGACATGGCACCAAAATCTGCATGAAAATAATTTTAAAAATATTTAAAGCTGCGTGATTTTCATAAAAATTTTTAACAAGACGTTCTTGTTCATGTTAGTGAATCAGGGTGTTATTTTTAATAATTTTAATACAATAATGAATATATATAGATCTAATTTCTTAAACTATTTCAAAATAGTTTTTGTCATAAGACTTTACATGATAGACTCAAAAACAAATTTTTTTCTTGAGATTTTTTTTTTTATAAAAACAGTTTCGTGCCATAAAAAGCTTATATTAAAACAAGAAGCATCATTTCATAAAAAGGGGCAAAAAGGGGCATAATATTACAAAAGGTGGCAGATTTAGGTCATTTTAAAAAAGGGGCACTAAAAGTGGCAAGGCAGTTGAAAAAGTGGCAAATTGCCACTTTAGTCGCAAAACGGTCACGCTGCTTACTGGTGCTCATGTACTAAATCTTCATCACAATAGCTTCTGTATAATTTATAAAAATGAAGAGGATGAAGAGGCTTTCAAACACCTCCCTTATCGATGTTCGGCTTTATCAAGAAATAGTGGGAAATTCAACTTTGCGGTATTAAGGGAATAAATCAATTTATTCGTTAGTCGGGCTTCATGAACCTACCCAGCTTTTGGGATAGGCAGGCAAACTTCATGAAAGACGGATATGAAGATGTCCGTTTTTCAGGCAACACAAAGGACTTAATTGAGCGGGTTGCCAGTAACCTAATACTACAAATTTCGTGATTGGTTGAAAACTAATTAGTTTTTTGATTGGACCTACGGTTTTCGTAATTGAATATTGCTTTTTTACTTTTTTTATGTGCATATGTTGACTTTGCTGGTCTGGTTTATGTCTTGTCTGTATGTTGCCTATGTTTATATCTTCTCTATGTCCTCTGTATTTAAATACATTCTAGATATTTTCTATGTTCTCTCTATTACACAATGTACATATGTATGTCTCGTCGACATCATTTATGGCTGTTCCATTGTACAATAACAATATGTTTTTACGAAACGTTAATTTGTTTACCTTGTTAAATCCGCTCATTTCAAACCACTCATTATCGTACAAATATTTCGCTGTTTTGGGCATGGCTCTCACAAGATTCACTCTAGATATGCTATCAATGCCCAGCATTAACACACTTGGAGGCTTTTCAATTCTATTCATTTGAGCATCATATTTTCTCCAAGTCTCCAAACGTTGGCGAATTTCTTTTCGCTCCGGCATTAAGGGATAACCATTGATGTAAACTTGGCGCTTGTTGGTACGACATCGTACCAGAATATTATAAATTGTTGGAGATAAAGAAGTTTTATTAACAAAACTCATGCATTCAGATAAGCTAAATGAAAAAGAAGAGATGAGAATAAAAAATAAAATAATGAGCGAAAGTTTAAGAACAACATATTGTAAAGAAAGCTAAATGTTGCAAAATAAAACCTTACCTTACCTAACATCTTTATCGGCTTTTTCGGCCGTGCCATTGCGCACTATAGACTGATAACAACAGTCCAACTTGCCCGTTTTACTATACGAGGGTATCACATCCTGATCAACTGAAAGTGTATAAAGTTTTGTTGTTGCATTGTATTCAACTCTAGTTAAAGGTGAGAGCAGCTTGCAGGGTTTGTACTTTTCCCGACGAAAGTTTTTCATAACTTCTGGCAAGTACGGATCTAGGTTGGGCATTTTACAAAATTCACTCCACACTAAATAGCCTGTTGGTGGTGAACACGGTGGCGATGGCAGTGTTTTATTAAACAATTCGAAAGGCATATCAGAGACAGGATAGGAAGAGTTAGAGGGAAGTTCAGAGGATAAAGATACAGAAGAAATGTTAAGTTTTTGTTTTTCTTTGAAATTATTAGCTTTCAACAATTTCTTATGGCTTTTAACATCACTTTCTGCATGATCTTGTGCTTTTCTGTTGCTTAACTTTGATGTTGAAGCTGTGGCATGTGGCTTTTTAAGCTGCATTGAAAAAATTGGCTTTTTAACTTTAAGAAGTGATGTTAAATTCTTGAAAACTTTTTTGTTTTTTTTAGTTATTGAATTTTGTGATTATTAACAGGAAGTATACACAGGCAAACATCATCAGTACATGTGATAATTAAAACAAAATTTATTGCAGGTAAATACAAAGACGAAAACATACGCAGAGTAGATACAAAAGATATAAAAGAAAAATAAATTAAATAAATAAAGAGAGCAAAATAAGATATGTATAATAAAAAAAATTCAAGATAAATGAAGTGATGAAAAAGTGTTGTGGTTTAAAGAGAAAAAACTTTATAATCTGAAATCGGGGTGCTGCGATTCGAAAACGAAAAATATTCGATTGTATTTGTTGCTTACATCCCAGCAAAAATTTTGTTGGCAAAATAATGAGTTAAAATGCTAATAAACATACCCTTCCTTCACTACTTTGTCATTTTAACAAATTACTTTAACATGGCGATGTCATTGGAGGCAAGTACTTACCCCATTAGGTTACAAATAACAAAAAAAGTCATGGAATACATAAAACACTATAAAAATTAAATGCCTCTGCTAAGAATTGAACTCATGCCGTTTTCAATTATTGTGTTATTTTATGCCAAGTGTTTTGCTCACTAGGTTACTGCACAATTATTTTGTTACGGGCCTAAAACTTATTTTCACAAACATGAATAAAATTACAAAAATCCATTTTGTTTCCCCAGAGGTCACGGAATCATACTCCAACTTGGGGCAAATTGCTTTCAAGAAGCCCTTCCCAAGACAAACATCTTTTGTCGAACCTCGTAGTGTCAGAAAGAAGTCCTCCAGACAGTGCGATCTCCCGAAGAAGCTGACATAATTACTAGCATAATCTTTTGAACATCCGTTGTAACGACGTGTCTTCCGTGGGGCTACCGGTTCGCGTGTTACGATTGGGATAGGTCACTGGTTAGATTATTAAGCCAGGGTGAAGCCACCACTAGTAGCTGACGCTAAATAACCGATCAATACCAAACGGATAACAAGCAAGCTAGAGGTCTACTACAAAGACAGACAATAGCTGTATCGGCCCGCGTGCGAGCAAAGCACTTCTGATACAGCTGCTGTTACAGTGTCAATAGCAGAAAGAGACTTATATGGGGTGACTGAAATTCGAGAAGTCACTGAACATCACCCATTTAACCCACACTCTTATCAGCGCGGTTTTTTTTACCACAGCTACCTGTACTCACGAAGGGAACCTCTCCAATAACCAGCCACGAAATATTCCTCCACCAACAGATCCCAATCAGGAAGACTATGCCGAGGCAAGGCAAGCATCTTTTAAAAACCATAGCGTCAGAATAGTCTTCCAGACGTTTGCTGCTGCTGAAGAATCTGCCATAATGTTGAAGATCCTATTTTGAACTCCCGTTGGTTGGTTGGTTGGCTTACGTGGCTGCATGCTACGCGCAAGCATTCAAGTAAAATCAATAAGATTCCGTTTTGAAAGACCACTCCACTCGTCAGTGTCAAACTATGTATGTTCGAACCCAGATCTCGGATCCGGTAGTAGGTACTACATCCAACCCGTCGCATTGAGATACCTGATCAGGTCACCTACATAGACCAATCTCTGATAGCTCTCGATAGGTCGCCTAGCATGTTGCTTCCCAAGAATTTGTGTTTCGAGAGTTGCAAGACCGGGCACTCGCAAAGAAAGTAAAAAATTGTTTCTTCTTTACTTTGATACCGGCAACTATGGCAAAACGCATTTTAGGAAAAGCCTATCTTGCTAGCATATCTACCAATCGCCCAGTGCACCGTCAGTACTACGACGAGCCTCGAGATATACCTACGGTCTCTGTTAGTTAGTTGTGTTTTGCGATTATTGTAGCAAGGACACATCTTCTTAGCTACCTTACAAGTGGTCAACTTGCGCCACCAGTCTTCAGCTTTCTACCGATAATGTTTGAAAATAGGGTTTCTAATAGTGCCAAACGGCAAGGCTACCGATTCAGCAGTAGAGGTGTCCACAGGAGATCCATATCTGGCCAGCTCATTCGCCTGTTCGTTGCAGATGAGGGTAACGTCAGTCTGACCACCTAATGTGGATAGCACATCCTTGCACTGGCTAACTAAAGTAGAAAAATTAGTGTGTGACCTTAGAGACAGAAGTGCCGCCTGACTGAAGACCAAGATGTCGACTCTTCCTTGGACACTCCTATCAATCAATACCCTGCCCGCCTCCCTTATAGCCTATATTTAAGCCTGAAATACACTAGTTTCATTAGGAAGGAAGAAGGTAGGTCTTCTGTAGGGTTACCGGTTCTCGGTCCTATATATCCAATCACTTAGGCTTCCCTACTTCCTTTAAATGCTTTATATGCAAACTCGTTGCTCTGTTATTTTAGAGATTGGGTTATAATATCAAAGATAATCGGTAAAAGATGAAGGCTTCGAAAATCCAGACTACACCTATTGGGCTCTCGTAAGCCTACTTCCTCATAAAACGTATAAGCTAATCCGTTGCTCCGTCACTCCAGTGATATATACGCTTATGTGTATGTGGCTTCAAGATAATGCCAGAAAATACCACATACCCATTCTTAGACTACGTTGGACAGACTCTTAACATACATACTCCGTCCCTTTCCGATTCTTGTGTGCTCGCTCCTCGTTACTCCGTGAATTCAGGGACTAAGTAATAACATATATGTTTTTTAAGGTAAAAGTAGGGCGTGGGAAATCCGTTTTAACTTTTCTTTACAAAGCACTGTGCCAATTTATTAAGAATCGCCAAGATGCAAATCGTGAGGTTGCATAATTTTATACAATAATAATTTTTATATTACTCCAATCCTGTTTTTCAATCTTTAAATTTCATAATTACGAGCGGATGTTGCTTATCGTTGCAAATAATAAAAGTAAAGTCTTCGTACAACTTTTATCTGATTGAAAATCAATTATTTTTCTATTTTTGTTCAATGGCATGCAAATAAAATTTATAAAAATAATAATAACAAATACAATGTCTAGATAAGCAATTCATTTTTCAGAAATAAACAAAAATGTGGAAATGAATACAGTTCGTGCAAATTAACTATTGTTGTATACTGTTCATCATACATATTTACATACCTTTCATGCCCGGCACATGGGAGTGTAAATTAAAATATAAACTGTTATCTGCACTCCCGTCAACATCACGATTTATCGCCAAATTAACTAAAAATATTAACAACAATATTGCTATAATGTAGACTAGAGGTTTGCGTTTCCACAAATAACGAAATTTAAACGATTTTCTAGTGAAGGATGAACGACGATCCGGCACCACATTGCAATTAATATCGTCGCACAGCTTATTACGTTTTTTCTTTTTATAATTGTTGTACGTTGTACTGCTATCAGTAGTATCCGATTTGAAAGGAGGTGTATTATTCAATAGAAGTTTTAAATCATCATCGGAATCCGTCATGTTGAGGACATGATATATTTAGTTTTCTATTTGCTTGTTTGAGTTTTTCACTTTGCTGATAGTTAACTAAAAATATTAAAAATATTTATAATAAATAAAATTGATAATAATATTTTCGAGAATTTTACAATTAGATGTGTTTTTTTTTTGTTTTGTAACATAGCCGTATGTTCTGTATTTCATGTGGAATTAAAATGTGCGGAATTATCAAAGCATTGTTGTTGTTGTAAATTAATATTTATAACAACAATGCTTTGATAATTCCACATATTTTAATTCCACATGAAACACAGAACATACCCGGTAGAGATTTTGGAGAAATGTACATTGGATTTTTTTTGTTGTTTTAAATCAGCCAACAACTATTTTGTTTTGATAAATAAATCAACCCAACTCATGTTTTACTTTAGATTAATTCATCAAGTTTTATTTCATATATGACATATTGCAACGTTGTCTTACCCTGACGGAATTCAAAACATGAGAGGGAGAGGAAGTTTAAAATCCCTGCAGGAAATGTCGATAGTAAAATTGTACTGATTCACTATTGACTTTGTCACCAGTACTACTGACTAATTGTACCCAGGCAATGTTCTGTCCTATAGACATTTAACATGTGCTTGTCATTGAGATTCCACTACTGACCTCGGAACTGTTGATTTGCTATAGACTAGGTGGTTCTTATGGGACCATATGGAGACACTGGTACCAGAGATTCACTAGTGCATTTTAATGATTCTAGTCAACACAAATGAAACTTTTTACCAGCTAAGACAAATAAATCAGATTTTTTATGAAAATTTTTAGTTTTCCGTTCAGCCGCCTATATTTTCAACACATCAAAATAAGACCATACAAAATCGTTTTCTAGCTGTTAAAAACTTCTCTTCTCATTAACACCCCGTCTTCACGAGACATAATTTTGTTCTAACATTTGTCAAACTTCATACATGAAAATATCAGAAAAATGTTAATGCTATTTTTTCATATCGACTTTGACTTTTGTCAAGACAAATCAATGGCTCGTGAAGACGCTATGTAAAGGTAAAATAAAAAGTGTAGACGATTCGTTGACAACGTCACCAAACTTGTTGACAAAAGTGGTGACTTGGAGACACTTGGCCCCTGGCTTTCTTCAGAGATATGATAAAGAAATTATCAATATAATGCTTGGAAAACAACTGAGTCGAACGACGAATTTTTGGCCGCGAATATTCGTCGTCAAAAATAAAACACATTTGTGTATAAGAAAATACACACAATAACAGCGTCGGACGAAATTCGTCATACGCGGCGAACTCTGAATAGATTTATTCTATTTCTTACGCTGCGGCGAACAACGAACAAAACACAAAATGGGACATGGGACAATATTTCAAGTAACACAGGAAAAATGTTCTGTCATGTGGGTTGAAAATAATTATTGTTAATTTTTCCCTCGTTCCTTCCAATATCGTCTCATATCCAATTCTTTCGAAAAAAAGGTTACGATCTTAGCTTAATAAAAATTTCTTTGGACTAAATTCCAACATACATATGTATATAGTTCGAAGTAATCACACTAAATAAATCTATAAGAATTTTGGTTCAATTCGAAAACTTATGCAAAGCCTGTATACTACATATGTATAAACTATAGAAATACAGCGTATATTTCTAAATAAAAAACTAGAAACACAAAGATTAGAAAAAAAGAATCTTGTGTAATTGAGTTTATTATGCTTAAAGAATATCCATATATTAAAAAATAATAATCAAATTAATTAAGGGCTTTCAAAAAGATGTTGATATCGATGCACAGTGGGGGATTTTGAACAACAAAAAAATGGAAATAAATCTGCAGTTTCTAAACGCGCAGTCTCATTCTTATAAAATTTCATACGGCATTTGTAGAGGCGTTGCTAAGCTTAAGTTGGGAGTTTTGAATTTATAAAGGGTGATTCATTTCGACCTTTGTTTTTTAATTGTAAATAAAATACTTAAAATAGAATTGGATGTCGGAATCTCAATTGAAAGAATAAACCTGAAAGAATAAAATCTGATATTTACTTTTTAAAGATAATTTCATTCCAATGTTAGTCACTGATACGCTGTACGTGATTCATTCCAATTTTCGGTAACTCTTTCAAAAAAAAAAGAAAAACTAAATTTAATTTTCAATAAAGAAATTCAATGAATTAGTAAATATTTTGTCTTGAAACTATAAAGAAGTATGTGAATAAATTCAAACAAAAGTTTTTCAACAATTTCATTATATTTCTTCACTGACAATGACATTTAGTTTTTTTTTTTTGTGAATGCTGGGAAGAGTGATCTAAAATTGGACCTTCCGAATTGACCACCTACAGCGTGGCCGGGACCAACATTGAAATTAAATTATCTGTAAAAAGCTAATGTCAGTTGTTATTCTCTCGGATCATAGTTAAAATTCCGACATCTAATTCTATTTTATATGTTTTATTTACAATGAAGAAATAAAGGTCTAAATGAATTACCCTATATCTTTAAAGGGGGCGGAGCCACAAGACCCCAAATTGTGTCACCAAGGTCTTCTGAAAAATTTAAACCTTTACCAAGCTGTTGCTAATGGAGAAGTCAAATCTTTTCCCATTTGCCAAAACTTTTTTTTCGTTACTAACAAAATTGTAAATAAATTTTTTTATATGTCATATTTGGAGAAAATACAAAAATATGCAAAAAAACTGCAAAAATATAAATCTTTTAGACAGGGTCCAGCTCACGGCCGGTCAACGCTAGACTCCACAAATGTTTTGGGAAATCTCATTAAAAAGACCGATCTTTAATAAGAATGGGGTAACAAAAACTTTTTTTCTGTGAGACGCTTTAATGTGTGCCCTTAAACATTTCCTAAAAAATTATCTGCGCCTGGCAAAAAATAAGAAAAAAATACAGCGAAAATACTGAAAAATCCCATTTTCTTGGATTTTCTGTAATTTGTTTGGGAATTTCAGGGTTCCCAGAGGTAAATCTTATTTTTTCTTACTTGCTATTTAGTACATAAATTCCTGTATAACTGCAAAATTTCATTCGAAAATATCAATTTATAAAAGATTTATATATTTGCAGTTTTTTTTTTGCATATTTTTGTATTTTCTCCCAATACGACATATAAGAAATTGTGTTTAAAGTCTACTGATGAGTTGGTAAAGCACCAACGAAATGCTGCATATAGACAATTGCTTAAACTCCAGCAAATAAATTTCATTTAAAATAAAATTATAACAATATGTCAAATAATAAATTTCTGAAAGGTATAATCCGAAAGAATAATGTATCTGACATTAACTTTTTACAGATAATTTTATTTCAATATTGGTTTCGGCCACGCTGTAGGTGGTCAATTCGGAAGGTCGAATTTTCGAGCACTCTTCCCAGCATTCACAGAAAAAACTAAATGTCATTTTCAGTGAAGAAATATAATGAAATTGTTGAGACATTTTTGTTTGAATTTATTCACATACTTCTTTATAGTTTCAAGACAAAATATTTACTAATTCATTGAATTTCTTTATTGAAAATTAAATTTAATTTTTCTTTTTTTGAAAGAGTTACCGAAAATTGGAATGAATCACGTACGGCGTATCAGAGACTTTGGAATGAAATTATCTTTAAAAAGTAAATATCAGATTTTATTCTTTCAGGTTATAATTGAGATTCCGACAGCCAATTCTATTTTAAGTATTTTATTTACAATTAAAAAACAAAGGTCGAAATGAATCACCCTTTATAAAGCCAAAACTCCCAACTTAAGCTCAGCAATGCCTCTACAAATGCCGTATGAAATTTTATAAGAATGGGACTGCGCGTTTCGAAACTGCAGATTTATTTAAATTTTTTTCCAAAACTCCCTACTATGCGATACAAAGAACTAGATTAACGGTTGAAAATGTGTGCAACAGAGCTGTAAAAGATTGCAATCGATTTAATTGCCATCACATGATTTCACGTTAATTATTGCTAATTTTTTGATTGCATTTAAAGTCGTAAATAGATTGTATGATTTCAATTATGAAATCATGAAATCAATATAACAAAAATGATTGAATCAGTGTTTTGAGATCAATTTATATATATTAATTGATTGCAATGAAATTTGATTGTAATTAATTGATGGCAATTAATTTAATTCCAATCAAATCCAGTAATTGCAATCAAAATTAAATCAGAAATCAAAATCATCGTTCTCTTCAAATGAAACTCCTTCTAGAAGTAAAGCTGACTATGGTAATTTTGAATTGACAACAATGTGAATTTTTGTTTACAAAGTTTTCTAAAATTGGTTAACATAATTTTTAATTGCAATCAGTTTTAACATATCAGATTTAACATAGAAAAAAAACGCAAGAATGGCTAACAAACCTACGATTTCCTATGTTTTTTTTATATAATTTTGTTGGACTTTCACTATATGTACATAGTTGTGATTTCAGGGGAATTGATTGCAATCGAATTGATTGCAATTAAATTGATTGCATTCATTGATTTAAAAAATAATAATATCTAAATGATTGCAATCACAAAATATTAAAACTTACAAGATTTCGTTTTGAAATCTGAAATCATTTTGAAATCTAAGAATGAAATCAATTTGGTTGAAATCACTTTGATTGCAATCCCAGTTGATTTCAGTTTTTACAGCTCTGGTCTGCCATGGCACATATACATATATAAACACTTACATATGTATGTATGAATGTATTATATAGTACAGTATATATGTATGTATAGCAAAAATGAGGGTCATTAAGTAGGAACAGTCTCTGATGTATATACATATGTTCTTAATATTTATCTAGAAACTGGGTGCCATGAAGAGCTGGACATAAAGTACACATACATGTACATACATATGTATGTACATATTACTACGTTTATACGCAATACTTATTTGCAAATAAAACTGTAAATTGTTGCAATATGTGTAATTGTTTTATTGCGACTTACTTACTCGCGAAAACTATTCACGGTTAACGCACTATTTGCAAATAAAATGTTTGAGGTTACCACGCTTACAAATGTTTGCTAATAAAAGACAATAAATAGATAAATATTGCACAAAAAACATTGATAGAATGTTGACAATTAAAACAAATAATTATTTGTTATTTTATCCATTTCAGCTATTTTATTGGAAACATACAGAAGTTTTCTATAGAAAGTACCCAGTGAATTAATTGTGAATCAAAATAATGTATTTTTTATTGATAAAAGTAAAGAATATAAGAGTACCGGATTTAACGAACTATATAAAATAAATCCTTTATTTTCAACCGTAGCTCTCTTAGTTTTATATGGACTGTGTATTTAGAAGTTAACTACCTGAAAACGTTAAAAAGGCGATTTCGAAAATCGAGATACGCCTTTTCTATGTATATTAAGCCATCGATAAATACTATGCATGCAATAGTACATAAATAAAAATCAATAAATTATTACCATCAATTAAAATTGCAACAAGATTCAATTGAACAATAAATTTCGTTCTAGAATAAATTACAATACTCGTTAGTATAAACAAAAAAAAAATACTCTTCTTGAAAAATGGATTTTCTAATGGACTTAGATACGTTGAACCAGCGTTGCCATATTAAAAAAAATCTTTAAAATAAAGAAAATAAATCTGAAATAATTATTTTAGGCTAAAGCTCGTAACGTTATATTGATAAAAATTTTATTAGAAATGTGCATACGAGAATTATATCACTACTAAATTGATGTTAATCGCACACAATTTGCAGTGTTACCGTTCGTTTATCTTCTCCATGTCCCATTTTTGTGATTTATTTTCATGACTACTGATAATAGGAGTGTTCCGTAGGTTGAAAATTAAATTGATATTAATTTTCCCTCGTTCCTTGGAATATTGATAATGTCTAATTCTTTCTGGACATGGTTGGCCTGAGAGTGATTTTTACGAAAAAATTCATAAAAGGGGAGCATAGGGTTTGAAAGCACTATAAAACAATTTTGTAAAAGTAACCTATAGGAGGAAATTAAAAGTTGTGACCATTTTTTATTTTTAACCTGGATTTCGATGGAAAAGTCAAAATTTCGTACCTCTTAAAATAATACGGGCAAATATAAGAATGCACGGTGGACGAATCGGCCTGACATTATATCGTCGAGATACCACTGTATAACGCTCAATACATAAAAATTTTGAAAATCTAAAAATATAATTTTATTTCAGGATCCATTGAATGAGGCGAAATCCGACCTTCTCATATTTCATTTAGTTACATTGGTAAACAAAAAAAAAACGCACACACACACACAAAATGTACGTTTAGAATGAGAATCACTAAAAAAAATATTTTTTAAGCGACCATAAATCCTTTATTTTCAACCGTAGCTCTCTTAGTTTTATATGGACTGTGTATTTAGAAGTTAACTACCTGAAAACGTTAAAAAGGCGATTTCGAAAAAATCGAGATACGCCTTTTCTATGTATATTAAGCCATCGATAAATACTATGCATGCAATAGTACATAAATAAAAACCAATAAATTATTACCATCAATTAAAATTGCAACAAGATTCAATTGAACAATAAATTTCGTTCTAGAATAAATTAAAATACTCGTTAGTATAAAAAAATACTCCTCTTGAAAAATGGATTTTCTAATGGACTTAGATACGTTGAACCAGCGCTGCCATATTAAAAAAATATTTAAAATAAAGAAGATAAATCTCAAATAAAACAGTAAATACACAAAACAATTAAAAACATTTTGAATAGATATCTAGACCAAAATTATTGTGTATGTACCTTATAGTCAAAATTTCACAGAATTTATACTGAAAGTCATAATTCTTTAAAAAAAAACTAAGATTTGCAAGGTCACACCCGTCGCAGCTTTCTGACGACCATTCTGGCCAGAAATCGTGTTCTATCAGTGTCTACCCGTTATTCAACGAATTTAAGCTTAATATCTTGCGAGCTGCAACGTATTTAGAAGTTGGCTACCAGAAAACGTTAGAAACACAATTTCGAAAAAATCGGGATACACCTTTTTTATATTACGCCATCGATATGTACATATAGAAATGCCCTAAATCATAACTTGTTCAAACAGATTTTTTATCCTATTTCAATATATTAGTGAGTGTTTCCATCTGTTGAAATGTGCAAAAAATTCGTTATGACAAGATAATGACTTAGGGCGTTTCTATATCAAGTTAACGATATGTATGTATATAAAAAGAGTAACGCAAAAAAAACACACACACACAAGAATAAAACAATTACATATGCATCAATGTTTATCATTTCAAAAACTTCAGAATCAAAATTTCCTGATTCATCAGTTAATGCAATTTTGTTGTACATGTTGTTTGTATTATAAAGTTTTAGCATTTGAGAATATGGAATAAATTTGTCACAGCAAAATTAAGTAATTTTAAAGTGCTTTATTTTTGACTGCTTCAATATGCCTCTTAAGATCTTTTATTCTGTGGCTTTAAAGAAGTCTTGTAAGCCACACACCAGGACATATATGAGGGCCACTGGCATCTTGAAATGAGTTTGGTGCTGAAGAAATAGATTTCAAATCCCCAGCGAAAAACTGATTTTCGCAAGATTTTTATCCCCAGTCACAAAAAAATTCCCTACTTGGGGACAAATCCCCAAAAACTAAAAAGTGAACGCTGAAAAGCACTATGATATTCTCTACAAAAAAATTTTTCTTTGCGAACATATAATTATTATATACATATGTATGTATCTAAACGGTATCTTCACAGAAATGATTTTAGAAAAAAATTTAATCCAATTTACCATTTTTTTTTTGGCTCTGGACCTTTCCCAAATCGAACTATTTTGCAGGAAAATTTTTAATTTATCCCAAGCTTGGATTTAAAAACAAATACCAGTCGCAGATAGTCTTATGTGTATCCATTTATTTGCCAAAGCATTTAATGTGCCCTGGACCAAATCTGGACTTTATGGGCGAAACTATAATAAGTTCCATTTTTGGGACTTCTTAAAAACTCTGAAAATCGCAGAAGCAAATCTTAATTTTCTTTGCTCGCTCGGTATTTAGTATGCAAATTCCTATATAACTGTAAAAGCATTAAGAAAAAAATTCAATACATGCACAAAACATCATTTAACACAATTTTCCCCTTGCTTTGCAAAAAGTCTTGTAAATTTTTAAATTGTTGAAATCTGAATACACTGGTGAAGGCTATTAGGGATGGGCAAGTGAAAAAAATTTATCGATATCGATATATTTTTAAATATCGATCGGCATCGATATATATAGAATAAAAATATCGATACATCGAAATATCGATATTTTTTCAACAATGGTAGTTCATACGTAGTCCCCAAATTTGTTTTAAAAATAAAGCAAAAAAGTACCTTTCTTATAAATTAATAAACTGGAAAGAGTTAATTTCCAAGATCCTTGCTGTTCCACCAATATTTCATGGAACATACATCAACAAAATTACACTCAAAGAATGATAATTTTTGTTAGTAATATTCTATTTGATGAAGACTGTGCCGAAATGTTTTTAAAAATGGCACGAAAAACAAAAGCAAAGCTAAAAAAATATCGAATTTGATATTGTCGATATATTTGGAAAAATATCGATATATCGAAATTAAAAATATCGACGATATATATCGATATATTTTTAAGAAAATATCGATATATCGATATATTTGCCCATCCCTTCTTATTCTAAACGTAAATTTGTGTTTTTTTTTTGCCAATGTAACTAAATGAAATATGAGTAGGCTGGATTCATCTTAAAGTTTTCGCCTTATTCAATGGATCCTTGAATAAAATTATATTTTTCGATTTTTTAACATTTTTGTGTATTGGGCGTTACATTTGCTTTCGCGGTTGTTCCGGGAATAATTTTTTGCGAAAAAAAATACAACACAAAGAAAGAGTAAAGAGTTTGAAAGCACTATACATCTACTCTTTAAAAACAAAAAAGTATAATAATCGCAGGACGAAATTAAAAGTTATGACCACTTTTTAAATTTTGACTTGGGTTAACATGGAAAAATAAAAAAATTGTATCTTTTAAAATAATTCTTTGCAAACATTTATACATGAGCTAAATAAAAGTAGCCTAACTCTTCTTTCAAATAAAATCGACCACCAATGTCAAAAGTTATGTCAATTTCAAATAATTTTTTTTAGCAACATACGACCCGACCCACCTAATAGATTCTTCCAAAATATAACAAGACGCAGTGCGGTAGAAGCAAAATTTTTTCAAAGAAAACCAGAAATTTGTAAACACATAATGTTCTTTACATTGTTTCTCTCCTTCAGCTGCTGTTAACTTTTTAACGTCTTAAAATTTATAGATAAATGATATTTAATGAAATTTATTTGCTGGAGTTTAAGCATTGTATATATGCGGCATTTCATTGGTGCTTTACTATTAAAAATTAAATTATGACAATATGTCAAATAATATATTTCATAAAGGTTTAATTTGGATTTTATTTTTCATTTTGCCTTATAAATACTTTTATTGTTAGCCGATGGATTTCTAATTGTGTGAAGGTGTAGAAAAATAAAATAGATTTATATCGAATAAAAAAATTATTTGATGGGTTTTGTATAAGTTTCAAAGCCTACTGTGCTTATTTTTGAAAATTATTTATATATTTGTAAATTCTCAAATGGTTTTTAAAAGTTTGTACATAAGATAAAGGGTTTGTAACTGTTCGAAATTGTGTTTGAAGTCTACTGACGATTTGGTAAAGCACCAATGAAATGCTGGATATAGACAATGCTTAAACTCCAGCAAATAAATTTCATTAAAAATTAAATTATGACAATATGTCAAATAATAAATTTCATATAGATAAATAATATTTAAAAAAAATTCTTACGTAACGCTCAATACATTTTTATACGAATTCAATATATTTTCAGAATACACACTTTATTTTGAATTCACTAAAATTCAGATGTATAATCTTCGATGTATTTTAACATAACCTCCATAGGTATTCACAAAAAACTTCAATTATATTAAAAATATATGGATAACACTCAATACATTTGTTTGGTACAAACGATGATTGATTGATGAAACGTTTTGCAATATAATACTATTTAACAAAGTTCACAAAACCTTTTAATATTTACGGCCCTTTTCACAATGTACGATTAAAAGTTAATATGGACTTCAACGGGAAGTTCGGCATATAAAAGTTGTCGTTAAAGTCCACGTTAACTCGTAATGATACATTGTGAAAAGGGTGATTAGAAGTACAAACTTTGGCTGTTATTTTAGTGTATGTCGTTAAAGCAATTTTAATAATTAAACTGAGTAATGAAGCGTACTAAAAAAGCGAAACGCTCAATACACAAGACTGCGGACAACAACAATTTTAAATAAAAATTATAATTAATAATATTTTTCAAAAATTTCATGTGTATTATTTTACAAATGCAAATCTTCTGAAATCGTTATAGTTTCATACATTCTTAATGTGGAAAATCAACAGCATGAATTACGGACACGCCATTTTGTATGAAGAGAGTAAAAATAGTATTTTCTTTCTTCGTTTTTAACACATACAGGTTCGATTCTGAAAACGAAGCAATTTTGAAAGCCCTTTTTACTAAACTTTTCGTCCAATTTTTAAAGTTTTTGTTATAAAATTCTTTTTAATAACGAAATTTTTTTATAATATTTGTGACAAAATTCTGTTTAATAAAGGGGTATTATGAAATCGAAATCGATTTACATCACATACCTGCCCAGTAAGGCAATAAAGCGTATAATAATGCGCTTTAAAAGAAGAGCTTATTGCAGAGCAGTAAATGTATATGAAACAAACTATACAAAAAGCAGATTTTTCACTGCTGATACAATGCAGGTTTTTAAGCGATAAAGTTCCATATACTTACAGTTTTAGTGCTGATAATTTTCAGCACTTCTAAAAGCGCTTTTTGTATCAAAAATGTAGTAAATGAACAATTGTGACAATCGGTTATTTGTGTCCGATAGCTTGAAAATACTGAACCAGGGTTTTAAAAAATTTAAATTTTCAAATGAGTATATCTCACTAACTATAAATTATACGTGCTTAACCAAACATGATGTTTTTAGAACCCTATAAGGGCACAATTTTTTAATTCGAGCGAGAACCTAAAAATGACAAGCGTTGAAAAATTTTACGCAGCCGAAGTGCCCTACTTTCGTACTTTACAGCTTCGCTCTTGAGAATCTTGGGAAGCTCATCTTCCTAAGGTAAATAGGAATACTCTTCTGCTGTGTTCTTGTGAAATTTTATACTGATTGGATTATACGTTTACAAATGGCTGATTTATTTCCAAAATATTTTGATTCTGCCACCACTGTGCAGTGTAGTGTAATGAAAAGTTTGAAGTTGAAAGAGAGAGAATAGAGGGAGGGAGGACATGCAATAAATGTACCATAACAAATATTAAATAATTATCACCAAAGGAAGCAAGGTTTGATAATAAATATAATTTGCTTGTACATATTTGTATACTTGTTTTTTAATCACGTCACAAAAATCCATCAAAATTTTACACATTTTCATGAATGATGATTTTTGTTTGGTTGTTTAGGGAGGGCTCTTTTCAACGAAATAAATTCAACAAAATTAATTGAAGAATTTTTGATGCTTCACAGAAGTCATCTTTCTTGGTTTCAATACATATTTATTTATTTCAGATCTTTTAAGATTTTGTTTATAAATTAAAACATTTTTCTTTAATCATTTTTAATTGGCACCAAATTTTTCTTTGTAATCACTCATATTTGCACATTAAAGTGTATAATAAATAGTAAATTCAATCAAGTATATTTTTGTGGTTACATTCTTTTTTTTTAATTTAATTTTGTAATAGGTACTTTGTGTTTTTTGTTTGTTTGTTTCTTTCTTGAAAACAAATTTTATATTTGTGCATATAAGAAAGAAAATTACCGTTTCTTGAAAATAATCACTATTAATGCTTTAAGCGTATAATTACAACTGAATGTGCATTAATCTCCGTAGACTCAACTAAAAAATTGCTGAAAATCTAATAAAAAAAATCAAAAGTTATGAGAAATATTGTGTTTGCTTTTTTCTGCTTCGGTTTCTGCTTTTGTCTACAATAAATAAATGTCTGCTGATTTTTAAGGTTTTATTTTGATTTTTAAATTTAAACTGAAACACTTGTACTAATGTACCAAATAATGCTAAGCTGATTTAGTACCTTTTTAATTTTTTGTAAGTTTTACCTTCTTTAATTTAAATACTCTGAAAATTTGGCAATTCATTCAAGTCGCTTTAACACTTTTCAGACTTAAAGCCCCCATACACGACATGTTTTTTACATCTGACTTGTCAAATTTCCCATTGTAAAATACGTGCATAAAATTTCCCGTGGGCATAACAGAGGAGTGTTTCTATTTAACTTAAGAAGATAAGCTTCCCATAGTGCTTAGAAGCGGAGATATGAAGGATAAACTTAGAGCATTTCGAGCATGTAAAATTTTTCAACGCTTTGTCATATTTTGAAAATTAGAATTTCAAAATTTGTACAAAACCTTGTTTCAGCATTTTAAAAATATCGGATTGAAATCACAACAAATTGCTAAAAAAAATTAATCGTAATATTTCCTCTGAGTTGGAATATTTTAATTTTTTTCAAAATTGGAAACAATTTTGATTTTCTTGACAATTTTTGTTTCCTTTTGTTTCGAATGTAAATTCAAATTCGGATATTTTCACTAAAAGTGTTGTAACTTTCTCATTTTTTGTCCGATTTTAACAATTTTGCGGTTGGTACGAAATTTTCATTAAGATATGGGTCAACCAAATTTTTTAGACTTTTTTCCTTAATGAAGCGACTTAAAAAATTGTGAATTTAAAAAACACAAAAAAACTTGAAAATTTAAAAATTTTCAAATCTGAACAAATGGGGTGTATAACTCAACGAATTTTGATCCTTTCAACACACTATCTACACATTACTTGAAATTTAGTATCATATATTGTCTAAATTTGTGTTAAAAAACTCAGGTTGTCTAAAATTGCATCGAGTTTGTAGTTATTTGTAGCAAAAAATAATAATTTGCCTAACTTTGGGCAAAAGTACAAATCTGCTATTAAAAGAACTTATTTTTGAACAAAGTATATCTAAATAACATTAAAATTTTGCATATATAGCAATCTGTCTAAAAAACAGCAGCAAAATGTTTAAACAATAGAAGCACACCATATATTTCTTCGTTAATCAACGTTTAATTCCTGGTTTTTAAAGGTTTTTAAATATAAATTTTAAAACTATTGGTAAGTAAATATTGTTAACTTATAAACAAAATTCTATGGCTTTTTCTTGTTTTAATATATGTAATGAATCAAGAAAATATACTTCATACATTTTTAATAAAGAAAAAACTTTTCAAATTAAACATATTCACCCCTATCGCGAATGTTATGGGAATAAGTTGTTTGGGAGCAAACCTATATTCTCATTCCCAACAAACCAGTATCGCGAATATTTTGCGAGTAAAAGTGTATATTGTGAATTATATGGGAGTAATAGTTTCTATTGTGATTTATTTATCAGTGCTTTATAAATAATTTGTGTAAATACTTGTAAAACAGTCGTAAAGCAGCTCTGGACGAGTCAACAGGCCACTGTTCGTTTATTTGTCTTCGAGAGTTTTGCGATTCAGTCGCATGTGTGTAGTGGTTGGCGTCGGTTAACGGTATCGTGTACAGTTTAGCGTCGGTGGCCATTAGTCACATGCACTAGTTTTAAACACAATTTATGAATTTTTTGGTTACGAGTGCCAACCTAAACTCGAATAAACTGGTGGAGACCATTAAACTTGGGAGCGGAAAGCTTGGATTCCTCCTACCATCATATAGGTATAGGTCGGGCGGCATTGCATGACGGAAGCTCTCCTGGAGTATAACCTGGCAATTTGTGAGATAGAAATATATTTACTTACATCTGAAAAATACGTCAATTTATAAAAAAAAATTATTTTAATTAATTTTTTTATTTCAAATATATTTTTTAACAAGGAAAAATGTTTACGAAAGGTATTCGTTACTTTCGTAAATTCAAAAAAATATTGCCTAAATGTTTTTTCGTATATTCTACGACAAAAATCACTACGAAAGTTTTTTTTCGTAATATGTTGCATAGATTATTTTCAGTGTATGTGTGTATATATGTACCCAGCATCTAAATTTACAACTAGATACGCTTTGGGACAGTCATATACTAGTTGTAATGATACTAGTCAAAAAACGACAGTCATATTACTAGTTGTAACAAGACTAGTAGCGATACTAGTAAAAAAGTATAATTATATTACTAGTTGTATCGAGACTAGTAACGATACTAGTCAAAAAAGGTCACAATTTTCAGGCATACGACCTATACATAAAACATATTCTTAGCTCTGAAAAAATAAGTGTGAGGAATGTGTGTTCGTACCCCGGTTGAGCCAAAATTTTTTTAAGAAATACAAAACCATAAAAAAACTAGTAAGAGCACTACTTTACAACAACTGGTATTCCAACTGGGATGTAACTGAATATAAATGAACTAGTTGTGGTCCTATGACAACCTAATGTTAAAATCGATAGCTCGATATATGAAAAAAGGACAGATAGGCTACTAGTCTGAGTTAAAAAGCAACTAGTATATTTCTAAAAACATACTAGTCATTTTGTCTGCAGGGTAGGTATATATGTATATTTGGTCGTGGCTATGTACATGTATATATACATACGTACATACATAAAAACATACATATACGCGCACACGAAATTCATTTGAGTACATTGTACGAAATATTTGAGTACTCTTTGCAGCCCTCTATTATGAACATTTCACTAACATCCATTAAGTTTGATGTTTAATTGAGTAAAGAACATCTAGTTAGCTGCACTAGTAGTGCCACCTTATTGATGCGCCTTGATTAGAAATTTTGACAGCAAAGATCAATGTTGCCAAATTTTTTAGAGTAAATACTAAACGGTGTTGTCAGACTATTATTTTTGGTTCATGTTATCATAATATGCACAGCAAATTTACTAAATACAAATTTTTACAATTACCATCGTGAAGCCCCTTATTATTTTTAATTACATAATTTCAAAGGACTATCATGCAAGTGGTACGAGTTCAAATCTTGGCTGGTGCAGCCATATACAAACACAAAGTTTTCTGATGCCTATGCTAATACACATCACTTAAGTAGAATAATTAATAAAATGGCTACATTAGTCATGTTGTTTCAACCTCATATAACTTTAATTCAACATGATTCTCCGTGCTGTTTCGATATCAAATTTACGTTGTTTATACTTGAAATAACTTTGATTCAACATGATTCTTCGTGTTGTTCCAATATTAAATTCAAATTGTTTCAACTCGAAATAACTTTAATTCAACATGATTCTTCGTATTATTTCAGTATCAACTTCATTTTTATTTAACTGTACTGGAATATTAAATCAACATGAAATATAGTTAAATCGAAAGAAAAAATCTTCTTTCGGGATTATTGTGAATCATGTTGCATAAACAGGAAACACCTATGAAGCAAAATCACTAACGAAAAATGTTAAATTAACCTGGTTTTCGACGATTTTACATTAACATTTTTCTGTGTGTACAACTGTTAAAATATCGATAGCCGTCCTTTAGAATTTGTTGTTTGTTTTTAAATTTATTCTATTTATTTTTAATTTTAGCGTTTTTGACGGTATTATTTGTTTGTTTATAGTTTGTTTATTTATTTATATTTTTGTTTCAAATCTTACAACAGCTGTTTCAATAATTTCTAATAAACCGATTCTTACGAAACGTTGCACACACGTTGAGTTACAGTAACAATACATACAATATTATAATAATTTCACCTTGATAACGAGGGTCGATTTGACATATTTCATTTATTTGTATTAAGCTTAGCGACAGCGTTTTCAATAACTTCTACTATTGATTCTTATGAAACTTTGCACACACACTGAGTTACCGTGACAATACAATATTACCATAATTTCACCTTGGTAACGAGGGCCATTTTGACATATTTCTTTCATTTGTTTTAAGTCTTGCGATAGCTTTTTCAAAAACAGTCTTTTCGACCCCTAATTTTACTAAAAACATATAAAAAGACCTGCCACTTCAAATTTGTCAACGTTGAATAAATAGGTAAATTAATTTTTAATTTGATGAGTTTGAAAAGTGTGAACTTGAATCTCAAACCATCTTGCCTTTGACTTCACCGATCTGGATAAAATTTTTATCACATGAATGAGTTTTACACCAATTTGCACAATAATCCTTACAGATTTGTACAAAAAGCCAAATTGATTTTCATTACCACCCCAATGTACATAAACTACCATTCGATTTTTCTTGGGAAGCACAAAAAGCAAAAGAAAAAATTTATTTAAAGTTTCAAAACAAGAATAACACCTGTTGTGTATATCCGTAATTGTGTAGATGCATGATGTATCTTAAAGCTGACAGTAAAAAATCACACATTATTGTAAATATGTACATATATACATTTCTTAACTGTTATTTACCATAATTTATTATTGTCAGCAAATGTCGAGGTGTCAATACTATTTCATTTTCAATTTTTGAAATAAAAAAAATCATAATTGAATTCAGAGGAAAATTAACTAAATGTATTGTATTTTTTTTTGGTGGTGGCAAGAGTTCATTTTATCAGCCAAAAATTATCTTTTGTCACCCCTAGAAAAATTAACAATGAAACCTATAAATTTAAACAAATTGTAATGAGAGGCTGCTGCATGATTCTGCATAGCAGGCAGGTCAAGTGTAATTATGTACATATGTATGTAACTATGTATAATAAGCACATATATCGTATTATACCCTTCACCAAAAATGGTAAGGGCTTGTCATTCCGTTTATAATTTCCACAATATTCATTTGTGATCCCATAAAGTATATATCATCACAGAAAATGCCAAAAGCCCCATCTAACATTTTAAAAGTTTAACAGGAGAAGCATAAAACTTGTGTAAATGAAAAAATATGTTCACCCTTATCGCGAATGTTATGGGAATAAGTTGTTTGGGAGTAAACCTATATTCTCATTCCCAACACACCAGTATCGCGAATATTTTGGGAGTAAAAGTGTCTATTGTGAATTATTTGGGAGTAATAGTTTCTATTGTGCTTTATAAATAATTTGTGTAAATACTTGTAAAAGGAAAATATACACATATTTGAAGAAATTAATAAAGTTTAACTGCGTTTTGTGGTGCTGGAAGAGAAGAAGCAATCCGTAGATTGTAGCGAAGATGTATCAAGATGTTCGCGGTACCACCCATAGTGAAAATGGCCGGCACTTTGGCTAGCGCACATCTCCTCCAACAGACAACTAATTTGCTATTTATTAACACTTGTGCTCTTTTAATAAAATAAAAAAGTAATTTAATACAGTCCTAGCTTAAATACAATTACAACTTACATGTTGCCTTCTCGTTCCCATCGACACTTGTTGTGAACTTATTTTGTAAAATTATTCGCGGTAGTCAACATTGGCGATGCCGCATTTTTTAAGTTTGTGAATTCGCTCCCAAAAACTTTGTTATGGGAAACATTCACGATAGCAAATAAGAAACTTTGGGAGTTTTTTCATGGGAATAGTTATTCGCGATAGGGGTAATTTAGTCCAAGTGAAAAAAATTTAACGTAAAGTATAATACGCCTATGGCTGAATGGTAGCTACGATAGACTATCAGCCAGGAGGTCATGGTTCGAAGCTGCACAAAGCCAAGCGCTTCGCAGACATTTTTATTTTTTTTTTGTATCAAACATATTTTGTTCAAAAATCAACAAAGAGAATGCTGCAAAGAGAATGCACGATAATAATCAGTAAAGTGTTGCCGACGACTATTATCGACCTATTTAAAAAAAAGTGTTTTAGAGTGTATATGCTGAAAGAGGAAAGTAATACCTACACTCTAAAACATTATTTCAAACTTAGAATCATATATTGTGAAAATTTCTCATTGTCTAAAATTACATCGATTTTGTAGTTATTTTATTAAAGAAAAAACCTTTGAAATTAAACATATTTAGTCCAAGTGGACAAAATTTAACATAAAGTATAATACGGCTATGGCTGAATGGTAGATACGTCAGACTATCAGTCAGGAGGTCGCGGTTCAAATCTGCACGCAGCCAAGCGTTTTTTTTTAGTAAAAATATTTTGTTCAAAAATAATGCATGTGTAATTTTAGGTCGATAATAATCGGTAAAGTGTTGCCGACTATTATCGACCTAATTTTCAATAAAAGTGTTTTAGAGTATAGTTATACTGACTCGGCATAGTATATCTTGTAGGCCTTGCGTTTAACGTATAAGATGTGTTCAGTACTTCTATATAAAATATCAAGGTTAACATATTTGTAAAACATTTTAACTTCCTAGCTCCTCAGGGTATGGGTCTTTACGGCGCCGCTAAATAAATAAGGGGCAAAAACTCCTCTTCAGAGGTGATATAGCGCGGGCTTTGTTGTTCTACAAAAATGTTGCTCGTGGTGTTTTACCTAAAAGTGTTGAGCACATCCTACACCTTAAACGTAAGCGCTACAAAATATTCTATGCCGATTCAGTTTAACTGTGTGCAAAAGGAGAGGGGGTGGGAAGAATTTAACTCCACCTAAAATAAATCCCAGATGTAAACTTTCAAAACGCCGATACACGTATCTTTTTTTTTTGTGAATTATACCAGAACCAGTTGTTAGAATCTTGTTATTTGAAAAAATTGGATTTTGTTGTAAAGTGTAAAATATTCGCGACTTTTGTGACTTCAATTTATTATGCATAAAACCAATATTTATCCCTCGATTTTCATGAAATGAAGCTTACTTTATTTGTAGTATATGTGGCCTTATGATCAGTTAAGTTTTTAAGTTTTTGCCACTTTCGATTTTTTATAAAAGAAAAAATTGCATCGTGTTGTTAAACGAATGTGGTTGATAGAGCTCTTTTGTACATAACTAAAAAATATTTATTAGTTAATATTAAAAATTAACTTTCGATTTAACGTAGAAATATTCTACAATTCAAATCGCACTAAAATCGCAATTCATAAACATTAAAATTTTTCTCCACTTAAAAAAGCAGCATATTTTTATTTCGAATTTTATCTCTCAACTTTGTTTAATTTGAAATCATGTTTTTTCTTTAAATAAATTGTCGACACTCTTATTGTTTTTGCAATGAAAACAAGAGTTTGCTTTTGTGCAAATAAACAAATAAAAAATAAAAACGTTGCAATTTGCCAATTCTCAATGCTTTAGATTTGAGTAAAAATGTTTATTTAAATTTATTTATAATTTATGAGAAAACCAAGACTTGTATATTAGATTACAGAGATGGAAGTTTGTGATTTGGGATCCTGAAACGGTAGCAAAGTAGTAGTTCAGTGTATTGAAGGTGTACTAAATACGTCTACTTAACACTAGAGGCACTGCAACACTTATTTAAAAATTAATAAAAACGCTCAATAGCAGAGTTGTAAAAGAATTAAGCTTTCTATCTCTATCCCATTTCACCTTCTATTTACTCTTCTCTATCCCCTTACTAAAGAAGGTAGCACGCTAATTAATTAACTGGTAGGCATTAAGTGCCTGAGAGTGTTACTTCTCTTGAAAAAAATACTTGTATTTGTGCTGAGCATCTTTTAAGCGCCCGGGTGTATTCACTTAATTGCTAATAAAATCAACATTAGTCCATTGATTTCCATGATAGATGATTTATTTTGTTCGTAACACACCTGCCTTTAAGAGCAGTAGTGAAAAGTTAAAGTTTTTGGCAGTTTTAAATTTTTTATGACTATTAGAAGTTTTTTTTTAATTTTTATAAAAACCTACTATTTTTCGTTACTGGATTGTAAATAACTAAGAAACCGTTCATTTTTTTACATAATAATGCTAAGATTGTTTGAAGGTAAGTTTATCATGCATCTTATGGTGTTTTGTTGATCGAAATCGTATATACTGTTCTCGAGTTAAGATGAAATATACTAGTCTACCTTGAGGAAATATTAGATGCTTATGCTTGCCCATAAAAACCCTGTAGATGATAGATAACAACTTTTGATACAGTATTTTTTTATCGCATCAAATTGATTAAACAAGTTGTAGGTTTTCTCAAAAACTGGAAAAAAGTTCTAATTTGTAACTCTGTGTACTTGTTGTGCAACAAAGTTAGAATCTTTGGTGGCCATATCCATATTATATCCCCAAAAATATTTTATATATGTCTACTATTCGCATACACACTGGGAGGGGAAAAAGACGTCCATGGGCATTATGACACTTTTGAAAGTGTCTGCTTATATATTTTTGTATCCATGGCGGGAAATAAAGTCAATTGACGTCAATAAAAATTTTGAACAAGTGTCAAGAATGCTTAAAGTATGTCGACCCAAAGAACTATTTGGAATTTACTTGAAAATTTTGAGAAATTTTACTTTTATTACTAAAGGTTTTCTGCATAGCTGGCCTTCGGTCAAGGCTTAAGGATTTCTTCGCTGAGTGACTGTTTGCATAGCCTAAGGAATTTCTACTCTCAGTATATAAAAAATCGGTTTAGCAGGCCATTAGCAGTGCTTAGGGATTTTCTTCTGACTAAGCAGAAAATCTTAGCTCAGCGAAGCCGCTATTCGATATACCAAGAGGGGAACCCTTAAGCCAGGCCAAAGGCCGGCTATGCAAAGACTTTTACACTCTAAAAAGTGTCGTAATGTCCATGGACCTTACGACACTGTACTCATGGACATTATGACACTTTTGAAAGTGTTATAATGTCCATGGACGTTATGACACTTTTTGGAGTGACATAATAACCATGGACATTATGTCACTGGACATTATGACATGCCACCAATCCTAGCTTACCAGCTCTGTATTAAGATTATCCCAGCAAACTGGCTCGGCCTGGAAAATGTGCTAACATAAATATTGAATAAAAAAAAGAGCACGGATAAAGTCTAAATAAATTTTAAGCAATAAATTCAATAACTTCAAATTTATTTTAAAAAAATTCAATACTTTTTGTAAAATTTTCATTGATTTTAAATATTTTGAAAAATATTGCTGGGTATCGCATTCGCACTCATACTCTGCTGGTCTTTTCATATTGCTCTCAGTTTTATGATCAATATTTTTGTATACTTTGTTTATTTATTTAAAAGCATTTTGGTTCCTTATTAAATAATTAATTGCATAAAACTGCCATAAATATTTTAATAGAAATAGTAGTTTAGTTTTGTTCACTTTAATTTATACAAAGATTTATGCATACAAATAGTTTGAGACTTTAAATGCCAGCCAGTTTGAACGAAGGTTGTCATATATGCCTTGTAGGCCAAAGTCTTGCATGTGCGAAACATGTGTCTATCACCGACGACGAATAAACGACAGACCAAGCCAACTATTGGCGACATTTTCGAACAAAGGGCACAAAAGTCGTTGATGACAACGTTGATAACATTGTTTCTAAATCTGCACATTAGTTTTAGAGATTTCCTAAAGGTTTTAAAAATTTCATAAACAAATTTTAAAAAGTTCTCTCACTAAATCGTGAATAAAATCAAAAGTTGGAAACCAATTTCAACGAAAAATTGCTCATTTTTTTTAGAATATATTAAGCTACATGGTACTGGACTAAAACAAATTGGATTGTTAGTGCATTTTTATTTTTTTTAAGAATTTTTAAAAACCAAAATTTAAAAATTGTTTATACGATTTTTAATTTTCAGACTAAAGCTTTTACGATATCTCTGAAACTAATAGGCAGATTTGAAAACAATGTTTGCTCGGCTTAAAGACAATTTTGTTGCCAAATTTTGGTTTTTCTTATTTACTGAATAGAGTAAACTTTTCCCCAGTTATGCTAATATATGTCGTGCAAGTAAGTGCCTTAATTTCTGACCTAACGGTACATCTCGAAAGCTAGACCTGATAAAAAATTTAGTGCAGATTCTCGCCCACTGGTCCAAATAACCAAATAAAACAACCCTCATAAGTTTACCGAAATTTTTATGTATATGGGCTTTTTCGAGATTTTAATAGTTATTGGCTGTTTTCAATATTGCTGATTATTTTGTTAAATAAGCGATTTAAATAAAATTGGAAACTTCACGTACAACAACTTTGCAGAAGAAAATTTTTTTGTTAATACTATATTTATTAAGTTATGAGATATAAAAGACAGAAGAGAGCATTTGCTCAAACTTCGGTGGGCGTGCGGTGCGACACGCCTTAATTCTAACTGATTGACCAGCTTTATTTTTAGGATATAGTTTTTTATAAATACTAGGGTATTCATTTAATCGGGCTTTTGCTTTAATCGGTTAATCGCTCGATTGCGATTAATTAATCGAGGCTTTGGCTTAAGCGGTTAATAATCGGCTAATTTTCGTATTAATCGGTTAACCGATTAATAAAGTTTTTTCATAAATCACGTAATCTCAACAAACAAAAATGCATAAATTATCAAGTTATCTCATGCATAAATTATTCATGATAAAACTTGACTTGGAAAAATCCTTTCACTTATCGTAGATGATGAAGAAATCGAAAGTAATCCATACATAATACAGAATATCCAGTTTCTCAGTCCTTTTCCTGGATTTCTCTAAACATATAAATCTTCCATTATGTCCTGTTTTAATTTTTTCAATTTCTTAACACTTCTAAATGTTTAATTCTAAAGATTTCTTGTATTACTATCGATAGTTTCTTCTGTTGCCAGGTGATCATCTGACTCATGCTGGCAGAGCTCAGCACCGAACATTCTGCAAAAAAGGTTCCTTCTGAGTTTCTTAGTTTCCGTTTTTGTACTGTATTTTGCAAAACACTGTTGCTAGAAGGAAATACTCTGGAGTGGAGGTATAAGCTAATTGAATTCGTCTCTCGCTAAATCTAATTCTTAGATTTTTAATTAAATCTTTGGCAATAGTATTATTGGTTTTTATAAAACTATTAAACAATACTTCCCTCAAGTTCAAATAGAGTAGCAGAGTCTTTACAAAGCTCTTTTATAGCCATATCCAAAGGTTCTAAAATTTTACTTAAGTTAAGATCACTGAACACATTTTTTTGTTTATATCAAAAAATAATTTCTAAACATCAACTTTTTGTATATGAGACGAAGCAAATAATTAGCGCACAAACAATATGTTATAATACTACAAAAAATTAAAAATTTTGTTACGTCGGTTAATCGGTTAACCGACTAAAATTAATTAACCGTTAATCGAAAATAGCCAATTTTAAATTAACCGATCAGTTAATCGGGTAGTAATGAACCGGTTAACCGATTAACGGTTAACCGAATGAATACCCTAATAAATACCCGTCGAGTTTAGTTATGAGACTTGAAAAAATCCAAATTTAATTTTTGTACAACCAATAAAATCTTTAATCTCTTCAGATGACACAATTAAACGATGCTTACTTACTGCTGATTTCATGTATCCTTTATGCTGAAGCTTTTTTCACATGGAATTTAATAAAACACATTTTAAATAATGAAAATACTAAAAAGGACATGTGCATTGATTTAACACTTTGTACAATCAATGCCTTCCTTCCTTCATGCATCCACGCATACAACGATGTCTTTTATAGTAAAAATAAAAATCAATAAATGCATGTGTATGCAAAAATAAACTTTATATGTACATAAATACACATATGCAATTCATATCCTTACAAATGACATTTTTTAATTCACACTTGGCATATTTGCTTTAAAAAATACTGCGATTTTATATCAATATTTTTTAGGACATGTTTTGATCACTTACTAGTAAATATAACAAAATGTATTTTTATTTATTTATAAAACTTTTAACTGCTAATAACTTCTTTTTTTCAATTTTGCAAAGTTTAAGAAATGGAATAACAATAATAATAATAAAAATTAATTTGTATTATTTTTTCAAAGAAAAAAAGTGTCTCCACCGTTTTGCGAAAAAGTTAAAAACTGAATGAATACTGTAGTCTTTCTTAAACCCACTGGGGTTGAGAAATAAATAAAGTGTTACTAAGTAAAATTTTGAAGAGCAATACAGAAATTTTAAAAGAGCGTCGAATCTCTTGTTCTCTTGTTTTTTTATATAAGTACAAGAGGAAAATCACAACAATATTAGTATTTATAAAATTAAAAGGATTCATATAACGGTTTCACTTACAACAGCGCAAGTCTTCTTTTTTTTTCTTATTAAAATTGTATCCTTTTGTGTGCTCCCGTTTAAATTTGTTTATTTTTGTTAAGTTTTCATCTCAAAATACCAGCACATTTCAACAGCTGTTTCCTTTTCAACACCTTTATGAATGAAGCAGCATCGCTATGTTAGAAAAAAAAAGGATGTCACATGCTGCCAAATCCTGTGTCTACTAACTACTGTCTAGGCACAAACTCAATAATGTTGACATATTATGCAAAATTGTGTATAAAGAAAAACTTAACTTGTTTTAGCTTTTTTTTTCTCTGGGAAAAAAATACGAGGCTAGTCAGAGAATTAACCAATCTGATGTGCAGACTTATTTGCATTGTAAGGATTATCGATGACTTAGTATAGAAATGGCGTATCTCAAAATTTTTCGAAATTTATTTATATATCACCCCAAATATATATAGAGTTTCTAAAAGAAGTTTTACAAAATAGTGGGGGGTGTGCTGTAAAGCGCGCGTTTTGAAATCAAGCGATTTACCGAAACGAAAAACCGTATTCTGTTAATCCGACGGTTTAGTGCATTCGAAGTTAAGTTCGTATGAAACATCTTAAAAATCTGAAAGATTAAAACCAATTAAAAAGCTGCAATAAGTCAGCTTTTGAGTTGAACTTTTTCATGGAAACTAGGCGATTTCAAAACGTGCGTTTTACGGCACACCCCCCGAGTATGTTTCACTTGGATGATCCGACCCCCACCCCCCTCAAAGCTCAAGCTGGATTCGCGCCTGTCTACAAGTGTCCCTTTTATCTACTTATTATTTTAAATTGCAAATTTTCTATGTCTCTTTAAGATTCCACCTACTATAACGGCTTACCTGAGAAACAATTGGACACACCGACACTACATTCTCTATGCCCCTGTCAGACTCCGCCGCCTATAGCCCCTTCCCTGATAAACAATTGGATCAACCGACTTCAGTTTATTATTGTATTGCCCAAGTGCTTTCTATGAGTGTATAGCACTGCCGCACAGGTCTTCTACAAGTGCGCCTTTCATCGACTTATTATTTTAAAATGAAAATTTTCTATGTCTCTTTAAGATTCTGCAGGTCTTCTACAAGTGTCCTTTTTATCGACTTATTATTTTAAATTGGGAATTTTCTATGTCTCTTTAAGATTCTACTCCCTATAGCGCCTTCCCTGAGAAACAATTGGACACACCGACTCTAGATTTTCTATGCCTCTGTCAGATTCCACCACCTATAGCTCCTTCCCTGAGAAACAATTGCTTTCTATGAGTGTATATCACTACCGCGCGGGTTTTCTACAAGTGTCCCTTTTATCGACTTATTATTTTAAATTGCAAATTTTCTATGTCTCTTTAAGATTCCACCTACTATAACGGCTTACCTGAGAAACAATTGGACACACCGACACTACATTTTCTATGCCCCTGTCAGACTCCGCCGCCTATAGCCCCTTCGATGATAAACAATTGGATCAACCGACTTCAGTTTATTATTGTATTGCCCAAGTGCTTTCTATGAGTGTATAGCACTGCCGCACAGGTCTTCTACAAGTGCGCCTTTCATCGACTTATTATTTTAAATTGAAAATTTTCTATGTCTCTTTAAGATTCTGCAGGTCTTCTACAAGTGTCCTTTTTATCGACTTATTATTTTAAATTGGGAATTTTCTATGTCTCTTTAAGATTCTACTCCCTATAGCGCCTTCCCTGAGAAACAATTGGACACACCGACTCTAGATTTTCTATGCCTCTGTCAGATTCCACCACCTATAGCTCCTTCCCTGAGAAACAATTGCTTTCTATGAGTGTATATCACTACCGCGCGGGTTTTCTACAAGTGTCCCTTTTATCTACTTATTATTTTAAATTGCAAATTTTCTATGTCTCTTTAAGATTCCACCTACTATAACGGCTTACCTGAGAAACAATTGGACACACCGACACTACATTTTCTATGCCCCTGTCAGACTCCGCCGCCTATAGCCCCTTCCCTGATAAACAATTGGATCAACCGACTTCAGTTTATTATTGTATTGCCCAAGTGCTTTCTATGAGTGTATAGCACTGCCGCACAGGTCTTCTACAAGTGCGCCTTTCATCGACTTATTATTTTAAAATGAAAATTTTCTATGTCTCTTTAAGATTCTGCAGGTCTTCTACAAGTGTCCTTTTTATCGACTTATTATTTTAAATTGGGAATTTTCTATGTCTCTTTAAGATTCTACTCCCTATAGCGCCTTCCCTGAGAAACAATTGGACACACCGACTCTAGATTTTCTATGCCTCTGTCAGATTCCACCACCTATAGCTCCTTCCCTGAGAAACAATTGCTTTCTATGAGTGTATATCACTACCGCGCGGGTTTTCTACAAGTGTCCCTTTTATCTACTTATTATTTTAAATTGCAAATTTTCTATGTCTCTTTAAGATTCCACCTACTATAACGGCTTACCTGAGAAACAATTGGACACACCGACACTACATTTTCTATGCCCCTGTCAGACTCCGCCGCCTATAGCCCCTTCCCTGATAAACAATTGGATCAACCGACTTCAGTTTATTATTGTATTGCCCAAGTGCTTTCTATGAGTGTATAGCACTGCCGCACAGGTCTTCTACAAGTGCGCCTTTCATCGACTTATTATTTTAAAATGAAAATTTTCTATGTCTCTTTAAGATTCTGCAGGTCTTCTACAAGTGTCCTTTTTATCGACTTATTATTTTAAATTGGGAATTTTCTATGTCTCTTTAAGATTCTACTCCCTATAGCGCCTTCCCTGAGAAACAATTGGACACACCGACTCTAGATTTTCTATGCCTCTGTCAGATTCCACCACCTATAGCTCCTTCCCTGAGAAACAATTGCTTTCTATGAGTGTATATCACTACCGCGCGGGTTTTCTACAAGTGTCCCTTTTATCGACTTATTATTTTAAATTGCAAATTTTCTATGTCTCTTTAAGATTCCACCTACTATAACGGCTTACCTGAGAAACAATTGGACACACCGACACTACATTTTCTATGCCCCTGTCAGACTCCGCCGCCTATAGCCCCTTCGATGATAAACAATTGGATCAACCGACTTCAGTTTATTATTGTATTGCCCAAGTGCTTTCTATGAGTGTATAGCACTGCCGCACAGGTCTTCTACAAGTGCGCCTTTCATCGACTTATTATTTTAAATTGAAAATTTTCTATGTCTCTTTAAGATTCTGCAGGTCTTCTACAAGTGTCCTTTTTATCGACTTATTATTTTAAATTGGGAATTTTCTATGTCTCTTTAAGATTCTACTCCCTATAGCGCCTTCCCTGAGAAACAATTGGACACACCGACTCTAGATTTTCTATGCCTCTGTCAGATTCCACCACCTATAGCTCTTTTCCTGAGAAACAATTGCTTTCTATGAGTGTATATCACTACCGCGCGGGTTTTCTACAAGTGTCCCTTTTATCGACTTATTATTTTAAATTGCAAATTTTCTATGTCTCTAAGATTCTACGCCCTATAGCGCCTTCCCTGAGAAACAATTGGACGCACCGCAGCGACTCTACATTTTCTATGCCTCTGTCAGATTCCATCCCTTATAGCTCCGTCCTTGAGAAACAATTGGACCAACCGACTCCAGTGTGTTATTGTATTACCCAAGTGCTTTCTATGAGTGTATAGCACTACCGCGCAGGTATTCTACAAGTGTCCATTTTACTTTAAATTGCTTGAGAAACAATTTGACTATTCTAAAAGCGGTTTTGCAAAATAGTATGTTTCACTTGGAAGTTCCAGCCCCAAAAGCTCAAGCTGG
Source organism: Panzeria rudis (assembly GCA_956483635.1). Lineage (NCBI taxonomy): Eukaryota > Metazoa > Arthropoda > Insecta > Diptera > Tachinidae > Panzeria > Panzeria rudis. The sequence goes on from OY101448.1 coordinate 174,347,690, forward strand.
ATTCGCGCCTGCTGTGGAGAAACAACAACAACCAGCTTCTCTCGCTAGAGAGTAAAAGAGCAAAGGAGTTTTCTTAATTGAAATCGAGCATACCGTTCTCTAGTTAGGGTGAAATATACTGATGTATCTAGTCATGCCCATTAAAAAAATCTGTAGATGATAGAAAAAAACAGATTTTAATACAACGGGTTTAGAATATTTGCATTTTTTAAACATTTTTTTTTAAATATCAGATATTATAATTTTTTTAAATTGTTGTTGTCCGCAGTCTTTTGTATTGAGCGTTACGCTTTTTTAAGTACGCTTCATTCATTACTAAGTTTAATTATAAAAATTGCATTAACAACATACACTAAAAGAGCAGCGTACATCTAAATATATAAAAGTTTTGTGAACTTTGCTCAATAGTATTATATTGCAAAACATTTCATCAATTAATCATTGTTTGTATAAAAAAAATGTATTGAGAGTTATTCATATTTTTTAATATAACTGAAATTTTTTTTAATGAATACCTAAAGAGGTTATGTTAAAATATATCGAATTGTATTGAATTGAAAATATAGTGTGTGTTCTGAAAAAAATATTGAATTCGTATAAATGTGTATTGAGTGTTACGTAAAAAAAATTTTTTAAATCTAATTTATTTATAAGTTTTAGGACGTTAAAATAAAGTTAACAGCAGCTGAAGGGTAGAAACGATATAAAGAACATTATCTCTGTACAAACTTCTGGGTATGCTTTGAAAAAATTTTGCTTTTTTCGCACTGTGGGTTGTTATATTTTCGAAAAATGTATTAAGTACTTTGCTAAAAAAATTATTTGAAATTACCATAGCTTTCGACATTGTTATTTACCTACTCCCTTGTTGAATCTCAATAATCAAATTCAAAGAGGAGAATTTAATATAAAAGCACGCACCGCCTTGTTTTAAAAAATATTTATTTTGTTTATTTTTCAAAAATTTTCCTTAATATTCTAAAATATACATTTTAAAATTCTTTAAAAAAATTCATGTTCACTTTATTGTCCACTTTTCAACATGCAAGAAGTGAGTGACCTTTTAATTTTAAAGTATATGGACAGAAAAAATAAAAAAAATCTTAAAAATTATATGAAATGAAAATAAATAGTTAAAAAAAGATGAGGAAAAAAATTAATATATTTTAATGTAAATGCAACGCTTTCAGATTTTTCTTTCCTTTAATTCAATTGTCAAACATCGCTAGATCAAAGGTTTGCTTGCGTACAACTTAAATAGAAAACAAAATTAGTACAAAAATCTTTCTATTTGATAATGAATTGCTAACGAAACCTTTGCTGGCAAGGAGACAATTTTTTTCTTAGTTTTTTTTTCAAAGACATTTTTCAATAAATAAGAATATAAAGATTTTAAATAAATAATAAAATATGTTTGGAAATGTGTCAGATGTAGAATAAATAAACCTATAACTAGAAAATTTATTTTAAAAAGAAGCAAATGCATTTTAGTCCAAGTAGGAATCAATCATTAATCAGGGAAGATAAAACTAAATTGTCTGTGTTTACCACAAAGGCATGGGACGATGTCTGGCTAAAAATTCAGAAACATTAATGGCAGATCTATCCATGTTTACAGCAGGGCATCCTTTAAAGAAATTTTAAGAAATTAATACACTTTGCATTAGGAATTTGAATACAAAAAAAAAAGTACTTACTACACACTGAACAGGTCTGCTCATCGGTACCATCACCGCAACCATCACGACCCGAACACACTATGGCCGTTGAACGACATCTGCCATTGCTACATCTGTGTGGGCAATAGGCACCATTATCAGCATTCTTATTCATTAGACCGCCAGCGCTTAAAAGTTGTAAAAAGAAATTGGGCATTGAACGGGAACCACACAAATGTGGCGGTTCATCACTGCCATCACGACACGATATAATTGCATTACAATATTCATATTCCGGCAAACATTCACCACTTTTACAGCGGAAGGTATGTGGAGGACAAGAATTTTCCGTTTTCAGGATATTACAGCCAATCTCGTCTTCTCCACGTGGACATTGTTTGCGGCCATCACAAAGAGCTGCTCTTGAGATACACCTTCCGCTTGTACCACATTGGAAGGCTTGAGTGGGGCAAGTTTGATTGAGACGAGCATTGAAGGTACACTCCTCATCGGAGGCATCGTTACAGTCGGAACGGCCATCGCAAACAAAGAACCAAGAAATACAAACACCACTGGAGCGACACTGTAAAAAGAAAATTGTTAATAACCTATGATACAAAAGTTGAGGAAAAAAAAACTATTCAGGGGCTCTTATGCACCAATTCTGTTTTGTTGGGGCCCATAGAGAAAGAAAATAATAAATAGTTTTTCTATGTCAATTCGTAAAGTGATTTTATTATTTTAAATATAGTGAAAAAGCGGGTTTTTAAAGTTTAAACAGTCATTACTTTTTGTTTTCAAAACGAATTTCTACGATCTTTCAAAAATTTGAAAGAAATGATTATCATCTTTCAAATAAGGCATGACCTTTGAAAATCGTTTATTAAATGGCTAAGTTATGATGGTTTAAGTGTTAAAAAAAAATTTTAAAATTTCATTTTCCACCGGGTTCAAGTTGTTTATGGGATACTAAAACACTATATATATATTTAGTTTTGTGAAAAGCAACATTAAAATAGCTTTCGAAAATGAGCATTTTTTTTAGAGAAGTAACACAATCAGGCAATTAATGCCTACCAGTTAATTAATTAATGTGTTACCTTCTTTGGGAAAGGTATAGTGTAGAGAGAACAGGTGATGAAGTGGGAGAGAAATATAAAGCTTAATTAATTTACAACTCTGCTATTGCGCGTTTTTTTTTTGTAGAGCAGAGTTGCAAGCCCCTCTGGTGTCAAGTAGAGATATTGAGTTATTTATGCCGTGTAGCCATTTTATTAGTTCTTTTACTTCGCCCGCGGTTCTGCTACAATACCGACAAAGGAGGCTGCTGTAATGTAAAGTGCATTTGGATATGTTAGTATTAATCGCTGCCGGTACTGCCAAAGTGATCAGTGCTATGCCTTCATCACTTTAGCAGTCCAACAACAACCAACACAATATCATACCAATGCACATGAGAAAAATGCATGATGTTGTTGGCTTGCCTGAAACTACACTCAAAAAATTATCACCAAAAAATTTTCAAACAAAAGTTTGTCTAAAAATAAATTTAATTTTCAGTAAATGTTCTGTCCATAATCTATGAATTGTTTGTTTGACTTTTATTTAGAACGCAAACACCAAAAACAACAATAAAAACTGTGTCGATGACGACATACACACAAATAACAACAACAACAATCATAGCAAGAGGAATGCAATTGTACCAAGTTTGTTTACACAAGATTTTTGAGTGAATCGATTAGTTAATGTCGTTGCATTAATTCTCATTCATTTTTTTTAGAGTATTTAGATAAACATTCAGACTTTAACACATTTAACAAAGTCAAATCTCTTAAATGCTTAATGGATGATGATGATGACACAGACAAAAATTTTGTTTGTATTTTTGTTTGATTAAGTAAATTATTTTGCTTAATAATTGTTAGCATTTTTAGACTAATTGTTTATTAAATTCAGACAGAAATATTGTTTGATATTTTTCAGAAAACCCAGTGAATATTTTTGTTTGATTTAGTAATATGTTTTGTCTAAAATTTGTAAATATTTTTAGGCAAATTGTTTTATAGATTTAAACAATTTGTTCATTGAAAAAAACACGTTTTTTTTAATGAAATTGTTGAGGTATTTTTGTCTATATTTAGAAATTCGTTTGTAGGTCCGTTCATAGACAAAATATTTACTATTTCATTGAATTCCTTTACAGAAAATGAAATTTAGTTTCTTCTGTGTAGTCTTGAACTCAAGACCTCAGGGTTTGTAGTCAAACGCGCTAACTACTCAGCCAACAGCACCCTTAAAATCGGTTAAAAAATTAATGAGTTATGTATGGTATGTTTTGTGTTTTCACTTTTTTATTTCTTATTTAAAAATAGGGCGGTCACGCTAATATACTTCATTATAATTCGAGAACGGTTTAACCGATTTAGATAAATCAAACAGGAAAAGATGCGGAATAAAATTAATATACAAACATTTTTTTTAATTTCCTACTATTTCGGAGTTATGCAGAAATAAGCGGCGGAAAACTAGTTTTTCATGCCTTATTTGAAAAATAAGCATCATATCTTTCAAATTTGAAAAAGATCGTAGGAATCTGTTTTGAAACAAAGAAGTAATGACTGTTTAAAGTTCAAACTAAGAAAACCGTTTTTGCACTACATTTACCAGTATAAAATCACTTTCCAAAGTGACGTACACAGAAAGAAATAGACAATGTTATTGAAAAAGTATGAATTTCAATAAGATTTGTCATTAACTTAATACAATATTTCGTTGTATTTATTTTATTCCCATACCCGTTATTTCTTTTCTTTACATACATAAGTACTTAAAACAAGTTTTATCTCATAAAAAAATATCTGGAACATGACTCGACTGTAGAGAGAGAGAGAGAGAGAGAGAGAGCATGATTTACGTCCGGGAAGCCCGGGTTCGTATCTCAGCCATGTCAACATTTTTTTTGTAATTTATATATTTTTTTCTTTTGAAATAATTTTGTTATCAATATAGCGGAATTGTTTTTATCACAGGAAATTTAAAAAAAAAGTATTTAACTTATTTTTTTCTGTGTAGAAATACTAAAGTTATTTTCTTTCTCTATGGGATCCAACAAAACAGAATTGGTGCATGAGAATCCCTGAATAATTTCGGTGTATCACAGTGTAATTATTTGAGCTGTTATTTTTGAAAGTGGTACCACTATTAAAGGAAATTTTTAACGGTAATTTTAATTAGATATAGATGATATCTTACTGTAAACTTATTTTAATTAATTTAAGATTCCTGCCTATTCACTTCACAAATAACACTGTATAACACAAATAAAAATCACATGATTCTAAACCCTGATTCTAGTAGGGGGCACCAAGAAAATATGTACGTGTATCGGCGTTTTGGAAGTTTACATCTGGGACTTAAGTTAAGCTCCCCTTTTGCACATATTTAAAGCGAATGCAATCTTGTAAGCCTTAAATTTAAGATATAAAATATGTTCAGCATTTTTATGTATGTAAAACACCACGAGCAAAGTTTTTGTGAAACATTTTAACCCTCTAGCTGTACGTTGTGTAGGTCGTTTTGTCCCTTTCTTAAATAAGAAGCAAAAAATCTCCTTCAAGTCTTCAAAGACATCCTAGCTCCAGACTCAACTTGAGTGCCAGAAATCATTTAATATTTAAAATGTTTTTAAGGGTTAATTACGGACTTATTGAAAATTAGTGCTCTGCATAGGAAATCTTGAAAACCTATGGTTAAGGTATACCATGTGCTCAGGACTTGTATGTAAAACACTACGGGGGAAATTTTTGTGAAATATTTTAACCCTCTAACTCTTCACTGTATGGACATTTTCATCTCCTTCTTAAAAAAGGGACAAAACTCCCCTTCTCCGGAGATATTTGGGACTAAAATGGTCTACAAAAATATTTGCCATAAAATTCTACTACAAGTCTTCAAAGACCCCAGGAAATCATCCGAAAATTAAAATGATTTTAAAGGTTAATTTCGTAATTATTCAGAATTAGTACTCTGCATGGGAAATCTTGTAAACCATAAGGCATTTAGAACATCACGAACAAATTTTTTGTGGAAGATTTTAACCATCTAAACTCTTCGTTGCATGGGTCTTTTTGCCTCTCTTAAAAAAGGGTCAAAAACCTTCCTTCAGCGGCGATATAGCGGACTGAAATATTCTACAAAAATCTTTGCCATATTGACTCAAGTTGAACACCGAAAATCATGCAATATTTAAAATGAGTTTTAGGGGTTAATTTCGTACTTTTTTCACAATTAATACTTGGCATTGGAAATCTTGTAAGCCTTACATTTAAGATGTAAGATAGGCTTAGCACCATTATGTAAAACACCACAAGGGACATATTTGTATGACTTTTCAGTCCGCTTTATCGGCGTTAAATGGTGTTTTGCCATTTTTTAAAGAAAGGAACAAAAAGACCCATACAGGGAAGAGTAGGAGGATTAAAATGTTCCACAAAAATTTTCCTTGTGGTGTTGTACATAAAAGTGCTGAACACATCTTACACCTTAGAGAATAGAATAGGGGAAAGATCTGGTCCAAAGACCGGTACTGCGATACCTAATGGAATCAAGCTCTGCATGACTCTTTTTATCGAACTTGGTTACTTTTCCACAGAGGATAGTTTAGTCCAATGGGACCAGATAAGATAGAAAGCCTGCAACCAGCCGTAAATGATTCCAGTTGAAATTCAGGATGCCACTATATGAAAATGACTGCATCAATGCTTTGGCTTGCCTTAAACCAGAAGAAGCCAGCCACACTTCCTTTGTGGTCGATATGTCATTTCCCTTGATTATGGACTTGACAGTCGACAAGTTTACACCACAAAAGGGAAGATCTTCTTCTAGCCAATTCGTGCGCCTCTTCGTTACCCGGATGACCACTGTGTCCAGGTATCCAGTAAATTGAAACCTTGTTATGTATCGATAGCTCCTGTTCTTGTTCTGTATCGATAGCTCCTGTAGTGAATAAAAGCACTCTAAAACGAGCTCAGAACGGAACTCCCAATAAAGGACGGACTTAAGAGCTGCCTGACTATCGGAGAAGATAGCTATACACGCGCCCTTAATGCCCCTATTATAAGAAATTCAACCACCAAATAAAATATCTTGAAAAATTAAGTTGATGTTAATTTTTCCCTTTTTTCTTGGAATATTAATCATGCCCAATTCTTTCTGAATTAAACGCTACGAACCTTAGCCTAATAATCAATTTGCATGCACAAGCATATACGTTCGAAACAATCATATTAATAAAATATCTTGCACCTTAAACGTAATGCTTACAAGATTTCCTATCCCGAGCCATTGTAACTACACTCTAAAATTTACGATCATATATTGTCTAAATTTGTGTTGAAAATTTCTCTTTGTCTAAAATTACATGGATTTTGTAGTTATTTTATTAAAGAAAAAACCTTTCAAATTAAACATATTTAGTCCAAGTGGAAAAAATGTAACATAAAGTATAATGGGATCTGCCTAAATGGTAGATACGTCAGACTATCAGTCAGGAGGTCGCGGTTCAAACCTGCGCGCACCCAATCGCTTTTTTTAATAAAAACATTTTGTTCAAAAATTATGAGTGTGTAATTTTAGGTGTAAAGTGTTGCCGATTATTATCGACCTAATTTTCAACAAAAGTGTTTTAGAGTGTATGTGCAAGAGGGTGGGAAACTTAACTCCTCCTAAAATGAATACCAGATGTAAACATTCAAAACGCTGATACACATATATATTTTTTTGATGCCCTCTACCAAAATCAGTCGTTAGAATCTTGTTATTTTTCAGCCTTATTACGGTTGTCGTAGTCATGACGAAATCTATAAAATGTGGCAACTCTCGCCATATGTTTTACATTGGAGTCGTTTAATTTCGACTACGACTACAACACCCGTAATAAGGGCCTTTATTTGTTTTGGACAAAGTCATATACGAGGTGAAAATGCACGAATCTATACCAAAATTAATTAACAGTTATTTTTAAAAAAATTAATTTTGTTGTACAGTGTGTGATTAGGGCTCATCAAACAACTTCAGCATATACAACTTACTTGGAAAGTTCCGGGAGCACATCCAGTTCTTTCAGCACCACATTGAGCTTGGTTTTGTGCTTGAACCGAAAAGGTATGAGAAGCACAATCACAAACACTGCGAGCATTACAAACTGTATGAGGATCGGCCAATTGACATTGTTTATCGTTGTGGCAGGTAAGACCCAAAGAGACAGCTTCCAAACTCAATTCAACGCGTTTGCGGATTTCTATCATAAATAAATAATGAGAAATAATAAGTTCAAATAAAATCTTGGTAGTCACTTCAAATCTATTATTTACCTGTGCTGGGTTTTGTCGCCAGTATACTTTCCATAATGGGTGCATCAATAGAGGGCAGCGCTGTGACTTCATCGTTAACGGTCAAAGGCTTTAAGGTGGTGGATATGGGAGCAGCTGGCTCCATAAGAGTAACGCGGCTGGCTAAATTCAACATCGTTTGAGTGGTTAACTCATCAATATCACCAGCTTTGGTAGTTGTTTCAGTTTGTTCATTGTGTTCTTCGAGTTTCAAATGATTACCTGAAACTGTTGTAGTTGCAATGACCAAATTGTCCGACTCAAATTGTTGAGGCTCGTAATCTATCGAGGTATCAAATGGCATATCTAAAGGAGATAACGTATGATGTTCTTCAGTCTTTGAAATTTCATTCTCCTCTACATGGAGGTTCTCATTGTCTCCTGAAGCTTCTTTTTCTTCTTCTTCTTCTTCTTCATGTTCATGTTGTTCTTGTTGGCTGGTAATGGGCATTTGTTGCACTGGTTGCATTTCTTGCATATCTGGATAGAATGTTATCAGTTTATCTTCAGGATCTATTGGAGGTTCTGTAGAATCCTTAGTTGGCACATGTTGTGTCATCACCGTTTCTTCAGATATATTGGTGTCTTCAGCTAACAAATCGGTTACATCACTATCATGCATGCTTTGAAGATGGCTATTCGAATTAGGCTCCTCAGAATATTCGGGTTGTATAGTAACATCTTCCTTCATTAAATTGTTAAGGATATCGCTTATTGATTCGCTCTCTTTGAATTCTTCATTACCTTCAGGCCTAACCGAGTCGAATATTTGGTGCTGGGTAAAGTAGGGATTTTCGGGTTGCTTTTCATAAGAATTTTCTTCACTTTCCGTTTGTTCAAAGGTTTCTTCGATTGGTGTTGTTTCCACTTTATTATGAATTTCCTGGTGTTCTGTATCGGCTACTTCATTATCATCAATCTTTTCAGCTAACAAAGCAGATTGCTCCTCCTGGCTTTCGTCAGTATTGGATGGCGCATAATTCGTTTCTAAAGCTTCGGTAACTTGTTGAATTTCTTCGTTGCTAGTCATCGCATCACCATTGAGATTATTGGCAGGTTCTTGTGCAACATGATTTTTATCTACTTTTTCCTCTTCCTCCTCCCCTTCCTCCCCTTTATTTATAATTGTGGTTTGTTCTTGATGTATTTTATGGTCATCAATCACATTGGAAGGATCAGTTTCTTGTGGTATTACAAAATCATTATCTTCAGTTTCTACCTTACTTTGATTGCTCTCGATATATTCTAAAGCTTCAGTAGGAATTTCTTGTTGCTTGTCTTGTGCTGGCAGTGTTGTTGATTCAAATAAATTATCCACCTCATTATTCATCTCATCTTCTTGTTGCTCAATATGTTCATTTACATCTAAACTATCATTTTCCTCATTTTCAACTTCGTTCTCCTGGTTTTCATTACCTTCATCTGTTTCCTGGATAGTTTCTTTGTGTTGATTTGTTTGCTCCTGATTTCCAACAGCTTCCTCATTTTCCAAGTGGAGAATTTCATTTTGATTTTCTTTCTCATCTTCTTCGTCTTCTTTATGCTCGACTACGTGCTCTTCACTATCGCCAATTGGTTTGGAATCTTTAATATTTTCTGAATGTTCTAATTCGTCATTATATTGCTTTGTTGGCTTTTCAGCATCTTCAAGATTTGGTTTCAAATATTGGAATTGTTCTTGCATTTCTTCTTGATCTACGTGACGGTCTGTCACACTCTCGACTATCGTTTCATTTGGCATTTCTTCCTCTGAAAAATGTTGCTGTTCACCATTTGAATCAATAGCTTCCTCAAAGGCACCTTCAGTTACTGGCAGTTCCTCCGCTTTTTCCTCATCTAAAGCAATTGGCTTTTGTTCGAATTCTTCAATAGTAGGCTGTTGCTCAACATCATTAACATTTTGATTAATTTGGTCAGTTTGTGTGAACTGCTCGGTTGAAGCTTCATTTTGCTTATCTTCATTTAGGCTTTCAAAATTTTCATACTCTTCGTCATTAACGTCTTCAGCATTGCCGTCAATGTGGGTTTCCACTTCAGGCATTTTTTCTGTAGTTTCTTGCAACAATTCTTCTTCATGTTGCTGTTCTTCGCTTATGTCCGCTATTTGGCCCCCAGTGATGTTCTCATCAATTTGTTGACTTGGATATTTATCTTCCTCATTGCCATCGATCTTCTCCCCATTGACGGCAGCCTCAGCAATAGCAGTTCCATCAACCAATTGTTGCTGCTCTTGACTGTTATTAATATTGATTTCGTTAATGCTATCTTCGTCTTGGGCTTCCGCTTCATTTTTATCTTCTTTGTCTAGCAAAGCTATTGGTGTAGTAATAACTTCATCATTTGTTAGCACTATAGCTTCAGGTAATTGTTGTGTGGTTGCTTCATTTTCATTTTGAACACTTTCATTTTCTGCCGCAACTTCATCAGTTTGATCATGATGAATTTCATTTGTTATTGATTGTAAATTTAATGATTCACTTAAACTTTCTTCTTGAATGTCTGGCTGTTGTATGGATGGTGTGTCTTTGATTTCATTGTTGTCAGGGATGATGTGATCCAGTTGTGTAATGTTATCTTGTGCCGTAAATTGTTGTTGTTGTTGTTGCACTGCATGATCTTCATCATGATTATGTTCTATGTTTTCATTTTCTTCTCCAAGTGTTTGTTGTTCTTCATTTTCAATATGTTCTTGATTTTCTTCCTGCTCTTCAGCAGTTTGTTGGTCAAGCTCGTGATTTTCAATTTGCTGTTCGGGAATATATTCTTGTTGTGGCTTGTGAATTTCTTGCTCCAAGTCTTCCCCATGCTCTATTTCCTCTTGTTCGGGTTCAGGGAGTTCATATACTTGCTCAGGTTCTTGTTCATTTGCTGCATCTTGATTTGCTACAGGATGTTTTTCCAGTTCTGAATCGGGCTCATGAGCTCGGTCTGGCTCTTGTTTGTATGATGTTTCTTGATTTTGTTCATATTCTGGTAAGTGCTCTTTTTCGGGGAGTTGCTCTGGCTCTTGTTGTGATTCATGATATCCGGCATAATCTGTATGCAGTTCTGGCTCATGAAATTGCTCTGGGTCTGGGTCGTTTGTAACAGACTCTTGTTCTTGCTCTGACTCATGAACTTGTTCCAAACCTTGTTCATATACTGATTCATTACTTTCTACGTGCTCTTGAGCTTCTTCTGATTTGTTGACTTCTTCATGGACCTGGTATGGCTTTTGCTCGTAATGTGCATCCAAATTTTCCGCATACTCTTGATCTGGCACTTGAATTCGCTCTGGTTCATCTTCTGACCCATTACCATGTTCATCTTCTGACTCATTAACATGATGCTCTAATTCGTTTTCTGGCTCATTATGTTGTTCTTCGTGCACTTTTTCAACTAAATGCTCATTTTCTTGTTCGTGTTCGTCTTCCTGACTGCTTTCTTGCTTATCTTCAGATTCGAAATTTTCTTCACGATCCTTTTCTAACTGTGACACCTGTACTGTTTCATGTTCTTGTTGAAGCTCTTGCTCATGTTCTGTTTCCTGCTGCTCTAAATGCTCCTCTGGTTTCGACTCATCTTCTGCTTGATGTTGTGGTGCATTATCTTCTGTCTTATGATGCTCTACTTGTTCTTCAGGCTTGGAATCAGCTTCCAGTTGGTGCTGTAATTCATATTCTGCTATTTTGTGCTGTTCTACATGCTCTTCGGGTTTTGCATCACCCTTCAGTTCATGTTGTGGGTCATAGTCTTCTTCGGGTTTTGACTCATCCTCTAGTTGATGCTGTGGCTCATATTCTTCAGTTTTATGAGGCTCTACATGCTCTTCGGGCTCCAACACATCTTCCACTTGATGCTGTGGTTCATACTTTTCCTCGGGTTTTGACTCATTTTCTGTATGATGCTGTGGCTCATAGTCTTCTGTTCTATGCTCTTCTGGTTTTGAATCACCTTTCAGTTCATGCTGTGGCTCATATTCTTCTGTTTTATGAAACTCTACATGCTCTTCGGGTACCGACTCATCTTCCGCTTGATGCTCTGATTCACCATATTCTTCTGTCTTATGAGACTCTTCATGCTCTTCAGGCTCCGACTCTTCTTCCACTTGATGCTGTGGTTCATAATCTTCATCGAGCTTTGACTCATCTTCTGTATGATGTTGTGGCTCATAGTCTTCTGTTTTATGTTGCTCTACATGCTCTTCGGGTTTTGACTCACCTTCCAGTTGATGCTCAGATTCTTCTGTTTCATGCTGCTCTACATGCTCTTCGGGCTTTGATTCCTGTTCCTTTTGATGCTGCTGTTCTTGAACATCCTGTTCAGATTCATGTTGACCTAGATCCTGTTCTGGTTCCTTAGTATGCTCCTCCGGATGCTCTTGTTCTGGCTCAAGGTTCTCAATTTGTGGTTGCTGCAGATCCTCCTCTGGCAAGTGCTCATAATTTTCCTGAATTTCTGGTACTTCTTCTTCTTCTTCTTCTTCTTCTTCTTCTTGCTTGTCAACTTGCTGTAATTCTTGCTCCTGTTTCATTTCTTCTCCATTACTTTGCTGATCTAAGTGATCTTCATTTTCCTCTTGAGCAGCTTCATAATCGAAATTCATTGTATTATCTATCACATGACCATATTCTTCTGCATGTTCGTCTTCTTCTCCTTCCGGTATAGCTGTCTCCTGATAATATTCTTCAGTATGCTCTTGTTTTTGTGGTTGTGTGTGATCTTCTTCCTCTTTAATTTTATTGGGATAATTATCAGTAGCATTTGGCATATCAAGAGAATCAGAACTTTCTGTACCCTCTTGCTGATGTTCTTCATCAACTTGAGCCGGAGTTAAGGGTTCTTCATGATAAGGAGTTTTGGACGTTGGTAGCACAGCATCTTTATCATCTTCCCAAGCTTGCTCTTCGATTGAAATATTAGAATTTTCTTCAGTCTCCTTTTGAGGAATAATAGGTTCAGCCAGCACTACTTTGTGCTCTTCTTCTACTATAGGTTCAGCTAGAATGGGTTGTTGAGTAGAAATAATATGTTGCTCTGGAGTACTACTAACAGGAGCCTCCGTTGCCTTTATGGGCGCTTGTGTTGTAGAAGTTGTTGTTGATGAGGAGGTGGTAAGAACTGCGGGAAGAGCTTCCGTAATAGTACTCTCTGTACACACACCATCCTTAAGTTTAGTGGGTGCCGTACATTGACAACGACCGAATAGATTGGGTATTAAGAAATCACAATGGGTACGTGCATTAAACATTTGGCAATGGGCGTGACTGTAACAGACTGAACCGGGTGGAGCAGCTGGAAGTAAAAAATAATAAAGATGGCCATCAGTGAAAATGTTGTAAAACAAGGAAATACAAATAATATTATTTGAATTATTTCAAAAAGCTTACTTACTAAATATATAAATAGACTTAATAATCTAAATGGTTTTATTTCGTTATATATTGTGGCTTATTAAAAGCACATTCTGTTTAATACCTACGAAAAAGAAAAATAAAAAATTCCCAAGCATTGCTCACTTGCTGGGTTGTTACTACTATCCACACCTGATTTTTTCCTACATTTCATTTTGGTTTTCTTTTTTTTTTGTACTTTTAAGAAAATAAACTTTGGTTGACACACTTTTTGTTTTTTGCTAGAGATTTTGCCAAGAAGCAGCCAGAGGAAACCTGCACAGAGCCATCAATAAATAACATGATCAAGCATGATACATCACAATATATTTGCAATACATATTTGACGCTCAACCTGTTTCCACTGGTTTTCCAACTTAGTTAGTCAGTCAGTCTTTGCCACAAGTAGAAGTACTTGTGTTCGTATGTGGTAGTGTACTTGAAAATACTAGTAGTAGTTAAACTCATAGGAGTAGTAGTAGTTGTTGTAAATAGTTATTTAGTTAGTGGAGTTGTTCCCGTTGCATTTTCTTCAAACTTAGTGCAGCCAGATTGTGCTGTAGCATAGACGCCAATATCTACCGTTTTGTAGTTGATGATGTTTCTTAAACAGCAACAAGATTTTTTTTTAATTTTTTTTGGTTTGGCCATGCTGCAGCATCACGATCATCATGCTTATTATTATGGTCAGCATTATTATCATCATCGTTATCATAATTAACATTAGCCAAGAGTCAGCTGTGACTGAGGAAGTCAATGGCATTCATATGCCAACATTGGCAGACATTTAAGTGCCGTTTCACTGCAAATTACGCTGCAACTCAAACCCAGCCATTGGCGGCTGGCTCTGCTCAATTTTAATAAATAAAATATTTTCATGTTGTAAAAAATTTGACGCTGCTTCGTCTGCTATTTCTCTCTTCAATTTCTTTATTATTACAAACAAAATGACAATGAATGCAACTTGTTGCAATTGTATTGATTTAATAGTTTAATAATAATAATAATAATGATAATGATGATCCTCATCGTTATGGCGATCACGTGAAATATAAAACAAATAAACAGAAAAAAACAAAAAAAAAACGGTGAGCCAACTACAAGCGAGTTAGTGTGAGGAAACCTGTTTCGATTTAACCAACAACGTTTGTCACATGTTCAATAAATTCAATAAATTCAAGCGAAAAAATGGAACGAATTTCAAAGAAATACAACAGAGACTTGCTTTGACTGTTGTTGCTGCACCATGCCTTGGTGCACCATGCTGCAACAACATTAAGACACAAATTATGGCCAACAAAACGGAAAACAGAATTCTACGCATATTTTTCCAAAGTAAAAATGTTTTAAAGAATTGTCGAAGACAGACAGACAGACAATAAAAAAAAACAAGTTTCCTTTTTGAGTGGTAAATTGACTGACTAACTGATTGATTGATCTTGTTTGTCACTTTGTCATTAAAACTTATGCACTACAAAATGACATCATAAAGGATTAACCTAATTTATGATTGTAGCAGACAATTTCCTTCACAACAAAACTAATTTGGCTGTATGAATTATTTAAATTAAATACTAACTACAAAGAGGAGTACATACCGGTTATATGAGATTTTCTTTTGAGATGGAGAATTTTAAAAGATAAAGTAACGGAATGCATTCAATCTCTGGTAAGGTATGAGATTAGTTAGCTCAAACTACTAAGCAAAATGTCTCTGCGTTACTTGTACAAGAGAGATTGCGATCTGTGTGTGTACCTATCTGGTTACTCAGTTGCTTAAAGGATATGCAAAGCGGCATTAGTGAACGGTCAAGTATATCCAGAGATAAAATAAAAAAAAATATTGAATTGAAAAAAAATTAACGTATCATAAAAGCGAACAAATCAATTGTCCTATTTAAAAAACTATATAGCCTATGTGTCCTTCCAAACTCAGATCTATCCATGTTTTAAATTTCATTAGAATTGATCAGATAGTTTCAGAGAGGCCGAAGTTACCCCTTATCTCCTCGTGGCCCTATTTTTGAAAAAAATATATATAACATATGTGTCCTTCTAGACTTAGATCTATCTATGTTCTAAATTTCATCAAAATCGGTTCTGTGGTTTAGCCGTTACAAGCGCAACAAAGAAACAAACTTACTTTCGCATTTATAATATTAGTAAGGATAGTTAGCAGAGACACCTTCAGCTATCACTGTCATGAAACATTTAGCAAGTCACAAATCATTTAGCAAAGACACAAACTATATTGGAGATTTCCAGAAGCTTGGCAAAAAATCCCGAAATCCTAGCAGCTCCCGGGCACTTCCTCGGAAGATTACGGCAACACTGAAAATATACAAATTCGCAGCGGCAACACCAATATATTAGGTTATGCTGTGTCATGTCAAAAAATTTCATATCATTTACAAGAATTGATATAATTAGCAGAGACACCTTCAGATAGTACAGCAACGAACCACTTAGCCAAGCCATAACCATTTAGCAAAGACACACACCATATTGGAGATGCTCAAAAACTTGGCCAAAAATCCCAGCAGCTCCCCGGCACTTCCCTGGAAAATTACGGAAACACTGAAAATCTAAAAAACCTGCAGCGGCAATAACATTATACTATGTAGTTGTTATGCCTGTTTTACACTATCTTACAAGCCGTTCGGCTTCTGTAGAAAATGCAACCCCGATCTATTGAGTTTATGGAAAGTTTTAACAAAGCAATAACAACACATTATATCAAGATTGCAGTTTTTGCAGAAGTCGAACAGCTTGTATAATAGTCTAAAAACGGCTTTACCAGTATTCGCGCCCAGTATTTGTGACCAGTATTTTTCATTTTCAAGCAATGATTTTTGTTATTCAAAGCAGTAAGGAACTTACGTTCCAAAAATTAACACGGCTCTAAAGACTGACTCTGGCAGAGGGCACCAAAACAATTATACACGTATAGGAGTGGGAAATCTTGTAAGGCTTACTTGTAAGATATGTATAAGACATGTTTAGCACTTTTATGTAAAACATCACGAGAAACATTTTTGTTGAAATATTCTACAAAAATATTTGCCATAAAATTCTACTATATGTCATCCAATACAGCCCAGCTCCAGACAGAAATGTGTTAAAGGTATAATTTCGTACTTATTCACAATTGATACTCGGCATAAGAAATCTTGTAAGCCTTGCGTTTAAGGCATAAAATATGTTCAGCACTTACATGTAAAACATCACGAGAAACATTTTTGTTAAACATTTTAACTCTCTAACTGTCTTCGTTGTATGGGTCATTTTGTCCCTTTCTTAAAAAAGGGGACAAAAAACTTCATTTCAGCGGCGATACAGCTGGTTAAAATGATCTACAAAAATATTTCCCATAAAATTCTAAATTTGCCAATTGCAACTCATCTGCTAATAAGATTTTCGCTCATTGGTTGTTACTGTCTTCGCTGGCAGTTTCGTCTAGGTGGAAAAGATCTCTGATGAGAAGACTGTGCTCGTCTCGAAATATCTAGTGCCAGTTCAATCCTCTGTACAGCCAAAATTTTTCTTTGAATGTTCGATTATTACATGCTTTAGAATGTCTTTCTAAAATAAAAATAATTTAATCGAAAGATTAAATTCAAAATGAACTTAAGCCAAAGCAATTAAATAGCCTTAAATCATGTTTTTGAAAATAAATTTGAAAAGCTTATATTGCGTTATGTTGCTCTGTCTGCCTTATTTCTATATATGATCAATTATCAAACTTAACTAGCCTCAAAATAATGGAAAACTATAAAATATTCCATTCGTTTCGTATTTTTCTATAGTCTACAAACTCTGCATTTGTACTGCCAATCATAGACAAAAATTGCATTTCGCCTATTGGAACTTGCTTAAGGTCCTTCGTGCGGAATGGCAATTGCAAACACATTTACAACCTCAGCGTTTTTGATATTAAATTCAATAAGCAAAAACCAGTTTAACATTTAAAAAACTATAATAATGGTTTTGAACAAATTCCACAAAGATTGCTTATTTGCTTATAATTATTGCAATTAAAAAAAAACACAATACATACCACCTATACAACTACACAAGTATTTGTTACTATAAATCAGCTTTAAAATAAGAATATTGGCTGGCTTTGAAGGAATGCAAACATACGTACATAAATACATGTAACTCCTTTTGAAATACTAATTAGGAAAAATAAAATATAAATTGAGTTATTTTAAAGCAAATATAATTAATTATTCATGGTCTTTGGATACTTTGTATGCTGAAATAAGCTAAATTGATATGCCATTTGTGGCAACGTTTTTTTATTTTCTTTCTTCTTCCAGGAATCTTAACCGCCCATAATTTGCTGTTTGCTACATATTAAGAAATAGAAAATTGCACGCATGCTGTTGTTGGTATTAACCACAGCCAGCAACAATAGCATCAGCAGCTGTGACTTGTTATGCTTATTCTAATATGCTAAAAATATGTTGCATTTAAACTTATAGAGTGCATTTGCTTTAGGAGTACAAGGTTTATACTCTAGTTTGGAATTTTCCATAGAAATTATTTTATTGTGGTCTTGAAAAACTTGTGGCAAGCTGGACTTTTTGTAGCAATTGCAAGAAAAACTAGTTGCATATTATCAAGTTCGTGATCAACAATTGCAGTAACAGCAGCAGAAACATAAAATATCATGACTACACGGTAAAGAGCTGGTGAATGGAAATTATAGGAAGTATTTTGCATTGTGCTGAGAAAGAAAAAAACGAGGGAAGTTCTATAACTACCCGCCCAAATGTAGGGCTGTGGGAAAACTATTTAGCTTAAATCTAAAATGTGTTCTCATCGCCATAAGCCGTAAATTTTCGAAGTGGGGTTTTTTTTTTTTAAATTCAGTCCAAATTTTATAATGCGAATTTTAATGGTCCTTAATTTTCTGCTCACCATAATATAATATGACATAATAAAAATTTTGTAGTCCAAGCTGTGAGGGTATTTTACAAAGATACCTCGTATAGTTGTCCCAATTGGCTGGAGAGCGCTGACTTGCCATTTCAGTAGATTTCTTACAAGATTAAAGCGCTATATTTAATTTCTTCACTCGTATCTCTCCCTCTCTCTCTCTCTCTCTCTCTCTCTCTGAACTTTGTTCTAAAACTCAGCTTAAGTCTAAAAATATGCCAAGATATTGATACTATTCGACATGTTCTTGGCACCAACTTCAAAAAAGGAGGATGTTATATGTTCGTCATGCATGTCTTTTTTTTATGTTCACCGATTTCTCTGTCATCTGTGAAGCGATTTTAAAAATTATTTTTTATATGAAATAGTACACTCCTCATTATTAATTTTTGCATATCTGGAATAATATATCAGAGTGAGAGTCTTCAAACTTAGTATGAATTCCTTTATAGTCAATGCGCGTAATCCAACACGAAACTAGTGGTGTAAGAAGGGGAGAGTTACCTCCCATACAAAGAAGTCATTAATTACACTGCAGTAGTCGAAAACTCGGGGAAAGACTCTGATAGTTGATCTTATATAATTTCGGAACAAGGAATCGAATGGCGTTCGCCGTTTTGTCAGATTGGCTCGAGTTTTCCAGATATTGGTATTTTAATATTTTTCTTTGGATATATTATTTATTCAGGATCGATCTTATATGCAAATTATGTGAACATAAAATGATTATACACACAGAAAAATTTCCATGTAAAATCGTCGAAAACCAGGTTAATTTAACATTTTTCGGTAGTGATTTTGCTTCATAGGTGTTTCATGTTAAATCAACATGATTTACAATAATCTTGAAAGAAAATTTATCCTTTTGAATTAACTATATTTCATATTGATTTAATATTCCATTACAGCTAAAGCAAAATGAAGTTGATAATGAAATAATACGAAAAATCATATTGAATCAAAGTAATTACGAGTTGAAACAACGTGAATTTGATATTGGAACAACACGAAGAATCGTGTTGAATCAAAGTTATTTCAAGTTTAAAATTAATATAAAATTAATTTCATTTTAATTCAACATGATTTAAATGATTATTTAACATAAGACTTATTTGAAATTAAAGTTATAGTCATGTTGATTTAAAACGAAATGTAACGTTTATAACAAAGTAGTTTTAACAGTGAACAATTTTAAATCAAAGAAATTAAAGATTAGATTAATAATTTTTTATTTAAAATGATTATGAAACAATGGCAATTTTAAAGCAGCAGCAGTACATTTTCGCTGGATAAATGTTCCTAGAAGGTTATTGTAAATCATGTTGAATTAATATTAAACGCCTATGAAGCAAAATCACTACCGAAAAAATTTTTCTCTGTGTGTAATATATAAATCCATTGCGATGACTAGGAGATCACTTACACCCTACATATTCCTATGAAATTCTGGACATTGTGGCTCGTGAAAATAATCCAGAACATTTTACAAAGTCTAACAGGGTAGTAAGTGGCGCAATCTGAGATCGTCCAGGGAGATTACCCTGTAATTGGAATCGAAAGAAAACGTTCTCGACTTACAATTTGGAATAGACACTCTTGATATACACTGATAGGAAAACCATCATAGCGCTGATGTGATTTGACATCAATGCTATGTCAAGTGTCTTTGTTTTTTGACACCATGACACTTTTCATCATTGTGATGTCAACCTTTACATCAGCTGGTCATCAATGCCAATGATGACAAATCTGTCGTCAATGCAACGACACACCAACATCAGGGAAATGACGAACTAGAATCAATTTAATGAAAATGTCATCAATATAATGTCACTGCTAGAAAAATCGTCATAAGGCTAGTGTAATGTGACATTAATGCTATGTCAAGTGTTTTCGTTTCTGAAACCATGACACTTTTTATCATTCTGATGTCAACCTTTACATCAGCTGGTTATCTTGCCGTCAATGGAAGGATTATACATATTTAACTTTTCTTACTTTTACTTGTTTCTATTTTATTTTTACTAATTGTTATTTTATTTATTTTTCTAATGTTGATATTGATCCGAATATGTTTAAGCTGACATCTGTACCATTTCAGCCACGTTACCATCTGAAACATCGACAGCACAAAGTCAACACAAACATCATTAATGCGACATACATAATATGATGACTAAGTGTCATCAGTATGATGAAAAGATGTCATACTCTCGTTTGCTTCAAAGTTTGATCTGCGTAGTTTTTAGAAAGATTTGTCTTTTTTTTAAAAGACTTGTCGATTTTATTATTAGCTCTGTCACAGTAGTGTCATGTTTTTTAGCTTTTAAAAAATGCGTTTAAACACAAAAATGAAAAATAAAACAATAAAATTTGTATTAAAAACATTATAACATTGTATACTTTTTTCTTTTGTACATATTTTGCACTTTAATAATATTTAATAAGTGGCATCGTATTGATGTCATTCCAGTCATAGCATAGATGACACTCAAACTATGCCAAAATGCTATGAACACGTTTCTCATTAGATTGATGTTTGTTTTCGCTTTATCGATGACATTTGTCATAGCATTGATGGCAGAATTCTGATGACCAGTCGTCACGTCAACAATGCGAAGATACATTTTTCTATGAGTATACTTTCTCATATGGTGTGAATGTTCGCAATGATGCCAACAACGATTGCTGGCAACTTTATTTTAAATATTAGGAATATCTCTGCTATCTCTTCTTAGTGAACACCAAAGAGCCTGTAATATACTACAAGGGATAACTGCTGACCACCATATAGTATACGTATTAACTAGTCTACCAGCGCTTTGTCGACTTTTTCCTTACTTTGCTGTATTTTTCCTGCTAGAATCGCCCTCGTACTTCTTGTACTTTTCCTAAGCATATATTTTAAGATAGAGGTACAGAGATGTAGGTCAAGTCATAAAATATAAAAATGAAAGAAAATATGAACTGAAACTTAACAATAATAAATAAATTCCTATGAATTATTTCAAACACAAGGAAAAAGAAAACTAATAATAAGTAAAAATATTCATAAAACTATAGAAATATAGAAACCAAATAAAACTTTTGCTTTTTTTCTATAGACGTAGCCATTATTAGTTCATTAGTAATTATGATTAAAGAAATGTAAGAGAAGAAAAAAAAGAAGAGAAAAATACATACATGAACTTGTAACAATGCCACTGGCAACTGGCGGCTGTCTACTGGAGTATTATTATTTTTTTCTTCTATAGATTTCATGATATTTATTATGACTTATGACAGGTGTGCTGTGGAATCAGTAGGTATGTGTATCACTTTTCTTTCTTTCTTTTTTTTTTTTTTTGTTTTGTTTTTTCTTCAAGTGTAAAAGTATTAGTTTATATTAGTTTTTATTACTAACTCATTTATTCATCATTCATTCATTCCATTCATTTACTCATAAATGCACTTTCCAATGTGCCTTGACTTAATGGCATACTTTTGCCTCAACTTTTTTCTTTTATAAAAAATATTTTATTCATTTACTAGTTTATAAATGCTGGTGTTTTATTGAGTTTTGAAAATAAAAATGAATTTAAAAAAAAAACATTTTCTCACTGTTACTTTCATTAAAAACGTTTATGATTTATTTTGTTTTCTAATCTTGTCATGTTATACATTTCTTTTCGCTTTTTATAAACAAACAGATATTAAAATTTTAATACCGGTTTATTTGAAAAAAACCTGTATTTATAATATAACAGTTTCCATTCTGATTTAAAAACACATACACACACACATTTAAATTGCAATTTAAGTGACACATTAAGTAGCTTTTAAAGCAGGTTGTCAGCTATTAAACTAAGAAAGTAACCAAAGCCTGGTTTCAAGTTTTTTTTTCAAAGGGGGGTTAGAGGTCATGAGAATGTAACAAACATTTGATAGTAAAAGCAAAAACTGAAAAACCCCTTTTGTGCATTCGAGGGTAGTCTCAAAAGTATTAGACATAGCAAGGAAAGTATCAAATTTATTTATGTAATTTCTAAAGCGCCATTTTAGGAGGGTCGGCCAGAAATTTATTGCAAAACATTTTTTTGGGACAAATATTCTTACTACAAATTTTTTATAAAAAAATATTATTTAAAATAATTCGTATTTTAGGTTCGCTGGAACAAACGTTCGATAGAAATTGAAACTGAAACAAAGTTTGTGCTAAATATAATATTTTGGACAAGAACAGTGTGCAACACAAAAAAAATAGCATAGTTTTTTCCCTATTCCCCTGTTTTTGTTCACATTCAGCCCAATCATGAATATTCTCTAGGAGATTCTTTCCCCCGGAAAACACTTTTCTCGTGCAAAAAATTCCTCCAATCATAAACTTTTCGGGAACAAAAATATGAAACAGTGGCATCATTGAATAACAATGGCGGCTGTTTTGCCTGTTGACATTTATTTATTCAGTGTTTTTGTATCCAAAAATAAATCAAATTGATGTTTTAATTAAATTTAAAGTAAAATTAATTAATATAGTGAATAAAAAAGTAATAACATAGCTGTAGAAGGATTTGTGAAGGATATTGGTGCTGTAGAAGAAACAAATCGTGCAAGTTACTCTTTGCTGCGTTTATGGAAACCAAAAGCAATGGATGGATTAAAGTTAAAAAAAATGTTGTGTTTATGCTTTATTTGTGGTATTCGACCTACAAGAACGATAAAATATTTTTTTATTGATAGAAATTTTGTTTTATTTAAATATTACATCGATTTTTATGGAAACTCCCTTCTATTTTGCTAGTGAAAAATTCCGGGAGAAAAACGAAGTTCAAATGCATTGAGAATAGCTACTTTCCCCCCCCATCGAATTTTTTCCGACGGAATTTTTATTCATAATAGGAGAAAAGGGAAAAGTGAAAAAACTCTCACGGAATTTTTCTTTGTGATTGGGCTGATTATTTTAGCAGGCGAACAGGATAAACACATCATGTAATTGCTATTTTATCCTTCCAATTAATTATTAAAGCTTATAAATATTTATGTTTAGGACAAAAACAGTAAATAGTGTTAATTTGTTTTAATATTAACACATTTATCTCAATACTAACTCCTTGCAACACCTTTTTATCACACATCAACCAAATTTTGAGGTTATAGAATAGCAAATGATTTTTCCGTGTCTGCAAAGAATCATTCATCGCTTCCAAAATATATAAAAACACATTGGCTCGGATACTCACAGGGATTAGATGCATCTAGCAAACCTGGACGAACAATTCGGTTTTCTTTCTCATGAAAATATAACTCCAATTCTCTGCACTGTATTTTTTTATTTTTAAACAAAAATTTATTTGATTTTTACTTTATTCGGTGTTCTTTAGATTTCTCATGGAATGAAAAGAATATTTCAATTCATTGCACTGTATTTTTTTATTATTTTTAAACAAAAATTTATTTGATTTTTACTTTATTTTATTAAGCTTCTTTCCCTTTTTGCATTCACTGAGAACTGATAGCGGGAAAAATTGTTCACGGGAACTTTACGATAGCAATTTTCCCTCGAAGGGAAATGAAAATTTCCCTGTTAATCATGATAGCGGTGAATATATGGCTTATTCTCATATTTTTGTTTGTCCGAATACATGAAATATTTCATGAAATAAACGCATAAATTTTAAAGTGAAAACTGCTTTAGCATAATTTTAATACATTATAAATAAATGTACATATGTTTTTTTTTGTGTAAGTCTGTCCATTATGTGTTAAAAACGAAGAACGAAAATACTGTTTTAACGCGCTTCATACAAAACGGCGTGTCCGTAATGCATGCTGTTGATTCAAAATCTATTAAAGAACTATAATTTATATAAGAAAAGTAAGATCTCAAGTTCTAATTAATATAAAATTAAGTAAACTGCGGCTTTGGCTCGCACAAGAAGGGTTCCGTACGAATACACATATGTATATCCCTTTTCGTTTTTGCCCCTTTTTTCATTTTGGCAGTTTTTTCGTTGTGCTATTTTGTTTAATTTTTTTTTTAACTATTTAAACTATTAGTTGTTTTTGGAAATTTTTTTTGTTTTGGTGCCTTTTTAATTTCCGCTTTTTTTCTGGCGATTTTTGGTTTTTTGCAATTTTTTTTTTTGTTTTTGCCGACTTTTTTAGTTTTGTCGATTTTTTGGTTTTCCTTTTAACTTTTTGACGATATTTTTAGTTTCAGCGATTTATTTTAATTGTGGTGATTTTTTTTCAGTTTTGCCGCTTGTTCAGTTTTCGGGCTTTTTTCGGTTTTTGGTGATTTTTTAAGTTTTAGCGTTTTTTTTTTGTTATGACACTTTTTTCGTTCTGGCAATTTTTGGCGATTCTTGGTTTTTTGCTATTTTTTTGCGGTTTTTAAGTTTTGGGATTTTTTTTGTTTTTTGCTTTTTGACGATATTTTCAGTTTAAGCGATTTATTTTAGTTGTGACGCTTTTCCCGTTTTGGCGTTTTTTTCGGTTTAGAGGATTTTTTTCGGTTTTTTGTGATTATATTAGTTTTAGTGATTTTTTTTTTTGTTTTTACACTTTTTTCCTTTTGGTGATTTTTTGGTTTTTGGCGATTTTTTTTTTAGTTTTGGGGTTTTTTTTGGTTTTGGCGTTTTTTTTCGTTTTTGGTGACTTTTTTATTTTTGGCGATTTTTTTATGATATTTTTAGTTTTTTGCGATTTTTTTGTGTTGCAGTGCTTGTTTTCGTTTTTACGAATTTTTCGGTTTCGGCGTGTTTTTAGTTTTTTTTGTGATCTTTTTAGTTTTGGTTATATTTTGCGTTTTAGCGATTTTTTCTTAATTTTGGTGCTTTTTTCCTTTTTTATTTTGGGTATTTTTCGTTTTTAGCTTTGGAGTTTTTTAGTTTTAGCGTTTTTGAAAATTTCAAGAGTTCACCTCTTACGGTTTCCAAGATACAGCATAATGTCTACATTACTTAGTAAAATTACATTAACTGATAGAACACCCTTTATTTTTTATTGTTTTAAATATCAGTGTTAATTGGTGTAGTCTATTCTGCAGACTACACCAATTAACACTCTAAAAATTTAAAGTGTCTATATATAAGTGTCTGTATATTACATAAGTATTTGAACATGTTTCGTTGCTCGCTTTAGAACACCCTTTAATTTTTAACTCTCCTATATTTGTTGTTGTAGCGGCAAAAGTTTTACATATTCTGTGAAAATGTCAGGTCCGTAGCTCTTATGGTTCTCGAGAAAGCAGCCTGTGACAGACAGACAGACGGACAGCGTAGCGAAAACAATAGGCTTCCTTTACACTATTGGTGTACGGAAAGCATTAAAATCGCATTAGTTTGGAGGGATTTGTTTTTGAAAATACTCTTTCAACAAAGTAATTTTTCTGAATTATGAAACATTCGGCCAATATTCGGTTAGATTCGATTTTATTAAAAAATAGCCATACAAGTCGCCAACAAATTTATTTATCGTCAGAAAAATCGCCATGTCGCCAAATCAAAAATTTGGACGCCAACCCAGCTGACAACACTGGACCGCTGCACCATCCCATGGACCAAGTTTTTTTTATCGAAATATAATTGAGGCTTAATTGCCACCTCCTTCGCAAAATCATAAGAAAATTCATTCCAATTAAAGTGTTTTTTATTCTCTATTTTATTCCTTAAATTAAACATTCTAATAGATTTAAATCATATATTAATTAGTACAAACTAAATTAAACCTAAAATAAAGTTTTCACTTAATTACTTCAAGAAAAAAAAAGAATAATAGATAAAACCAATCAAGTTAATTTAAGACAGTCAAACATTTAGCAAAGACAACAATGCCATTAAACTCGAACAGGACCCATCTTTACAGTTTCAAGCTTTAATTTAATTTGATTTTCTATTTTTTCCCATCTACCAATAAACGTTAGTTATAGTGAAAGGTTCCTTCTAAAAATGTTATTTTATTTCATTTTTTATTGCTACTTTTTAATGATTGTTTTTAAAAATGGCAAAAAACAGAAGAAGAAAAAAAAAAAAGAAATAAAACTTTTCTCATTTCCAAAATGACTGTAAAAATGTATGACTTTTTCTTGTGTATTGTTGTGTCGTATTGTATTCTATATGAACATGTTGTTTGTTTGTTTGTTGTCTGGTGAAAGCCATTCACGCAAAAGATTTTACTGTTTTAAATGAGGTTTCAAACTAAACTGAAATAAAATCGTATTAAAAAAAATTATATAAAAAAACTAATCTTTTGTCCAGGAAGAGAACAAGACATTTCCAAAAAATAAAAAAACAAATAAAAGAAAATTTTTCGAAATTAGAAATTAGCGAAAAGATAAACTTTCATTTTAACAATAAATAAACATTCTAACAGAAGTAAAAAAAAACAGTTTTATGAAATTTTGCATGCTAAAATATATTCTAATATAACCCTCCTTATTAAAATTTTTTGTGCTACTGAGATTTCATTAGAAAAGTCTTATAAAAATTTACAGCTGTCCTTCATTTACAAAAAATAATCAATAGTGGGAGAAATTCTCTAAATCTCTATTTCTCTCTCTCTCTCTCTAGATGCATATCCCAGTGGCAAATGAAATTAAGTACTTAGATACCCAGTGGTAAAAATACCCATTACGTAATCGCTGATGTAAGCAATACTTAGTAGCTGCTAGTGATGACGCTTTGGCTTATTTTCCCACTTAGATTTATCATAAGCGTGTCATAGGCTGTTTAATCGGTGCGCTCTCGCTTACAAAGAAAGCTACGATGTCAATACCAGTCGCTACTGTGCGTTTACATAATAAGTGGAACTGTAAGCGAGCTTGTCGTTGAAATATAGCCCAAAAGTAGGCCACAATTTTTTACTTTTAACATATAAGTAGTGTTTTTCATTCGGGATTTCCCGGGATCCCGCACATTTTTCGGGAAATAAATCCCGGGAAAATTGTGCGGGAATTCCCGGGATTTCTTGAATATTACTGTGACAATTTTTCTTTGTAGGCACCCATTTTCAGTGCTGCAATTATTTAGAAAAATGTGTAAATCAAGGAAAAATTATGTGTTTTTGAGCCCATTTTATTTGTATCATATATTATTTGCACATTTTTTTAAGAGCAGCTCCCAAAAAATCAAAATTCGTGAACAAATGAAAATGACAGATTGTCACTAAGTGGACATAGCGAACATGTATTTTCTAAAAAAAAATCAGATTAATATAGATTTTTGGTCCCGTTGTATTTTACCCATATTTTCATAAAAATTGCGCTTTTAAACAAATCATACTTCGTAAACGATTGAAAGTAACAAAACGGCACTAAGTGGTCATAATAAAGAAATATTGGTCTATATTTTCTGATAATATCAGATTGTTGTTTTAAGCCACACATGAGCTTTCTTGAGGCTCAAAATTTTTAATTTTTCAAAAATTATAAATTTTTGCAAATTTTTTTGCAGAAGATATTATTTTAAGTTAATGCAAGTTATGTCAAGGTATCAGAAGGCCTCCTTCTTCACAAAAAAAAAAATCAGCTTTATGTAGAACAGGGTTCACGCAACAGGGTTCAATTAAAAATCTTTAAAAACGAGAAAAAACTGTAATTTTCAGGTGGTCACTTTTCCGCCACTTAATTATTTCAGTTCAGTTTTGTTTACCAGTCTGAAATGCTCATTAGTGCCCTATAAAATAAAGCAAAATCATTCCAATATCTTTTCTACTTAAGAAGCTAGAGAAATTATTAAAAAGTATGAAATTAGTAAACATTTTTCTTCGGCTGGCTACTAATGACACGTTATACAACAAAAAAAAATTAGTTTTTTTACTTAAATTAAAAAGAATATGGCACGGCTAAAGACCTCAAATTTTATAATTATTTAACTGACGTTTAATGCATTCATAAACTTATTTAATAGATCTCATGAATTGCTATTAACTTTTCGTTCAAGTTAATTAAATAACATGATATTTTGTATCGTTTTGTATTGGCCGGAAATTCCCGGGGATTCCCGGGAAATCGAAAAATCAATCCCGCTTTCCCGGGAAATGAAAAAGTCCGGGAAAAGAAAAACTCTACATATAAGGGATAAATTCTATGAAATAGAACGAAGTACTCACATACACAATGCAAAATAATCGAAACTATTATTAGTAAATGACATATTAGATTACACGTACATTACAATCTAAGTACTAAGCTGCTCGGTTAGAATGTCATCCTGACATCATTGATTATTATCTAAGTACTTCGTTGCATTTACCACTGGGTTAATAATCAATGATGGCAGGATGACGTTCTAAGCGAGCAGCTTAGTACTTAGATTGTAATGTACGTGTAATCTAATACGTCATTTACTAATAATAGCTTCGATTATTTTGCATTGTGTATGTGAGTACTTCGTTCTATTTCATAGAATTTATCCCTTATATGTTCAAAGTAAAAAATTGTGGCCTACTTTTGGGCTATATTTCAACGACAAGCTCGCTTATAGTTCCAGAACGATAATTGATTGATAAAACGTGTTGCCATGTAATACAAAGTTCTCAAAACTTTTGAATATTTAGAAGTACAAACAGACCTACGCTGTGATTTCACTGTATGCTGTTAATGCAATTCTAATTATTAAACAGAATAAAGAAGAGTTTACACA
Organism: Panzeria rudis; assembly: GCA_956483635.1. NCBI lineage: Eukaryota > Metazoa > Arthropoda > Insecta > Diptera > Tachinidae > Panzeria > Panzeria rudis. The sequence goes on from OY101448.1 coordinate 174,376,678, forward strand.
CGGGGGTTTTTAAAACGCGGCGTTTCTGCTTTTTATATTAAATTTGAAAGTTCTCAATTTGTTAAAACTTCAAATTTGATACAAAAAGCAGCAACGCCGCTTTTCAAAAACGCCCGTGTGGCCTCAGCCTAAGAAAGCTCACGCTCATTACACAAGACTACGGACAACAACAATTTAAAAAAAATATATAGTTTCTAATGTTTTTCAAAAGTTTGATGTGTAAAATAAGAGAAGCAAATGCAAATATTCTATAACCGTTATAAATTTAATCTCGTTTTTGGAAAAATTCATAGTTTCTTAATCTGCAAAATCAACAGCATGCATTACGGACACGCCATTTTGTATGAAGAAAGTAAAAAGAGTATTTTCGAACTTCGTTTTTACTAGGGATGTAACGATACGCCGTTTTGCCGATCCGATACCGATATTTAAAAATAAATATCGCCGATACCGATTCCGATACCGATACGAATATTGAAATTGAGTTCAATATTCGATCAACATATTTAGATCAACAAAACTCAAGTGCAATTTTTTTATTATACAAAATTACATTGTGAGAGAGAATATTTAAAATTGATTTTAACCCAGTATAAAAAATTGGAAGTAATTTTTAAGGAGCTACATTTTCTTTGCTTCCAAAAAATCTATATTAAAAATATGCAGATAATTAGTAGAAAAGCAAGAAAAAATTTTTAATTCCTTTATAATTTTAAAAAAATACTCGCCATGCTTTTAAAAAAATCGATTTTTTAAAGGACATTTATCAACTAATATTCTTCTAAATAACTTAATAGCTTAATTATTAAAAGTCTTTTAAGTTTATATTTATTCACCTAAATTTACATGAAAATAAAGTTTTGAGTTTAAATTCGCATAAAAAAAATTGTGAAAATGGGTAATTTTTATCCTTTTTCCTTGAGGAAAAATCATTATAGAACACCGAAAAAGAAATTTGTCCTAGGATCGCTTCCGATTCGGTGATTGGTAATCGAAAAACAGAAGTTCTTGCAATGGCAAGGATATGTAAAACTAATTAGAAATTATCCAAATAATTCCGGATCGCGAACTCTACATTTTCATTACTTCTTTGGAGTGTCTTTTTTTGCTGGAATAAGATTTAAAAAACAACGACTTTAATTTGAATTCATGGTAAAATTAACAAAAAATAAATATTTTTTTTACAAAATAACAGCATAAAATATTATTAGTTTTTAAAATTGATATTAATAAGATTTAAAAAATAATGAAGTGAATTTAATTCATGGTAAAATTGAACAAAAATAAATTATTTGTTAAAAAAAAACTCTGAAAAAAATTTTTAAAGTATCGACAGTAAAATATCGCCGATACCGATGTATCGGAAAATCTGAAGTATCGCCGATATATCGGTATCGGTATCGGTATTCGTTACATCCCTAGTTTTTACACATACTGGACAGTCTTACACAAAAACAAAAAAACTTGTGTACATTTATTTATAATGTATTAAATCATGCTAAAGCATTTTTTCATTTTTAAATTTATGTGCTTATTTTATACAATATTTTACAATTAAGTTTTGAGCTTTACGGCCGTTAAAGTCCACGTTAACTCTCTATCATACATTGTGAAAATGGCAATTAGTCGAACTGTATGGGCTTATATCCAAAGAAATTTAATTATTTTGGCTTGAGTTTGGCTTTAATATAATTTATCAATTAAATTATATTTTGATTTAGAGATAAATGTGAAGCATCTAGACAAAGAAAAATTTGACTGCGTGGAGGGTTGAACTGACATGTTTTGATAGCTCCCGCTAATCTCTTCAGAATTCTTTTCCGCTTAGATCACTCGACCAAATTCGGTGGTTTGCAGTCAAGAGTTGAATATCATCTACCTTTAATCAATTTATACTGTTACTCTTAGAGTTGTATTTCATTTGATAGCTATCGAAACATGTCAGTTCAGGCCTCTGTGCAGTCGAAGATTTATCTCTAAATAAAAATATAATTTAATTGAAAAATTATATTAAAACCAAACTCAAGCCAAAATAGTTAAATTTCTTTGAAATATTTTACTATAATTTCAACGGACACGAAAAATTTGAAATGAGAATCAGCCATATATAATGAAATTTTCATTAAAATAATTTTAACGAAACTTGTTTCATTAATCCAACGAAACGTGACGTTGGTTGAGTTTTAATGAAGTTTTTCTTGGTATTAATGTCGAAATGAAAGGAATTATTCGATTTCTTCGCATTAACGATATATTAATTCATTTTTTGCTAGCTTGCATTTAGCAGCTATTTACATATTACGTAACGCTCAGGAAGAGCGGAGAGGGTGTTATAAAAACTCAAAAAATAGCATTCCTGCCATATTATGTGATCTATCTACGACTAGATTTTTGAAACGTTATATTTATTATGATTTATACTTTTTTTTATTTTGCAGCCTTTCTTTGGTCATCCAACCTTGTTTACGTTTATATTTCCTGGTGGCCTGTATCCGGTTGAATATCTCCTTAAGAATACTGCGTGTTTGTTTTCGACAATCACAGAGCCTCTATTAGTGCTTTTTAGTTGTTTGCTAATTTCTGTACTGAGCTAAGATCTCGTTTCCAAAACCTTCAAATGTTCCCGATTTGTTGTTTTTGTTGTTAGTTGTTGAGCTCTTCATTTTGTAAAGTGGGGACCAAGTAATCGCTTTAAATTAGCATTTTGTCGTTGCTCTGACATAATAAGTTATGTGATAATTTCTGAAAAAAATTTTATTGCACCACTGTAAACATTTATTGGTCATACATTTGTCCACCAAAGAGTTTTAGGAGATATCCCTTATATCCTAGGAAATAAAACGTCTATGTGTGCAAAAATATTCTAAATTTCAAAAAAGTTATGTGTCATTCTTTGAACAATTTGATGATATTCCATCAATGTCCAATTATTCACTTTGTATTGTGCGACATAGTTATAATAATGGGAATATTCAGCCATGTCACAGATTCCGTTCGGACTGGTTTTGATTCCGTGGTTGTCATTCCGAAAAAGTACATTTTTTGGTGCTTTAGATTCCGTTTATTTTGTATTTCGTTTTGAAAATGATAAAGTTTTTATACCTTGAGGCGTTGGCTTACTCTTGTTTTTAGACGCAAAGCTCACATTAAGCTTTTTATTAACATGGAAAGCTCATGACCAAATATTTATTTTACGCTCCTAAAAGTATGCAAATTTTTTAGTATTTACTGCAAATGAAGTAAATAGAAAAGTAGTTTTCAATTCCACTTTGAAATTTAAAAGTGGTTTGATTACGAAGAAAATTTTGGTTTTTTGTTTTCTGAAGAAGCAACTTACGGAATTGAAACCATTTCCGATCGGAATGGTATTCTGTGACATGGCTGATTGTTTCAATAAATCATTTGACTTTTGAAAAATATCGCTCGTTAAAGCTGTTTTATACTATCTCACAAGCCGTTCGACTTCTGTAGAAAATGCAGCCCTGATCTAATGAGTTTATGGATAGTTTTAAAAAAGCAATAACAACACATTATATTAGGGTAGCATTTTGTGCAGAAGTCGAACAGCTTGTATAATAGTCTAAAAACAGCTTTAACGATATAAAATTTTTTTTTTGCTCTCCTGAAAACCAGTAAAAAAACACATAACTGATTTTGTCGGAGCAGCGACGATTTGCATTTAAGCATTTGAGTGCTATTCATGTAGCTTTTCACCATTCCTGTAAGCTAGAAATTATTCCGATAATATCTATTGCTAATTCAAAACGATTTGCTCTAGCAAATTTTTGCCTATTCTTCTTTAAATGCATATTTTTGCATAGTATTATCAGTTTTGATTATGAAGTTGTGGCAACACTGTCCTGGAATTAGCATTAAAAACTATTTTCCCAGTCTATTTTGTGGTTGCTGTGAATGAAAACATCAAGCAACCAACATCTGCATCTGAAAACATGCAACTTAATTGCATTGTTTAAAATAACTACAGAAAAGAAAGAGAACTGAAAAAAAACAAATAAAATGTAAACCACACTTGGTCTGTACCACAAAGTTTTTTTTTATCAATCTTTTAAATCTCAAGACTCCTTTTTTCTGTTTCTTTCACATGTGAGAACAGTCACAAACAACTAATTATCATGGTAATTGGTTAATTTCCAAGAAAAATAAAAATAAATAAATAATTTAGAAAAAAAACGAAAAGAAAAAAACTAAAAATGATGAGTGAAAAAAACGTCAACTTTACATAAAATGAATATTGTTTTTAACAGGTTCTTGAACAAACAATATACAATCACCTAAAGGCAACAACAACAACAACAACAACAACATTATTACCATTATCTTCATCACCAACAGCAGCAGTATTATCATTATCGTCATTATCATCATTATAATTATCTAGATACCTAAAGTATTGCTGAATCTATAACAATGAACACTTCTTTTAATCACACCTTTAATAAACAAACAAACAACCAACCAACTAACCAACCCGCTTGATCAATAATGTTGGCGTGTTTTCTTTTTCCTTACTTTTATTTGATCTTTTGTGAAGCACTTGTTGGCAGATACTTTGTGCTTGATTGAGTGAATGATTAAATGGATTGATAGAGTTTCGTGTGTCGTTTATGGAAAATATAAAAATGCGGCTACCAGAGGAAATTTTTGTTTTTAAAATAAACAAAATGCTGGTTAAAAATTTAGACAACTCTACAAACTTGAGTTGCATTTCAGTGTCTGGGCTGGCTGGTTTGGTAGCACTTGACTGCGGTGCGCTTAAAATGATGAGAAAAGAGCAAACAAACATCAAACACTTTGTTACAATTTGGCGCCATTCAAATACTTCATTCACTTAAATAAACAATCTATCAATTTTATAAAGATTAATTTTTTGTTCCTTTTTTTAATATTTTTCTTTTTTTATTACGTTGAAGGTTTTTTTTTACAGGTTTAATTGGAATTATGGGTTGATAGAGCAGTGATAATAATAGCACAAGTTTATAAAGTTTTAAACTGAAGCAACTGGAACATATTTTTTTATGTAATTTAAGGTGCTGAATTCGAATCAGTAGTCGCGTGAGCTGCAAAACTATCGATAGTCGCCCCACTCGATAGTTTCGATTGTTCGTTATAAAGCTATCGATACTATCGACAGTATCGAATTTTTGGAAGAATGTTAAGAGTTTTAAAGGCTCATTTAGCCGACCGTAACGTTGATGTAGTTGCATGTGCTGATCGTTTCTGTCTCATAGCTTTTCAATGTGACAAAAACGATCAGCACATGCAACTACATCAACGTTACGGTCGTCTTAATGAGCCTTAATCCTTCATCCATTAAAAGGTTTTTGATTTATTTAACAAATCCTATATGGGAATTTCTTTAGCAATTCTTTTATAAAATAAAGTTTTTTTTATGAATCTATAATTATCTCGTACAATGTTTTATATCGTTACCTTAATATAGGAATGCCTTAACTCATTTTTTTTTTCAAATCGAATTTGTTGCCTATTTCGATAGAGGCAAAAAAAACTCGATGTGAAAAAATAATGAGTTGGAGCGTTTCTATATTAAGGTAACAAACTATATGTTGTTTAAATAATAACATTAAAAATAAAAATGTTAAGAACCCCTAAAGAAAATGGATAATAACGTCAATACAGCTTAGAAAATTAAAGATCAAGACACCTTTAAATAAAAAAAATAAAAAATTAAAATCGATCAAACCGTTTGGGAGCTACGTTGCCACAGACACACAGATTTAAGAGGATACTAGCTGAAGTACAATAGTTTAGACAATGCTAATTCATTTACAACTTTTGTTTACCTACGCCATTAATAATCATAAGTTCCATTTTCTGTAAAGCAATTCCATGAAATAGTAAATATTTTGTCTTGAAACGGACCTACAAACAAATTTTTTAAATTATATACAAGCCATATTTCGTTAAAATCGACCCAAAACTTTAAATTTTATTCACAATTAAGTGAGGGAACTCACTTATGTACGGAAATACACATTTTGTGAAGTTTTCAAGTGCCCGCCTATTACGGTTCAAAAGATATCTGGACGGATAATCGGCGTAGCGTTAATAAAAGGATGCCGTTAGTGTCGTATGGTTGCGGAACCCTGAATTCGAATAATTTTGTTAAAACAATTTTTTATTCAAATGATCTCTATTGTAATATTTTTTTACAATATTTGTTCGAATAACTTTTATTCGAATAGTTTTTATTCGAATAGTTTTTATTCGAATAATTTTTATTCGAATAATAATTTAGCAATAATTTTCATCGAATATTTTTGAAGCAAATAATTTCTATTCAAATAATTTCCTTCGAATAACTTTTATTCGGACAATTTCATTCCAATAATTTTTATTCGTATAATATTAATCGAAAAAGTATTTAAATCATTTAATAATTTATAGGCGAATAAACTGTGTTTCGAAATAGTTTTCATGTGAACAATTTATTACGAATAACTGTTTTTTAATTATTCCAATAATTTTTACACGGATAATCTTTGTTAAAGTTAATTCTTTTATTTTTAAGAGAAACCTAAATTAGAATAGTTTTGTTGCTATGTTTTTATTCGAATTTTCTTTATTTAAATAATATGATTAAAGTAATGCTTGTTCGAATAATTTTCTAAGAATAATTTTTTTGCTTAATTTTTATGAGAATAATAATTTTTTTCAAACAATTTATAATCGTAGAATTTTATTCGAATAATTTTTATTCATATAATATTATTCGAATAACTTTTAAATCATTTACTAATTTATAGGTGAACAACATTTTATTCAAATAGTTTTCATTCGAACAATTTAATACCAATAACATTTTTTAAAAATTATTTTCATTCGAATAGTTTTCATTCGAATATCTTTTAGACGAATAATTGCTGTACAAATGCTTTCCTTATAATATTTTATATATATAATAATATTAACTGCCTATTTCACGATGTCGAAAAAAATCTTTCTTTCTTCCAATCACATTTGAAATAAAAACAAAATTTTAAAATTTCTTTGTTTTTAGATGTATTTATACGAAAGAAAGAACTCTTTCGACATCTGAGATAGGCAGTAAAATAATGTTTCTTCGAATAATTTTCTGAGAATAATTTTTTTTCTTAATTTTTAGTCGAATTATTGTTACCCAAATAATTTTCTTCGAACAGTTTATATTAGCTGAACTTTATTCGAATAATTTTTATTCATATAATATTATTCGAATAAGATTTTAATCATTTACTAATTTATAGGTGAACAACATTTTATTCAAATAGTTTTCATTCGAACAATTTAGTACCAATAACCTTTTTTTTAATTATTTTTATTCGAGTAGTTTTTATTCGAATAGCTTTTAGACGAATAATTGAAAATACTTTCCTTCTAATATCTTATATTTGGGCGAATAAATAGACAGCGCATCGTTAGTAAGAGTGCCGTTACAGTCTTGGGGTGCGGAATCCTAAACTCAAATTATTTTTAGTCGAATAAGTTTGTTCGAATGATCTTGATTCGAACGATTTATAATCAATCGATTTTGATATCTAACGATTTCATCGAATAAATTTTATTCATATAATTTTCTACGAATAACTTATCCAAAATATGTAAGTATATATAGTATATTATATAGTATAAATAGTTTCCTTTGAACAACTTTATTCGGACAATTTTATTCGAATAACTTTTATTCGTTTAGTTTTCTTCGAATAAATTTTTAATAATTTTTAGTAGGAATGGGCAAGTGAAAAAATTAACACGACACATCCCATAAGCAGACACCCCCTTTGGATAGACACTGTTGCCACATCGCGGCAACGTTCCATAAGAAATCCTTTGCAATCTCTCTGCCTCTCTCGTGAGAGGATGCAGATAACCACTTGACTAAAAAAGATATTCTGTTGCTCGGACATTTCGTTTGTTTGTGTCTGACTTTTGCATGACATAAATTACAAAAAAGTTCGTGATTGGTTTGTCAACAGAGTACATACCAGACATGGAAAATGGATTTTTTTTACTTCGCCCCAATTACACTTTACAAAAAAATCATTTATTTTTTAAATTACATGATTCTAACGACTGATTCTGGTAGAAGCCACAAAAAAATACACGTGCATCTGCGTTTTGAAAGTTAACATCTGGGATTCATGTTAGGGGAAGTAAAAGTTCCCCCCGTTTATTTATAATGACTAGACATTGGAAATCGTGTACGCCTTACGTTTAAGGTGTACGATGTTGGTGTTCAGCTCTTTTCTATAAAACATTTCGGGGAACATTTTTGTCACCATTTTAAAGCTCTTTTAAACTCTTCGTTGTATGGGCCTTTTTGTCCCTTTCTTTAAAAAGGGATAAAAAACTCCCCTTAAGTGGCAAGCTAGCGGGCCAAATTGTTCCACAAAAATATTTGCCATACAATTTTATTATAAGTCTTCAAAGACATCGAAACTCCAGAATCAACTGGTACGAAAGAAATCATTTAAAACTTAAAATGTGTATCAGGGTTAATTTCGTACTTTTTCACAATTAGTACTCGGCATAGCAAATCTTGTAAGCCTTACGTTTAAGGTATAAGTTGTGTTTAGCACTTTTATGTAAAACATCGCGAGGAAAATGTTTGTAGAACAGTTCAACCCGCTATATCGCCGCTGAAGGGGAGTAGTTTCCCCTTTTTTAAGAAAGGGACAGAAAGACCCACACAGCGAAGAGTTAGGCGGTTAAAATGTTCCACATGAAAGTGATATTTTACGTAAAAGTGCTAAACACATCTTATGCCTCAAACGTACGGATTACAAGATTTTCTCTGCCGAGTCACTATAATTCTGTGCAAAAGGAGAAGGAGTGGTAATGTATCTCCCCCTAAAAAGAATACCAGCTGTAAACTTTTAAAACGCCGATAAACGTATATATTTTTGGGAGCCCTCTACCAGAATCAGTCTTTTTAGAACCTTTTTATTAAAAAAAATTGTTTTTGCTGTACAGTGTCATCTATATTTTATTTAATCGTTTTTCCGAAACATTATGTGCACTAAAATTTTTTCTAAGCTATTTTTTTATTAAAGAAATCCACAAAATCTATGAATTAGTTCATTTTATTAAATTAATTCCACTTCAAATTTAAAATGCTCAAAACACAATTTGCCAAGAAGTATAGAAGAAATATAACTAGACACTTTATGCATTTTTGAGCTGCTTTATAGCAATCAGATAGATACAAATAAATAAATAAATATAAACTAAAATCAAGTATTAATTCTTCTCGTGTTGTGACTTCTTTTAAATCAACTGGATTTCAATTTCTTAATTGCCTTATCAACTTTTCATCTTCATTTTTCTTAAAAAGCCAGTTCTGTTCTGTTCTGTTCTGTTTTTTTTTTTAATTTTTATTTCTTTTCTCAATTTAAGTTGTATATGTTAGAAAATTCTGCGTACTTACGTCCAAGACATGTGTGCTTGCGGAATTGTAAGAAACCTTCTACACAACGACAGGCACCATCCAGACAACTACTATTGGACACTTTCATGGTACACTGTTCGTTGAGCGTACAATCGCCACCCAAAAGTTGAGCTGCAAGAAAGAAAATATTCATTCATTCATTAATTATGCGAAATGTATATTTAAACAATTAGCCGCATATACGACGAGTACGCAGACACACACAAACAAACAAGCAAAAATAAACACGGAAACCTGTCATAAAAGTGTTAAAAAATTATATTTCTTGTAATATTTATCTAAGCCACTATTTATTTATAGAAATCTTAAGACATTTTTCAAGATATTTAACTAATGTTTGTATAGATTTATAACTTGTTGTTGCACATCTGAATGTGTATGTACGAGTATGTATATGCGTCTAAATGGAAAACTTGCTTTGCATGACAAAGGTGAAATGAATAGAAATGTAAAAATACTTACAAGACAAGCAGGTTGTTGTATTCAATTGTACATAATAAGGTGCACATTCACAATAACCCTGTGCCGAACATGATGAGCCCTTTATGAAATCTGTACAATCCATATCGTGTTGACATTTCGAACCAAGTGTTGAACCTAACACATCTTTGCTGAGTAAAGTTATAATTAACACTATCTGTAAAAATAAATAGAAAAGAAAGAATAAAATTAACATGTTGTCTAAACAAAAAACTTCAGTTTAACATAGAAAACAAATAGAAATCGAGTGAAAAATTTCTTAGAAAATATAAGGAAATCGTTTTTTAATTTGAAAACGATTTAAAGTCATTTAAATAAATGTTTTCTTAAATGTTATGTTGTTTCTTTGCTTCAAATATTGGATATAAATCAAAAGACTTAAGCAACAAACATTAATTGAATACAGCTTGAATAATAAGTTATTTTCAGGTTCGTAGCTTAAGAGTCTTTATAATATTTTCATACATTTTGTTTTGTTTGTTTGTTTGTTTGTTGTTGCATACATACATATATTGAAAGTGAAAATGGGAAGATAAATTTTTTACTTTACTTGCTCATCTATGTCTAGGTGAGAAACGCTCATGAAAAACAATTAAATTATCGTAGCGGCTTGTTGAAATTAATGCATAAAGCTTTCTTAACATAATTTGTTTAAAGTTGATTTCTTCTTTTCTTACAGCTCTTAACAACATTATAATAAAAGGTGAGTACAAAAACATATTATTTAGCTCAAATTCCAGTAAAACAAAGCATATTCTCCATAAAATGTAATATCAATAAATTCAGTAAAGTGCGATTTTGGCTCGCACACGAAGGGTTCCGTACGAATAGAGCTGTGTTCAAAATAATAGCACCAAGAAAAATATGATATATCGATCTGTCTTTTTGCATGGGTCCATCTGATTTCAGTTAAAACACTTTAAGAATATTATTTGAAGGACGTATGTGGTTTATAACAAAGAAAAAAATGTTTGTCAATAAACATCTTTGTGCATTTTATTTCTTTATGGATGACCGAAACGAGTGTATTGGGCCATACAGTAACATTACCTCTTCGAAGGTTTTTTTAATGTGCGGTTGTTTTTATTTTGATATTGAAAATAGCACCAAACCATTCTATTGTAGTATTCATATGTTAGAGCTAATTATTAAAATTGCACCATGTGATAATTTTCAGGTGGCCGCTATAACATAAAAGGATGATATCGTAATGGCCGAAACAAGCAATTCAACAAAAAAAAAAGTTGACAAAAGTCCCTTCCAGTGTCATGATTCTGCTTTTGTCCCATATTTAAATGTATTTAAAGTATTTTGAATGATTCATTGGATACAGCCAATAAGGTTTCTTACTTCAGAATTCGCCATTAATTGAAATATAAGTTTTTTTTAATAAAAAGAGGTTTCCGTGTCCCATAGCTTTAAAATTTAATGAAAATAATACTTAATTTTATAGTTCCTTTTATTTTTTAAATCTTTGTTGTCAAAATAAATAACATTAATTAAAGGAATCCATGTGGTGCTATTATTTTGACAGCGATTATTTCGACTTTTTGACAAAATATGATCATAACTAATAGGGAATATTAAATTTTCACAAGTGATAACAGTTTTCTGAATTGTAGGCAAAATATATAACTAGCTTTTATATTAATAAAAAAAATATATAATAAATGTTTAAGTCCAATTTTTGGCCGATGGAATAGCATATATGAGTGATTCCACGTAAAACGGCCCTATGCAAGGAAAAAGTAATTTTCTTATTTTTAATAGAAATATCTCAATTGATGTTTTTAAGAGCATGACAATTATAGAAAAAAATAAAATAATACATTATTTTATATTTTTTAAGCAATTTAAAGCACTTTTAAATGATCATCTACGAAACATTTTGCTCTCCCTCCTTGTATGTTTAATATTTATTTTAGATTTTCTTTTCTTCCCTTTCTCATTATTAATAAAAACCCTTATCTCTGAAAATAATATAATTTTGTCGCTTTTTATTGAATTTAAAAGAATACGCAGCTAGAGTATACCGCTGTCTATAATAGAACGGATAGCAAATAATTTAATGTGTTATTATTTTCTTATGATCTATTTTTATATTATTTATATTAATGAAATCAATAAAAAGTTTTATTTCTTCCAATTTTTAAATTTTCGTATTAGGTCACACCCGTCGGTCACACCCGTCACATTTTAAAAATAGTTTTGTTGTTAAGAAAACTGATTTTTTTTTTTGTCAAACAGTAAATACGTAATACAGCTAAAAACACTTTGAATAGACAGCTATACCAAAATTATTGTGTACGTTATAGTAAAATTTAGACAGAATTTATACTGAAATTCATAATTCTTTAAAACTAAGACTTGTAAGGTCACACCCGTCGCAGCTTTCTGACGACCATTCTGAGCAGAAATCGTGTTCTATCAGCGTCTACCCGTTATTCAACGACTTTAAGGTTAATGGTCTTGCGAGTCGCAACCTTTTTTTATGTAAAAAATTTTATATTCTTTATTTATAACAAAAAATATATGTAAAATGGTCACACCCGGCTAAATGGAATTGCTCATATGTAATTTGTGCTATTATTTTAACCGGTACTGTATATCCCTTTTCATTTTTGTCCTTTTTCATTTTGGCTTTTATTTAATTTTTGGTTTTTTTTTCGGTTTTGATAATTTTTTTTTATAAAGCGCCAAAGCTTTTCAATTTTTGTGATTTTTTTCAGTTTTTTGCGATTTTTGTTTTTGGCGTTTTTTTTTGTTCTAACGGGTTTTTTTTCGTTTTTGACGCTAGTTTTAGCGATTTTTTACTTTTGGCGCTTTTTTCAGTTTTGACGCTTTTTTCGTTTTGGCGATGTTTTCGATGATTCTTGTAATTTAGCAATTTTTTTTTTAGTTCTGGCACTTTTTCGTTTTAACGATTTTTTTCGGTTTTAGGCAATTTTTTCAGTTTTGGCGCTATTTTGGTTTTGGAGCTTTTTTTCGTTGTGGTGTTTTTTTTTAATTTGTGGCGATTTTCTTTATAACTGAAACATGCTATTTTGCAAAATTTTTTTTAGAAACTCAATAGAAAGAGGAATAAATAAACTCTTTCGACATCGTGGAATAGGCAGTTAATGTCAAGAATGATGGAATGGAGATTGCGCATTGTGCATGTCCGTTGCCTTGTATGTGCTGATGTGACGTCAAAATGACGTTGAAATCAAAATGTAAACAAAATTGCCCGATACCAAATACAATTGCTTGTGTGATGGTGTTTGTGCTTATCTGCTGATGTGACGTAGATGCGCAGAAATAGAATGTTTTCAAAAGCTGAATGCATAATCTGTATTGTATTATTGTTGAGTTAACGTATTACATTTTTAACGATACTTTCCTTAAATAACCTTTTAAAAGGTACGCTTTTTTGAAGACAAACATTGGAAAATGTTGGCTTTTGATGTATTATTTACTTACATCTACCAAGAAAGAAAAATAGAAATAGATATACAGTTGTACATATATATTTTTTTTTTCACTGACCTAAATTATCATTTCGCATAATATATTTTTAAGGTTTAACTGAACCGTGAATAATAATAATAATAATAATAAAAGTTAAACTAGATGGAAAGCTGTGAACTCATACATTATATATTTTAAATTGCAAAAATCGTAAAAGACTTTCAAATCAAAGCACCAAATATTTTTTCGAACATAAAAATAAACCTACAAATTCAGCAATAAAGCTTAAAAAGAAAATTAAAAATAAAATCATAAAACATTGAGAACGACAGACGCAAAAACTAAAAAAGCAAAACAAGATTTATGGTTGAGAATTGAACATATAATTTGACGAGAGTCAAGTACTATTGGCTTTCTTTACTCGCAAACTACTTTCCAGACATAAAAAGTGATAATCGTTGCTAAGAAGAAAAAAAATTAAATAAAACATAAAAATTTAAAGAAGGTATCAAACATGAATAGGAGAATCATCATGATTGTAATGAAATACGAAATAATAAAAAACCGATATTCCATGTTAAATGAGGTAAATTGATCGTAAGTGTGTATAACCATTTGAAATTACTACAACAGTAGGACTTTTTAATGAATAATAGAAAAACGTAACAAAATACTCAAAAGTAGTATTTATGTATATCGAGGAAAAAATAGGAGATATGGAGGAAACTTAACTTTAGATTTTCATAAGATTCCCGGTGAATTTAAGCAAGTTTCTAACCCATAATACTGTACAACACAAAAAAAAATTACAAGGTTCTAACGACTGATTCCGGGAAATGGCACCAAAAAAAAAATATAAGTATATTAGCGTTTTGAAAGTTTACAGCTGGGATTCTTTTTAAGGGGAACTTAAATCCCCTTCCTCTTTTTGCACATAGTTATAGTTATCCGGCACGCGAAATCTTGTCTGCCTGACGTTTAAGGTATAAGATGTGTTCAGCACTTTTATGTAAAACACCACGAGAAAGATTTTCGTAGAACATTTTAACCTTCTAACTCTTTGCTGTAAGGGTGTTTTAGTCGATGTCTTAAAAAAGGAACAAAAAACTCGCCTTCAGCGGCGATATAGCGGACTGAAATGTTCTAGAAAAATATTTCGCATAAAATTCTACTAAAAGTCTTTAAGTACACCCAAGCTCCAAACTTAACTTGAACGCCACAAATCGGTTAAAACTTAAGATGTTTTTGAGGATTAATTTTTTACTTAGTAGCACTGGACATATGAAATCTTATCAGCCTTACATTTACGGTATAAGATGTCTTGAGCACTCTTATGTAAAACACCACGGCAAACATTTTTGTGGAACACTTTAGCTCTCTAACTCATCTTTGTACGAGTAGTTTAGTTCTTTTCTTAAAAAAGAGGCAAAAAACTCTCCTTCAGCGGCGATATAGCCGACGAAAATATTCTACAAAAATATTAACCATAAAGTTCTACTGTAAGTCTTTAAATACACCAAAACTCGAAACTCAACTTGAACGCCAGAAATCGTTTAAAACTTAAAATGTGTTTAAGGGTTAATTTCGTACTTATTAGTACTCGGCATAGGAAATCTTATCAGCCTTACGTTTAAAGTATAAGATGTATTCAGATTTTTTATGTACACACCACGGGAAAAATGTTTGTAGAACATTCTTCGTTGTATGGGTACTTTAGCTCCTTTCTTAAAAAAAGAGGCAAAAAACTCTCCTTCAGCGGCGATATAGCCGACTAAAATGTTCTACAAAAATATTAACCATAAAATTCTACTATAAGTCTTCAAATACACACAAGCTGCAAACTCAACTTGAACGCCAGAATTCGTTTAAAACTAAAATGTGTTTAAAATGTAATTATTAGTACTTGGCATAGGAAATCTTATCGGCCTTACGTTTAAGGTATAAAATGTATTCAACTTTTTTATGTAAAACACCACAAGAAAATTTTTTGTGGAACATTTCAATCTTTTAACTCTTCGCTGTTGGGTGTTTTAGTCCCTCTCTTAAATAAATTCAGTAAAGTGCGAATTTGAATAGCACACGAAGGGTTTCTCCGTACTAATACTAATACCATATACAAAGAACTAAGTAAGCTACTGTTGAAAATAACGACGTTATGGCCACTTAAAAATAATTTTCTATATGTAAGTGTTCTAGTTTTTATGCAGTTTTTTTCCTTCTCCTGTAAAGTAACGAAAATTCCAGTTACGACTTTTTTATATTAAGCCATCAATATATTCCTTTTGCCTTTTTGGCGATTTTTTATTAGTTTTGGCGCTTTTTTCGTTTTGGTGATATTCCGGCTTGTGGCAATTTTTTTTTTTAGTTTTGTCGTTTTCTTTCTTCTAGCGATTTTTTTTAGTTTTGGGGATTTTTATTCGTTTATAGCGTTTTTTATTCTTTTTTGGGATTTTTTGCTTTTTTTTGACGATTTTTTAGTTTTGGCGTTTTCTTTCTTTTAGCGATTTTTTTTAGTTTTGGGGATTTTTATTCGTTTATAGCGTTTTTTATTCTTTTTTGGGATTTTTTGTTTTTTTGACGATTTTTTAGTTTTGCCGTTTTCTTTCTTTTAGGGATTTTTTTTAGTTTTGGCGATTTTTATTCGTTTATAGCGTTTTTCATTCTTTTTTCGGATTTTTGTTAGTTTTGTGCGAATTTTTTCATTTTGGCGATTTTTTTTTGAGGCTTTGGCGATATTTTTAGACAAAATTTTTTTGTAGTTTTGGCGCTTTTTCCGTGCTGGTGATTTTTTTAGTTTGGCCTTTTTTCCTTGGGGGATTTTTTCGATTTTATGCGGTTTTTTTAGTTTTGGCGATTTTTTTCGTTTTTGGCAATTTTTATTTGTTTTTTGCGATTTTTCAGTTTTGGTGATTTTTTTAGTTTTTGAACGGTATTATTAGTTTTATTTGAGAAGATACAACTACATTTCAAAATTACACAACCTGATAGAATATCTTTTAATCTTTAGTTAAGTAAGTATTTTAGCATTCGCTACTTTTGCCTTGAAAATGTTGCACTAACTGTGAAAATTTGAAGAGTTTGGCTCTCACGGCTGCTTATTTTCAAAATTACATTAACTGTAAGAATACCCTTTAATTTTTATTTTGTTTTATAATTAGTGTAGCCTGTATAATAATAAAATAACTTTGAAGATTTTAAGTGTGTATATATAATTGTCTGTATATTTACATTATGGCTGAGGAGATATAGCTAAATTTCAGAACTACATAACCTAATAGAGTCCCCTTTTATTTTTATATTGTTTTTTTAGCATTCGCTACTGTTGCTTTTAAAATGCTGCTGTGATCATTTCAAGAGTTTGTCTGTTACGGTTTCTAAGTTACAGCTAATATGTCAAAATTACATAGTCAATATTACATTAACTGATAGAATACCCTTTAATTGTTAAATTCTTTAAATTTCTGTGTAGGTTGGTGTAGTCTGTATACACTAACTTTGAAAATTTCAAGTGTCTATATATAAATGTCTGGTGATATAGCGGGTTGAAGTGTTCTACAAAAATATTCCTTGTGATCTTTTACATAAAAGTCTTGAACACATTTTGTGACTTAAACATAAGCAAGGTTTCCTATGGCGAGTCAGTATAGCAAAATAGAAGGAGGGGGGAGGGGGAATTTAACTCCCCAAAAATGAATCCCAGATGTAAACTTTTGAAACGCCGGTATACGTATCAGTCCTTAGAACCTTGTAATTAAAAAAATTATTTTGTTATACAGTGTTGTTTCTGGTAAATATAATGTTATGCACATTGCAATTTTAAAAAGATCTTTTTGTTAGCGATAAAAATCGAAATTCTATACTAAACTTTTTTTCGGAAAAAAATATGAAAATTTTGTCTCGAAGTTTAAACAAAACAGCCCCACTGTTACCAACTCCAATTGTTTTGCCACATTTATGCGCCAAAATCAGCACCAATAAGTACCGCGGGCCAAACACAAACAAAATTTAGGAATCCAATTATTCGACGCAATAAATATTTTTTTGTTGCTATTTTTAATCACTTTTTTCGTATTTGATTAATGTATCTTCAATTTTAGTGTGTCAATTTTCGTTTCTTTTTATAGACTTTTTTTATTGCCCGTCATTCAGACTGAAAAATAAAAACTAAACGGGGTGTTGGGTAAAACAGAACAAGTAATAAAAGTGGGGTCAGTTTGAAATAAATTTAAAAAGTCAAAACATTTTTATTGCTTCATTTGAAATATTTCTAAGAAATGCATTTTTCATTCATACTTCAGCTGCTAGACCAGGCCAGTTAGCCAAACATTCATCTCATATCTGTCCATCTTAATTTGTGGCCAATATAAATGTAATTGTAATTTGCTGCTGTTTGCGTATGTCTATCGATCTGTCTGTTTGTCTGTCTGTCTGTCTGTCTCTGAAATACATCTTGTATATTGACGACTGTTTGTAAAATTAGACTTTCGTGTTTGTTTTCTTATTAGCTGCCATTTAATTCGACTTAATTGCTTTCGTAACAACGTGTTGGTTGTGACTCTTTTTTTATACTTATTTTGTGTATCTGTAAGATTACTGTTTCTTATTTATCTATACATTTTTTATTGGTTTTCTTATTTTTTTAACAAAAATTAGGTTTAGTTTAGAAAGCAATTGCAAGTGCCGGGTTTGTTTTTATTTTTTTGTTGTATCTTCCGCTCTTTTTCTTAATTTATAAGCAGTTTTAAGATTGTTGGAAAAAATATAAAAAATATTTCAATACATTTATATGGATTTAGGGGTGTAGTCACAGTCGTTTAGATTCTTTGTAAAGGTGAGATATAAATTTATCTCTTTTTACGTATTTGAAAGACACTTTGCTTATAAAAATAATAAAATTAGTATTAAAAGTATAATACATAGTAGATATGATCATACAAGGCACATACTACTACTACTTACTAATGTTTTAACGAAAACATATTTTTTCTTAATACGTCTTATTTAAAAAAAAATACATTTTAAGAAAGTACAGAACATATGTATTATTAGAGTGGTCGTAAAAAATTAAAATTTGGATACATAATTATTTTGAGGAACTCACAGTCGGTCGGGTCTGTTTAAAAGAATTTTCAAAATCTGGCTATTTTAGCATTTACACATGAAAGCAAATACAAGGAAGTCGCAATACACTCACACGTTTTAACTAACACACTAAAAATTATTTTACTTTCCACTCAGCCTTCAGGAAAGTAATTTTTTGACACAGAGACGTAAACACTGTTGCCTACTAAACAGAGTTGTACAAATTTGCAGGAGTGTGGTAAATTTGACCTATTTTGTACATATAAAAGAATTATAATATTTTTCATTATAAACACACAGAGAAGACAATTGATGTGCTTTATAACAATCATCTCACTAAAAAGTTAACAATAATAATTATTTCCGACCATTAATTTGTGTATGCGATATTCTTGGTAACTCCAGTTTTAATTCCATAAGTATAGACATATTTGCAACTCTTCGCTTCGGCAGCATTATTCAATTTAATTTTCAAGAAATTTTCAAGAAAGTTGTCTATTTCATTGAAAGTTTTATTTATAATACGTATACAAAATTGTCGTGAAAGTACTCTCATGTGTAAATGTGGCGTGAGATGCCGAAGAAATAGAAAAAGCTTTTTACCAAGTTTTTGAAACTTTAGTTCCTTATGGCGCACCATATAAATACATAACAAAAATTTTTTTAAAATAAAAATTTCTGGTCACAAAAACTGGTCGCAAATACTGGTTGCGAATACTGGTCACAACTACATAGCATGATTGTGCTGCTGCTGCGGATTTAGATTTCCAGTTTTGCCGTAATTTTTCAGGGAAGTGCCGGGGAACTCCTGAGATTTTGGGGATTTTTGTAATCTCCGATATGGTTTGTGTATTTGCTAGATAGCTTATGGCTTGGATAAGTGGTTCGTGGAGGTGCTAGTTGAAGGTATCTCTTCTAATTATATCAATTGTTGTAAATGCCATGACACAACCTAACCTAACTAACATAACATAAACGTTCAATTAGTTTTGACATAACTATAACCATAGAAAAGAGCTGTTCAAACCAACCTTAGGGTCAACACTGTATTTGATTATATGTGACTTGCCATAACGCCATAGCCATAACCATAAATGACGAAACAGAATAAGTCGTCAACTTCAGGCAAAAAACGCTGCCAAATAAACAGGCCCGAAACTAAATCGACGGTAGTAGCTTCAAAATGCTATCATATTATTGCTTTTTTCTTTTGTTTTTATTTTTCGTATGAAAAATATATGAAATTTTATTCTAACACGGCAACATTGTTGAGAGAATGAGTGGCTAAAACTTTGAGCATGAAAAAAAAACGTTCTCAAAATAAAATAGATTTTATCTATCCCATGACTGCTTTTTACAGCGTATGATTAATGTCAATATGAAAAAACTCGTCTAGCCCCAGTTCTGTTTTATCATTAACCATGAAACCAATTGAATTTTGGTTTTCTGCCATAACCATAAGCTGAGAGTGCGAATTTATTGTATATTTTTCTGTTCTGTTGTTATTTTTCACCTTCGCTGCATTTTTAATTATTCGTATATTCTTAGATTTTATTTTTTTAGCGTATTTTCTAATAAAACGGATGAAAGAAAAGGTGCTTATGGTTAAGGCAAAACTAATCGAAGGCAGTAAGTATGGCTATGGCCACAGTTATGGCTGTGGTGTTATGGTATGGTACGACTAATTGAACCTTAACATAACATAACATAACATAACATAACATAACATAACATAACATAACATAACATAACATAACATAACATAACATAACATAACATAACATAACATAACATAACATAACATAACATAACATAACATAACATAACATAACATAACATAACATAACATAACATAACATAACATAACATAACATAACATAACATAACATAACATAACATAACATAACATAACATAACATAACATAACATAACATAACATAACATAACATAACATAACATAACATAACATAACATAACATAACATAACATAACATAACATAACATAACATAACATAACATAACATAACATAACATAACATAACATAACATAACATAACATAACATAACATAACATAACATAACATAACATAACATAACATAACATAACATAACATAACATAACATAACATAACATAACATAACATAACATAACATAACATAACATAACATAACATAACATAACATAACATAACATAACATAACATAACATAACATAACATAACATAACATAACATAACATAACATAACATAACATAACATAACATAACATAACATAACATAACATAACATAACATAACATAACATAACATAACATAACATAACATAACATAACATAACATAACATAACATAACATAACATAACATAACATAACATAACATAACATAACATAACATAACATAACATAACATAACATAACATAACATAATATAATGGCGTTGCCGCTGCATATTTTTTGGATTTTTAGTGTTGCCGTTATCTTCCGGGGACGTACCGGGAACTCCTGGGATTTAGAGGACTTTCGGCCTGGTTTTTGGTATGGGTTGTGTCTTTGATAAATGGTTTGTGGCTTGGCTAAGTGCTTCGTAGCAGTGATAGCTGAAGGTGTCTTTGCTAACTATCCTTACTAATATTATGAATACGAAAGTAAGTTTGTTTGTTGCGCTTTAATGGCTAAACCACAGAACCGATTTTGTTGAAATTTAGAACATACATAGATCTAGGTCCAGGCGGACACACTGGTTATATGTTTTTTAAAAACTAAGACCACGAGGAGAGGTAGGGGAAATTTTTGTTTCTCAGAAACTATCTAACCCATTTTGACGATACTCAAAACATAGATAGAGAGATCTGAGTCTAGTAAAGCACATTTGCTATACATTAAAAAAAATAGAAGCACGAGGGTGGGTAGGGGCAATTTCTGCCTCTCCGAAACTATCTGACCAATTATAATGAAATTTAAAACATGGATAAATCTGAGTCTGGAAGAACACATAGGTGATATATTTTTTCAACAATAGGTCCACGAGGGGAGAAGGGACAATTTCTGCCCTTCCGAAACTATCTAACCAATATTCATGAAATTTAAAACATGGATATATCTGAGTCTGTAACAACACATAGGCTATATTTTTTTCAAAAATGCCACCATGATGTGAGTGGGCGGTTAGGGGCAATGTCTGTCCCTCCGAAGCTATCTAACCAATATTAAAGAAATTAAAAAAATTATTAAATCTGGCAGTTTTTAAGGTAAGTATAAAGTAAGGAACTAATTTCCAATCCGGTATTCCACGACATCGTGCTTTCTTTTTAGTAGTATGTATGTAAGTAGTAATCAGTATATATTAAGAAAAACGCTTATGAGATTTTTTATGTATGTTTTATGTATCTATGTTTTATTATTTGTTTTATTCTTAAGTTAAGAAAAAAATATTTTAATTTCTACGCAGTCATAATTAAATTTTAATATCAACTAAAATATTAACTTAAACCAGAAATTGCACAATTAACATCTCTGCTTGAAACTATAAAACGAAAGACTTAAGCAACAAACGCAGCTTATAACAAAAACTTTTTTTTTATTATTTATGAAAATTCTATTTCCTCTTAAAATGTTCAAATATTTATGTGATAAATGACCTAAAAATATAAACGAATGAAAAAAATTAGTAAGTTTTGTATAAATAATCAATTAAAATGTTAAATGATTCGACACACTTTTGAGAAAGAAATCTTTAAAAATTTCGCATGCAGGTGAAAAGTTTGTTTTTTATTATTATTTAACCTAAATAAAAGTGATAAAATATTATA
This sequence comes from Panzeria rudis, assembly GCA_956483635.1. Lineage (NCBI taxonomy): Eukaryota > Metazoa > Arthropoda > Insecta > Diptera > Tachinidae > Panzeria > Panzeria rudis. The sequence goes on from OY101448.1 coordinate 174,398,961, forward strand.
CGAAATGCTTTGAAAACTTAGGTTCTAATCCATAAAGTTTTAATTAGTTATTAATGTTAATGCGCGTATGTGTGTGTGTGTGTATAACTTTAATTAAGACTTTTTTTATAGCTTTTGATGTAAATTGAATAAATTGCTATTTTTATAATCTTGTGATAAACTCTTCATGTTTTTTATATATTAAAAAAATTATTAATCATAGACTTCCTATATGAAGCGGTACTAATTTAAAAGAAGTAGCAAGCAGGCTTTAAAGGTTCTTCATTATAATTTAAAAAATAAACAAAACCATGGGGTCATTGAACTTGTAATAAAACAAAGCAACAAAACTACGCTGCCTGCCATTCATGTTATTTCTTAATTTAAGAAGAAAAAAAAACTCTTAAATATACAAATAACTCACAAGTATACCGCTTTTTTTAGTACAATAGTTTAATTTTAATTATAGAGCACCTGCTCAACGACCATCTCACGGAATAATACAACTTGGTCGTCTTCAAGTTTAAGAACCGAAAACTTAAAATTTTAATTTTTTTGTTTTTGTTTTGGGCGGTTGACTTTTTTATGCATCATGATGTTAAGAATGGTTTTAATTTTTCTTCTTTTTTTTTTCTTCAGTTGCTGTATTTGTTGTAACAGCATGTGTGGCTGACATTATAATTAAGAGTTTTTGTGCAAGAGAATGGGGAAAAAATATCAAAATAACTAAATAAATTGAAATTGCCAACAGTATTGTTTAAAAAAAAGGTTTAAGGCGAAATAGAAGCTATAAGCTTGATCAAGTTAGCTTAAGTATACTTATTTGTGAAATTGCGAAAGGTAGGCAGAAATAAAAGCAGAAACAAAAAATTGCTACAAAAACTTTTCAAAGGCAGAATGTCTAGATATATTGTATAACATGTATTTCTTTGCGATTTCTTTTAAGTGTCTTTTACTTAATTATTAATAAAATCCATATTTATTCATCGATTTTCATGATGGATATATGGCTTAAAAGGTAAAGTTTTTGTGGTTTTAAATTTTTTTATAAGTTTCTAGAACGATTTTTTTTTTAGTTTTGCATGTAAAAGCGCTTTTTTCGATAACACATGTTTACAAAATTTCAAATAACTTTTTCGTTCGCTAGAAATTAAAGTTGTTTCTTTAGTTATATGGAACGCTGAACGTGAATCTGCACTCTATTTTTTCCATCAGGTCTAGTTTTCGAGATATAACGTTATGTAAAAAATAAAGGCGCTTTCATCACATATAGTAGCATAACTTGAGAAGGGGTTTGCCTATTCAGTAAAGAAAAAAAAAACAAAATTCGACAACAAAATAGTCTTCAGGCCGTTCAAACATTGTTTCTAAATTTTCTCAGTGTTTTCAGAGATATCATAAAATTTTAACCCAAAAAAATTAAAATTTTATAAAAAATTTTTTGAATTTTTTTGTTTTTAAGAATGCATAAAAAATAAAAATACAACAACGAGCTAATTTCTGATTTAGTAGCTTGTAGCTAAATGTATTCCAAAAGAACTGAGACCTTTTTTATTGAAATTGGTGCACAACTTTTGATTTTATTCATAATTCAGTAAGAGAACTGAATTGATAAAAATTAAATTGCATTAAAATTATGAATTAAATGGAAATTAAAATTTTATCAATTCAATTCTATCACTAAGTTGTGAATAAAATTAAAATTTGTTTGAAGTTTTCGATCATATTTGCGTTAGAATAATAAACAATTCTCATATTCCATTTCCAGCTATGATTTAAATGAATAGGATTTAAATTCACATAAAACCAAGGCAGCTGAAAATGGGGGAAATATATGAAATATACATGAACACTAAAGATGGAGTGTTGCGGCTTCCGAAAATAACGTTTTTATGTTATTCCGTGTACCTTGTAGAGCTGATTAACGTTAATTGTCTGTGCCTCAAGTTAAATGCCAGAAATCATTCAAACCTTGAAATTTCGTACTTATTCACAATTAGTACTTGACATAAGGAATCTTGTAAGCCTTACGTTTAAGGTATAACATTTGCTTTGCACTTTTATGGAAAACACCGCGAGACACATTTTTGCGGAACATTTTAACCATCTAACTCTTAAGTTGTTTGGGTCTTTCTGTCCCTTTCTTAAAAAAGAAAGCGGTAGCGTGCTGATATTTTCTACAAAAATATTTGCCATAAAATTCTATTATAGATCTTCAAAGACCGCCAAGCTGTAAACAACTTAATTTCTGGAGCGACCTTTTAAATGTCTGCTATTTTTACAGCAAGAGGACCACAACACAACAACTAAGTATTGCCTCTATTGGAGCACGATTTTCTCTTGGTTTTTTTCAGGGTTCCGTACACCAAAAATGTAAAGTGTTTTCGCTACGCTGTCCGGCTGTCTATCACAGTGTGTTTTCTCGGGAACCGTAAGAGCTAGGGACCTGAAAATTTTCACAGAATATGTAAAACTTTGGCTGCTACAACAACAAATATATGAGAGTTACAAATTAAAGGGTGTCCTAAAGCGAGCAACGAAACATGTTGAATTACTAATGTAAAATACAGACACTTATATATAGACACTTAAAATGTTCAAAGTTAGTGTTAATTAGTGTAGTCTGAAGAATAGACTACACCAATTAACACTAGTATTTAAAATAATAAAAATTAAAGGGTGTTCTATCAATTAGTGTAATTTTGACTATGTAATTTAGTCAATTTGCTGTATTTTGGAAACCGCAAGAGGAAAACCCTTGAAATTTAAAAAAACGTGAAAACTAAAAAAAAATCCAAAATTAAAAAAATTTCAAAACGAAAAATCGCCAAAATAAAAAAGCGCTTAAAGGAATAAAGCACCAAATTTAACCAAATCGCTAAAACGCAAAAAATTCTGCAAAACTAAAAAGATCGCCGAAAAACTAAAAGAAACGCCAAAAACCGAAAAAAGTCGTCGAAACGAAAAAAGCAGTAAAACCTTAAAAAATCGCAAAAACTAAAAATATTATCAAAAACGAAAGAAATCGCCAAAATGAAAAATCACCAAAACGAAAAAAAGCGCCAAAAATTTAAAATCACCAAAACGAAAAAAGGCGCCAAAACTAAAAAAATCGCCAAAACAAAAAAAGTGTCAAAACCAAAATAAAACCGATAAAACGAAAAAAATCACCAATAACGGGATAAAGCACCAAAACCGAAAAAGCGCCAAAACTGAAAAAAGCGACAAAACTAAAATAAATCGCCAAAATTAAAAATCACCAAAACGAAAAAAAGCGCCAAAAATGTAAAATCACCAAAACGAAAAAAGGCGCCAAAACTAAAAAAATCGCCAAAACGAAAAAAGTGTCAATACCAAAATAAATCCGCTAAAACGAAAAAAATCACCAATAACGGGATAAAGCACCAAAACCGAAAAAAGCGCCAAAACTGAAAAAAGCGACAAAACTAAAATAAATCGCCAAAACTAAAAATATTATCAAAAACGAAAGAAATCGCCAAAATTAAAAATCACCAAAACGAAAAAAAGCGCTAATAATTTAAATTCATAAAACGAAAAAAAGGCGCAAAAACTAAAAAAAATCGCCAAAAAGAAAAAAGTGTCAAAACGAAAATAAAACCGCTAAAACGAAAAAAAATCACCAATAACGGCATAAAGCACCAAAACCGAAAAAAGCGCCAAAACTGAAAAAAGCGACAAAACTAAAATAAATCGCTAAAACTGAAAATATTATCAAAAACGAAAGAAATCGCCAAAATTAAAAATCACCAAAACGAAAAAAAGCGCTAAAAATTCAAATTCACCAAAACGAAAAAAGGCGCCAAAACGAAAAAAATCGCCAAAACAAAAAAAGTGTCAAAACCAAAATAAAACCGATAAAACGAAAAAAATCACCAATAACGGGATAAAGCACCAAAACCGAAAAAAGCGCCAAAACTGAAAAAACCGACAAAACTAAAATAAATCGCTAAAACTAAAAATATCGTTAAAAAGCAAAAAAAAACGTTAAAACGAAAAAAACGCTAAAACCGAAGATTGCCGAAAACTAAAACATCGGCAAAAAACAAAACAAAAATGCGAAAAACGAAAAATCGCCAAAAAACTAAAAAAATCAAAAACTAGAACACTTACATACAAAAAATAATGTTTACTTTTTAGCTTACTTAGTTCTCTATGGTGGGTGTAATTAGAAGCTGGGTACCAGGAAACGTTAAAAAGGCGATTTCGAAAAAAATCGAGAAATATTAAGCCATCGATATGTGTATTTGTACGAAACCCTTTGTGTGCTAGCCAAAGTCGTGCTTTACTGAATTTATTTAATATTTATGTTTTTCTTAACCAAAAGCCGTTATTGTAATAACTCTTGAAATACTTTTTCCCTTTATCCACATAAAAAAAAAACTTGCTGCCTCATGTGCAAAAATAACTTTTTTATTGTTATAATTTTTTCAATAAAAGAAATATTAATTTAAAATCTGCAAGTCATAATTTGTTCAACAATTAAAATGTAAACCAAGAAAGAGAAAAGAAATTTTAAACCAAAAACAATTTAAAATCGTTACAATTTTTGCTTGTCACATCCCACAAATAAAAGTCTAAATTTATAGACATTTTAAGTGAATAAATTAAATTGAGAGAATAAATAAATAAAAGTAAAACACAGTCAGACACTTACCGCTAAGTAGAATTGAACCGTTAAAAATCGTGGTGTGGGTAGATGATCATGTTGATGATGTTGATGATGATGATGTCTTTGTCGCATGTACTTTATTATATTGTATTCCATGTTGATGTTAAAATAATGTTGCTTATTAAGATTTAGGGTAAAAACCAACGAAAAAAATTATGTCCGCTCACACATTCATATAAGAACACACTCACACTCGCGCACGTATTAAACCAACTAAAAAAGAAAGAAAAGAATAAAAGAATGAATTATATTTAACAAGAGTAATGAAATGTAATTTTTTTAAGTTCAGTTCATATGAAAGATAAAAAGATTATTATTTAATTTTTCTAAGCAGAAAAAAATGTGTTGCAAAATTATGTTAAGTAGTTATCAAAAAAAAAAATGTTAAAAGAAAATTAAAGATATATTACTTAAACTTTTGTTCCTTTTCTTTTTTTTTTTGCTTCGCAAAACAAAAGATTTAAGACACATACTTGATTTATATGACCAACTGAATCGTAATAAAGTGTTACATTTTATACGCAATTTCTGTGACATGTGTGTGAACAATTTGTTTTCCTTACAAATAAATCTGAAATGTTAAGCACAACAAATTGTTGTAAATTTTTCGCATTTATTAAGGCTAAGGAGGGCTGTCTATAGTATTATACAGAAAAAAAATCTCATTTAAGTATTCAAACCAAACAAGTTTGTCTTGATTAACAGAAAGGAAATGGACATTTGTATGACTAATAAGGTATAAAAATAATAAGAAGAAGGGATATAAAATTAATAATGATGAATTAAGTACATTAAAATTGTATATGAGCAATTCTCGTATTCCAATTTTCATTACTAATTGGCGCAAAAAACTAATGTTTAAACAAACTAGCACTACTAAACTAGTTATAATTTCTTTCGATTAATCGAGTATTAATCAAATATTTTCAATACAATCGAAATAAATTCATTAAAAGTAAACCATATGGGCATTTCCACAGGAAAGTCCACTTTTTGTCCCGTGCGACACCAAACAATTAAGCTTGTATTTTAGTAGCTCGATTTTTTCTAAACTTGTACTTAATGGAGAGGTTCTTACGGCCTGCACAAATATATAAAGAAGTAAAAAAAACTTACGTTTTCTTTGAAAAAAAAAACAAGCACAAATGCTTCGTGTCGCACGTGACAAAAAGTGGACTTTGCCATATAACACTGGTCTGCAAAGAAAATGTGCTTTAAATAAAAATATATGGAATATAAAGAGTTTAATGCGCTAAATTAAAATTCGTTTTCAGTTTTTTTTCTATAACATACAGGGGTCTAATGTTTCCACTATGTGCATTAGTATATTTTACTCTAACTTGAGAACTGTATGCCCGATTTTGATCAACAAAACGCCAAAATATGCATGACTAAATTGCCTTTGATCTATTCCAATGCAGTTTTTTTATTTAATCAACGATTTCGGAGTTATTCACAAGTTAGTTAAAATATTTTTTTTTTCTAAAAGGTCATAAAAAATTTAAAACTGCAAAAAAGTTACCTTTTCACTTACGAACAGAAAAAGCAATATATCATGAAAATCGATGGATAAGTGCTGATTTTGTTAGCAATTAAGTGAATACACCGGAAGTAATCTTTTTTTTTTTTTTGTTTAAGCTGATAGAGGTTTTTTCCCCTTCTTTTAAGAAAGGGACAAAAAAGTTCCTAACGAAGAGTCAGATGGATAAAAAAATGTATCACAAAAATGTTTATCGTGGTGTTTTATATAAAAATGTTAAACACATTTTATACCTGAAACGTAAAGCTTACACGATTTCCTATGCCGAGTACTAATTGTGAATAAGTATGAAATTAACCCTTAAACACATTTTAAGTTTTGAACGATTTCTGGCGTTCAAGTTTAGTAGGGAGCTTGGGTGTCTTTGAAGACTAATCATAGAATTTTATGGTAAATATTTTTGTAGAACATTTCAGCTCGTTATATCGCCGCTGAAGGGAAGTTTTTCTTGCCTTTTTTAAAAAAAGGGACAAAAAGACCCACATAACGAAGAGTTGTTAGAGCCATGTTTTTTAACCGACTTCAAAAAAGATGAGGTTTTCAATTCGGTTGTATTTCTTTTTAATATTTGTACACGCAAAACTTCTCCATCGATTTTCAAAACTCTTTGTTTTTGTATGAAAGAGTTTGCTTGCAGTTGGTCCCATAAATTGGTTATCGCATAAGTCCTCCATATATGGACCAATTTTCAAAATTCTTCTTTTTTTTTTTTTGTTGGAAAAGGTTTCTTTGCGGTTTGGTGCTATAATTCTTTTTTCGAAAATCGAACGGGCAACTTGCCCATCGAAAATATTGATTATCGCATAACTCCACCGTTTTTTTCAATTTTTTTTTGCTTGAAAAGATTTTCTTGCAGTTTGGTCCAATATTTTATTTTAACGGAGGGGCAATTTTCCCGCCCCAAATATTGATTGTAGCATAAAGGTCACACTTGGCAAATATTTGCCGAAAAAATGTGCTCAACAGACAAGCTAAAATTGCATTTTCTTTAATTCCAAAATAGCATTTTGCGGCATAATTGACTTTATTTTGTGATATAAAAACCGAGATAAATCACACTAACCCTGGGCAAAAGTAGTGGTTACGTTTTTTGGGCAACTATTTGCCAAGTGTGACCGCACCTTAACTCCTCCATTCATAGACCATTTTTCAAAATTATTTTGCTGTTTGAATAGGTTTGCTTGTTTGTTTGGTCTCATAATTTTTTTCGAAAATCGGACGGGCAATTTACCCTCCCCGAAATATTGATTGTCCCATAACTCCTCCATTTATGAACTGATTTTCAAAATATGTTTCTTTGTTTGAAAAGGGTTCCTTGCTGTTTGATCCCATAATTTTTTTTTCGAGAATCGGACGGGCAATTTTCCCTCCCCAAATTTACCCTTATTCTGTAACTTTTTGTCAAGGTCACGTCAAGACAATATCAAAAATAGGACACTCACGTACTCGTTGTCGACAGCAATTGACTATTTTAACAGCCTCTTGCTATTTTCTGGGCCTTAGAGAATAGTAAAAGCCTGTCAGCAGTAGTAAATTGTTGTCCACATCGAGTACGTAGGTGTTTTATTTTTGATATTATCTTGACGTAACGTTAACAAATAGTTACAGAATAAGGGGGATTGATTATCGCATAACACCACCATTTATAGACCGATTTTCAAAATTCTTTTGTGTTAGAACAGGTCTGCTTGCTGGTTGGTCCCACTATTTCTTTGGATTATCGGACGGGTAATTTGCCCGCCCCAAATATTAATTGCCATTTATGGATCATTTGGAAAAAAAATTTATTTCAAAGTTTTTGTTTCATGGAAATTTAAGTGGAAATCGGACGGACAAAGTGACCACCTGAAGTATTTGTAATTTGTTCGAAGTAAGTTTTTTTTGCCAGAATTATTATTTTACAATATGTAATCAGACCGGTTTCGGCTATCTGCCAGCTTCAGTGTTCTCTTGAATGGGATGACGGAAAATCGTTAAAAAAAAATTCTTTAAATTCGTTGAACAAAAACAATCCGCCCTACTATGAATGGCGTCATCGATGTCACTTCAACGCGACACCAAAAATTATCACTTGTATAATCGTTGTCGACAATAATTGACTACTACTGACAGTCTCATACATTTTTTCGAGGCTTATGAAATTAGCCGAGCATGTTAATATTAGTCAATTGTTGTCGGCAAAGAGTAGGCAAGTGACAATATTTTGCTGCCGTGTTGATATGACGTCGACATTCACAATAGGGGGGGGGTGGGGAGAATAAAATCGCTTATATATGCAGTTGTTAATATGTAATTTGCTTGCGAGAACTGCATATAAAAATCATTAAAAATGTTTAAAACTTCTCCATTGTTTTTTCACTAAAAAGTATTTTTTTTTTGTCTTAAATAATGAATAATTTCCATCTCAGTTGCTGCACTCATACAACAGCCCATATAGAAAAAAAGTGTTAAAAAAACAAGCTTCCACTATCAGTATCTCTAAAAAAAAGCCTAAAATTCTAGTTTTCATTAAGAAAAAAAAAACACTTTTTCCCATTATTTTAAATACACACAAAAATGATCTTAAAAACGTAATTAAATTCTCCAACCAATTTTAAACGGAAAGCTAAATGTCTTCAAAGAAAAACAGCAGGTGCATATTTTCGAAAAACCGTTAGTCTTGAAATTTTACGAGTTTTAAATAATTAAGACTACCACAACAACATCAGCAACAGCAGCAGCTAAGAGATGCAATAATTTTATAGTTTTTTTTTAGTTTTACTAAAATAATAAAAAAATTAATGATCTTTTTAAATTGTTCCCATAAAAACAAATTTAGTTTAGAGTTAAGTTTTAAGAAAACAAAATTTAGTTCATATACGGATTTATAATACTTTGTAAAATGAGATTTTTTCCCGTTTACTATTAACTTAAGAAAAAAAAATATCCAAGGCATATACTTTTGCATTAATTGAATCAAATGTTTACAAATTTACAGCGTCTGTAGGCTATTTAGTAAAATATCAACAAAAAAAAAAGAAGAAATAATTATAACATACTGTTAGCAATTTATGTATGAATGTATGTAGTTTGTTAGATAATGTGCGCATTGTTCGTTCAATGAGGCCTATAATTTTTTTTTACATATTCTTGCAAATATCAAAATCGACATACAAACGTACATAGAACAGTTGTACGGGACTATAGGAATCTAGTTATCCATACACAGTGTGGACTTTTGCAAAATGAATGGTAATAAATCTTGGAACTGCTAAAGTGTTGATTGGATTTGTCTGAAATCTAAAACATCTTTAAAATATGAGTCAGGCTTTATACTCCGTATCTTGGTGGCATCATAGGTTAAGTAGGAAAGGAGCTGCAGTGGGGAAAAATTTACCACCTGGTATTTAGAAAAAATTTTCTAGACTTCTTTTAACTTTCTTAAATGTTATCCGATTTCGAAAACCTTAAAGCGTTTTAAGAAATAATGTCCTTACATCCCATCAAAAATATCCGTTTATGATCAGGCTGTGTTAAATTTTTGCCAGAAATCTTAGAAAATCCATCCTCAGAATTTTTTATATGGTCTTAAACACAAACTTTTTTTTTAAATTCACTATTTTGGGCCACTGCTTGTCATGTCAAAAATACAAAGTAATTAGCGCTAGAAACATGTTTAATCGATTGTCTATCGCGATATTTTTTAAGCGTTTAAGATAATTTTTTTTTTGGAAAAAACATGGTTTTTTCATGTAAATTTCAAAATTTTGACTTTTTACCATTTTTCCGACTATAAAGAATACAGATAATAAAACTTTATTTTTTTCCAGTTTTACACAGAATTTCATCAAGAATCACAGGGTGCCTTTTAAATTGAAAGTGAACAATAAACTAGAAAGTTATGAGCAAAAAACTAAAAAAAGTCAACACAAAAATAATAATTTTTTTTAATCTTCATTTTTTTATCTTCAAAACTGTGAGAGATGCGAAAACGAATATAAGAATATTATTTCTTTTTATTTTCTAACATATATCAAAATGGTTTAACTTTTTGAAATCGGATACCATTTAAGAAAGTCCCAACAAGCCTCAGCACTGTTTTTCTATTCCGAGGTGGTAAATTTTGGTCCGCTGTAGCTTCTTTCCTTTCATGCACCAAACTTCGTTAGGGCACCAATGTTTTTTTTAACCGACTTCAAAAAAAGGAGAAAGGTGTTATAAATTCGTCATGTATTTGTTTTATGTATGTTCCATCTCCTCCTCCATTTATGGACCGATTTCTGATCGATTTTTCTTTGTTTAAAAGGATGTGCTTCCAGATTGGTTCCATTGAAAAATGGGCACACATAAAAAACTAAATTTCATTTTCTGTAAAGGAATTCAATGAAATAGTAAATATTTTGTCTATGAAGGGACCTACAAACAAATTTGTAAATATAGACAAAAATACCTCAACAATTTCATTGAAAAAAACGTGTTTTTTTCAGTGAACAAATTGTTTAAATCTATAAAACAATTTGTCTAAAAATATTTACAAATTGTAGACAAAACAATTTACTAAATCAAACAAAAATATTTACTGAATTTTCTGAAAAATATCAAACAATACTTCTGTCTGAATTTAATAAACTATTAGTCTAAAAATGCTAACAATTATTAAGCAAAATAATTTACTTAATCAAACAAAAATACAAACAAAATTTTTGTCTGTGTCATCATCATCATCCATTAAGCATTTATGAGATTTGACTTTGTTAAATGTGTTCAAGTCTGAATGTTTATCTAAATACTCTACAAAAATGAACGAGAATTAATGCAACGATATTAACTAATCGATTCACTCAAAAATCTTTTGTAAACAAACTTGGTATAATTGCATTGCTCTTGCTAGGATTGTTGCTGTTATTTGTGTGTATGTCGTCATCGGGGTGGTTTTTTACGACACAGTTTTTATTGTTGTTTTTGGTGTTTGCGTTCTAAATAAAAGTCAAACAAACAATTCATAGATTATGGATAGAATATTTACTGAAAATTAAATTTATTTTTAGACAAAATTTTGTTTGAAAGTTTTTTGGTGATAAATTTTTCTGTGCAGGGTCACGCGCATTCATTTTGAACTACTTCTACGCAACCGATTCTTATGAAACTTTGCACACACATTAAGTTGCTGTTTGAATACTACATTATGATTAAAAAAAGTGGGCAGTGCCACGCCCATGCAAAGTAAATAGTATTTTTCAACAACTTCTACTTAACCAATTCTTATGAAACTTTGCATACTCCTTTAGTTATCGTTACAATATAACATTATGTTTAGAAAAGTGGGCAGTGCCACGCCCATAAAAAGTAAATATGCATTTAAACTACTTCTACTTAAACGATTCTTATGAAACTTTGCATACACATTTAGTTATCGTTACAATACATCATTGTGGTTAGAAAAGTGGGCAGCGCCACGCCCATGAAAAGTAAATATTCATTTTAACTACTTCTACTTAACCGATTCTTATGAAACTTCGCACACAAAAATAAGTCCTCGTAAAAGTGCGTGATGATAAAATGTGGATGCCGTGCCACACCTATTTTGTAGGCGGTTTTTTTTGCAAGAACTACTTAATATACAAAATAAATATAAGACAAAAATTAAAAAAAAACATGAAAATTTTTTATGTTTGTTCTAGTAGGAAGCAAACTGAAGTAAAACCCTACAAAATACCTTTGTAATACTTCGTTGTGCAAAAATTCATCGTAAGAAATAAGAAAAATACTCGCAAAAGGGGTTCTTGTATACATACAAAAAGTGCATGAAAGGGTTAAGCTACGATTCCACCAAGATAGGGAGTATAAAACCTGACTCGTTGGTAGCACTGTTTGATTAAAAACATGAACAAACATGATCAAAATTTCAAGGAACAAAGAAAAATATCTGTAGGTGGGAGGTAAACTACAACAAGTCACATTTTGGAAATTTTACAGGAGACCACAAAAAAATGTTGAAAATCACAAATAACTCTTATCTCTGTAGTATTAACAACTTGACTTACCCCGAATAGTTTATTATCTAACTCTAATATTATTTGTTTACATCGAAGATATCCTTAATAAAATTAGGTCATATAATATTAACGTTAGTTATTAAAAAGGACTTAATCTTCTTTACCTATCACATGGTTTTGAGCAGTACTACATAGTAAAAATTATTTTACATAATTTCAATTAATGACATTCTTTGACTTAGATTTATTAATTTTTTGTAAAAATGCGTTAATTCAATGTACGCATGAATACGTTATTTTAATGAAAATATTTATTGAAGTTCAATGTAAAATGGTTCATTGAAAGCATTCATTGCTGTTATTCTTTAACAAAATTAATGAACCAGTTCATTGACTTAACTTCTAGTACTAGGACGAAAGGCTAAAATTAATTAACAATTCATTAAAAAAATTAATTTTTTTCTTGAATTTATCTTTTTTTTGAAAAAAACGACTTACTGTAATTAACCCATCATCGATAGAGGAACAAAATGCTGACTCTGACAGTATAAAAAACTTGTGTATTTTGAAAAAAAAATGTGACTGGTGTAGTTTACCTCCCACCTACAAAAATCAACATCAATTTAATTTTCAACGTACACAGCAGAACAGAACAATTCTTTCTGAAAAGACCGTTATGAACCCACTTTGGAGTAAAAAGCAAATTAGTTAGAATTAATCACATTAATATAAACATATTTATTTTTATTGAACAGAAACAGCAAGTAGAGACAATTTCATTATTGCTCCAATCATATTCTAACCCGTGTTTATAATATAAGTTTGTATCGTAGGGTATCCGCTTTTTTATGCTGAAAAATAGCACACAATCTTAGTAAAAGTATGATGATATTATTCTTTGCAGCGTTTTTGCACACAACATTGCACAGTGGGTCTAATCGATAACCATTTCCAAACCAAATAAAAAGTGCTCTTGGTAGAATAAGAAAAAGTAGTTCATAGGGCATGAAGCATGAACACCACGAGGAAAATTTTTGTGAAATATTTTAACCCTCTAACTCTTCTTTGTATGGCTTTTTTTGTCCCTTTTGAAAAAGAAGAGGCACAAATCTTTCTTTCAATGGCGATACGCTATATGTATAACATTTTGGCCCTCTGTATCGCCGATGAAAGGGAGTTTTTGCCGATTTTCTTAAGAAATAAACAACAAAAAAACACATACAATAAAGAGTTAGAGGGTTAAAATGTTCCACAAAAGTATTTCTCGTGGTGTTTTATATAAAAGTGCTGAACACAAATTATACATAAAAATTATACATACAAGATTTCCTATGCCGATTAATAATTGTAAATAAGTACGAAATTAATCCCTTAATACGTTTTAAGGTTTGAATGATTTCTTTTAAGATATAGAGTAGAATTTGTATCCCTTTTTTAATAATTGGGCAAAAAATCCCATACAGAAGAGTTGGAGGGTTAGAATGTTCCACAGAAGTATTTACCGTGGTGTTTTACACAAAAGTGCCGAAAACATCTTATACCTAAAACGGAAGGCTTGCAAAATATCCTATGCCGATTAATAATTGTGAATAAGTACGAAATTAAACCCTAAATACATTTTAAAGTTTGAATGATTCTGTCATTCAAGTTGAGACTGGAGATTGGGTGTCTTTTCAGATATATACTAAATTTTAAACTAAATTTAATTTTCAGTAAAGAAAATCAATGTATTAGTAAATATTTTGTCTAGAAACGGACCTGTAAACAAATTTGTAAATACAGACAAAAATGTCTCAACAACTTCATTGAAAAGAAACCCGGTTTTTTTGAGTAAACAAATTTTCCAAATCTATAAAACAATTGGTCTAAAAATACTTACAAATTCTAAACAAAATATTTTGCTGAATCAAACAAAAATATTTACTGAATTTTTTGTATTATATCAAATAAGCATTTTATTGAGTCAGTAAAAACTTTTGTTTTTAAATATTTTTAATTTTTAAATAATAACATCATCCATTAAGCATTTCAGAAATTGCACTTTTTAAATGTGTTCAACTCTGTATCTTTATCTGCAGACTCTAAAAAAATTATTCCAACAGAAATCTTCAGTAAACAAACTTGTGATTGTATTCCTTTTGCTGTCATTTTTGTTGTTCTTATTTATGTGTATGTCGTCATCGCAGTTCTTTTTTTTACGACACAGAATATTGATTTTTGTTGTTGTTTTTGGTGTTTGTGTCTTAAGTAAAAGTCAAACAAAAAGTTTATTGCTTCAGTAAAGAACATTTACTGAAATTGAAATTTTATTTTAAACACACTTTTGTTTGAAAATTTGTTAATGATAATTTTTTCTTTGAGTTTCTTAATCTATTTTTAAGGTCTTTAGGCTTGAAATTAGTGGGAAGTTTCAGGGACGGTCAACAAGACCCACCGTTTTTATTATTATTATTACTAGGGCTCGGACTTTTACGCAAATGCTATTGACTAATTATCTATGCGAATCTTCAAATTTTAGGGAGTTTGGCATCGATTTGAAGTTGCATATTTTAGCATATGGATTACCTCCATTTTTGGGATTTTTCCCAAAATTAATTGTAATTCAATATTTAACTATGAATAATAATTTTTTTAAATTAATATTTATAGTAACCATAACATTAATTACTTTATATTTTTATATGCGATTATCTTGGTGATAAGTGCATATGTTTGCATATTTTGGCAATAAATGCATATTTTTGGAGTTATAAAAATTTTTTTAATGCATATTTCTCAATTTTTAAAAAAATATTAATAGGCCGATTATGAACGGCAACCGTGCATCAGTTGGGTTGCCAGTTGCTGAAAATGACACTACATACTGATGGCAACTGGCAATTGAAAGCTGTCAATTGCTATTTAGTGCCTTTCTGGCAACCACTAATTTGCAGTTGCCGACCTGCAACGCAACTTTAGTTCGGTTACATTAAATAATAGACCCAATTATGTTTGTCTTATGATTTTTTCTCTAATAATAATAAAAAAACATTCATATTATTTTAGTTTTGATACTTTGTTCTTAGGTAAATGCATATTTTTAATTTTTAGGTGCATTTGTTAAGCGCTTAAAATCAATTTTTAGTTGCATGAAAGTCCGAGCCCTGATTATTATTATTATTATTATTATTATTATTATTATTATTATTATTATTATTGAATGAAATCTATTTGTTGATGGTTATTAAGCAATTGTCTATATGCATTTCATTGGCGCTTTTACCAAATCGAAGTAGAAATCCGTCGGATAACAACAAAAGTATTATAAGGCAAAATGAAAAATAAATACCAAATTAAACCTCTAAGAAATCTATTATTTGACATATTGTCATAATTATATTTTAAATGAAATCTATTTGTTGATTGATGGTTATTAAGCAATTGTATACAGGTGTAGAAAAATAAAATAGATTCATATCGAATATAAAATATTTGTTGGGTTTTGTATAAGTTTGAAAGCCTACTAAACTTATTTTATTCTTTTGTGATTTTCAAAAATATCATTTGTAAATTCTCAAATGGTTTTTGAAAGTCTGTGCATAAGGTAAGAGGCTTGTAACTGTTCAAAGTTGTGGTTGAAATCTACTGACGATTTGGTAAATGCGCCAATGAAATGCATATAGACAATTGCTTAATAACCATCAACAAATAGATTTCATTTAAAATATAATTATGACAATATGTCAAATAATAGATTTCTTAGAGGTATTATTATTATTATTATTATTATTATTATAATTATTATTATTATTATTATTATTATTATTATTATTATTATTATTATTATTCTGTATGTACTTTTGACACCGCCATGGCTTGAAGTAAGTACGTAAGACTCTATTTATATTTTTAACTCGGAGATTGCGTTTTCGAGTTGCGCCTAATTCTCTAGTCCATTTCATCTCAAAGATTAAACGTTCATCCGTTGCTACTATCCTCGGCATACCGAGTTATAATATAATTTTTGAAAATAAAAACAAATATAACTAATATATATAAAATATAACTAATAGAAAAAATGAAGAGAATTCAATATAAATTACAACTTAAACCACTGTTTAATAAAACATCAAAAGAAATTACTCGACGATATTCTAAACAAAAAAAAAAAGAAAAGAATAGACAATAATTTAGCATACAGAGCAGAGGAAGTATTAAATAAACGCACTAATACTCGCACTCGTAACCATTCATTATACAAATTAAAATAAATTTAAACAACAAAATAAAAAGCTGTTGTTACACTTAAATCGATCAGTTAACGTTGGAAGGAGGAGAGATACACATTCACTCGTACGCTCACACACTAAAGTAGCCACCCAGTGAACAATTTTTGCCGATATGTCTGATGTCAGAAAAAAAATCTGAAACTGTATCAAACAATAAACCAAGCTGTCTGAAATTCTCTTTCTTGCCTTTTTCTTGACCTAAAAAATCGCCAAAACTAAAAAATCCAAAAAACCGAAAAAAGCGTCAAAACTGAAAAAAGCGCCAAACCTTAAATAAATCGCTAAAACTAAAAATATCGTCAAACCAAAAAAAATGCCGAAACTTAAAAAACCAATAAATCGCCAAAACTTAAAAAATCGGTAAAAAACGAAAAATCGTCAAAAACGAAAAAAAATCTGCAAAATGAATAAAAAGCGCCAAAACCAAAAAAAAATCGCCAAAACAACGAAAAAAAGTTAAAAAAAAAATTAAACAAAAAAGCTACACGGAAAAATTTCCGAAATGAAACAATGGCAAAAACGAAAATGGATATATGTGTATTCGTACGGAACCCTTCGTGTGCGAGCGAAAGTCGCACTTTACTTAATTTATGTTTAATTTATTATCTGGATGTTGTTAATAGTTACTTCATAAAAAGTCCCAAATACACACTTACAGTAGAGAAAAAGTAGTTCCGCAAAAATTACTTCCAATTTCTGTCCCTATGTTGGAATATATGTATAAGAAGAGCTCTGATGGTCTTCATGGTGTTCAGTTCACATCTGCTTTCGTAATAATTCTCATATATTTCTTGAAAGTTTGTGCAAAAATGTTTTAATTTTTAATTTTATAAAATATGGGTATTTGTTCTGATGAGCTGCCAGAAGCAGCAGAAAAATGCTTGGCAGAAGAAGAGTCACAGAAGTCTTGAAATTTTGTGGTTCTATGTGCGATATTTATATGATATTTCTTGATAAATATCTAGTTATAACTCCGTCTTTTCCCCGATATTAGTACAGACAGGCATAAAAAGCATCAGAAAAATCAGGATGTTTTCTGATGGGTGACACACATTATTCCGAAATGTTTAGACATGTCGGAAACTCCTTTAGAATTTTCCCAGAAAACTCTTGAAAATTCGTAAAGAATTCTCTCAGAAATTTCTAAAAAATTTTCAGAATCTCCCTGCTTGTCAATCACTCATATGATTTTCGCAACGTTGTGCATACTTTCTAATCAAATTCGGCAAAGAAAAATGTTCGCTGGGTGTGTGTAAAATTATGTATGAATTTATGTATGAATATTGTACGTGTGTATGTATGAACCTTAAAAATTATATTATTATTTTTTAGTGGAAAAGAAAAAAGCACTTTTAGCACTGTGCTGAATATTAAAAAGTTAAAAAGAGTTTGAGCGTATAACTGCTGGATTGGACTGGAGTGGACGATACGTTACGACGGTACGGGACTGGAAATGAAGTGAATGAATTAAAGTGAGTTTGTAAAACATTAAAAAACAACGGTGTTTATCTTACGCTTTATGAATGTGTAAAAATAAATTTAACAAAAAAAAACCCAGCAACAAGAACGGCAGCATCAGCAGCAGTCTTATTCATGGCTCTGAAATAGACAGACTGCAATAGTTATTTTAAGCTTTTTTATATCAATTTTCCACATCTTCCTTTAGGAAAAAAATTGTTTGTGCAACACTTTTTTTTTATTTATTTTTTTTCTGTTGCAGTTGTCTATTCAATTTGTACTGAACATTTGTTTAATATTTTTGCTGGGTCTTTCGGTCGGTGGGTCGTCATCGCTTTATCAATTTCTCCTGTTCTTTTTTGTTAAGGCAATGGTTTTTTACTACTACAACAGTTATCGGGAAAAAATTGCATTTTTCTAAGATTTTCGATACTCTTTAGCAAAGCAAAAGTATCTTAAGCCACAAAATTAAAATTTTCCGGGATAAGATTTTTATTATTATTTTTAAACGGGGATCGAAAATAGCATTTTCCAAATTTCCAAATATGGAATAACAACATTATTTTACATGGTAGCAACTTTTTCACTTGAAAAACGACTTATTTTTACTATTTTGAATACAGCCTCAAATCAAAAAAAAAAGTTTTTTGGGCTTTCACATGTTTATACATACATATGTATATCTGCGGTTTTCTTCGATAACGACGCACAGTGGGGATTTTGAAAATAAAAATGGAAATAAATCTGCAGTTTCTAAACGAGCCGTCCGATTCTTATAAAATTTCATATGGCATTTAAGTTTGGAACTTATATCTTAAAAGGGGGTAGAACCAAACGACCCCAAAGTGGGTCACCCCAAACTTGGCATATGTATGCTAATATTTTTGATCTGATAAAAAAGAGTTTTTACAAGTAGAATTGCCTATCCAAGAGGTGAAAAAAGTCTTCCACATTTATGGGTTTCTGCTTACAGTTAAGGAGATATTCAACAAGAAAAATTAAAATTTATTTTTTTACCCACCTGCATCCACTGTTTTGCTAATGGGAAAATCTAACTTTTATCCGATTTGTAAAAACTTTGTTTGAAAAATTGTGTTTAAAAAGCACAACTCAGTCAATAGTTATACACAGTTTAACTTAAAGTTTTGAAAAAAAATCGATTTTTCCCGGTTTTTTTTGCGGAAAAAAATGCATCAATTATTTAGTCATTATAAAAAATTTTTGCAATAATAGTTACCCCATATTTATACCCACCCATTTGAAAGGTAATACTATAAGGCATATACTGGAATTTTTTTTTCAAAATTTTCGTTATTGAATTAACCAGAGCGTTTCAAAATAGACCTATTTTTATTGCAAATATCAGCTTTAAGGCGCGTTTTCTCAAATCGCAAGGCTGTAATCAATAAGGGGAGCAAGTCAGCTAGAGACCTATGTGCCCTTAAATATTTTATAAAAAATTATTTGCGCCTGGCTAGAAATAAGAAAAATACAGCGAAAATATTAAAAAATTCCATTTTTGGATTTTTTTGGAATTTATTTGGGAATTGCGCGGGTCCCAAAGCAAATCTTATTTTATTATTCCTTGGTATTTAGTACATAAATTCTTATACATATAAGTGCAAATTTTCATCCGAAAATATCTGCAAAAACGGAAAAAATCAACTTTTTTCAAAATTTTAAATTAAACTTTGTATAACTGCGCTGTGATTTTTAAACAAAAATTTTCCGGAATATTAAAAATTTTTTATAAATAAGTTTTTGCAAATCGGACAAAATTTTAATTGCCCTATTAGCAAAGCAGTGCGCCAATGTGGGTAAAAAATTAAAATTGAAATTTTTTTAGACCAATAACTCCTAAATTGTAAGCGAAAACCCATAAATGTAGTATACTTTTTTTTCTACCTCTTAGATAGGAGAATCTATTTTCAAAAACTCTTTTTTTTATCGGTGCAAAAAAAAGCTTGGCGTAGGTTTAAATTTTTCAGAAGACCCAGGTGACCCAATTTGGGGTCTTGTGGCTCCGCCTCCTCTAAAAATTTAATATCCAAACTCCAAACTTAAGCTCAGCAACGCCTCTACAAATGCCTTATGAAAATTTATAAGCATCGGCCTGCGCGTTTACAAACAGATTTATTTCCATTTTTTCGTAAAATCCCCACTGTGCGATGTATCTACACTAGGGTGATCCTTATTTTGAAAAAAATTAGATTTCTGGCAGTCTCAACCCAAGTTTTGATTTTATTTAGAATAAAGTGAAATCGCCTGGTTTTTGCTAAAATTGCAAATTTTTACACTGTACAACAAAATCAATTTTTTTTCTTCAAATAACAAGGTTTTTACAACTGATTGTGGTAGAAGTCACAAAAAAAAATATACATATGTTTATCGGCGCTTTGAAAATTTAAATATGTGATTTGTTTTAGGGGAAGTTAAATTTCCCCCCCTTTTGCACATAGTTATACTGATTCGGCATAATATATCTTGTAGCCCTTACTTTTAACGTATAAGATGTGTTCCGCATTTTTATGTACTGTTAACACTTTTGTAGAACATTTTAACCCTATAGCTCTTCGGGGTAGGGGTCTTTTTGGCACATAAATAAATAAGAGGCAAAAAACTCCCCTTCAGAGGCGTAATAGCGGGCTTAATTGTTCTACAAACATGTTCCCCGTGGTGTTTTACATAAAATTGTAGAACACATCATCAAACGTAAGCCCTGCAAGATATTCTAGATGTAAATTTTCAAAAACACCGATACAGTTGTAAAAACCTTGTTATTTGAAAAAACAAATTAATTTCGTTGCACAGTGTAAATATTCGCAATTTTAGCAAAAATCAGGTGATTTCACATTATTATGAATAAAATCAATTAGCCAATTCACAACCTGTTGTATGTGTTGTAGATCGTATAAATGTTGTTGGTCATTTCCAAATAAACATTTGTTTAGAAACATGTTTATGTGAAAACTACCAACAACAATTTTACGATCTACTACACTTACAACAGGTTGTAAATTGAGCAAATATTTACCCATCGATTTTCATGAAATAAAACTTATTTTATTTTTAATATATGTGGCCTTATGATCAGTTAATAAAATTGGTAAGTTTTTTCCCTTTTCGATTTTTATAAATTTTTTAATAATAAAAATTATTCAATTTTGCATAAAAAATACATAAAATTTTCATCATTGCGGTCTGAGTAATTTCGCAACCATTTAGTATGTAAAAAAAAATAATGTTAGAACGGCTTAAAGGTAATTTTATTCCAAGTTTTTTTAATGTTGTTTTTGTAAGGAAATTGGTTAACCCGTTTCGAAGTTATGATGAAAATGGTGATGAAAATTTTAGAAAAATATTTTAAAAAAACATCTCCACCGAAATTTAAATTTCGACTGCTTTTGTAGTTAGGGGACGATAACACATAAAAAAATATAGTGGTAATCAAAGGTCATGACAAAAGTTTAATTTTGTTGCATAGTGTAATAAAATAAGCCATAAGCCATGAAAATTAATGGATAAATGTATATTTTGTTTACAATTAAGTGAAGGAACTCAATTGATAAAAATCACAATTTCCATACAAAACATACAAATGAAAATTTTACTGTTGTATGAAAATTGTGATTTTTATCAATTGAGTTCCTTTACTTAATTGTGAATGAAATAGAGATTTGTTCATCGATTTTTTTTAATGTTAGAAAACTCAAAAAAAATTAAGATAAAAGGAAAGAAATCAAAACATAGTCTTTCAAAATGAGAATGACTTATACACATATCAGAGAGGCGTGCTGGAGATCTACGTGGACGGATCCAAGACAGTCTTTGGGGTTGGTGTTGGCGTCTTTATTCTCCGTTATCAACAGAGGATAAAGTTTAAGGTATGGGATAAATGTAGCGTGCTACAGGCTGAGAAATCAGTCATAAAAATAGCAGCTGACTGGATGAGGTACTATAAGATCTGCAATAAGGATATCGAGAAAAAAATTAAAAAAAAGCAAAGCTGGGATCGGGTGTTTATACAACATCCATCCAATTTGGTGTATGAATGCCTGATGTTTCTAAACGAGATAGCGAGACATTCAAACCTAGAGCTACTCTGGGTCCCAGGGCACAGCAACGTGCTCGGAAACATTGTTGCG
Source organism: Panzeria rudis (assembly GCA_956483635.1). NCBI lineage: Eukaryota > Metazoa > Arthropoda > Insecta > Diptera > Tachinidae > Panzeria > Panzeria rudis. The sequence goes on from OY101448.1 coordinate 174,421,016, forward strand.
GACGAACTAGCCATATCCGGCAGTCGAGGCACGGTGTGGTTGGTTACCGCTGGACTGCTGTAAATCTCAAATTCTGCAGAATCTATTTTGGACCGCACAGACCAGATGGTCTAATAATTTTTTACAGCAGAATGTATGGGAAATTTTTCCAATTTAACGAGTAAACATTTACCAAATGATGCGTGAACTGCACTAATGTGTAAATGTTTCTTTGAAAAATTTGCTATCCGTAAGTACTACAACCGGCGCCACTGTGCTGCAATTTTTAAGAAGCCAGACAAATATTTATTTGGCAATTTTAAATGGATTTCTAAAAAAACACTAAGAATGGAAATGGTGTAGTATTTTCTGTAAGTTATAAAGATAATTTAAAAAAAAACTAATAAATTAATCGTTCTTTTAATTTGAGTCATTATTAATTTGTTTTTCTTTATATATTACATGACAGTGATTATATAGTTTTTAAGCACATGAGCATGAATGACCCAAACGTCAAGGTCATACTTGGTTGTGCATGATTTATTTCTTCTTTTCGCGCTTGACTGATCTTAAGGGAAAAATTGCCCATGAACCCATTTCTAATATTAAGACTTTTTCGTTTAGGATTTGATATTATTTGCAAAAGCAATTTGCCGGCATGAAATGAAGTGTGTATTAAAAAGCTAAGATAAGTGGTGTTGGCCTTTGGCCGATGTTCAGTGGCTCCCAGGTCAAAGGCATTAAAACCCTTTTAAGAAGAATATGTGTTCCAGTCCGCAAATAATTTATTTATTTTTTATTTATTTTATTTATTTATTTTCGATGTCACATACACAAGACTTAAGTCTTATATTACAGTATGGAACTGAGCATATGTAAATACAATAAATCGGAACACAAAATTAACTTGGATTTAAGTTTGCGCTTTTAAAATATAAAATATAAAAAAAATATAAAATGAAATTTAAAATCTAATATAATATAGTTTCAGAAAGTTAACCAAATTAAAAAAAAGAACCAGCTAAAATAATAATTAAAAAAGAAAATAAAATATGTAACTTGAAAAAATTAAAACCTAAAAACATACAGTGTTATACTATCAGACTATCAAAAAACAATATATGTATGTAAATATATATTCAACGTGAGAAATGACAAAAAATATTTTTCCTGAATTGACGTGCGTTACTAATGGTCTGAATTCTATAGGGGATTCCATTCCAGAGACTGACAGCATTAATAAAGAAGTGGTATTTAGAAACCAGAGTTCGATGACCAAACGCTAGAAGTCTTTTACCTCTAGCAAGCGTTGAAAAGCTTAAACGTTCAAAGAGATGTTCAGGATGATGTGTATATATAATTTTATGCATGAACAGTAAAGTGCGCCCTCTTACATAATCATCAAAAGTAATGCCATAAAGCAAGGTTACGTATGGGGAAATATGGTCATATCTTCTGAGACCATATACGTACCGAATAATGTTATTAAAGGCCACGTTAAGTTTTCTTTTACTTACGCTATCGTAGCTGGCAAAAAGTTCACAGCCGTACAATAAAATCGGTATTAAATACAATTTGGCAAGGACTATTCTAATTTTAATTGGAGTACAATATTGAGTTTGCCAGAGATTTCTTAACATTGAAAACGTTCGACCGCATGCAAAATTAACGTGATTAGACCAAGTGAGAGTGCTGTTAAAATATATACCAAGACTCTTAGCAGAATGTACAATATCTATGGACTGGTTGTTTAATGTTAAAATCGGATTGCAATCAAAGTTTGTTAACCTCTTTTTAATAATCAGGCACTTGGACTTAGTAGGATTAATTGCTAGACCATTAGCAGTGGCCCACTCGTAGACACGACCTAACTCCTGATTTAAGGTCCTCACACATTCATCAACGGCAGTATTGCAACAGCTAATATAAAGCTGAACATCGTCCGCATACAATCTAATCCTGCAGTATTCGAGTTTGCCCTGAAGATCATTCACGTATAGTGAAAAAAGGAGAGGACCTAAGATGGAGCCTTGCGGAACACCTCGAGTTAATGACAAAGATGTTGAGACTGAGGTAGGCGTTTCAACATATTGGTATCAATCGACTAAGTATGAATATATTAGACCTGAGGCAGTTGATGCGAATCCAAACATATGTTTAAGTTTAAGACACAAAATATTATGATCAACCGTGTCGAACGCTCTGGAGTGATCCAAGAGAACTAAAAATGTAACATTACCGCACTCTACCTGCTGTCCTATATCTTCACCCCCAACATCTACAAGAGCCGTTATACAACTATGATTTTTACGGAAGCCAGATTGCCGATCAGTCAGCATATTATTGGTTTCAAGATATTGTGCAACTTGATTATGGATTAATCTTTCAAAGACTTTGGATAAAAATGGCAAGATTGCTATGGGCCTATAATCAGAATTGGATTTAGGAGTAGGAATAATTTTAGCCAGTTTCCAAATTTTTGGATACTGGTTGGTGGTAAAAATCTTGTTAAAAACAAAAGTTATGAGCGGAAGAAGTTTTGGAATTAGAATCTTCAAAAACCTAGGATCTATTCCATCTACACCAACTGCATTGGATTTTATTGATAGCAAACTCGATAAGACATCAAATTGCCTTACGTTGGTAAAATTGAAACTATTATGTGAGATATCATTAGCGAAATTATAGTAATCAATATTTGGTGCCACATTCGGAATATTTAAAAATTGAGTATTTAGGGTATTAGCATCGATAGCACAAGGTTCTTGGCTACCAGGTTTGCCGATGCCAATTTCGCGAATCGTTCTCCAAGTTTTCTTCGAGTCTATGGCAGTAGAGAACTTCGAGGCATAGTATTCCGATTTTGCTTTTTTTATTAACCCGTTGGTTATCTTGCGTGATATTCTATATTCATCTGGCAAAATTTTCGTAGATTGATTATATCGATTTTGCAGTAGCTTTAACACCCTCGGGGAGCTTTATAACAGCTGTCGAATTTTATATATGTTGCCTACACCTTTTTGGTGGTTAAGTCTCAATATGTACACAGAAAAAACTAAATTTCATTTTCTGTAAAGGAATTCAATGAAATAGTAAATATTTTGTCTATGAACGGACCTACAAACGAATTTGCAAATATAGACAAAAATACCTCAACAATTTCATTGAAAAAAACGTGTTTTTTTCAGTGAAAAAATTGTTTAAATCTATAAAACAATTTGTCTAAAAACATTTACAAATTATAGACAAAACAATTTACTAAATCAAACAAAAATATTTGCTGGATTTTCTGAAAACTATGAAACAATATTTCTGTCTGAATTTAATAAACAATTAGTCTAAAAATGCTAACAATTATTAAACAAAATAATTTACTTAATCAAACAAAAATACAAACAAAATTTTTGTCTGTGTCATCTTCATCATCCATTAAGCATTTAAGAGATTTGACTTTGTTAAATGTGTTAAAGTCTGAATGTTTATCTAAATACTCTAAAAAAATGAATGAGAATTAACGCAACGACATTAACTAATCTATTCACTCAAAAATCTTTTGTAAACAAACTTGGTATAATTGCATTCCTCTTGCTATGATTGTTGTTGTTGTTGTTGTTATTTGGTGTATGTCGTAATCGCGGTGGTTTTTTACGATACAGTTTTTATTGTTGTTTTTTGTGTTTGCGTTCTAAATAAAAGTCAAACAAACAATTCATAGATTATGGATAGAACATTTACTGAAAATTTATTTTATTTTTAGACAAACTTTTGTTTGAAAATTTTTTGGTGAGAATTTTTTCTGTGTACGGTTTTTGGTAGTTAAATCTCAATATATTAAAGTTATTTTAGCTATTGTAATACACTTATAAGCTTCACTTGTAAAGGAATCTTGTAACGTAATTTTAATCAGTTTAAAGATGCAAGATGAGAACGAAACTTAGCACACGTATTAGCAGCATATGACAATCCAATATTTCGATTATTAAAAAAGTGGGCAGTGGCATGCTTATGCAAAGCAAAAATTATATTTTCAACTTTATCTACTTAAATGATTCTTACAAAACTTATGAATACATCGAGTTGCTCTGACAGTACAATTTTGTAAAGAAAGAAGTGGGCAGTGCTACACCCATTCAAAATAATTATTCTTCCACTTGACCTAATTATACTTCCTTCCACTTGACCAATTGTTATGAAATTTTGCAAACAGACTGAAAATTTCTCACAATATGTTTTATTGATAAGACAAGTGGGCAATGCCATGTCCATACAAAGCAAATATTCTTTTTAAATAATATCATATGAAACTTTGCATTTACTTTGAGTTCCTCCTACAATGCAATTTTGTAATTAAAAAGTGGGCAGTGCCATGCCCATTTATAATAAATATTAATTTTTCAATTACATCTACTTAACCGATTCTTGTAAAACTTTGCACACGCATTGAGTTTCCCTTACAATTTAATTTTGTGACTAGAAAAGTGGTCAGTGCCACACCCATAAAAAGTAAATATAATATATCAATTACTTCTATCTAACCGATTGTTATCAAACGTTGCACATAAATTGAGCTCCTTTGAAAATAAAATTAAAATAAAAAGTGGGCAGCGCCACGCCCATGCAAAGTAAGTTATGTTATGTTTCCACATAACCGTTTCTTTTGAAACTTTGCGTTGAGGTCCCCAAACGTTATAATTTAATGATAAGAAAAGTGGGCAGTGCCACGCCCATAAAAGGTAAATAAGTATTAATGTTTGCTTTTACTCATCAACAAAGTTAAAACATTGACAAGGATAAAAAGGAAAGGTACATTGTGTGTAGTAAAAACATATTTTTAGTTGCTTTAAACTACATATCGTTACCTAAAACGCAAAATGCCGTAACTAATAAAAAACAAAAACTCGACATCGACTTTTTAATAAATTCCGGTGTTCAGACTTCACCGAACTAAAATACCGATTTTATTTAAAAAAGTAAAAAAGAAATATACCTGACCAGTTACATTATTTGTGTATGTGCCATTTAATTTTTAGCTTTCTTTTATTATCCGACTGCGCGACGCAAAGAAGGGTATTGTGTTTATCAGACTATGTATGTATGTATCTATGTATGTATGTGTGTTCCTTTGCGGCACTATATAAACCGAACGTGTAGGCCGATTTTGATGATTCTTACGTCAATCGATTTGTCTTAATCCCGGGAGTGTCACTAACGATATGACAGTAGTCAAAATTCAATATGGCGGCGCACAGACGCAATTTTGTGAATACGAAAAAAATAAAAAGTTGGCGAACAATATCAAAATGGGTATCATTCGACAGGTATTTGCAAATCATCTTTAGGTTCCTCTTATAATTTTTAATTTCGAATGACCATTTAGGATCTGTGACGTTTTAAAGTTGTTTTCTTTTGTTTTTTTACGCAGACGGGTTTTTTTAATTTTTTAAATTTATGTCTTGTTTTATTAGAGCAGCCATAATAATACACACACTGTGAGCATTTTAAGTGTCTACTTATTACAGTTCACAAGATATAGCCCAATGTCAAAATTTCCTTTAACATATTTTTTGCTTCTCCCGTAAAATAATGAAAAGTTTAGTTAGGGCGTTTTAGGTTCTTAGTAACGATATAAGTGTGTCAATATTTTATAAAAAAAATTTTTTTTTAATAAACATTTTTAAATAGATAAAATACTTCTTTTAAAGATTTTTATTCTAATTAATTTTTACAAAAAATACCGCATTTTCCTCACAATTCCTGGATTTAAAAAACCAACGAAAAACTCTAACCTTAAGATGAAGAAATAGAAAAATCTACTGGCACTCATCGTTTTTTTTTCTCTCTCTCTCTCTCTCTCTCTCTCTTTGATTTGCGTGTTGTGCATTTTGACTTGCGTTTGCATTTTTTTCTTCTTTGAAATGATGTTGAAAAATATGACTTGTTGTTATTGTTATAAAAAAAAATTGTTTCTGTCTTCTAGTCTGTCTAGGGGCCCTAGACTCTAGGGCAATGTTGTAAAGAAAAAGTTAATTTTAAATACTTTATGATTGATTGACATTTATGTGTGTGTCCTTGAAATGTTTTTGCAGGGATATTTTTAAATAAATAAATGTGCAGGATATGGAAATTGTATAAATGTTTAAATGTCTTTGAAGATTTTATAATTAAAAACGGAAGGCTTTCATAGTATTGGAGTTAAATAAAATTTGTTACTATAGCAATATATGTACACTGATTGATGTTCCTAGATATTTTTGGCTTAGGAAAAAGCTTATTATTTCGTTTGTACTATATGGTTTTTTATGTTTCTTCTCTGAGAACTCTATCATTTATAGGCCAAATTGGAAATTTTTTTTGTATATAAAAGGGAATACTGCCAGGTCGGCCCTACTGTTTAAGTTTCTTAACTTCCCGCAATATAAAAATGGGAAGTTAGAGATTTTACTCCGATTTTCGAAAATCAAGTTTTCCTACACAGAAAAAACTAAATTTCATTTTCTGTGAAGGAATTCAATGAAATAGTAAATATTTTGTCTAGGAACGGACCTACCAACAAATTTTATAAATATAGACAAAAATATATCAACAATTTCATAAAAAAAAATCGTTTTTTTTCAGTGAACAAATTGTTTAAATCTATAAAACAATTTGTCTAAAAATATTAACAAATTGTAAGCAAAATAATTTACTAAATCAAACAAAAAGATTTACTGGATTTTCTAAAAAATATCAAACAATATTTTTGTATGAGTTTATAAAAGAATTAGTCTAAAAATATTAAAAAATATTAAACAAAATATTTACTGGATTTTTTATAATAGATCAAAAAAAATTTTTGTCTCGGTCATCTTCATCCATTAAGCGTTTATGAACTTTTTCTTTGTAAATGTGTTCAAGTCTGACTATTTATCTAAAGACTTAAAAACAAATTAATGAGAATTAACTCAACGACATTAATGAATTGATTCACTAAAAAATCTTCAGTAAACAAACTTTCTACAATCGCATTCCTTTTGCTATCATTCATTGATTATGTAAAGAACATTTACTGAAAATGAAATTTATTTTTAGACAAACTTTTGTTTGAACATTTTTTGCTGATAATTTTTTCTGTGTAGGAAGCTAGTCTGGCTATCTTTACGATGATGTTCGTAACAATCTCGTGACTTTTGAACGACTCAATTGATGGTAACAAAGTTTTGGGAATACTTTAAATTTTGGCTAAACTTAGCTATCGTATGAATATGAACCGATTCGACTCGGTAGATTTCGAGAACTTTCGAATGCAAGTTGGTTTCTTAATAAATTTGAAGCCACCGTTCCCATCCACTCCTAAATCTAATCGGCTCAAAAAAGTATCAAAATCGGTTAATTCGTTCGTATCAAAGAATTTCGAAAAATGAATTTTTTTTTTGTAATTACTCTGAAACTCCTATCAAATCGATTTTTGATATTCCATCACTATTTAAGGCTACAAAAACTGCTTCGAATGCCGTAGATTTAATCTTAAATCGGTTAAGTGGTGCGTTGTCGAAAATTTCGAAAAACGGTTTTTAAATTTACTCCAAAAATCTATAAATTTTCTAGCGGTTTGAGCTTGATATTAGCGGGAGGTTCCAGGAATGCCCTAAAAGGTCAACTGTTTCTCATATTTTTTATTTTACACTTATTGTCCGTCTTTTTCTCTCTGTGTTTTCAAGTCGTTTTTATTTTTGCAAGAACTATTCTATTTTAAAATAAAAAAGTTATTAAACAAGAAATTGTTTGTTTCTTTTTAGATTATATTATCCCTCTGCAAAGATTTACTTTCGTATTCATAAAAAATTAATGTGGACTTCAAGTGTGCTTTAGTAAAAATGTTTATTGTTTTAACGTATACTTGAAGCCCACACTATTTTTTATGAATTCGACAGTAGTTTTTTTTTGTTGAAATTTTCCACTTTCTCTTGTGCCCTATAAATTATGGCAAACGTAAGACTTAAGAAAGAAGCGATGTAGATGGCGGATAGAAAATTCGGCAAAGACTAGTTTGTATTTTTTTTAATGTTTGTTGCCTCAAAATCCTTCTTTTTTAAGACAGACTTTGTTGGACACTGCCTACCTAGTTGGCCCAATTTTTTCATTTTGGACTTTTTGGCCATCTTTCGAGTGAATTTCGTTTTTACTACATAGAATTGTTTTATTTTTATTAACTGTGATTATCTATTTCTAAATTATTCTCGAAACGTTACATTCAAAAGGAACTTATTTAATTGATATAACAAAAAATTAATTGTATTTACAAATTTTTTTTTTCTGTGTACATAAAGTAACCCAAATACAGTCTGTTGGTACTTTGCCATTAATTAAATCGCCTAGAAAACTTTTAGTAAAATAACTATACAGTATTTATAAAACTGAGATTGCTTTCCATCTAAATTTTGTAATGCCGTCTTTACACTGTCGTGAGTTTTCGTCTGATTTCAAAAGCTAACTTTAAGAATATGATATTTAAAACTCATATTGTATATTAGATGAAAATGGAATAAAGATACGGTCACACTTGGCAAATATTTGCCCAAAAAGAACGTAACCACTAATTTTGCCTAGGGTTAGTATGATTTAACTTGTTTTTTTATGTCACAAAATAAAGTCAATTATTCTGCAAAATTCTATTTTTATATTATTTTTATTAAATGCGAACCCAGATTTGAAAAATTATTGGAATTAAAGAAAATGCAATTTTAGCTTGTCTGTTGGTCACGTTTTTTTCGGCAAATATTTGCCGGAAAATTTTAAATTATATATTAGACACGATATTTCACTTTTGCATATTGAAATCAGACAAAAACTCGGACAGTGTAATGGCAGCTAATATAAATCTTTTGCTTGGCATACAGAAACCGACAGTTAATGTAAGTGAAACTTTATTTAATAGTTATATTAATTGCCTCTTTAATTTACAAAACAATTGGTCTGAATTTATTCTTTGAAAAATTTTAGAGATTTCCTGGTAAAATATCGAATATAGAATTTACCTCCATGTAGATTATTTGAAATTTAGAAAATGAGTTTTAAAGTTATCACTAAATTTAGCCAAAATCATAATGGCGCATAATTATAGTCAAAATAAAGTATACTTTATGGCAATACTGGTTTTAAGTTCGTAAAGTATACTTTTTTTTAAACTATAATTATATGCCATTGACTTCAATTATAAAGTCTTTATATAAAATCGAGTATGTGAGTATTTTTTTAAATAAAATCTATTATATTAAAGAAATATATAAATTATACAAATCCTTAGTTTTCTTTTTAAGAACCAGAAAATCTTTTCTGTTATAATTTTGAAACACTTTTGTCCAGTATATATTTATGTTTCAAATTTGTATTTTAATACTCCAATTTATTCTTGTTAATTTTTTAAATACTTTTTTTTTAATTTTGCAACACATTTTTTCAAATAAATTTTATAAAATACTTTAGTTTAATTTAAATCTTAATTACATTTTTCTTAGGTTTTTTTTATCAACTGCAAATGGCAACTTTTTTTTAAATTGTTACAACTTATTTTAAACACTTGTTTTTAGCAAATATCTTTACAATTTTGTTCAATTTCCCTTGGAAATAAATAATTCACATTAAATGCACTGAAAATTAAACTTAGTTTAAAATAAAATTCAGTTTAATAAAAAATATATCAGAAATCCGAAAGTTTTGCGGACGTTTGGTTTATGTTTCATGTACTTATTTTTTTTGTTGCTTTTTACCAAAACACGTCTGCACGAAACGATGGTCAGCTACTAACTGAAGAGATGCAGACCTACAACGGACTTAAGAACATCAGTTAAAAGCCACGGTCATGGTTACAAATACCACAAATTGCCACAAAGTCAACAGCAGAAATTTTTATAGCGGCGACACAACAGTAAAAGCGGCAGCAGAAGCAGCAAAAGCACAAGTAAGAGCAGCTTAAAGTTATTATTGACTACAAGCTAAGACAATAACGATGAAGACGACCGACCAAGACCGATACCGAGACCAAGACAAACGCAAATACAATCATAAAAGTTGTTAACGAAGTTGTGGTTGTTGCATATTTTTTTTTTTGGTTTTTGTAAAACAAACAAAATAAAGCATCGGTAACCACAAAAGGCAAAGAGTCAAATACACAAATGCTTCCACGGCGAATACTTCTTACTCTTGACTAGAGATGGGCCATCATCAGCGATCACAAGTAATTTATTTTTCCAATCACATAAACATAAATGAGCATATCAAAAAACTTCACGTGAGTGAGCTTTAAAATAAATATTTTCTAATATCACAATTTTTAGTTTTCTTGGACACAACATAAAAATGATAAAAATAGAAAAATCCAATTCTGCCGATACATTTCAAACTGATTTTATTGTAAACTTAATTACAAGATTTTTTAACTACAAAACCTTTAATGAAATACTAGCTGAGCCCGTCAAACGTTGTCTTACCTCCAAATCTATCGTTTTTAGCATCCAATAGGTTTATTCAAAATAACTGCACCCCATGGCCATCTATTGGGTCAAAAACAAAACAAAAACCAAAAATTTCAGCTCCACAGCTCTTATAGTTCCGAACATCATGCGTTACTAACAAACACACAAACGATTTTATATATAGAAGATAAACGCAATGTAATTTGAAGTCTTAGAATAGCAATTCACAAATTGTGAACATTTTTTGAAAAACTCTAAAAGAAATAAAAAAAATTAATTTGTTTTTCAAATTCTGTAAAACGAATGGAAATAGTGTATTTTAGTATGTGTGTCAATTAAACAAAAGATTTCGTTAATTAATTTTTTTAATGTACACTCACGCAAGCGTGCATGAGTGTGAGCGAAAAGCTATTCACCCTCCCATCTCTAAGCTTGACTCTGTCCTCCCCAAAGCTCTGACAAATTTAAAGCAGGGATAAAAGATAAATGTACAATTGTACAATTATGTGGTAAAATTTGTACAAAACTTGTGTTTAGATGAGCACTCTGGCGATCAGCCCTGCAATGCATTGTACCAAAACTAAGAATATTTGTTTTAGGAAGGATCATAAAGGCAGGGATTATTGTTTGTGGAACGTTCGATTCTAATTTTCGAAAGTGACAAACAAGATCTCTACAGATATTTATTTGATAGATTTTCTAATAGAACAAGACAAACATACCCAGCAAAATAAGTTGGAATTGTTACAAAGGCATATCATATTCATTGCACAGAAAAAATTATCACCAAAAAATGTTCAAACCAAATTTTGTCTAAAAATAAATTCATTTTCAGTAAATGTTCTTTACATAATCAATGAATTGTTTGTTTGACTTTTATTGAGGACGCAAACACCAAAAACAACAAGAAAAACTGTTTCGTAAAAAAACAACCCCGATAACAATATACACACAAATAACAACAACAACAATGACCAAAAACCAAAAAAATCCCTAAAACGAAAAAAAGTGTTAAAACAAAAAATTGCTAAATTGAAAAAAATTACAAAAAAACCGAAAAAATCCCCAAAACCGAAAAAGGGCCAAACCTGAAAAAAGCGCCAAAATTAAACTAAATCGCTAAAGCTGAAAATATCGCAAAAAGCGACAAAACGTTAAAACAAAAAAAGCAAAAAACCAAAACCAAAAAAACGCCAAAACTACAAAAATCGGCAAAAACAAAAAAAAAATCAAAAAGCCAAAAATCGCCAAAAAACGGAAAAATCGCCAGAACAAAAAAAGTGTCCTAACCAAAAAAATCGCTAAAACTAAAAAATCACTAAAAACCGAAAAAAATCCCCAAAACCGAAAAAAGCGCCAAAACTGAAAAAATCGCCAAAACTAAAAAAATCGGAAGAAACAAAAAAATTGCAAAAAACGAAAAACAGCCAGAAAAACGAAAAAATCACGAAAGTTAAAAAAGCGCCAAAACCGAAAAAATCGCCAAAAACAACGAAAAACAAAGCACAACGAAAAAACTGCCAAAATGAAAAAAGGGGCAAAAACGGAAAGGGATATAGTACATATGTATGTATATTCGTACGGAACCCTTCGTGTGCGAGCCAAAGTCGCACTTTACTTAATTTATGTAAAATATGTCCCACTTTTACTTGAAGGCCAGGTTGGTTGGGTTCACTGTAGACATTTTTCGAAAAAACAATTTTTTTTATTACTCCGAAAATCTATAGATTTCTTGGGAAGTTCAAGGAAAAATCTGCTACGTTCAAAAATTAGTTAGCTTAAGTTCAAAAATTATTATGTTTTACCAAACGTATTTATTTTTGAACTGTATAATTTTTAGAATAAATCACTTACCCGTTGTAATTTTTCATAAAAACAAAAAATATTGTTAATAAATATAATTTTTCACAAATGGTCGATTATTTCCGAATATTAATTATTTCCCTTAAAAAGGGGGTATTTAAATATCAGTGTTTTCCAAAATAAATTTTTGCACCAAAAAAAATTCCTTTGTTCTCAAGCTTCAACTTTTACAAAAAGTATCATTTGTCCGTTTTTGCCTTAAATCACTTTTTTCACAAATTATATTGCTGAGTTTAACACAAAAGTACCATTTGATTCAATATCTTTTTAAGAATAAATTTGTATGTCTTCATTTCGCACATCTGAGAGGCAGTTGTATTAGTGAATTTATTTTGTGGTGGCCGGCATCACATCGCGTCTTACAAAAATAAAAACAAAGTCACTACCAAAGTCGAACTTACAAAACAAAAAAAAGCACACAACTAACATGCTGCATTACTCCTAAATATGTACTCGTATTTTACTTCTTCCGAATATATTCAGAGAGGTTTATGGGCAGACATACCGACAGACAATCATACATTTGCTATACGATACGACATGCATATACATTCATGCCTCGCAAGTATGTACTTGACTGTGAGTGAAGTCATGTTTAAGTAAGTGACTTTGTTTTTAAACTTCATTAAGAAAGCCTGTGATCTTCATTATTGTGTTGATAAATCATGAAGATGTTTCGGCTAATGATGTTCATTAATAACATCATTTATACTCGCACTGGAACTCGTAAGAATCATCTCATTATTAAGTAGGCTACTAGGCAGAGCATACACAGTTAAGACTTTAGAGCTTAATAAAGAGAACATTGTTTTTTGCTGTTGTTGGTTGGGGTTACTATTTAAGGCAAACTCTTCACCAGAGAGCATCTTTAAAATTGCACTTTAATCCATGAGATTATTTCACTGTTTTAGGCCCACAAGTGTACGACGTACGAGAGAGCAGTTTGAAATTTTCAACATATTTTCAAATTTTTTTCCCCATCATGTTCTAAATATGGAAAATGTGTGTTTTTGTTGTTGGTTTTTCTGTAATTTTCTATTAATCTGTGATGAATTGTTGTCAACTGACAGCATTTTCTTTTGGTAGTCGCTTTTCCGTTTTATTAATTTCCTTAAATTATTATGGCGTTTGGAGTTGGACTTTTTTTTTTTTTTTTTTTTTTTTTCTTGTCCATGATCATTTCTGTTCAATGGTTAATTTATAAACATTTTTTTTTTACTTTTAAAGAAAAAAGTGACAATGACAAAAATTGCTGCCAATGACAGTTTCTATCCAAAGAACTTTCTCCATATTTTAGAAGATGTTAGAAAATGTGTGGCTTTTAATTTCTTCATTTCCTAAATAAGATAAAAAAAAGTTTTAAAATTGTGAAAGAAAAACTCCTAGTTTTCATTTATGGTTACAACAAAATTTCACATAAAGGAAGCACAACGTGTGATATTAAATAAAATGAATTATTAAAGAGGCCAATTGAATTACGAGAATATTTTGTGGAGTTTTGTACTTTTTTTTTGGAACAGCTTGATATTGCGAGTGAGATACATTAAACATATCTTGGGCTTAAAGCAGCCCGCCGCAAAAGTTTGCAATATGAGAACCCATAATATGTTCAGAGATTTTATCATGAATTTGACGAAATCTGGGGGCTTACTCTGTAATTCGAAAAGAAAGAAATTCTTTCGCATTGCAATGTAACTAACATACTAATGCGAACAGTTTTCCTTTTGCATCGTATTATAGAGTAACCCCTTGTATTGCTCGGTTTCTCAGTCTATTACAATAATGTGGTGGTTTGTGAGATCACCATATCCGATTAACCACTGAGAAATGAAGCAGTTTGTATGAGATCAATGATAAGCAAATTTCATTTCAAGCCAAGAACGAATCTTATGATGCACAGAAAAAACTAAATTTCATTTTCTGTAAAGGAATTCAATGAAATAGTAAATATTTTGTCCAGGAGAGGACAAAAATATCTCAACAATTTCATTGAAAAAACATGTTTTTTCAGTGAGCAAATTGTTTAAATCTATAAAACAATTTGTCTAAAAATATTTACAAATTGTAAACAAAATAATTTATTAAATCTAACAAAAAGACTTACTGGATTTTCGGAAAAATATCAAATAATATTTTTATCTGAATTTTTAAAACAATTAGTCTAAGAATACTAACAAATATTAAACAAAATAGTTTACTTAATCAAACAAAAATATTCACTGGATTTTTTGTAATATATCAAAAAAAATTTTTGTCTGTGTCATCATGATCAGCATACATTAAGCATTTATGAAATTTCCCTTTGTTAAATATGTTCAAGTCTGAATGTTTATCTAAAGACCAAAAAAGAAATGAATGAGAATTAATGCAATGACATTAACAAATTGATTCACTCAAAAATCTTCAGTAAACAAACTTGCTACACTCGCATTCCCTTTTCTGTCATTGTTGTTCTTGTTATTTGTGTGTATGTCGTCATCGGGGTTGTTTTTTGACGACACAGTTTTTCTTGTTGTTTTTGGTGTTTGCGTCCTAAATAAGAGTTCAACAAACAATTCATTGATTATGTAAAGAGCATTTACTGAAAATGAAATTTATTTTTAGACAAACTTTTGTTTGAAAATATTTTGGTGATAATATTTTCTGTGCAGGCTCATCAGGGGAACTAGGTGGCTTACAATTAGGTAGTACAATACTAACGATACGGGCAATATCAATCAGATAATTTCGAAAGATGTAACATTGGGTTCACATATCTACATATTGTTTATCTCGTCAAGGAGCGCCGTGCATTGCTGGCTCCGTGCAATGTTGGTTTTTTTTCGAACTGACTACACTCTAAAACACTTTTGTTGAAAATTGGGTCGATAATAGTCGGCAACACTTTACAGATTATTATCGACCTAAAATTACACACGCAATTTTTTTGAACAAAATGTTTTTACTAAAAAAGCGATTGACTGCGTGCACGTTTGAACCGCGACCTCCTGACTGATAGTCTCACGTATCTACACAGAAAAAACTAACTTTTCACTTCAAATACCAAATTTCCTGAATCAAATGTAAATTTGTTCAATTTAGGTCCTATAAAGAAATTTGTAAATTCAAATGCAAAAATTTGTAATAATTTCTTTGAAAAAAAATCTGATTTTTTCAATAAACAAATTGTTTCAATCAAAAAATGTTTTAGAGAAATATAAAAAATATATCAAAGAATTTCATAATTTTATCAGGTTGCTAACATTGGCGGTAGGTAAATGAAATGAAATAATAAGTCAAACAAAATTATTTATCAAACTAAATAGATACAATAATAAAGATTTAAAATCAGTTTCAAAAACATGTTTGTTTAAAAAAAGCTATCATAATTTTTTCTGTGTACCATTCAGCCATAGCCGTATGTTTATTTTTTTTTTCACTTGGACTAAATATGTTTAATTTGAAAGGTTTTTTCTTTAATAAAATAACTACAAAATCGATGTAATTTTAGACAAGGAGAAATTTTCAACACAAATTTAGACAATATATGATCGTAAATTTGAAATAATGTTTTAGAGTGTAGCAGCATCCTACCACTGTCCTATTTCACAGCTAGATCTAAAACCTGCTGCATTCTTATATGGCTCCAGGTTCCTATCAAAACAATAGAAATTACACTGTGCAACAAAACTAATTTTATTTAAATAACAAAGTTCTTACGGTTGATTCGGATACAGGGCACCAAAAAATATATACGTGTATCAGCGTTTGCAAAGTTTACATCTGGTATTCATTTTAGAGGGAGTTAAATTCAACCTCTTTTGGAAATACTTATAGTTAGTGAAGTTCATTATTTGAATTAATGTAAATTCAAATTATTATTAAGAGTTGAATATTAGAATTTCTAATTAGATTAGCAGAACGTACGATCAGTACTACTGATTTCGATGGCCGCTACACCATCTCATCTGCGTTCATTGTTCATTTTTACTATTTTTGAAGCTAGATGCTAGTATCAGGGAACATCAACTAACTATTTAACCGATTTGTTTAATGAAATAGAATAAGAGAAGCAATGTTACTCCTTATATTTATTTTCGTTAGAAAAAAAGGAAAATTTTTGTTGCATAGTTTAATTATCTGTTGGTTGTCCAACCTCAAGACCCATTGCCATTTGACCAAAATTTTTTCAAAAGTCATAGAAAATTTTAAAGCCTTTATAAACATTTTAATGCAGGAGGCTAAATAGCCAACAGCGAAATATCCCACTGGGTTGTTCTCTTTAATAAACTTATTTAATTTGCGTATTTTTCTTCCTTAAATACTAACATTCTTCTAAGAATATCTAACAGAATCTATTAAACAACTTGTGTAAGAAACTGTTTTTTTTTCAATTTTACAAAGAAATTATTAATAACTTAACACACGGTATCATGTAACAAAAGCTATAAAATCTGAAAACAAAAAATTAATCAGAAAACAAAAAATCAACTCCAGCAGCAATTACAGCACCTGATATCAAGATTATTAACATGTTTTACAAAAATACATGTTTATTGATTAAAATTGTTGTAAACTTTATAGGAAAAACACTCAAAAAGAATGTCGGTTAAACGAAGAATGTCAGCAGGTAGTAAAAACAAAACACTTCATTTTCAAATACTTTAAAATTAAATTTTAAAATTCAGAGAGAAAAAATTGAAAAAAAAATATGAAAAATGAAAAGAAAAAATCTTTTAGTGTTAATCAAATATGTAAACAACATTTAATGTGACAATAAATGCATGCTGACAGAGACACATGAACACACACAAACAGACACACAATTATTAACGGACATCTATTTAGCCACAAGATACTTTCTATGTGCCCTGTTGTATTGAAGTGGACTTTTTTATAACCACACCTGATTATAAACTACTTGAGAAATTTAAAAAAAAACAATGTTTTTCGGGCTTCTTAAGAGAAATAAAAATTTCATATTCGTGTTCTGTGACCCCAAATAAGCAAAAAGTTCAAAATTTTTAAACTATTATAACACTGTGGTAGTCAAAAATTCGAACAAAGATTCTGATAGTTGATCTTATATAATTTTGGGACAAGGAATCGAATGGCATTCACAGTTTTTTTTTTTTTTGAGAAGTAACACAATCAGGTAATTAATGCCTACCAGTTAATTAATTAATGCGTTACCTTCTTTGGGAAAGGGATAGTGTAGAAATAATAGATGGTGAAATGGGAGAGAGCTAGAAAGCTTAATTCATTCACAACCCTGCTATTGCGCGTTTTTTGTAGAGCAGTGTTGCCAGCCCCTCTGGTGTCAAGTAGAGGCATTGAGTTCACTGTTGCCAGAAATGCAAATTTATCTGCATTTTGCAGATTTTAGCCCTCCAAAAAGGCGAAATGCAAATTTGAAGATTTTTGACCTAAAAACGCAGATTTTTGAATCTCTAAAAATATGTCAACTTTTGTCACGTTTTTTCTTATATTGCTATTATCTTTCGTTTCTTTTATGTGAAAACGAAAATATCTACCAATATTATCCAAAATTTTTTAAAGAAAACGAAAAATAGGATTTGGACTTGGAGCTTAGAGTGTAAATTTGTGACCTTTAAACATAATATGCAAAAAAAAGTTTATGGAAAAAAATATCTGAAACAAATCAAAGTAATTCTGATTATGCTTTTCCAACTCTAAGTTTATTCGAAATACAATGCTTTAACCACGTTCATCGAAAGAATTTTCAGTCAGTTAAAGTTGATTGAACAAAAGTTCAAAGTCGTTTGGACCCTGAATCGTATGCATTACGTTGTCTAAAACTTAAATAATTCCCACTGTTTTGACATATTGATATCTCCAGATATGCTAGAAAGAATGTATCGGATTGTATATATATCTGATACATTCTAAATTAAATTAAATGCCATTATACTTAGTGAGACTTTAAATAATTTTCTCAACAGAGCTAAATTTATACGATGAAATATTTCATAAAATTTGTGTCATTAAACTTCTTGTTTGGAAATAGGATGGACAGGTAAGAATGGTGGGTGGAAAAAATGGTCTGAAACAAAATTGCAGATGGTTTTTGTACATTTTCTTCACTCCATTTGTTTTTCCATCCCAGCAATGAGCAACTAAAAAATGTTTCATAAAATATTTTATCGTGTAAATTAAGTCCATATAGAATTTGTTTTATTTTATTGTCGATGTTTGTTTTTTTTATGAAAAAAAATATACTCTCACACCTGTACGTATTTAAGTTTTATGAATAAATTGTTAATTTGCTTAAATAATACACAAAAAATTGGTATAAAAAGTGGTTTTGAAGATTTTTTGAAGATTTTGAAAATAAAATGCCGATTTTGCAGACTGTTTCCTGAAAAATTGTTAAATTTTGCAGATTTTATCCCTAAAAATTCTGGCAACACTGATTCAGTTGTTTAAGCTGTGTAGCCATTTTTATTTGTTCTTTTACTTCGCCGACGATTCTGCTACAATACCGACGAAGGAGGGTGCTGTGAAGTGCATTAGGATATGTTAGTATTAATCGCTGCCAGTACTGCCAAGGTGATCAGTGCTATGCCTTCATCACTTTAACGGTCCAACAACAACCAACACAATAACAGTCCAATGTACATGAGAAAATTGCATGATGCTGTTGGCTTGCGTAAAACTAGTCTTGAACTCGAGACCTCAGGGTTTGTAGTTAAAAGCGCTAACCACTCAGCCAACAGCACACTCAGATTGGGTAGATTTTCTTCGGATACTCTATTATTCATTCAGGATCGATCTCATATGCAAATTATGTGAACAGAAAACGGTTATATAAAAAATACTCGAATACCAAAAACTCTATATTCGAATAAAAATCATGGAAGAGCCAGAAAAAAATATCTGACGCGGTTATTTGAGCAAGTGGTGATAATTTATTTTGCAATTAACATAATTAGGAGTAAAAATGCCAGTAAGAAAAAACTAGTGGTCAAAAACTAAAAAAATAACGTGGAAAATAGCTTCAAAAAATTTAAATGTATATAAAATTTTTTTCATGTGTCATGAGTAATTCTATTTAGCCGGGTGTGACCACTTTACACATATTTTTTGTTATAAATATTTTTTGTTACTTAAAAAAAAGGTTGCGACTCGCAAGGCCATTAAGCTTAAACACGTTGAATAACGGGTAGGCCCTGCAAGAACACGGTTACTGCTTAGAATGGTCGCCAGAAAGCTGCAACGGGTGTGACCTAACAAATCTTAGTTTTAAAGAATTATGAGTTTCAGCATAAATTCTGTAAAATTTTTACTATAACGTGCACAATAATTTTTTACTATAACGTACATAATAATTTTGAACAGACAGCTATGTTCAAAGTGTTTTTTTAGCTGTATTACGTATTTACTTTTTGAGAAAAAATCAGTTGTCTTAACAAAAAAATTTTTTGAATGTGACGGGTGTGACCGACGGGTGTGACCTAATACGAAAATTTTAAATATTCGAAGAAATAAAACTTTTTATTGATTTCATTAATATAAATAATAAAAAATAAATCATAAGAAAATAATAACATATTAAATTATTTGCTATCCGTTCTATTATAGACAGCGGAATACTCTAGCTGCGTATTCTTTTAAATTCAATAAAAATTGAAAAAATTATATTCTTTTCAGAGATAAGGGTTTTTATTAATAATGAGAAAGGAAAGAAAATAAAATCTGAAATAAATATTAAACAAACAAAGAGGAAGAGCAAAATGTTTCGTGGATGATCATTTAAAAATGCCTCAAATTGCTTAAAAAATATTAAATAATGTATTTTTTTATTTTTTCTATAATTGTCATGCTCTAAAAAACATTAATTGAGAGATTTTTATTAAAAATAAAAAAATTATTTTTTTCCTTGCATAGGGCCGTTTTACATGGAATCACTCTTGTATAATGTAAACATCAATATATAATCGTTTTCTGTTTACATAATTTTGCCGGAAAAAAATAGTCCAAAATCCGTACACAGTGTAATTAACAGAGCTCGAACTTTCATGCAAAGGCAATTTTTTGTTGTTGTGGTGATAGAAAAAGAGGTATTGGCTAATTATCTATGCGATTAATCAAATTTTAAGTAGTTTGGCATCGATTTGTAGTTGCATATTTTTGCATATTTTGGTGGTAAGTGCATATTTTGGCAATAAATGCATATTTTTGACATTATAAAAATTTGCTTAATGAATATTTCTCAATTTTTGAAAAAAATATTTATAGGCCGGCTATGTATGGAAAACGAGCCTCAGTTGGGTTGCCTGCAGGGCTGCCAAAAGTGCCCAATTTTAGGCATTTTGCCGATTTTTGCACCAAAATAATACCAAATGCCTATTTGAGAATAAGCTGTATCTTGGTAACGGTAAGAAGCAAACTTCTTAGTGCATCATTTTAAAGGCAACAGTAAGGAATGAATACTAAAGAACAAACAAACTAAAAATTAAAGGGTATTCTATTAGGAGATGTAATTTTGAAATGAAATAAAATCGACAAAACAAAAAGAAAGCGTCGAAACTAAGAAACTCAAAATTAAAAAAAATCCAAAACGAAAAAAAACGCAAAAATGGAAAAAACACTAAAATGAAAAAAAGCTCCGAAACTAAAATAATCACCAAAAAACGCCAAAACTAAAAAAAACAAAAGTTAAAAAATAGCCAAACCAAAAAAATTGCCAAAAATTCAAAAAAGCGTTGAAACGAAAAAAAAGCAGCAAAATCACCAAAAACGAAAAAAATTGTCATCACGAAAAAAATCATTAAGACGAAAAAATATCGCTAAAACGAAAAAAGCACCAAAACGAAGAATAATCTCCGAAACTAAAAAAAAAACCCAAAAAAAACGCAACAAAATTGTCAAAACAGGGAAAAATGCACTAAAATTAAAAAGTCCCCACAAACAAACAAAAAATCGCCAAAACGGAGAAAGGTATATGGTGTTTGTATGGGACCCTTCGTGCGCGAGTCAAAGTCGCACTTTACTGAATTTGTTTTCTCAATGTAATATTCACAGCTACAAGCTAAGCATTCAGAACTGCAGGGTAATATTCAATTACTTTTTAAAATAGAAAAGAAAAATGATCATGTCGCACATAAGTATATGTAAATATATATCTGCAATTGTATTAGTTTGCATTTGTATTGGTTAAATATTAACTTAAAAAAAAGAAGAATAAATGTAGGCGTTTGTTAGTATGAAGATCATCATATTGTCCATGCCTGAGCATCATTACCAAGCTCCTCCATCTATCTTCTGTGTCTGTTAAGTTGAGGTCAGAAAACTTTATCTTTTTGTCTTCTTATTATTGTTCTGCTGCTGCTGATGTTGTTGCTCATATATTTTGTTGTTGTTGTTCTTCAACGTTTTTCCACTTAAAATCTGAAGGAAGGGCTTTAAATAATGCTAAAATTTTATTTGAAAATAATAAAAGTTGGAGAAAAAGAAACACACACACACAAAATCATAAATACCCCCACTTGACCAAGACTTTCGTTAATGATATCGATTTCGAATATATCTGGAACATTTATCGTGTAAAACTATCGAGAATGACACTCAAGAATGTTTCGAAAAAAGTTGTTTCAAAAAAACATTCGATTTCGAAGGTTCGTTAGCAATATCAAAAGTGAGCTAATATCGAAAAAAATTTCGATATCGCAAAAGGCAGGAAGGAGCAAAAGCAATTTCTTAAGATTATTATCTTTATTTTTTAATTTATTTATTTTATTTATTTTTAAATTCTTTAACTTACGCTACAGTCAATCAGATTTGAACACGGTACCTCCAGGCTACCAGACTAACACACTTCCACTAGGCTATCGTGGCAAATTTGTTTCTGTTTAATTATTGCACATATGTGTGTACGTATGTTATTTTAATTCTTTAACCTACGATGCAGTCGTACAGATTCGAACACGGTAACTCTTGGCTAACAGACTCACAGACCTCCACTAGGCTATCGTTACACATTCGAAAAAGTATCGAGAGAAGTTCGCTTTAGCGAACATTCGATCCTTTTTTTAGATTTGCGAAGAAATATCGAAGAGTTTTGTTTCGAAATTTCTTCGCTTTAGCGAACATTCGCTTATATCGAATCTCAGGTCAAGTGGGTATGCTGATAATGAAGATAAGGACTTGATTTTATTGCCGTTGTAATGATGGTACGTACGTACATATGAGCAAATTCATCATTATGAACGAAAAGAACTGAATGCACATGTTAAGCAAAATAAAATTACACTCCAAGTAAACAAAATGAATTTGCACAAACAATCATTATACTCAGATATCCTAAAAATGTAACAAACTATGGAATTCAGCAGGTTAATCTATTTTAGCATAATTTGAAAATAACAATTCCTTTTACCTTCTTGATGTTCCTCGAAGTTCCAAAACGACTGTACTTTTATTTAACTCCAAATATTCCATAATTATGACCACTTATTTTTGGGCAAAACATGACTATTTTTTTTTGCTGTCCTTATTTAAAATGTTTATGTATGCTGATAATTAAAATATCCATAAATTTTGTGTTGTTACCAATTTTTTGAAATATTTGCAATGGAATCCCTTCTTTATAGTTTCTGCTGCATGAGGAATTTTCTCTTAAAAAATTTTTAAACATAAAACAACGATGGATTTGTTGTTTCTTGTGTTTTTTTTTTACATCTTTAGTAAATATAACTAGACATAAGTACGAGTATAACAACAAACATATTGCTAACGATGACTGGGTATCTTAAAGAACAAATATAAAGCACAGTGGAGCAGAACTAAAAAATGTTGGAAATAAGTCAGCCATTTCCAAACGCCCATTACATTAACATAAAACTTTACACCTCCATAACAAAATAGTAATCGAATTTAATATCGAAGGACTGCTTAAATAGGGCGTCTCCTGACCCACTGTGCAAAGTAAATATCTATGAGTTGAAGTATGTATTTCAATGGATGTTTTGTTGCATCGAAGCAAACAATATGTTGTAGTTAGTTACTCGTACTGTGAAGTAAGAATGTATTGTTGCGCTTAATGTTGCTGCTTTCTTATTATTGTTTGTACTTAATGTTGTTGTTGTTGTTGTTGTTGTAATGGACAAGTGGATATTTAACAAAAGAACCGTTAGGTATTGCCAAGGCAGCAGATGATTTTTTTTTATTGTTAAAACAAAAGAGCAAAAATTTTTATTAGAAATGCATACAAACTTATATGGGAGCAACTGATAAATATTAACAAAAGAAACATTGTATCGGTAAAGGGTATTCCATGGAGAGTTTGCGTATTGAAAATATTTTTTTTTGATCACTTCACTATAGGAAATTTTAGCCTTTATGTGGCAAGACCGATTTAAATAATTTTTTTTTGGATACGACCTTTGGAAACATCCCTCTTAAGGCCGTTAAAAAATTTTTTTATCACTTACCATCACGTAGAAAAAAAAACTCACGCTCACGCCTTCTCACACATGACAATTTTTAAGCACTCTTTTTTTTAGATCATATTAATTTGTTCAAACGTGCACTAAAGAACTTTTTGTTTTAAACCGGATTTTTTTTTAATTTGATTTTTGATTTCTTCCCCATACAGTAAATATTTCCGATTTTAGTGCATTGAGTTACCTAGAGAAATGCGTTTTTAAACAAATTTGCAAATATTTGCAGCTGAAATATATCAAATTCGGAAGATAATTGGTTGGCATAGAAAACTGTGATCGTGTTAAAGCAATCATCTGCAATATTTTTTTTTTTTTTTAAGTCCAAATTAAAAAGGAATTTATAGTTCTATTAGTGTAAGTTAAAGTTACTTTAGATATTTCGATTTAATAGACCTAGCACATGAATTCACCAAAATTCGAATATACAACTAAACAAGTACTCCCTTTCCACATTATGTTCGATTTCTTAACTTTTAGAATCTATAAATTCTTATTGCTGCAACCGTCATCTGAAATTTACACTTTATTCACTGCTTACAGCCGCTACTTATTAACTCTTTTAGAAACCGCACGGAAAGTATATTATAACGTAACGGCAAAGCAACGTGGCGGAAAAATATAAGACATGTTTAATTTCTTGTGTGTTTAGACATATAAATGAAAAATATAATTGCAATTTTTCAATATAATTTTTTTTAGTTTTGGCCAGAATAAGGCAAGAATTTCCTATAGTGCACATGTGTGATAAATTTTTTTTAGCTAATCAAAAACATGGTTGCGATCGGTAACTAAGAATTGCAAGTTGAAATCAAATCATTTTGCCTTTTCTACCTAACCATAATATTAGTTATATGAATGGTAAAAAACATGATTCAGAACTATTTAATTATGATTAAAAACTGGATAAAATCATGAAAGTATACTTCAAATGTATATATAATCAGCGTTGCCAGAAGCTTTCCGAAGAAAATCATCAATTGGCGAAATAAAAATCATATTTTGATATAAAAAATCATCATAAATATTTTATTCCAAAATATTATTCAAAGCAAAGAAAAATAATGAAACTTTTTTATAAAACTAAAACAAAAACGCATTCTTAAAAGCTTATACGATTTCCCTACATTTACATTTCCTTCTAGATAGGAGAGTTAATACTTTTTTGGTAACCAAATATATAAAATATTCTTGTACGTTTTAAAATTTTATGTAATCTTTTTTCAATTATACATTTTATGTTATAGTAAAAATTCGTGAAAAAGATTTAAGATCAGGAGCAATCCCCAAAATATAATAAAAATTTGCCATGACGGTAGGAATATATAATAACGTGGAAAACTCACGTCCACCGCGAAAATTTTCAAATTCATGCACAAATTTTCAAATTCATGCAAAAAGGCTTTAAATTGATCAATATCACTAAAATGAAAAATTTTATGATATTTTCTCAAAAGATTTTTTAAATCACTTTTGAAAGTCACAAAAAATTCAACAAATAGATATTACATTACATTATTCTACATCTTCACGAGTTTCCCAAAACTTTTAAATGTTAAAAAATTTCCTCGGAAAAATTATCTTAATAAAATATGTAACGAAAAAACAAGTTCTTATGTAAAATAAATGTTTTTTTTTGCTCTATTTTGCTAAAACTGCATCATCACAATGTGATTTGATATTTTTGACGCAGCCAAAAACTATAGAAATCAATGAAACATATATTTTTATACAGTGGTGGAAGAAATAATAGGGACACACAATTTTCAGTATTTTCTTAAATATTTATAAGCTTTTGTATAAATAAAATTAAATATACAAATTAAACATACAAAAAAAAGTACAATCCTGCTGCATTCGGAAATTTATGTAATTCAAAAATATATGCATATGTACCTGGAAAAAATAATAGGGACATTTTATATATTACAGAACAAAACTATCTTCTACTATTTAATTCTAATATTATTCCAATATTTGGAAGAAGCTCCTCTTTGAATACTTGCTGACAACGTCACATCGTTGAACTCAGAAGATTGGCGCAGATATCCGTAGAATTGGAGTACTAAGGTTACTGAATTGTGTCCCATATAACCTGTTTATTTGCAAGTTTTTACGTTCTAACGTTTTATTTTTTAGAGCTGTACAGAGGCGCTCTATGGGATTCGAGTGTGGTGATTGGGACAGTCACTCCATAAAATTTTAGCTCAAAAAAGTTTATGAGACGTTATTGTGAAAAAAGAAATGACCCAATTATTTCTTCCACCACTTTATATTTTTATAAAAAAAATTGCGAAGAATAGTTAAGCAGGGTACACACTATCGAACACGAGTGACAGTTTTGCTCTAATTTTTGCTTGCTAGATAGTGTGGACACTAATTTCGTCATTCAACAGTCAATTGCAAAAAAAAAATTATAGTTGATTGACAAGTCAGCGGCCATATTAGTTTTTGACTGATAGTATGTAACAAAAAGTGTCAGTCAAGAGTTTTATTTGTAGCATAAAAATTACAAATTGCTATTAACAGTGATTTGCTAAAAGCATTTCTCTGGTACTATGATATGGAATGTTGTCTTGGGATATAACAGGATTAGGGTGTAACTCGTGATGTTAAAACAAAAGCATTTTCTAGTAAATTATTTTTTTAATGGCTTTTAACACCCAACATTAGTGTAGTTTTGTAAGTCAAAACCGTCATTAAAAGCTGATGCATTTTTGACCATCACTCAAGTTCAATAATATGTGCACCGCTTTACACATTCAAAGTCGCTAAAATGGAAAAGTGATACTTTTAGAAGAACTAACTAAATTCGGAGAACAGAGAAGTATAATTATCCAAAATTCAAAATACTTTAGTGAGAGAAAGGTAACGCACTGCAAAATAACCTACCATAAACTTTTATGCTAAAAACTATGGAAAATTATAAATTAATTGATGTAAATAACTCAAATAACCATTTAAAATATTTAAAAGCAAGTATGAAAAATCATCATTTGGGTGAATGAAAAATCATCATTTGGGAAAGAAAATCATCATATCATATTTTGCTTTAAAAATCATCAAAAATATGATAAAATCATCATTCTGGCAACGCTGTATATAATGATCGTACATGACCACAATATGATTGCAATTTATCATTATTAACCAGGGATCGAAAATAGTAGATATTTTTAAAAATTTCGTTTTATTATTAAATATACACACATATATTTATTATATCTACAGCATTCTATACTCAGTTTTTGTAGTGTTTTTTGTACGGAAATTGAATAACCCCTTTCCAAGTTATGATGAAATTGGCGTAGCAGCCTCTTAAAAAATCCCAAATTTTAGAAACAAATTAAAAAAAAGGATGCATATAATTTTAAATGTCGACTGCTTTTGTAGTTAGGAGACCATAACACATCAAAAAAATTAGTGGTGATCAAAGCTCATGACAAAAGTTTCTTTTGTTGCATAGTGTTATTTTTGAAGCGCACAACCAAAAAAATATTTTTTTTCCGAAATTCCTTGATATTTGGCATAAGTAGGTATAAATGTGCATGCAAAATTTTTGTCCAACAACGGCAACACGTTTGTACTTATAAGAGTGCGAACGTGTTGCCATTTTTTATTTTTATTTTTTTTATTATTCTTTCGAATTAAAAAAAGTAAAGCAAAAATATTAAAATAAGTGATTCTTATAGGAAATAGTCTGATATTTTCAAAAAAAAAATATTTAATTCTAAAACAATTTTTTTTCATGTTTAAAACCGGAAATGACCAATTGAAATTAATATTTTTCTAACTTCAACACTTTTAATTTTTTTTATTTTTTACCAAAATTAGCCTAGGGTGTCCTCATTATACTGTAAAGGTTTGATAATGGGATCTTCATAAGTTTAAAAGTTATGCAAATTTCTTTACATGCCCCCCACCTTTTGCTCATTGTTATATTGTAAACAAACAGACATATTGCTTAAGCCTTTTTGGCTTTTCTACAGAAACGCCCAGGGTCTTGGCAGGAACTGAACCTGCGACCCCCGGATAATAGTCTAGCACACTATCCACTACACTAACCAGATGGTACAATGAACCAACCTGCTCTATTGCGAGAACAATCTGGCCTCGCCTTGACTCAAACAGAACTAAGCAACTTATAATTTTCCCAAAACTACACCTGAGGAACCTCATGACCACGAACAGGGGGCAGTGTACCTTTGGAATCCACGCTAGACGTATCGGTCTGTCCTACAATGATTACTGTTCAAGCTGTAATGACGTAGAAGATGAAGAGAATATAATGCAGCTTTTGTGCCTTTGCCCAGCTCTGGAGGACCACCGCCTTCGCCTTCTGGGCAAAAGATTCTGCGGTAGCCTCTCCGAGTTCTTAGCAATCGAGCTCAAGGAAATAATTTTTTTACCAGGAGCAGCAGGTGGTTCACTCCCTACACGGAACTCCGTATGCCTAACCTCTCTCTCTTCTTTTCTTGCTATCTTCTAATCTCTTTATCAACTTCTCTCCTCTCACCCTATATAATATTCTGTCCTATCCCCTTTCTTTCTTTTCTTTACAGGTATAACAAAGGCACCATTATTATTGGACCCAAGTGGGCTGTTACCTTTCCCTTCGAATTTTTCAATCGCAATCTGATAACCTAACCTAACCTAACCTAAACTAACCTATCCACTACACTATGGGAGCACCCATACGGCGGCATATAGAGAATCAGTATAAGATATCGTGTAAACCGTACGTTTAAGGTACTAGGTGTGTACAGAACTTTTATGAAAAACACCACGAAAAATAATTTCATTAAACATTTTAACCCTCTAGCGCCTCGCTGTATGGGTCTTTTTTGGCCATTTCTTAAAAACGGACAAAAAACTCCCCTTCGACGACTAGATAGCGGCCTCAAATATCTTACAAAAAAAATTCTAATTTGCTGCTTGAAGATATTATTATTAGTACATAGTGTTTTTTTAGTCGCTTTTTATTTAGTTTCGCCGAGCTATCACGAGCTCTACCTTTACGGCAAGCACTGGTGTCGTATAAAGTATATCCGTGGACTTTAAAGGAGCTTGTAGATTACAGATAAACATTATGCTTAAGCATTATGCTTATCTTTATCATTAGATTAGTGTTAGTTTTCGCTTTACACGACATTTGCCATAATATGGTTGTCACAAACAAGCGCACCATGCCACACTCTATCACA
Organism: Panzeria rudis; assembly: GCA_956483635.1. NCBI lineage: Eukaryota > Metazoa > Arthropoda > Insecta > Diptera > Tachinidae > Panzeria > Panzeria rudis. Next base: position 174,449,954 of record OY101448.1, read on the forward strand.
CATACATACATACGGCTTTTAATTGTCGTGAATATGCCACAACCATGTCTTTTATAGTTGGGGCTAGCGGACCTGATCATTAAAAGAAAAATTTTAATTATTTATTGGGTTTTTTAAAGCTATTATTCTTGAGTAATTCCGTATAAAATACCGAGCGAAAATATCCAGGACTTAAAATTATTCCCAATCAGCTTTAAATATCTTTCATTTCACAAAAATTTGATTAATGATCCCAAAAAAAAACTGTTAATTCATTTAACGACTAAAGTTTCAAGCAAAACACCATAAAAATCTTGTAAATTCTTTTTATTATAATTGCAATCATTATTTTTATGTTGACCCATTTGCCAGGCAAAAATTAAACAAACAAAAAAAGCAGGAAAAAGATTTATATTCCATATTATATTACGAACGAATCTTACAACTTACACACTCCTCTGTGTGGCTGAACATTAAAAAGGAAAAAATATTGTTTGATCATAATCACCAGGAGAAATTGTAACTTTCTCTTAAACGCAATCAAAACCAACAGCAACAGAATAAGAATTTAAACACGCAACAAATAAAATGAAATGGTCTCCTACCAACCAACCAAACCAACTAAAAAAATAACCAACATTCAAGTGAAATGCACAGGATGCCACAAAATAAATTTTATGAAATACAAAAGAAAGAAATACACACATTTTTGCAACTCAAAAAATAAGTGCACCACACACCTACCTTTTCACTAAATGTAGTTAAATGTAAATGTTTCCGCCAGAATCCAAAAATAAAAACTTGAAAATAAAAAAATAAATAAAAATGTTTAAAAGCATAAAAAGGTTTTTAAAAAAGAACATTTACTACTCCCATATAACATGTACAAGAAGTGAGTATGTACCATTTATTTATGTATGTATGCTATTGCCTGGATGCTAAACGAACCCGGCCGGTCGGTCGGTCGGTCGGTCATATAAATACACAACTGAATTTAACGACTGGCTAAAATACGATGGGTACTTACTTGTACTATTACCCATTCGAAAGGTTTTTCCATAACTTCCTTCTTCCAGCACCACCAGGCAGCCAAAGAACCACAAAAATTTACTCCTCGCACGAGCGAGTGAATACCTTTCTTTTATGGGAACATGTTCAACCAAAAGAAATACATAAATATAGTTTATGTTTCGTATTTAAAGTCGTATTCGAATTGGTTTGTTTTGGATTCTTTTTTCTGTGTTTTTTTTTTATTTTCGGCATAGTTGATTGACCTATGGGCAGATCTAACCTAATTTAAAAGAAGGCTGCAAAAGCCATAAACATGTTGCTGCATGTACAAGTAGCGAAAGGCGAAATTAAAAATTTGTACGAAAAACAAAATCTTAAAAATTGAATACAACTGCCTTTTTTGGGAGATTGAAAATTGTTTTTTTTTTTATTTTTAATTTTTTCAGTTTGAGTTGCTGTTTTTCTTAAATTTGATCCGGTAAAATATACAATTTTAACTTGTGTCGTTATTTGGGGTTTTTTTTCTTTTATGCCAAATTTTGCATGCATGTTTATTAGGGTGAATGTGATTTGCATTAAACGCTTTTAGTTGAAGTACTTCTGAGGGCACACAGTGGTTTCAAATGGGGAAAAAAGGTTAATAAATGTGTATGTTTGAAACTTGTGATTTGATTACAAAACGATGTTTGTATAAATCATAGAGGAGGACTTAACCTTTAAGAATGTTGAAATTTGGACTACCCTATTGAAACACACGCTGAGCTACAAGGTGTCAAAATTGACTAGCTCAGGAAACCTTGTCAGCCTCATAAGTTTCACAAATATTATCCGATTTCAATAAATCAAAACTTGGTGTAAAGTTTATAAATAGATAAAGAAAGTATAGTTTATCCTATTAAAATATCTTTAATATTTTCAAAAATATTTAACTTTGAATTTTAAAATTTTGGGTTTTGGCCTCTACCCAGTAAAAAATTTTCATGTTTTTTGAAGCACTAAAGAAATAAAGCGCTGCAGAATTTGCTTTAGAATATGAGCTTGTTCAGAAGCTGATTTCATAGCGTCACAACAATGCAGGTTTTGAAGCGAGAAAAGTATTTGCTTTTTACTTATACAAAAGCTTCGTACACAAGCTATAAAAAAAGCTGATTTCATAGTGCTGATCCAAAGCAGGTTTTTAAGCAAGAATGAAGAGTAAGTTTTTTTGAGTTTCTTGGTGCCGTTTTGCAACAGTGTTTTTGGTCGATTAATTGGTACGTTGAACTTCAAACCTGAAGGTTCTTAGTTCGATACTAGTTGAAACATTGAGTAAAAATATGAAATTTAATAAAAATAAATAAAGTAACGAAATAAGAATAATTCAAAATGGCGTTAACGGCGCCAATCCACATTGAACCATTTTTTTCATATGTTTTCAGTTCTAGTGCTGAAAATGTTGATGATTTTCAGCGCTTACAAAGCGCTTTTGTGAGCAAAAATGTATTATTCCAATCCGGGAACTCGCCATACAAAAATCAGCAGCGATACCAGCAGGTTTGTCATCGCTACTTTTATTCCATAATAGTAGAAACCTGCTTTATTGGAAGCAATTTTTTTACTGGGTACTTTGCTCGTCAATATCTCCGGTAATGGCATAGCCAAACTAAAAATTAAAACAAAATTAATTTCAGTACAGTTTTCATGTATGTAAGTAAATAAAATACTTGTGAACATTTTATTATTTTTAGAATTTATATCCAAAGAAATTTAATGATTTTGGCTTGAGTTCGGTTTTAATTTAATTTTTCAAATAAATTATATTTTTATTTCGGAGATAAATGTGAAGCATATAGACAAAGAAAATTTTTGACTGCACGGAGGGTTGAACTGACGTTTCGATAGCTCCCGCTAATCTCTTCAGATTTCTTCAGCCCGTTTGATAATGTTTTCCCCCTGTTCGGTTTCTTATTATTAGCCGATTCGAAAAATTTATTATGTATTGAAAAGGATATACATAAATATTATGATTAGGGAAATGGGCATCGTCACGCCCACAAAATGTAAATATTCCTTTTCAATTCCTTTTACTTTTCAAATTACTGTTACTTGGCTGACTGTTATGAAATTTTACACATACACAATCAGTAAAATATTACGTTAAGAAATGTGGGCAATGCCACGCCTATGAAAAGTAATTATTAATTGTAGCATACATAGCTTAAAACCTACAGTAGAAACTCTTATGACACCTTACACAATTATTCAGCTTCCGTGACAATATAATATTGTAAAAAGAAAAGTGGGCAGTGCCATGCCCATGCTAACCTAACGATTTTCTTAACCGACTTTGCAACTCCATATGCCTGCTTTGAACGTGTTTTTTAAAGAATTATTTTATTGTATACGTCTTACTTTTTTCTATTTTGGAGACCGAGAAAAGCTTCGGGCTGGAAAGTTTCGCCATCTCACTTACGGATCTCCGGCATTTTCTAACCAACTCCGAAGTTGTGTAAACATCAGATAGACCGTTTAACGCAGCCTTACTATCGGTACATATACGTATATCCTGATCGAATACCCTGGTGCACCTTAACGAATTTACTGCTCTTCTGACTACCGATATTTCAGCCTGTATGATGCTACATTGATTGGGTAGTCTAAAGTGTATCCTACGTTTGAAGTACGGAATAAAGAAGCCATCACCTCATCCAGTAACCGACTTGGAAACGTCGGTATAAATCTCCAACACATCCTCTTCTTGATGACTGTCATTTGTCTCAGAGTGACCGAGAAGTCTACCTCGAATCTTTTGTCCGATAAGAGAGCAGGCGAGCAGTAGTCAGTGTGGCCGGGAAGATTTAAAATGTATCCCGAATATTGTTGCATGGCCGGCCAACATTAGTTTGTTCCCATACAACCGAGGCATTGAGTCTCACCGGCGAGCTGGTGGCGAACTATTTTGGTCTTGGTTTAGTTTGGTTTAGAGCTCTCATAAGAATATATCCTATTTTTAATTTAGACTACTTTCAGCCATGTTATAGGACACCATAACGATTGAAAGTGGCTTTAATTCTGCGAATTTATTTCTTCGGAAAATGGTACTTTTCTTTGGAAACAAACCGTTTGCAAAGCACAACCCTCATTTGCACGAAGAAGGAACAATGTGTATACTTTTAGGGACGGAAAATTAACATTTGGCTTTAAGCTTTGCTTTCATAAGGGGAAGAGAACCTGTCACAAGACAGGTCAGGTGACCGGTTCCCAATGACTAGCAACCGGTTCGAGTTCCGGAACTTCATATGAAAGGGACCGATAAATTTTATATGACGTTGTCATTGGAGCTGTTCAATTGACATCATTAAAATACTCAGTGATAAGTTCTGGACCCAAACTTAAGGTACTTGTCCTGAACTGGTTGTTTTGATACTAGTTAAATTACTGTACTTTAAACAAATATGTTTGATTCGGAAAAGTTCTGCTTGTACGGTGAGGATATTTTGCCAATATATTTGTTCTAGTTTTGTGACATGTTCTCTTTTCATTCGTCACGACTCAGGAACATTTTTCACCAATCTCATACTCACCAGTCATAAGGACAAGTACGTTGAAGACAATTGATACAACATTTCCCGCAGGGTTGTTAATCAGTGTGAGCAGATTTAATTATATAGTGGTGCTAAATCGGCTTACACATAAAATGCCTCCAATATTGTCCTAAAAATATTTTATTTCATTCGAATCGAACAACTTTTCTTTGGTCACCAACAGAATATCATCTCATTTCTAGAGAACTTGCTTACACTCTACGCCTAATAAGGATCTGTTCGCTCTGCTGAACTGGCTACCGGGGATCTGTCAACCAAAAAGCTTGCCTTATACACAGCCGTGTTAAAATCGATTGGCACCACAGAGGGTGGGGTCATGCAATCATTGATGCATTGATGCATCGTTGATTCTTGGGATAATCTGCGCGATCTCATTGACTATACTACCCCGAGGCCCTCCTTCTTTAGGAATGTCAGTTTCTCCATTTCGGAAAACTAGAGTAATGCGAAAGGGTCTCCTCCTCTCATAGAATACTTTGATGTTTAAGCAGATGGTTCCCGAAAGGAACAGGGACTTAGGCGGTGTCTACTTTCATAAACTGGAAATCAACATATCCTCCAGGCAAATATAGTGTAACAGAAAATAAGATATCGCCCATCGAAAATGTGGTAACCTGTCTTCGGTACCATAGAATATTTGGTAGGAATAACTAAATTTTCATCACCGACAACAAAACCATAATCACTTCCCAAACAGGCGTATACACAACTTCTAATCTGGTTCAAAAATGCTGGGCATCCTTAATAAAATGGCGAGACATTCAATCATCAGCCTTATATGGGTGTTGGCAGACGGGACCAGAGCAGGAAACTGCATCACTAATAAGCTAACTAAAGTGGGGATGGTACTACCGGGGTTAAACCTTGACGTTTTCTGCGGCATTTCCTTAGGTACTTGGAAACACCAAATTGAAGACTACTTGCGGACTCTGGCACACAACATGCGGTTTAACGATTCTACTTGTATGACTGCTAAACTAATTCAGCCCAGATGGGACGCAATTCGTATGATATCGTCGCAACGATTACCGTACACTGCAAATTTGTTAATACGCCAGACAATTTGAACTAATGTCATCTAGATGGGAGTAGAAGGGAGGTAACATAGAAAAAGATTTCAACTTTAGGGTGTATGGTGATGGATCAATAATGATCTGCGGTGTAAGCTCTGGAATCTTCTCGAAAGACCTTGGGATAATACTCTCCTTCCGACTTCCTGAAGCCAATGTATTTCATTCCGAAATATTGGCTATAAGGGAGGCGGGCAGGGTGTTGATTGACCTGAGCGTTCAATGTAGAGTCGGCATCTTCGTCGACAGCCAGGCGACACTCCTGTCTCTAAGATCACACAGCACTTGTTCTACTTTAGTTAGCCAGTGCAGGGATGTGCTATCCAGATTAGGTGACCAGACTGACGTTATCCCCATCTGGATTCCCGCACATAGCAACTTCACTGGCAATGAACAGGCGGAGGACCTTGCCAGAAGCGACTCTGCTATGGACGCCTCCACTGCTAAATGGATAGCCATGCTGTTTGGCACAATTAGAAACTATATTTTCAAACATTATCGGCAGAAAGCTGAAGACAGGTGTACGCAAGTTGAGCACGTGTAAGGTAGCTATGAAGATGTGGCCTTGTTAACCGGATAACCGCTCAGCACAATTAACTAACAGAAGCCGTAGGGATATCTCGAAGCTTATCGCAGTAGTGATGGTGCACTGGGCGATCCGTAGACATGCTAGCATAATATGCCTTTCCTAACATGCGTTCTGCCGTAGTTGCCGGGATAAAAGTAAAGAAGAAACAGTTTTCCACTTTCTTTGCGAGTGACCGGCATTGCACCTCTCGAGACACAAATTCTTAGGCAGCAACATATTAGGCGACCTATCGGAGCTATCAGAGATTGGTCTAGGTGACCTAATCAGGTATCTCAATGCGACGGGTTGGATTTAGTACCTACTACCGGATCCGAAATATGTGTTTAGACCTACATAGGTTGACCCTGACGAGTGGAGAGATCTATCAAAATAGAATCTTATTGATTCTATTTGAATGCTACGCGCAAGCAGTCACGTAAACCAAATAACTAACCAATGTCATGGATCCTGCCAAAATAAAGTGGAAGAGGAGAAAAATTTTCAAGCTTTGTGGATAAGTCCTTCACTGGAAAATCAACGGCTAACAAACCTTGAGCAGCAATCCTTCGTTTATCTGAGGTGGTGACAAAGAACCTCAACAGACTCCGCTAATTCATCTGGAGCAGTGGGTGGTTCTAGTCTTGAACCCAAGCTTTTGGTACGTGATAATATTATCTTCTCTAATTGTTCTTATTCCCTACCACTTTCATACATCTCGTAATTTACTTCTTTTCCCTTTCCTTTCCTTTGCTTTGCTTTCTCTCTCTTTCTACAGGTAACACAAAAGGACCAATCCTCGATCCAAGTGAGCGAATGCCGCCTGTCTAACATAACCCAACCTTGTTAATTCTTGGTTTTTGATCAAGTTTTAATATTTTAATGCTGGTAAAAAAAAGCCATGTACGTAAGAATGAGGAGATAAATCCCTCTATAAACCTAAGTATCAACCTAATGCACATGTTCAATATTTTGTGTTACTTTGTCAGTTCTTTTTAACTTGGCTAAATGCCTCTTGCATTTGACTTTGATACAAGGTCAATAACAGCAAAATGAAAATAACAAAGAGAAAAAAAAGAAAGAAAGAAAAAAACCCCAAAAAAATATGGCGAAATTCGCCAGAAATCTGCTAGCATCATCAAGGGAATTACAACAATTGCAAGGAAATGCTCATAAATGAAACGAAACGATGGCCGATGAATACAATAATAATGTGCTGCTGTCGCTGACTTTAAACTTGTTCACTTTAATAAAGATTTCAAAATTTATTACATTTAATTTTCAAAAAAATTTTAAAAGCTCAAGAAAATAACTTCTTCATCATGAGAATATTTTGATTTCGTTTTATTTTATATTAATTCAATTGCAGCTGCATAATTTTTTGCGAATTATGGATGACTGGCTGGATGTTGGTTGGGATGATTTGGTTTCCTTTTGGTTGTTTTTTGCTTCTTTAAATATTAACTTTGAAATTATTTGTAGCATTATAATGATGACAAAAACGATGACGATGATGATTATTTTCACTGTTTTCACTGTTTTATTAGTGATTTTTATTGTTATTGTCATCATCATCATCATCATCATCATCATCAGCAGAAATATAGTCAGTCGTTGTATGTGGAGTAATACTTTGTTGCAATTATGTGCACACCGCTACTGCCGTATAACTATATGACAACGTGCAGGCAGATTGCAAATATGTAAAAGTAAATTTATTTTATTATTTCACATTTGAATACCCGTTCTTTCATACATGTGTTATTATCTGTTTGTCTACGACTACAATACATCTAGTTTTCTTTCGTTCATTTGCTTTTATTATTATTATTATTATTTACTTGCTTAAATGCGACTGCATTCCATCTTCTTATTTGCACTTTCATTTCAACCAAAAAACTACAAAAAGCCATAATAAAATTAACGAAAGTTTGAACTTTAGCTTAAACAAATGAGCGAGTAAATGAATATGCCTGCCTGAATAGTGCAGCTAGCAACTAATGCATATTTAAATTAATATTTGAAATAGATCCAGAAACGTTTTTCATTTTAGTTTTCTTCTGGGCAAAAGGGTATCTTTTTAAGAAAATTTTATCATTTTTAGCCAAAGATTTTTTAAACTAAAGGCGATTTTTTTGGGAAAAGACAACTTCCTCTTATGTCAACGATTGTTGGCACATCCAACTATTAGGTCGATGTAGCACTCGAATCACTGAGATATGCGCTATTACCAACTTTTGCCTTAGAATTTAGTGATTCTAGCAGCCGATTGGTAATTATCGACTTCCATTGCTATCACTCACTGAGTCCTTAGTAATCGCTAGCCAATTGGTTTAGCCTGAGTTAAATCATCGCACCTACATCTAAATATGTCGGCTAGCTGTTCTCAGTCTAATGCTAGCCAAAGCTGGACACTAACACAACGTGCGCTGCTGTCTCAGCTGCCACCAGCCACAGTCTACAAATAGCATTTTTTTTTTAATTCTAGGCAGATGATATCTGAAGTTCTCGTGTCTTGTCATTGACGATTGTTGCGCCGGTCCCCATTTCAGCTTAGCTCTTCACGCATCCACCTAATAATAGCCGTCGTTGTCCATCTTTCTTCTTTCAGTCAAAAAGTACTACTACCAAGGTTCCTCTTTCGTTTCAGTTTCTCAGGGTTACACATGATTCGCATCGACTCCGAGCCTTCGTTGTAGGATCTATCGATCTATCACCTGAAGTGAAATCAGGGATTAACTTATCTATCATTTACTGTACATCGCTGCTAATCCACGAGGAGGTGCCAGTCGCACTTCTAGCAGTATATCCAGTAACAGCCTCTATGGCTGAGTGGTAGGAAAGCTAGACTGTCAGTCCAGAGGTCGTGGGCTCGATTCCCGTCATAGACCCTAGGTGTTTTTGCGCAGACAAGCTGATCGCTTCGCGGGCTGTATTTTTGTTCTTTAAAAAAAAAGCCCTAGAGGGAAAAGAACCTGTCACTAGACAGGTCACCACTGGTTCCCAAGGAGTAGCAACCGATTCGAGTTCCGGAACTTACATGGTGTTGTCATTGGAGGGGGTCAATTAACATAATTAAGATACTCAGTGATAGGTTCTAGACCCAAACTTAAAGCACTTGTTGTGTGATGAATTCTTTAATACTAGTTAAATTACTGTACTTTAATTTGAAAAAAACCGCTAGTTTTGTGCTATGTTGTGATATAACTCTTTCCACCGGTCACAACTCGAGAACATTTCGTGACATTCCCATTTTCACCAGTCATAGGACAAGTACGTTCAATACAATTGGTATAACATATCTCGCAAGAAGGCTACAACACTATGAACCTCACGTTCATAAATATTACACTGAGCATCTGCCAGCTGACAGCCAAATGGTCTCTCTCGGTATTTGATATAAACATGATGGAGAGTTAAGTGAAGAATTTTCTCTAGACTGATCTAAAGAGATATGTACTATTCTTGCTCAATGACCTTCGCTAGACAAGCGATCTTGTATGTGAGACTAGGCATGCGATAGTGAGCGATTTTTCGATTTCGAAGCGCTGGACCCTCCTATTTTGTGAGGTTCGTAAAAAAAATACATGAGCCAAAAATTTGGAGGGGTAGAGTGGGGGCAAGTGGCTCCTCGTCGGAGTCAAAGTTGGGGGTGAAGTAGGAAAAATCGACATAAAGAGACATAACAGCCCCGGCGTCATCCCTAGTGGGGTCGAATGTATGACCGACCCCACTTAACTTTTTATCCCCGACATTTTTCCCGAAGTAACCTACCACCCATCTCCCCTTCTTAAGGGGGCTCCCCTACAAAAGTTTAATTTTTATAAATTTTCTTCTCACTGCTCTAACTGTCCACCGGGATCCCCCAGTGAAGTCAAATGTATGACCGACCCCCAATATTTTTTCATTACCAACATTTTTTCAGAACATACCTACCCTCTAGCTCCACTCCCTAAGGGGGCTCCCATACAAGATGTCATTTTAGAAATTTACTCCAACCGCTCTAACTGTCCCTAGGGTGACCCTAGGCAAGTAAAATGTATGACCAACCCCCAATATTTTTTCAGCCCCAACATTTTTTTAGAACATACTAGCCCCCTATCTCCACTCCAAAAGGGGGCACCCATATATTATGACATATTTCAAAATTTGATTCCAACGCTCTAACTCTCCCAGCAGGGCCCCTAGAGAAGTAAAATGTATGACTGCCTCCCAATATTTTTTTAATATTAAAATATTTTCAAAACATACATATCCTCTATTTACACTTAATATGATGGCTTTCATAAATTTGTTTATACATTTTAAATGAGAAGTTGGCGTTAAGCCTGGCTTAACGTGCAAAGACATTGTCCATTCAAATCTAAAAAAAAAAAAAAAAAAATAAATAAAAAAAAAAAAAAACACACTTTCTAACTTACTAATTTTTAAATATTTTTAAATAGATTCGTGAGTTATTTAAATAAAAATGGCATCAACATCGAGCAGTGCTGTGAGAAATTTAAGATCACGTTCTGAACTTTTTTTAATCGGGCAACCGTGCTCAAATATTATGGGAACGAAATTGCCGTCCCGAAGACAAGTACTCAAAATGTACTTTTATGGCACTGGAAATCGTAAAATGAATGCTAACGACAGTTCGTACTTGGTGACTGACACGGTCATGGTTTTTTGGCGTCAAGCGTTTATTCCAACAAGACATAGAGGCGATGTAAAAAAAAAAGCCAAGTTTTTCAATGTGCACTGGGATGGAAAAATGTTGGTGGATTTGCAAGGCGGCGGTAAAAAAGTTGATAGACTTCCTGTTATCATCACATATGATAGGACGGAACAGCTCTTGGGAGTGCCTGCAATACCATCGGGTAAAGGAAAAGGCAAACGTATTGCGGAAGCCATTTATAGCCTTTTGCTGGAGTGGAAAATTGCTGACCGCGTTCAAGCTATTTCTTTCGACACCACATCAACGAACACTGGCAAATTCCAGGGTGCGTCACTTATGCTTGAGCAAATGCTGGAACGAGATCTTTTTTATTTGCCATGCAGACATCATATTTATGAACTTCAATTGAAGGAAGTATTCGAAGCCAAATTCGGCAAAACTTCAGGACCAGGAGTGCCAATGTTTTCCAGTTTCAAAGAGAAATGGGAAAATATTAAAGACAAACCATACAGTCCAGGCATTGAAGACGATGAAGTCGCAGCCAAAATATCAGTTGAAGTCCAAACTGACATCAAATCCTTTTGTTTAGCTCAATTGAAAGAAAAACAACCCAGAAACGACTACAAGGAGTTCCTTCAAATCGTATTGTTATTTCTTGGTCAAAATATTCCCAATTATCACTTCAGTCGACCTGGGCCTGTCAGTCATGCTCGATGGATGGCAAAAGGCATCCATCCATTGCGACGTTGGCGCAATCGAGGAAGACGATTTGGAGGCTAGCGGCAGCAGTGGAAATCCAGATCGTGCTCGCTCTGTACATGTTTTTGGCTTCCAAGGAGTTAAAAGAATTACATTGGCCTCAAAGCAAATAAATAAAGAGGTAATGCAGAATGATTTGAGCCATTTCGTCACACCTGAGACAGCTAATTTTTTTACCCGCTTCGGATTATCAGCCGATTTTATTAGCACAGATCCAGATGTCTGGAAAGATCGCGAAGACTTCCAGAAGTCTCTAGAAATATTGAGCAACTTACATGTTGTAAACGATGCAGCCGAAAGGGGTGTAAAATTAATAGAAGATTATAGCAACGTGTTGTGCCGTAACGAGGAGGAAAAAATATTTTTGCTACAGGTCGTAGCCGAAAATAGGAAAAATTATGTATCTCATGATAAAAATAAATTAATATAATAAAAATGTTATACCTTAAATATGAATTATAAGAACATATGCCCTTTTATTGATTAAAAATGCATTAAAAATAATAAATTTATATGGGTATCGCCTTAACTATTAAAATAGGTTATAGGTATGTTCTGAAAATATTTTTATAATAAAAAAATATTGGGAAACGGTCATACATTTTACTTCTTTAGGGGCACTGCTGGGAGAGTTAGAGCGTTGGAATCAAATTTTGAAATATGTCATAATATATGGGTGCCCCCTTTTGGAGTGGAGATAGGGGGCTAGTATGTTCTAAAAAAATGTTGGGGCTGAAAAAATATTGGGGGTTGGTCATACATTTTACTTGCCTAGGGTCACCCTAGGGACAGTTAGAGCGGTTGGAGTAAATTTCTAAAATGACATCTTGTATGGGAGCCCCCTTAGGGAGTGGAGCTAGAGGGTAGGTATGTTCTGAAAAAATGTTGGTAATGAAAAAATATTGGGGGTCGGTCATACATTTGACTTCACTGGGGGATCCCGGTGGACAGTTAGAGCAGTGAGAAGAAAATTTATAAAAATTAAACTTTTGTAGGGGAGCCCCCTTAAGAAGGGGAGATGGGTGGTAGGTTACTTCGGGAAAAATGTCGGGGATAAAAAGTTAAGTGGGGTCGGTCATACATTCGACCCCACTAGGGATGACGCCGGGGCTGTTATGTCTCTTTATGTCGATTTTTCCTACTTCACCCCCAACTTTGACTCCGACGAGGAGCCACTTGCCCCCACTCTACCCCTCCAAATTTTTGGCTCATGTATTTTTTTTACGAACCTCACAAAATAGGAGGGTCCAGCGTTTCCAATTCCTGTTACTAAGAATCTCCATATATCACTATCGCATGCCTAATGTGAGACCACTGTCATAGCCAATGTAGTATATACGGCTTGAGCCCCCATTATTTCCCCAAATGCTCTTTTACGCCCATAGAAAGTGCATAGAACTTCTTAAACCTGTCCTCCGCATTACGCTTCCATGAATTCTTGAAATCCAGAATTATGCCGGGGTATTTTTTTTAAGAACAGACACAACCTACGAAGCGATCAGCTTGTCTGCGGAAAAACACCTAGGATGTATTGCGGGGATCGGATCCACGACCTCTAGACTGACAGGCTAGCGTCGCTGCCACTAATCCACAGGGGCACCCATTTTAGTTTCTTTCGAGAGCTCTAAAGTAATTGGTGGTCTAAATTCTGGAATTTTGTATCGCTTGGTAAGAAGCATCAATTCGGTCTGTGTTGGATTGATTCCCAGACCATTTTACCTGGTCCATTCAAGTAGTTTGATGAGTGCCGATTCCATGAGCTCACTAATCGTTGGCAGAAATTTGTCTCTGATAAGAAGCACGATGGCATTTGATTAGACTATTACTTTTGTATCATATCCATTCATTTTGAAGAGGATTTTATTTGCAATGAGGTTCCATAAGAGTGGAGATAGAACTGCAGCGTGCGGAGTGCCTCTTATCGCATTGTGCTTATTCCCAAACTGAAAATTGTTGTTCTGCCTTTAAGTATGTTTCTTGTCCAGTTTGTGATTACGCGGCGGTTCACCCCAAATTTCACAAAGGCCACCAACTATCGTGCATATATTTATATTATTAAATGTGCCTTCTATACCCAGAAAGGATGCCATAACATCCCGACTAGAAATTTTCCCAATACTCACATTGGGGCCCGATTGGGAATGCATGTGGCACACCCAAAAGGGTTATCCCATTTGTGATTTGATCGGGAACTTGTTGGGATAGTCAATCTACAAGGTAGTGACCTAACATAAGTTCTTCCCAAGTGGGAAACTATTGGGAACTTTTTGGGAAAATCTAACACAGATTTTGAATTGTATATTTGATCATCTTCTACAGAGGTGATTGTTACACACTCTCGTCCCTTGGATAGCTTCAGCAATTTTAATTTAATATTAGAGTTCGACCAAATTTTTGCAGGATTTTGATATTTCTCCACAGGAAACCAATCGGGTCCCAAATGCGTTTCTGCGTTACATCAGAATTGGGATCCCAGTTAGATCCCAAATGTGTTTGCATGAAAATTTCTAGTCGGGTTATACCTTTTTTTAAGTGTATACTCTATGTTGGCTACGAGATTTGTTTCTACAGACTGGTTTTTTTTTGCGACCCGCAGAAGTTTTCTCGCGAGAGAAAACCCCTGATGTCCTCTGATTGACCAGCCTTTTCACCATGAGAGACTAATGGGTTTGTCATAATTTGCGGTCCTGTGGTTTATCCTTACTGCTTTTTGAATGAATACCACGGTCATTTTTCTCCTAACTCATTGGGAATGTAGCCAGATTTTAGGCTTTCCTGAGGATCTGAGGACCTAAGCTTTGAGAAAATAAAATTCTTGATAACCTTGCTGCATAACACGATAAGCTACAATCGGTCTATATTTGTTCAACCTACGATACCAACAAGTTTCTTAATACCCAAGGTGACCATTTTTGACACCCTGTAGCTCATCGGGTATTTCAACAGGGTGACCAAGAATTTGATTTTTGATAAGAAACATTTTCTGCGTTCTTTTGGGTGTAACAGATAAGTATATTGTACATTAGACTTGAACGTTAAAAACAGTTTAGAGTGACGCCTAAAGGTATGCAAAGGTTTTGTGGTAAGCTAAACTAAAATGTTACGAATTGGAAAATAAGAAGTTAACAACTTTCTTATAAATTTGCAGATAGGCTTAATAATAATAACAGATTTTTTCCGAAAGTTGTCCAAGAAATACTGCAAAGATTTCTGTCTCTTGAACGTATCGAATTCTTAGATAACTTTGGGAAATAATCTATTATTATTAAGCCCATATCCGAATTTAGAAGAAAGTTGTTAACTTCTTATATTCCAATTCGTTATATTAATTACTTTTCAATAGGATGTGTTAATAAGCAAGTAAAATACACCAAATTATAAATAATTGTGTAAGGGATTGTTGAGATATTAGGTAACTCCGTTAAAGATTTAGTTTTAGATTAGAGCATGATCTTAGCTTGGAAATATTTTTGAGGAAGATAATTAGAAAAACCAAATTGTTTCCAAAAAGTATTCTAAGGCTTGCAAATGTTACGGATCAACAACTTATCCACTCTTGCACCATTTTCGTAAAGTACACAATACACAAATTGAAAATTTTAGTAAAGATTCAAACATATCTGACAGGAATAATATGGGCCCAATGGCAAAATATGTAAAGAAAAGTTATCTTAATTCAATCGAAGAAATAAAATGTAAGAAGGAGTTTGGCTGAAGACGGAATGTCTGTTAACTCCTTAAAAAAGTCGAGACTACCCTAGAGGGCAGAGAACCTGTTACAGGACAAGTCATGTGACTAATTTCCAAGGACTAGCAACCGGTTCGAGTTTCGGAACTTTATATGAAAGAGACCGGTAACTTTCACATGACGTTGTCACATGACGAGGTCAATTGACATAATTAAGATTCTCAGTGACAGATTCTAGACCCAAACTAAAGATATTTGTACTCTGCTAGTTACTTTAATACTGGTTAAATACTGTACTTTAAACAAATATTTTTGATTTGAAAAAAAATTGCTTATCTAAAATGTTTGTTGTAATTTTGTGATATGATCTCTTTTCACCGGTCAGGACTCAAGAACATTTTGTACCACTCCCATGTTCATCACTCATACGACAAGTACATTCAAGACGATTGGTACAACATTTACCGGAGGGTAGTGATTAGGGTATTCACTCGAATAATGTTTACTCTATTAATTGAATAATTAAAGTCAAATAATGTTCGATCAAAATATTCTCAAAGCGCAACATTTGAATAGTGAAAAAAAAACTATTTTAAAGGATCAGTTTATGATCTAATTTATGTAGAAATGTTGTGTTTTTTCTTTGTTTTTATTATTAAAATATATAAAATCGCGAAAAACCGTATTTTGTTTTATTTGTGTGCACAAAAATGTACAAAAAACCGATTAAATTCAAACATTTTCCGATTAACTCGAATAATTTTTAGCAGTAAAGCTTACTCGAATAACTCGAAGGAAATAAAAGTTTTACTCGGTTGTTCCAGTAATTTTAAAATCTCAATTTCGATTAATTGATTAATCGAACAATTGAAAAGTCGATTATGAAATGAATACCCTAGTAGTGATATTAAAAATCGTGGTTTTAAAATGGTTATTCGAATGAAAATTTTTATTCGCTTTTGGTTCGAATAAAACTTTTTAAGAAAATTATAAAATTTTATTCGAACGATTATAAAACTCGAATAATTGACAACACTAGTGCATACATATAATATTTTAAATCCATAATGATATTTTAATAAGCTTAACATGTGTTATTCTATTGTAATAAATTCAAAAGTCCAACTAGATTGTACGAATCTTATCATTCCTTTGATTTTTTCAGCAACTTTACTTGGCAACAAAATCTCTTATTTTAGAGAAGGAATGCAAAAAAAAAAAAGAAAAGTGAGAAGTGGCTGGGTAACGCCTCTGCAAAAGACAAAGATAAATGTTTATTGTTGTTAACTGTTCCAACATACTATTTATTGTTATGTGTGGCATGATGATACCTGTAACAAAATAAACAAAAACGTACCGGCACGTGTAGCAAATTTATAATCACTCCTATTTCATGCATGATAATAGGTACAAAACTAAAACTCTACTCCTCAATGGAAAGTACGAGTGAGTGAGTATCTTGTAAGGTTTTCAATTCGAATATTAACTTCAATACTCTAAAGCAAATACGGATCTTGTAGAAATTTGTAACGTATAAGTAAATAAATAAACAAATAGGTATTTTTCTGCTTTCTTTTCTGCATTCCATTTCTATTGTTTTCCTTTGACATCTCCAAAAATAAATATCTCTTAGTTCACCTTTATTCAAATTTTCTATACAAAATATGTATTTCGCTTTTATTTTTAATTTTTGTTTTCCATTTCATTAGCGGCCTGTGTGTGTGTGTGTGTGTGAGTGTGGAATGGAATCATACAACCAACATCATACAGCCTTCATTTAGTGTCAACAGGTTTTAATTAATTTTAAGTTGTGTGCAAATATTAAAGTCAAAACTTTTGCTTATCGCTTTTTATTTCATAAATTCAAACACTTGTTTAATGTAATTTTCTTGTTATCTTTAATGTTAAAAATACTTATAAAATAAAAACTGAAATTGTTAAAAGTCAAACTGTGGGCATGTCGGCATTATCACAGACACTGGAAATAATCATCTGCATCATCTTTTTAATCAAATCTGTCAACTTTTATTGAATTAAATACAAAAAATACTGTTGCTTTCATTGAAAAGCTCAAAAACAAATGCCAAAAATAAAAGCTGTTCAGTTAAGCAATACATACATATCTGAAATATACGAGTAATGCATGTTTGATTACGACTCCTGCGACTAATGCTGCCGTCTTTAGGGCGAAGAATGTTGCTCCAGTGATGACCCCTGCAGTTGGCGCGGTAGTTGCTCCCATACCGGTTGAGACGTGGTCGGTGGTGGTTAAGGGAAAGAGTGGTACTACTACATCTGTGGTGTAGTAGTACCTCCTTAGATATAGATCTTGTGTCATGTCCAATCAATTTATGTCATGTTATATCCAATCATGTCATGTCATTTCCTGTCATGTCATTTCCTGTCATGTCATTTCCTGTCATGTCATTTCCTGCCATGTCATCTTGTGTAGTGTCATTTCATGTTATGCCATGTAATATCTTATCATGTGATATGTGGTGTCATTTCATGTCACGTCTTGGCATGTCATGTTATGTGAACATGACATAATATAACATATACATAGTTGTATTTTTTAGGCAAATAAAACGTAAGGATCTTCGTTCCTCTCCGGTGTCGCATGCATTCTTTTATTTCTTTGACACAAAAAACAGTACTTTGAATGGTATATAATATTCGCCTACGCAGAATATATTGCTTTAATTTGTGCGTTATTATCTTTTTATTAAATTATTCACCGTTTAGGGTATTTTTTATTCCTCAATCTTAAAAAACATGTCATACACAGTTTCCTGTGGTTAAAAAATAAGCAGGCGTAAACTTTCAATCGAATGGCTGGCTGGGTGTTTGAAAATTTCATCCATTAATTTAATGATTTATATATGTAAATACAAATGAAATTAAGAGGACTTTGAGTGGTTAATTTTTAAAACAAATATTTAAATAATCTCAAAATTTAAATTTGCACAATGTCTAGAGAATCAATAAAAATATTTTATGATAAATAAATTTAAGATTTAAAGAAGACATTATAAGTTTGTCTTTGTCGGCAAAATTTAAAGTTTATTTCGCCGACAAAAGTAAAACAAATTTTCGAAACTTCCATTTCTGTTACACCTGTTTTGACCCGTAAAATTAAAGTATTTGAACAAGATATTTTAATAATTTGTATCAGCTTCATTGTGTGATCTTATGACTCATGACACTTTATGATTGTCTTTGTAAAAAGAGAAAAACCTTAAACTTTTTTATCTTTCCATTACTTTTTTTTATTTTTATTGTCTATTATTTTTGTTGAGTTGAAAACGCTGATTGAAATTTAAATTGGTTTACTTTCTTGAGACCTGTTTATAAATATGAAGTAGCTGGCTGTTGTTACCTTCGCTCAAAAAAACAAAAAAATATATTTTCAAGATAAAAGTGAAACAACTTCAGATTCCAACAAGTGCCAATTTATTAGTTCATTACAATTCATTGAACATTCCGGACGCTGCCCAATTTAATAACAATGCTACAGCATGCCAACCATCAAACATGCCACAATAGTTAGGCCTTCTTTTTTTCTATTATATATTTTTTAACTTATTTGCCTTTGGAGTGTGTGATCAGTTTAAACTCTAAAGACATCAATGTTAAATTTTAAATTAATGTTAATGATTGTTATTGTTGCTTTTAATTTCAATTACGGCGTCAGAACAGGTACAAGAGTATATAAATTATAAAGCCTCTACTGCACTTAAAGAAAATATTGGGAAATTTAAATAAATAATCTTAAATTGGTAATTGTATCGCTACTTTTTTTAAAATATACTTTTTCTGAAAAATATTTTTTAATAGTACTCTTTTTATTTGGTACTTTTTTACAATTACTTTTCAAATGTACTTTTTCTAAAAGGTACCTTTTTTACGTACTATTTTAAAAAGGTAATTTTGCCTGAGGTAATTTTTAGTACGTACTCTTTAAGGTACTTTTTTTTAAAAGGTACTTTTTTTTAAAGGTATTTTTTTCTTAAAAGGTACTTTTTTTTTAAAAGGTACTTTTTTTAAAAAGGAACTTTTTTTAAAAGGTATTTTTTTAAAGGTACTTTTTTTAAAAGGTACTTTTCTTTAAAAGGTACTTTTTTTAAAAGGTACTTTTTTTTTAAAGGTACTTTTTTTTAAAAGGTACTTTATTTTAAAAGGTACTTTTTTTTAAAAGGTACTTTTTTTTAAAAGGTACTTTTTTTTAAAAGGTACTTTTTTTTAAAAGGTACTTTTTTTTAAAAGGTACATACTTTTTTTTTAAAAGGTACTTTTTTTTAAAGGAACTTTTTTTAAAAGGTACTTTTTTTAAAATGTACTTTTTTTAAAAGGTACTTTTTTTAAAAGGTACTTTTTTTAAAAGGTACTTTTTTTAAAACGTACTTTTTTTAAAACGTACTTTTTTTAAAAGGTACTTTTTTTAAAAGGTATTTTTTTTAAAAGCCACTTTTTTTAAAAGCTACTTTTTTTAAAAGCTACTTTTTTTAAAACGTACTTTTTTTAAAAGGTATTTTTTGTAAAAGGTACTTATTTTAAAAGGTACTTTACTATTTTGAAAAATATAGTTAAGAAACTCAATATGCACGGGCATTTCCACAGGAAAGTCCACTTTCTGTCACGTTCGACACCAAGAAAGTAAGCTTGTTTTTCAGAACCATGTGGTTAAATTTTTCCTAAAAATTCAGTAACTGTAGAGCTACTTACGGACTACACAAAGATGCGAAGAAGTATAAAAAAACTTACGTTGCTTTAAAAAAATCATCATAATTGCTTGGGGTCGAACTTGACGGAAAGTAGACTTTCCTGTGGAAATACCCATATGTGCCTTTCCCCACCCTCCTGAATCCACGCCCATCAAAAAGAGTAAAATCAATAAAGAAGTATATTTTTCTGCGTGTACATTCTGGCAAACGCATTTAATTTATTTAGTTGCCGTGCGTGCTGTTGAATGCATGTGTTTGATAGATTGCGTGCCGTATTCATACAAATTGTACGCACATTTTATAGATTTCTGTTGCTGTTGCTGCTGCTGCTGCTGTTGTTGATCTTGTTGTTTTCACTTGTGGCTTAATTATGACGATTTGTAAAGCATTTCCCGTTTAAATGTTTTCTTTTTTTATTTAATTGTTTTGTTTCACTATTTAAACAATTTTGTTAAATTTTCTTGGCATTTTTGTGAGTTTTATTTGATTTATGTAGTTTATGGTTGATTTTTTAGCTGTTGACCCATCCATACATCTTGTATTGTATTGTCTTGTGTTGTGTTGTTTGTGGCTTGTTGTATGTTGTTTGGTACTACATTATTGTTGGTTGGTACTTATTACGTACATGGTTCATTCTCATTTCAAATGTTTTTTTCGTGTCCGTTGAAAGTGTAGTAAATTGAAAACAGCTTTAGCATGACTTAATAGATTGTAAATAAATGTACATAGAATGTAAGTTTTTTTTTTTGTGTAAGGCTGTCCATTATGTATATGTTAAAGACTGTAAAAACGAAAAACAAGAATACCCCGTAAAAAATTGCTTCAAATAAAGCAGGTTTTTACTATGAGAGAATAAAACTAGTGCTTACAAACTTGCTGATATCGCTGGTGATTTTTGTATGGCGAGTTCCCGATTTGAGTACTACATTTTTGATACAAAGAGCACTTTTTGAAGCGCTGAAAATCATCACCATTTTCAGCACTAAAAATTTAAGTATATGGAACTTTCTCGCTTAAATCCTGCATTGTATCAGCAGTAAAAAATCTGCATTTGTTGTATAGTTTCTTTCATATACATTCACTGCTCTCCAATAAGCTCTTCTTTTAAAGCGTATTATTATGCGCTTTATTGCCTTAGTGCTGACACAGTTTTTCTCCTCTTCATACAAAATAGCGTGTCCGTAATGCATGGTGTTGACTTTCCACATTGAGAAACTATGAATTTTTTTCAAAAAACGAGATTAAATTTATAACGGTTTTAGAATATTTACATCTGGTTCTCTTATTTCATACATCAAATTTTTTAAAAATATTAGAAATAATATTTTGTTTTATTATTGTTGGTGTTCGCAGTCATTTATATGGAGCGTTATGAATTTTTAGTACGCTTCATTACTCAGTTTAATTATTAAAATTCCATTAACAACATACATTAAAATAACAGCTTAGGTTTGTACTTCTAAATATTTAAAAATGTTTTGAACTTTGTTAAATAGTATTATATTGCAAAACGTTTCATCAATCAATCATTGTTTGTATCCAAAAAAAATGTATTGAGTGTTATCCATATTTTTTTTAATATAATTGATATTTTTTTGAATAACTAAAAAGCTTATGTTAAAACTCATCAAAGATTATACATACATTTGAATTGAGATGAACTCAAAATATATTGTGTATTCTTGAAAAAATATTAAATTCGTATAAAAATGTATTGAGCGTTACGTAAAAAATGCTTTTTAATATAATTTATAAATTTTGGGACGTTAAAAAAATTTAACTGCAGCTGAAGGGTAGAAACGAAAAAAAGAACATTATCTGTTTACAAATTTCTGGTTAAAAATTTAGCTTTTTTCGCACTGTGGGTTGTTATATTTTCGAAGAATATATTTTTCTACAAAAAAAAATATTTGAAATTGACATAACTTTTGACATTGTTGGTCGATTTTATTAAAATAAGTCTTATTTGAAAGAAAAGTTAGCCTACTTTTTGCTTATGTATAAATGTTTGCACAGAGTTATTTTAAAACATACAAACTTTTTATTTCTTTATGTGAACCCAAGTCAAAATTGAAAAAGTGGTCATAACTTTTAATTTCGTCCTGCGATTATTATAATTTTTTGCTTTTAGAGAGTAGATGTATAGTGCTTTCAAACCTAATACTAATTTTTTATGTCTTTTTCGCAAAAGCCAGTCCTGGAACAACCGCGAAAGCAAATGTAACGCTCAAGACACAAAAATGTTTAAAAATTTTTAAAACATCATTTTAGTTTAGGAACCATTGAATGAGGCGAAAACTATAATAAAAATCCCATCTTCTCATATAATCTATCTATCTTCTCATGTAAAAAAAAAGAACACAAACAAAATGTACGTTTAGAATGAGAATGAGCCACATATATACAATGTAAGTTGGAAGACATGTACTGAATGTATGAATGTTTGTACTTACAAATTATAAATGTGTACTTTTGCGCGTTTTCACTTTTTATTAATTCATCAAAGCTTTTGTATGCTGAATAAACAAAAAAAAACAGAAAAAAATACGAAAAACGGAAGCAACAACAAAGACGACGTTTTGAGAGTGAAACGCTGTTTTGGAATTTATCCATCAAAACTAATTCAGTTTTCGTCGTAATATTCAAACATTCGAAACTTGAATATTGAGAAATGAAATTCAAAGTTTGTTATTTCTTTAAATTGCTGTAATAATTTAGTTATGCCACAAAATTATTGCTTTAATCCTCATTAAACTGACGGATACGTAGCAAATTTTGATTTTATAAATTGGTTTAATTTTCTACAGTAAACTTCTGCTGTTGCTTAATTTTTGTATGATAATTCTAAAGTAGAAGTTTAGGAAAACAGTCAAGGACTTGAAAAAGACTTTTAAAGGATAATATTTACTGAGTGTTGTACATTTCTTCCAACGGGGTTTGCTTTAATTTGGAATGACTTTCTGTCATCCCACGTCAAATTTGATTGATAACACTGTACAACACCAAAAAATTAGCATATATTTTTTTATTGGTGCTCTCTACCAGAGTCAGTCGTTAGAAACTTGTTAAATTGAATAAAATTTGATTTTGTTGTGCAGTGCTATTTTCGTTAGAAAAAACCCCGTTAACTTTACAAACCGCTCTCGTAAAATTGTCGAAAAACATTAGAAAAAACTAAACAAAATTATTCAAAATATGAAAAGTCATAATTTTAATGAAGTTAATAATTATAACTCATATTTAAATGTTAATCCCGTAATGTGAAGTTCACTCACTTTCACGCAAGATTTGTGGCTGAAAAACAATGTAAACGAAACGTTTTAAATAATTAAACACTTAAATCATAAAAAAATAATGGGGCATTTTGCGAATATTATTGTAATTAATGTTTCTTATATAAATAAAACTTTATAGTTGATCATAAAAATGCTAAAATTTAAAATTCTTTTTTAGTGTTTTTTCCAAAATGTTGGGATCAAGAGGCTGCCCCACCGATTTCATCATAACTTGAGAAGTGGTTGTCAAATTTTATTACAAAAAAAACTTGAAATAAAGCTGCTCTTAAGCCGTTCTAGTATTATTTTTTTATAAACATACACAGAAAAAAAATTTGTAAAGACAATTAATTTTTTGTTCTATCAATTAAATAACTAATTGATTTTGAACCTACAACGATTTTTTTAAATACAATTACGAAATTGTAAGTTAAAGGAAAATCAGAAAAAAAAGTTTTTGAAATTTTTTTTGTTGTTGATTTCAAATTTATTTCAATTAAGATTATTGTTATATCAACAATGTGAATTGCCGATTTCCGAAAACTAGCATAATTGTTGTATTAACAATATTTATATATTACAATCACAAACCTCGAAGCGACTTTTTGCTTGTTTACGAAAAACATAAATGTCTTTGGGCGTAATCGAACCGGCAACCTCTGGACTAATAGACTAACGTTCTTACCTCTCAGCTACAGAGCAATTCGTTATTAAA
The DNA here is from genome assembly GCA_956483635.1 of Panzeria rudis. Lineage (NCBI taxonomy): Eukaryota > Metazoa > Arthropoda > Insecta > Diptera > Tachinidae > Panzeria > Panzeria rudis. The sequence continues at coordinate 174,473,984 of OY101448.1, forward strand.
TACGCAAATAATGAATACAAACAAAACGTGATTTGCTTTGTTTCAACTACGTGTGTGCATTCATTTGTTGTATCAACAATGGTGATTGTTAATTTTTTCACAATATGTACATAACAAAAAATTTGGTTAGTTCAGTTTGTTGAAACAAATTTCTGTGTCGTATCAACAACTCAATTTGTTATATTAACAAAATATATGTTTGAATTTAAATTACATATTAACAATTGAAATTGTTAGTGGCAGTTTGATTATATTTTTTTTCTGTGTACTAAATGTGAGCACAAAACATTGCTTGTGTAGTCTTTATAGTGTACATTATTGAATTGTTCTCTCTTTTTATTGCCTTTGATTTTATGAGAACACTAAAATTGGTATTCTCTTTTATCAAAGGCATACTACAATAATGTCAAGCAATGGCATTATTTATTGTAGTGTCGAAGCAAATTTCACTATTGCATTTCAATTGACAATACTGTCAACAAAAATGAAATATTGTTTATAGTGAGACAGTATGTGTGTGTGTGTGTAAAAGAAAAAACAAATAAAGGCAAGAACTGGTTTTAGTATTGTTGCTTTTTTTCATTATTACAATCACCCCTTGATACTCGTATGTTACTCTACAATTAAATCCATACATATAATGTGTATGTATGTAATATGTATTTTATTATGCAGAAAAAATAAAAAGGCTTAAGAAGTATGTGTGTTTATCTAAATTGCTTGTGAAATGATGTACACTATGAATTGTACAATATTTTTATTGTACACATGTGCAATCATTTTATGCATTGTTGTTTCCTTGTTATCTGTATTTCTGTACACTCAATTAGAGTTGCAACTACAGTCAATATTCGCGCTTGAAAAGAATGCAATACGTTTTGCGCTCACTTTTAATACATACACAACGGTTTCGAAAAAATGCAGACCGTAATGATGCAATATATTTTTTTATGCAAAATTTAAAGAATCTCATTTTTTAGGGTTTCGTACACCAAAAGTGTAAAGGAACCCTATTGTTTTCGTTACGCTGTCCGTCTGCCTGTCTGTTACAGGCTGTTTCCTCGGGAACCGTAAGAGATACGGACCTGAAATGTTCACAAAATATGTAAAATTTTGGCCGTTAAAACAACAAATATATGACAGCTAAAAATTAAAGGGTGTTCTAAAACGAGCAACGAAACATGTTGAAATGCTAATGTAATATACAGACACCTTAAATCTTCAAAGTTAGTGTCAATTGGTGTAGTCTGTAGAATAGGCTACACCAATTAACACTGATATTTAAAACAATAAAAATTAAAGGGAGTTCTATTAGTTAATGTAGTTTTGACTATGTAATATAGACAATTTGCTGTATCTAAATTGTAAAAGACGCTGAAACTAAAAAGTTCCAAAATTAAAAAATGTCAAAACGATAAATCGCCAAAACAAAAAAAGATTTGATCCAAATGTAGATTGTAAGAAGACGAACCAGAACATGAACTTAACTCAATTTTGACTTAACTCGACGTATGATTTTATAATATATTGCCACAGATATAGTCTTAAGTATAAAATCAAACTAGAAAAGTTTGATTTAAGCAGAACAAAAAATCAGAAAAATGGGAATGAAGAAAATTAGACCAATGGTAACACTGGGAATCGCAGATAAAACAGTGCAGTCAACTTCAACATGAGATATTTAATTCTCGTATTCAATTTTCACGAAAATGTTGTATATATAAGAATTCAAATCACATTCAACCATTCAAGAGCTACCTGACAAGTGGTGATAAGCAAAAATATACATGATCATTGATGATGGAAGTGTGTAGCGGCTTCCGAAAATAGCACTGCTATGTTCTGCTGTATACGTTGAAAAATTAATTTTATGTTAATTTTTCCCTTGGAATATTAATCATGCCCGATTCTTTCTGTATATAATGTCACGAACCTTAGCCTAATAATCAATTTGGATTCACTAGCAAATAAGTTCGAAATAATCATATTACTAAACGTTGTTGGTTTAAAGAAGTTTTACTAGTTCTTATACACTGCGAGGTGGAATTTATATAAAATGAGATGAAATTTGGAATTTGAAAAACATTTTAAACGATAGCAAACTATCGATGAAATGTTTAGTTGGTGGGTGATCTTAGTTGTTTGATATTAAAAATAACAAACTTTTATTTAACGACTTCAAATTCTTGTAGTTTTAATATATTTTCCTGTGCACAAAAAAGTCTCTTTAAACCAAAGACCCAATAAAATACCACCCAACCGAATAGTGTAAAAATATTAAACATTTTTTCTTACTTAGCCAGGAATTACACTTGCTTACTTACTTGCTTGCCACACAGCTGTAGCGGAGTGCAACACAATGCGGTAGAGAAGTTAAATTTTAAGCGGCAGTATTAGTATTTAGCCGCAGATGATTTATAGTGCGTTCTTTTATTTTGACAAAAAACAAAGGAGAAAGAGTTGAAGTTTATGACCACGCAAGTTGTAAGTAGTAAAATGTTGTAAATTCGTTTTTTTCATATTCAAGACATAGTTGTTGTTATTTTTGTTGCTTAGTTTCTTGTCGATGCCTTACGCTGCAGCTCGATGGCTGAATGCCTGGTTTGTTGGCAGTTGCAACATGCCAATTCAATGTTTCCTAGTTACCAATTGTAACTGCAATTCTACTGTTTAAAACTATTATTTATTTTTTTATTTTATAGCTTACATCAAACAGATGAGGGTAAGATCGAATTTCTTATACTCTTTGCAACAAATCGTAATTTTTTTTTATTGCCATGTTCAGACGAGACTATCATTGAAGCAGCCAAGGCATGTTGGTCGCTTCGTGTTTAAATTTGTTGCTGCTTGGCTTCTCGTTCATAGAGAAGTTCGCGCGTAGTGTGAAAGAATTAATCCATTTAAATTATTATTTACATACAAAAAATCTAAATTGTTTGAAAGAAATTTGAAATTTTTTTATTAAAAAATTCTACAATTTATTTTATTCAATTATTTTGGCTTAAGTTGAAGGGACAAACAAACATGCAAACCCTAGTATTCGTAAGCCGATGGCTTTCAAACTGAGAATGAGGGAAATAACAAAACAGCTTAATTGAACAAGACGAAGAAAATAGTGAATTTCCAAACCATCACATGAAATCTGTAAAACTTACAAGGCGACTCAGCCGAATTGACTAAAGGTAAAGGATATTCGACTGATTAACTGCAGCTGCCGTCATAGACAGTGAGGTTTAAGCGTAAAAGAATTCTGATGATGAGATCGTGATTGGTCCCGAAACAACATGGTGTCAGTTCAACCCTCCGTGCAGCCAAAATTTTCTTTGTCTTTTTGATTGCTACATGCTTCAGAATTTCTTTCTAAATAAAAATAATTTAAATCCAAAGAAATTTTTATTATTTTTGGCTTGCGCTCGGTTTCAATTCTATTTTTCAATTACATTATATTTTTATTTAGAGACTCAACCATCGTCACGTTGTTTCGTTGAATTAATCAAACAATTTCTGTTAAAAATTATTTTAAAGAAAATTTCATCAAATATATAAATTAATTTCATTGATCCAAAGTAATAATTTCGCTTAAGCTAATGAACATATTTCCTTATTTTTTGTGAAATTATTTCTCCGTTCTATGAATTTGTTTCATTACCTTAATGAAATAAATTCATTATTTTAAAAAAGAAAATATATATATGTGATTTATTTGATCGGCCTTTCATAAATGCAATGAAATTTTTCATCAAAACAATGAAATACATTTCATTGAAATATGACTTTCAAGGATATAAAATTCTTAATTTTTTTTTTTTAATTTTCTATAGTGTATTTTTTAAGAGTTTTAAGTATCGATTAAAATACATGTTGTCAAAACTTAAAACGGTAATTATCTAACGAAACTATGAAATCTAGCGAAGCATTTCACAATATTCATGAAATTTCATTAGAACTGTGAATTATTTCATTAGAACTGTGAAAAATGTCTAACGAAATTGTTTCATTGGATTTATGAAGCGAAATTTTTAAAGTATTGCCTGATTGAAAAATGTTTGAAAAAAACATGGTTTATTCATGGTATATATGAAAATTTTCATTAAATATATGAATATACGTAATTTGGTGGCTTTGTCTAAGTTAAAGTTCGTAGCCTTAATAAAAAACAGTTTAAAATGAAAAAAAAAATATTTAAAACGGAAAAAATTTTTAATACACATTTGTAGTGATTATCTTATGTTTACCACAACCAAATTTTCTTTATTACCATTTTTTCATTTTGGCTTAAATTTTAAAAATTTAAATACCAATAATAACAATAATAACGAAGAAAATGTTAAGGAGAATGAATGAGAAATAGCAAATAACTAGAAACACACATCCAGTGTAAGAAAAACAATTGGCATCAACACGCTAACCTAACCAAAAATGAGCAAAAAAAGGCTTCGCAAACAAACAAAAAAAAAAACAACAACAATAAGAAGAAGAAAAGCTGAAAAAAAGTCAAACATGCAAAGTCCACATTTACCGAATAAAGTTGCTAAAGTTGGTTAAATGACTTGACTGCATTCATGTGACATTAGCTGTCATTGAAACAAATGAAGCTAAAGTAGAAAGAGAAAATGCATTCTATTCTATGCATCCATTCTACACATTCAATAAAACGAAGAAACACATACCAAAACTTCCATACATGTAATTTTCTCAATTTTAAGATTAAACAATAAAAAAAACAAACACATAAAATTATAATTCCTCATCTAGGCCAGGGTAAAGGAAATTGGTACAAAAAAAATTCGTTGGTATTTTTGGGTACGATAAATATGATTTTTGGCTTCACAATTGTTTAATATTTTCATTGATTTTCATTTGAAATACTATCCCCGAATAAGTGATGGCAGTTTAAGATAGATAAAATCATTTTTATGATGAGGAAGGATCAGATGTAGCGGCCTAGGAAAACAGCATGTTGTTCCCATCTATCTGTGTTATCGAAATAATTAGCTTTTACTCGTATTTAAAGACAGTAGCATGTTCTAAACATGTTTTTCTTAACAAACAAGTACATAATTATTTAAAAATGGGTGTGGCAATGCCCACCTTTTAGATCATAATCATCACGGGAACTTAATATGTGGCCAAAATTTCAGAACATTCGGCCAAGTAAAAGCATTTGAAGAAGAATGTCTACTTTGTATGGGCATGTCACTGCCCACTTTTTCAATCCTAATGTCTGGAACGTAAAACGGCCCTATGCAAGGAACAAATAATTTTCCCATTTTTAATAAAAATCTCTCAATTGATGTTTTTTAGAGAATGACAATTATAGAAATAAAAAGACATAAATTAAAAATCAAAAAACCCGACTGCGTAAAAAAAATAAAAGAAAACAACTTTAAACCGTCACAGATCCTAAATGGTCATTTGAAATTAAAAATCATAAGAGAAACCTAAAGATGATTTGCAAATACCTGTCGATTGATACCCATTTTGATATAGTTCGGATCGATTGACGTAAGAATCGTCAAAATCGGTCTACGCGTTCGGTTTATATAGTACCGCAAAGGAACACACATACATACATACATATGCTGATAAACACAATACCCTTCTTTGCATCGCGCAGTCGGGTAAAAATAAAATAATATACTATTTAATATTTTTTAATAAATTTGAGGCACTTTTTAGGAACATTTCGCTCTGCCTCTTTGTATGTTTAATATTTATTTCAGATTTTCTTTTATTCCCTTTCTCATTATTAATAAAAACCGTTAAAAAAATATTCAGCTAGAGTATTCTGCAGTCTATAATAGAACGGATAGCCAATGATTTAATGTCTTATTATTTTCTTATGAGCTTATCTTTATATTATTTATATTTATTAAATCAATAAAAAAATTGATTTCTTCGAATTTTTTTAAATTTTCGTACTAGGTCACACCCGTCGGTCACACCCGTCTCATTTTAAAAATAGCTTTTTTATAAGAAAAATAATTTTTTGTCAAACAGTAAATACACAATACAAATAAAAACACTTTGAACAAATATCTATGCCAAAATTATTGTGTACCTTATAGTCAAAATTGTACAGAATTTATATTGAAAGTCATAATTCTTTAAAACTCAGATTTGTAAGGTCACACCCGTGGCATCTTTCTGACGACCATTCTGAGCAGAAATTGTATTCTACCAGTGTCTACCCATTAGTCAACGACTTTCAGCTTAATGTCCTTGCGAGCCGCGACGTTTTCTTTATAAGTAAAGAATTTTATATTCTTGATCTATAACAAAAAATGTGTGTAAAATAATCGCACTCGGCTAAATGGAATTACTCATATGTAGAAATAGGTTGAATAATATATATATTTATTTAAAAGGGCATTGTACTGCCCACTGTTCTCATCACAATAATATATTATCATTCGAACTCAGTAATGCGTGTGCAAAGTGTCATAGAAATCGGTTACATACAACTAATTGAAAAAGAAAAGCTAAAATTGTTAAAATTTTTGTACAATTTGTAAATATTATTTTTAGCATCGCACACCAACAAAGTTTTTAAAAGAAAACTCTTTAAGTCATTTGACACAAATAGAGGTGCATGCACAAATATTTCCTTACCAAAAACAAAAAAAAATTAAAAAAAAAAAATATATGTCTTAAAAAGAGTAGAGAGGAAAAAGTACACAAAAATTAAGCCGCAATAACATGGCTTGGCATATGATGTCAATACCGATAAGTGGTTCTTTCACAAACACCAACTGCTGCTAGCTGCAACACACAGTGGCGTGAAATAAATAAATTTAGTAAAGTGTGACTTTGATTACAACACGAAGGACTCCTTCCGTACGGACACTACTGCCTATTTCTATTTAATACTAAAGATGCTCATTAGACCGTCGTACCACCCACCTTACAGGCAAAATAAAAAAGTGCTCCGTATATCTTCGAATCTAAAGTATTTTTACAAGACAATTGCGAAAAAAAAATTTTTTTTTTAATTTCGCCTTTTAAAATTTTTTGGAATATCTTTAACATTTATAGTCGGATCTTAAAGTATGATATACGGATGTTTTTGTCTCGAGGGTACCAATGTTTAGCTTTAAGAACCTTAAGCATCCCGTTCTAGTATTTACGCAACAGATCTCAGTTCCTCCCACCCTAATGTACCACCGTAATGTCAGAAAATTAAAGATCGCAAAAAATCATTAAACTTTTTCGAAGAACGTATTTTGATAATTCCAACAAAGCAACTTTACAAGAAGCTTTTCTTTTTTTCGAGCGTACACAGAAAAAATCTATGCATATACAGTGGTGGAAGAAATAATAGCGACAATTTCTTGTTTCACAATAACATCTCATAAAATTTTTTGAGCTAAAAGTTTATGGAGTCCCAATCACCACACTCGAATCCCATGGAGCACCTCTGTGGAGCTTGATGTTCGTGTTGTGTTGATGTAAAAAGTCGACAAGATACGCACTACCAGCGGAAATTTCCTGCTGCTGATCTAAAATTACCATTGTTTCATATTAATTTTAAATAAAATATTATTAATCTAACCTTAAATCTTTTATATTTAATATTTTTCACTGTTAAAACAACATTGTTATCAACGTTTCATTTCATTTTAAATCAACACGACGTTAAATTTAATTTCAAATCAATTTTATATTAAATCATATATTAAATCATGTTGAATTCAAATGAAATTCATGTTTCTTATGATAGTATTTATTTAGTGTATATCTAAACTAAAGTTTGAAGCTGTTGTGGCTGCATTGTTTAGCGCGAGCTCAAATCCTGGCTTGAACAGCCAACTACAACTCATATGTTTCTAATGCCTACGCGAACTCGCATCACGTAAGTGAAATAATTAATGAAATAGCTACATTAAATTCATGTTTTTCAACTTTAAATAACTTTGATTCAACATGATTCTTCGTGTTGTTTCAATATTGAATTCATGTTGTTTCAACTTAAAATAACTTTGATTAAAAGTAATTTGATTAATTACTTTTGAATTGTAAGACTCTAATTTTCAATCTGTAGTTAACTAATAATAGTGGTTTAACCAAAGATATTTATAGGAAATCTCGTTAGTTATACCACCATAAGTCATTAGTTAACTAAAGACTGTACATTTGAACCTAAGAGATACAATGACTCTTTACAAATCTTGTATATTTGCCTTTCATCGTACATTCCTCAACATTCTCAATATCACAAAAGTTACAAGTACCGATGGAGTTTTTACACACGGAGTTGTCAACTTCGATGACTTTTAGATCTACCCTGTGTTATAACAGGGTGCATACAAATACAATAATCTTTATGACTTCTTCTATGCGTAAAAGTTTCCACTTTTTCTTTATTTCACGCCACTGTGCAACGTACTTACGTTCTTTAATGAATACTTGTGTGCCTCGGTGTTTGTTTAACGTATCCCAGCGGGAAAACTCAGAAGACCTTCTTATTTCAGGCCTTATAAAAGGCCTGCTAAGACATTGTTTTCGCTACGCTGTCCGTCTGCCACAGGCTGTTTTCTCGGTAACCGTGCGAGCAACGGACCTGAAACTTTCACAGAATATGTAAAACTTTTGCCGCTACAACAACAAATAAATGCCAGCTAAAAATTAAAGGGTGTTCTAAAGCGAGCAACGAAACATGTTGAAATACTAACGTAATATACAGACTATTATATATAGACACTTTAAATTTTCAAACTTAGTGTTAATTAGACTACACCAATTAACAGCGATATTTAAAATGATAAAAATTAAAGGGTGTTCTATCTGTTAATGTAATTTTGACTATGTAATTTAGACAATTTGCTGTATCTTGGAAACCGTAAGAGGTAAAATCTTCAAATTTTAAAAACCGCTAAAGCTAAAAAACTCCAAAATTAAAGAATCTCAAAACGAAAAATTGCCAAAATGCGCTTAAGAAAAAAAGCACCGAAATTAAAAAATCACTAAAACGCAAAAAACCACCAAAACTAAAAAGATCGCCAAAAAACTAAAAAACGAAAAAAATCCTCAAAACGAAAAAAAAGCACTAAAACCTAAAAAAATCGCTAAAACTAAAAATATCAAAACTAAAAAAAATCGCCAAAACGAAAAAAGTGTCAAAACCAAAAACAAATCGCTAAAACTAAAAAAATCACCAAAAACCAAAAAAAAGTCCCAAAACTAAAATAAATCGCCAAAACTAAATATATAGTCAAAAAGAGAAGGTTGTACAGGTTGCCAGATTAAAGATTAAAACCGGCCCACTTGGGTCCTTATAGGTCCCGTTGTGTTTATAGGTCCCGTTGTGCGAAAAAACGTTAAAACAAAAAAATACTGCAAAACAAAAAAATCACCAAAACTAAAAAAATCTTTAAAAAACAAAAAAAATTGTAAAAACGAAAAATCGCAAAAAAACAACAAAAAAATACCAAAATGAAAAAAGCGCCAAAACCAAAAAAAATCGCTAAATCAAGAAAAAAAACTTAAAAAATAAAATTAAACGAAAAAGCAAAATAAAATAAGGGCAAAAACGAAAAGTGATATATGTGTACTCGTACGGTTCTTCCGAATAAAAGATGTGATACACATTCTGCATTCGCTTCTATGAGAAGGGAGAAGAGGAGTAGAATTTTTTGTTTTTTTTTTTGCCAAAGCAAAATAAATTCGTTTTGTTCATCAAAAATATGCTTTATAAATAACAAAAATTCTCATATTTTTATTTCGCAAGTAATTTGTATATAAACCTGAAATTTACGTACAAGAGACATCATCTATGAGGTTTATGTTGGAGCTGATTAACTTATACTTATTCCGGCAAAACTATTCATATCCAATTCCTTCTTAATAAATACATTTTCGTATAAAAAAATTACTTGAGATGAAAGGAAAAAATTTATTTCATCAAAAATAAAGAAGCCGCTATTAAAATACCGAGATTAGAAAAATGTACCTCGATTTGTTTTTTGACAGACTTTCCTTAGAAACCTCTCAAAATTACCTTTTTGTTAGGCCTTCCAGAAATAGCAAACGGAAGACCATCACCGCAAGACAACGTGTGTAAAAAAGATATGAATATAGAATAGAGCGAGCAGGCCTTGTACATATAAAAGAAGGAATACAGAGGCCTTCTAGAAGGCATCCGTACTCCATGTATTTCCCGCTGGGACGTTGTAATGTGGGTAGATGTGCGTTTGTTCAACTTGTGACTAGAATCTATTTAATCTAATGAAAGTAAAGGAGGAGACGCAAGTTTTTAAAATGAGGCTAAATAAATATTTGAAAGAATATGAAACTAAACTTACACGTACAATATTTTTCTCTTGCTATGCTTAATGACACTAATGTCTTGTTTAATTATCATTTTGTCTCATTGATTGTTGGTTTGGGTTTTAAACATTTTGGAATTTTTATTATTTATTAATTGCAATAAAAAACAAATTTGTAAGACTGTTTGGGCGAATTCAGGAAAAATTTTAAATTTTGCATATCTTTTTTATAGCAAAAAATATGTGATTATGTATTTATATTTACTTAAATACACCTTTTATTAAAGCATATTTTCCCATATTAAAAACATACTTTTGCATGTTGTTTTGTAAAGATCATGCACACTTTTTGTTATCCTTCATTAAATCTTATTCCAAACTTTTTTTTTAATATTTACTGTCAATATTTTTCTTTAACTAATACCATATTACCACTAGACATGATATAATTAGATTAATTCTTACAGAGCTGGGAGTGTTTAAATGGTTAGTACAAAAAATATGTTCTTGACAGACAAACAGATGTTAGTTTTAATAAATAATAATATATGTCCATTCCTCTTTTAACAGGCTTCGCCATAACCCAGTTGGCCAGATCGTCTTACACGACGTCGTCTTCGATGATTTGCGTGCGACTTGTTCTCAACCGATTAAGTCTTCTAATCGAAAATTTAAAGAAAATCGTTGTTTACGATAATCAACAAGAAGTTATCATCTATTAAACACTTTTGACGACAAGATGAGCGATAAAATTTGATGTTCTGTCTTCAGTAAAACTATTGAGCACAAGATGAGCGACAATGTCTTCACAATTTGTAATCAATCCAGCTTTGTTGAAGACAGTATGACCGATGGTGTTTGACGTTTTGTATTCAGTAAAATTGTTGAGGACAAGAATTTTGTTGAAGACAGTATGAGCGATAGTATCTGACGTTTTGTATTCCGTAAAATTGTTGAGGACAAGATGAGCTACAATTTCTTATATTTTGTTCCCAATCGAACTTTGTTGAAGACTAACGTTTTGTATTCAGTAAAATTGTTGAAGACAAGATGAGCGATAATGTCTTAAAATTTGTCTTCAATTCAACTTTGTTGACGATAATATAAGCGCCAGTTTCTTACGTTTTGTTTTCAGTTAAATTGTTGACGACAATATGAGCAACAATGTCTTCAATCCAACTTTGTTGAGGACAATATAAGCGACACGGCGTGACGTTTCGTATTCAGTAAAATTGTTAAGGACAAGATGAGCGACAATGCCTTATATTTTGCTCCGAATCGATCTTTGTTGAAGACAGTATGAGCGGCAATGTCTTACGTTTTGTTTTCAGTAAAATTGTTGAGGACAAGATGAGCGACAATATCTTACATTTTGTCCTCAATCCAAAGTTTTTGAGGACAATATGAGTGGTAGTGTCTTGGGCTTTGCATTCAGCAACATCGTTGAGGACAATATAAGCGACAATGTCTTATATTTTGTCCCCAATCGAACTTTGTTGAGGACAGTATGAGCGACAGTATCTTACGTTTTGCCTTCACTAAATTGAAGACAAGATGAGCGACAATGTCAAACTTTGTTGAGGACAACTTGGACAACAGTGTCTTACGTTTTGTCTTCAGTTAAATTGTTGAGGACAATACGATCGACAATATCTTATATTTTGTCAGTAGTTAAATTATTGAGGACAAGATGAGCGACAATGTCTCACATTTCGTCCTCAATCCAACTTTTTTGAGAACAATATGATCAACACTGTCTTACGTTTTGTCTGCATAAAAACTGTTGAGGAGAAGATGAGCGACAATATCTTAAATTTTGTCCTCAATCCAACGTCTCACGTTTAATGTTCAATCAAACAAATGAATATGTTAACCTCTTGTTGTCGATGTCTTATGTGGTTCTACAGCAAGTTGGTAAGCGCGATAACTTATAAACTTGTAGTGAATTAAACAGCTACAGTTCCAATCCCAGCTAAACCAGTCCTCAATATTAATAATTCAAATCAAATGTAAGCAAACAAGTAAGAAAACAGTTAACTTTGATTATTAAAAATATTAACTAAAGTTCATTTTATGAATAAGTATACGACATTGTCGCTTATATAACACGGTACAACACGAAAAAAATATTATGGGGTTCTGTAAACCGATTCTGGTAGAGGATACAAAGAAAAATATACGTGTGTCGGCGTTTTGCAAGATCATGTCGGAATTTTATTTTAGGGGGGTTAAAGTTTCCCCCTTTTGGCCTGTTCGTACAGCATATCGGTACATGATACTATGTGTTCTTTACATCTGATGTGTGGGGTATGTTTATCAACTTTGTAGAAAATATTAAGGCAAATATTTTTGTGGAACATAATAACCCTATAACTCCCCCAAATTACGGTCATTTTTGGCCCTTTTCTAACAAATCGTAAAAAACACCCCTATAAAGGGGGAGAGCGGGGCATAAATGTTCTACAAAAATGTTGGCCATAAAGTTATAATATAGGTCTTCAAAGACAACCAAGCTCCAGACTCAGCCTGTACTCCAGAAATCATTGAAAACTTAAACTGTGTTTAAGGGTTAACTTGATACTTATTCACAATTAGTATTTGGTATAGGAAATCTTGTAAGTCTTACGTTAAAGGTATAAGATGTGCTCAGCACTTTTATGTAAAACACCACGAGAAACATTTTTCTGGAACATTTTAACCCTGTAACTCTCCCTTTTATGGGTCTTTTTGTACATTTCTTAAAAAAGGGGCAGAAAAACTTCCCTTCAGCGGCGATATAGGGGGCTGAAATGTTCTACAAAAATATTCACCATAGAATTCTACTATAGGTCTTTAAAGAGATCCAAGCTCCAGACTTAACTCGGACGCTAGAAATCATTAAATTCTTAAAATTAAGGGTTAATTTCGTACTTATGCACAATTCGTACTCGGCATAGAAAACCTTGCAAGCCTTACGTTCAAGGTATAAGATGTGTTCAGCCTTTTTATGCACCAGACCACGGGATACATTTTTGTAGAAGATTTTTGCTCGCTATATTGCCGCTGATGGGGAGTTTTTTGTCCCTCTTTCAAGAAATGTACAAGAAGACCCATACAACGAAGAGTTATAGGGTTAAAATATTCCAGAAAATTTTTTCTCGTGGTGTTTTACATAAAAGTACTAAACACATCTTATACCTTAAGCGTAAGACTTACAAGATTTCCTATGCCGAGTAATAATTGTGAATGAGTATGAAGTTAACTCTTAAACATAGTTTAAGTTTTCAATGCTTTCTGGTGTACAAGTTGAGTCTGGAGCTTGGTGGTTATCTTTGAAGACTTACAATAAAACTTTGTGGCCAAAATTTTTGCATAACAATTCATCCTCGTTTTCCCACTTTTTAGCGGTGTTTTTTACAATTTAGAGGGTTAATATGTTTCACAAAAATATTTGCCTTAATATTTTCTACAAAGTTGCTGAACATAGCCTACATCTTAAATGTAAAGAACACATAGTTTCATGTACCGATGTGCTGCACGAGCAGGCTAAAAGGGGGAAACTTTAACCCCCCTAAGATGAAATTCCGCTGTGACCTTGCATAACGGCGACACACGTATATTTTTTGTTTATCTCCTCTACCAGAATCCGTTTATAGAACTTCGTAATTTTGAAAAAAGTTCGAAATTGTTGTATAGTGTAATCGTTGATGACAAATTAGGTGTCATTGTCGCTTATATAATCATAGACGACAAGTTAAAGACTTGTTGCAGATACGCGAGGGATCGTCGAGGATTTAACATTGTCGTGCAACCGTCGTTGATGATGTCTTAAAGACGTGGCCAACTGGGAAAGGTACACATGCACATATTTATGTATGTTGCAAAAATATCTGATGCTATATCCCTGTTTTCTTATTTCTCTTCTTTTGTAGTTTTTATTGCCAAAAGCAAGTGAAATGATTTTAAAGCACAAAAATATTAAAATATTTCTTTGCACGAGTTTATAAAAATGTACTAGAAAAATGGCTTTAGGCATAAATCTTTCATAAATTGAAAAGGCACACACAAACACACACGGAATTCAATGTGAATTTTTCTGTTGCATTGTCTATGATACCGGCGCTTTCATAAAAAAACTCTACAAAGATCATAACAATCAAGCAAAGCAACAGACAAACGACAGATAGATAGACATATAGACATACATACGTCGTAATTAAGTCGCTAGTTGGCCAAAAAGAAAGAAATGAGAAGAAAAAAAGTTAAGTACACATGCCACTTAGAAGTACGAGGAGTAGTAACGCTGGTGCGGCATGACTACGATTGTACAAGTGTGTGTCGTCTAGTATGAATATGAATAGATTTGACTTGGTGCATGTGTGTCAGTTTTATTTGTTGTTGCATTGTTAAATATAAAAGCTGACTAGCCTGGCATGGCATGGCATGGCCTGGCCTGGCTTGGCTCACTTTCCGCCTTAAGGAACGCCCGAAAAAGTGCACAACATTTCTTTTCAAATCACATTCATTTTTCTCATTAAAGATTTGCAGAAGTCCCAACATTTTTTTATGGTGAAAACATGCCTTCAAAACTAATAATACTTAGACGTTTGTATGAATGTTTGTGTGTTCAATATATACATACACATGTTTGTATCTATGTACATATATTGAAAATCTAAAGTTGTTTTTGCATCTAACTTAAGTAGTTAGTAAAAAAAATTTTTACTTTAAGATAGGATAGATTAGAAATGAAGATAGGTGGGATAATTTTTTTTTTTGTTATTGGTACGTTTATTTGTTTGTACAGACACTGTAATTAATTTGAATAAAGAATCATTGTTGGAATGATACTCTTTCAAGTCATCAGGTAGAAAAAAAATCAGCATAACTAAAAAATCACCAAAAAGAAAAAAAAACCGCCAAACGAATAAATCACCAAAACGAAAAAAATTGTTAAAATGAAAAAAAATCGCATAACTAGAAAAAAAATTATCAAAAAGATATGATGAAATTGATGTAACATGATGCAGTCTTTTGAAAAATCCCAAATTAAAAAAAAAAATAAAAAACCTATTTATAGAATAATTTCGACTTTTTTTTGTAGTTAGGAGACCATAATACTAATACATCAAAAAAATATAATGGTTATCAAAGGTCATGACAAAAGTTTAATTTTGTTGCATAGTGTTATCAATGCCAATATTTACAAATCTATCATCAATGCAATGACACACCGACATCAGGGAAATGACGAATTTGAATCAATTTAATGACAAAATATCATCAATATGAGGTCACTGATAGAAAAACCATCATAATGCATGAGTAATACGATGGTATGTAGTATCATATTACTCATGCGTCTACAATTTTGGCATAAAAATTTAAAAATCGCATTTTCTTTTTTATTTAATTTTTTTTTTAATTAAAAATTCGTAAAAAATGCGCGTTTAATATATCGTTTTTAAGGTTCCGTACACCAAAAGTGTAAAGAAACCGTATTTTTTTCGCTACACTGTCCGTCTATCTGTCTGTCACAGGCTGTTTTCTCGGGAACCATAAGAGCTACGGACCTGAAATTTTCACAGAATATGTAAAACTTTTGCCGCTACAACAACAAATATATGACAGTTAAAAACTAAAGGGAGTTCTAAATCGAGCAACGAAACATGTTGAAATACTAATGTAACATACAGACACTTATATCTTGCAAACCGTAAGAGGTAAGCTCTTGTAATTTCCAAAAAAAAATTCTAAAATTAAAAGAATGTCAAAACGAAAAATCGCCAAAATGAAAAAAGCGCTTAAAGGAAAAAAGCACCAAAATTTAAAAAAAATCGCTAAAACGCAAAATATCTTCAAAACTAAAAAGATCGCCAAAAAAACTAAAAACGCCAAAAACAAAAAAAAGTCGTCAAAACGAAAAAAATCGCTAAAACTAAAAATATCAAAAAACGAAAAAATCACCAAAACGTAAAGCGCCAAAACCAAAAAAAAAAAGCGTTAAAACTAAAAAAATCACAAAAACCAAAAAAAATCGCCAAAAACGAAAAAAACTGCCAAACCAAAAAAAAAACCCTAAAACTAAAAAAATCAGAAAAACTCAAAAAAATCGCCAAAAGCGAAAAAAGCGTCAAAATAGAAAAAAAAACGCCAAAACTAAAATAAATCACTAAAACTAAAAATATCGTCAAAAAGCGAAAAAAATATTAAAGCACAAAAAAATGCCAAAACTAAAAAAACAACAAAAAAATTGCGAAAAACCAAAAATCGCAAAAAAAAAACGCCAGAACAAAAAAAACTGTCATAACCAAAAAAAAAATCGCTAAAACTAAAAAAATCACCAAAAACCGAAAAAATCCCCAAAAACGAAAAAGCGCCAAAATAGAAAAAATCGCCACAACTAAAATAGATGGCTAAAACTAAAAATATCGTAAAAAAACGATTAAAAAAAACGCCAAAACTAAAAAAATCGGCAAAAAAACAACAAAAATTGCAAAAAACGAAAAATCGCCAAAACCAAAAAAAATCCCCAAAAACAACGAAAAATACTTAAAAAATAAAAAAAAAACTAAAATTAAACAAAAAAGCACAACGAAAAAACTGCCAAAATGAAAAAAGGTGCAAAAACGTAAAGGGATATACATGTGTGTATTCGTGTGCGAGCCAAAGTCGCACTTTACTTAATTTATTTAATAAATAGTAAAAAAATAAAAATTAAAAAATTAACTTCTGAAGATTTTTCTATATCAGAAAATCTGCTCTCTTGGCCACATTTTTGAGCGGCGAGTAAAAATAAGATACCGATTAGTTATATTAAATGTAAATGTCTCGAAATCTAGTAGATTTGATTTGAAATCTTTATCGAAATCTATATCGTTTACACCAAGCTTTTTTGACATTTTTCAAGATTTCGTATCCATGATAAAATCCTTTGACTTAATTTTATCTTAAACTGTAACCTAACAAGTGCATACTTAGCTAATTCACACACCTTTTGTATAAAGTTCTTGCGGAGCGAAGCTAATTCACTCATCTTTTATACAAAATTTTTGTACTGCGTAGTACAAAAAAAAAAAAAAATTACTAGATTTTGAGTAGATTTCGTCCAAATCTACTGACAAATTAAATTTCCTTTTGTATGGGAAATCTAGTCAAAAAAAAAAACAACTAGATTTGGCTCGAAATCTTGTAAGCACTTAGAGCTTCGTAGAAAAATTCACTATATCCGTCCAATGCGGGTGTGCCTTGCATGCTTCTTTAATCGATATAAAATTTCAACTGCAGTAATTTTTGAAGTCAATTCTTTCGAAATATGGAAAAAGAAAATTTTTTGCGAGCAACGTCCATTTTTCACCCTCATTTCAGAGTCTTGAATTTGATTTTTTCACGGCTACATGAATTGAGATAACTTGAAAATTTCTTCTGCATATTATCAAGGATTTTGCTAAAAATCATAAAATATTTTAATTTTGAAAATTTTGACTATGCTATTTATTACCTGAGATAGTCGCAGCCAAAAACCACATTTTTTAAATTCGAAGCCAAATATCTCTGAAAATATTAAAGATATCTTAATGAACTAAAGTGTGTTTTCTTTGTCTAGTAATAATAAGCTTTACAACAAGTTCATTGCAATCGGATAATATTTGTAAAAGTTATGAGACCAACAAAGTATTTCATGCCCGAGATAGTCAACTTGGACACCTAGTAGCTCAACGTGTGCTTCAACAGGATGATCCAAGTTTCATCATTCTTGAAGTCTATGTCCTCCTCTATGATTGTTACATAAATCGTTTTTTAATCAGATCGCAAGTTTAAAAGACACAAATTTATTAGCCTTTTTTCCAATTGGAACCACTGTGCTGCGTTGGAAAAAATCGTGTTATAAGAGGAATACCTGTATTTCGGCGAACTGTAATAATTAAAAATACAAAGAAAAACTCTTAACAACGTGATATTTTCGAGATCAATCACGATCTTATCATCAGAGTTCTTGTTATACCTCTTGTCTACCACAGCCTCCAAAGTCAAGCAGATAAATGACCAACTTTAAGCCAATTTGCTTTTAGGTCTGTACAAGTGTGGAGATTTCTCCAAACTTGCTTAAGCTCTTTTGGTAGTTCAGAAATTTTCTACATTTAGTTATTGTCTTAACAATCACTATGCTTCCTCCCAAATAGGACATTTCGAAAATTCCTTGCGATAAAACTCAGTTATCCTGACACAAACTTTTTTTTTCGCGACGAATATTCGTGGACGAAAATTCGTCGTTCGTCCCAGTTGTGTTCCTAGCATTACTTGTTGTTGTTTATTCTTACATGTTTCGGCTATGTAGACGACAGAAAACCACAATTTACTGCTGCTTGTTTAAAACTATCATTGTTTCATATTAATTTTAAATGAAAAACTATTAATCTAACCTTAAATCTCTTTGATTTAAAAATTTTCACTGTTAAAACAACTTTTTTTATAAACGTTACATTTCATTTTAAATCAACATGACCATAACTTTAATTTTAAATAAGTTTTATGTTAAATAATCATTTAAATCATGTTGAATTAAAATGAAATTCATTTTACATGCGATGGTATTTAAAGTAAAGTATATCTAAAGTAAAGTTTGAAGCTGTTGTGTCTGCAGTGGTTAGCGCGTGGACTATCATGCAAGTGGCACGAGTTCAAATCTTGGCTGGGGCAGCCAACTGCAACACAAAGTTTTCTGATGTCTGTCTATGCTACTACACATCACGTAAGTAAAATAATTAATAAAACAGCTACATTAAAGTCATGTTGTTTCAACTTGATATAACTTTAATTCAACATGATTCTTCGTGTTGTTTCAATGTCAAATTCACGTTGTTTCAACTTGAAATAACTTTGATTCAACATGATTCTTTGTGTTGTTCCAATGTCAAATTCACGTTGTTTCAACTCGAAATAACTTTGATTCAACATGATCCTTCGTATTATTTCAGTATCTACATCATTTTGATTCAACTGTACTGGAATATTAAATCCACATGAAATATAGTTATTTTAAAAGGAAAAGTGTTCTTTCAAGATTATTGTAAATCACGAAACACCCACCTATGAAGCAAACTCACTACCAAAAAATTTTAAATTAACCTAATTTTCGATGTTTTTACATTGAAATTTTTTCTGTGTGTTGGTTGGTTTACATACCTGCCTGCTACGCACAAGCATTCTGTGTGTACTAATTGCGACGTGGTGTAAAAATTCTAATGATGCATTTTTATATTGTTCTGCACTGACTGCTCTAGACTGACTGCAGTCCAAAATTTGACCCGAATTTGTAAACTCAAATTCAAACTGCCGAAAGGGAAATATTCAAATAATGCGTACTGCATAACTCAAGTATTTATGTTTGGTTATATCTTTCCATCATATTTAATTTTACTCACGGACGATAATGATAATAAAAATTAAAAAAAAAAGAATAATAAATATCTGCAGAAAGATGTGCAGTTACAAAACGCAACAGCAACTACAAATGCATCTTACAAATGCGTCTATCTACTCGTACAGATACAAATCCCAAGTGCAGATAGGTAATTCAGTTAGTCAGTAAGTGAATGGCATAAAATGTGTAAATCATTTTTTAAAAACTTTTATTTATTTATTATTTTATTTTTTCAGTAAATTTTAATTTTTTTCACAGTGGCTTGCAACAAACACGCCTTCAAATCCAAATAGTTGTTAGAGTTTAAAAGGTTTTCTGTTTTCTATATATTTTTATTTGATTTTACAAGTCTGTCAGGTCGTTTGGCTAGCTGGCTGCCTGTCTGTTCTTGAAATTTGTTTATGTTTATTGCCGAAGTAATTGTCTGTCTAAAAATGTGTTTTTTTTTAATTTTGTGCTAATATTTTATGTCTGTAAATATTTTAAGCAAATTAAAAAATATTTATTTTGCAGTTCGCTTACAGGTGAAAATGTTTAGCCTTTTTTTGAAAATTTGTTAAGATTTATCAAAATACATGCATTGTATAAAGCAGATTTTTTTTTCAAATTAAAAATATATGTTTAAAGTACAGTAATTTAACTAGTATTAAAGAACCCATCACACGACAAGTGCTTTAAGTTTGGGTCTAGAACCTATCACTGAGTATCTCAATTATGTCAATTGACTCCCTCCAATGACAATGCCATGTAAAAGTTACCGGTCTCTGTCATATTAAGTGCCGGAACTCGAACCGGTTGCTAGTCCTTGAGAACTAGTCACGTGACCTGTCTTGTGACAGGTTCTTTTCCCTCTAGGGTACTTACAATTTGACTCGATAACTCCTTTTTTTTTGTTTGAGAAGTCTAAAAAATAAGGTTTACCGCTTACAAATGTATTTACATTTTCACAGCAATTAACTAGATACTATTTGGCTTACTTGAAGCTAACAAATAAGTAGTCAAATAAACAACTTAAAACTAAAACAATTTTTATACACATTGTATTAAATTTATATTTTAAAGTTTTTTTTTTTGCTCCAGCTGGGATACGAACCTGTGCTTGTTCAGATTTGAAGCAAGTACTTTACCCACTGTGCTATTGTTGACTTATGAGTTTAAGCAACAAAAATTCTTTTTCATATACAAACACATGTTGAGTTAAAAAGTGGGTGTCTACTAATTTTTAATCGACTTCAAAAAAAAAAGAGAAAGGTTATCAATTCGTCATGCAATTATTTTTTTTTATGTATGTTCCCTCAAAACTCCGCCATTTATTAATCGATTTCGAATTTTTTCTCTATTTAAAAGGATGAACTTCCAGATTGGTCCCGTTGAAAAGTGGGCGGGGTCACGCCCATACAAAGTAAATACACATTCGTTTTCAACTACTTCTACTCAATGGATTCTTATGAAACTTTAAACAAACATTAAGCTTCTGTTGAAATACTACATCAGGATAAAAAAGTGGGCTGTGCCACTCCCATGCAAAGTAAAAATTCTTTTTCAACAACTTCTGCTAAACCAATTCTTATGAAACTTGGCATACACCTTCAGTTATCGTTACAAGATAACATTATGTTTAGAAAAGTGGGTAGTGCCACTCCCATGAAAAGTAAATATTCATTTTAACTACTTCTACTTATCCGATTCTTATGAGACTTTGCACACACAATTAGTTGTCGTAAAAGTACATGATGATAAAATATGGGGGCGGTGCCACGCCTATTTTGTAGTCGGTTTTTTTGTTTGCAAGAATTATATTCATACATATAAACAAATTGTAACTACTGTCAGATAATGAGAAAAACACATACCAATTTTATTAAAAACTAGGTAGTAACTCTAATTTGAATCATAATAATAAGATAAATAAGTACCATTCATTACTTTGTAGCCCATTAAAAGAGTACTACCGATTACAAAAATTACAAACCACAGTGTTGTTGCCACTGTCAGTGGTAGTGTGGGTAAAGGACTCTGATGAGTAGACTTGGTGGTCACGAAACAGCTGTCAGTTCAACCTTCCGTACAGCCAAAAAATTTTTCTTTGAATGTTCAATATTTACATGCTTTAGAATTTCTTTCTTAAATAAAAAATAATTTGATCGAAAGATTAAATTAAAAATGAACTTAAGCCAAACTAATTTAATAACTTTGGATAAAAACCATACAGTTCGACTGAAAATTCATAACTCAATTATTAAAACTCTAAAGGCACTTAGCTAAACATGAATGTGTACTGTTCCAAAAACTTGGGCAAAATAAACATTCAATAAAATCCCAGCATTGAGAATATCGACGATATTCCACGCTGGTAAGACTGAAATGGAAAAAGCTTAAAATAGTTGAACATGCTAAGAAAAGCTAGTTAGTGAAGTTCCGAACATTTAGACAAAGTTCAATAAGGTGCGACTCGCCACAAGATGGCGACAGTGTGTTAATTGAGCTTACTAATATTAGTAGGATTTTCGCTACAGTGTTGTTGCCACTGTCAGTGGTAGTGTGGGTAAAGGACTCTGATGAGTAGACTTGGTGGTCACGAAACATCTGTCAGTTCAACCTTCCGTACAGCCAAAAAAAATTTTTTCTTTGAATGTTCAATATTTACATGCTTTAGAATTTCTTTCTTAAATAAAAAATAATTTGATCGAAAGATTAAATTAAAAATGAACTTAATTAAGCCAAACTAATTTAATAACTTTGGAAAAATTACAAACCTCTTTTGCGGGGAAGCTTCTAACAACTGATGCTTGGAGAGGCCACCAAAAAAATATATACGTGTATCGGAGTTTTACAAGTCTACATTTTAGGGGAGTTAAATTAAACAATAGAAATATTTTAATTTTGCATAAAAAATACATATACTTTTTATCATTGCGGTCGGAATAATTCCGAAAACATTAAGTTTATAAAAAATAATGTTAGCGCGACGTAAATGTAATTTTATTTCAAGTTCTTTAGTGTTTCTTGTAATAAAATTGGGTTAACCCTTTCCAAGTTATGATGAAATCAGTGAGGTAGTCTCTTGAAAAATCCCAAATTTGAGAAAAAGAAATTTAAATAAAAACGGATCCATAGTATATTGAATTTTAACTATTTTTATAGTTAGAGGACCCTTAAAAAAATAATTTAAAAAAAGTTGAGATTCAATATGATCCAAAATTCTTTATTTTTCATGCCTAGTAGAAAGAAGTAAGAGTTTTCTGCGTCGAATTAAAGTAGATCATCTCTCGTGTACCGGAATGTTCTTTTGCTGCCATGTAAGTATTAGATTGTCCAACACAGAGAAAACAGTTTCGTTGAGACAACCGAACTTGTTGCCAATCGAAATCGTAGAGTTCTTATTGAAAAATAAGTTATTTTAATATAATAAATTGATAATGTGAACCATTTAATTGGTTAGGTGTATTAATGATAATAATATTAACCACTAGTTGGTTGCAATAACAGATAAAAAGTAAAATAAATTTAAAAAGAAAATTTCTTTAGTTGCAAATACCAGTAATTGGTACTAAAAATACTCTTATGGTACTGAACATGGATTGTTTTTTGGATTCATAGAAAATTGATAGCGAGAGTTGAAATATAGTCTATTCAACTAATATTTTATCGGCCTAACCATTTTCCACTTTGAGAATCGCAGTCTTTAACAAATTAATGAAGAGCATAGTTTGATGATTGAATTTGTTGGATCAATTTATGTTTGTTCGTTTTGCTTTACATTTGTATTCCCGCAGTAAGTACAACTGGAAATTATTTAAAATGTTAAAGTTTCAAACAATTAAAAACTTGTTGCCTTACTTATAAACGAATCATAAAGTTAAAGTTGGTTTAAAGTACAAATTTCGTATGGGAAACCAGTTTTAATGCGTACTTTAACTTTAACGATCGTTTATAAATAAATACAATATTAAAAGCTTTCATATAAAAAGTATCCTCAGAATAGTAAATACAGATGTACTAGGGATGGGCAAAAAATATCGATATATCGATATTATCTCAAAAATAAATCGATATATATCGTCGATATTTTTAATTACAATATATCCAAAATATATCGACAGTATCAAATTCGATATTTTTAAGCTTTGCTTTGCTTTTTCTTTCAGTTTTTTTTTAAATATCAACACAATCTTCATTAAATAGAATATTACTAACAAAATCTTTTGTCTTATTTATCATCTTTGTGTATTCGAAAAAGTATCCGTCTTTGAGTATAATTTTATTGATGTACGACGTATCATGAAATATTATTGAAACAGTACGGAAGTTGGAAATTGACTCTTTTCAGGTTAATTATTATATAAGAAAAGTACTTTTTGTGTTTTATTTTTAAGAAATTGTGGGATTAGGTATAAATAATCATACTTGAAAAACTATCGATATATATCGAAATATCGAAATTAGTTATTCGATATATATCGATGGAGATCGATATTAAAAAAATATATCGATATATTTTTTTCACTTCCCCATCCCTAAGATATATATACCTATTTTTAACAAATTGCACTAATAAACAAAACGAAAATATAAATCCTTTAATTTAAAATGAAAATCTGAAGAACTTTGAAAGTTTTCTGTATTTTTAAAAAAATCTTCTTTTTTAATATTATTTTTCTAATAGCAAAAACTTTAACAAGAATTTATAATTGCTTATAAGATTACCTTTTTGTTTTACCTCATGCAAATAATAAACCTACATTATATTTTTAATAAGAAAACTATAAATAAATTTAGAATTTACTTTCTTTTGTCCAACTACAAACCCGTACATCCCGTTCCAAAACCTTTTCATGTGTTTGTGCAGCAGCATTACAAGCATTTTAAACATCGTCTAGATTACAAAGCATTATTTTGTTTCTTTTTTTGTTCTAAATAATACATTTTACTTTTTTTTAGAAAATGAAAAAAAAGTTGAAAAAGTTGTTTTCATTATGGTCCGCCACATGACAGCTGTACTAATTTGTTATTATTTCACTTTTTTTCTAATATTTTTTTTTTGCATTAACACTTTCATAGAAGAAAAATAAAATGAGAAAAATAAGCGGTCAAAATTGTGGTTTCGGCCAAATTTTTGGCCGAATACCGAAACTTGTTATTCTATATAAATAAAGAAGTTAATCGAAATAGTATTTTCCAAATTTAAAATATGTCACCACCATGTTTCTGTTTTTAAAGCGGGCGGAAATCAAAAAAGTTCACTTTAGTAGAGATGAAATCGTATAAATATAGTATCAAAAATATATAAATATTCCACTTTATTTTATTTTACTTTTTTTTTAAAGAGAAGTAACACAATCAGGCAATTAATGCCTACCAGTTAATTATTTAATATGTTACCTTCTTTGGGAAAGGGATAGTGTAGAGAGAACAGGTGGTGAAGTGGGAGAGAGATAGAAAGCTTAATTCATTTACAACCCTGCTATTGCGCGTTTTTTTATATAGAGCAGTGTTGCAAGCCGCTCTGGTGTCAAGTAGAGGCATCTAGTTGTTTAAGCTGTGTAGCCATTTTATTAGTTCTTTTACTTCGCCGACGGTTTTGCTACAATACCGCCGAAGGAGGGTGCTGTGAAGTTTATTAGGATATGTTAGTATTACTCGCCGCCGGTACTGCCAAAGTGATCAGTGCTATGCCTTCATCACTTTAACAGTCCAACAACAACCAGCACAATAACACACCAATGCACATGAGAAAAATGCCTGTAACTAGTCTCGAACTCAAGACTTCAGGGTTTGTAGTCAAACGCGCTAACTACTCAGCCAACAGCACCCTCACTTTATTTGTTCAATTCACAAGCTCAGTCGTATGTCTTATCGTTTAAAAAAAAGACGATATTTTTTTAAGTGCTTGTGAACAGACAAATTTGTTGTATCGTTATTTTGTCGTATTATAAATGTCTATTTAATTAATACCAAGGCAAGGCGAATTAATGCCAGGTGGCCTCGAGAGATCAGGTGACTAAGAAAATGTTTCCATATATGCATTGTTAACTGTGTTAATATATCAGGTTTTTGATAGCCCAAAAATATAAATTCACCGTGCAGAATTTATATTTGGGATGTGAAAAGAGCTGATACATTAACGCAGTTGGCAGTTCAAATATGTTACACAATTCGTAGTCATCTGATTTCTCGAGGCCACCTGGCATTAATTCATCTTGATTTGATAACATGAAATGAAACCAGGCATGGGAACTTTAATTTGACGCGAAATAGCATAACTTTTCTCGTGACAAGCAATTTTGATTAAAATAGTTTGAAAATTAAATTTAAATGAATCAAGTATATATTTATCATTAAGAAGAATGTATTTTCTGGTGTTACTTATCACATATATAAACAATTTTTACAAATTAATATAACAAATAGAATATTCCCACAGCTGGCCTCAATACAGTTATTTCAAAATTCAATCGTATAATTATAACACACTTTTGTATGAAAATTACCAACAACGAAAATACAATATTGTATAATTCGACGATTACACAACACATACGACGTTAATACGAGCTTGTGCATTGAACAATTATATCTTTTTAGTTTACCGAATCAACTGTTTGATTGGTGCTCTCTTTTAATAGAAAGTAACGTCATCAATAGAGTGATAAATATACTCCTAAATGTATGTGTATAGAACCCAACATTCCAGTTCTATTCATCATTTATGCTAATTTAATGTCAAGTTTTTATAAGTCATATGCTCGTAAATGTTTAAGTTTTATTTTTCCCGATGGAATAAAATATATGCAATTTTTGCTATTATTTTGACTGACTCTGTGTGTGTTATGTAAAAATACTCTTCATCAAATAAATGAGTTTTTAATTCTTATAATTATTAATTATTTTATTGTTCGAGCTTTTTAATTATAATTAAAACAATAATACGTATGTGTTTGACTGTTTTAATTAATTAAAACAATAATACGTTTGTGTTTGACTGTTTTAATTCTTATGAGCCTTAAAAAAATTTCAACATTAGTTAATGCTAAAAAAGTTTCGTTATGTTTCAGATTCGGAGAATGAATATTCGGCTTTTTGACCGAATATTAGGTTCGCTTGGTGTTCGGCCTTTAAAAACATGGTTTTGTTTGGAATCTAAAAAGAACCATTTAACAAAAGTACCTTTAAAAAAGTACCCTTTGAAAAGTATCTTTAAAAAAAATAACGTTTAAAATAATTAAATTTAAATAAAAAGTACCTTTTAAAAAAGTACTGAAAGTATTCAACAGATCACTGAAGATGGCATATAGCCTAAACTGGTCTGTTTATCAACCAAATTTGGCGTGGGATGACGGAAAATCGTTCCAAATGCAAACAAACCCCGTCGGAAATAAAACACAACACTCTTTAAAAAAAAGTACCTTTTAAAATAAAGAAGGGTTTCGTACGAATTCCATATATCTGCATTAGGGTGTTCGTTATTTTTTAAAGTGAAAATACTTTTGCCTCCCCTAAATTTGACGCTTGATGCAAAAAAGTACCTTTTAAAATAAATTCCGTAATGTGCGACCTTGAGTCGCACACGAAGGGTTCCGTACGAATTCTATATACATATGTGCATTAGGGTATCCGTTATTTTTTAAAGTGAAAATATTTTCGCCCATTTTCGGCACTTCAATTCGAAAAATCGGCAAGAAAATCGGCATAAATAAAACTAAGCATACATTTCCGAACTTATCATTTTTGCTATATGGACTCTAGAGATCAGCTGTTTATTTTTTGCTCATTTTCTCCGCTTCCATTTTGGATCTGGTTAATTTGTCAAATGCTTTGTTGACATATTTTTCAGTACATTTTTTGACAAAGAAACCAGGTATTTTCCAAAGCGAATTGAGGCGAGTCTACCTGTTATGAATTTGTCTTGATCGGTTTTAATATGAGTGTCAAAACAATTGGTTTTATGAGTTTCAAATAATCTTTAGAATAAATAATTCCTTCTAAAGTGTAATTTTCTAAAGAACATCGAAATTTAATTTAGTTACCCCCGCAGTGTAGTGAAAAGTGTGCTAGACTATTAACCGAGAGGTAGCAGGTTCGATTCCTGCCACGGATCTGGGTGTTTCTGCACAAAAGCTCAAAAAATGGTTAATCAGTATATGTGTGTTTGTTAAATTAACGGCACTAAATTTTGTTCGACATTTGCAGACGAACCATAATTGTCTAGAAAAAACTTTGCTTACTGGTAGGCCAAAAAGTATATGAGGATTTAAGTCG
Organism: Panzeria rudis; assembly: GCA_956483635.1. NCBI lineage: Eukaryota > Metazoa > Arthropoda > Insecta > Diptera > Tachinidae > Panzeria > Panzeria rudis. The sequence goes on from OY101448.1 coordinate 174,501,911, forward strand.
TAACAACTTACAATTTGACTCGATAATTACTTATTTTTGTTTGAGAAGGCCAAAAATATGGGGTACCCCTTACAAATGTATTACATTTTCACAGCAATTAACTAGTTACTATTTCGCTTACTTGAAGCTAAAAGTAAGTAGTCAATTAAACAGATTGAAATTAAAAAAAAATTATACACATTATATTTTATTTATATTTTGAAGTTTTTTTTAGAACTACTACCAAGGTGTTAATAAAATTAGTACGTATTTTTCTCATTATCTTGAAATAGTTATAATTTTTTGATTATGTATTAATAAAGTAAGTAGACAACCACTTTTTAAGTCAGAATGTGTTTGTATATGAAAACTAATTTTTGTCACTTTATGAGTTTAAGCGTCAACAATATAGATCAGTAGGTAAAGTACTTGTCTTCAAAGCTGAACGAGCACAGGTTCGTATCCCAGCTGGGTAAAAAAACCTTAAAAATATATGTAAATAAAATATAATGTGTATATATTTTTTTTTTAATTTTAATTTGTTTATTTGACTACTTACTTTTTAGCTTCAAGTAAGCCAAATAGTAAATAGTTAATTGCTGTGAAAATGTACCCCTTATTTTTTGGTCTTCTCAAACAAAATTAAGTAGTTATCGAGTCAAATTGTAAGTAGTTACGACTTAAATCCTCATATACTTTTTCGCCTACCAGTATATATACTACATGCATATACGTACATATGTATATGCATGTAGTATATGAAAAATTCATTGGCTGTAGGAATCTTTAATTCTGTGTATTGGTATGTTGGCAATTGTAGTCAATATCTATTTTTATGATTTAAATTTTTTAAGACATTTAAAAGGAAACCCTTTCACTCAAACGTTTTCTATAAAAAAAATTTGTTTTTCTATTCCTCTTTGAAAAGATACATAAAACAATTTAACGGTCATCATAATAATTATAATTGATTTTGCACATTAATAACTTCCTATTACCAACTCATACGGGCAAATTCAATTGAAAGCATTTAAAAATTTCTTTAAAAAAACAATCAATTTTTTTTTGCGTAGATCGTTAAACAGCAAGTAATTGTGCCTTCAGAGATTGAAATAATATATTTAGACTTTTTCTTTTGTTTTACGATTTAGCTACACGATTGTGAGGATTGTTGCTAAGAAATAGATCTTTACAAATGTACGTACGTTCGTTCAAACATGGACAAAAACATACATACATTTATAAAAAAAAACTAAATAATAAAATAAAAGAAATTTGTGTGAAATGCTAAAAAGATGTTTTCGTTTGAGCCTCAAGTTCAATGCTTTAAAATCAGTCAAATATATTTTCATCCAAACTGACTGTTATTAGGCTAATACCATGTTCATACGGTAATATGAACCACTTTGTTCGCTCTCTGAATCACGATTGCGAACCTTGGTGTTCAAACGATTGTTCTTGTTTCATCTTGGATGCAAATCCTTCTACACTTTAAAATACGTTTCACCATTTCTTTTTATTTTCATGTTTTGTTTATGTAAATATATGCTTTTTATTTGTTCAATGTTTTTATTTATATTTTTGCATACATTAATTTTTTGTTTTTTCTTTGTTTACATTTTTTTCACAGCTAGTTCAGATAAACTAGCGACAATTTGTTATCAAAATTAGAGATGATAGTAAATCTTCGTGGTTCACAGCTAGATTCAAAATGAAACAAGATGGTTCGCTCTCAAAATTTTCTGTGGCGAAAAATGTAGATTCAATCATGATTGGGGCGCGAACCATGAATGAAAGAGCGAACCTCGAATATTGCTGTCCGTATGAACATGGTACAAGGTTTTCAACATTTTTGGCCAGAAACAGTTTTCACGAGACAAATTTCCAAGCATGAAGAAAAAAATTACGGTTAATTAATTCCACAACCTACACGGCGGAACATAACAACGTTGTCTTCGAAAGCCGCAACATTTCTTCATTAGTTGCATGTCATGCGCCACTGTTCCTTGTGTTGCGGCTTCTGAAAACAAACTTGCTATGTTCTGCAGTGTAAGTTATGGAGTTAGCCCATTACGTCCAATAAACCGAACGCAAGTAAATTGTATATTTCTTAACGCAAAAGCAAATTTAACTAAAAAATTTTGTTTTTAAACGAAATGCTAATATTGAACGGACGAAAAAAATAATATTAGGTATTCTTTTTTGTTTTAGAACAAAAGTTTAATGTTAAATGCACCATGAAATCATTATTACATTAAACGTGCATTCCTTACACACAGAAAAAATACCAATGTAAAATCAACATGTCGCAATGTTGATTGGAAATCATATAAAATTTATGAGAAATAATTTGTTGTTTAGGTGAGTTGGTGTTTATTTCCTTGAGTTGTGTTTATTTAGTTTGTAACTTGTTGTTGTTTATTTTGATGTTCGTGTTGTGTAAATGTGTAACGGCGAAAATTTCCTGATTTGCTGATTTAAAATTACCATTGTTTCATGTTAATTTTAAACGAAAAATTATATAAAAATACTCTCATAAAATTCTAGTATAGATTTTTAAAGAGACCCAAACTCCAGACTCAACTTGGACGCTAGAAATCATTCAAAACCTAAATAAAACTTAAAAACAACGAGAAACATTTTTGTAAAAGATTTTTGCGTGCTACACAGAAAAAATATCATCAAACTTCAACTAACAATTTGAATTGTTAAGATGTAATTTAAATTCAAACATATATTTAGTTAATATAACAAATTGAGTTGTTGATACGACAAACACAGAAATTTTTTTCAACAAACTGAACTAACCAAATTTTTTGTTATGTATTGTGAAAAAAATTAACATGATGATTGCTATAATATGTTGATATAACAAATGAATGCACACACGTAGATGAAACAAAGCAAATGACGTTTTGTTTGTATTTATTATTTGCGTATTTAATAACGAATTGCTCTGTAGCTGAGAGGTAAGAACGTTAGTCTATTAGCCCAGAGGTCACCAGTTCGATTCCGCCCAAAGACATTTAGTGTTTTTCGCAGACAAGCAAAAAGTCGCTTCGTGGATTGTGATTGTATAAAAAACATTGTTAATACAACAATTATGATAGTTAAAATTTGTTCGGAAAATCTACAATTCACATTGTTGATATAACAATAATCTTAATTGAAATAAATTTGAAATCAACAAAAATATTGTTTAAAAAAAATTTTTCTGATTTTCCTTTAACTTACAATTTCGTAACTGTATTTACAAAAATCGTTGAAGGTTCAAAATCAATTAGTTATTTAATTGATATAACAAACAAATTAATTGTATTTAAAAATTTTTTTCTGTGTAATCGCCGCTGAAGGGGACTTTTTAAAAACTGTATAAAAAGACCCATAAAATACATTTTATACCTTAAACGTAAGACTTACCAGATTTGCTACGCCGAGTACTAATTGTGAATAAGTATGAAGTTAACTCTTAAACATAGTTTAAGTTTTCAATGATTTCTGGCGTACAAGTTGAGTTTGGAGCTTGGTTGTCTTTAAAGAGCTTTAGTAAAATTTTATGGCCAAAATTTTTGACAAACATTTTATTCCCGTACTCCCCCTTCTTATGGGTGTTTTTACGATTTGTTAGAAAAGAGCCAAAAATGACTTTTATGTGGAGGAGTTAGAGGGTTAATATGCTCCAGAAAAATATTTGCCTTAATATTTTCTGCAAAGTTGCTGAACATACCCTTTTTGTTAGATGTAAAGAACAAATAGTTTCATGTACTGATATGCTGCACGAACAGGCCAAAAGGGGAAAACTTTGAAAAATCGTTATCTTGCAAAACGCCGACACATGTAGTTTTTTTTTGTCTCCCCTACTAGAATCGGTTGTCAGAACCCCGTAATTTTTTTCGTGTTGTACAGTGACGTTACTTCATTTTATATCAACATGACCGTAACTTTAATTTCAAATAAATTTTATGTAAAATAGTCAATTAATCGTGTTGAATTAAAATTAAATTCATGTTACTTATGATGGTATTTATATTAGTGGATATCTAAAGTATATTTAAAGCTATGGTGGCATGTGGGCCGAGTTCAAATCTTGGGTGGGCAGCTATTTAACACACAAATTTTTCTGATGCCTAGGCTAATACACATCACGTAAGTAAAATAAAATAATTAATAAAACTGCTACATTAAATTCATGTTGTTTCAACTTGAAATAACTTTGACTTAACATGATTCTTCGTGTTATTTGAGTATCAAATTCCCGTTGTTTCAACTTCGTATGAAATTCACGTTCTTTCAAATTGAAATAACTTTGATTCAACATGATTCTTTGTGTTATTTCAGTATAAAATTCACGTTATATCAACTTACAATAACTTCGGTTCAACATGAATTTTCGTGTTCTTTCCGTATGAAATCCACGTTGTTTCAACATGATTCTTCGTGTTATTTCATTATCAAATTCACGTTGTTTCAGCTTGAAATAACTTTGATTCAACATGATTTTTTCGTGTTATTTCCGTATCAATTTCATTTTGATAATATGATATGAAATCAACATGAAATATAGTTATTTCAAAATAAAACATGTTCTGTGAAGGTTAATGTCAAATCATTTTGAATTAACGTGAAATTAACCTTGTTTTCGACTAATTTTAATATGAAATTTTTTTGTGTGTAATAACCATGGCTCGGACTTTCATGCAAATGCATGTTTTTTGTTGTGATAGATAAAGATGTATTGACTAACTATCTATGCGATTCATCAAGTTTTAAGTAATTTGGCATCGATTTGTAGTTGCATATTTTGGTGGTAAGTGCATATTTCGGCAATAAATGCATATTTTTAGAGTCATAAAAAGTTTTTAATGCATATTTTTCAAATTTAAAAAAATATTTATAGGCCGACTATGGATGGCAAACGAGCCTCAGTTAGGTTAGCAGTTGCTGTAAATGATACTACTGATGGCAACTGGCAATTAAGAGCTGTCAACTTCAGAGTTGCCTTTTAGTGCCTTTCAGGCAACCATTAATTTTCAGCTGCCTACTGGCAACACAACTTAAGTTCGGCTGCATTAAATAATAGACCCAATTATGTTTGTTTTATGTTTTTTTCTCTAATAATAATAAAAAATTAAATGAAATATTTTTATTTTAGTTTTGGTACTTTATTCGTAGGTAAATGCATATTTTTGCGCATATTTTTAATTTTTAAGTGCATTTGTTAAGCGCTTAAAATCAATTTTTAGTTCCATGAAAGTCCGAGCCCTGGTAATAACTATTTCTGTTATATGATTCTTAATATTCATTATTTAGCATAAAAAGTAGATTTATTGATAAAACAAACTTTATGCACTAATGGGTTAATTAACGTTAACTTCTTACTTTATACATAGAAATTTGTCTTATATGCAATTTTTTCTAAGTAAAAATTTTTGGAAACTTTCTTGAGGTCTACACGTAACATAATATGTAAGATGAGATTGTCAAATTCAATCGCAGAGAGAATTATGTTACGTGTAGACTTCAAATTAGTGTTATCTCAATGTTATAAACATTTTTATGAGAGCGTTGTTATGAGAATTCTTATAACAACAATCTTATGAGATGAACTGTCAAAAAACACATGTACATGAAAATAAAATAGTGTGCATGTGTGAGTGCTTATTAAAATAAATGAAAAGCGATATTTTTGATAAAATTTCTGTGTTAAATAAATGAATAAATGTGTTTAATTGATTTATAAATTAAAATTTGTGTGAAAAATTAAAAATAAAATAACTAATTATGCAAAAGCAGTGCATGTTAACTCGATGAGCATTTGCATAAAATGAAATCTTATAGGAAAAGGAAAATTACGTCTTCCCCTAGTATAAGATTAAGCGAAAAATCGACATTTTGTTTTTATTATTCTGCCGACGTTTTCTCTCATGTTATATCAAAGTTAATGTCTCGTGAAGACGCTGTGTTAAGCCTAATAACAATCACTTAGAATCACTGTGTCTTAAAACTCATATTTATATCCTCCAAGACTGAAATCGTTTAAAGGGTTATTCCTAAAAAAAACAACTACATACATATTTAAAAAATATAACATAACGACAAAAAAAGACAATATTATTATACAATTAAGTGAGTTTTTGATTATTTAACAAATTCCCTTGAATTTTTAAACTAAACTAAATGCTTTCTTCAATTAAAATTTATTAAGTGACAGTTTTTTTTTTTATTAATAACAGTGAAAGGTAGTCATCAGTTGGTTTTATTTAATTGAATTGTTATGAAATAACAAAATTTTATGTCTAAAAATAATTACACAAGTTTACACTTTTCAAATATAAGTCACATACGAGTATTAAAATTCATGTAGACACAAATGCGTAGTTGTCGTAAATTGTATTCAATGTGAATTTAAATAAAATAAATTTTAAATAAAACTAAACTTTATAACTTGTAATATGTAGTACTAATAAAAAAAAATTTTAATTATTTAAATGACGGATACAAATTACTTAAATACACTTTGGCAGACAAAAATAGGTACGATGATAATTGTAAAATATATGTATTTCTTTTTACGTTGGCCCAAGTTCAACAAAACATCAATAAATAACATCTTTTATTTTACTCAACAAAGAAACCTTATACAGTTCCGTTCGTAAGTTTGTGGACGTTGTTGCAATATAAAAAAGTAGCTCATACTCAAAATAGAAAAAATTACCACGAAGTCGAAAACTCACAAATACCTAGTATAAAAAATCATATTCGCCGAAAATGGCCAAAATTCTCAAAAACTAAATATCACCAAGAAGATAAAAATGTACTCGGCAGGGAAGGCGGGTACTCACATACATACCCAGCAAAAAATATTCGACAATTAGAAGCACTAAAAGCTGTTAGAAGCAATGCATTGCATATTTAAGAACAAATGCTTCCAAAAATGCCACCACAAATGCACTAAAGTTTGCAAAAGAGCACGAACAAGCAGGAACGAACACTTTTTAGCTTTTGACGATAATTTTAAATTGTAAAAATATAGGCAAAGCAAAATAAGTATTTAAGATTTAACTTCTCTCACTGACGATAGTGCTTCTTGGAAGCACTAACGTAAGCTAGAGCTTTAAAATATGTTCTACGATTGATACACGAACAGTACACATACGTACAGTATGCTTGTATACACGAACAGTACATTTTAAAAATAAAGTAAAGTAAATCATTTAAAAATAATGTATTTGTAAGAGTAAGTTTATGTTAACTTCGTGCTGCCGGTTTCTAACAGTGGTTTTGGCTGAGTGGTTGATGCGTTGCATTTGAAATCTGAAGGTGCTTAGTTCGATACTAGTTGAAATTAAAATAGCAAACAGTGAGTAAAAATATAAAATGATTAATTAAAGATAAGATATATAAACCTTCAGCATGACGTTAGCCTATTTGTGTACACGGAAGCAATTTTTTTTACTGGGAATTGGAATCCTAGCTAGTTACATAAAAAACTCGACGAATAAAAATATCCACACATTTCGAATAAAATTTTGCGAATGATAGTTATGCAAACAAAAATTATTCGGAAAAACATTATTCAAATAAAATTATACAAATAAAAATTATTCGAGTAAAAATTATTCGAATAAAAACTGTACGACCAAAAATTATTTGAATAAAAGTAATCAAATAAAAAGTATTAAAATCAAGTTAGTAGGATAAAATATTGAAATGACATTATCCGAATAAGCATTTATTTTGCCAATGAAAATTATTCGAATACAAATTATTCGAACAAAAATTCTTGAAAAAAATTATTTGATAAAAGTTATTAAAATAAAAGCTACTACACTAAAAATGTTTTTGAATTAGCCGAATTAATCGTATTCAAATCAATTATTCGAATAAAAAATTTAAATAAAATAATTTATCTAAACAAAAATTTTTCAAATCAAAATGATTCGAAGAAAATTATTTAGAAAAAAAAATTATTCGAAAAATATTTTGAATACATACTCGAATTTAAATTATTCGATTAAAAAGTAGAGAAATAACGAATAACAACATTTCAGTAGAGCTCAAATAAAGTTATACAAAAGAAATATGATATACGGCGAATGAATAAGATATATAGTTTAAAACTGGAGAAAATTTTAGTTGAATCGGACACGAAACGAAAACGAAATTCCATACATTAGCAACGAAAAAAGTTCGTTTCAGAGCTGTAATCTCGTTTCAAGTAATCTCGTTTTCGTCGACGATTACGTTGTCTACGGAAACATACCTTTAGAGGTCAAAGCTCAAATTTTACAAAATTCACCGATTTACCAGCAGCTGAATAGAGAATTCGCTAATTTTGCACTGATTCTGCTGAAAATCGGCAAGGGTGCTGTTATAAATGTTCTTACTAAAACTTTTTTTAATTAACCTTTTTGAGTCATGTGGATCAAAATTACTCTTTTTTCACAGAGATAAATATCAAAGTTATATTCTAGATTATTATTCAAATAAAAATTACTCAAATAGAAATTATTAAATAAAATGATTTGAATAAGAACTATTTGAAGAAAAACTATCCTACTAAAAGTTACTTAAATTAAAGTATTAAAAAAAATATAAATAAAATTACATATCCGATTAAAAATTATTTGAATCAAAGTCATTCGAAGCAAATTATTCGAAAAGAAATTATTTGAACAAAAGTAAGCGTATAAAAACTTTATCGAATAAAATTATTCTAATAAAAACCACAAAAAAATTATTCGAATAAAAATTTTTTGACCAATATTAACCGAATAAAATTAATCGAATTTATAAATTCTAAAACTTAATAAATGGAAGATAATTTCGAAAGGGAGTAATTTTTTTGATATGTAATAAAATTTTGGTGTACTAATGTATTAGATCTAAAACAAACACAACCCGCGAAGCGATTTAGCTTGTCTGCGGAAAACACCCAGGGTGAATGGCAGGAATCGAACCCACGACTTCTGGACTAACAGGCTAGCATCGCTACCAGTCAGCCACAGCGGCACCCGCTTAAATCGTAATAATTGAAATAATAGAACTATAAAGTTTTTTTTTCATTTGGACTTAAAAAAAATGATAACAGATGATAGTCATAACTAGGGATGTAACGATACGCCGTTTTGCCGATCCGATACCGATTCCGATACTTAAAAATAAATATCGCCGATACCGATTCCGATACCGATACGAATATTGAAATTGAGTTCAAGTTTAGATTAACAAAACTCAAGAAGGGCAATTTTTTATTATGCAACATTACAGTGTAAGAGACTATTAATATTTAAAATAGATATTAATACAGTATATAAAATTGGAAGTAATTTTTAAGGAACTACATTTTCATTGCTTTCAAAGAATCTATATTAAAAATATGCAGATCATTAGTAGAAAAGCCAGTACAAATTTGTAATTACTTTATAATTTTAAAAAATACTCGCCATGCTTTTTAAAAAATTGATTTTTCAAAGGACATTTATCAACTAATATTCTTCTAAATAACTTATTAGCTTAATTATTAAAAGTCTGCTAAAAGTTTATATTTATTCACTTAAATTTACATGAAAACACAGTTTTGTGTTTAAATTCGCATAAAAAGAAACAAGTTCTGAAAATGGGTAATTTTTCATCCTTTTTTAACCGACTTCCAAAAAGAAGATGGTTATCAATTCGTGTGTATGTGTTTTTAAACTTTTTTATGTTTGTACACGCATAACTCTGTCATTTGTGAAGCGATTTTAAAAATTCTTTTTTTGCTGGAAAGGGTTTGCCTGCAGTTTGGTCCCATAATTTTTTTTTTTTTTTTGAAAATCGGAAGGGGAAATTCGCTCCCCCCATGCTGTCATGTGTGAACCGATTTTCAAAATTCTTGTTTTGTTTGAAAGGGTTTGACAAAAACTGGTCCCAATTTTTTTTTGTCGAAAATCGGAGAAGCAAGTTTGCTCCCCCTCCCCACCAATCCATAACTATGTCATTTGTGAACAGCTTTTCAAAATTCTTGTGTTGTTTGCAAGGGTTCGCTAGGAGTTTAGCCCCATAATTCTTTTCGAAAATGGGAGGGGGAACCATGTATAACTTTGTCATTGGGAACCGATTATCAAAATTTTTATTTATTTTTTTTAAGGGTTTGACTACAGTTTTTTTTTCGAAAATCAGTTGTGAAATTTGCTGCAAACCCCCCTTCAGGTTGGTACCATAATTATTCTCTAAAATCTGTGCGGGATTTCCCCTTCCTCCAGAAAAATTGATTATCGCATAGCTCCTCCATTTATGGGCCGAATTCCAAAATTTATTTTTTGTTTGGAATGGTTTGCCTAGAGTTTGGTCGCATAATTTTTCTACGAAAATCTGTGGGGCAAGTCTTCCACGCCTCCACACAAAATATTTATTAGAGCACAATTCCTCCATTGGCTTACCGATTTTCAAAATTGTTTATATGGAAGGCCATCAAGTATATTACTCTTTATACTGAAGTCGGCTTTTTTTCCAGAATTATTTGAGGAATCATTATAGAACACCGAAAAAGAAATTTGTCCTAACATCACTTCAAATTCGGTGATTCGTAATGGAAAAAGAGAACTTCTTGCAATGACAAGCAAATATGAAACTAATTAGAAATTATCCAAATTCGCAATATTTCCGGATCGCGACTGCTACATTTTCATGATTTCTTTATAATGTCTTTTTTTGCTGGGAATAAGATTAAAAAAACAACGAATTGAATTTGAGTTCATGGTAAAATTAACAATAAATAAATTATTGTTTTTGCAAAATAACAGCGTAAAATATTATTAATTTTTAAAATTGATATTAATAAGATTTAAAAAATAACGAAATGAATTTAGTTCTTGGTAAAATTAACAAAAAAATAAATAATTTGTTTAAAAAAAGCTGAAAAAATTGTTTAAAGTATCGTCGTATCGACAGTACAATATCGCCGATACCGATGTATCGGAAAATCTGAAGTATCGCCGATATATCGGTATCGGTATTCGTTACATCCCTAGTCATAACACCATCACAGTCCTCTACACAGAAAAATCTGAATTTCATTTTCAGTAAAGGAATTCAATGAGATAGTAAATATTTTGTTTAGAAACGGACCTACAAGCAAATTTATAAATATAGACAAAAATATCTCAACAATTTCATTGAAAAAAACGTGTTTTTCCAGTGAACAAATTGTTTAAATCTATAAAACAATTTGTCTAAAAATATTTACAATTTATAAACAAAACAATTTAGTAAAGCAAACAAAAGGATTTACTAGATTTTCTGAAAAATATTAAACAATATTTTTATCTGAATTTATAAAACAATTAGTCTAAAAATACTAACAGATATTAAACAAAGTAGTTTACTTACTTAAACAAAAATATTTCGAAAATCTATTATTTTTTTTAATACCATTTAAAAAAAACTTTCTTTAATGTGCGGTTAAACAAATTAAAAGGGTATAAAATAAGAGTGCTTCAAAATTGTCACGCGTAAGAAGGAGTAAGCGCGTGAGTGATAAAAAAATTTTTCATCGTGACATTAAGTGCTAAAAAAAACTTAAATCCCCCTAAAATGAAAACCAGATGTAAACTTGGCCGTTTCTTGAAGAGAAGCAAAAGAATTCCCCTTCAGCAGCGCCATAGCGGTCAGTATAACAGTATAACTCCGTCATATTTTTGCTTTGAACAAAAACGACTAGTCACTAAAAAGAACGATTATGCCCAACTCTAGTATAGTGTAATTACTCTCAAATGTCGTTCATTTATTTCACTGATCCTTTTATTTATTACATAATAAATATTTAGCAACATTGTGGCGTCCCACAATAACTCTCGTTTTTATGATTACATACTATCACCTGCAACCATAGGCGAATTCGAATACTTATGTGAGTCAGTATATAAGCTTGAAAAAATCACTCAGATAATTGTTTAAATCTACACTAAAACACAATTTATAACCATAAAAATTAAGCCTATAAAAAATGTAATGAAATTTCCAAAATAAAATCGAAAGTTAAATAAATAGAAAGATGTAAATGTTAGTCGTGGCATCTATGCACACAAAAATGCGTGAAATGTTTAAAAAAATACACATGTTTTCGAAATAAAAGATAAAAATGCCTGCCTGACTGGCCTGCATTAAAAATTTTTGCCATTTATTGGTCGCATTATCTTTCAATACAAAACGTGCGTAAATGTTTGTATTTTTAGTAGCGAGTAGACATATTTCTTTGATTCCGCAAATTGAAGCAATATCAGCAAAAAAAAAAACACATGGCTAGAAAGATCAATTATATAAATTCCCGTAGCAAAGAAACGCAATAAACAAAATTCAGATATAAAATAATTCACTTTTATTTAAATTAAATAAATCAAACAACTTTTGTGAAATTGTGGTAAAACGTTTTTTTTAAGCCATTACGATTTTGTTATTTTTGGAACTGTTACAGAAAAGGGCAGGCAGATTTCTGGCATTCGATAGATGCGATCATATTGTGTTGGCATTATTGGAATTCAATCGATTCGATTTTGTTTCATTTTTGCTTCTTTCTATTTCAGCCTGTTTGGCATAACAATCGTGTTTTAAAAGTTTTTTCTTTGTTTTATTGAATTTTTTTCTTGCTGTTTTTTTTGTGGAGATAATAGAAAAATACCGACCAAAAAACAGCCAAAGTATTGGAAAATAGTGTTTGTTATTGAACAAGTTGTGTGTAGCGAGCGGCGCAGATCTCTGCCCACAACTTGACTTTCACATTCGCATATTGATCATACAAACTTGCAATTTAACGTTAACATGGGATATTTCATGTACAATGTTTGTGTTTAAAGGTACTGTTTTAATAAAGTTATAAAAAAAGTTAATTTTTTACATAAATTGTACTTTTTTAAATTCACTTTTAAAAGGTTCTTTTTTTTAAATGTACTTTTCTTAAAAGGTACTTTTCTTAAAAGGTACTTTTCTTAAAAGGTACTTTTCTTAAAAGGTACTTTTCTTAAAAGGTACTTTTCTTAACAGGCACTTTTCTTAAAAGGTACTTTTCTTAAAAGGTACTTTTCTTAAAAGGTACTTTTCTTAAAAGGTACTTTTCTTAAAAGGTACTTTTCTTAAAAGGTACCTTTCTTAAAAGGTACTTTTCTTAAAAGGTACTTTTCTTAAAAGGTACTTTTCTTAAAAGGTACTTTTCTTAAAAGGTACTTTTCTTAAAAGGTACTTTTCTTAAAAGGTACCTTTCTTAAAAGGTACGTTTCTTAAAAGGTACTTTTCTTAAAAGCACTTTTTAAATGGAACTTTTTTTAAAAGGTACTTTTTTTACCAGATACTTTTCTTAAAAGGTACTTTTCTTAAAATGTACTTTTCTTAAAAGGTACTTTTTTTAAAAGGTACTTTTCTTAAAAGGTACTTTTCTTAAAAGGTACTTTTCTTAAAAGGTACTTTTCTTAAAAGGTACTTTTCTTAAAAGGTACTTTTCTTAAAAGGTACTTTTCTTAAAAGGTACTTTTCTTAAAAGGTACTTTTCTTAAATGGTACTTTTCTTAAAAGGTACTTTTCTTAAAAGGTACCTTTCTTAAAAGGTACTTTTCTTAAAAGGTACTTTTCTTAAAAGGTACTTTTCTTAAAAGGTACTTTTCTTAAAAGGTACCTTTCTTAAAAGGTACTTTTCTTAAAAGGTACTTTTCTTAAAAGGTACTTTTCTTAAAAGGTACTTTTCTTAAAAGCACTTTTTAAATGGTACTTTTTTACCAGGTACTTTTCTTAAAAGGTACTTTTTAACCAGGTACTTTTTTTACCAGGTACTTTTCTTAAAAGGTACTTTATTTACCAGGTACTTTTCTTAAAAGGTACTTTTTTACCAGGTACTTTTCTTAAAAGGTACTTTTTTACCAGGTACTTTTCTTAAAAGGTACTTTATTTACCAGGTAATTTTCTTAAAAGGTACTTTTTTACCAGGTACTTTTCTTAAAAGGTACTTTTTTACCAGGTACTTTTCTTAAAAGGTACTTTATTTACCAGGTACTTTTCTTAAAAGGTACTTTTTTACCAGGTACTTTTCTTAAAAGGTACTTTTTTTACCAAATACTTTTCTTAAAAGGTACTTTTTTTAAAAGGTACTTTTCTTAAAAGGTACTTTTCTTAACAGGTACTTTTCTTAAAAGGTACTTTTCTTAAAAGGTACTTTTCTTAAAAGGTACTTTTCTTAAAAGGTACTTTTCTTAAAAGGTACTTTTCTTAAAAGGTACTTTTTTTAAAAGGTACTTTTCTTAAAAGGTAATTTTCTTAAATGGTACTTTTCTTAAAAGGTACTTTTCTTAAAAGGCACCTTTCTTAAAAGGTACTTTTCTTAAAAGGTACTTTTCTTAAAAGGTACTTTTCTTAAAAGGTACTTTTCTTAAAAGGTACTTTTCTTAAAAGGTACCTTTCTTAAAAGGTACTTTTCTTAAAAGGTACTTTTCTTAAAAGGTACTTTTCTTAAAAGGTACTTTTCTTAAAAGGTACTTTTCTTAAAAGGTACTTTTCTTAAAAGCACTTTTTAAATGGTACTTTTTTTACCAGGTACTTTTTTACCAGGTACTTTTTTTACCAGGTACTTTTTTTACCAGGTACTTTTCTTAAAAGGTACTTTATTTACCAGGTATTTTTCTTAAAAGGTACTTTTTTACCAGGTACTTTTCTTAAAAGGTACTTTTTTTACCAGGTACTTTTCTTAAAAGGTACTTTTTTAAACGGCAATCTGCTTAAAGATAATTTTCAAAAAGTTACAAAGTAGAAAATTTTTTAAGAAAAACACTTTAAAAATTTGATAAAAAGCTGTTACATTTTTCTGCTGAAAATATTTACATTGTTATACAACTTCCCCTACCCGATAGTATTACTAATTTAATCTATTTCATATAATGCATTTCTTTGTTTTCTGTTGTCTTTTATTAATTCTCTTAGTTTTTCTAACTACATTAAGGAAAAAAGACACAATTCAAGCTGCCACACTGCCATTCAGGCAACCTACCAACCACTAGTTTAACCAGCCAGAAGCACTACCACCACTGTGTGCCACCGCCACCAACACCATCATCACAGTTAGATCTTAAATGGCACAATTGCATTATTATGTGCGAAAGCATCTATCATGTGGTAAATAAAATAAAATATTTGGCTTATTGGCAGGTAGCTCGTTGGTACCCTGCAGATAATGCGACTAGTCCATACACGCATGTAAAGTATACATCATAGAGGACTATGACTAGTCCAAAAGTAACGCAAATATATGGAGAAAAAAAGATGGTAGATTTAACATTACGATGTTCTCAAATGCACTCATTAAAACGCAAACACTAGTCGGTTATCTAGAAGCTAATGTTTGCAAATGACATGGTCCATGACTGCATTACATGGGACCATGTTGTAACTACTCCATTTCAGCTAAAATGGACCACGTAGTCTAATATTATCGGTAGGGTACTTGCAGCAACAACACGACGGATAAAAATACACACAGACGCACGGACAGACAGAGAGACAAACATCAATGCCAAAAAAAAATACCACCTACATACTTCCAATGTTTGTTGGAGTCGTATTGTTGTGCGACTTCAAGTATCTTCCTGCTGACAGTCATTTGAAAATATTTGATAGAGTTTAACAACATGTATCCGCATTTTGGTTAGCAAAAAAAAAATAAGCCACAACAATAACAATAGAAAATGAGGAGAAAAAAAATTTGAAATTGGAAGAAAAATAAGGCATTTGAAATTGCATGATTGCTTGTGCCACCAATAAACACAATTGTTATTGTCGTTGTAAATATAATCAATTGTGCTATAAACGCCCTTTTTATGGCATGTCAAGTATTTTTATCATAAGAATAACTTGTTTTTTTTACACTAAATATTAGATATGCATGTATTAAGCAAGAAATATTATTTATTCCATTTTTAATAATAAATGGGAATTTTAGCGCCTAATAAACTAGTTCACATGGCGGAGGTGTCATTCGTTTGGGGAGAGGGGATTTTTCTGGGGATATTGAGAACTATCGTGGGGACTTTTTGGAGATTTCTTGTCGACAATTGAGTAGAATTAAAGCTGACAATAAAGCTTGTTTCATTATCATTTGTTCCAACTCTTTTTCAAATAAAACAATTTAAATTTGTGTCAACAATTGCTAAATTAATTTTCAATCTATTACACTATGCAACAAAATGAAACTTTCTGTCACTTTTTTTCCTAATATAATTTGGTATTTTTCATGAGGCTGTTTTCATCACAACTTCGAAACGGGTTATCCAATTTCCTCACAAAAAGCACTAAAAAACTTGGAATAAAATTAGCTTTAAGCCATTCTAACTAGGGATGTAACGATACGCCGTTTTGCCGATCCGATACCGATATTTAAAAATAAATATCGCCGATACCGATTCCGATACCGATACGAATATTGAAATTGAATTCAAGTTTAGATTAACAAAACTCAAGCGCAATTTTTTTATTATACAAAATTACATTATAAGAGAGAATATTTAAAATTGATAAAACATTGGAAGTAATTTTTAAGGAGCTACATTTTCTTTGCTTCCAAGAAATCTATATTAAAAATATGCAGATAATTAGTAGAAAAGCAAGAAAATAGGTTTAATTCCTTTATAATTTTAAAAAATACTCGCCATGCTTTTTAAAAAATCGATTTTTTAAAGGACATTTATCAACTAATATTCTTCTAAATAACTTTATAGCTTAATTCTTAAAAGACTTCTAAGTTTATATTTATTCACTTAAATTTACATGAAAATACAGATCTGAGTTTAAATTCGCATAAAAAAAAGTGAAAATGGGTAATTTTTTATCCTTTTTCCTTGAGGAAAAATCATTATAGAATACCGAAAAAGAAATTTGTCCTAGCATCGCTTCCACCGAATTGGTAATCGAAAAACAGAACTTCTTGCAATGGCAAGGATATGTAAAACTAATTAGAAATTATCCAAATTTGCAATACTTCCAGATCGCGAATTCTACATTTTCATGACTTCTTTGGAGTATCTTTTTTTTCTGGAATAAGATTTATAAAACAACGACTTGAACTTGAATTCATAGTAAAATTAACAAAAAATAAATATTTTTTTTTACAAAAAAACAGCATAAAATATTATTAATTTTTAAAATTGATATTAATTAGATTTAAAAAATAACGAAGTGAATTTAATTCATGGTAAAATCGGACAAAAATAAATTATTTGTTAAAAAAAGCTCTGAAAAAATTTTTAAAAGTATCGTCGTATCGACAGTAAAATATCGCCGATACCGATGTATCGGAAAATCTGAAGTATCGCCGATATATCGGTATCGGTATTCGTTACATCCCTAATTCTAACATTATTTTTTTACATACTAAATGGTTTCGCAATTATTCAGATCGCAATGATGAAAAATATATTTTTTTTGCAAAATAGGAAAATTTTTATTATTAAAAAATTTATAAAAATCGAAAAGGGCAAAAACTTTATTTATTTATTAACTGATCATAAAGGCACATATGTGTCGTTTATTGTAAAAGTGGTGTAATTCCATATTTTTAATAAATACATATTTTTGTAGAATAGTATCACATTTAGTCATATCTATCGTAGTAACAGTGAAGAAACTCCAATATTTATACCAAGACCCCATAGATGGTGTTGCTTGTTTGCTCGCGGAAGTAAAACTGCAAAATATTCACCATAAAAGGCTCGTTTTCTCGAAATTTAATTACATGGAGATAATTCACCGTTACAATGAACGACAGATATGTTATAAATCAAATATGCTTTTTCCATGAAAATCGATGGATAAATATTTATTTTATTCATAATAAATTAAAGTCACCTAATTTTTGCTAAAGTTGCGAAAATTTAGACTGTACAACAAAATCAACTTTTGTTTAAATAACAAGGTTTTTACAACTGATTCTGTTAGAAGTCACCAAAAAATACATACGTGTATCGGCGTTTTGAAAGTTTACATCTGGGATTTATTTTAGGGGGAGTTAAATTTTCCCTCCTTTTGCATATACAGTAGTTTTCCGGTTTAACGAACCAGTACTTTGTCAGGCCCGTTCGTTAAACTGAAAAGTACGTTATACGCAGTACTTATGTAGAATAACCAGTTTATGGATAAAAAAATAACTAGAATTGTATTTTTTATTTTAAGGTAGCGGTACTTTTTTCTACTCCCTTTGTTTTTAGTTATTTGTATAAGAAATTTCTTAAAATAAGTTTTTTAACTAATATTATGAATCTTATTTGTTCGTTAAACTGAGCACAAAAACATATTTTTGATCTTGAACTGTTCGTTAAAAGCGATGTTCGCTGAATCGAATGTTCGTTAAACCGGAAAACTACTGTAGTTATATTGACTCGGCATAGAATATCTTGTAGGGCTTACGTTTAAGGTGTATGATGTGTTCAACAATTTTATGTAAAACATCGCCTCTAAATGGGAGTTTTTTGTCCCTTATTTATTTAGGGGCCAAAAGGAACCCTATCCCGAAGTGCTAGAGGGTTAAAATGTTCTACAAAAATGTTAACCGTGTTATTTTAAATTATATCAATTGAATTTCCTTACTTAATTGTGAATAAAATCAAAAGTTGTGGATCGATTTTAATGTAATAGGTCTTGTTTTGTTTGGAACATATCTATCTAAATGTTTTTATTTTATTTATTTTTTATGAATTTTTTTTCTAAACAAAAATGTTGATAAACTATGACAAAACTTTAATCCTAAATAACTTTTGATGGAATGAAGTCATCAGAAAGTGAAACAAACCCTTTTTTGAAGAGCGTTATGCAGCAGGATCTTGAAAAATCTGAAATTTTAGAAAAACATTTTTTTTTCAAATGTATCCCTAGAATTTTAAATGTGGAATGTTTTTGTAGTTAGGGGACCATAACACATCAAAAAATATAGTGGTCATTAAAGTGGTCAAAAACAAACGTTTCATTTTGTTGCATAGTGTAATTTTAATTTTGAAACGTGGTTTTCCCAAATCTATATTTTACAATTCAGTAAAATGTAATTTTTTGGTCTTGAACTTAGGTTCTCACAATTCTTCGCATGTTTATAAACCGACGCACAGAGGCTCATAATCGTTTTTCTTTGTCCAAAGTTTTGGAACTTTTCAAGCAGTTGTTGAGGAATTCAGGCCAAATGTTGAACTATATGTGGATAAACAAACCATTTTAATGATAGCTAGGATAAGTTTTTGATCCGGTTAGGATAGGTCATTTCTAAAATCTGTAGTACAATAGATTAATCATTTGCAACGATATAGGGGTAGGGAGTACACCTTCCCCTGCCCCTACTGGGTCAGGTTGTCCCCAACTTTGTATCTTGTATTCAAATTAGTTCATACCATACCAGACTTGCTGTTCTATCTTTCCAGTTAGCAGGTAATTATTGATTACTTTGTATGGAGAGTACCCCTTCCCTCACATCTACTCTGCCATGTTCTTACATAACTTTGTGTCTTGTCTTCAAATTAACTCATACCAAATTTGAAGACTCTTGTTGTTATAGCTTTCAAGATAGCAAGTAATTATTAATTAGTTTGTATGGGGAGTGCCCCTTCCGCCACACCTAACCCCTTAGTTTTTACCTTACTTCGTATCATGTCGCCAAATTAATTCATACCAAATTTGAAGACTCGTACTGCTATAATTTTCGAGTTAGGAAGTTAGTATTATTGATTACTTTGTATGGGGAGTACACGTTCCCTCGCAGCTACGCCGCCAGCTTTTTACATAACTTCGTATCTTATAATCAAATTTCTTCATACCAAGTTTTAAGACTTACAATTATAGCGTTCCAGCGATCAGGTAGTTAATAATTACTTTGTATTGGAGTACCCCTTTCCCCGGTCCTATGCTGCCAATTTTTTAACACACTTCGCATTTTGCTATAAAAAAAACACCTATTATATATGAATACTCTGACTGATATAGCTTTCATCATATATGATATTTACTTAGTATAGGCGTGGCACAGCTCATTTTATATCCATCAGATTGTCTTGTCATGGGATCATAATATGTATGCAATAGGGGGAAAATTAGCGTTCTTTGAATAATAACTTTTGAATAATTCCATAGAAATTAAAAAAGTTTTCTACGGACGTTTCCGGACGTTTCCCGTTTTCGTGGGAAAATTTTGAGATTTTTGAGATATTAGCTAGTCTTGTCCCGGGGACTCCCGCCCGGCAATTCCCGATTGCCAAACCCTACACCTAAGAATCCAAAACTATTAACAAATAATGCGAACGCATGCAGTTATCGAACTGCTTAATAGTGACGGGTACACCTGATAAGCTTAACTTGTGCTACCACCACACACAGAAATTTTATAGCCAATAAAAATAAATCAAAGAGATAACTTTAATAAAATTCCATCCATACAGGCATTTAAATATTAAAATAGATCCTCGTCCGACATACAATGCAGGAGCGACTAAAAATAAGAACGTTTTAAAACGTCAAAAACTTTAAGTGATGATTGACTGCCATACTGCGGCTGCACACAGACTTGTATTTAGTATCTTTTGATGTGCAAAACCGCTGTTTGATGATCAAACTGATATTTGGAGCAAGTAACGTTTTCTTCTCATTTGATTGTTTCATTTTTGTTTTGATCAATAAAAATCAAATAAAAGAAACGCATTTAAAGTATTTAGATTGGCATTCAATATTACGATCATTGATTACAATAATAGCTTTTGGCATAGAAAAACAAAATGAAATAAAAATAAATTAAAATACATTATAAATATAAAATGTCAAATATTTTTGAAGTTAGTTAAGAGCATAGGGTACATAGAGGCCAAACAGAAACTTCAAAAACCTAAGTATGCTGTCAAAAACCTAAGTCTAAGAATGCATTTGTAAAACATTTTGTATCAGTATTGGTTTAAAATGAAAAATTCCCCACTGCACTAAAACGCACTTAGTTGCAATAAAAAGTAATCTAAAGAATTAATATTTTTATACATGAATTTTTAGAAGTTTAAACAATTATTGTTGCAGTAATTAATGAAAATATGATTTACGAGTGCTTTTTAATACATTCGAGTTGAAAATATATTGATTTGCTTCGAATTTTTTTGTAATTTTTGTATTTGGTTCTAAAAATGTTTATCCCAAATAGGAACAAAAATACAAATGTTTAATAAAAAAAAATAATTCAACTCATCACTACAATTCAACAAACAAATGTCAAAAAAATTAAACAATTATTTTAAAAATATAATGAATAGAAACACAAAATTTGTGTAAAATAGTAAAAAAAAAAAAAAATAACTAAAACTAAAAAGTGATCGTGCATGTGAAAAAAGTGCAAATTAAAGGATATTCAAGTGCAAAATTTATGCTCTTTTAAATGTGTTGAATTGAGAAAAATATTCTCGCTCAAGTAAGTTGAATTCACAGTACTCGTATGTGTTAAGAGAGTTGTCATTGTTTTATTGACAGTACGAGACCTTGCTATCTATGTTATCAATGGTTAAGAGCCTGTCCGTCCACATATTACGTAACACATTTAGGGACAGTGGGTTGAAAGTTTGCTACGGAGTTGATAACACTGTGCAACAAAAACAATTTGTGCAAAATAATAAGGTTCTAATGACATATGCTGGTAGATGGCACCAAAAAAAAAGATATTGTGGGGAGTTAAATGCTCTCCCTTTTGCATATATGTACATAGTTCTAGTGACTCGACACAGGAAATCTTGTGTAAGTCTTACGTTTAAGGTAAAATATGTGTGCCGTACTTTTATGTAGAACACCACGAGATACACACAGAAAAAAAAAAGGAATGTAAAATCCACATGCCGCAATTTTGATTGCAAATCATATTAAATTTACAAGAAATAATTTGTCGTTTGAGTGTGTTAGTGTTTACTTGCTTTATTCATTGCTACAATTCACTGTTCTGCTTAGTTGTGTGACTCGTTGTTGTTTATTCTACATGTGTCGTCTATGTATACGACAAAAAAAAAACGAATTACCAGCGAATATTTACTGCTGCTGGTTTAAAATTACCATTGTTTCATATTAATTTTAAATGGAAAATAATTAATCTAACCTTAAATCACGGTTAAAACAATTTTGTTATAAACGTTAAGTTTCATTTTCAATCGACATGACTATAACTTTAATTTCAAATAAGTTGTATGTTAAATAATCATTTAAATCATGTTGAATTAAAATGAAATGCATTTTACATACGATGGTATTTATTTAGTGTATAAGTAAAGAAAAGTTTGAAGCTGTTGTGGCTGCAGTGGTTAGCGCGTGGACTATCACGCAGGTGATACGAGTTCAAATCTTGGCTGGGGCAGCCAGCTACAACACGAAGTTTTCTGATGCCTATCATGTAAGAATAATAATTAGTAGAATAGCTTAATTAAAGTCATGTTGTTTCAGCTTGATATAACTTTAATTCAACATGATTCTTCGTGTTATTCCAATATCAAATTTACGTTGTTGCAACTTGAAATAACTTTGATTCAACATGATTCTTCGTGTTATTCCAATATCAAATTCACGTTGTTTCAACTTGAAATAACTTTGATTCAACATGATTCTTCGTGTTATTCAAATATCAAATTCACGTTGTTTCAACTCGAAATTACTTTGATTCAATATGATTTTTCTTATTATTTCAGTATCAACTTTATTTTGATTTAACTGTACTGGAATATTAAATCAACATGAAATATAGTTAATTCAAAAGGAACAATTTTCTTTCAAGATTATTGTAAATCATGTTGATTTAACATGAAACACCTATGAAGCAAAATCACTACCGAAAAATGTTAAGTTAACCTGGTTTTCGACGATTTTACATGGAAATTTTTCTGTGTATACATTTTGGTGGAATATTTT
Source organism: Panzeria rudis (assembly GCA_956483635.1). Classification (NCBI taxonomy): domain Eukaryota; kingdom Metazoa; phylum Arthropoda; class Insecta; order Diptera; family Tachinidae; genus Panzeria; species Panzeria rudis. The sequence continues at coordinate 174,524,795 of OY101448.1, forward strand.
AACCCTCTAGCTCTTTGTTGTATGGATATTTTTGTCGCTTTATTAAAAAAAAGGTACAAAAACACCCCATCAGCGGCGATATAGTGTGCTGAAATAATCTATAAATATATTTCTCGTGGTGTTTTACATAAAAGTGCTAAACACATATTATGCCTTAAGCTCAAGGCCTGCAAGATATCAAATGTCGTGTCAGTATAACTCTGTGAAAAATGGGAGAAATTTAAACTTTCCCAAATGTAAACTTTCAAAAGGCGATCGATACACGTATGTATGTATACATTTTTGGTGGCCTATACCGGAACCAGTCGTTAGAAATTTTTTATTTAAAAAAATATATTTTTTTGCAAAAATCAGGCGAATAAAATGAATTTTCTATTTTTTATAAAATAAAAATTTTCCAGTTTTTCATTAAAAAAAATATATATTTTATCATTACAGTCTGAATAATTCCGAGAACATTAAGTATATAAAAATAAATGTTAGAACGGTGTAAAGGTAATTTTATTTCAAGTTTTTTCATGTTTTTTGTAATAAAATTGGAAAAGCCTTTTCTAAGTTTTGATAAAATTTTCAAAAATCCCAAATTTTAGGAGAAAAAAAATTATCCATAGAAAAAATTAATCCATAGTTAGGGGACCATAACACATCAAAAAAATATAGTGGTACGTACTAGAGGGCTGCAAAGTGTCCTCAAATGTATTCGTAGAATGTACTCGTATGAATTCCGTGTGTGCATAGATGTATGTTCTTATATATGTATAAACTTATGTATACATTAATGTATATGTGTGTACATACATAGCCACGACCAAATATACTTATATACATACATATATACACACATTTATACAAAAAACCACACATGCATACACACACAAAGCTACATACGAGTACTTTCGAATATATTCGTGCAGGCCTTTAGTACGTACTCCTTGGCATTTGTCTTGCTGCATAGTGTTATTAATTATTACAAAATCTTAGTGACGACACCTCTCAGGGTCCACACAGGCTTTTTAAGATTAAAGTGTAATCAAAGTATTTAAGACCACAAAAGATAAACAACCAGCCATTGAAAAAAATCTTTAAAAACAACCAAAGTATGTATCGATGTATTGTTTATATCTACGGAGAGAAAGTCCAAATCATTTCAATTTCTCAATAAAATAACCCATTACAGCTCTTTTTATTTCACTTTGTCTATTTTTGTGTTATATTTTTATATTTTTTTATTTTCTAATCTCATAAATAGCCGCATCTTTATATTTAAATATTCCAAATATTTTTGTATATTTAAATATTGAAATCAAGTTCACTTTCGTTGAACTTGCAGTTGATGCATGTGTGATGACAAGCTGTAAAACAATCTGTTGATCTTTTTTTTACACCAAAAACATATATCTGTAATATTTTTTATGTGTTTTTAATGTTTTTTTTTTATAACAATCTACTTTTATTGTTATTTAAATATCAAGTTAATAAAATTATCATTTCTTTTTTTTACTATTTCAGAGCGAACACTTCCAAGCGTTTGTGGTAAGTAAATAAGTTAGCTTTTGTCAACAAAATTCATTCAATATTTTATTCATAGTCTCCCAAATAATATTACAATATCTGTAATTTAAATTGAATATTAATTTAAAAACTATAATCCGACTACGTAATAGCTACAATTAAATGAAAATAAATTTCGAAATATTTAATACTCCACTACTACGGATAAATAAAATCAATTAAAAAGGCCGCCACCGCAGCAATTTAATTTGTAGACGGCTCGAACGCCGCACGGTGGCTAAGAAATTGAAATCGTTGGTCCAAACGTAAATTTTTGATTGTCACCGATTTTAAGAATGTTAACGCTATTGAATAGTAAACATGAGCGTGAAAAAGCTTTGTACGAGCAGTGTCTTCGTGCTAAAGTTCTTGCTGCCCCTCGGGGTAGCAAGAGCTTTTGGTCATTTGTTAAAAGAGTAAAGTAAAAGAGCTAGTTCCTCAATTCCGACTCTTTTAAAAGATGATCTAATATTCACTGACCCGGTTGATAAAGCTAAAATTCTGGCTGAATTATTTGCAAGTAATTCTCACTTGCCGGAAAGCAATCAGCCACTGCCCATGCTTGAGAGAGTATCTGTAACTATGGCAAAAATATTCTTTCGAGCGCGTACAGTTAAAAAAGTTTTAGTGGATCTCGACTTAAATAAGTCTTCTGGACCGGATGGTATTCCAGCACTGGTCTTGAAGCAGTGCTCTTCAACGCTGGCGCGTCCGTTGGCAACCCTCTTCAGCACTTTGTATCATGCTGGTGAATTTCCGTCGTGCTACTAACCCTGAAAATTACCGCCCAATTGCAGTATGTTCTGCACTTTCCAAAGTAATGGAAAGTATGATTAATTTCCATCGTGTGAGTTATTTGGAGTCCAACAGTTTACAGGTGACTTACTGGTCTTCCTTTCGGGAAAATGGTGTCACTCCATACACCATTTCGGCGAGAGTAAGGTGGTGGCTCTAGATATTTCTAAGGCGTTTGATAGAGTGTGGCATGATGCACTTTTGTCGAAACATGCTGCTGTTTTTGGTGATGATTTCTCTCGATTTATATCGAGCTTTCTCGGGGATCGCTCTATACGAGTTGTTATAGACGGGATCTCATCAAACGAGTTCAAGATTAATTCAGGGGTACCACAAGGCTCCGTTCTTTTTCCTACTCTATTTCTTATTTTTCTTAATGACCTTCTCTGTCAAACTTCCAACCCTATCTACTCTTTTGCAGATGACAGCACCACATGTCACTCATATTCATTCAGTAATAGACCCAGCCTGTCGGAGATTTGGGGCTATGAGGCAAAACATGAATGATACACTTAATCGCGATCTTTTAACAATCTCTGAATGGGGTTGTATGAATAGGGTCGATTTTAATGCTCGCAAGACCCAGTGTTGTATGCTTACGCACAGACGTATGACCGAGCGTGGTGCTCCATCTGTAAATCTGGGCGGTGTGGGTATTGAGGAATCAGTAGCTCTTGATGTTCTTGGCATGAAAATTCAGTGTAATGTTCGATGGACGGATCATATTTTTCAAGTATCAAAAGAAGCATTCAAGTGCCTCGGTTTTTTAAGACGGTGTAAGAAATACTTCACCCCATCTGATCTCCTTAACATCTATACCGCCTATACCCGTCCGAAAATGGAATACAAGTCTCATGTATGGGCCGGTTCTTGAAAGTATATTTTGAAGTTACTCAGCCGCGTACAGGAGAGGGCGAAGAAGCTCATCGGTGACAGTAGGGTAGCCAACTCTATTGACTCGCTGGAGCATCGACGCAATGTGGGGTGTATTGCGCTGTTTTATTGTTACTACAATGGAGTGTGTTCTGATGAAATCACGGAACTTGTTTCCGAAACGCACTTATTTTTGTGAACAACACGTTCTTCATTAAGGGCACATCCATTTGTGGTCGATACGCCAGAGAATCGCACTACGCATTACAGAGAAAATTCGTTCTTTGGCCGAACAGTTCGTATGTGGAATAAACTCTCTGCAGAGGTCTTTCCCGCTACTTTCAATGTTGAAAAGTTTAAATCGAATATCCATAAACACTACTCCCTCTATCCCCCTTCCCATAACCAATTTTCCTAATTCTGGCGCAATGCATTGCATGAGTAGGGGCCATCCCCTGAGTGACGGTCTTAATAAAAATAAAAAAACATATCTAAATAAGATAGCCAAAAAGCTAGGTTAAAATATTTTTATTTGTGGGCGTGGCATGCTGTTAAATACACATACTTTACATAATTTTAGAAAAAAGTGATTTATTTATATTTATTTGATCAGAAAGAAATTATAATTTCTCGCAAACTATCATCGATAATGGGATGGAGTCTTTTCTGCGATGTTAGCAGGGTTGTATGTAGTCTTTCAGAAGTGGTATGGATGGTCACTGTACTGTTTATTTATAAGGTGTCTTAATATATTTTTTAAATTACTATATTTTTGGCAAATATAGGGCCTATCCCACGATGTCGACAAGTCGATGTCGTTCTCTTATTTACATTGAAAACAATAATAAAACACTTAAATTTGTTTTTGTTTTCAATATAAATAAGAGAACGACATTGACTTGTCTACATTGTGGGACAGGCCCTTAAATTTTAGAGGAATAGAACTTTTTAAGATCGAAAGGGATCAAAAAAAATAGTAAACTAATCAGGGAAAGGTGAAAGTGTCTTCTTAAACTCCATATATATACGTTTGTAACCGTCCGTAGAACACTTTTTTAATGCTAATGAAATTACTCAAACATTTTTATTTAAAGAACGTTAATTTTCTCCATATTGGTACAAAATGGTGTGATAAATTTTAACCACGCCTATACTAAGTAAATATATCATATCATGAAAGCTATAGTAGTATTACTTTTAGAGCAAAATGCGAAGTGTGTCCAAAAATTGCCAGTGTATAGGACCGAGGGATGGGTTGCTCCACATACAAAGTAATTAATAATAATGTGGTATCTGGAAAGCTATAAAAGTATGAATCTTAAATTTTGGTATCAGTTAATTTCAATACAATGCACAAAGCAAGGTAAAAAACTAATGGTGTAGGTTCGAGGGATGGGGTACTCCCCATAAAACGTAATTAATAATTACCTGCTATTTGGAAAGCTATAGCAGTAAAAGTCTTTAAATTTGGTATTAGTTAATTTGAAGACGAGATACGAAGTTGTGTAAAAAATGGGCAGCTTAGGTATGAGGGAAGGGGTACTCCGCATACAAAGTAATCAATAATTGCATGTTAACTGAAAAGATTAATAGTAAGCGTCTTTAAATTTGGTATGAGTTAATTCGAAAATAAGATACAAGTTGTGGAAAGGGGTACTCCCCATACAAAAAAAATAATTAATAATTACCTGTTAACTGTAAAGATATAAGAGTAAGAGTCTTCAAAGTTGGTATAAAATAATTTTAATACAAGATACAAAGTTGGGAAAAACTGATGGCGTAGGTGAGGAGGAAAGGGTACTCCCCACCCCCTATATCTTTGCAATTGATTGATATATTGTACTAAATTTTTTTTTTGGAACGATCTATCGTAACCTGATCATCCTACACAGAAAAAAATAAGTTTCGTTTTTGATAACAAAACTCCCGGTATTCAATAATTTTTTTTTTCAAATTTCCTGTGATAAAGAATTCCCCTATATTGATAACAAAATTATTTCAAAATAAAAATATATATATAAAGTAAAAAATGTTGACATGGCTGGAATACGAACCCGGGCTTTCCGGACGTAAAGCATACACTTGTTTTAAGTACTTATGTATAAAAAGAAAAGAAATAGCCGGCATGGAAAAGAAATACAACGAAATATTTTATTATGTTAAAGATAAATGTTATTGAAATTCATATTTTTTTTAATAACATGGTTTTATTGAATATAATTCTTGTCTATTTTTTTCTGTGTAGGTATTCTTAAAATGATTTGTTTATCCACTATGGCCTTACTTTAAAAAGTAAAGGGCTTAATAAATTTAAAAAACCAAAATTTGTATGTAAAATGTTACAAAAATGTTAAAGGTCAACTTTAGGGTTAAATTCTCAACAACTTCTGAACCGATTTCAATGAAAACAAACCCATTAAAAAGTTACAGAATTTAGGCCAAAGAATAACGATTATGAGCCACTGTGCGCTGTCCAATATTACTCGTGCTGCCACTACTGTACTGTGGTGCATTTGGCATGAAGGCTACCTGTACTTTTTTTGTCACCGATCTAAGAAATATAAAACCCCCATATGAAAGTTATAACTTGAGAATCTCAAGAGCCAAAAAATTAGTAAAGTCATTGTGATAATTTTTTTTTATTTTCCAACCCGTTAAAGCACTATTGTAATACCTTTGAATCAAGACATGAGTCATTTTTCCAGCTTCCCTGCAAAAATCGCGAATACTCCATACACGCGTTTGTAAAGTACTACGCAAGGGACCAGGACTAGTTACAAACTGCTCCAAATATATGCAATAAACGTAGTCTATTTAACATTGCGATGTCCTGGGACTGGATCATGTAGTCCATCTTTGCATTACATCGGACTAGTTCAAAAACTACTCCCATGTAACTTGGAGCACCTACATGAGGTTAGTTTTGAAACTACTTTATGTCACTGCCTGATGGAGCAATCAAGTGCTCGTGTTTTAACGATTGCAATCGTTAAAACGCGCACACTTGTTGTTGAACTACAAACTCTTCTTTGCAAATGACATGGTGCATGACTGCATTACATAGGACCAGGTTGTAATTAGTCCATTTCAACTAAAATGGACCACGTGGTCCAACAACAAGATGTAAAAAAAGTTATAATAGCAGTTTCAAGCAATTTTTGTAATTTTTCGTACTGGAAATATTTCTTTAGTTTTTTTGGTGAAATGTTTGTTGTACAAGACTTAACTGTCACATTTTTGTTTTTATGAGAACAATATGAACAATAAAATAAATATGTACGTAGTTACTATGTATTTAGAGTTTGCATTCTCAATATTATTTCTTATAAATATTCATATTTATTTACGCTGCTAAAACGGTTAATAATAATTTGGCAACAAATTCATAATTTTTGTGTAAAAAAAATTGTAAAGAATATTAACTAGAGAGAAGACTAATTTGCATATTTTAAAAATTTTGTTTTTTTTATAGAAAAATAAATTAATCTCTTATTAAAGATATTTTGAAAGTGATCGTTTATCATAGACTTTTGTTGCAAAAATAGGAAAGCCTATAGATTCTCTTTTACTTTGAAAAATGGCAGTCATTAAAGGAGGGTGAAAGTGTAGAATTTTTTTCCGCTTCTTTGTTATTTATAGCATTTGCTGAAAGCACTGGTTGTGGTCATGCAAATACCAACAGATTTGGACTAATCGTTTCATACGATTTGGTTTCAAAAAAGAAATTCAAAAATACGCATATATGTATGTAGGTAAATTCCATTCATAATATGTAGTATCCCTGCAGATAATGTGACTACTCCATACACGCATGTAAAGTATACTCCATATAGGATTGGGACTAGTTCAAAGGTAACCCAAATGTATGAAGAAAACATGGTCGATTTCATATTACGATATCCTAGGGCTGGACTATATAACCCAGCTTTGCATTACATCGGAGTAGTCTCAAAACTACTCTATGTAACCACTTGATGGAGTACCCAAGTGTTCGTTTCTTAACGATTGCATATAAATTTGCAATCGTTAAAACACAGACACTTGTCGTTTAACTACAAACTCTTGTTTTCAAATGACATGGTCCATGCCTGCATTACATTGGAGTAGTCTTAAAACTACTCTATGTCGCTATTTGATGGAGCACTATATGCAATCGTTAAAACGCGAACACTTGTCGATTAACTACAAACTCTTGTTTGCATATGAAATGGTCCATGACTGTATTACATAGGACCATGTTGTAACTAGTCCATTTCAGCAAAAAAGGACCATGTAGCCCAAAGTTATCTGTAGGGATCATTTTTTCTTCTGAACAATAGCTCCCATACATTTAGTCAGAACGAATAGTCAGATCCACAAAAAATGTATGGATGAATATAGGGAGGGATGTAGGCTAAAAGGTGTGTTAATAGCTTGTTACTTTTTAACACAGTGGGCGCTATATGTTGTTATATAATACCAATTTTATCGATAAAACTCTTTAGTCTTCGGAAAGATTATATCTTCCAAACTTATCGTCTGCTCCAGGTCTGTAAATTAATTAGCTATTTTTAACACAGTGGGCTCTACATATTATTAGAAAAGACCAATTTTACCAATAAAATTCTTAAGTCTTCGGAAAATCCATATCTTTCAAACTAATAGTCTGATCTACAAAAGTATATAGATGAGTTATAGGCAAGGATGTTGGCTATAATTTTTGTAAAAATTAGGAAGCTATTTTTAACACTGTGGACGCTATAATTTGTTATATAAGACCAATTTTACCGATAAAGCTCTTTAGTGGTCGGAAAGCTTATATCTTCCAAATTGTTATTCTTATCGACAAAAAATATAGGGACGAATTATAGGAAGGATGTAGGCTTTAAGGTCCGTACAAAATTAGTCACCTGTTTTAACACACGCTATGTGTTCTTGTATAAGACCGATTTTACGAATAAAGTTCTTAAGTTTTCCAAAAACCCATATCTTCCAAACTAATAGTTTGATCAAAAAAAAAATGTATAGATAGGTTATAGCCAAGGATTAGGCTATAAATTTTGTAAAAATTAGAAAGCTATTTTTAACACTGTGGACGCTATATTTTGTTATATAAGAACAATTTTACCGATAAAACTCTTTAGTCGTTGGAAAGCTTATATCTTCAAAACTAATAGTCTGATCCATAAAAAAAACCTATGCCTGGAAAGGTTGTAGGCTATAAGGCCTGTAAATAAGTTAACTATTTTTAGCACAGTGGGCGCTATATGTTGCTATATACGATTAATTTTAGGAATTCAAAATGCATTAAAAAAATTCAAAGTGCATTCAAGTATAAAAATGCACTAAAAATGTATCTTAAAATTGAAAACGATTACTTCGTTGGTATTTTAATTTAATAACAACTGGTTCACAACAAAATCATATAGAAGTACAAAAAAGTAGAAAATTTTTAAAAAGGTGTATATTAAGAAAAACGGATGTAAATGTCGCATACGCAAGTCTCCGCAGTTAATTTTTAGAACAATATTATTCTATAATAGCTGTATTATAAGATTACACTATACATGTTTGTATCCACAAAGATTTGGAAAAGTTAAAAAAAATTTCTGTTTTTACACCCCGTCTTCACGAGACATAATTTTGTTCCAACATTTGTTAAACTTCATACATAAAAACATCAGAAAAATGTTAGTGTTATTTTTTTAATATCGACTTTGACTTTTGTCAAGAGAAATCAATGGCTTGTGAAGACGCTATGTTACGCTTGTAAACCTTAACTGAAATAGCAAATATATAAAGTAAAGCCTGTTAAAATAGCTGATATAACACTTTATCAAAAAAAGTTACTTTGTCCGAAAACGTCCATCATTAGAGTTTGATATAAAAATCAATAAAGAATTATTTTATTTTTATTTTTCCGTATTTCCGAACCCGGTAACATAGTGAAAACTAAATTTGATTTTTAAATAAACTGATTTGTCTGCTTTGATGCTGCGTCTAAAGTTTTTTTAAATTCGTTAATTTTTTTTATTTTTCCGCCGCTCTATTGGCCTTTCTTCTTCAGGCTCTGTGCGTTATGGCGAATATACGTACATATATATAAGTACACATGTATAGAATTTAAAAAAGAGTCATAAAAAAGGAAAATGACAAAAACTCCTAAAACTGAATACCTACATATGTTGCAAATAAAACAAGATATGTATTTCAATAAAATACGTTTCCATATTATTCACAATTAAGTAACGGTAAACTTCGTTGAAAAAAGTCAAATATCCATATTGGTAATAATTATGGGACTTTTCAAATTGCATAGTTTAGGGGTTTATTAAACCTGCATTATCTTGAAGAAATTTATTCAAGCAGTTCCCAGAAGTTTACATTAATATGTACATGCTAGTGGCAGCTCTGCAACGACCTAACAGTAAATGTTGCTTACACCCAGTGATGGAAAATACAGATTTTGATAAGTACTTTTTTCACCTTAATGGTACTTTTTCAAAAATTGAAAATGTAGTACTTCAGGTATTCTTAATTATCATACAAAGGAACCATTTTTGACATATTAATATATTTTTTTACTATTTCTGTTGTTTTTTTAGATGTACGAGTATGTAATTGTTGGTTATTAAATTTTTAAAATTTAGGTATCTTGAACCAGCAACAACTATTCATATCTTAAGGCAGAAAATATGAAATAAAGTTCAGCCAGTGGCTACACAAAAATTTAGTTCCATGCACAGAAAAAACTAAAATACGATTTCAATTGCTAACCCCCATATTCATAAATGATTAGTAAAGTTAATGTGTGGAGTAAAACCGGTTTTCCCATACAAAATTCGTACAGTAAACGAACATTAACTTCAATAAATTTTTATGAATATGGGGGTAAAACTGCAGATTCATTTAGCCTTTGAAGCTCAATCTACGATGAAAATATATCTTATTTCACTGGATATGAAAATACTGAGGACATACAATTTGATTTGGGTATAATCTCAAAGTGCAACTTATATAGTCTACTAAATGTAACAATGAATTTTATACCAGTTATAAATAGTTCTCTAATAACTTCTGTTTGAACAGATTTTATTTCTTCAAATAAAGATATCAAGAATTTTCGAACAAGTTTTTTAATATAATGAGTTGAATATTAATAAACCGGAAAAAAATTTAATTTTTTTAACGTTACAGATTGGAAAAAGTAATTTTTATGTCGTTTTGAGAATGAAAAGTACTAAACATAGTACAATAGTACTGAATTTTCCATCACTGCTTACACCCCAACTTAAAGTTGAAAGTCCATAAACTGAGAGCATGAGAAAAACGTTCTCAAAATAAAGTAGGTTCTATCTCATGACTGCTTTTTACGGCGTATGATTACTGTCAATCTGTATGGAAAAACTCGTATAGCCTGAAGTTGCAGACTTGTTCTGTTTCATCATTTACACTTTTTTTCCGTCATACACAGCTGTCAAAAAAGTTGAAACAGTGTAGTTGTACGTATCAAGTTACAGAGCACGACACCTTGACGTGACCAACGCAAACAGTATGTCTACAGTAGGTTAGCGGCGTGCTAACAGGTTAGCTGTTTTTGATAGCCATTGATATATTATTTTCCATGCTATCTATCGATGATTATGTTTGTTTAGTATACTATTTTGCTCTTGTAATAAAGTTTAAAAATATTTGCGATCATAAAATAACAAACTGCGTAAAAAGCGTCGCATGTAACTTGAAACGCTGAAAAGCGTGGAATGCGTAAAACGTGTGAAAGCGTTGACGCGAAAACGCGTGTTATAGACTTTCAGCTTAAATCACAGCGTTGAGCGTCGTGTAGGCAACAAGGTACGTATTAAACAGTTATTTTTTCACAAAATATATACTTTGAATGTACTGTAAATACCAGAGTGCGCAAACAAACAAAACTTTTCGCAAACGTTTCATGCGAAGACACAAGCATTTAAAATATTTTTAATCGTTTCGTACATGAGCAAAACCAAAACAAATACTTTTGCAATGACAAAAAATGGAAACAAAACAATTGGCTTTTCACTCACGTGCGTTTCAATCGTACAATTGCAAACAAAACAAAAGCAGAAATGTATTTCGTTGACTGGTTCATTGTATTTAGCATAAATATACTAACATATTCTCTACTATCAGGCATGTTCTGAAAATTGCTTTTTTGTAAAAGGTGTTCTGTGTTCAAAATTTTTTGAAAATGTGTGATTTCAAACCGGTTAGTTAAGTGGCTGCCGATTTCAAATCACTTGTTTATTTTTGCGACAACTTGTTCATGAATTTTATAAAAAAAATGCCGGAATTAATAATTTTATGTGTTCTTTATAAATTTTAATGATTATTGTAGAAATTATTCGTGAATTTCACGACGAAAGCGACTTTTTCGAGTTTTTACTATTTTTACAAGTTCAATAATTTTAAACCAATGTTGATTTTTTACTTCTTGCAATTTTTGCGAAGCTTTTCATTCCCGATAAAATAATTTTTTTGTGATTCGACATTTTTGCCGTTTCGGCTCTTTTTAATCAATTTTGATTTTTTTCTGATTTCAACAACTTTTTGCAAGTTTTTGCAACACATTATGTATTTTTTTATAAAACTAATTAATTGCAAAAAAAATTAGCTGTTTTCTTGTGTTTTCGAAAAAATAAAATCACATCGAAAAGTAAAAAATTTTGTGGTTTTCAGAACACCATCAAATCACAATTGTAGTTTTGAAATCACAAGTGATTTGAAATCTTGTGATATTCAGAACATGCCTGTATGATGAGCAAATCAATAGGGAAACGTTTGCAAATGTATTTTCTTTTTAACTTTTCAATTTTGTTCTTGTTCTTTTCTTTTCTAAGTTAATGTACGTTTTGTGTACAAAAGCACAAACAATACAAAACTAAATGGGACTATCATTCTCGTTGTTATTGTGTTGTTTTTGTTTTACACGTTGAAAAATACAAAACAAGACGAAAGCAAACATTTCGTTTAGTTTATTTTCCTACTCTGGTAAATACGTATGACGACGTTGACTGTTTATCGATAGTAATTAGTAATTAAATACAATAAACATATCTAATAGTTGAGCCAGCTGATTCATATTGTTTACTATTTTCGGTAAGTGTTTTTTAATAAATAAAAATTTTTTTCTTCCCGATTTGGATTCCAGTGACGAAGAAAATAAAAAAATGAATAGTGGAAACATGACTCTTCAGACAGAAGTCATGTATTTTTAAGTTAGTTTTTATTTTTTCCATATTTAATTATATTTTGTACGTTTTTAACACATATTTACTTTTACTAACTTTTATTTTACTATTCAAATGTGTTTTTTTTAATTATTGTTTGCACACAACAAAACACAATACCAAAACAGCTACGGCAAAATTGAAGGCAACCTTAATGTCAATTTTTCTTACAGAATACCGAACATATGTTGCCAGTCATCGATAAATGGCAATACTATCATCGGGAATACGGATTTATAACAAACGACTAAAAAGTTGTATTAAGTTGACGACGCCGAATAGAATAAGGATGCATATTAATTTCCATAGATTTTCCAAATAGCAGACCTTCGGATTTCCAAGGCTTTTCTCCTCCATTAGAGTTGTACTTTTCAGCCCTTTTGAGTGAGCGCTCTTTTCAGCTCAGCTCACTTTACTGAACCAGGACACTCTTTTAGTTCAGTTAGTTCAATAGTTTAGTTGCTCAGTATAAGTATGTGCACTGGGCAATCACATCCATAATAGGTAAATATGACAGCGCAGCTGTTATTGTTATGTTTATGTTTTTTTATGTGAAGTTTGACAAACATATCATGAAAAAACGGGATCGAAAAACAATCAGCTGACCTCTTGCACAGACCTGTATTATTGGATCACGATATGACCAGATCACTTTGTTCACTTGTGTGAGCTGTTCAATTGAACTAGTTCGTTCATGAACTAGCCAACTCTATCCTTCATGGTATCTCCTAAATCAGCGCAGCTTACCATAATGTCATAATCTCCATAGTAGTAATGTCATAAAGTCCATGGACATTATGACACTTTAAAAATTGTCATTATGTCAATGGATGTTATGACACTTTTTGGAGTAACATTATGTCCACAGACATAGAGAGCGGATGTATGTGTTGGTCAAACATAAGCAGCAAACATAATTGTCTTATTGTATGTGCAACATATTTATGCAAGGGTATGTATATGTGTTGATAAAATAGAAACAACATTTGACAGATCCTATCACGAAACCAGCGATTAAAAAATAATCGGCTGGCTCTCCGAGAGTACTTAGTTCTAATAGTCTGCATCGGATTTGTTCATGGTAGAATAATATAACAGGTAGCCGCATAACTAATACAAATGTACATTTTGGGATAGAAAATGTCAAAAATTAATAGAGAGGGTTTAGTTGTGTGTGTTTGTACATCAGAAGCAGCAAACATACGTGTGGTATTGTGTGTGCAACGTAGTTATTTCACATATACACAACATTTGACAGTTCGTACCATGAAAAAATAAATAAGAAAATAAACAGCTGGTGTTCCAGGGCTACCTTGTATGTTATTCTACCATGGGATTTGTTAAAAGGCTTTTGAATACATTCACATGTTTTCAATGTTGAAAAATCAAAACACGAAAAGAAAAAATACTACTACACTCAAATAAACATGACAGAGTAAAATGTGTTAAATACTCTAGTATAAAATTATTTGAATGTTTACTCAAATAAGTGAGTTTATTCCGAGTGCTACTAGAAATTTCTACATTTATTTGTTTGTTTTTGGTTTTGCAAAACGTACATAAGTCTGCTTTTACACAGAGTAGTTTTTCTTGAAGCAACTTTTATTTTCTTGTGAGAAAGAGCGAGAAAGGAACATATTTTATGTATTCCTTCCTCGCTCTTTCATACTAGAAAATAAAAGTTGCTTCAAGAAAAACTGCTCTGTGTAAAAGCAGACTAAGATTTCGTGTTTTTTAGTATATGTATGTATGTGCGTACATATGTATGTCTGATTTTATAAGAAAGTAACAACATAACACAAACACATTTGCCTCCACTGAAAGGATGAAATTACTCGTTTACCTATTCAAACACTCAAATAATATTTGAATGTTTTGTGTATGAATATAATTGCGACCGAACATTGCTACGGTTTAGTATTTTCAAATGAATTTTGTACATATTCGAAACAAACATGTAAACCATATGCTTCGTTTGAATGGCATTAAGCATTCCACGCATTTCATTCACTCTTTTGTTTCGACAACATTAACTTTCGTCGTTCTATTTGAGTGTTTATTATTTGAATGAATGTTGTTTTCTTTGTATGCAGCCAAACAAATGAATGTACTCATGCTACCATTTACCAGAACATTAGTGACTTTTTTAATTTTCTATATACCTTACATCTACAATAGAGTGGGAAAAACCCGATTGTGTTACATGGTATAAAATAAGATCGATATTAAAAAATATATCGCAAAATTTTTTCACTTGCCAATTGCTAAAGGCCGTTTCCGAATATAATACAAGTATTAATACTTTTGAGGAAAATGAAACGCTGACATGATAATTTGTTATTGTATTTTTTTTTTAATTTTCAAACATCAATTATATCAGGGAGGCATTGAGGCATTTTCTTCAAAAGTATTAATACTTGCATTATAGTCTGAAACTGCCTTAATAAATACGCCTCATCAAGTCCTCTTGAACAGTCTGGTAAGCTCTTAGCAACTACTGTTTGTAGATTTCCTAAAGTTTCGTTTCCGTTTTGAGTTTCAGAGTTCCCCTAAACTAATTTAATGATCGCGATACTTTGCCAAACAACCGTTGTTGTATTTTTACGCTAAGTTTGAATATGCATTTGAATTTCCTAACTTCAATTCAGTTGCTTCGGCGCTGCCACCTTTAAAGTCAATTTGCCGAGATTTAAACCAAGGAAACTCATTATTAACTCTACGTCTCCACCTAACTTGAAATGCTGTTGTAACTTGAAGTTATGACTGCGTTATTAAAACAATTGCTCTAACAACTTATAACCTGAAAAAAGCATTAACTTGAGCGGTCTACACTTAACATTAACTTGAAGTTAATGTTAAGTTAAGTTAGGTGTAGACTGCAAATAAGGGAGCTGATCATATATGTAATTGCATTTTCTAAATTGCAATCTGCATATAAAAACAACATAAACAGAGTTTCCAGAAAGTTCCCAGCTTAGAGGACTTGTCACCAAATCGGCGACTTATTTCCGTGGTTGGAGATGAAAATATTAGTGTCGGATCCTATATTAAAATCTTATTTTTCTTCCATGGCCGAATAATAAAGTCTATGCAAGTCGATAGCTGATCATTGTATGCTCCTGCTAAAGATGTTAAACTTCATATGAAAAAACGTATACAATATGTGTTTGACATTTCACGAGGAAGGAGTTTTTCTTGTAGATGTGCATTGACCTAGCTAAAAGCCAGGGAACTCTTCGACTAACGGTCTGTCTGTAAGGTTAGAATTTTTTTAGTTACGATTTATATCATACTAAGCACGGTAATTTTTTTTTGGTCACGTCGTCAATAATTGACCCATGATAATGTTGTTGTGGAAAATAACAAATACAAATTGTATGTCTAATCTCTAAACCCTAGTGGAATTATTATTGTTATCATTCTTTTATTGTGTTATTATTTTAAGTTATTTTGCTTACTTTCTTTCACACACATTTTCTCCTTACAAGTACTTGAAAAACAAATTTTCTCCTAACTAAAATCAAACAAGTTGTGTCGTTGTATTATTCAGTCTTTTACCGTGCGTCGTTGGGAGTGGTTGCATTTCAAGTTTTCTATACATTTTGCTTAACCCAGTGGAAGAAATTAATTCTAATTAAGGTGAGTTGATCTTTAAATTAAATTTTAAGTATGTGTTATAAATAAAATTCATATCACCTGCCAAAAAAAATTGTTGCTAATCAATCTTAATGCAATTTTTGCACAGTTTGAAGTAAAAGAGAAAAGATAAAGTGCAAAGAGTAGATGGAGCTACTACATACATACTTATGTCTGCATGTACATACATACTTACATATATAGATTTGTTTTTTCTAACATTTGCCATTTTGTTTTGATTTTATTTACATATTAATGTAAAAAACTCTTCGTAGTATCGGTACTAAAATACAAACTCCAAAATATGAAAAAGATACAAAGGTTGTTGTTATTTAAAAGATAATGAATTTGGATTGATTATGCATATTGCAACTGCATAAAAAACACATGCATAAATTTTGAATAATAAAATTTATTTTTATATATGTTTGTTGTCAAAGACCTCATTACGATTTCAAAGTTGTCTTAATTTTAAATTAACAATACAGAGCTAAAAAGGTGAAAAATCGACTAATTATTTATTTAAATATGTATATATGCATGTAAATCTTTGAATGCAACTATGTATGTGAAGAACACACTTTCACATTATACATATATGTATATGTACGTACGTACATGCATAGTATCCCAACAAACAAAAGGTTAAAGTCTGTAATATGACGGTTTTATCCAGTGTTTAAAATACTGCAATGATTTTCATTTGATTGTGCTTCTGCTTTCGCTTTTGAAAAATACAACAGTTTCAGTCAAAGCAAAATCACAAAACGCTTTATGAACACTTCGAAGCACATTCAACAGTCGACGATTTGAAAAGTTTGAATTTGATTTGCTGTTGGTTAGTATCGAAAGTAAAAGCAGAAGCAGTATATGAGCTTTTGCAAGTAGCAAAAAGTTACAGTCGAAGAAGCAAAAATTCTTGCTTTTAGAAGTTGTAAGCAATCGCAGTCAAGTCGTTTTTGGATTTTTTTCTTGTGTGCCGTGCAAAAACAACAACAAAAACGTGACAAACACCACAAAATAGTTGACTAAACATGCAGAAAACTTCTAAAAGCAACAATTTTTGCTTGTTCGACTGTATAGACTATATACTGATTCTGCTTTTTTACCTGCGAAACTAACCAAAAGCAACAGCAAATCAAATTCAAACTTTTGAAATCGTCGATTGTTGAAAGTGCTGAGCAATTGTTTATAAATCGTTTTCTACTTCGACTTCCACTGTTGTTTATTTTTTCATAAGCAGAAAGAAGCATTGGTTCATTTTAGACAATTGGAAAAAGCCAAAGCAGCGAAAAGTAAAAATTCTACGATTTTTGGTACTTCGACTTAAGTTATTTCAACAATGGTTTCATCGTTTAATAACTGCTTAAGCTAGCTTTACAATATTACGTAAGTAGTTCGACTTTTGAAGAAAATGCAATGTTTTTTTATGAAAATTTAAAAAAATAATAGCAAATTTTTATAGCAGGGTTTCATTTTCGTCAAAAGTCGAACGGACCACATGCTGCGTTATTCTCCAGAGATTTTCAAACCCAAAAAGCTGAGGCTAAAATCTGGTTTCAAATTAATATTCATATGAGAATAAATGTTGTAATGTCATTTTCTCAATTTGATATTAAGTATTACATATTTTCAAATCTATATATTTATTAGGTAAGTCATTTTTGGGTATTCCGTTTACACTCTATTCTAAACGGCGACTTAGCTATTTAAATTTCATTTTCAGACTTTTTTTGTATTGTATCGGCTACTTTGTTTCTCATTTTTTTAATCGCGCACAGCACATAATCTGTAACAGTCATTTTGCTGCTCATTTTTGTTTTAGGACTAGATTTTTTTCCACGATGACCGAAATCATATTCAACCATCAATACCCTAAAATTATCTCTTAATGAAAGCCATTTTACATATATCAAAAAATGAAATCATTTTTTCTATATTATTTCCCATCAAAAAATAACATGACAAATCATCTGTATAGCCATGGGATCAAGTGATGACGAACTGGTTCAATTTAGGTGAAACATGCATAATTGTTATCTGCGAACCAAATATGGACGAGAGCTTTTAAAATTGTAAAGTGCAACAAAAAGTGGCGCAGGCACTGACGATTTATATCAGCCATCTTCGTACTGGTTCGAACCATTAGCGTGTCTTTGGAGATCATGTGTTTGTGCGGAAATTTAAAGAAATTGATCTCCATTGAAATGAATGAATTGAACCCACGAAAGTTGCTCACTCGAAGACGTTTTTTATGTAAATATAAAACAAACAAAAATAAAAAATATTGCCGCAGCTGCGATACGAACCGTGCTCCTTTGACTGTGAATACATGTTCTCTACAACTGAGCTATTATCTTTTTATGTTTTTTTGGAGATAAAACTTGTTTTATGAAAATGTGTCAATTTGATGCTTTGATTCCGTTCTTGCATGCCTTTTTCGGTAGATATTTAATGCAATATATTACGTGGTAAAATCGCATGCGATTTTAATGAGTTCGAAAACTATAGCTTAATTTACGATTTACGATAACATTCAGAATGCTTTCGAAGAAACAAGTGCTCAAGAAAGCATGAAACATTATTACATTTTTAACGCGTTAATTTATTTTTTGCTGGGATAAACTTAAAATTGTATGCCTCTAAAAAAACCACCGTATAAGTTTGACTCTAAAAAGAGAGCGAAATGTTGAGAGAAATCATAAAGTAAAAGATACAGATACATATGAGCATTGCTGCCACATCAGCGGTTTTTTGTCATTAAAATAAAATGTCGCTACTTAATTTTTGATATGAATCCATTTTATTTTCTAAATCGTTTCGTTTAATCTTTTTATTTTCGGTGGCAACGAAATTTGCAATAACGATCTAAAAACGTTGAAGTGTTAGAGTCCCGAAGAATTATCCAATGTTCGGCCGTTTTCTGTAAACCGAATCCGAGTAAATTAATCTTTTTCAAAACGAATAAAAATTTTTGGTGTTCTCTAAACCAAATTCACATACACAGAAAAAAATAGTACTTATATCCGAGGAATTTTTTCATAATTGCTATGAATCTAACATGATAATTTTTTTCCAAATTATTTTCATTCCAGCTAGGAACTTTTACATAAATTAATTCATAAATTCTTTCAAAATTATTTTTAAAAATTCAGTATTGAACTTGTATAGTCTGTTGTACTAGGCACAACTATTTCCTTTCTGCCAAACAGACTATTTGGAATTAATTGTATTTTTACTTTATATAAATAGAAAAGCATTTTAGAATTTGTTGACAAAAAAGTTAAAAATTTTTTTCAAAGCAACTTTGATTTCATAAATTTATTTATTGAAAGCTAAATTCATACTGGGAATGAAAAAATTCCTGTATTTTATTTATAAATTACTAAAATATATGAACAATAAACTATGAACTTTTTTCATACTATTTATGTTCAAACTTTTTTCTGTGTAGTTTTATTCGTTTTAAAATCGAGTAAACAAACCCACTCGAAAGTAAATCGAATGCCGTTTTTCCTTAAGAATTCATTTCCAAATGGTTAAAAAAAGGACTTCGTGCTTAAAATTCAATGTGTTTTTTTATTTATTTGGACTAAAAGATATTTCTTTTTATAGAAATTTCTTCTAAAAAAATAACTAAAAAATACTATTAATATGTTTCATATATACTGCTAACATGATCAAAAATATATTTGATGAAATAAAACAAGTTTTCCTTTATTATTATTATTTTTTTTTTTTTTGCTATTTTTCTCCTGTATCTGCATATGACATGCTTTATGATGTTTCTTAGATATTTTTAACACATAAAATTTTTATTTGTACTCGACTTCTACTGAAGTAAATCGAATAATTCACGGGACACTAAATTGCAAATCCTTCGGTTTTGAAAAATAACTTTTTTTTAATCGACTCGGTCTAGAGAACATAGCGGATTAATTCTTTGAAGTCAAACAAAACGGTTTTAAGTCATTAAGTCCATACCTTTTTGCCTAATGTCAAGAATTTATTCAATCATAAATTGTAATGAAAGAGCATTTATTTTTGGCTGCAGATTTGGAATAAAACTAAATTAAATTAAGAACAGCATCATGAGAATCAATCATAGAAAATATACACAAAGTAGGTAAATTGCGATTGAAAATTATGCAACATTTGACTCTGAGCTTAGGGCAATTGATAACATATTATTTTACTGCATGCTTTTATTTAGGTTCTTGAAACATTTCACTAGTGGTGCTTAAAAAATAATCTTTGGGTTTTTTTGTAGCATTATTTAAAAACTTGTGGCAGCACTATTAATACCATATGTTTTTTAAGTTACTCTTTTTGCTTTTATTTTAATTGCTTTTCTAATCGCCCATTCAGCCCATTATTGATAATTTTTGTAATTTTTTGTTTTTACCAAGTGTGTGTCTTTTTTATTTCTACTATTAATTTACAATCTTTACTTTTTCCTTGTGAAATCTTATCAATTATAATCGTGTTATCAGTGTGTAATTTTGTTCCATTCATCGTAAGACTGATTTTGTTCTAAATTTCTATGCAAGTTGCTTTTTCATCCATTTATTTGTAGGTTGCATAAGCTTAAATACGGCATTAGAACGGGAGTAAAGTACAATTTTTTTTAATATATTCGCTAAAAATCACAAAATTTTGTATAGATATAGAAAATTGCATCTTTTAGAAAATAATATTTTTATCGACAAATTAGCGAGTAAAGCGTTTGCGAAATGTTCTCATTGCGTCTTGCGACTCGCTGTTTGAATGCCGCAGCAGCTCCAATTATTTCGAGAAATAATACGATTAATAGAACGATTATTTATGCCGGGGTAAGCTTTTTTAAAAATGCATTTCAAAGTATGTGCGCTTAAAAACAAATTGAAATACATACATAAAATGCAATTAATAGAATAATTTGTAAAGTTGTTTTATAAACCTTTAATAAATTATTATGAATAATGCAGTAATAAATGATTAAATGTGAATAAGTTCAAAGTGGCTCTTTGCGGTATTAACCCTTTTTTTGTGGAGCATAATAAAAATACGAAAAAGTCCTATTATCTGAAGAACATAATCTATGGAAGATATACTATTACCAGCACCTGGCAACACTATCCTAATGCAAGGCGAACTTGTTTTAATTAATTTGCCTTGACCTAATGTTATTTTTAATATTAAAATAATAATTTTAGTGATAATCAAAAACAAATTTTAATACATGCATAATTTAATTTCTTTATTTATTCTGCCTACCAACTGTGCATTTACAAATTATAAATCTTCGCAAATCATCATCATAAATCTATATCTTGTATTTGTATTCTGAAATAATTTTATACTAAACAACAAAACAATAATTAATTTTCAGATGGCAACTAAAATTAAAGCTGGACCCGTTGTTGACATTTTGGGCGATGAGATGACCCGAATCATTTGGTCATCCATTAAGGATAAATTAATTTTGCCCTTCTTGGACATTGAATTGCACACATACGATTTGGGTATGGAATATCGAGACAAAACCGAAGATCAAGTCACTATCGATTGTGCTGAAGCCATCAAAAAATACAATGTTGGTATTAAGTGTGCCACAATCACTCCTGATGAGAAGCGCGTGGAAGAATTTAAATTGAAAAAGATGTGGAAGAGTCCTAACGGTACTATTCGTAACATTCTTGGTGGTACTGTATTCCGCGAAGCAATCATTTGTAAAAACATTCCTCGTTTGGTCAACACTTGGAAAAACCCCATTGTAATTGGTCGTCATGCTCATGCTGATCAATATAAGGCCACCGATTTTGTAGTTCCTGGTGCTGGCACCTTGACTTTGACTTTTGTTCCTGCTGATGGTAGCGCAAAAATTGAACATGTAGTGAATGAGTATAAGGGTGCAGGTGTAGCGATGGGTATGTTCAATACTGATGCTTCTATTGTGGACTTTGCCCATGCCTCTTTAAAATTTGCCCTCTCCCGTAAAATGCCGTTGTATTTAAGCACCAAGAATACCATTCTCAAGAAATACGATGGTCGTTTTAAGGATATTTTTGAAGAAATCTATCAAAAGGAATACAGAAAAGACTATGAAGCCGCCGGCATCTGGTATGAGCATCGTTTGATCGACGATATGGTAGCCTACGCCATGAAATCTGATGGTGGTTTTGTTTGGGCCTGCAAAAACTATGATGGTGATGTACAATCTGATTCCGTTGCCCAGGGATATGGTTCTTTAGGTCTTATGACTTCTGTCCTGCTTTGCCCAGATGGCAAGACTGTAGAGTCCGAAGCAGCTCATGGTACCGTGACCCGTCATTATCGTAAATACCAAAAAGGGGAGGAAACCTCCACCAATCCCATTGCCTCTATCTTCGCCTGGACGCGTGGTTTATTGCACCGTGCTAAAATCGATAACAATGCTCAATTGAAGAAATTTGCTGAAACTTTAGAAAAGGTCTGTATCGACACCATTGAATCTGGTTTCATGACTAGAGATTTGGCTGCCTGTATTAAGGGCCTCGATAATGTAAAACGTAATGACTACATGGAAACCTTTGAATTTATGGATAAATTGGCTGAAAACTTAAAGAAAGCTTTGGCTTGACTCTATACTCAAAAATATGAGAAGTCTCATCTCTAGAATGGTTCTAGTGGATTCATATATATTAGATATACTTTTGTATATTTTGCATTTTTATGTTTAATTTGATGCTTTATATATAACAGCACGATATTGCGTGCTGCGTATTTTCGTTTAAGAAACGCTAAAATAATAAATAAAATTTTTTATATTCATGATAAAGGAAAATAATTGTATATTTTATTTAAATTTAATTGCTGTCATGTTTTAAGCAAATCTGTTATGTAGTTTCACGGACTTATTACCACTTTTTTCAATTCACGCCACTGTGCATGGGTTATCGCTAGACCGATCGCACAAAGACTGGGAATCCTTATAAATCAAACCTATTTACAAATTGAGGGGGTTACCAAAACCTATTTCGAATAACACTAGAACGTTGCAAAATATGCACGAAAACGCTTATACATATTAGCCCTATTCACAATCTTGTACAAATGGTCTTGCATCGTAGCATTTGCAAAATGGTATAGTATATTTATGCTCACCAATAACCATTGTTAAGTGGTGAGTACCAATATGCAATGCCATTTTGCAAATGCTACGATGCAAGACCATTTGCACAAGATTGTGAATTGGGCTATTACGAAATATCTCGTAATTTCGTACCATAATAAAAAAAGTGTGCTTCAACCTGGGCACGAACTCGCAATTTTCGTATTTAAAGGCAAGTACTCTGCACTGAAAATAATCCATTCAACATTTTACGAAAAAAAAACTTTCGTAGCTACTTTTTTCGTAGAATATATAGGTAATTCCAGAAAAAGTCCACTTTTGTCGCGTCCGTCGCCAAGAACTAAGGTTTGTTTTTTTTTTCAAAGAAAAGCTCGAGTTTTGTTTTCCTTTTCTTTTATCTAATTTAGAGCTACTTACGTTCTACACAAAAATATAAAGTAAAAGAACATTAAGTTTTTCTTTGAAAGAAACCAGCTTAAGTACTTGGCGACGGACGCTACAAAAGTTAAGAAATGCTCATATTGAACTTTTGTGCATGTTACGACTTACTTTAAGCTTAGATTGTAAACTTCTTCTATACAACTCCATTCTAAAACCAATATGGTCCTACGGTATCCAGTTATGGGGCACTGCCTCGGCATCAAATGTAGAAAAACTTCAAAGGCGACAAAATAAAATACTCTGTGCGATTACAGCAGCCCCATGGTATGTCAGAAACAAGCGAATTCATAAAGATGTAGATGTGCCGCTGGTTAAGACAGTGTTTTCTAAACACGTGACAAGATACATAAAAAAACTTCAAGTTGCAGCCAAATTCCCTAGCCCGAAACATCATTAACTTTAGAGGCCACACTCGGCTGAGAAGGAGGGACACTCTTGCTCTCAGCCAAACACGAAATACGTAAACAACCACAGAACCAACCGCTGAAACAAATATTCTTGTCTGGCATTGGCTGGACTTAAAAAATTAAAATTTTAGAGTTAAAATTTGATTACTTATTGTTAGTTCAATTTTATTGAAGATAAAATAAATAAATATAACCGGAAAAAAATTTTACGAAAAAAATTTACACAATTATTTTTTGAATTTATGAATGCAACGAAAACCTTTCGTAAACATTTTTCCTTGTTAAAAAGTATTTTCGAAATAAAAAAATAAATAAAATTTTTTTTTCATATTTTTCAGAAGTAAATAAATAATTCAAATTTTTAGCTTTTATAAAATAAGTAGAAAGTGGCTGAGTGCGTAGAGTTCTTGCATTGAAATAAGAAGATTGTGCACCGGCGGAGCCAAACTTTGCTTTACTTTTATTTCTTAATTATTTTCGGACATTTCATATATTTTACGGAAGAATTTCGTGGTGAGAAAGTACGAAATATTTCGTAATATGTACGAGTGTTTTTGTGCGCATGAATTTTTTCGGTGTACTCACTGAGCTACTTTCTACTTATTTTATAAGAGCTAAAAACTTGTTTTATTTACTTTCGTCTGAAAAATATGTCCATTTATAAAAAAATAATTTTAATTAATTTTTTTATTTCAAATATATTTTTTAACAAGGAAAAATGTTTACGAAAGGTTTTCGTTACACTCGCAAATACAAAAAAAAAATATTGCCTAAATTTGAAACTTTTTGTATTTGCTTATTGCAATCGCGGAAAAGCAAATGGGTTAAAGAAAATTTACAAAAGCCGCCTGAAATTTTATTTCCTATCACTTTTTCAACCCAAATTGTTTCCCAATCCATTCTCTTGGCAAATAAAGAAAGTTTCAAGCCACGAATTTCATGAAATATTTCATAATGTAAATTCAATATTAGAAAATATTTTTTTTAAGAGTTAGGAATTCGATAACTTGTCGTCTTAAGTTTATCTTATCATCTTAAGTTTATCTGAAATCTCCAATATTTTTTCATTATTTTTCCCACACTGAAAATAATCCATGCTACATTTTACGAAAAAAGCTTTCGTAGAATATAGAACGCTTTCGTACGTATTACGGAAAAAAATTTGGCAATATTTTTTTTAATTTACGAAAGTAACGAAAACCTTTCGTAAACATTTTTATTTGTTAAAAAATAAATTTAAACTATATATTTTATATTTGTCAAAACTGAATCTTATTGATTCTACTTGATTGCTTGCGTGCAGTAGGCAGCCGCGTATAGCATATTTTTTTATAAATTGACATATTTTTCAGATGTAAGTAAATAAAACAAAATTTAAGCTCTTATCAAATAAGTAGTGGGTAGAGTACTTGTCTTGAAGTACGAATATTGCACGTTCATGCCCTAGTTAAGCTAAACTTTTTTTTAATTATTTTCGTATATTTTACGAAAGAATTTCGTGGTGCGAAGTTACGAAATATTTCGTAATATTTAGCAGCGTTTTCGTGCATATGCTGCATGATTTTTTTTTTGCATGGGAAGTAAAATCGCATTTTTTCCACTTAATAGCTTATATTTTCTTATTTTTTGTAAAATCTCCAAGATTTTAAGCTTCTTTTATTCGAAATTATTTCAGCTTCCAGCCATAGTAGAGAGCTAAAAGATACATATGTGAAAAAAAAATTTGTTTTAATATTTTTCGTATATAATTTAGCAACATCAACTTTCTGGATGTGCATATGTATTCGAAATTGATGAACTTTTTTCCCTTCATACATCGACGTTCCATCCTAATGTGCATGTACATATTCCATATAAATTTGAAACAAACAAGAAACACTTGTTTGTGCATTACAATAATTTGTTCTTCAATTTTATTTTAGTGTGTCCAATATCACGTTTTCAATTCACTAAAATTGATTCGTTGGAATTATGTAAAATCCTTATGTTTTCGTGTTTGTTATTTGTTTCTAAACAAATGTAAAATGCCAATTCAAGGTTATAAAATTAAGCAAAAAAATAAAACCGACATCAATCAAATTGGCCTTTTAACAACCCCTTGTTTATAGTTGGGTTTATTTAAAAGGTCTTTAACCCAGGTGACAACACGAAAGTTTAAATTCTTCTTTGACGTCCTTCTTTTCCTCAAAGTAAAAATAAACTGTTGAGACGACCAGAGACTAGGGTGCGAGAAAATTCTTATTTTGACGATTTTAAAACACGTGTATGTAGTACGTATGTAAATATTTATTTACAATGTAGTACTGGAGCTACTCATATACTCGTATACTAAAGTGCGGATACACTCGCATGTTGGACAAATAACCAAGAACGTACTAACTACAATACTATTAATCAATGACCGTATACAATAGAGAAACATTTTTGAGGTTTCTTATGTTATTTTTGAATCTGCTGTTTAAAATGTTGGCTTTATTTAATTGTGTTCTTTAATTGCTTGCAGTCAAAACGTATCTAACGAGGAGACAACATGTTAAGTTTTAAAAGTGGAAAATTTAATAAAAAATAAATTTAATTTTAAATAACCCCACCACCAAATACATAAACTACATACCAATACATAAGTATTTTTTTTTTCTTTTTATCCTTGCCTTTGGAACGGACGGATATGATTTCGCAATCCCTTGCAAGACTCAGTATCGTTATCGTTAGTAATCTTGTTATCGTGAAAGTAACGGTTATTTTGTGTTTCTTAAACTCTTTCGCAACGGCATATCTCCCCAATACATATCGTGATTTGGATATTTGCAATCATTGGAATGGTCGTCGTCATTTCCTAGAACTGGGCGAACGTGGAGATTTACATGCTCGTAATGTTACTACTTCAGCATTTCGTGTACGAAATGTAAAAAATTTTTTTTGATTTTGGAGCAAAAACTATAAAACCGTAAATAAATTAATATTGATTTTATAGACTACACTTTTTCCACCATCTTCTACCAATGGAGGAAATTCGTTGAAAAATCGTTCGAATTTGGATTATTGGTACCAGTGTAACCTTGAATTGGTGACGTGTGCAGAATGTGTTATACGCATAACATTTACGTATGCCAATTTCTCGAAAAATTGTGAACGTATGGGCAATATAGCTCCGGGTAAATCCTCAATATGCCCGTGTGAGCACATGCAGTTCTCGGAACCTCCCTACGATAGTACAATATCAGGAAAGGAATTTTGTGGCGATGGAAAAGTATTTCGTAGTAAAACACGTACATTGCTGTTGAAATTCTTTTATCGAGCCACAAATAGTCACGTCTTTTCATTGCAATATTTCTCTGAACGTAAGATAATTTTTAACGCTAGAAAATATATGTGTAACAGATTTAAAATGTGTAAAAGTGAAGAATTGTACTTCGTTAAAAAAGAATTAAATATCGAAGAAAGGAATCCATTATTTTACAATTAAAGGTAATGAAAGAAAGTGCTCTTTGAAAGTAAATAAGTATGTAGTACATATTTGATTTCTTCAAGATTGTTTCAAGTAAAAAAATGTGCGAAAATGGAATCTTATAGAGAGATGTGTAATCAAATCTCTCAGGACGGCTACAGAATTCCATTCCGATCGAAAATGGATTTAACTTCATAAACTGCTTCTGCAGAAAACGAAAAATTTTTTTTTGGAATAAGAGATCTTTTTTACAAGCCTGTCTAATACTTACATATGTATATTCCGTTCGGAAGTAGAATTGCAACCGCATATTATTTATCGAGAAAACGTTAAAATGAAAATGAAACCACTTTTAATTTCCTAAGTGTTTAAATGCTTTGTTTTAATACATAGTTTAATTCATAGTAAACCACAATATTGCGGATGATGTGGTTAAGAGTGGAACACTGCTTCGGGATGTCGATATTGACAATTTCTCCGGTCTCCAACAGTTATCCTCCTGGAGACGAATTGATGTTGCCCTTCTGCAGATGCCTCAAACCAGATGGTCTAATGGCAACACTTAAACTTCCCTTCCTAAAGTCGCACTTACGGAAGCTCATGGCCACGGTCATGGGGCACTGCACTTTAGGAACCCACGCTATAGATATGAGTCTTCCCTATAATGACTAAAGAAGAAAATATTATGCACCTTCTGGGCCTCTGTCCCGCTGAGGAGGATCGCCCACTTCGCCTCCTAGACTCCGAGTTGTCAGAAATGAAACTCAGAAGCATAAGTTCTAATATCAGGAGCAGCGGGTGGTTCTCTAGTGGTTGACTTCCGAAATGGTGTTTAATTCTGAAACAACCTCTCTCACAATGAACCTGTACTTTTTATCCCAGCACTCCACAAGTTGTTACAAATTGAAAAGCATCCGATTGTATACTATTATGTCAATAGCTAAAATTAAAACAAATAGTTAACTAACATCCGCTTCAGAATAGTATTTTTTCTATCCCATTGTAAAATTAAATGTACTTTGAGATCCTACAGCTGAACCGACATTGTTATTGGTCTAATATCGAAGATGTATGTGATAGAAATTCCACTGGCATATGCCTAACACCTCTCTAATTTCACTTTTCCCTTAAACCTAACACACAAAGGGATCATATTCTTGGAACCAAGTGGGCTGGAATCCTTTCGTTCTTCCATGCATACTTTGAAAAGCAGCAAATAAATATTTGATCCATAAACTTTGCGCATCAGAAGTTTTTGTGATGGAAAATCAAAATATAAAATAAACAGAAACTGAAAAAGGTAAAACAACAATTCTTGCAAAAAAAAACCAAATACAAAATATGCGTGGCACTGTCCACATTTTGGATCATCGTGTTGCACTTTCACAAGAACTAATCGTGTGTTCGAAGTTTCATAAGAATCGGTTAAGTAGAAGTAGTTAAAATCAATATTTACTTTTCATGGGCGTAGCACTGCCATAATGCTGTTTTGTAACGATAACTAAACGTGTATGCAAAGTTTCATAAGAATCGGTTTATTAGTTGTTGAAAAACGATATTTAATTTGCATGGGTGTGGCACTGCCCACATTTTTAATCATGATGTATTATTCAAACAGAAGGTTAATGTGTGTGCAAAGTTTCATAAGAATCGGTTGAGTAGAAGTAGTTGAAAAGGAGTGTGTATTTACTTTGTATAGGCGTGACCCTGCCCACTTTTCAACGGAACCAACTTGAAAGTATATTCTTTTAAATAACGAAAAAATCTGAAATCGGTTAGTCAATGGCGGAGTTTTGAGGTAACATGCATACATAAACAAATACATGACGAACTTATAACGTTTCTCCTTTTTTTGAAGTCGGTTAAAAACGATCATTATGGCAAGTACAGAACTAAAATCGTTTCGATCGGAATGCGCGATTGATGTGTATGGATTTTAGAAACTGCGTTCGCTAAAAAATTTCAAAAAAGGTTGATGTATACACCAGAGTGTGCAAACAAACTAAACTTTTCGCAAACGTTTCATGCGAAGACACAAACTTTTAAAATATTTTTCCGTACATGAGCAAAACCAAAACAAATATTTTTGCAATGACAAAAAATGAAACAAAACAATTGGCTTTTCACTCATCTGCATGCTTTAATATCCCATTTCAATCGTACAATTGCAAATAAAACAAAAGCAGAAATGTATTTCGTTGAATAGTTCATTGCATTTAGCATAAATACACTAACACAATCTCTACTATGATGAGCAAATCAATCGGGAAACGTTTGCAAATGTATTTTCTTAAAACTTTTTAATTTTGTTCTTGTTCTTTTTTTCTAGCTGCGTACATTTAAGTTAATGTACATTTTGTGTACACAAGCACAAACAACACAAAACTAAATGGGACTATCATTCTCGTTGTTTTGGTTTTGTTTTTGTTTTACACATTGAAAAACACAAAACAAAACGAAACCAAACGTTTCGTTTAGTTTATTTTCCTACTCTGGTATACACTTTTATTTAAAAAATACTTTTTTCGAAACTTCGATAATGATATCTCGAACCACTTAATCGATTTATTGAAAATAAATTTGATAAGAATTTTTTAAATAATTAAAAAACTTTTCGAAGAGTCTTCAGAGTCTACGGCCAGCATACAATTGCGCCGTATGTGATTATCGGCCGGCCCCAAGTGCAAATAAAAATAAATGTCGCAGCTGGGATACGAACCCACGATCTTAGGATTTTAAGAATTGCTCTCTACAATTAAGACATTTTCTACTTGTTTTAATAAGAGCTGAAACTTGTTTTGATGTAATTACTTCTGAAAAATATGTCTATGTATTTAGTTTCAGTGGAACCCATGTTTTAATACCTTTTTCGCTGGGTACTTAATGTAATATTTCCAAAGTGATAACTTGGCGATGTTGCATGCATTTTTCATCCTTGGAACTTCTCGCTAATTGCAAGCTCTTTAAAGTAGTTAAAAAAAATTTCTCAGTCCACTTAACCGATTAATATCGGATTTGCGCACTCGATGCAGTTTTCCAAGTCCTAAAAAATTACCAAATGTAGAAAGTGGATTTGGTAAGAATTTTTGGAATACATAATTTAAAAAATATATTTTTGTTCTACGCATTGTTCTATGTTACGAACTCTATATGGCGATTTCAAGTCAGCCTGCCATCAATAATGTAAACTAAATACTTGACATTACTAGAATAAGGGATCATCACAGGGGATTCATCATAACTCGTATTATCGATACGTAACTCGTATTAGGTGGAACATGAACACAATTCTACAAGTGTTTTAAATCTGTTTCTTTTTTAATTTTTCTTGATACGTCGATCTATTTAATTCACAAACAAATCTTTAGGTAATGTAAAAATCGTAAGCGGTTCACCACTTCAAAATTCACATAACGATGGTACACCACAAATCATATCGACACCATATTTTCCCATGAATTATCCACGTGATTATGGCACCGAACAAATTTTGACCTGTGAAGCAGATAACTGTAATGTACGATTAGTTTTTACCGACTTTCAGTTGGGACTAACGTCAACATTGGAAATCTTCGATTCGAATGGTCAAATGGTGGATTCATATAATGGCGAACATTTTCGTCCACCGATTATAGTCAGTACAGGAAAATCATTATTATTGCAATTCCGTGGCAATGGAGTTACAGGTTGTGGTTTTCGGGCCGAAGTTACGTTTGTGTCACCGAAACTAAAAGAAGATCGGCTTATGCCTTATACAGGTGGGCTAATCGTATAATTTTTGTACAAATTTCTATGTTACTTTTTGTTTATTAACTGGCATGCAGATTGTGGTGGCCTGGTTTCTGGTCCTGGTGGTGCTATTACAATGATGAATATGATTGAGAATAACACTGATGTGCGATTTTTTGATTGCATTTGGATTATAAAGCCCGGGAATAACTACATGATGATGAAGACTCATATATCGTTGAGAATTGAAGAATTTCATGGCATGGCTTCTCGTTCGGATCTCATTATTAGACAAGGTACAACATCCGATGCGATAGAAATCGAAAATGTTGTTTGGCCTAACAATGGTGTAAGTAAAGAAACTCATGTTGTGCCCGTTCTTACTGGCTACTATATACGCTTAAGAGGAGTTTTTGGAATGTCTTCCAAACTGGCTATAGTTTATAGTGTTTTCAACTACTTAAGTAAGTTTTCTAAATGATTGCGTTTCAGTGGAGTCGCCCTTATAAGGTTTCTTTCTAGATTGTTATATTGGTTCCGAGTTTCTATGCAGCAATAATCATTGTATTTCTATACGTTTGCACTGTGATGGTTTCGATCATTGCGGTGACGGTAGTGATGAACCCGATTCTTGCGAAGATGATTGGACCAATTTGCAAAATGATCGCAGATGGTACTCCCACAAACCGAACTACTATTTTCCAAAGATAGAACAATATCCTGATTTAAAAACAGCCACAGGTATTTTCATTATTTCGACTTTGGGGATTTTTGCTGTATTGTCTGGTTGGATGGTCATTCTATATCGAATGGGTGTAAGAGCTCGTCACCAGAGAGAATTGCAAAATCATTTGCAAACTATAAGTGAATTATTAGGTCAGTGTAATGCTAACATGTAGTTTGAAACATGATTCTATTTTTTTATTTTTATTTTTGCCATTCGCAAAGCAGATCGTCAGGAGGAAATTACTACTCCTGATGAGCCGCCTAGCTATGAAGCTCCTCCAGACTATGAGGAAGTTATCAAAATTGGTATGGATCATGAAATGCGTGAGCCACGTGAAAGACATCGTAAACATCATAGACGTCATCGAGATTGCAGTCGGGCCTCTAGTAATACGACAGTTTCTTCCACTGTTCCAATTCATAATTGCAGTGATAGACCGTCAACTTCAGCGGCAGCAGCCTTAACATTGGCTGCTGAGAATATTGCACCTCCAACCGTTCTTTTAAATGAAGTTGAGGGTAGTGTGTGCCAGGATTTAAGTCAACATGTCATTAGAGCTACTCAAAACTGTGGTAAGTTGAAATACCAATTCGAGAATTTGCAAAGTTGTTGATTTACTATATATTTAAATAGTACGACACTAAACGACACTAAAAAAATTACTCGTACATTTTTTAATTTCAAAAATTTTAACATGAAAAAAGATTCTCGTTTGCAGGTATTACAGACGCGTCTCAAGCACCAGAGGCAACGTCAGCGAAATTTAAATGTCGCTGCAAATGTAAAACGGAGGAAAATAAGCGAAAGCTTTTAGCGACATCACCAATTTTAGAAAATTTAAGTCAAACTATTAACTCGTAAGTTTATGAAACTAATTATAATTAGTCTATTCAATGAATAATTCTTGCAAAAAAAAAACCAATCCAAAAATTAAGAAAGTGGGACCAATCTGAAAGTATGCCCTTTCATATGCATTAAAAATTTTCAAATCGGTTTACAAATGGCGGACTTATGAGTGAACAAAGTTAAGTCGGCTAGAAAATAGAAGTTATTTAAAACCCCTTATTTAAATTTTTCTACTCAGGGATGGATATCATGGTAGAATTTAGGGAATGGTAAATGGATTCGGGAATGGTAAATGGAAATCGAGCCAGCTTTATTGCTGTACTTCAACAGGAATGCCATTGAAAAAATCATGGTTGAAGATTGAAAATGAGATTTCTTCGTATTTTGATACTATTAAAAAAAATCGATTTTGAGAGCCCTATAATCGATTTCAGTATAAAGTCGCAGACGTAAAGTCGATTGGGAAAACTTTATTAACATAAATCGATTTTCGATTGGAATCGAAATCGATTTACCATTCCCTAGTACAATTGTAATATTTGTGGTACCAGAATAAAAACAACACACAAACGGAAAAACGCGAAAAAATCGCAAAAAGCAAAAAAGAAACGCCAAATCGGTAAAACACATTTAAAGCTAAAAAAAAGTCGTACTTAAACCAAAAACAACATTTTATATTTTTTTGCATATTGTTTTTTTAACTCAATGAATTTGTCAAACGTTTTCCAAATTTTTGGAACAAAGTTCCTTTCTGGGACGTTGTGCGCATCACAGGAGGTAGAAATTTAAATAAAGAAGTGAAACGAAACCAGTAAATGTCATATAAACAAAATGTAAATGTTATGTAAACAATGTTTAATGCCATGTAAACAATGTTTAAATGACATGTAAACAGTCTGTAAATGTCAAATAAGTTACTTGTAAATGGCATGTAAACAATGTGTAAATGACATTTAAACAATGTGTAGATGTCTCGAAATATTTCGTGTTTTGCGATAACCGTTAGTGAGCAGGACCATTTAAAAAAAATGTGGACTTTGTAGTTTTTTCAAGATATTTTCTTTGTTCCAAGAAACTGTATACAAGAGGTGTTTCAAAGGAAAGATCATTTGAAGAAAAGAAAATGAAAAAAATATGTACATATATGCTTTTTCAAAATGGTCCAGCTCACTAACGTTTGTTAAATATTTTGGGAATCCTCATAAAAAATGTCAAATTTCATTTTTAGAGGAGCACAAAAAAATTTTTGTGTTTCGATTAATGTAGATATCATTTAAATATTGTGCAAATTCTATGTAAGCAATATGTAAATGACATGTAAACAATATGTAAATATCATGTACACAATACGGAAATGTCATGTAAGCAATACAGTATGTAAATGGCATTTATATAAAATGTCAAAATGTCAAATGAAAATGTCAGATAACCAATATACATATAAATAACTCCTAAATAATCCGAAAGGAACTTCATTTCTACCCGATGGGCTGCGACTCCGTGCATTCTTATTTTCTTAGTTGTTGTTTTTAATCAAATAAAATATTTTTGTACCGTCATGATCTAAATTAAATTTTATTTTTATAATTGGTACAAAATCAAAAATCCATTTTCCATTCCTGATAGCGATTCTAATGAAACTGCATATGCATTAAGTTTCCGTGACAATAGAAAATTGCCACTGCCACGCCCATGCAAAGTAAATATTCTTTTGCAAGTAGTACTTCTAAGTTGAATTTTCATGAAAATACAACATTAGAAAATTGGGCAGTGCCACGCCCGCACAACATAAATATTCCTTTTCTACTACTTCTACTTAGTTGCTCTGACACTAAACTTTAATTATCGTAAAAATTGGTCGGTGAAACTTTGACCTTAAAAAATGTTTCAAAAAAACTTCCACACAGAAAAAAATTGCTTCAAATAATTTCGCAAATAAATGGAAAGTTATAAATCTCAAGTAATTGAAATTTTTAATTTTAGGGATTGAACATACATGCATCCAATTTTTGTCGAATATTGAACTTTAACAACTAAATTAATTGAATATACAGTTTTCGTAATTGAAATCGTATTTTAGTTATTTTTTTTTCTGTGTATATTGTTGTCAAACTAATTCTAGAAATGTGTGCAGTGACACGACCGCACAAAGTAAATGTTCTTCTTCAACTTCTGCCACTTAACCGGGAGTTTATGAAATTTTGAACACACACTAAGTTGCCGTGACAATACAACAACATTATTATTAGAGAAGTGGGCAGTGCCACGCCCCCAACTCAACTACTGCTAGTTTGATTTAAAAAAAATTTTTTTAAGGAAATTGTTATAATACTGGTTTTAATTGCAAAAATTATTGTTGTTAAACTCTTCAAATGCATAATTGTCTCGTCAAATTGTAAATCTTGAAAACTTTCACAAAGTTTTTATTTACACAAATTTGTTTATTTAATGGAAATTGATTTCAGATGTAACACCACAACTCAACTAGAAGAATGTAGTCATGATTTTTGCGATGATACATTAAATATATCATTTTCTTTAGGAATACCACAACCAGATACTGGAATAATAAATGATATTATAAATAACATCGAAAATGGTATGGATCATTATATTAGTGATAAAATTATAAAATATTATCATTAATTAATGCATTTTAAAATTTATAGCATCATCAAGACCGAAAAGTTCAGTCAACTGTACTGAGCATACGCATTTAAAGAAATCATGGATCGTTATGAACAGTGGCGGTCAAACTTACAAAGTGCAACGTTTGCGACCCACTTTCTCCTCACCAGAATCCTTTCTGCATGATTGGTCATGTTACGGTGACTCACAGAATTATGGATCAATTTTGCCACACGAAAAAAGTTTCATTTTAAGTAACAATACCAGCAATTTTATATCGGATCTATCTAGGGATCCATCAGCTGATAGTATTGATACTCAAAACTCGAAAACAAGGCTGAAAAGTACTACGCATAGTACAAGTAGTTGTAACAATACTAATA
The DNA here is from genome assembly GCA_956483635.1 of Panzeria rudis. Taxonomy (NCBI): domain Eukaryota; kingdom Metazoa; phylum Arthropoda; class Insecta; order Diptera; family Tachinidae; genus Panzeria; species Panzeria rudis. The sequence continues at coordinate 174,560,597 of OY101448.1, forward strand.
TAACGAATGAAAGCGTTATTACACTGTACCAGGAGGAGGACACTTCCAGTTTGCCATCTACATCGGCTGGTGTGCAGAGATCAGGTCGTGGCACTCAACTGCTGTTAATGTCAGAAATGGAAAGCGATGATGGTGGTGAGCAGAATATATCGTGCTTTGGCACCGTCAATAATCCTTTTAAAGCAAATGCTAAAATCAAGTATACAGCTGTTGGCCGTAATAATGTACGGAGGAGACATGCTCGTAGTAGATCATTTACCAATAGTGGTAACGAACGTTGCAATAATATATTGCGACGCAGCTCATCGGCAGATTTATTATTAAATTTGAGACCAGTTAGTGATATTTTCTACAGTGATAATAGGAAAGCAAATTTGTATTTAATTTAGTGAACAACAAACATTATTCAACAACTAATGCGAAATTGTAATGTTCATGAAGAAAATCTTAATAAAAGAATAAAATATGTAATATTAAAATTATATTTTTTTTTTATTTGCAAAGAAAAGTAACACAATCAGGCAATTAATGCCTACCAGTTAATTAATTAATGTGTTACCTTCTTTGGGAAAGGGATAGCGTAGAGAGAACAGGTGGTGAAGTGGGAGAGAGATAGAAAGCTTAATTCAACCCTGCTATTGCGCGTTTTTTGTTTAGACCAGTGGTGCAAGCCTTTCTGGTGTCAAGTAGAGGCATTGAGTTGTTTAAGCTGTGTAGCCATTTTATTAGTTCTTTTCTTTCGCCGACGGTTCTGCTACAATACCGACGAAGGAGGGTGCTGTGAAGTGCATTAGGATATGTTAGTATTACTCGCTGCCAAAGTGATCAGTGGTATGCCTTCATCAGTTTAACAGTCAAACAACAACCAACACAATAACACACCAATGCACATGAAAAAATTCATGATGTTGTTGGCTTGCCTGAAACTAGTCTTGAACTCAAGACCTCAGGGTTTGTAGTCAAACGCGCTAACTACTCAGCCAACAGCACCCTCTAATGTCCAAACATTTTATTTTCCTTTATTAAAGGCTGCTTTCGTAAAAGTCAAAATATATAACACAATAAACCAAAGAATCTTGTAATCCATTGAATTAAATTATTATTTTATGAAGAAAGTAATTCAGGCCTGTTCTGTATTCCATGCGGAATAAAAGTGCTCGGAATTGTCATAGCATTGTTGTTATAGATGATAATTTGCAACAACAATGCTTTGATAATTCCGCATGGAATACAGAACATATCCGATTATTTAGCAACATGTAATAACTTTTCAAAAAAAATTTAAAGAAAATACCATCTTTCGGAGATCACAAAGGCTCGCCATCACAGTTCTACCAAAACTTTAAATACGGCCATGTCACAGAGCTCAATTCCGTTCGGAAACGGAATTCAATCCAGCCCATTTTTGTAGCAGCTGGTGTCTAAAAAAGAAAACTAAAATACACAAATTTGTCAGGTGTGTCCAGACTGTTGGCGGCGCTGCTATGCTGGGGTAGAGCTTGACATCTTGAGGAAGATTGAATTCCGTTTCCGAACGGAATTGAACTCTGTGAAATGGTCGATAATAAGCCAGAAAGGTCAAAAATATATCGCTTCTTTAATACGGCAAAGGCATATACTAAAATTTACACAATGAAATATTTTATGAAATTTTCTTCATTAACATTTTTTTTATTTGCTTATTGCAAGCGTAAGGAAAATTCACAAAAAGCATCTGAAATTTTATTTTCCACTACTTTTTCAGCCCAAATTGTTTCCCTGTCCATTCTATTAGCAAATAACGAAAGTTTCTTGCTACAAAATTTATGAAATATTTCATCATGTAAATTTAGTCATATCTGAAAAAAGTAAAATTTTTAAAAGTGTTCCTCAATACCTTTTTTATATGTAAACAATTTTCAGAAATATATCGAGACATAACCGCCAAAAAGACGTAAGTACCAATCGATTACCATGTCACTTACGCCTTGTTGTCGGTTATAGCTCGATATATTAGCTTAAGCCGAAGATATACGCACTATAAAGCTAATACCGGCCATATAACTGCTAACATTTTTAATACTCTACGCTAGGTTGAAAACTCTACTCAATGAAGCTGTTATTGGATATATGTACACATGTACGAAGAGAAGAAAATTACTAAGACCATCCGATAAATTCTCGTCGAAGCCGACATTCGAAATGCCCATTGGGAAAATCTTGTCTGATACAATGTAAAGCAGGATATCTTAAATAAGCCAAGTAGGGCCTTATTCGGAAATGCATCACTGCGCTGCATCAGAAAAGCAAAAGTTTTTTTTTTAATGCCGACAAAAATCTAATTAAGGGGGTGAAAAGCGAACCCCTTTGCTTTGTGCCAAAAACTATAAAAATTTAGTTATATGCGGGAATCAACACTTAATATCAATATCGATCACTCTATCGAAAGAAGGTATGTATTAAAAATCAAAAATATTATGTATGAAATTCATGAGTACAAAAAAACTTTGAAGCTTAATTACTCAGAACTTTCTTTTTTGCACATATACCCCTTTGCTTTTAAGCCCTCAATTATGATTTTTTTATTGTGTGACTATTGTTTTTTTATTGATTATTTGACAATTTTTTGGTCCACATCTACTTCAAACAAATATTTTTATCTAGCATTGGCTAGACTTACAATTTAAATTTTGATTACTTATTGTTAGCTCAATTTTATTGAAGAATAGTGGCATCAATGAAAAACGGCAGCAAACTGAAAAATAGACCCAAACTGAAAAATCAATAAATGGTCCTAAAAATTTTTGTTGTTTTCAATAGAAAAAATTTGCGTCCATTTTGCATTTTCTGTTTGAGGAAAAATGGCTCCCAAACTAAAAACCAACATTTTTATTTTTCAATTTTAATAATTGAAAATTAATAATTCTGGCAAAAAACCGACTTCAATACAAAAAGCGAGTCGAACAGATTACGAAACGGACGCAATTATGGCTAAGCATACACTTTCAAATAAAAAAAGAATTTCGAAAATTAGTCCGAAAATAGCGTCACGTAATATGCGAATAGCCACTTAGTAGCTTCATGCACACGTAGTGTTGCCAGGAGCTGGAGAAAAAAGAAGCTAAATCGGCTTTTAAAAAAGGCTAGAAAAAGCTAGATCGCCCTAAATAAAAATTTAAAAAAAGGCTAAAAAATGTTTATATTAAATTTTAGTTTTTAATAATGATAACTTCAAGTAATTGCAAGATGCAATTATTCTTCCAAATTTGAAAAGAAAAATAATACTAATCTCACATACAAAAGCATCCACATTCCATTTTATCTTCTTCAATCTGAATGGCTTCCCAAAGAATTTTAATCAACATTTCGCGACCTTAGTATTGTTTCGGCCCATATGCCAAAAAGTCGGAATGGAGAAAAACAACAAAGAAAATTTACATAAAGTTTTCCCAAAAGATATCCGATAGAATTTGTTTGTATTCTGACCACTGCTTCCGGCATATGTTTGGAAGAAAAATGTAAATTTTTGTGAACTTTCATCAATCCGACTAGAAATTAATATCTTTTTACTGAAAGTAAAATATCTTGTTATGTGCTCCAGTAACCACTTTTTTTATTTTATTTGTAAAAAGTAGCTTTTGTTGCTCCATGTGTATACTAACTGCTGTGAGTAACTTGTTATTGGGTGATATGCGAAAAAATTTAGTAGGTAGTACATACTAACAATTTTAAGTACCTACTCCACTTTCAATGCAAAAAAATTAAGTGTTTACAAAAACTGACATGACTTAAAATGATAACCTAGTAGCCACTAGAATACTTAGTATATACTTACTTTCGGAATGCGAGAAACATAAAAAAGGAAACGAAAAATAAGTAAGCGCATAAATTGCTGCTTTTGACTTAAGGGGTCTGTATAAAATAATAGTCCCTTTATTTTTGTAGCTGTTTGCCGATGTCACGCCAACCCGACAGCAAAAATTCAGCACTTGTCTACCAGCTGTCGACAAATTGACTGCTATTAAGAGTTTCTTACAATTTTCTAGGCTTTAGTGCAGTCGCGGGCATTCTCTCAATTTCCTCTGCACGCGAGCATAGGCTGTTTTTTGCCCTCAACACACGTACACTGTGTGTGAGACTCACAGCCTATCTATTTAGCCGCGAAGCACATACACAAACGAAAAATAAAATAGTGTATGTTTGCCCATCACTGCTTTAGTGAATAGCAGCGTTGCCAGAATGATGATTTTATCATATTTTTTGATGATTTTTAAACCAAAATATGATTTGATGATTTTTTCCCCCAAATGATGATTTTTTTCTCGCAAATTATGATTTTTTATACTTTTTATATGTACGAGTATATCGTCAGAGAAAATGCAAAAAAGCCCCATCTGACATTTTAAAAGTTTTACAGGAGGATGAAACTTGTTTAAATGAAAAAAATATATTGACAATTAGTGCACAATTTTACAATTTAATTAAAAAAAGGACCGATAAATTTATATATTTATTGCGAAATTTTGCACCAATTGTCCATATATTTTCTGTGACGATACATAAATAGTTATTGAAATATATCGACCCCTTAGCGCCAAATGATCGTAAGCGACAAAAATTAAATTTTTCAAGAGAAGGGTTTTTTATTATATTTAAATATGATTTATATTCGTAAACTGTCGCTTACGATCAAATTTTACAGCCTGTATTTCAAAAGTTATCGACAATTTTGACATTTTAATGATTTTAAGCAATGGGTAGGCTCATAAAATTTTGATTTCAATAAAAAATTAGTTTCTCACAAAATCTCGCTTACGATAATTTGGCGCTAAGGGGTCGATATCATGCCTCACGTTTTATAGTTCGTTGGATCAATTAATATAAAATTTTCAAACGTTTTTAACATAAAAGTTTATTGAGCTGCATTCATCAGCTTTGAAAGATGGCTTTGAATGTCAAAACTATCAATTATGTTCGATGATAAAAAATTTTGTGGGATATACAAAGTTTAGTGTGCTAAATTCAAATAATTTTGAAATTTTTTTCTATCATGTACAAATTTTTTTAATGGGTTTGACTAATATATCAAACAGCTACGTCAGTATATTTCACCCAAACTCGATAACGGATTATTCGATTTGAATAAATAAGTCAGTCGTGTATATTAATTTCTTATATTTCCAACTGTTTCGGAGTTATTCATAAATTAACGGCGAATTTTTTTTTTCAAAATTAATTGTTTGTTTTCAAAAACTCATAAAAGAAATTAAAACTTCAAAAACTTAAAATTGTTATCATTAGTCTGACAGGTAGGATAAATAGAAATAAAATAAGCCTTAAATCATGAAAATCGATGGCAAATGTTGATTTTATTCGCAATTAAGTGAAGGAGGTTAATTGATAAAAATCACAATTTCCATACAACAGAAAAATTTAAATTTGTGTATGTGTGTGTATTAGTTCCCTCAACTAATTGTGAATAAAATCAACATTTGCTTTCGATTTTAATTGTTTATGGCTTATTATATTCTTAATTTACCTAAATAGCTTCCCTCTTTATTTTTGCATGACTTTTTGAAAACAAAGAAAAAGTTTCATTTTGCATGAAAAATGAATTTTTCGCCGCTAATTTCTGAATAACTCCGAAGCAGTGGGAAATTAATGACTTAAAGGTAATTTTATTCTGCATTTTTTGGTGCATTATTTATTGAAATTGGATAAACCATTTTCGAGTTAGGGTAAACTATACTGATGTACCTAGCAGAGCTGTAAAAAATTGCAATCAATTTTGATTGCAATCAAAATGAGCTCAACCAAATTGCTTTCATTCTTTGATTTCAAAATGATTTCAGTATTCAAACTGAAATCATGTCGAGATTGCAATCATTTTTTTCATTGATTGCAATCAATTTGATTGCAATCAAATTTTGTTGAAATCATGTGATTTCAATCAATTTCCTTGAAATCACTACTATAGTGTAAGTCCAACAAAACTGTGTAAAAAACGTACCAAAACGTAGGTTAGTTAGCCATTTCATGAATTTTTTTTATATTATCAGAGTAAGATTTATTTCTTAAATTAGTATCATTTGAAGAGAACGATGATTTTGATTCTGATTTCATTTTGATTGCAATCAATTAATATAGAAATTAATTTCAAAAAATTGATTGCAATCATTTTTATTGAAATAATTGTTTTGATTTTTGTCGCATTTTTATATGTTCTTACAGTCATGGCGATATTTTATATACTTCGCTGATTGTTCCCGATTTTCAAACTTTTTCACGAATTTTTTACAAGTATCTTTTTAATATTGGTTGCCAAAAAGTAGTAACTCTTCTATCTAGAAGATGACATGAAAGAAATCATATAATCTTAAAGAACGCGTTTTTTGTTTTAGTTTGCTGTAAACATCTCATTGTTCAGCTCTGGAATAAAAGTTTGTGATGATTTTTTATATCCAAATATGATTTTTATTTCGCCAAATGATGATTTGCTTTGAAAAGCTTCTGGCAACGCTGGTGAATAGAGTGAAGCAGCACAAAAAAAAGTGGGTGTTTGACCAGACCGAGCTACCTACATACATGTGTTTGACGAGCTGAATCCATAACGTGTGGCTCGCTCCTACACTGTACACAATATTTCGAGTAAATTGCAAAACAACTGCAGTATTTAAAAATTTTCAGCGATTTTCCCCAATTTATCCAAATTTTGAGGAATTTTCAGACAATCGGACAACAGATTCGAATTCAGCGCGATAACAAGTAGGAATTTTTTTTGTTGCGACGTCGGCAATTAGTTACAGCATAAGGGGAAATATAAAGTTCTTTACATTTCCCCCTATTATGAATGGCGTTGGCGACGTCACATCAACACGAAAGCAAAAATTTTCACTTGTTTACTCGTTGCTGACAACAATTGACTGCTATTCTCTTTCCATTCTTTAAGGCTTCGAAAATTAATAGATCATAAAAATAATTGCCTAGAGTTCGCCAAACTTGTTTTACAAGTGCAGATGTTACTGATACCAGAATCTGTAAATGTCCATCGTATACAAATTTATTAGGCAGACTAGATCAAATACGTTATTAGGTGATGTAGGATATTCAGTCACGGTATTCCTGATGAAGGTTTTTAAGAATCCTTCATTAAGGAAACAAATCAATTTCAATGGATCACGTCGTTGTTGGACGGCTGTCAAGAGTCAAAATAGTTCCTATATAAAGAAATAGTTTTTATACTCTTCTATTTGAAATGCAATTAATTTTTTAGAAAAAATTTTGTATATAAAAGTTATTATTTCAAATTTAGTGGTTTTATTTTTCTTTAGAATCTGAAAAATTAATAAATTTGGCAGCTAAAAACTAAAACCGAATAATTCGGAGTCTAGTAGCTATGAATTTTCAAGTATTTTCTTTTTGCATACTGAGTTCAAGTACACACTAAATTTTCGAAGGCACTACACTCAGCTGAAAGTACTTGACTAGGTAGTATATACTATTCTTTTCGCATATCACCCACTGAGATGAAATTTTCTACTTTTTATTCAAAATAAGCGTATAAATGTTATTAGAAAAGTTAATATTGATGAAACTTGGTATTTTATATGATTTCTGATTTTTATTTTTTTATTTAAAAAAAAAAACTTTTTTTTTTACAAAAAAATGTATCAAAAATGATGATATCGAGCACAATGAATGCTTGATATCTCAGAGGAACAATTTCGCGAAACAGTTTTTGGATTCTGAAAGAGGGCATTCAAAATATATATACCCCATACTTAACTCAATTTTTTTTAAATGGTCGGTGGGCCAAAACAATACTAAGGTCGCGATTTGTTGATTAGCAGCAAGGGAAAATAGAAAGTAGTTGCGCAAGGGCTTCTGTTCTTAGTATGCTCTGCATTGCACTATAAAAAATGTTCCCCTTTTTTCTGTCCAAAATTAATGTATAGCAAAATCCCTAGACCGATTTAAATTATTTTTGGAATTCGTCCCTTAGAAGGCTTCCTCTTAAGGTCCAATATGACATTTCTGATCACTAACACTCACGTTCTGTTACGAAAATTTTCAAACGTTCCCCTGGAAACCCTTGAAATTTGCTTACCCACACAGCGAAGAAAGTTTTTTTTTCACACAGATTGTATAAAATATTTTATTTTCAAGCTCCTCGCCTTAAATATATTGAATAAATCTGAATTTCGCACTTTTAATCTACACAGAAAAATTCGATTCTTGAAGAGATTTGAAAGTATTTATAGCTGAACTAAATTACGTGCAGCTCTTGATTGACCTAGAGAGTTTTAAAGTTTTATAGCTCTAAGTTGCGTAATTATTAATTAAGGTCAAATTCCAATACATAACTCTATTAGTGCTCTTAAGGTCAGCTAAATGTTTCTAATGATGAAATAACCCGACTAGAAATTTTCATGCAAAATCATTTAGGATCTAACTGGGATTCCAATTGCGATGTAACGCAGAAATGTATCAAAATCTTCCAAAAATTTGCTCAAATCGGAAAAATAGCAAAGTCTAATATTGAATTAATTTGCTGAAGCTATCCAAGGGACAAAAGTAAGCAACGAAGTAAGTAATGAAGATGTGCAAAAAATGCTATTAAAAATTTGTGTTAGATTTTCCCAACAAGTTCCCAATAGTTTCCCACTTGGGAAGAACTTATGTTGTCACTAATTTGTAGATGGGCTATTCCAACAAGTTCCCTGTCAGAGCCGTTTTGGGCTAGCCATATGCTTTCTCAATCGGGTTCCAATATGAGTATTGGGAAATTTTCTAGTCGGGAATACTCACATTCCACATTATTTGCCGTTTATTAAAAATTAGAAATTATTGTTATGAAATGCTGAAAAGGAAGAAAATGACAGATGGAAAAAATAAATTTAGCCTTTTTGAGGATAAATTAAAAAAGGCTAAAAAAGGCCACGAAGCTAAAACGTAAATTTCGAGGCTAAAAGACGAAAAAAGAGGCTAAAATGCTAAGCTGGCAACGCTGAGCACACGTGAATACTGTGCTTTAGGCTTTTGACTTTCCCATTTTAACTACGTATGAGTAATATTTATTTGAATGGAAATCCCTCATACGTTGCATGTAACATATCGTCACCTCATTACTGGTTTAGCGCATATGCCAAAAAGTCGAAATGGCGTAAAACGACAAAGAAGATTTACATGAAGTTTCTCCAAAATACTATTTTTGCACAACTTTGGCAATTTTTCACCATCATTTCAAAGTCTTAACTTTTAATTTTTTTGACGGCTGCATGAATTGAGATAACTAAGAGATTTCTTCTGCATATTATCAAGGATTTTGTTAAAAATTATAAAATATTTAAAATTCAAAAGTGTATTTTCTTTGTCTAATAATAAGCTTTACAACAAGTTTTAATTCATTAAAATTGGACATTTGTAAAAGTTATGAGGCCAACAAAGTTTATCATGCCCGAGATAGTCAACTTTGACAACCTGTAACTGACCGTGTGTTTCAAGAGGGTGGTGTAAGTTTCATCTTTTTAAAGCTGAGGTCCTCTTCTATGATTTTTACATTCATCGTTTTGTAATCGGATAGCAAGTTTCAAAGATACAGATTTATTACGCCTTTTCTTCAATTGGAACCACTGTGCGGTAGTTAGTATTTGAATACTTCGAAATATTTTGATAAGCTATGACGCATTGTTCAATTAAAATAGAACAAATAATCTCCTGTTTTTAAAAAGAGAAGTAAAATCTTTAACTTTTTGAAGTTTCGGGTCATACAGAACTTTATATAAAAGGAAATTTACACGGTGAAATATATCATGAAATTTGTGGCATGAAACATTCTTTATTATTTGCTAATAGAATGGACAGGGAAACAAGTTGGCTGGAAAAAGTGTTAGGAAATAAAATTGTAGATGATTTTTGTCAATTGTCTTTACCCCATTAAGTTTTCCGCTCTTGCATAAAGCAAATATGTAAAAAAAAGTTTCATGAAGAAAATTTCATGAAAAAACATTTAACTGAACATTACAATGGTGGAGTTCACTCAACATTCGTTAACTGTTTACTCGTTAAATTGGTAAAATTTCCCATACATTTTGCTGTCAAAATTTTGTAAACTAAATTTTACAGCAATAAAATATATGGAAAATTTTAACAATTTAACGAGTAAACAGTTACCGAAATTTGCGTGAACTCCACCAATATGTTGGGAAAAAGGGCATGTCAATTTTGTGTGTTAGAAAAGAATACATATTATTAAGCGTTAATAAACGAGTATAATATAAGTATGTATAGTATGTATAATTTTTGTTAAATATTTGATCATTCCTTTATGTTATTTATAGGGTCTATTGGAGAGAATTGAATTTCTTAATCACATTTATTAAATATTGCCCTTAAGTGGTACTACATTTAAATATTTTTAATTTTGTGTATTTTTTGGAATGTTCTTTATACTGTTCCTTTTTATGTTGTAATTATTATTTATTGTTGCTGTTGTTGCTGTTGTTGCTGATGTTGTTTTAAGGTTTCGTTTAATATATTTTTCCCAGAATTTTCTAAAGGAACCACTATATTACGTAAACTATCGATACTACTGCGTAAACGTGCGGTTTGAAATTTGACTGGCATTTTAGGTGAGCTGGTAACTGAAAACGCTTTAAATTCCTGTAAATAAATTGTTCAGAAATATAAAGAGAGAAAGAAGTAAAAAAGCGAAATAAGAATATAGTAACTGGTCAATTATAAAATTTGATTCATTTTTATTTATTTTTTTTTATTTTTTTAATAAAGGAATTTCACTGTTTAACAAAGAAAGAAAAAAATGTTATAAACTAAAAGAAAACTATATGTATATGTTAATATAAACGCAACTTAATATTAAAAAAAAGAGAAACAGGAAAATTTATAATAATATCTTGATGAAATATATATGAGAAAAACGTTTGAATATTCGAGAATCAATTTTCATTGAGGTCTAATCAAAAATAGCGTTTTACGCGTATTTAAATTATTAAATTCAGTTCAAAGTTTAAAATAATAATTAAAAATTTTCTGAAAGTAATAGGAAAAATTATTACTCAAAAGCTTTCAAGAATTCAAACTGGTTTCAATTAAAGTCCTGATTGAATGTATTAATCGTTTGATTAAAAACAAAATTATCTAACAATTTTTAAAAATGTTCTTAATTGATTCAATACTTATGTAATCGAAAATTTAAATCTTACCACCGTATTCTAAGCTACGTGACAAAATCAAAATTATAACAAATTACAATTTTTATATTGTTCAGAATATAAAAATTGTCATTTGCTATAATTTTTTTTTCAATTGCCACAAAGCTTAAAATACGTGTGGATGTTAGTATTTGAATATGTTTACTACAATTTTCGCTGAAGGTTGAACTTTAATAACGAAATTCATTTAATATGCAGTTGTCGTAATTGACAACATATTTCAGTTTTTTCTGTGTGCACACAAAAAATTTTACCTTAATTGGTTTCAATTATATAATTTCTTAACAATTTCGTAATTAAATCAATTAATCGTGAGAAAAAAAACAAATTGTCTAATTTTTTTTTTTAATTTTGAGTAATTTAAAATTTTAATTTTAATAATTAACCCAGCAAAAAGTTGGCATAAAATTAGTAAAATCATTGATATACTGAACTCCAAGTATTTATTTTTCTGGGGATTCAGCAATGAATTTAATATGTGATTGTCATAGGGCGAAAATGATCCAAGCACCTGAACGGTATGTGATTAAAAGGTTGTCTAAAACAAATGTTGCTGATAAACAGCAGTCTTATGGCGTTTTCTTTTCTACAAAAAAATGTTGCATTGCTTGCACTTTTTAATGAAAATTTGCAATATAAACATGTAAACAAGTGAATTTATTAGAAATTATTGTATCATCTCTTGCAAAGCTAAATTTTTGCTCTAAAGGAATGCTAAATTTCTATTTTTTGATAAAAGCTAAAAAAAAATTTTACATTTTTTTAATGTTAAATTTTTTTAGAAAAGAAAACTCCTTTAGAATATTAAATTCAGTGCTTAGACTTCTTGATATGAAATGAACACTGCTGGGTGAGTTAAAATTATTAATTGAATTCATTTTCGTCACAGGTTGAGCTTTAACTGCAAAACTTGTTGAACATGCAGTTTTCGTAATTGAAATGGTTTAATTAATATTACCACATATTTATTATAACTTACAAGTGAAATATATCAGCCGTTTCACAAACGTTTTTCAAATTATGAAACTTTTTTTTGTGCATAAGGGATAAAATAAACTTATAAAAAAAACTCTTTCATGATAATAATGCCAGGGAAGTTTAAAAGCGGGAATTTAAGGTTTCTTTATCACTCAAGATACCTGATGACCTGATGGCGAATTCGATTCACTTCCTGTTGCCGACATATACGATTGAAATGTAGCTGTTGCTTGTGCATCTCGATTGCCTCGTGTTGAAACCTTTTCTTGTAAAGTGTTCAAAGTTTTCGAAAACCATGGCTGCCAACTATTTCGATTCGATTGCATTTCTGTTATAGTGGTACTAAGTTGATGATTTAAGTCTTGATTTTTACATTCGGCCTCAACTTGTGCAAGTTTTGCCTGTGCTAACTCTAATTCTAACTCGCGTATACGATGTTGGGCTGAATGTAAAGGATCAAGGGGGCCCAAAGGTGCCTCGTTTGCATTTTTGTTGCTGTTTGTTATGGCAACATTATCGTTTGTAGATGTTGTCACACTACCTGTCAGGTTATCTTGTTCAATATGTTGAGAACAATTTGGACACTTGGCTACAGTATTCTGTTAAAACAATTTATTTGATATTTTTATGCTAAAGAATATTAAATATGTATTATTGTTCAATCAACTCACCATCACTGTTCCCAAAGTCTCATTCAATGTTGTCATATCTTGCTCTAAACGTTGTATTATCTGTTTATAATCTTGAATAATACCGGTATGTTTCTTTTCCTTTTCAATGGCACGTTCATTAGCATCTGCTAATTTTTGCTGTATATCGTTAATTTCCATCTGTAGCTTACGTCTTTCGGCACCAAAACGATTCTCATAAATTTGAGTTTCTTTCTCTAAACGCTCCTTATCTTGTTTCTTTAGCATAAATTCATCTTCGTATTGTTTCAACTTTTTAATTTTGCGTTCACATGCCATTTTCATAATACGTCGGGCTTGGCTAGAACTGCGACACTTTTTGGGCAATGTAACCCGGAAATATTTTAATATGCCCTCAAAGTCTAACTGGCGTAGATCATTTTCACATATCGATAGCAATGTGAGGGCAACCTGAAATAAAAGAGGTATGCCATCCAAAAGAAATACGTCGAGAACGTGAAATACAAAACATAAAGGAAAACGAGCTGTAAAGAGAGTTAACAGCCATTGCGAGGCATACATATGGGTTTCAATGCCACAGTTCAGAAAATGTTCATAGAGTTTGGGTAAATGGTCTTTTATTAAACGCTCCAGTTGATAAAGACGTAAATATAAAACTTCAAAGCCCTGTTTATATAAATCACGTAGACTGTAATCATACATGAGCGAAACTAAAACACAAAATGCATCTTCCTCGGGCATCTTAAATAAAAATAATATTAATTAACAATTAATTGGATCAATGTAAGAAATTATCAAAAAAAAAGTCTTACGTGAAGCAATAAACTAGCAGCAATAAAACTTAAACCTTGACAGTAGCCAACTTCGCTATCGTAAACAGCATAAGCTTTGGATACTTTGAAAAGTGCATCTTGGCCTGCGAAAAAATGTAATAATTAAAATTACGTGTTACTTTTTTTAACATTTTATTGTATCTTTTACCTGAACCACCACTTTCTTTAAAGCATTTATGTGCTGGAAATGTTCGATGTATATCGCGCTGTATTACAGTTTCACATTTAGTTTCCTAAAATTACAGCGATTTTTTTAGTTTCAAAAATGCAAAATATATAAAATACATATCGCGACCTTAGTATTGTTTTGGCCCACCGACCATTTAAAAAAAAATTTTTTTTGTTAAGTATGGGGTATATATATTTTGAATACCCTCTTTCAGAATCCAAAAACTGTTTCGCGAAATTGTTCCTGGTTTCTGAGATATCAAGCATTCATTGTGCTCGATATCATCAATTTTGATAAATTTTTGGTAAAAAAAAATCTTTTTTTTAAATAAAAAAATCTGAAATCAAGTAAAATTACAAATTTCATCAATATTAACTTTTTATTCCATGTAAATATCTTTTCTAATATTATTTATACGCTTATTTTCAATAACAAGTAGAAAATTTCATCTCAATAACAAGTTATTCAATACACAGCAGTTAGTATACACATGGAGCAACAAAAGCTACTTTTTACAAATAAAATAAAAAAAGTGGTTACTGGAGCACATAACAAGATATTTTACTTTCAGTAAAAAGATGTTAATTTCTAATCGGATTGATGAAAGTTCACAAAAATGTAAATGTTTCTTCCAAACATATGCCGAAAGGAAGCAGTGGTGAGAATACAAAAAAATTCTGTCGGATATATTTTGAGAAAACTTTATGTAAATCTTCTTTGTTGTTTTTCTCCATTCCGACTTTTTGGCATATGGGCCAAAACAATACTAAGGTCGCGATGTGTAATTGTTGCAATATTTTATACATGATTATCTAGCAATTCCCAAGCATTTTTCATGAGCTAAAAACTAGCCCCCATATGCAAAAAAAATAAAGTGTGTTTGAAATGTATGTTAAAACCGGTTTTTCTATGGAAATTTTGTTTTAACACACATTTCAAAGACACTTTATATTTTTTTTGCATATGGGGGTAAAGCTTTATTAAGATTTGCGATGACATTAAGAATGCATTCAAACAAACAAGATCTACAGAAATCATGAAAACACTATGTCATCTTGCACGCGTTCATTTATTTTTTGCTAAGAAAATATGTCAATGTGATGTTTTAATTCCGTTTTTGTATGTCTTTTTCGGTGGATATTTTATTTGCATGCCTTTTTCGCTGGATATTTTATGCAATACTAGGATCCCGACCAGTGGTCGAAATTCCACCACTTGATCCGTAACCGCATTCGTTTGTAACCGGTTTTTAGGCAAAAAAATATATTGTGCATATCTACCCAGCAAAAAATAAATAACCGCGTTCGACATGAAATAGTGTTTCATGATTTCTTGATCACTTGTTTCTTCTAATGCATTCTGAATGACATCGTAAATCATAAATAAAGCTATAGTTTTTGAACTCATTAAAAACGCATGCAATTTCACTAGGTAATATATTTCACAAAATATCCACTGAAAGACATGCAAAATCGGAACTAATTCATCACATTGACACATTTTCATAAAACAAGTTTTAGCTCCAACAAAAAAATAAGAAAGCAATAGCTCAGTGGTAGAGAGCGTGTCTTAACAGTCAGAAAAGCATGGTTCGTATCCCAGCTGCGGCAATATTTTTTTATTTCATTTGTTTTATATTTACATGAAAAAACGTCATCGAATCAGGAAACTTGCATGGGTTCAATTCATTCATTTTAATGACGAGCAAGTTCTCTAAATTTTGATGTAAACACATGATCTTCAATGACACGCTAATGTAAAAATCATGTATGTTTCACCTAAATCGAACCAATGCGTCATCATTTGCACCCATGATTATACACATGATTTGTCATGTCATTTTTTGCTGGGTAGCGAAAGATACCTATTAAACCATATATGTTTCATCAATATTGGTGGACAATAAGATACTTAAAAGTGTACGACAAAAAATCGTGTGGCCTATTTAAATGTAAGATATTACCAAGTAAAATCACATGCGTTTTTAATGAGATCAAAAACTACAGTTTTTTACAGTCTACAATGACATTTTGAATTCATTCGAAGAAACAAGTGTTCAAGAAATCATGAAACCCTATTTCATTTTGAGTGCGTTCATTTATTTTTTGCTGAGTAGTTTGAGTCTACTAGTCTACTAGTTTGAGTCTACCTATCAGATGAACTACAGCTCATACAGTCTTGGAAAAAGTTAAATTTTTTTATTATATAAATTATTTGAGTAAAATTATTCGAATGAAATTATTCGAACAAAATTATTCGAATTATTCTGGAAAACTATGCAGACAAAATTATTAACGTACAAATATTTCGAATAAAATTTTTCGCATTATGTATTCTTGAAAATTATTCGGACAAAATTATTAAATTAGGAATTTTTTGAATAACAATTACTCGAATTAAATTAAAAAATCTAAAATTAAAAAAATATATACCTATCAATAGAACTTTAAATTTCGACTATTTTTTGTAAATAAGGGAACATGATTAATAAAAAATTCTTAGAGTCAAAATTATTCGAAAACATTTTGTAACAAAAACTGTTCGAATAAAAGTATTTGAAATATTACATAAAGAACTTCTTAGTCCCAACCGACTATCGCACCACATCTCGTTTTTTTCATACTCTGGGTACTTTTAATTCGATACAACCGAATATATCACTCTTATCTGTTTCATACTTACTTTGGTTATTAAATTTTTATACATATCAAGCATTTCAGTTTTTGTGTCAACTCCAGCCAATTTTTTCCAAATCATTTCGCGCAGTGCTTCCGGAACACCTAAACGAACTAAAGCAGCGAGATTTTTAGGTCGTTTTTCGCCATCCCATTCTTTAAGAACAGGATCCCATTCGTCCAAAGTATCTTGGGAGCAATCTTTCGAAACTTCACCAGTACCGCTTAATAAGGGTTCGTCACCATCTGACAGCTCTTCTGGATCAGAGGGACACTCATCCTCAATCGATGCAATTGATGCTGAACGTACAATACGCGACAAATTGTTCATGCCAAATTTAAGTAAATATGAAGAAGATGTAGACTGCTGTGGCGGCTCCATTATCTCTTCTGAAGGATCAATTGAGCTTACTTTCCAGCTAAACTCGTCTGTGGTTCGTTTCAAGTGTAAATAGAAACGCAAAGTCATCGGACGTTTCGAAATGAAGTGATCCATTATGCGCAATTCACCAGCGGACTGAATTGTAACAGGTGTTTCCATAGCAAATCTAACCGGTTCTTGTATCCCGCGTATGACAATATCGACTGCAACAGTTAAAAATGTCTTTGAAGTTTCAACATTTAACTGTTCGAATGCTTTTTCACTAGCCTTCCATTCCGCCCGAATGTGATAGGGATTTAAGCATAATGGTGTGATGGGTACTGGCGTATCACCGTTAGCTGTTGTTGTAGTAATAACACTACCATTTCCGCTTGTATTTGTATTAGCAGCTACGGTCGGCTGTACATAGCCCATAGTTATCATATCAATCAACTGCATATCTGCTTGTCTAACTAACTTTCCTGGACTTAATAAAACTCCGAAACAACGCTCAATTAGCAAAGGTTGCAAGACTGTCGAGGGAGTTTGCTTGACTGTTATGTAAACTTCTTTATCTGTATTGGCTCGTAACTTAAAACAATGGCGATCACGTGGCACAGGTGTATATGAATTTTTCGCAACCTTTTCTCGAATTTCCAACGAAACTAAAAATTCATAACCCGCCGTATTAAGAGGATTTCCACTTACATCCGATGTGATTGAATTCAACATATTGCTGTCCACTGCTGAGGTAAGACTACAAGTCATGCTTGGCGGATAAGTTTGGAAAGCCTTTTGAAAACAAGCTGCAAATAAAAACATCTTATTTAGATCATAGTACATGTGTTATTTAACTGGTATTTTTACCGCTAACTTGATTCACAGCTTCTGGTATATGGCAACGAAAAACATGGCATTGAAATAGAGAATCGCCATGTAACCAAGTAAACGCGAAACAGCCATGCTCCACTGTTTCTATCGGTCCACGAAAGTATAAAATTATACTCTGTATTTCATAGGTGGCAATTATTGAATTGGTATCAGCATCATGCAATACTACCAAGCCATCAGAGCAGTTTGGTATACTGATGGAAATTTTCAAACCGTTCGAAGCTGTACCATTATTTAGTTCACTCATTATGCGATAAACATCCAGTTCTGATTTCGGAGCATTTATATTGGCTGCACCCAAATAAGTGACACCGGAAAATATGGTGCAGCCTTGATCTATTTCGGAAACTGTAAGGCCAATAAATTTTAGAAAAGTTTTAAATTAAGTATATCTAACAGTATTATTGCAAAACTATTCTATCTCAGAATATTTCATGAATTGTAAAATACTATTGCATTATTTTAATTGGCGAACTCTTACTTGCCACTGGTTCGAAATTTTAAACTTACTTTCTTCGTCTGTGTCATTTCGTTCTGGCTTCATTATATCTTGTTTTTCATCGACATCAATGCCATCGCCGGTACGTCTAACTGGCATGACTGATATATTTCCTGCATTTGCATCTATACAATCATAAAAAACTGACTGGCCAACGCGATTTAATTCTGAGTTTGATTCATCACTTTTTGGTGTTGGTGTATTTGTGGCATTTTTAACAAATAAGCGGGGTATTGTTTGAGTTTTCATTGCCACTACACCAGATTTGTCTTGAGGTACCACCAGAGATGGGCTTGTTGTACCCATTAAGGGCAATGTAAGTGATTTGCTTTTAACACTTGTATTAACGGAACAAGTACCTGCAATCGAAATGAAATTAATAAGAAAATATTATTTTTTAATTTTTAAAGACAATGAAAAAGATGTTGTAATTGATGACTGCTTGAACGCTTATTCGTTCAATTTATTTAAAGAAAACAACAAATTAATTATAGATGGGCGTATTTTTTATGTATGATTATTAAATTCTTGAACTTTTGTTGTAACCATAGTACCGTATTGTTTATGGCGTAATTGAATTTTTTTTATATATAAATATACTCTACTGAGCTAGTTCATATGCTCTTTGAAGATGTAAAACGCATAAAACATTATTATAGTTAAATACAAAATTCTTTTTAAAATATATACATATACCCTCCCTTCCATTTTTGGTGAAGGTTATAAAAATTAGTAAAGTGATATTCATAAAGATTAGACTTGAACAATATTCCGAGAACAAGGAAAAGTTAATATCAATTTTTTTTCAACCTACACGACAGAGCATAACAACGTGGTTTTCTTACGGAATTCGCTTCACTCCCATCATCAGCGATTATGTTTATCTCCGTTTATCACCACTTGTTAGGTGGCTCGTTTTTATTTATAAGGATCTAAATATGATAAATCTATATCTATAAAAAGGAATCTGTGTTTGTGTATTTGTTTGTGTGCATGTTCCTTATATGAAATCAAACGGTAAGACCGATCGTTTTGAAATTTTTAAACTGGCATAGTGACGACAGGGAAATTCAAATATGCAAATTTTTATTTAATATTGGGGGGAAAGGGTGCTTCTCATAAAAAACTTTTTTGACATCTCAGAATCTGTGTGCTGGACCTTTTCTAATTTCAGATCCGTAATAAGGAACCTTAAGACATTTCACAACACGTATAGTTATTTCAGTTAAATTTGTTCTTTGCCAATTTGTTGAGTAGTGATATGTACATATGTATTATTATTCCTATATCTGCACAACTACAATAGTGAAGCTCTCAAAATTTAGTGTGGTTTACTCTGGGAAAAATGTGAAATTTTTAACGAAATCTTGGGAGTATCGGGGGCACGGGTACCCCTTATACAAAGTACTTATTCATATTCCTATATCTACAAACTACAATTTGATGTGGGTTACTTTTAGAATAAAATGCAGTTTCTAGCAACATCTTGGAGGTATCGGAAGGGGAGACTTGTACCCCTCATACAAAGAAATTTTAATTTTTCTATACATAAGTATATCCAAAACTGCAATAGTGAGGCTCTTTAAATTTTATGGGGGATTCTTTTAGAATATATTGCAATTTCGAGTAAAACTCTAGGGGCCTTATACATAATAAACTATCAAATGTTAATAAAAGTTTTATGAAACAGATTTCCATACAAATTTTTTTTCATAAACCCTTCATCAAATTTTGATATGTATTATAAATAAGGGGGTAGATGTATACTGCCCACCTAAGAAAGAAAGTCGCATCACCGTTTTAGTAGTTTTGAGATATTTAGCTTTTAAAAAAAGTCTTGTATTCTATTTGCTGATAAAAATTTGTTAAATAGCTGATGTTTCCTTGTAAAAAAGCATCCACCTTCATAAGTGGTAAAAGTTAACAAGAACGCTGATGAGACGGTGTAGCGGCCTCTCGAAATCAGTAATACTGATCCGTTCTGCTAATCTGATTTGAATATTCCAACACTCCACTCTTAATAAAAATAATTTGAATTTACATTGATTCAAATATTGAACTAAAAAGCCGAAATAATAAAAATTTCAGAAATTAAGTTAGCGGCAATTTTCACAATGTACGATTAAAAGTTAACGTGGACTTTAACGGCAAGTTCGGCATACAAAACTTACGGTTAAAGTCCACGTTAACTCTTAATCATATATTGTGAAAAGGGCCGTAAGTTGTATTAAATTGTACACCTACTGAACGCGGATGATAAAGTGTTCCGATTTAAGTCCATATCAGCGAGAAAGAAAAGAAATTAAATAATGTAGAGAATTTATTATCACAAAGACTACATATTGTTAGCAAGATATGAGGAAAGCTTCTTCTTGAAAACATTACAGGAAAACATGCCCAATCGGCAAGTCGACTCTACATTCTGGCACTTCTGATAAGAAATGATCGCTCATATAGAGGTACAACAACATGAGGATTTCTTGAGAAAATAAATTTAGATCTTAAGTAATTAGCTATACCAGTAACAATCATTTTGTGAAAGAAAACTAAATTGCGAATATTGAAATACTATGGTATAGAGCAGCCCAGAAAGCTAAGAACTGAGCGGGATACATGATCACTATACTTAATGCCATATACGAATCTCACAATCCTCTTTATAATGCTGCTTAATTTGTTAATGTTGTAGGCTAAAGTACCAGAGATAATTTCTAAACCTTCCCAGCAAAAAATAAATGAACGCGTTCGACATGAAATAGTGTTTCATGATTTCTTGATCACTTGTTTCTTCGAATGCATTCTGACTGACATCGTAAATCATAAATAAAGCTATAGTTTTTGAACTCATTAAAAACGCATGAAATTTCACTAGGAAATATATTGCATAAAATATCCACTGAAAAAGGCATGCAAAATCGGAATTAAATCATTACATTGACACATTTTCATAAAACAAGTTTTAGCTCCAACAAAAAGTAAGAAGGCAATAGCTCAGTGGTAGAGAGCGTGTCTTAACAGTCAGAAAAGCATGGTTCGTATCCCAGCTGCGGCAATATTTTTTTTATTTCATTTGTTTTATATTTACATGAAAAAACGTCATCGAATCAGGGAACTTGCATGGGTTCAATTCATTCATTTTAATGACGAGCAAGTTCTCTAAAGTTTCATGTAAACATATGATCTCCAATGACACGCTAATGTAAAAATCATGCATGTTTCACCTAAATCGAACCAATGCGTCATCACTTGCACCCATGATTATACACATGATTTGTCATGTTATTTTTTGCTGGGAATCAATTTGTTCTGCGAAATTAAGTTGACTGTCAATGATCATACCCAAACATCTAAGACTCAACAAATTGTACATCAGTGCCATGATTTAATTTAGGATATTGTACCCTTCGACGACTAGTGCGAAACATAATAGTCTTAGTTTTACTAGCATTAATGCATAATTTATTCTCCACCATCCAACCACATAAACTCTGAATAGTAAAATTGATGACGGTTTCTAGAACCTTGAGTTACCAAAGATCAGTTGAATAACATCTGCAAAAATAAAGGGTTTAACACAGTTCCGTCCATTATTTAAATGTTCCCTAACAGTTTCAATTAAGACCAAAAACATGCCAGAAGTGCTATAACATTCCCTATATCATATTGTGAATCACAAATTAAATTATGACTTGGCATACTCGTATAATCGAGAATTTGTATTTTAAGTACGTACTTCACAACCTTAGAGATAGATGGTAGGATGCTAATGTGCCTATAGCTTCCGTCTGAATCCTTCTTCGGTATCGGTACAACGCGAGCTATCTTCTATGCGTCGGGATAAGTAGAAGTGGTAATTATTGTGATACACAAATGTAAAAGTGCCACAGAAATGTAAGAAAAAACAAGTTTCACAAATTTTATAAGAAGGCAATCCGTTAAAACAGAGTAAGATCTGACCCTCAATTTTATATATTTATGTAATATTTACTTTGAATCTTAAGACGTTTGGCTTGAAAAACAACTGTGCACTTTTTTCTTTCATTTGTACTTCTTTTTTTTCACCGTGTCCTTTTTTTGCTAGTTGCATATCTGACAAACCTAGCAGTATAAGAGGTAGAGTTTTTCACGAGCTTTCTCGGGAATTCCGCCAAATGTGACAACATACATCAAAACACTTGAGTTGCACCCGAATCCCCTAGCCCGAAAAATCATTAACTTTATAGGCCACACTCCGCTGATAAGGAGACACTCTTGCTCTCAGCCGAACACGAGAGACGTAGACAACCAAAGAACCAACCGCTGAAACAAATATTTTTGTCTGGCATTGGATGGACTTAAAAATTAAAATTTTAGATTTAAGATCTGATTACTTATTGTTAGTTCAATTTTATTGAAGATACAATAAATAAAAATAGCCGAAAAAACTTGATATTTCAAATTTAATTGAAAAAACTCTACTCTTTGTGTCAATAAAGCTGAATTCACCCATTGTGTTCGAACAAAATTTTTGTCCGGACAAAATTTATTTTATATTTAATTTGACGTCCCTCTCAAGAAGAGAACGTCAAATTACATATAAAATAAATTTTGTCCAGACAAAAATATTGTTCGGACAAAATGGGTGAATTCAGCTTAACAATAAATTGAGAATAACTGTCACAATACTATAAGTATTTAACATTGTTATGACATTCCGATGAGAAAAATTAGCGGAAAAACGGGTGGCAAATGACGTCGACGCACTGACATGGTGTAAAGAAAGTAAGGAAAAATACGAGCTTCTTTTACATATAGCCAGGCAATATTTATTGACACCAACACCGATTGTTCCGATCGAGCGAATGTTTAATGGTGCGGGTCTGATTTACATACCGAATCACAATAGGCTTGAAGGAGCAAAGACTTAAAACTTTTATTTTTGAAGTTCAACCGTTCCTCTACCGGGCTTTGATTATTAATTTAACATGATTTGTACAAACAGGACTTTACTTTTTAAATAATACGTCTTTGTGAAATATATTTTGTTTGTTTTTCTTTACTAAAAGAAGATTATAATTTTGCGTTAAGGGTACCCTATACTCACATACTTGTATGACATACATGCCATGTTGGACGGATTCCCTGTGTATGGTTAAATTTTTTGAATGACATACATGTTGGACGAATATTAAAAAGTTTTAATAATTTCTTCTTTGCTCACACATTTCATATGGTGTAAGGGGAAGAGTGACTTACTTGAATGTAAATATCATAGGAAAACGTGCAAAATTTAGATTTTTTTCATATGCAGCGACATATTTTTTTAAATTATTTATATTTTTCAATTCAAATTTGAAATCAAAATTGGTTTTGTACCAATTTTTTCTGGTTTAAATATATTGAAAATTGAAAATTTGTTTCAGTTTTCATGAACAGTGAGGAGAAAAACTGACAAATACCAATGTTTGTCAGTTTTCATGTATGTCATTGATGTATGCGAGTTTATTGGGCCCTTCAGTTTTCATGTGTCTTTCATGTATGCGAGTTTATTGGGGCCTTTAGAGACAAAGGTTTTTTTTTAAGTAAAAGTTATTAATATCTTTTGTTTTTAATTTTCTGTATATTTTTGTGTATTATTTTTTGGAACGTATGCGCATTATATTCGTGAAATATTCGCTTGAATTTCGCGAATACGAATACGAATGTCATGAAAGAGGCGAATATTCGGCGATTCTAATACGAATATTCGTAACATCGCTAGTGTATACTAACTCCTGTGTATTGAGTACGATACCGATACGCATATTGAAATAGAATTCAATTTAAAACTAGCAAAACTCAAGCAGAGTAACTTCTTTTATTATACAAAATTGCAGTGTAAGAGATTATTAATATTTAAAATTGGTATTAACCCATTAAAAAATTGGAAGTTATTTTTAAGGAACTACATTTTCATTGCCTCCAAAGGGTCTATATTAAAAATAAGCACATAATTAGTAGAAAAGCAAGTACAAATTCATTAAAGTTGTACAAAAATTTGTAATTCCTTTATAATTAAAAAAATACTCACCATGCTCTTTAAAAAATCGATTTTTTAAAGGACATTTATAAACTAATATTCTTCTAAAAGTTTATATTTATTCACTTAAATTTACATGAAAATTGGCATAAGAAAGAAGTTGCAAAAATCGTTATAGAAGGCCAAAAAACTAAATTTTCTTAAAATCGCTTCCAATTTGGTGATTGGTAGTCGAAAAAACTTGTTGCAATGACAAGCATTTATATAAAAATCATTAGAAATTATCCAAACTTGCACTACTTCTGCATGGCAAATTCTATATTTTCATGACTTCTTTGGAGTGTATTTTTTGCTGGGAATAAGATTTAAAAAAGAAATGAGTTGATTTTGAATTCATGGTAAATTAACGAAAAATAAATTGTTTTTTTTACAAAATATCAGCGTGAAATATTATTAATACATATTTTAAACTTATATTAATAATATTTAAAAAACAACGAATTGAATTTGAATTCATGGTGAAATTAACAATAAATAAATAATTTGTTCAAAAAGCTCAGAAAAAATTTTAAAAGTATCGTCGTATCGACAGTAAAATATCGCCGATACCGATGTATCGGCAAATCTGAAATATCGCCAATATATCGGTATCGGTTACATCCCTAGTTTTAATTATGTGTATCAGGATATTGTACTTGTATGCCTGAAACTAGAGATGAGCGATATTTCAGTAACTGTGATTTAATCTATAAATAAGGAAGTTAATGCGAAATAGTATTTTCCAAATTTAAAATATGTCACCGCCATGAATCTGTTTTTTCCCGTCCAATATCTTTTCAAATTGAATGAAAATTTTACTTATTTAGCTTTATAAACCGCAACCAAAAGATATACATAGTAACATAAAGTATTCAACTGTTTGTTGGCAAAATAAATAGCATAAACTAGGGAATAGTAAACCAATTTCGATTCCACTAGAAAATCTATTTTATGTTATAATAAATCGATTTTTCGCAATCGAATTGTTTTTTAAAATAGATTTTTTTAAATAATTTCAAAATATGAAAAAAGCTCATTTTCAATCTTTACGATAAATTCAATACCGGCGAGAAAAATTCTTTATTGTGTATATCATCGATGAAACGCGGGCATATACAAAAAAAACTTCACTTTAGTAAAAATGAATGAAATCGTATAAATTTAGTGTCAAAAATAGGTAAATATTCCACTTTATATCTTTAGTTATTCCGACTCAACTGTTTGATTGGTGCTGTTGTAACGTAATCAATAGAGTGATAAAATACTCCTCAATGTATTTGCACCGAACCCAAGTTTTTATTAGTCATATGCTCGTAAATGCTTAAGTTTTATATTTGGAATGAAATATATTCAATTTCTACTATTATTTTGACTGACACTGTATGTATGTAGAAATACTCTTACGCCACTTTTCACAGTGTACAGTTAAAAGTTAACGTATACTTTAACCGACAGTTTTGTATGCCGAATATGCCGTTAAAGACCACGTTAACTTTTAATCACATTGTGAAAAGGGTCGTTAATAAAATCAACGACTTTTCAGTTATATTAAGTTTTTAAACTGTCAATATCAATTAATGCTAAAAAAGTTTCGGCAAGTTTCGGATTCGGCCGAATATTTGGCCTTTTTACCGAATAGTAGGTTCGGTTCGGCCTAAAAAACTGGTTTCGGACGGAATCTACTAATTATACACACTGGCATTATATATTGTGTGGCTATTTGTAGAGATTTTTACGATGTTGAATAAATTGTCTATGAACTGTAATGAAATTATTTATATTTAGGACGATTGTGTCGTCCGTTGGCCATACTACCCAGCAAAATCTTCCGTGACAAGAAAGTAGTTTAATCATGTGTTTGAATGACGACGAAGTGGTTCGATTTAGGTGAAAGATGCATGATTTTAACACAGGCGTGACATTGGAGATCATGTGTTTACATGAAAATTTTAATAAATTGATCTCCATTAAAATAACTGAATTGAACCCATGCAAGTTCCCCGATTCGATGACGTTTTTTCATGTAAATATAAAAAAAATGAAAATAAAACAAATATTGCCGCAGCTGGGATACGAACCATGCTCTTCTGACTGTTAAGACATGCTCTCTACCACTGAGCTATTGTCTTCTTATTTTTTTGCTGGAGCTAAGACTTGTTTTATGAAAATGTGCCAATGTAATGATTTAATTCCGTTTTTGCATGCCTTTTTCAGTGGATATTTTATGCAATATATTACCTAGTGAAATGGCATGCGTTTTTAATGAGTTCAAAAACTATAGCTTTATTTACGATTTACGATGGCATTCAGAATACATTCGAAGAAACAAGTACTCAAGAAACCATGAAACACTATTTCATTTTGAACGCATTCATTTATATTTTGCTATGTAGTTAATCAAAATGATTGTGCGAACTTTGTTATGGACATGATGATCCAAATTCCTAAACCGGCTAGTGGACTAGCTCTTCATTAATTTCACTAAATATGATTTATAAGAGTACATATCGTTTCTTTAATTTACAAAAGGCGTATTTAACATATAAAAAATGTTAAGTTTGAAATATAAAACTTACTAAAAGAACTACAAAACAGTATTATTTATATTTTAAGAACTATGATAGGCTGGATCCTTTCCTACATTTCTTATAGTTCTAAAACTATACATAAGCTTCTTTTATATATTTTTAATAAGCTTTTTGTTTCAAACTTAAAAATTGTTTCTATGTTAGATGCGCCTTTTGTAAATTAGAGTAACGATATATGACTATCTATGAATAACATTTTTCATTGCGATTTTATTTTTTACTAAGGCTTACGTTTTTGTTTTCTTTTATTATTTAATTTAATTTGAAAAAGGTTTTACTGTAGTTTTCGCTTAATATGAAAAGGGTTTCGTTGAATTTGAAACAGGTTTCGTTTAATTTGAAAAACGTTTCGTTTAATTTGAAAAAATTTTTGTTCAATTTGAAAAAGGTTTAATTTAAACTGAAAATGCAATATGGAGAACAACAATAGTGTCAATTCCTAAATTTAATGTGGGTTACTTAAGCATTACGTACTTAAAATATTTCAAAGCAGCGTCTTGACGCGCTATAATTTTGTTCTAACATTTGTCAAACTTAAAATTTTGTTTAACGGTTTTATTTATTTATTGCATCTTCAATAAAATTGAAGTAACAATAAGTAATCAAATATTATCTCTAAAATTTTAATTGTTAAGTCCAGCCAATGCCAGACAAAAATATTTATTTCGGCGGTTAATTTTGGTTGTCTACGTCTCTCGTGTTCGGCTGAGAGCAAGAGTGTCCCTCCTTCTCAGCCGAGTGTGGCCTCTAAAGTTAATGATGTTTCGGGCTAGGGAATTTGGGTGCAACTCTAGTTTTTTTATGTATCTTGTCACGTGTTTAGAAACACTGTCTTAACCAACGGCACATGTAAATCTTTATGAGCTCACTTGTTTCTGACACTTGTTTCTGACAGCAGACCCTTGCTGTAATCGTACGGAGTATTTCATTTTGTCGCCTTTGAATTTTTTCTACATGCCGAGGCAGTGCTCCATAACTGGATATCGTAGGACCATATTGGTTTTAGAATCGAGTTATATAGAAGAAGTTTACAATCTAGGCTTAGAGTAGAGTTCCTTCCAATGACATAATTCATTTGAGCTGCTTTTAATTTCATTTGGGTCACCTTTTCAAACTTCATATACATATAAAAATATCACTTTAGCTGAAGTTACCTTTTATTTACACGTAAACTGTAATAAAATTTTTCTGCCAGATAAAAGAATTTTTTTCATAACTCAATATTAATAACATTAAAAAGAAAGAAAATGGATGATAGCTTCCAAGCGGCTGGACCGATTTTCTTCAAACATAGGCTCGAAGATTTTAGATCAACTCCCTTTTTAAACCAAAAACATTAATTAAAATCGGCCTAGCCGTTTGGGAGCTACGGTGCACAGACACCCAGATTCAATAGGACGTACACTACAAACTTATAACACCCCTCTTTATTGGTCTTAAAATGAGTGCAGTTAAGCCATTTTGAAGCATATCTTTTGCATCGGAAAAATGAACAATTATAAACTAACAATTTCATAAAGCAAAAAACTACAGATAAAAAATGTTTTTACAAATATAAAGTTTTAAATGAAATTTATTTGCTGGTGTTTAAGCATTGTCTGTATGCAACATTTCATTGGTGCTGGGTTTTGTACAATTTTCAAAGCCTACTTTGCTTATTTTTGAAAATCATTTACATATTAGTGAATTTCCAAATGGTTTTTGAAAATCTGTACATAAGATAAAGGATTTGCAACTTTGCAAAATTGTGTTTGAAGTCTACTGACGATTTGGTAAAGCACCAATGAAATATTGCATACAGACAATGCTTAAACACCAGCAAATAAATTTGATTTAAAATAAAATTATGACAATATGTCAAATAAATTTCATAAAGGTTTAACAAATATGAAGTTGCTAAACGTCTATTCCAAATCTGATGGTACAGCATCTGTTTAAAATTTTCAAACACCGTAGCTGAAAAAGTCTTGCAGAGATATTTAAGATACACATGTACATAGTTTCATGAGATAAAAGTGTTGCATTTTCTATAAGATTTTACCTTCTCCTGTTTTATTAGATTCCAGTTCTTTCAGAGCATAACTCATGCCAATTTGTATATCCGATATATCACAATTATTAACAATATCCAACGATGGTTGTGCATCATGTGGTTTTGTCAAGTTATTATCGGTAACAATTTCATATTCTCCACTTGAGGTTAAAGAAGGTTCCGAGGACTTGATACTTATGTTATCGAATATTCTAAAGTAAGTAGTGCGACATACTAAAAAATATCTGGGTTAATTCTTTGTATTTTATATATAAATGTATAGAAATGCCTTGAAGGCTAACGAAATTTATATTTTTAATGTTAAGAACTTTTCAGTATATTGTACATACATATATATTTAAAACACTCAAAGAGCTTGTGGCCATACACAAGTGCTACCTACTATGAACTCATATGGATATTTAAAAGATTGTTAAGAGGTAGTGAATAAACTATAGTTGTTAGAGTAAAAAAATGAAGATACTATGTCATCCATTTAAAAACTCCTCGAGAAATATTAGTTTCGGCAACTAAAAAATCAATAATATTTTCAACAACTATTTACCTTCTCCCGCTTTATCAGATTCCAACTCTTTGAGAGCATCAGTCATGGCATTTTGTATATCCGAAATATTACAATTACTAGCAATATCCAACGATGGTTGGATGTCAAGTGGTGTTGTCAAATTACTATCCGTAACAATTTCGTATTCTCCACTTGTTGTTAAAGAGGATTCCGAGGACTTGGTACTTAAATTATCATCCATGTTCAAAAACGGAAATTTATGGTAATAAGTATTTCTTTTATAATGAGAATCTTTCTTATCGCACTGTTTTTTAATTATTTATATTTTTATATATAATCTTATTTTCATTTTTTTATTGAGTGCTATTGTACCACAATATATGTACATGCATACATAAATGGAACAATGAGGAATTTTAAAAATGTATTCCTTTTTTCAACCTTTTTGGTAAATCGATGACGAATCGGTCGACTTCCTATTTTGTTACATTTATTATTTTCACTACTATTGTGTCAAGTTATAAAAAATGTACAATTTAAAGTGGGGTATGATGTGACAATCAATTACCTCCTCGGGGGTTTGTAAAACTTTCAACTTTACATATATGTAGAAATTTTCGACTTATAAAGTTTCCTGTGAATTTTATTTTTTCTTCAAATTATACAAAATTATCTCACGTTATTCACATTTACTTGCTTCTTTTAGTTTTTGTTTATAAATTCTTAAAAAATTTTCTTTATTTTCAATAATCATGGCAGCGGAAAATGTATTTATTTCGCAATTCTTTTTTGTACTAATTTCTAATTTTATAACGTTATTTTGATGTTTGCTTCTTTCTTTCTTTCTTTTGATTTATCGTATCTTTTGAACGTAAAAATTTTAGTTTGGACTTTCTTGAATGTGGCAGCCTTATGTGTGTTTACCTGTCAAACATTTAGCACGCCGCGTATTTTTTTTTTGACATTTTAACCATAAGGGAATAAAAGGTTATATGGTATTTTAGTAAATTTTTTTCTTAAGTGAATCTATTGTTGATTTTTTATTTGTTAAATTATAATAATGTGGCCTCGATTTGGCGTTAAAGTGGGTAATAGCACCCTTTGCATAGCACATGTAAAACCCTCTGACACAAAACCAGATGTTATAGCGAATAAGCAGGGAGATCGTGTTTCCCAAGCCTGTTTATTATGGAATGGCTTGGAAGAGATCGAGTGTGGGCTTACCGCTAAACAAAAAATGTCATCAAAACCAAAACAGGCGGTGGCAAATAGCTTTCAACTTCTTAGAGCGGCAGAAGACATAACTGAAGAATTATTGACAAAGGCCACTAGAACTATACCGTGTGAATATGATTCTGAAAAGCATACATTTTTGTTGAAAGCCATGCAACACGCAAATGATGACGAAGATAGAGAGACTGCGAAAGAGATTTCAGCATTTGAAGTACAAGTTAAGCTATTTGAAACAGAACTAGAACTAGCCAGGCAATACTACAGTGACGCTTCACAAAAACCTATTGTTGTTCTATCCATACCCAGCTATTATCCGTCGAAGTCGTGGGCACTATTGGCCCAAGCTGCTGAGAAAGCTGGCTTTCATGTGGCTCAAGTAGTGGACGAACCAACTGCAGCTGTTTTAGCATATGGTATTGGCGAAGAAGTCTCCAACGATGATGCCAAATATGTATTAACCGTAAAATGTGGGGGCATATTCTCTCATTTTGCTTTGTACGAAGTTAAGCATGGTCTATACACAAAAATTGAATGCTTTGGCCCATTTCCTATTGGCGGTCACCAGTTCACAGAGGAATTGGTGAAATTTATTTGTGAAGAGTTCCAAAGAAAATATAAATTAGATCCTCACGAAAGTCGCCGTTCTTTAGCCAAAATTCGCGCAGCTGCTGCCAACTGCAAACATATTCTTTCAACTTTACCTTCAACTCAATTATATATTGATTCTCTTATGGATGGTGTCGATTTTAATAATCAAATGAGTCGTGCCCGTTTTGAAAGTCTTATACAACCAGTTATAAATGCGTTCATGCAAATTTTGAATGAATGTGTGGAGAAGGCGCTGAGGAGTCATCCAGAAATTAAAAAGCTGGATAATATTGTTTTGTTGGGTGCCACAACTCAAATACCGAAGTTGCAGTCGGCAATTTCCAACAAGTATCCAGATGTTGAAATAAATAGTTCAATATCAGCCGATGAGGTCGTAGCTGTAGGTTGTGCACGGCAAACTCTTTATCTTGAGGATTGTGAAAAACAAGTTTTAGAACCATCAGAAGTATGTGAATGTGTGGCAGAGGAAGTGACTATATGGCACGGTACTGCTGAAGACGATGAAAATGCTCAAAAACTTTTAAATCCTGGAGATGTTTTGCCCAAAACTGTTGTCTTAAACATTAAACTTAAAGAATCTTCTGTAGACTCTGAGGTATTCCAGCTGCGTTATGGTACAAAAATCAATGAAGTACATATCAAGAAGGCTGCCAGTAGTATACCTGAGGAGGGCTTTGTTCGTCTCGAAGCAGAAATAAAAAAGGCTGAAAACAGGGCGCCTCTAGTACGATTAAGATGTATATGATTATTTAAGGCATATATAAAAGGAGTATAAATTGTTAAATAAAAACCGCCTCCATAATGCTTTTTAGAAATAAATTTTCTTTTATTGAACAAATTATAATCTTTAAATAACATAAAATGCAATAGAAAAACTTTTCTGTAAAAAAAATAAATAAAAAATGCCTGTCTTTATTGTATAAATTATTTAATGAGTTGTATGGATTTGCTTTAGTTAATATATATTTTACTAAAAATCCATTTTATCATCTTTCATTTGAATAACTTTTGCTTTTAAACTACTTTCTACTTTACGGAGAAACTCTTCAAACACCACCACGCCTTTAAACATACTTGTTTTTTTATAATCTTTAATTCGCAATTTTTCATCCGATTCTTCCTTATTTTTTGTTTTTTCATCAAATGCATTAATTTCCTGCAACAATTGAGCAATATTTGGCACAGCAGTTGGGTTGAATTTACCAACAGCATTTGCATTAAAAGGTACACAGACTTTTCCTGTGGCTGGATGAATGCAAAAAGGAGCTTTCAGTAAATGGTTAAAACCTTTAGTGACATTTATATCTAAACGAGGATATAAGCAAGCTAATTGAATTTCTTCAATTATATTTTTTAATCTTCGTGACCATACTGATGCAGTTGAATTGCAACGCATTGAGTTGGCATAACGCTTAAAGGTTTCCCAGACATCTCGTGACGAAGCACCATCTTGTATATTATTAAGCAAAAATTGTTCGGTATCTTTGCGGGCAGCATCATCCGCAATAAACTGACACAACTTTCCTATGCCTTTTGGTGAACAAAATAAATTTTGGTCGTTTAAAATGATATCTTCAAACATGGGTTCAATTATCTTAAACGCTCTTTTAATGCTATGATGCATTTTTTCTCCTATATGAACTCTTGGAACATTTACGCCCTCAACCATGACATGACTTACGAATTGAAAGTATTCAGCGACGGCTGATCGACCAGCTGTATCTAAATGACGTGCATCATAATCACATATCCAACAATGAACACCACGACGTCCCGAAAACACCCAGAGTATGTGTTCCCATCCAAAATCCTCGCGTACTGCTGCGTCTAGAACACGAGCTGCCACAACCATGAATTTCCAGCACTTTTGGCAAACGTCCGCACCACTGCAGCAATTACGTACATCATCATAATCAGTCATATCGATATCAAATACCAACTCACGTTGTACTGGAGCCATTCCAGCGGCCGAAATACGATTATTTTTAGGTCTAAAATGTAAATACATACATATCGAGCTTTTGCTGCAAAATCGTCATAACTCAAAAAAACTTGTTTTACAGAAAACGAGTTTAAACTTTTGAATCTACTAACAACTTAATGGTAAAAGAGAATTGTATTCTTCTCCTAAGATTTAAGTACAGAATATACTTATAATAGGGCATTTTGACGATTAATTCTACTTTATTGACTTGAAAACACGTTTTGTGAGTTATAACTATTGCGGCAAAGGCTAGATATGTAGTTCAAAACAAATTTATTTCAATTTCCTTTCTTATACATATCACAAAGTATTATTTTAAAAGTATGTAATTTAAATACAGGTGATTAAACCATGTAACCAGTGAATGATATGAAGCGCCAATTATCGATGTTCAATTATTCCCTCAACATTTTTATTTACGGTCATGTTCTGAAAACCATTTCGTTTTGAAGTCGCAAAACTTCAGAAACAAAAAACAGAGTTCTTTTAATCGGAAAGTTTAGTGCGCTCAAAGTTAAGTTCGGATAAAATATCTCAAACATCTAAAACATAAAAACCAATTAAAAAGCTGCAATAAATTAGCTTTTTGGTTGAATTCTTTCCTGAACTTTTGCGATTTCAAAACGAAATGGTTTTCAGAACATGCCCGTTAGATTATTTAATCGAAGATAAGTTGTGCCAAAACGTCGATTACATTGGAGTCGATTTTCTTCTGAAGTTAGAACGTTTACATACGTACTTATGTAATTGAACAATTTTTAATCAGAACAAAGTCTTGCACAACTACAATACAATATACAATTCATAAATAATTTATATTGCTGAAATTTGAATTTTGTAAGTATATACTAAGTTTTTGAGTGTTTTTATTTTCTTATAATATCGAGGATATGTTGTACAGGTTGCCAGTTTTAAAGATTTAAAAACCAGCCCACTTGGGTCCCTATAGGTCCCGTTGTGTTACGGTATAGGTTAGGTTGTACGGTATAGGTTAGGTTGTATCGAGGATATGTAAGGTAGAAGTTAAAAATTTTTTTTTTAATAATAAGTTCTTATCTAATTTACAGTAATAAACGAAAACAGCGGTTTCCAATTTTTTTTTAGTTACATGGGTTTTCATCTACTGTAACGATCGATATGTATATAGAATGGTTGAAAAACATTGCATTAATTAATTTTAAGTTCAAGAAAAAGTTACCTCGTATTCATAACAGCTCCAATATCAATTTTGAACGGACATCTCGTACATAATTCTTTTTCCAAGTCGCTTTGCGTGTCGAAGCATAAATAGCGTATGTATATATCATCATGCAAAGTAAAGGAAATTTCACGATTCGCAAATATTCCTTCCTCCGCTAAAAAAGACACCAAAAAGGATTTAAATGTAACGTTTATGGTTACAATAACCACACATATTTATTATTTTAAATGTATAAATAAAAATGACAGCCAAAAATATAAATACATTTCGCACTAGTTCCCATAAAGGGGATCAACTCAAAAAAGCAATAAAAAATTTAGTAGAGGAAAAAACTTTTTTTTAATATTTACTATAAAATTTAAGACAAAAAAAAGTTTTTTTTATTAAGCCCCTTTAGAGGCCTGTGGCTGAGTGGTAGCGATGCTAGCCTGTATGTCCATAGGTCGTGGGTTCGATTCCCGCCATAGACCCTGGGTGTTTGTTAAAACAAAGTACATATCGTCACCTAAAATGCAAAACAACGTATCATCAAAAAATTCAAAATCGCGTTTTTGATTGATTACGATTCTGTTGATGGAACTGCAAAATTATATGCACCTGCGTTGAAAAATAACGATTTTATAATAAAAATTCAAAATATGTATCACCAAGTATGTACATGATTTTCATAAACTAAAAAGACGTATAATCGCACTTTTGTAATGCTTTTTTATTATTTTTAAAAGTAAGCCTAGGATAGTCTCATTTCTTATAACGGTTCATGTGGTTAGTGTGCAAAACAAAATCAAAATTAATATGATTATTTCGAACGTATTTGCTTTGTGAATCTAAATTGATTATTAGGCTAAGGTTCGTAACGTTATATTCCGAAAGAATTGGGCATGATTAATATTCCAAGGAACAAGGGAAAAATTAACATCAACTTGATTTTTCAACATACACCGCAGAACAGAGTAGCGCCACTTTCGGAAGCCGCTACACTTCCATCGCCAGTGCTCACGTGTATTTGCTTATCACCACTTGTAAGGTGGCTCTGTTGAATGTGATTTTAATTCTTATATATACAACTTTTTCGTGAAAATTGAATACGATAATTAAATCACCCTCAAGCTGATATTAAAGTGCACTTTCGCAGCGTTGCCATCGGTTTATTTTTCTTCATTCCCATTTTTCTGATTTTTGTTCTACTCTTTCTATTCAAGACAAGAGTTAATTTTCTGAAAAAAGAGTTAATTTTCAGAAAGAGTTAATTTTCAGAAGAATCTGTGCAAAATTTACCAATTCTCTAAATCAATTTCTGGTAAATCGTTAAATTTCGCAAAATTTAAACTTTGACTCTTCAGTGGGACACGGCTCAGAGTTGTCCGATTCAGCTCAGATTTTCATCACATCATTTTTAGACTAAGTGTCCCAATAATCCTCCTGGGCTTTTATGACAACCGAAAGATTAATTTTCAATTCCGCTCTATTATATATACATACAAATCGTCAAGTTAAATAAAAATAAAATTGAAATCGAGGTTTTGATGGATTACGGATCGTTTTATCAAACTATGTACATATTTTAGACTACTACGATCAAAAATGGCGAAATTTAA
Source organism: Panzeria rudis (assembly GCA_956483635.1). Taxonomy (NCBI): domain Eukaryota; kingdom Metazoa; phylum Arthropoda; class Insecta; order Diptera; family Tachinidae; genus Panzeria; species Panzeria rudis. The sequence goes on from OY101448.1 coordinate 174,596,671, forward strand.
TCCGATGTAAAAAACTCATAATATCAGGGTGACATTTTCTTCAAAGGTCGAACCATTTTTATGAAATCTAACGGCAACTCTGAGCGAGGTGGGTGGGTTGGGTGTATAAAACTCCGAAAACAGCGTTACGTAATATGTGAATAGCCCCTAAGTATATTGAAACCTACAAAACGCGGTTTCTTAGTTATGTATGTCGGCCTTGAAGTAAGTGAGCGATATGTATGTATGTAAGTATGTTAACATGCAATTTAATACTTAATTTAAATCATTAGTATTTATTAAGAATATTTACTTACATAAGCCGTACGACAGCCACCGATAAAATGGCTTGTGAGGAAATAGACGCTTGTAGTAAACAGGTAACATATCAGGTAAAAAGGCCGGATCATAGACGACATCGTTTGTTGTTGTCAGTTTCTGTTCTTGCTCCTGAACTAATTGCGATAGTTCGGTAGTACTTTCTATTTCTGGCATTCTGAGAATAATATGTATTATATGTATGTATTTATTGTAATATTGTTATAAAATGTACGAGAAGTGTTGCAATTATTCATCTAACACCCAGAAAGTTGCATGATGCTCAATTATATGGGTATTTCCACAGAAAAGTCCACTTCTTGTCGCGTTACGTGACCAAGTAATTAAGCTTATATTTTAGAAACACGCAGTTCGATTCTTTTCTATCTTTTAGTTACTTTAGAGCTACTTTTCTGCTGTTTTACAGAAAAATATAACGTAAAATAAAACTTAAGTTTTTTCTTTATAAAACAAGCTTAATTGCTTGGTCACGAACGTGACAAGTAGACTTTTCTGTGGAAATGCGAATACATAATTTTTTGTCATATCTTTTAGCCCTCTGCCGTAGCTGTAAGTTGGAATAATTTTATGAATTTTATTTTAAGTTAGGTTTCAAATAGAAAAAAAATATATCATATTTACTACGGTAGGTAATGAAATTTCCAAAATTATCAGAATTGCCGGGTTTTCTACGTTGTAAGATAATCGAAATGATTGTTGTTGCTATTGTGCGAATGAAGTTATATTTGAGGAGTTGGTACTAATTATCCATCGCTGCAGAAAACGACTTTAAAGTTTGCAATTTAATAGAAAAATAAAACCAAGTGTTTTTATGAAAATCGATCTATTTGAACACGATCATTTTAAAAGGTGTGATGAATTTCGAACGATTTTGAATATGGAATTGAAAAAAACAGACAAGCCTACAAAACAACAACACTTTTACAAAATGTATTGTTGTTTTGTGTATATTTTACTTATAGTTTCGTGAAATAGGTCCCAGAATTGATAAATAAATAAAAAATATAAAAAATCTCACCTGTATATTCTTTTCTCAAGAGGTGAGTAGTAGGTACATACGATATTTTTACGAAATTTTTACAGATTATAAAGAACGATATGACAATTAATTCTACTTTATTAACCCAAAAATAAAATTTTTGGAGTTATTACGTAGCTTGAGTAAATGCCCTTAAATACAAAATGCTGGTTAAATAATTTAAGTGGTTTTTTTTTATTAGATTATTTTGGTTTTATCGTTTTTTTTATATGTTAATAAACCATTAAAGAATGACAAAAATAGAATATATTTTTTTAGTACATATACATACAGATGTATAAATATTAAAACTCTGATACATAATTCTGTACCCTAAACTCATTTTATATAGTCATATGCGTTGATTGATTTCTAAAAGTATCAGTTTAACATACTTCAAGGAAAGAATAAAAAATTTAAAGAATTTATTACATTTTAGTCTTTATATTAATGTTAATAAGAATAATTACATTACTAAACATGGTCATCATGCTTGCGGTAGGAAATATGTTTTCGGTATATGAAAACAATCCTAGATCGACACAAAATACAAATGAACCTTGTGCTTTTTGTGATAATTTATTCTAGGCCTATAATTAGTGATATACCAGAAAGTTTTCACGCAACTGTCAGGCGTATGTCTTGCATTTTATGTTGTTGCCACAGGTCTTCCGAGTGCTTTGCGGGTCCCGTACTGTAGAGCGTAACAGAAGCAATGTGGTTATTTGGCATTACTTCGAAAATAATATCCTGGTAGCCATAACAGAAAGTAGAACCAAAAGGATTAGCGGTATTAGTGGATGAAGCTCTATGAAGAACGACAGGTCTTTCCGAAGGAGCCATGGCAGCACTAATTTCATTCCACTTAGAATAAGCATTTATTGTAACAGAATTTGTGGTTATATCTCCGTAGGAAGCACGAGAACCGCCATCGGTGAGAGTACGCTCCGGCTGTAATTGAAACTGAAATTCGCACCTATGATACATGTTGAAATTAAAGTGTCCCGGATAGTTAGTATGTAAAATAAATTTTTTGCATGTCTGGGTGCGGGCATCAAATAAAACGTCAATACCCAAAGTGAAATAGTTAAAGAATATATCACTGCGTTTGCTTTGAGCCTGACGATTTACGTTGGAGGAATGTATTTTCATTTTATCTTCACTTTTAAAGAATATGCGGTTGGGTGCTCCCAGTTGTGTGGTAACATCTTGACAACTGTCGCCAAATAGTATCTCTTTGGAAAAGCATTGCCTGCGTGGTTCAAGAGATCGTCCTGAGCCTTCTGTAAATAACTTTAGTTTCAAGCCTTTAGTACTTCCTAAAACAGTACGTAATACAGTGGCCGATTCCAAGTAGATTTGTCGATGATAACATGATAATGGCAATGGTGGGGTTTTATTCTCTGAGACATTATTGCCAGCATATAGAGACATTTTCGAAACGACAGGTGAAGCTCCACTTAAAAACACCAAAGAGCCCAAGCCATGCGCATAACCAGCATGTAATTTACTATCTACTGGAAAGTAAAAACTGAGTCCACGAAAATGTAACGCAAACAATTGCTTTGCAGCATCATATACGCCAGGATGTGTAGCACCAAATGAATGTTCGATTTGTTCAATCGAAGGCAATACCTCGGGCGAGTTAAAATATACGCCACCGTATTTTAGTTTCACTAATTTCATATTACAGACTTCAATTATTTTTAAGCGCTGATTAACAGGATCGAAAATCAATCTTAAACCATCTTGTGGTAGATTAATTATAATATCCACACCTAAGGGATTGGTGTCGGAGTACAATACTTGAACGCCTTTAATAATACCCACTTGAGATTGTATTATTGCAATTGCTTGCGAGAAATGCATCCCTAAAACAAATTCCCACGCATCACATCCCAAAGAGATTTCAGGCACTATTTCCAAATCCAACATCGCGAAACGCCTAAAACAACACATAACCGTACATTTTTCATAATGCAGCAAGCAGTAAACTCATAATTCACATTGTCATAATTACCTTCTTTCTATAGATAAACACAGTAAAACAAGCTAAAACATACAATTAGCAGACAGTGGCAGTGTTTTGATTGGAATTCTTTTAAACCCTTATCAATATTCTCTAATTTTGCAAGGTCTTCAAATAATATTCTTCTGTTGACTGACCCTGATATGAGCAAATTTTGTTTTACTTTTTGTTGCTTTATACTGTTTTAGCTTTTCTTTGTTACGGGTCTCCTCTTGTTTTACTGAAACGTAATTATTATTTAATGACTTTTCTCACAAACTTAATTTCCGTACAAATTCTTTTTACTTTATCTTTCCCGTGTTTAAAGATATTTTATAAAATTTTTTTAAAGTTTCTTTATAATAGCGTGAAAATTTTGTTTATGTCGTCTTAATTTTTATTTTTTCTGTATTTCGTTTTGTATGAAAACTCACTAGCAAAAGCCACTCAATCATTAATAGAAAAAAAAGAAAACAAAGAAAAAAAATAATCAAGTCAAAATACCAAGCAGCTGTTTTATGGGCATCATTTAAAAATGGCCCAAAGAAATAAACAAACTTGGTAGTACCTAATGCCACTTTGGGCAGATTTTTGGCGCAAACGAACCACGTTTAATTGCATTATATGTACTTACTTTTAACAACAAAAAAAAACAAATTGTTGTAACTGGGAAACTTTGTACACAATTGGTATATTTTCGATTAAATTTAGTAATTTTCACTCATTAAAATCTTACTTTTTTGCAATAATATTTAGAGCACCTTGTGTCGGCCAACAATCTAGAATGCAGTAGAAAATAACTTGGCTGTACTAATGTAAGTGATGAGCAAGGCCGTTCACATTTTAAGAGATGGTAACATGGGAATGTACAATTAAAAAACAAATAGTACCCTAGATAATTATAACACAGCATTTCCAAGGAGAATTGATACCAGGTGGCCATATTAGTAAAAATGAGCATCAGCTGACTTTACCAAAGTGTCCAACTCTATGTAAAAAAAACTAAACAACTTTTTATATATGCATTTAACATGACAGATTGGTAAAGTCCAGTTGTTGTTGCACTAACAAGGCCACTTGGTATTAATACGCTTTGAGCAATTCCATTAAAACTCAATCACTTGTTGATGATAGCGCTCCGACTTTGACAAGGCTCTTACCTTTGTTTAGTTAGATGTTGAGCTTTTAATTTTTTTTTTAAATTGAAATTTCTGGAAGTTATTCAGAGTTAAAATTATCAATACTTTTTTTTAATTGTAAGGGTGCGAATTACCGCATACGTGATCGAGTAAAATTGTTCGAAAATTTTTTTTTGGGATTACGGCATACGACAATCGAGTACCGGCTGCTTAAATTACACTCGGTAGCACTAGAGCGATCGAAAACAATATTTTCTTTTATGTACTATGTTTTGCTAAAAAGCATGGAACATTACCAATAAACCTTATTACAGTTCAAGGTCGATATATAAGGTCTGTGCATCAGCCCATATGTTCGGTAGCAAGGTGTAAAATTTTGGTATATTTTACCAATACATTCACTTTTTAATATTTGCTTTGATTTTTTTTCTCATACATTTTTTGACACAATACCCAAAAAAGTTGGTTTGTTGCATCAATTCGCCGATAAGTATACCTTAATGTAAAAAACTTTAAAAATTACTTATGTATTTCATTACATGTATTTTTATTAATAAAAACTAGATCCCTTCTGTCAACATAATTTTTTATAAGGGCCGGATGGCTTCCATTGTGATAGGATTATCACACACTACACAGCAAAAATTGGAATCTGTCGATATATTAGCAGTCAAACAATAATAACAATAAATATGTTCACATCCCATATAATGCGGCAATGTTGGACGTTCTCCGCAATACGCGCAAGTAGTAGAATGGGAAAGTTTAGGTTTTATATGTGATGGTTTATGTAAGTCGGCTTCTTTTGATCCTTTTTTAAAACTTGTGAAAAAACTTTTACCCAGACGTTGTAACTTGCGAAAATTTATAATAGGTAGCACCACACCTAAAATTTCCTATAAAATGAAATTACTACTTCTAACTTCCTATGCATATGTATATTGTTTATCTTAATCTCTTACCATAAAACCTCCCCATAATAGTTCTCGTGTTAAATACTTATATCCAATATCCCGACGTTGGTTATGCCTTAAACTTATATAGTCTAAACCTAAAAAGAAATCAACCAGGGACGGTTTTCTTCCCGTCTTTAAAAAGCGAAAGAAATTAAATATAGATAAAACAAGAACTGCATTCTCTCCGTATTCAAAAGTTTTATTTAACCATTCAAGACTTCTATTCCATCTACGCTCCTCCAAACTTTTTATATAGCTAGGTAGAACAGTTAAGCAAAAATGTAGAATCAGTCTAGATAATGTTAAACGATCCGAATCGTATGCTAATACTAATAGTTGTTGGCCAAAAGTAGAACAACGTTTACCAACTGAGCCAAACCATATAGCCGACTGAATAATTAAATCAATTTCAGGTTGTATTTTTACAAACAAAGCTGGCTAGACGAAAGCAATCAGTAAATAACATACATAGGAAAAATTATAAATTTTACATACCGATATTGCCTGCAAATTCTCCAAAAGAGAATCCCTTATAAGCCTTGTTATATCTTTGTTCAAAGTAATGGCATCAATCTGCGAATACTTAATTAAATACCTTTTTTTTATTTGAGTAAATTAATATTCACCTGATTTACTCTCGGAACATATTTATGTTTTGTTTCTAAATTGGATTGCATGTTTTGTTAATAAGTTGTAATTAATTGTACTATGACCAGTTCTTTGAAGCAGAGAAACAGGCCGAGGCAAAACTATCTACGGAGGCGGCTGGACAGATTTTGGGTCGGCGGCGGTGCGCCGACAGAATTTTCGGCGGCTCACCTATTAACGAAAATTTTGGGAAAAAGGTAGTAAAAAAATTTTTCGAAAAAAGTTGCAAATTTGCAACCCAGTCGTGAATAAATTTAAACGCACTCGGCGGCTGGTCTTGAGTCGATGTAATCGCCGGCGGCGCGATAGGTAAAAAAGCCCCCGGCGGCGGCGCGCCGTCGGCTCGAAATCGACTGGCTTGTTTTTCTGCTTTGGAGTCGCTTTGGTGCATCCATGATATAATAATACAGGTCTATGCACCAGTACAACAATCAACAGGGATTTTGTTTATGTATAACAATCGTAAAGATGTCAAAAACAGCAAGAAAAACGAGTTTTGTGTGTATTTTCTCGTTCTGGTAAAATGTAAACAAATATATAACTAGAGAGCGAAGCCGATACATAATAGTCGGCGGCGGTGGCTGTGAGCCGGCTGAGGCCGACTATTATTTACACCCCGTCTTCACGAGACATAATTTTGTTCTAACATTTGTCAAACTTCATACATAAAAACATCAGAAAAATGTTAGTGCTATTTTTCCATATCGACTTTGACTTTTGTCAAGACAAATCAATGGCTCGTGAAGACGCTATGTTAGAAAAATTACTAGCTATATTTTTGGCGAAAAAACTCCAAAAATGGGTTATGTAATGTAAAAGCCGTCATATTTCCGAAACTTTTTGACCATAAATCGCATAATCTGACGGCCGTACATTAGAGTGGAGCGTGCGATTTTTTTTTGCGAATAGCAAAAAAAGGTTGCATTTTATTTTTAGATACATGGGAAAAATAATGAAAAAAATATTGGTACCTACTTTTAGCCCTCTACCGCATCATCAAGATTTTAAATATTAGATCTAATCGATCAATTTGTGAAAAATCATATGATGCAACATTATATATTCTTTATAGCTGTAAGAACTCATTACACTCAAAATATCCACTATTTTATACATACAAGGTCAGATTTCAGACAAAATTAAGATGAAATATGAAGCAAAATTTCGAAGTCTTTGTCATATCTTGCAAAAAAAAACATTAAGGTCGCTGAACACGAAAATTATATTAATTTATTTTTCTTAATGCGCGCTTTCCCGATATTGCTGAAAAACAAGTTTTTTGTTTTTTTAGTTTTTTCGTTTATTGGCAAAAATTCCGAGAACGGCTCATTTGAATAAAATAAATTGCACACTGTTGTATAGATATCTCTCTATTCTTTCATTCAATACACTCATTGTCCCGATCGTATAAAAAAAGTATAGAGTTACAGGCCTTAAAAGCTAAAAAAAAAAAAAAAAAAAAAAATATATATATATATATATATATATATATATATATATATATATATATATATATATATATATATATATATATATATATATATATATATATATATATATATATATATATATATATATATATATATATATATATATATATATATATATATATATATATATATATATATATATATATATATATATATATATATATATATTTAGACCTTTTCCCAAAAACTATCATTTAAACCGCTCCATTTAGATGAAAAAATATACTAAGTACATTTTTTTCGGGCTGTATTTCAAAGATAATTTTATGACAGCACTTGATGGATGCAATCAATCGCTAAATTCTGATAAAAAAAAAACAAGAAGGTTATGAGCCCTTAAGCGAAAACAGCTATATTATTTTTTAGTTACTTTTAATACAAAATTAATTTAAATCAGATTGTATTAAACATATTGTTTTCGTTTGAAAATAATTTAGTATGGGAATTAAAATCAGCTTTTTAAACTTAATGGCTTAAAACTTTCTTATATTTTGCCGGATCTCCTCGATCTTCTAGTTTTTTATTAATTATTAAAAATTTTGTTTTATATTAATTAATCAAATTAAAATAAAATTCATATACGAAATTAGCCGCTAAAGTCGGCGGCGGCTAAGCAGCAAGAAAAATGATCGGCTGCGGCTGAGCCGCGGCTATAAGCCGATCAGCCTCGTTCTCTGTATATAATAGCAATTGCGTCCCAAAATAGAAATAACTTTTGACAGCTTGGCGATTGTTTAAAGTAGTGGTACCTGTTCAATATACCTTGGTTGACTCTATGGACATAGACTAAATCAAGGTAGATTGAACAGGTACCACTACAAGAACAGCTGTTTTAGTAAATTTAAGAATGTGTGCGTCACACAGACAATCGATTTTGACATATGTCCGGGAGTTTTCTATCAACAACAGGCATGTGTTAGTAAATTTGAGAGAGCTTATGAATCTATGCGACTCACAGATAATGGATTTGACATATTTCTACCAACAAAATACATGTGTTTTTGGTGTTGTATTTGTTTAAGTTATGGTCGTACCTGTAATGAATATGCCTTGGACTAAATAAAAATATACATCTAATCCAAGGCATATTCATTACAGGTACCACCATTACTAAAACAAATACAACACCAAAAAACACATGTATTTTGTTGGTAGAAATACCCCAGAAATATGTCACATCCATTATCTGTGTCGCACACATTCATAAGCTCTCTCAAATTTACTAGGACATGTCCGTTGTTGATAGAAAAATCTAGTTAAGCGCCCTTGAGACTATTATAGTGCATTTACACCAGAGCGAAATCTAGTACTTACGAGATTTTGAGCTAAATCTAGTTGCGTTTTACTAGATTTCCCATATAAAACGAAATCAACTACGCCACTAGATTTTGACAAAATCTGCTAAAATCTAGTAGTACTTAGTTATATAACCGTGGATTTGCTCATATAGAACAAAAAAAATACTACGCTGTTCCAGAATATATACTTTATAAAGGGCCATGGCGACTTATCAAACTGTTTGATCAAAATCATGTATGTTTGGTTGAGGTAAGTTTGACGAGAAATCAAACCCATTTAGATTTTTTCGTCAAACCATACATGTGAGTTTTTTTACTAACACAATGATAAAAAAGGTGAGTTTGAAGCACCATTTGATGCGAGTTTGATAAGTCGCCGGCACCGATCCGAAAGTATTTTCTTTTATGAAAGAACATCTATTACGATTTAATTATTAGTAACATTTTTATATTAAAAATATTAGATATAATATATATAGTATGTATTTAATTACAATTGATAAGTATATAATAAAAGATATTATTTCATAATAAAAAAAAAGGATTCTTACTACGTCACCATAGGTAAAACCCACTTAAGGAAGATATTTATAGTGTCAGATTGATATCAGTTTCGTGTCATTGTTTTACGTCAGTATCTGATGTACCTAAGTGCGAAATTATGAGTCATATATGAGTCAGTAATAAGTCATTTCTTATGTAAGGTATGACATTTCATGGTATCATGCTGACGTCAGAATGCTATCAATGTGTTCACTGGGATAGGATTTAAAAGAAAATTGTAAAAAAATCCAGGCTTTTAATTCCCTTTTCAACTCCTTTCCATATGCAGCTCGAAGCGAGTTAATTTATTGTGCGACATTCTTTTTTCCGCATTTGGATTTTTTCTGTATATTTTTCAAGCAATATTTCGTACTAATGCTGACTTTAGACGACATGTTTTTTACATATGGCTTGTTAGGTGTGTGAGACATATGTAACTTCGCATGTTTGTCAAAATTGTCAATTTACAGACGGTTTATAATATTTGCTTTCACACGTACATGTGCAATTACATCTGACATAACCTCGGAGTGTTCACAACAGCTGAGTTTTTGCACAATTTTCGTAAACATATAAAGCGCTCTTTGCTTTTTAATGTTAATACAGCTGATGTCAGATGCCTTGTCAGATGAAAATAGAACACGCTCTAATTGAAAATTTTTCATCTGACTTTGCTTCTGTAAATGTCACCTGACAATGTTTCATATGTTTCACACGGCATGTATCACTTTTGCAGTGGGAAATTTGACAAGTCAGATGTAAAATACATGTCGTCTAAAGTCATCATAAGCATTTTCTTTCATTTCTATTGCTATATTGTTTCGATTTAACTTGCCGTAAAGCAGGCAAACCACGATAAACTTTAATAAAATCTCCAAATAAATGATGTTGTCGCTGCGAAAACTAAACAAAAATTACATATGAAGAAATTACACGGACACTCATCAAACAAGTTTCAAATTTCGTCAGCTGTAGTGGAAATCAAAAGTGTTTTGCTTTTCATCAAACTATACGTGTGAGGTTTTTTTTCACTAAACAGTCAACAAAAAACCCTGTTTAATCAAACAGTTTGATGTGTTGCCGTGCTGCTTTACACTTATTTATTTATAGCACGTTTTTTAATATATATTTTCAAACCCTGAATAAATGTTATGTAAACTTGACATCACTCTTCTTTATTATATTGTTTGTAAACGATAAAAAGGAAAGCGCATATCTTTTCGCAACGTTAAGTAATTTATTAAATTATATTTAAATAAAACACTTGCGAAATGAGTTCTCCTTCAATAAAGTCAAACAATGATACAATTAGTAGCAAACGCAAATCCACTAAAATTAATTCAACGATAAAATCCACAAACTTGGACACTAGAGCAGAACTTGCAGATTTGATTAAAAAAAAGGCGGAAACTTCTGTAAGTTCAATAAAAAAAAGCGATCGAAATTTGCTTCTAAACTTGAATTTGTCTAAACTTTAGGAACAGTTGGCAAATCTAGAACGACAAATTTATGCTTTCGAGGGCTCATATCTCGAGGACACCCAATTGTGTGGCAACATCATACGCGGTTGGGAAAGATATTTGACATCCAATAAAGCAACGAATTCCAAAGCTGATAAAAGGAATAGGAAGTTCAAGGAAGCTGAAAGATTATTTTCTAAATCTTCAATTACTTCAATGGCAATATGTAATCGTAAGTAAATCATAAGTGAGATAGCAGGTAAGAAGTTGGTTCACAACTTATTTTTTAACATTTCAGCTGAAAGGGCAAGTGAATCTGATTCTGTAACAAACGAAGACTCTAGCGACAATCAGATTGTTTTGAACCAAAACACAACAACTGCTCATGATGGCACAACCACTATTAAAAGTTCTGGTAAAGAAGAGCAGCCTGAGCGCGCAGCTACACCGCAGAGGGAACCAAATAAGGAATCTAGTACGCCCATTGTCAATGCTTCAACCAAAAGTAAACTTCCTTCATCGAGTGTAACGGCAAAAAAAGGTGGACACATTAACAAAAAGATACGACATCGATGATTTAGGGGTCGGCCGCGGCATCGTTCAGCGTATTAGAGATCCGCGACTTACCACGCTGACCATACGTACGTACCCTAAGACGAAACTGGTTCAATAGATTCGACAGTTTCATTTCTTATAAAAATTACATAAAATTTTTCGTATGTGTAAAGTTTTATTCTTTGCTTTTAAGCTTCTGTGTAATAGCGTTTCGAAATAAAATTAAAAAGATAGCAAGATTTTGAATTATGCATTGCAACTATAAAACCATAAAGTATATAACCATAGCAATTACTAACAGCGTAACGAACATGCCACCGAACATTACATATTTATCCTCGACGAAACGTCTTTCAATTAATTTCATAGTATGGTTTGACAGACCTAACGTACTGCCAATTGTCATAAGGCGCCTTTGAGCTCCTTTTAAAGTGCTCCTTTGATTTACTAAACTACTGAGTATATTACCGCCAGTGGCTATCATATCATCAACGCCCCGGTGGGCAGTATCTAATTGGGTATTGTGTTGTAGAGCATAATCGATATCTAGACACGTTTCACCGCTATTAGGAGCAAAACGATGGCTCAAAAGCTGTTCTCTTTCAGACAATTCCTGTTGTTTTCTTTGCCTTTTTTCTCTAAACAATTGTAGACTGCTTTGCAGATGCCGCAGATCATATTTTATTTGATCTATTCGCATTTTTGTGCTCTGTCTTTGGGATGCCGGCACTTTATAAAGTAAAACATCCAAGCGATCACAATTTCTATAACAATTTCAATATATGTATCTATTTTATATACTTAATAATTCTTTACTCACGTATTAACTTGTGTTATTTTCATTTGAATTTCGTTTTCCACATCATAATTGTCGGGGTGTCCCGTAGTCAGTACTAATTTTTGAAAACTTTTTTCAATATCTTGCAATATGTGATTGGTTTGGTGGTATAAGGTCTCCATATTTTTATCAGTGTGTCACAAAGTAAAACTGTTTTTACTGTATTTTTTCCGCAATTAAGTATTTACTGAATCCTGATTCAACTTGTAGTTCCTACTTTGTGTTGTAGTATTGCATACATATGTATTTTGTTTTGTTATGACGTGTGTAAATAATTTTAAGAAAAAAATTCAGCAATAGGTCGTTACAACACCTAAAAACGTCAAAATCATGAGAACCGTCAAGTCTGGTAGCTATGAATTGAATGGAATTATAAAAATTACTTGGCATCTCTAAACTGGAGGCCATTTTTTCAATCGTCGTCGGTCGTGAAAAGAGGAAAACTTTTGTAGCAAATTTTCAAATTTCTTCAATTTTCATTTAAAATATAGAAATTTTTCGGAATTTATATTATTTATAGCTCCTTTTTTGACAAAGGAGATAGATTGGCCGATTGCACGAGAGAAACTAGCGACTATCGAAAATCTGTTGATGTCATAATATTAAGTGTTAAACGACACTTGGTTCGTTAACCACAATTAGAAGTCGCAATTTATAACCTTTGAAAAAAGACTGCTTTTTTCATATCTGCTTCTATAAAAATATATCTAATATAAAATCAAAGAGAATTAATCTTCTTGGGTAATATTTGTAAACATGGCTCACTAAAAATGTCTAAATTAAAACTGTATAAAGCGAAAGCTCCATGTGGAGACAAAGTTCGTCGCATTGAATCTTCGAAATCGAAGAGAGCAGGTGGTAGTAAGGACTTGGTGAAATTTCATCAGTGCCAGCTGGAAACTGTTCAGCTGATATTTTTATCTTCTCTTAAATATAACAATAAAAATAATGGACAACAACAAGAAACAAAATTATTCAGGGACTGGCAATTCGAAGGGTTCCAGTCAAACAACTGATTCTAGCCGTCAAAAATCATCTTCAGGTGAGAAATATAAACATAGAAATAATTTTTAATGTATTGAAACAGTTATAAATCAGCCCTTGGTAGATGAAAAATTTCTAGTCATTATTTCTCAAGGGCAATGAGATCTGCTTCTTTTTGTTGGCCTTCGAATGTTGGTTAATGGTTAGACCGACTATTATAACTATAGTCGCTCAAAATTATATATTTTGTTTTTATTATTAAGACTTTATTTAACTTGCTCTGTTAGTTTCTTTGTTAATGACAAATCTTGCGGCAGATTTGTCTACAAGTTCCACTGCAAAGATTCTTACGAAACTTTCCATACACATTGCTTCATACTTCAACATTATGATAAGAAAAAAGGTAGGTTTACGCCCATCAAAGTAAATATTTTACAGTTATATTTAGCCGATTCTTGTGAAATTGTACACACATTGAGATATCGTCACAATAAAGTGTTGAAAAAAGTTGGCGCTTTTCTTGGTATCAGGTCTGTCACAGAACTAGTACGAAAGTGAAAATACACTTTCCAATTCGTAACGTTTTGATTTTACTTCTTCAGCTTTCACATTTATCTATAACAAAGTTATAACAAAAAAATTACATACCTTAAGGCGCCACTATGAACATTCAAAACTTATGGAGTTAAGTCCCCTTTCGCACTATCAAAGTTTTTTCAATTTTCCTTTAAACTTTCTTTCACTTCTGTACACGCAAAATTTCTTTGCAAAGTTTGTGCTCTTTTGTTGTTGGGTATACGACTATTGTTAGACGACGAACGAAGAACAAAGCAACTTTGCGAGAACATCAAAGTCTCTACTCACTAGGGATGGGCAATTGAAAAAAATATCGATATATTTTTAAATATCAATCGGCATCGATATATATCTAACAAAAAATGTCGATAATATTGTAATTTTATTTTAAATAAAATTTATTTGTTGATGGTTAAGCATAATCTATGCATTTCATTGGTGCTTTACCAAATCGTCAGTAGACTTCAACCAGACTTTTGAACAGTTACAAACCTCTTATCATATGTACAAAATTTCAAAAGCTATTTGAGAATTTACAATGATTTTCAAAAATAAGCATACTAGGGTTTGAAACTTATACAAAACCCAACAAATAATTTGTATGCACCAATGAAATGTTTATTTTCAATATTCGGTGCCGTGATCATATATCCCAGTATGTCCGGCGCTTTCTCGGCTGTTCATTCCATAACTTTCTGAAATTTCGAAATATCACCCTATTCTATAAAATAATCAAAAATGATGGACCCCTATCGTTACTAAGGAATTTCACCTTCACCCGATATACTAGAAACCCTCAAATCTTTATACCTAGAATACGTTCTATTTTTGAGAGGTCATATATAGTCAGAATTGCACGCTCTTGGAATATATTACCTCTTGCATTACGAATTTTCTCACATTCTAACAACGTGTTTCGACTTAAACTCCTGCAGTATTTTTCTGGCTAAACATATTGATGTATGAACGTTACCCACTATTATTTATTTTATTTATTTTTATTTTATTTATTTATTTTTATTTTATTTATTTAGCCAAATGGATTACAATATCCTTACAGGCTAGCAATATAAAATCTTAGTCTAACAATACATCCACTAATTCCTTATTTTCTAGACACAATTTGAAATCATCTTGAGACAAAGAAAAATCTAAATTAACAATATTATTTAACTTATTTAAAGTACTTAAAGCTCGTATCATAGGCTCATTCATAGCGTAATTAGTACTATGTGTAGGTACAAAGAATAAATTATGGAACCTGAGAGATCTAAAAGGTATACAAAAATAAATCAGCTTAAATAAATATTCACAATCAGTGATACCATTGATCAAATTAAAGACAAATATAAAAGAATGAAGAGTTCTTCTCAGGTAGAGTGGCTTTAAGCCCAAAAGCAGACAACGAGCATAATATGATGGAGACGAAAAATTTACCCGATTACCACGAAGTACAAATTTAACAAATTTTTTCTGAATTCTTTCGATTCTATTTACATGGACAGCATAAAAGGGGCTCCAGACAAAGGAGCAATATTCTAACTTAGACCGAACAAAAGCAGTATATAACATTTTCAAAGTCAAGGGGTCTAAAAATTCCTTGCAGTTCCTAAATGGGGCCAATTAAAATGTGTTTTCTTTTTTTCTTTATATAGATTCTGTTTTTTTATTGGGCTGGGGAGCCTATCGTACATAGTTTACCTGTACATATGTATATAGTCTTTATATATTTATCTTTATACAAATGGATATATTTTCTTTATTCCGTCGCATAGTCTCGGTTCGCACTATAAAATTTTCTTTCATGAAATTTCTGAAATTCTCTTTTAAAATTTCACTCGTGTCTGCACACTGAAAGTTAATTTCATGAAACTTAATATTTTTGTTTGTTTACTTTCACATTATTTTTCTTCTTTGTCACTTATTTTGCACTTTAAAACAAATTTTTGTTGTCACTACCATTAAAAGAATATAAAAATAAAGTAAAATCAAAAATAATGGTATAGCCCACTTCATGTTGACAATTACGAATTACAATACAGAACAGAATTTCAGTGAACATGAAAGTGTGTACCCGACACCATTCTTCTCTCCCCTCTCACCAACAAACTGCCACTTTCATAAAATAAAATTTCATAGTGCGAACCGAGACATACATATGTACATAAAAATATACATTGTTTTATTTTATTTTAAATATATATATATATATATATATATATATATATATATATATATATATATATATATATATATATATATATATATATATATATATATATATATATATATATATATATATATATATATATATATATATATATATATATATATATATATATATATATATATATATATATATATATATATATATATATATATATATATATATATATATATATATATATATATATATATATATATATATATATATATATATATATATATATATATATATATATATATATATTTTTTTTTTTTTATTATATGAATTGTTATTTTTTATATCAGACTTTATTTTAAACTTGTAATATTGTTATTTTTGGCCTTAAAGGCTTTATATTACAAATAAAGGAATGAAATGAAATGAAATGAAATGCATATATACAATGCTTAACCATTAAGAAATAAATTTCTTTTAAAATATTTTCAAAATATTTCAATTTTTTTTTTATTGTAGAGTAGAATTGAAAACTCAATTTTTAAAATTTTTTCGTACCAGTTTTGTTTCTGTGACAAACCTGTATATTATACATACTTCTTTTATACTTTATCTTATTTAATTTTATACTTATTTTATTTAATACTTTATTAATTTAATAATTATTTTTTTTAATTTTCCCGTCTGCAAACAATTGCTTTATTAAAAACCAGGCGATGTCAGATACTCGAATCTGGAGTTAATTGGTAAACACTAGCTATATGTCACCAGTTGCAATTTTTCATAAGGACACCCTCCAACTGGTGCAGTACAATAAAGCCATGTGCAATAAGGCCACATGGCCTTATTTCTTAATCAATTAATATTTTTATATATATTTTTTAGTTTGTATTTAGTGTGCACATAATAATTAGGTTTTGCCAATGTAATCTGCCTTCGGACATTCTTGAGGAAGGATTTTATCCCCTTGGTATATCGAAAAGCGGATTCGCTGAGTACCAGATTATTATTCTCACTCACCCTCTGGCTCTAATTTACCCAGCAGTCCACAAATTATTAGCGTATAATTTCTCCATATATACCTCAAAAAAAAATAAATAAACAACTGCGATGCAAAAATTAGTACAAATATATGTCCCATTAACAAAATACTTTTTAAAGAACTGTAGAATTGTTTGTAATCGTAATTACTAAGAGCGTTTATTTACATTAATAGGCTTAATAAAAGTAAACTCAGAACCTCTGCATGAGAATGATGTTAATTTTATTTGACTAGTTTTCCATTTACCGCTGGATTTAAACTTTATTATAAAGTAATTTGTAAAGTAAATAAATAAATATTTAGGAAAAAAGTAGGACTTTTATGTGCAATAGGAGCATTTTAGTACTTTTTCTTTTGCAATCTCGCAATTTTATTCTTTCATCTTATGTCAATACTGGCCACCGTCAATCTCATTAGAATTCTATTCCGGGTTTATATTCTTATTGGATTCCATTCCCATGCAAAAGATTTTATTCTGGTGCCGCAAAACACTTCTTTGTCCAACTTCAATAATACAGATAATTTTATTTTAATTTGATTGTATATTTTTGATAAAAAAAATCCAATCAAAATCCATATTAAAACGCATCTTTTGACGAATAGATATTGAAATCTTTGTTATTATATAGAGACAGCAAAAAATAAAACTGATTATTTGGCTAAGGTTCGTAACGTTATATTCAGAAAGAATTGGGCGAACCTTTAATTGAAATTTAATAACCCACAAAAAAGACTTATGCCCCGATTGCCGTTCTCAACTCAACTTAGTTTGGTTGTCTGGGAATCGAACCAACTTTCAAGTAATCGCATTTTTATCAGTATTTTGAAACACAACAGTTTTAGTTGAAGTTATTATGGCGTTACAAACTTAAAATATCAATTTTGAGGAAAAAACAGACAAATTCTTGTGAAATTTGATGGAAATAAAATACTCTAACACGACCAAACTGAGTTGAGTTGAGAACGACAATAGGGGGGTTAGTTTTTAAAAATATTTATTTATTTAATTGTATTTTTGTGTTTCATTAAAGATATTCAAACCAGTAAGCATTGGCCAAGAAACTCACGACGTCGTGAAAATCCATCAACATCGTCACGTTATAACAACAACAATAGTAAACAACAACAACTATCAGCAAAAGTACGTCCTAATGTGGATAAAAGGCCACGTGGACGAGGCTATAACAGCCACAATTCTGGCAGTTCATATCGTGACGGTAACGAAGATTACTTTACTTCCCGCTCCGGATTAGGGCCTGGAGATACAACTTTCTGCGACTCTTCTTCGGAAGCAGAACGTTTTGGACATATTGATTATGAACTGAATTCCGTTTATGCTCCTGGAAGCAAGAAGCAGAATTTAAATCACTTATTAAACTTTTACTATACACCACGCGAAGTAGATTATTATGATGGTGTTGGTGGAAATAATGGTGTTAGCAACAATGGCTATATTCAACGTCATAGTCACACAAGAAAACATAAATATAATAAGGAGCAGTTTTTGCAAGCAAAGTAAGAGAACAAACACATTATCTTTGAAAATATTTATTCATGCTATCATTTCAATATTAGTTTGCCAAGTTCAAAGTATATGCTATTTGCCAGTAATCACATGATTTTATTTTGTGTATTAAAATATGTTGCACATGTATTGCAATGTTTTATGTAGATCTTTAAGAAAGACTTCATCTGTGGTAAAATTTTTGAAATCTGATCACAAATAGGAAATTTAAATCAGCTAAAAATATTTAAGTATCAAGTATGCGCATTAGTGAAGAGTTTCTTGAAATAAAAGTTCTATTAACTCGAAGTTTTTATTAGATATTTTTTAACAAAGAAGTGACAACTCAAAATCATTTCTGCCATATAGGATAAACCACTAATATCATGAGTACAGTCACAACTCCAAATACATTTATTATGAAGCCGAAAAGTTCACAACTTGCTCTTTTTATGGTGAAATGGTAGCCAAAACAAGGGGAAACTGAAGTATGGAGTACATACTGATAAATTTTCATGTTGCAAATAGTGCAAACAATACTTTAGGTTGTTTTAAACCATTAGATAATTGAGACACTTCTACAATCAAGCTTGAAAGTTTCTCCGTACAGCAAAGAAGTAGTAAAAGAAATAAGTTTAAAATGAGTTCAAATAATAAGCAGGTACCAACATTTATATTGCGATCAAAAACAAAAGCTTAGGGAGGAATATCTGAAACAATCTCAAGACCACAATATTCACTTCAATATGTTCTTGAAAAGTACAAAAAATGAAGTTGGGCATTAGAAATCTCTCCAGATAGAAGACGAAAAAAAAATTAATTCTCGGTTGGGACGGAAAATTGAAAGAATTGTGAAGCTTTATATGAAGATTAGTGCAGTGCAAATAATAAAAAAATATTGAACAAAGGGAGAAAGATGCTATTAATGCACCAACCATTCGGAATTTTCTTCGTCTAAATCAGTATAATAAATATAAATTTTAATTATTACTGGGAAAGTACGCAAATACAGAGTACACGATCGTATCGAATAATAATTTGATAAGTGTCGAGTAAGCAAATCACCGCATACGATATGAATCGAATCTTAATTTTCTAGCAAATTGTAATAGATTAACGAACATATGTTTTCCAAATGTGTACAAATGAAAAGAAACAAGCAACTTAACCCTTCGATGTTCTGTAACCTTAGTGCCACTAAGTGCTCCACATGGTCTGGCCAGATCACAATAAGAATACATGAAAAAACCAACAATAAAAATACTAAAGATTTGTTAAACTTATTTTCTTTGTCAGGATTTTTATATTTCCATATATTTATATCTTTGGGCTATTTTTGGTCAATGTTAATTTTTTCTGGCGATGTAAATAAAACCAATTATTTAATCTTTATCTCAACGTTTCGTCGATGGTTTGTCGACTTCATCAGGAGATGAATTTTATTAAATTCTGTTGAAGAAAAAATTTTTATTTTCTTTTATTTAACCTAATAACGTAAATTTGTATTATTATTCTATTATATCATTATATTATTCTATTTGGCAATCCTTGCAAATGTATCATATAATATCGTGGTCCAGACAGACCAAGAAAAGCACATAGCTCATTTTTTAAAGGGGAAATTCCCTCCATTAATGTGCCCCTACCGATTCAAAATTGGTCTCATTCGATTCAGCACATTTCATTCTTCAATATCCTTATATTATTCTATTTGGCGCTGATTGCAAATGTATCATTTAGTCTCTTGTAGTCGAACCATGAGGTGCACTTATCGAATTTTTTAAACGGTTACTTCGCCCCCTTAATCGACTCCAAATTGGTTCCATGTGATTCAGCACATTGAACTTACAGAATTCATGTCCTTCGTTTCTTGAAGTGTTACTTCAAAAAAAGATATAGCATATGAAAGTCAAATATGGTCTGCCCAGACCATGTAGGACATCTAAGGGTTAAACAGAAATTGTGCGCGAAAAAGTAGTTTTTAAATAAAATTAAAGTGTTTTAAAAATGAATCATTCATTTTTGATTATTTATCTTCATCAAATAAGGAATGTGCTACACAGTAGGAAGAAAATAATTAGAGATAAAAGTGACTATTTGTCTTTGACGGCAGCAGCCGTACTTTGTTCCACATTATGGTGTGTTTGCAGATTTTAATTAGGATTTAGACTAATAAAGCATCATTCTGTGTAGTCTTTGACAGCTAAATTTAGGACAAAAAACAATTTGTTAAAATAATTTTGATCAACTTCGGATGCTGGATCATAAATTCTGCCATTATCTCCTTTTGCATTATATTGTATAAATCTGTATTATTAATTTTATTTTACATATCCTATATTAATTAAAATTAGATATATTTTTTTATAAAAATAAACTTGTAAACTAGCAATTCTCAGATATTTTTGTCCCTAAATATAAGATTATTGTGTATACGATAGACTCTTACCTATCGAATGACAACGCGATAGATTTAGATGTTTGATTACTCGATGTCGAATGCTATAATCTCAAATTACGATACTTTTCATTCAATATCGAATGCTATGATACCAAAATGAAAAATTTCGATCAAGTTTGCTCGGTATTGTATGCGGTGATTAGACCCCAGCTATTAGCACTATAGCAGAACGTGAAAGTCGCTGTTTATATAAACTACTAAGTGTCTAACCGAATGCGGACTTCGGTAAATGAAAAAAATATATTAAAAGGAATTTCATATTAACCAACTAGAAAATAATTTCCTCATTCTTTATCAATCAGGGGCCGTATCGTCGCTTTCGATATCGAGCTGATTCGATCGAGTTTCCTTAGTTTGAGATTATGACATTCGAAATCGAACAATGTGTTTCTGTTGCTTGATAGCGAATACCATAATCTCAAACTAAGAAACCTCGATCGAATTAGCTCGATATCGAAAGCGACGATTCGTCCCCTGGTCTGTTCTATATTACATTCGTAATGAAAATGTTCGTAACTGTCATATGAGTAAAATATATCGAGGGTGCTGTTCGCTGAGCTGGTTAGCGCGTTTGACTATAAATAAAAAATATAAATTATGTAAAATTCTTTTTTAACAACTAAGTATGGTTTATCATCACAAAGGGATCAATGGACCCAGTTTTTAGAAACTGGCAGCCTGTTCAACAAAAGTTTGGTTCAGGTACGGTGGGGAAATTTTGATTTAAACCAATACTAAGACAAACCCCCATATTCATAAAAGTTTATTGAAGTTAATGTTGGTTTACTGTACGAATTTTGTATGGGAAACCCGGTCTTACTGCACACATTAACTTTACTAATCATTTATGAATATGGGGGAAAATGTTCTACTAGTACATTCTTAGACTTAGGTTTTTTTGACAACCGACTTGGTTTCTGACAACTATTTTCGAACAGTCAACTATTTTCGAACAGTCAGTTAAAGTTAGTCATTTTATGTTAGGCTTAGACCGCAAATTACGTTCGCAAACGTAAAATTTTATTGCTCAAAACAATATGCGACGTGTGGACCAGACTGCAGGTTGCCATGAGTGGTAACACATTGCGCAATGATTGCTCTGCCAAGCAATCTGCTGTCACTTTTGTTATGTTTTTTATTTATTTTTGCAAAACAGCGAATTCGGGCAAGACGTTAATGAAAAAGAGTCAAAATCAGACCACTTGGGTCCCTATAGATCCCGTTGTGTTACCTCCGCCTCAAGCTAGAAAAAAATAAAATTATCTCCAACAATTTTTTTACAATCGACTTAGTCAAAAGTACTGAAAATCATTATTGTAAAAAATGGCGTCAAATTCAAAAATTTCCAAAAAAAATTTCAAGGGATCAGGTAGAAAATGAGGGCTCTTTTGGCGTGTTTTTACTTATATAGCATTGTTATAAATATTAATTAAAAATAAATATAAGATTTTCTTCAAGCTCGAGGTCAAATATAGTGATATTTTTATTCAACTATGCCAATATTTCGCTACACATCGCGTAGCATCATCAGGGCTTATGTTATTCAGTGTATTACACACAACCAGAACTAGTGGACAAACATCGAACTGTCTGAGTAGTCGTCAATAATAACATTGTTATTATTGACGACTACTCAGACAGAATAACATTGTTATATTACCCTGCAGACAAAGTAACTGGTATGTAGCTGGAACTATACTAGTTGATTTTTACTTCAGACTAGTTGCCTATCTATCCTTTTTTCATATATCGAACTATCGATTTTAACATTAGGCTGTCATAGGAGACCAACTAGTTCATTTGTATACAGTTATATCCCAGTTGGAATCCTAGTTGTTGTAAACTAGTGCGCTTACTAGTTTTTTTTTTATTAAGAGTTTTGTAACTCTTAAAAAAACTTTGGCTCAGCCGGGCTACGAACACACATTCCTCATACTTTAAGGCAAGTACTCTACCCCCACTGAGCCACATTCTACTAATTTTTTTGTAGCTAAAAATATGTTTTATATAAAATAGTATACCTGAAAATTGTGTCCCTTTTTGACTAGTATTGTTACTAGTCTCGATAAAACTAGTAATATGATTGTCCTTTTTTTACTAGTATCGTTACTAGTCTCGATACTACTAGTAATATGATTGTTCTTTTTTGACCAGTAACGTTACTAGTCTTTTTACAACTAGTAATACGACTGTCGTTTTTTGACTAGTGTAAGCGTTACTAGTTGTAACTTTAGCTGCTGGGAATTGACGACTACTAAGACACTTCGATGTTTGTCCACTAGTTCTGGTTGTGTGTAATACACTGAATAACATAAGCCCTGATGATGCTACGCAATGTGTAGCGAAATATTAGCATAGTTGAATAAAAATATCACTATATTTGACCTCGAGTTTGAAGAAAATCTTATATTTATTTTTATTAGAATAAAAAAGGTCGAACAACAAACTAGTTAATTTCTATAAATATTAATTTTTAACAACAAATCTTTGAACACGAACTTCGGTAAATGAAAAAAATCAGCGAAAGGAATTTCATACTAACCAACTTTGTTAAAGCTATAAAAATTGTTATGAAGAAAATAATTCCGTTATTCTTTATCAATAAATAATTTGGTTAAATTTTGGAAAAAAACTAAATATAGGTATGAACGAACGCTGATGAGATTGTGTAGCGACCAACGAAAACAGGAACAAGGACTGTTACGTTTTGCTTTTATTTAGCTTTTCCTGTACAAATAATTTGAATTTAAAAACTTAAGCCAGATTTAGTGCCTTTTGTTTAAACCGGTACATTTTGAAGAAAAGTGACTTAAGACAATAAAATTAAATTTCCATTTCTAGCTTTCAATTTGTTATAAAAGCATCTGCCAGACTAGTTGCCTATCTATCCTTTTTTCATATATCGAACTATCGATTTTAACATTAGGCTGTCATAGGAGACCAACTAGTTCATTTGTATACAGTTATATCCCAGTTGGAATCCTAGTTGTTGTAAACTAGTGCGCTTACTAGTTTTTTTTTTATTAAGAGTTTTGTAACTCTTAAAAAAACTTTGGCTCAACCGGGCTACGAACACACATTCCTCATACTTTAAGGCAAGTACTCTACCCCCACTGAGCCACATTCTACTAATTTTTTTGTAGCTAAAAATATGTTTTATATAAAATAGTATACCTGAAAATTGTGTCCCTTTTTGACTAGTATTGTTACTAGTCTCGATAAAACTAGTAATATGATTGTCCTTTTTTTACTAGTATCGTTACTAGTCTCGATACTACTAGTAATATGATTGTTCTTTTTTGACCAGTAACGTTACTAGTCTTTTTACAACTAGTAATACGACTGTCGTTTTTTGACTAGTGTAAGCGTTACTAGTTGTAACTTTAGCTGCTGGGAATTGACGACTACTAAGACACTTCGATGTTTGTCCACTAGTTCTGGTTGTGTGTAATACACTGAATAACATAAGCCCTGATGATGCTACGCAATGTGTAGCGAAATATTAGCATAGTTGAATAAAAATATCACTATATTTGACCTCGAGTTTGAAGAAAATCTTATATTTATTTTTATTAGAATAAAAAAGGTCGAACAACAAACTAGTTAATTTCTATAAATATTAATTTTTAACAACAAATCTTTGAACACGAACTTCGGTAAATGAAAAAAATCAGCGAAAGGAATTTCATACTAACCAACTTTGTTAAAGCTATAAAAATTGTTATGAAGAAAATAATTCCGTTATTCTTTATCAATAAATAATTTGGTTAAATTTTGGAAAAAAACTAAATATAGGTATGAACGAACGCTGATGAGATTGTGTAGCGACCAACGAAAACAGGAACAAGGACTGTTACGTTTTGCTTTTATTTAGCTTTTCCTGTACAAATAATTTGAATTTAAAAACTTAAGCCAGATTTAGTGCCTTTTGTTTAAACCGGTACATTTTGAAGAAAAGTGACTTAAGACAATAAAATTAAATTTCCATTTCTAGCTTTCAATTTGTTATAAAAGCATCTGCCAAAAGTAAAACTGAAGACTCTCCTGATACTTTAATCGATTGGGGCTTAATTGAACAGATCAACATTCAGACTCCTGATGAACCACAATGTCCAATTTGCTTATATCCACCAGTTGCAGCTAAAGTAACACGTTGCGGTCATGTCTATTGTTGGCCATGTGTTTTACACTACCTTTCCCTAAGTGACAAGTCATGGCGTAAATGTCCAATTTGTTACGATGCCATACATGTTGGTGATCTTAAAAGTGCATCTATTGTACAACAACAAGAATTCAGTGTTAATTCACAAATCACTTTTCGATTAATGCGTCGCAAGAAAGGTTCTTTATTTATAGAAAAATGTGATAACACTAAAAATGATGAAATTATTGAAAAGTATCCATATGCCAGTAGTCCCATTGAAGATAAATTATTCTCCAAGTTCATATTAGCAAAACGCAATGATGTGGCTGATATTTTAGCACGGGAGCAAAGAGAACTACTAACTAATGTTGATGAATCTTGCCCAGAATATGTATTCATCCAACAAGCCGTAGAGTTACTTAAAGAAAGAACAGAAAAATTGGGTGATCTCGAACAAAAAGATGAGGAAAAAACTAAATTTGAAGGGTGTGTACAAAGGACTACTGATATTGGCAATATCAATGTTATTGAACTTGACGAACAAATATCCAACAATGACATTAAGGAAAATCAAGTATTGGAATTAAATTTCGATATACCATCAATAAATAATCAGCCAAATAATTTTGATGATGAGACATCTGAATCGTCATCCAATACAGAAATTGCTTCATATACCCAATCTTCAACCGTTAAAAAATCGCCAACTAAATTTTATTATTTTTATCAATCTGACGATGGTCAAAATATTTACTTGCATCCCTTAAATGTAAAAATGCTACAAGCTTGTTATGGTACTCTGGCAGATGCTCCTCCTGTCATTAGAGCACGAATAATACAAAAAGAACAGCATTCAATGGATGAAGATCATCGACGTAAATTTACATGTTTAGGCCACTTACCATTGACATGCCAGTTTGCTGTAGTCGAAATTGAATTGCAACCTCCTTATGTTACTGAAAACATAATACGAGCCTTTAAGGACGATATACTGTTTCGCAAGAAGGAACGTCAACGTAGAGCTATAGAAGAGCGAAAACGTGAAAAACATATAAATGATATAAACGAACGTAAAATGGGGAAAATTATCGCAAGCACTGCAAATATAAACATAGCATCCTCTCACGAATTTCCAACGGTAAGTTTAATCAAAATATTGTAGGTATGAATTTCTCTGCTAGATTCTAAGTTGTTTTTATTTATTTATTTTTTCCTTAATTTAGTGTGGTTTTGAGGAATCTTTAGTACCAGCAAACGACAATGATGTGACTGATAATGTTCCTTCAACTTCTAAGGCTAGTCGTACTAAAACTGTGAGCACTAGTAGTGCAGGTAGTTGCAGTTATTCTGCAATTGCTATACATTGCAAAAAGGAACACACTCCTTGGTCTACTCTTAATGCAGCCCAAACAAAACCATCATTAGAACCGTCACTCGTTGACCAAGCAGCAATTGGCGATGGGGAGACTTCCATTTTAAGTGCTTTAAGTACTAATTTAGGGGATGTTTTGGCCCAAGCTTTATCACAAAAGGATAGAAAATCTTCTACAAAAACTAATGAAGTTACCAATACCAACTCAAATGGCAAGAATGGCGGCAATAAGAAATCAAAAAAATCTAAAAAAATGCTTCCTCTTTATTCTACCGGAATGAACTTTAGTGGTAACTAAAATTGTTTGTCTTTATTTTAGTTTCTACAAGCTAAATTACATACAATTAATTACATAATTTTGTTTATTTTCTTAAATAATAACTAATTATAATTAATTTGGAGAATCAAGTAAATTTGCATAATATTTTAACCATTATTACTGAAATTGATGATTTGAAAAATAAAATTGACATATACATAACCAATTTATAGAGCAATTATTTGATATCATTGCAGAATTGTGGATAAAATGAAAGACCACACAATCCACCAATGGGTTAAATATTTACATTTCATAATATACATCGTCATATAAAATGTCCAAAATTTACAAAAGATGTCATGCTCTTAGAATTATTTATAAAAGTGTGTTTCTATTTATACATTTTGATAAATTTGAATAGAAAGAAATCTCAAAAAAAAAAAAATGCAAAATGTATTAAGTTATTCGAGGTTTTTGTCTGTTTTGCCTTATAACTACACATCTTCGCGTTTCTTCTTAAACCGCACCGCGTAGGCGCCATTTTTTCGAAATTTACTTTTTGTTTTTTATGGTAGAAAATAACATTTGCCATCTTGGCAACTTTGTATGGAAAAAATTAAAGCCATTTCGAAAAACTCGCAAGCGCCATACAAAATAGAATGTTGTTTTTATTTAAAGTTGGAAATGTTAAATTTTAGTTTTTCCCTTTTCTGAAAAATTAATTGCTGCCGCTTACGTGGTTTTAGAAGAAATGCAACGATATATTGTCCACCAAAAGGTTGACTAATCAAGGTTATAAGAAAAATAATTAGACGCACATCGTATAAAAATTTACCCTATAACGAATAACTATTCCCATGAAATTTTCTATCTATCGTGAATAAAGAATTTTTTTGGGAGTGGATTCACAAAGTTATAAAATGTGGCATCGCCAATCTTTCCACCCACGAATTATTTCACAAAATATATTCACTACAAGTATCGAACTATAAAAATATAAAACAAAAAAATTTAAATAAATGACTATTACACAGTGCAACAGTCATAAAAATTTATAAAGAACACATCAAATTATTAATTTCAGAAATTTCGTTTATAAAATTCTTTATCGAGTTGTCGCAAAAATAAGCAAGTGATTTGAAATTGGCACCCACTTAACTAACCGGTCTAAAATCACATATTTTCAAAAATTTTTGTGCACTGAACAGCTTTTAGTGATTTGAAATCACTTTTACAAAAAAGTGTTTTTCAGAACATGTCTGTTTATATATTTTGGGTGGGTTGAATGATTCTCTACAGACGCGGAAAAATCATTTGCTATTCCATCACCGCACAACTTAATCCATATATATATATATATATATATATATATATATATATATATATATATATATATATATATATATATATATATATATATATATATATATATATATATATATATATATATATATATATATATATATATATATATATATATATATATATATATATATATATATTCATGTGTGCCAAAAAGGTGTTGCAAGGAATTAGTATTGAGATAAATTTGTTAGAATTAACATGTATGTTCTGACACTCGCACGATTGTGAAATCGCATGTGAGTGATTCCACGTAAAACGGCCCTATACAAGGAAAAAATTTTCTCATTTTTAATAAAAATCTCTAAATTGATGTTTTTATAGAATGACAATTATAGAAAAAATACACTATTGAATATTTTTTAATCAATTTGAGGCACTTTTAAATGATCATGCAAGAAACATTTTGCTCTCCCTCTTTGTATGTTTAATATTTATTTCAGATTATCTTTTATTCCCTTTCTCATTATTAATAAAAACCGTTATTATCTCTAAAAAGAATATACTTTTTTTTTTGCTTTTTATTGAATTTAAAAAAATATTCAGCTAGAGTATTCTGCTGTCTATAATAGAACGGATAGCAAATAATTTAATGTCTTATTATTTTCTTATGAGTTTATCTTTATATTATTTATATTAATTAAATCAATAAACTGTTTTATTTCTTCGAATTTTTGAATTTTCGTACTAGGTCACACCCGTCTCATTTTAAAAATGGTTTTTTTTATAAGAAAAATAATTTTTTGTCAAACAGTAAATACATAATACAATTAAAAACACTTTGAACAGATATCTATACCAAAATTATTGTGTACCTGATAGTAAAAATTTTACAGAATTTATACTGAAAGTCATTATTCTTTAAAACTAAGATTTGTAAGGTCACACCCGTCGCAGCTTTCTGGCGACCATTCTGAGCAGAAATCGTGTTCTATCAGTGTCTACCCGATATTCAACGACTTTAAGCTTAATGTCCTTGTGAGCCGCAACGTTTTTTTGAGTAAATTTTTTTTTTTGATTTATAACAAAAAATGTGTGTAAAATGGTCACACCCGGCTAAATGGAATTACTCATGTGAGTTGCAAATCGCCAAACTTGCGATTTGACATATTAAATAGATATTGTAAAAAAATAGTGTATATCAATATACGTCATTTTTCGATTTTATTTTGTAATGAAATAATAAAAATAGTGTATGGTTTTTATACACTATTTTTCTTTGGAATTATATTCAGAGTAACAACTAATTAAAACACCATACCCGCACTTACACAATTATTAATGAAAAATTTCAAACGCGCAATTATACGCTAATATTTCAATTGATCTTTTGACCCACTTTGTGGAAGTAGAATTACACCAAATTTTGACCACATTTAGAATCAGTTATGTAGATTCTTATTATGCAATAAAATTTCCATTTTCTATTTTCCGTGAAAACTATGCTTTTCCGAGAAAAATGAATGCCAAATTCGTGTTTAGAATGTGTTTTAACACTAATATAGTTTAGTCTTCATTCAGGGGACTGATCTCAAGCATTTACGGGCTAATAAGGAGCAAATCAATTGGTATCAATTCGGTATTTTGTGTGGAACCAGTTCGCAGTCCTTTTCGGCCACACAATCCACAGAGGATACAAAACCCTTTCAAATGTTTTTGAAACTTCTGTTAACACTTCATTGAATGTGGATTACGCCAAACCGACATTGATTTGTCTGCCCACTCCCTTATGGTAGCTACCTTCCGCCAAAGCTATTAAAATTCCAGCCATTTTCATTATGGGATGTACCGCGAACATCTTCCCGCTAGGAGAAAAGTATCTTTTTATAAACACGCAAATTATTTATAAAGCACTGATAAATAATTCACAACAGAAACTTTTACTGCCGCGTAAATTTACAATAGAACTTTTACTGACAAAATATTCGCGATACAGACTTGTTGGGAATGGGAATATAGGGTACCTCTCAAACAACTTACATATTAAAAAAAATTTTGGTTGAACTATGACCATTTTCGCCTTTATTCACAAAATTAGAAACTTCCAATTGAAACAGAATTAGACTTGTATAAGAATTTGTCATTTTTATTTAATTTCCAAGCAAATCCTAAACATATTACAAAATATTTTAAAATTTTTTGTGATTTTAATTTATTCAAAAGTTATTGGGCTGCAATTAAAATACTCTCATCAAGAAATTGCAATACATTCATAATTTTATTAGAACTATTTATACAATCGTAGCCATGTTTATTATACATTAATTTTAATAATAAATCAATAAAAAATAGAATTTTATACCCTTTGTCGAGCGGTTAGTATATACGGCCATGTTCTGCAAACCGAATCCGAGTAAATTTCTCTTTCCAAAAATAAATAATGTTTCCATTGATGTACTTTAAAGCATATATAGTAAATTAATTTCAAATATGATATATGAAGCTCTAAAGAGTAGAAAACTACAAAAAAGTCAGAAAAAATTTCGGTATTAGTGAATTTAATTTTTCTAAATCAAGCTTTTTCAGAGCGACTCGGTTTACAGAACATATCTGTATATGTTTAAATAATATTTAAATACAATAAAAAAACTAATTTATAGGAAACAAATATATTTTAATAATAACATGGAAACAGAAAATAAAGGACAATATTCATTCTGTTCATAGGATCCAATTACAGATTGGTTTGGCAGAAGTTTCTTAATAAGAATGAGTCATTCCGTTAATGAAATCCGATTTGCGCTTAAAGTGAAAACAATTTGGAAAATTTTCATTCCAAAACGAGATTTAAGAAGTCTTCCTTATCCTGGAATTTCTTAAATAAACAATTCGAAACACAATTTCGTTAACTTTTTTCATAAACCCCCCATTCATATTTGGAAGTGGTGTAGAATTTCCTTTCCAATTTAATTTCGTAGCGGATTCTATGAACATGCAGATTGTAATATTTTAAAAATAAAGGGCAATATTGTAATAATTTAAAATTATCGAGCAAAAAATATATTACAAAACAAATGAACAATGAAAGACGCGAACTTGCCGAATTTTGTGTATATTTTTGAAAAATTCAGACTAAATTACTTAGGAGAAATTATAGATTGATTTATTGGTGGTTTTATCGTTTGAAATTAATAAAAAAAAATCAATATCTATTAGGCATGAAAAAAAGACATTCCTTTTTATGCATACAATGCATACATTGTTCCATTACACCTTTAACATTCAATGTGCTTAACTCAAAATGTAAGTATGCGTAGTGTTTGTGTGAACATTTAAATTTTTCAACAAATAGCTATTAGTTCTCTAAAAAAAATTTCAAATATTTTAAAAAGATTTTCATATTCTTAATTCAAATGGTTTGTTTTTTACCATTAATAAAATTTCTTATTGATTTTTTTCTTTCTTATAAACGTTTGTTATACCCGATCAATAAATATAAGTAACTAATTTCAGAGCAGCCATATTTATGGTAAAAATTCAAAATATTTAATTACTTCTTCGCTCAAATTCTACCTCATCATCATCATCATCGTCTTCGTCGGGTGAATACTGATCATTTCTGCTTAACGTTGCGGGACTATCAACCACTCGTCGATGGTAAGTACGTCTACCACGAGGCGAATGTTCCATGTGAATATTGGCTTCTGGACCATTATCATTTGATCCTCTTGATGCCACGACATCATCATCGAGAGCCGCGTCTTCGTCATCGTCGTCAAAGTCGATATAATCACCATTCACTGAACCACTTGGACTGCCAGGTGGACTCAACGCTTGTATAAGTTTTCCCTTTGATTCGTTCCACAAATGATTAAGACGTTCACGTCCGAAAAGCAACAGAAACGCATCAATAAATTCACGTGACTTTTCTTCCCACTTGGTTATTATGTCACCCTTGACTTTGGTCAATTCACGTCGGCCACGATCTTTTAATTCATCCATTTTGTTTTGCAGACGGAATTTCTTTTCGGAAAGAAATGAAACATTCAAGTCCTTTGCTGAATAACCACGAGCCAAATTGCGACGTACATACAAATCATAATCTTTTACAATGCGCGCAACAATATCTGAGGTAGAAACTCCTGAAATTAGAAAAAGAAGAAATCATGTGGTTTAATAATGTTCAAAATCAGGCCTTTTATTAATTATGCAGGCCAAAGAGTTTTTTTTGTATGGTCTGATAATAAATTACTCTTTTGAATTGACTCAGATTCTCGACATTTACCGTTATATAGAAAATTAAGGAGGATGCACCATCTAATTTCTTATAACTCGATAAACTAGCTGTTCGATTTAATTACATAAATAAAATACAAAAAAATTGTGACTAAAATTATCTTCAAACTATGTATCGTCACCTTAAATGCATACGTATGTAACTACGCAAAAATTCGAAATCGAGTTTTTATTTGAATAAGGTTCGTTTTATCAAACTAGATGTTCACACAACTACAAGTGCATGTTTTTAATGCAAAAAGACGTACGTTTTACACATCGGTGTTAATAGTGCTTCAAATTTGTTGTTTTTCGTATTTTTACTTTTCATTTATAAAATTCTTCTAATAACCTTAAAATTTTACTTTTTTGCTTCTCCTGTAAAGAAAATAAAAGTGTAGTTACGTCCGTTTGCTTTTGGAGATATTGAGAAAGTTTTGGCAAAAAACACATTTTTCAACAAAATATTTTCTTCATTATTTTCTTCGTTAACAGCTTCACTTCTCATCGTACTCCACGCCACGTATATGAACCAAAAAGTGAAATCCCGAAACAAGGTCTTGAAAGCTTTTTCTTATTTGAAACACCACTTTTTAGAAAGAGGCACTTTTTAAATACTTTTTATAAAAATTGTGTTAAGGAAAGGTACTTTTTTTAAGGATCTTTTCGGAAATGGTACTTTCATGCAAATGTTGGAATGGTGCTATTTGGAAAAGGAATTTATGAACGAGGTACTTTTTGGAAAAGGTACTTTTTCCCTGGACTTCTTAAAGCTACCAAGATGATTTGGCCGATTTGCGACTTCCTTTCATAATAACATTTTATGTCCCACATAGTTTTCTTTTGAGCCGCTCTTAAAATATATTGTTGCATGTTACCTAGCTCTTGATATATCAAAAAAAAAAATTTTCTTCTCTTATTACCTTCAGTACGTTCAGTAGCAACAAACATGCCTTTAGCCTTTAACCATGCATAAATATCATCGACACCATCACCAGTATATGGAATGTCATCGTGGGCAACAAAGTCAATTTTGTTGGCAGTAATAAAATCATCAGTTAGAGCCCAAGGAGCATTTGGTATAATCTGAAATAAAAATTAATAATTTTTATTTACATACATACACATGTAATAAATAGCACAATTTTATTTACTTCATCAACATAACGACAATGGCGTACACCTTCATACCGTTCGAAATCATTCATTACTGTGCGACCCTTCATTTCATGGGTAAGCTCATCATTGCAAACACCCACAATCAAGTAAATATTAGGGAAAATATTTTTGGCCTAAAATTTAAATATTTTAATCTTAGTTAAAAAGAAAATACTGCTCATTTTACCTGCATCAATTGTCTGGCATGACCTTGATGGAATAAATCATATATACCATCGGCATAAACACGCACTCTTCTTGATGATTGTCCGCTGCGAGCCATTTGATAAGTTATCTTGTAGTTATAATCACAGCGTTCACGTTCATTTATAGCTTCTTCATCGGTGGAAAATGGTGCTGGTCTGCAAATTGTCTGAAATACGCAAAATACAAATTCGATTTCGTTATTTTGCTTTTAAAAATTGTTATCGGTGTTTTTACATATTCTTTAAAATCCATGTGTAGCGGCAACATTTTTAGAGACGCTATTTTGTTTAACAACTAATTTATTTTAATTGGTTGACAAATTAAGAAAAACTAGATTTTAAAAAATAGTTGTTGTAAATACGGCAAAGTTTTGCGACATATAAAAATCTATATATATTTTTTTTAATTTTAAATTGACAACTTTTTTCTTTATTACTTTTACTTTATTTTGTTATTATTAAATCTCGATAGCAACTAGTGTTATTCGTTGAAATTCCTTTGGATAAATGACAATCTTTTGTATTTTTCGAATTTTTCGTTCTTTGACCACAACACAGCTTTGATTCAACATACATGTACTATAATATATACTAATACAAAAATTGCATCAAGTACTACGTATTTTCAGTAATTGAACCTTCCTCTATGTTTGTTTAAATTAAAAGAAATTAGTCTATATAATAAAAAAAGATTCAACGACTTTAAAATTAAGTAAAAAATACAATACAATACATGTGAACATTTTTGAAATTTATTGAAAAGACAAAATAAAAACTATTATGAATAATATTCTAAGGAACAAGGCAATAATTAACTTCAACTTAATTTTTCAACGCACACAGCAGAACATGGCAGCGCCACTTTCCAAAGCCGCTACACTTCCATCATCAGTGCCCAATTCTTTCTGAATATAACGTTACGAACCTTAGCCTAATAATCAATTTGGATTCACAAACAAATACGTTCGAAATAGTAATATTAATAATATATGTAAATCATATCATTTTAGAGTCAACGCCTTTAAGACATTGTTGACACTATTGTTGAGACAATTATTTGTTGTTGTAATCTCTGTAATAGTATGTATACTAATTGTAAAAATTTCAAGTGTACCTATTACGGTTTACCAGATACAGTTCAATGTCAATTCTGTAAATCGAGTGGATTTAAAACGACTTCAAAAAGGAGGAGGTTATCAATTCGTGTGGATGTTTCTTTTACTTTTTTTATGTTTGTACACGCATAACTCTGTAATTTTTGAACCAATTTTCAAAATTCTTTTTTTGTTTGAAAGTTTTTGCTTGCAGGTTGGTTTCCCATTTTTTTTTTTTTCGAAAATCGGGTTGGGTTGAGGGGGGGGGAGGTGTTGAATTTACCCTTTAAAAATATTGATTTTCGCGTAACCCCCCATTTATGGACCGATTTTCAAAATTGTATTCATTATATTTAGAGGATGAGCAATAGAGATAGCAAATCTATTTAGGGTGGCGTCTCTTATCGATCGAATATGACATTTGGTGATGAACAAAGTTCTGACAACGCTATTTAAACAAGAATACGCACGTTAAAGTGAGTTTAATAAATATATATGAAATATGGAAAAAATAGTAAATTTCTCAATTGTGCTTTTGAATCTTTTTATCCATTTGTTAAACGTATTTCAGAGTCAACTATTAATACATGATTTTGAAATAATAATTTAAAATTTTTTTTAGAATCACAGCTATAATTTTATTTGCTTTATCAAATCTAATCAATTTAGGCACTATTGTCTCGATTAATATATAAAAACTATAAATAAATTTGAATTTATTGGTTCAAGTGTTTCTACTAATTCTTAACTTAATTAATTGAAATAACATGTACATTGTACATATCGTTACCTTAATATAAAAACGACCTAACTCATTATAAATTTTTTTTTAATATTTCGATAGATAAACTTCTAATCTAGTTAGGGCCTTTCTATATTAAGGTAACGATGTGTATGTACATATGGATGCAATAAGTACCCAGCAAAAAATAAAGGGAGCACTACTTTATGAAACACTTTTTAAGTACTTCCAAAGATTTTTTAGATAGATATTTAGATAGATATTTTTAGAAGATATTTTTAGATATCAAACTAGTTGTTTTTAATCACATATAAAATGAAGTTTTGAATCACTACTTTGTTTTGAGTTGATTTATTTTCTTGTAAGCGATTTTGCTTACAAGAAAATAAATAAACTAATTAATTAAAAAACATATGTAGCTGAGAACACTCTCGAGGAAGTCACCTCCCAAACAAAAAATAAAAAAAAAAACTAAATCAAAATCAAATAAAAATTGATTTTATTATTATTGGGCTTATCTTTTCCCAACAACAATTTGAGTACGACTGTGGTTTGGCGTCACTTAACGTTAATATGTATATTTCGTGATATTTAGACTGCCACTGTATATAAAGAAATGTGATCGAATGATGCAAATATGTAAACATGTATGCATGTCTGTATGTATGAATATCTTTGTAAGAAAAGACAAACTGTAAACAAATAAAAAACCATCTCTCATAAAATTGAACTATAATGGCGTGATGATCTACAATTTGCATACATACATATTTGGAAATATATGTATATGGTGATTCTCATTTCAAATGCTTTTTTCGTGTCCGTTGAAAGTATAGTAAGATATTTCGTAACGAAAATACTGTTCATAATCTCTTCATACAAAATGGCGTGTGAGTAAAATACATGCTGTTGATTTTCTACATTACTGGGGGTCTACATTAGCCATGAAGTTGGTATGAACATCATGTCGGACATCGCATATGGGTAGTGTAGACCGCTCATGTCCGTGTTTCGTCCATGCTCTGCCATCGATGGCCGAACATATGGCTGAGCATCAATGTACGACATGAGATTCGCTGTCAACAACCATTTTTAATAGAAAGAAATTGTTAAATATTCCATTTCAATTGCACTACCACCAAATGCATTGATAAGGCAGAACATGGACATCGGACGTTTTCACCACAACAAAAAAGTTGATGGATTTTTTGCAGTTGCTCTGCCGGCGTCATGTTCATGTCATGTTCAAGTCGATGGCTCGTGGAGACGTAGGGTTAAGAAAGTATGAGTTTTTGCAAAAACGAGATTAAATTTATAACGGTTTTAAAATATTTGCATTTGCTTCTCTTATTTCAGACATTAAATTGTTAAAAAATATTAGAAATTATATATTTTTTAGCTGTTGTTCGCAGTCCGGTATATTGAGCGTTACGCTTTTTTAGTACTCTTAATTCTCAGTCTAATTATTGAAATTGCATTAACAACATTCACTAATATAACAGAGCTTTGTACTTCTAAATATTTCAAAGTTTTGTGAACTTTGTTAAATATTATTACATTGCAAAACGCTTCATCAATCAATAATCGTTTGTATAAAAAAAATTATTGAGTGCTTTCAAACCCTCATATTTTGTGGTGTATTTTGTTTCGCAAAAATCATTCCCAGAACAATGTAGCGTGGTCTGACTATCACTATAACCAATAGTGTGTAGTAAACATGTAAAGCCAACAATGCGAAACCATACAGCAGTGTCAAATTGTATTGACAAACTGCAACACAAATATTTTGTATAACGGTCACTTGACATTCATGCGTTTGATCAGAGGCCGCGGCATAAAGCACTTAAATAAATCTTATTTAATAACCACATGTGTTTATATATAAATATAAACAACACAATATATTAGTTGAGCACATGTGCGAACGGTTTGAGTTTTATAAATTACTGACGAAACACACGCCGCACGTCTACCGTGGGAAACTAAAAAAAGGAACGTTTAGATACGAAATGTATATCGTTTCTTTTCCCTCTTATGTTAAGATACCCTTAAGCATTATTCTCATAGTTAGTATATAAGTCAATGTAAGTTTGGTAAGAATTCAATTGTTAATAAACATCATTCTTAGGAGCTCCTCGGTGAGCTCTAATGCTGACTTTAGACGACATGTTTTTTACATATAGCTTGTTAGGTGTGTGAGACATATGTAACTTCGCATGTTTGTCAAAATTGTCAATTTACAGACGGTTTATAATATTTGCTTTCACACGTACATGTGCAATTATATCTGACATAACCTCTGAGTGTTCACAACAGCTGAGTTTTTGCACAATTTTCGTAAATATATAAAGCGCTCTTTCCTTTTTAATGTTTTTTCAGCCAAACCACACTTTTGATAATTTAATACAGCTGATGTCAGATGCCTTGTCAGATGAAAATAGAACACGCTGTAATTGAAAATTTTTCACCTGACTTTGCTTCTGTAAATGTCATCTGACAATGTTTCATATGTTTCACACGGCATGTATCACTTTTGCAGTGGGAAATTTGACAAGTCAATTGTAAAATACATGTCGTCTAAAGTCAGCATAAGAATAAAATCAATAGTAAAACAAAATTGTTTTAAACATTTACACTTTAAACATTACAACAACCGCGAAAGCAAATGTAACGTTCAATACACAAAGATTTTTAAAAATAGAAAATATAGTTTTATTTCAACATCCTTTGAATGAGGGGAAAACTGTAATATGAATCCTACTTTCTCATATTTCATTAGTTACATTGGTAAAAAAAACAACAAAATGTACTTTTAGAATGAGAATCACCCATATACACATGTAAGTATGTCGTTACCTAAAACCCAAAAGACCGTAACTAGATAAAACCTCCTCTTTAAAAATATGTACATACTTATGTATGTAGTTCGATAAGTTTTAAAATATGTTTTTAGTGGTTCTCTTGGGAAATTAATTTCTTATTAAAGAAGATTTTCGATTGAGAATTTTTTGTCAGGATTTATCAGTTTTACCGAACTTTCCCTTTTAAACATTTCGATAGTTTTGCTCAGTTTTACCGCTTAAGTGATTTTTATTTAGCATTTTTGCAGTCTACAGGCTTTTTCCAATTCAATTTGCGCTAATGTACAGGTGGCTATTTTAAAAAGAATTTTTTAATTATTTATTGATAAAGCCTTAAAGTACCTGAATAAATAGTTTGATTTTAACAACACAAACTTGTTATTTACAATTAGCAATATACATTTAAAAAGCAATGTTGAATCTGATAATATTGTTAACATAATCGAAAATTTAAATCTGAAAAAAAATTAGTATAAATATGGATGATCTTTATGGAGAAATTGCATTATTAAACAATCTTTATGATCAGATATACAGTTCTGAAGGTTTTGCGGAATTATCTACTGCAAGTAAATAGCTGATGATAATTTATCAAATTTGTATAAGGCAATTTCATCTTTACTTTCTATTCCTGTCACGTCAGCATTCACAAAGAGAGTTTTTTCTGTAATGAAGAGCAAATATCGAGACAAAAGAAGCAAAACGTCTCTGAATTATTTATTTTAATTTAAATATAGACTGTAAAGATGCTGTGCAATTGCTTAGAAGTGATAATTATTGAATAAAACTTCCAAAAAGCAATACAAAATACGTTTTTTAGTATAAAAATAAAGATAAATAATTGTACTTTATTTGTAAACAGTGTACTTTTTTTCTTAGCCTTTAATAACCAATGTACTTTAATTGGCAAGAAAAAAGGTGGGAGCCCTAGTAATGATGTACTTTCACGAGAACTAATTGTGTGCGAAGTTTCATAAGAATCGGTTTAGTAGTAGTTTAAATGAACATTTACTTTTCATGGGCGTCGCACTGCCCACTTTTCTAACCATGCTGTTGTATTGTAACAATAACCAAACGTATATGCAAAGTTTCATACGAATCGGTTTAGTAGAAGTTTTTTATAAAGAATATTTACTTTTCATATGCGTGGCACTGCCCAGTTTTTTAATCATGATGTAGTATTCAAACAGAAGCTTAATGTGTGTGCACAGTTTCATAGGAATCGGTTGAGTAGAAGTAGATGAAAAGGCATGTGTATTTCTTTCGTATGGTCTTGCCCTCCCTCTTTTCAACGGGACCAATCTGGAAGTGCATCCTTTTAAATAAGGAAAAAAAAAATCCGAAATCGGTTCATAAACGGCGGAGTTTTGGGAGAATATCCTTAAAAATATACATACATGACGAATTGATAACATTTCACCTTTTTTGAAGTCGGTTAAAAAGTTAAACATAATTAAGGATTTTCATTAGAATTTCAATTAGAATTATTAACTTTTTTTAAAATGCATAGAAAGTTTAAATAATATTCTTGTAAGAAAATTAAATTTTGAAGAAGTAAAGTTAATTTGAGAAAGACTTACCATTATTTCGGAACTACCACTGCTAACGCTAGGACCTGCGTCTAATGTTTTTTGTGGAGCATATTTCTTTTTAACGGGACTGGTATTAGCTGCTGTATCTACAGCTAAAATAGCAACAGCTCCTTCTCCATTATCTGGTTCACTTTCAGAAATTGTGCGTGTGTAGTCTTTAGTAGTAGATGAACTAAGAGAACCATTCCCTTTAATAGACATCAATTCATCGGTAACAGCAGCTGGTGATGCAGGCGGCAACATTGATTTGGTTTTTTCTTTGGCAATTTCAAGATTTGGCGACTGTGTCAAATTTGTGTTAATAGACGTTGATGAAGTTAAAGCTGTTTCGTATGTTCTTTTGCGTGTTCCTGTTATGGTAGTTGTAGTAGTAGTAGTATTTGAATCATTTAATAACGTTGGTGTTGCATGTGTTGTTGTAATTGGATTGTTGGCTAGTATGGAGGATGATGCCATTGCAGCGTAAATTAGGGGTTTTAAATGATAATTGAATAACGAATTGTAGAATAAAAAATAAAAAGGTTTTTAGATCTTCGAATTCCTTTATGTTTTTTCTTGTTTGTTCAATTGAAATGAATATTAAAACTTTAATATGATGTTGAGAGTATTTATGTAAATGTTTTATTTTTTTCTCTTTTTTTTTGTTTACTCTAGTTCGCAGATATTCATTAGTCACACAATTTTATTTAATTTATGACAAATTGTTTTTAACCGGAATATTGTACGTGTGCAATTTATTTATGCATCGATTAATTATTATGACCTGTAATTGTAAGAAAAAATATGAATTGTTATAGAAAAATTATTAATTATTGCTGTGAAGTGTCTATACGAGATAAACTTTTGTCGTGATCAGGGAAGCCAAGCGTTTACTCTGTAATTCGAATCGAAAGAAAATACTTTCGAATTGTAATGAAAATAACATACAAATTCGATCAGTTTTTTCGAATCGTAATACAGAGTAACCCCCCCGAAATCTTACATATAAATTGGCCACACAGTTTTTTGTCGTACACTTTTAAGTATGTTATTGTCCACCAATATTGATGAAAGATATATGGTTTAAAAGGTATTTTTCTCTAGATATGCACAATTTATTTTTGGGACTGTGAAAACCGGTTACAAACAAACCCGGTTACGGATCAAGTGGTCGAATTTCGACCATCGGGTGGGATTCTAGTATGCTCTAAAAATGTGTTTTATATAAATAAATATGCACCAAAAAACTAAAAAATATACATCAAAAAATAAAAAATATGCTTCCAAAATTTAAAAACTCTACGTATACATAACTTTAATATTAATTTCGGACACTATGAATTCGGAACATTGTACATACATAGGTATATGATTTTGCGTTTCATTTAACGATATACATACCTACTGTACACAGAAATGATCAACAAACTAATACTTGGACTTGACAAACATTAAAGATTATAAAGTTTTTAAAAATTCATCTTATTGAAGCACAACAAAATTGTTTGTTTAATGATTTCACAGCATTATCACGCCACTTCTATAAATCCACTTTTTATGACGACTCATATGTGCTATAAATACAAGTGTATGTTTGTATGTAGGTTTTCTTTTTCTGATTAGATTTAGGAATTAGTGCATTAAAATAAATAATAGCACCTAATGATAAACTTTATAAAATACTGTGTTTTCTGATAACTACAAATTCGGCAATTTAAAGACTTTTTGCAGTTTAACTAAAGATTAATTCACTTCATATGTATATGGGTCATTCTCATTTCAAATGCTTTTTTCGTTCGTAAAATATTTCATAAAATAAACGCGTAAATATAAAACGTTCTTTTTAATGTATACAAATCCATAGAATTTAGCTAAACTTAATGGCGCATAATCATAGTCCTAAACAAAGTATACTTTAAGAATTCAAAACCAGTATTGTCATACAAAATACTGGCTTTAAACTCCTAAAGTATACTTTGTTTTGACTATGATTATGCGCCAATGTTTTTAAATAGCATAAATGCTAAATAAGTAAATGAAAAAATATATGTTCTAGCATGTGTGTTTTTCTTGTGTAAAATATCCATACACAAGAAAAACACATACATATGTAAGAACTGTATAAAGGTTTATCAATTTAATGACTCAATATCCAAATCTTCCGATTTCATTTCCGATACAATGACACAAGAGGTTTTGTGAATTAAGCAATTGTGTTACAAAATGTTACCAATTTGTTATAAATAACTCCTTTGATGTTAAAAAAAAACGCGAGACAAAAGCTAGTGATTTATATATAGTATATATAACCGGGGTTAGCTATAACCGTACTAATGGAAATTGAAATAGTAATGCAAAACTTTTGGGACCGGAGAAGTTGTTCGTTATACGCGATAATTCATTAGTTTTTGACGTGTGTTTGTTTGTTCGTACTCTATGCGCGGTCAAACCCGCAGAACAGATTTTCCTAACTAAATAAGTTTTGATTTTATTTAACGAATTACAATTATACAAGAACAAAACGATTTTAAGGTCAAATATATAAATATATATGTACATACGTACCTTCATATGTACCCTGCAGATAACGTGACTAGTGCATACACGAATGTAAATTATGCTCCATAGGGTATTGAGAAAGCATTGCTGATTTAACATTACGATTTCCTAGAGCTGCACCATATAACCCAGCTTTGCAGTACCTTGGAGTAGTCTCAAAAGTAATCTGTCGCTAGTTGATGGAGCACTCAAATGTTCTTGCATTAACATTTGCATGTATGTACATACTATTAGCAATTGTTAAAAAGCGAACACTTATTGACTAACTAGAAACTCTTGTTCGCAAATGACATCGTGCATGACTGCATTACATCTGAGTAGTCTTAAAACTACAACAATAGCTTTATTTATGTACAAGCAAAATCAAAAATAATATTTGGAAAAATTTAAGTAAAGAATCAGAAAAATTTAAATAAAGGCTCACCATATCGATAAAAGGAATAAGATAACTCATATTCTATTTCCTCATAAAATTTGGTTAAATAGCTGATGTTTTCATTAATACTAGTATCCACGATCAAACGTGGTAAAAGCGAACAAAGGTAACGGCTGTCGAAATTAGTAGTACTAATCCGTTGTGCTAGTCTGATTAGATATTCTAATATTCCACTCTTAAAAATAATTTGAGTTTACATTAATTCAATTATTGAACTTAAGCCGAATACTAATAACTTCCGGCATATACACATTTTCAGTTCGAATAATAATTACGTACAAATACTAGCCCATTTCAGCTTAAATGAACCACGTCCTCCAATATTATCTGCAGGGATATTATCTGTTCGGTATGTATGTACATATTATGTATGTACACTGTACATACATTGTACAATCTTAATATTTTTAAAGTTTAAAAGTACATGTCTAAACAGAATTTCAAAATTTAAGTGCTGATAGCCTTGCGATTTTTAAACATCATGTGCTCTTTAGAATTTTATTAAATAAGCAATAACTTTAGGCAAATATTGACATGAATTAAACTGTAAAACATTTGGTTAATTCACAAGCTCGTATTAACCTCGTATGTGTTATGTCGTCTAATTATACAGTATTGTATTTTTGTTGCTGACAATTTTCATACAAAAGTGCGTTATAATTATACGACTGAATTTTATATGTTTTCCAAAT
This sequence comes from Panzeria rudis, assembly GCA_956483635.1. Lineage (NCBI taxonomy): Eukaryota > Metazoa > Arthropoda > Insecta > Diptera > Tachinidae > Panzeria > Panzeria rudis. The sequence continues at coordinate 174,640,344 of OY101448.1, forward strand.
AGTTGTATTGTCTGGGACTATTCTACTTGCTAGATTAATTTGTAGAAGAGTTGTTCAAAAAACCTCGCAAAATTGTGATTATTTGCAAAATTGAAAATAAATAAATGCAAAAATCGAAATAAAGGCTTGAAATAGATGAAAGGTGACTCGAACTCTAAAAATGCCAAGAACTTGGTGTAAATCAAGCATATCGCGAAAATATCGTAAATTCGAGAAAAATTGCAGTATTGGAAACCAGCCCCAAAATTGTAAAGAAAGTCAAACACCCGGGAAAAAACGTGAAAATTTGGAAAATTACGCCTGTCGCGAAAAAAGTGAAAATTCGCGAAAAATTGCAAAATTTCAAACAAGCCATAATTTTGATTAAAAATCGCAAAAACTGTGAGGAATGCAAAAAATTTGGTAAAAATCGCGTAAATGGCGAAAATCCGCAAAAACTTGCTAGTAGCGGATTGTTTAAAAATCCGCAAAACTGCAAGGAAGCTGAAAACTTACAAAGTCGCTTTTATCGCGAACTTTGCGAAAATTCGCGAGAAGTTGCAAAATCGGAAGCAATCTTTAAAATTGATTAGAAATCGCCAATACCATCAAAAAAAAAATCGGAAAAACGCGAAAAAATCTGAAAAAAACGCGTAAAAATCGCAAGTTAGCGAAAAATTGCTGAATGTATTAAAAATATCACTAAACCTGTAAATAATAGCAAAATTCGTTTTTCGACATAAATTATTTATTCAAAATGAATTAACTACATTGAATTGACATTTCAAATACGACAAAATAACGATACAACAAATTTGTCTGTTCACAACCACATAAACAAGTGTCGTCTTTTTTTAAACGATAAACCATACGACTGAGCTTGTGAATTGAACAATTGTATTTACGAAATGATTTGAATGTACAACTTTAAAAATTATGCTTGATAGTGAGATATTTCCTACATTAAAACACCATTTACTGCTACAGGAGCAAATATAAAATTGTAGTCTCTTGGAAATCTCACTGAACAATCACATTACAATGATGAGATCACAACAAATGGTTTTTTTTTCATTTATTTATTTGTCTATGGCTTTAAAAATGTGTGTTAACAACAATTAGTTTTTTTTAATTATTTGTTTGTAGGTATACAACCGATTAATCAACTTCATATTTGATTAGAGGGATTATAAATAGCAATTTAAACTAACGAATAACACGAATAATTTATGCCTACTATTCGGTTAAAATTCTGGATATGGATTTTCTCCTCTATGGTATGGCCAACACCGGCTTCGCTTAGAAAAGACGCTGCAATTTCCCTCTTATCATCCGTATCAAAGTAGATGTGTTACGGATTAAATAATTTATACTGAAAATTTAAAAACTCTAAAAATATCGTTACGTAATATGTGAATAGCCCGTAATGTCAAAAACATCAAAATAAAATTTACATGCATCAAATAGATAACTACGGCGCAAAATACCAAGTAGATATCCTAACCTGGACTTTATCATTTTGTTTCCAATCACTACCTACAATTTGAAATCATGACATTAGACACATTTTCATAAAACAAGTTTTAGCTCCAACAAAAATTAGGAAGGCAATAGCTCGGTGGTAGAGAGAAAATGGCGCATATTCATAGTCCTAAACAAAGTATACTTTAAGAATTTAAAACCAGTATTGTCATACAAAATACTGGTTTTAAACACCTAAAGTATACTTTGTTTTGACTATGATTATGCGCCCGTGTCTTAACAGTCAGAAGAGCATGGTTCGTATCCCAGCTGCAGCAATATTTTTTCATTTTCATTGTTTTATATTTACATGAAAAACGTCATCGAATCAGGGAACTTGCATGGGTTCAATTCATTCATTTTGATGGATATCAATTTATTTAAATTTTCACATAAACACATGATCTCCAATGACACGCTAATGTGAAAATTATGCATGTTTCACCTATGTGGAACCAGTTCGTCATCACTTGAACCCATGATTATACACATGATTTGTCATGTTATTTTTTGCTGGGATCCAATATAAAATGTTATTGCACATGTTATTGTACATATTATTGTCGTTTTGGCATATACTATGCAATAAATGGCACAATTCTTTCAAGCATAATATTGTCCAATTTTCCTGACAGTGATAAAGTAAACATAAAAATGAACAATGTTGCCAACACATTACACATTTTTCTTCATTGTGCAATAAAAGCTTTTTATTTTAGCCAATATACTGTGCAACTTTCTAATATGACATACACATTGGCGATATTATTGTACAATATTAAAAATTGTACAATTATAACGCAAGTGGTTGGGGCGCTTAAGAATATTCCCGAAATATTTCGTGTTTTGCGAAAACGGTTAATAGGCTGGACCGTTTTAACAAGTTACTCAATACAGCAGTTAGTATACACATGGAGCAACAAAAGCTACTTTTTACAAATAAAATAAAAAAGTGGCTACCGGATTGATGAAAGTTCAGAAAAATTTACATTATTCTTCCAAACATATGCCGGAAGCAGTGGTGAGAATACAAAAAAAATTCTATCGGATATATTTTGAGAAAACCTTATGTAAATCTTCTTTGTTGTTTTTCTCCATTCCGACTTTTTGGCATATGGGCTAAACCAATAATGAGGTCGCGATGTGTTGTGTTGATATAACATTTTAAATTGCGTAAGTAAAAATCTGGTTAAGGTCATATTCTGGTTCGTCTTCTTACAATCCACATTTGAGCCCACTCCGTTTTCAAATACTCCAATTTTCCAAAAACTTGTCACGATTTATTTTTTAGCTTTTATATGATACCAATAATGACCTGTGCAGATATGTTCAGAGGCAAAAAAACTCGGAATATATGGGTTTCTGCCGATTTTTTCATATTTTTCACTTATTTATCACCCTGCTGAGTTCTTTATTATGGCTAAACTGGATTTAATAATTAATGTTTTTTAGTTTACCCATTGCAACTTTTTGCTGAGAATATAAATGAGCATGAAAACACCTATTATTTGCATAACTTTCTTATTCCAAAAAATAAACAATGAGTAATAGAACTGTAGTTTTTTGGCCTAGATTTGAGATTATGAGAGAAAAGGTCACCCAATAATGAAACTTTCAGCCAAAACAGCAAATTTTAAACAATTCAAGAAATCATAACAATAATCAGCCACGTAGTTTTCTTATTTTATAAATAAATACGAAAATATCTCATTAAAATGTCACGTCATCATGAAAACAACAAAAAAAATTCATAGATTGCAAATAAATGACGGTGAGAGAGCATGATAGAGAGAATTAGGAATATATGTAGTTTGGGTAATATTTGTTTGATTATTTTAATAATTAATTCTGGTGTCGTCTAAACTTTAAACACATTTTACGTTATACAATCACTTCGATATAAATTTTATTTTGTATTATAATTAAAATACACGTACGTACATATTTTTGTTTCTTTTAGTTTATTAATCTGTAGCTGATGCTCATTAATAGATTTTTCTGCTGCAAAAAATCGATTCCAGCAGTAATATTGTAAATCAATTCACTTATTTATCAACAATTTTAAACATAATACATGTTTCTTTTTAATTTAATATTGGTAATTATATTTAGAATAAATTTTTCCTGCACTTTGTATTAGGAATATAACACGGAAATAATAAAACTTTCTTTCACATTTCTTTTCAAGTGCAAACTTTTTTCACAACTGAGGGGGAATTTTCGCGAGTAAATACCGTCCAGCAAGGTAGTCTCACTTCAACAATAATATAAATTTCGGCTAAAATCTAACTGCCAACTATAATAAGCGAAAACATATTGTTTGCTTTGCATATGTAATTTGGCAGTTCGGTGTGTAACGTTTTAATGGTCTGCTGGCCTGCTGATATTACCTTGTTAGAAAGAATTTGCTCTAACAAATGGTACTCTTCAGAAGTAGTTGGTATATAAATAGTAACCATTTTTTGTATTCAAAAGCGTTGTACTAAAGCGCACATATAATTTACAGCTAATAGTACGTTTCCATTATGAGCAAATTACGTAGATTTGGGAAATTACTTCGAGGTGTTTCCACTAAACTTGTGAGTGATTTGGTGTTCGAATTTTCGTAGTCATATGATACACTTACTTTATAAGGTGTACGAAGCAGCTGTAATTGAATTTTTTCCATACATAGTTTGACATTTAGAATTAATGAGGGATGGAGTTTGTAACTTTGAAAGCAACGCAGGGTTGCATAGAGTATTTTCGACATAATCTGAAGCACATTAAGTCATTTGAGATAATTTGCCAATATTAAAAATATATGGGAAATCATGTTGCAAATTACTCCATTTTAGCAAATCAAATATGTTGGCCGAAATTACGTATATGGAAACGCACTATAACATAACCCTACGTCTATACCTGATATATTTTTATCATGACAAAAGTCAAACTTTATATTGAAAAACAATTTATTTTATGTTAGCTAATTTTCATATATGGAATTTGACATTTGTACTGATAAAAATATATCGAGTATAGACGTAGGTTAATATCAAATATTTTTCTGTTACAGTGAATTTACACAATGCGATTTTTGTCGCGCAACATTTGATTCAACTGGGAGAAAGACAAAAAAGCAACACAGTCTTTATAGGTCTTTCTCACAGCTGAATTTCATGTTGCGCGACAAAAGTCGCCTTGTGTAAACCTGATCTTAGCAAACGAAAGATTATATCGCAGATCATTTGTGTTATAGTACGTTTCCACTATAGGCAAATAAATAAATACTTCTACTATTTGTTTACATTATATTTGTAACTGCTTCGAAAATAAAAAGCGCACAATAGTTTTTCTTTATGTGGCCAAGACTAATGTCACTTTTTTCGTATATGTCAATCACCATAACTGAATAACCAAGAGTTGCATTTGTAACAATATAATCAACGCACTGTTACATAGACAAACTTTGACATGCTCTAGAGCAAAACAGGCTACTTGAGGTGTTTTTACACAGAGGTGATGTTTTGCTCATGTGTCAAATGTATAGGAAAACATGTAGCAAAACACGTATTTTAGCCCAAAACAAGTATCTATATGGAGATGCACTATTATTCTAACATTATAAGAATTATTATAAGAGCGTTGTTGTAATAAATGTTATCGCAAAACGTACGCCTACATGAAAGTAAATAAATATTTGTATATGTGCCCCTTTGGCTGAGTGGTAGCGACGCTAGCCTGTCAGTGCAGAGGTCGTGGGTTCGATTCCCGCCATAGACCTTGGGTGTTTTTCCGCAGACAAGCTCTTGTTGTTGTTCTTAAAAAAAAGTAAGTTTTTTTTTTAACTTTAGTGGTTTAATGTATTTAAGTTTGTTTAATTGATTTATGAATTAAAATTTTTAAGAAAAACTCAAAAATTAAAATTGTATGATATGAAGAGAAATATCGAAATGACGTTCTCTCCCATGTTATATCAAAGTTAATCGCAGCTGTAGACGCTATATTAAGCATTGAAAGATAGTCCCCATCCACACAATGCAAAGTTTGCTAATACTCTTAAGGGCAATATACATTGGTCAAATTCTCATCATGCATAATGGTGGTATCTGTGAAAATTTGTTTGTGTGTGTGACACCGACGATGCTTGATGGAAAATCAAAAACTTTTGATTTTTGGCATGCATGACGAGTGATTTTGATAAATGTATAGGTTTTACTCTTCATGCACGTACACACTTTTAACAACATTTCAAACAGAACAGATGCTAAAGATGTCGGATGGAAAAAATTTTTTTGTTGGTAATTGTTAAAAAAATAATAATTAATAATAAAAATAATAATTAATAATAAAAATAAGTTCTTATAAAAATTAATGAAGCAAAAATTGATATCGCCAATGTGTATGTTATATTCGAAGGTGGCACAATATATTGGGAAAAATCAAAAGACTTCTCATTTTTCTTGTATAATAATGAAAATTATGTAATGTGGGGGCAACATTGTTTAGTCTTATGTTTACTTTTTCAGTGTCAGGAAAATTGGGCAATATTTTAACATAATGTGCTATTCGAGGTCATGGGCTCGCATTTAAATAAACTTGCTCGTTATTCAAATGCCCAGCAAAAATTAGTGCTTTCTGGAAGTATTTTTGTAAGAGTGAGAAAGACTCCGAAAATAGCGTTACGTACAAATTATGTAAAAACTCGCTAACATTAGTGCTTTTAAGAAGCACTAACGTCAGTTAGAGAAGTTAAATCTTAAATAATTTGATTGACTTGCCTATATTTTTTGCATTTTAAAATTATCGTCAATAGCTAATAGGTGTTCGTGCCTATTTATTCGTGCTCTTTTGCAAACGTTAGTGCATTTTTGGAAGCATTTGTTCAATCATGCAAACATCATTTTATTTTGAACGCTTTCAATTATTTTTTGGTTATTACTAAAGCCCGTATATAGCACTTTTACTTGTTTGGTTTTAAATCGTTTCGTTTTTAAAATCGATTTCCATCCCATACCTAAATAGTTCGAATTAAATATAAAATATATTTTTATTTTAACATAAAAAGTTTTTATTTTTGCAATGAATTCTTTTTTATCATAAGTGTATGTATACATATATATTTTCATTTAATGTAAACTATTTTTTTTTTAATTGCATCTGAAGATTAATTTTATAAAAATAAAATGTCAAACTAATTAATATATTTAAACCAAAGTTTACTAATAAATTGGTATTAAAAAAATCTTAAACAAAATATTTAATAATGTAAAGCATTTAAAATGTATTAAATTATAAAGAATCAAATAAAAAATAAGGAAACAAAAATTCTTTGGTTTAAAATTACTCTTAAACTAAAGCTACCTTGGCAAATATGAAGTACTTTTGGTGTACATATGGATGTATGTATGTATGTATAAGTATGTAGTTTCTTTTTTATTTTAAGTAAAACAAAAATTTAATTTAGTAAATCCAACTACATATGTATATGAGTTTAGTACCTCAATAGTTTGTAACAACTAAAACTAACTTATAAAAAATAACAAATATAAATAAAAAAATATATGTAATTTGATGAAGTTTTTGTTAGTTGCCTTTCTACTTAATTGCACGCAGCAAATGTTGTTTTCTTTTAGTTCTATATTTGATTTATAATTTAAAATTACTTTGGTTTTCGGTTATTTAAAAATAAAAATTTGTGTTGCACTGCTTTGGTTTTAGGGATTTCTTAGTTACTAAAAGTAAGGGCAAGAATTTTATGTTGTAGTTCTTGGAGGGCAAGTATCTTAAGGATATATTTTGTCTTTAAACATTAACTTATGAACTAATCCAAAAAATGAGTATTTTTTAAAGAGATTCTATGGTTTGGTTATTGTTGAGTTCTTGTTTTAACATTGTGATGAAATGCCTTGAGTTATAGAATTTTCCAAGACGATGTGACATTCATCCAATGGTTCTAATATTTGTATGAGAAACGTTAAAAGATTTTTGCGTCTAAGAAAACTTTCTTCTTCATACATTTCCTGTGTAACTTTGCACATGGCCATGGGACGTATCATACGTGTTAATAAATGTTCTCTATATAGATAAATAAAATTTTAATTTTAACAGCAAATTATTTTGTATGAGTTTTTACTATTTTTATTACCTTAGACTTAAGCATATAAGTAATTGAAATTTTCCATCTTTGCCTAAAGTATTCCCAACTTTAGTAATTTCATCCATTAGGTGTACATAATAACGCCATATGGCACATAATTCTCTTTTTTGAAGACTATTAGCACTGTTTGAACTTATAGATGAGTCAAGACTGGAACTGGAGTCATCCAACTGTTGCTGATCTTGTAATAAATATTGATCAAAAGTTTCTTTAATTTTCACTGTAAAAAAGGAACAATAATAAAATAATCTATGCACACTTCTTAAATTCATTCCATAATGACGTACTAAAATAATCCCATATATAAAGATTTCGGCCAAAGAAACGAGTTGAACGAAAACCACTAAGAAATACAGTTTCTAAGCATTTCACCAAGCCATCATCGCCACATAAAAGATTTGTAAAGGTACCAACATCGCGATCACGGCTGGGCTTGTAATGCCATTTGACAATTATATTAACACAATTTCCCAATTTGTGTTGAATTTCTGAGGGTGTCGGTAAATCTTGACCACGCTGAACACTAGGGCTACGAGTACGGGGTGGTGTATGACAAGCTTGAACCAATTCAGCATTTTTTATATTTGTAGAAACCCGCTGTCCTACCAACAAGCGTTCCGTAGAATCATCATCCACACCTTTGCCTAACCAACGACCGCAGGGAAATCTGTAAAAGTTAAATGTTTTATACGGATATATAATCCGAAAATGAAAACTTTACTTGTAAGTATGACCGGTAACTTCATTACGCATTACTATATGTTCAACTAGCCATTTATTAGAAGCTCCACTATTATCGTGGCCAATACGCATGGTCGTTATTAATCCCAGATTTTTATACTAAAATATAATAGTTATAACAGTAATATTTTTCATTGAAGATAATTAGTTAAAAATTAAGTTACGACACAAAACTTACGTGAAATATAAATTCTAAAGAACCTTTAGGCACCGGTACCCTTTGAGTTTCATTTGAAGTGCCAGAAACTATAATCCATACATTACTGGAAGTGTGATATGAACCATATTTTCGAGATGGAAAAATTACAACACGATAAGGAAGTTCTGGAAAAATGTTATAGTTAAATTTTTTGGAAATATGTTCAAAAATATTTCACGTTTTTCCGAAATTCGAAAAAATTTTGATTTTCTCGGTTTAAATCCGATTTCTCTTCAGAATTTTGTTGCTCTTAAGTGAAATTATAAGTATTTTCTGAATTAGAAACACATTTGGTGCATGTTCGAAAATATATAAAATTTTTTTAACATTCGAAAAATTTTAAATTTTTTCGGTGCATCTTCAAAAATTTTGAGTTTTTACTTTCTTTAAATTATAAGTATTCTGGGAATTAAAAATACATTTGAGCCATGTTCGAAAATATTTTAAGTTCTTCGAACATTTGAAAAATACATATTCGATTGCGCTATCTGAATATCAGTTTGTATACAGAGTGGCAGTTCTCAGAGTGCGCTGTGCATATAGAATAGTATCGGACAAGACTACGTTTGTCAAAATTGGTATGATTCCAGCATACCTTTTAACAATGGAATGTGAACTCGTATTTAAGAGCATGACTGAAGTAAGAGCCCGAATGGAGATTATGGAAATCTGGCGGAGTAGATAGTCAACCACCACTAAAGAAAGATAGATACTGACTCATGATCTTAGGATTTGGATGGAAAGAAATCGAGTTGGACATGGTGCCATCAGGTAATAATTATACCGCTTTAGACTGATCGACCCACCGTACTGTACGCATTGTCATGAATTGTTAGAGGACGCTAGATATGTTTTTCGTCTGTCCAAGACTTAATAACCAAAGAACAACACTCGATCAGCAATTAGGCACTGAGATTACAGCTGACAAACATTTTATGTTGGGTTCCCTTGCAAGCTGGGTCATATCCGAAGTTATATGAGATTGGTTCTTTTCGAACTTTAAAAAATGGCCTACCCATTCCGGAGAAAAAATACATCGACGGTATTAAAACCGGGATTGGGTGAATTTTTTAAGGTGTGGTTTAGTACGTATGTAGGCGCGGAAATAGCAAATAGTGCATGCTAGTGTTTCGGACCGCTAGTATCTATGAATATTCCATACCATAAGCTTCGAACAGCAAGAAAAAATAGCATAAAATAAAATAACATAGCATGACATGTTATGTTAACATGACTAAAATGTAGTTTTATTTATTTTTCCTTAGGTAAGCAAAACGTAAGGAACTTCATTCCTACCCGGTGTCCCGTGAAACCGTGAGTTTAGACAAAAGTTCGTAGGATTTTAACTCAGAATGAATGGGAGATGAGACAATATTCCAAGTATCAAGGGAAAAAATAAACGTTAATTAATTACACTGATTGCACGGCAGAACATAACAACATTGTTTTCGGAAACCGCAACACTTCCTCATTTAGATACAAGGTTTAACGTTAATTTTTCCCTTGATACTTAATATTGTTTCATGTTCAATTGTTTGTATTTTAAAATATTGCGGACTTTAGCCTAATAACAATCACTTTGGATTAAAAAACCAACTGAGTTCGAAAAATAATCTCATTAATAAACCTTTTGCTTTTTTTTATTAATTATAAAAACTTACTTGTTGTTGGATACGTATTTGTAAATGAGTAATAATCGACCGTATTCAGCGTTAATAAATGATATAAAAATTGTTCCTTTTCTTCTTCACATCTTAAGAATGCCGAACGTTTATAAAGGGAACGCAATAGAGTATCATCCGACAGTAGAGTACGAAAATGTCTTGAGAGTATCTTCTTTTCAAGCGACAAACGCACCCATGCTCTAGTGTAACCAATATGCGTTTTTATGTCTGCCATAGCCATAACATTTCTGCAAGAAAATAATTTTATATTAATTGCATACATAATATGCACATTAGTGTGGCTTGATTTATATGTATGCAAAATAAAAATCGGCGGGAAGAAAAGATTCTACGAAGAACTCTAAAAAGCTTTAAAATGGATTTCGAGCTTGCAGATATACCAAAATATGTTCTCAGTTAGTTCGTATAAAACAAACCAGTGATTGTCTCAATACACGATGGAGTATAAAGCTGTTTTTAGACTATTATACAAACTGTTCGACTTCTGCAAAGAATGCTACCCTGATATAATTTGTTGTTATTGCTTTTTTAAAACATTCCATAAACTCATTACATCAGGGTTGCATTGTCTACAGACGTCGAACGGCTTGCGAGATAGTGTAAAACAGCTATTAGTATCATTATTTAATATATTGGCAAAATATTAAGTGTAGGCCGCGGTGCCCAGAAGCACTTTTTGTAATACATATTTCCTATAATAAAAGCGTCATATTTTATGGTCAAATGTTAGTTAAACAAGACTGAATTGCCAATTTTATTCTATTCTATTTCCGCAAGCTCGAAATTCATTTTAGAACCATGGTTTCTAGGGCAAATTTGCTTAGAATTCTTCATAGAATTATATCTTCCGGCTACAGTTGTTTTATAAAAAAAAATATATCGCTCACCCTAATTTATGGAAATAGCCGATAATTCAATTGCCCAATTCAAAGACTATTATAGAAGGTGTATGTTGTACAAATGCTGTTGGCAATTTTTATATAAATATTTGTTTAAACATTTTTGGGCCAAATGAACAATAATACAACATACGACTCCTACAATATGTTGTGAATTTTAAAATTATATGTATAGTAAACGAATATAACGGTTCGTTATAACACCAGTTATAACGAACTAGAACTGCATAGATACATATCGCGACCTCAGTATTGGTTTATGCCAAAAGGTCGGAATGGCGAAAAACAACAAAGAACATTTACATGAAGTTTTCTCAAAAGATACCCGATAGAATTTTTTTGTATTCTCACCACTGCTTCCGGCATATGTTTGGAAGAAAAATATAAATTTTTTGTGAACTTTCATCAATCTGGTTAGAAATTAGCGGTTTTCACTCTTGATGATAAAGTACCCTTGTAGATCTTGTTAATGTAGTAGATGTAGTTAAAGTACTAGTATTTACCACAGGCAACAACAAAAAGTACCGAACTTTAGTTTGCCGCGCTTTGGTTAAAAAACAACACAAAAAGCTGTAGTAATCACGCGTGTTAAATTTACCAAGACAAAACATTGACGAAAACCCAAACAAAAAACAGCTGACCTATTAATTGTTGATGCAAACGAAAAATAGGCTCACGCTTTCTTGTGATAAATCTTAGTAAATATAACAGAGTTATAAACTTAACACAAAGAGTGAAAACCGCTATTAAGATCTTTTTACTGAAAGTAAATTTACTGAATGTAAAAAATCTTGTTTTGTGCTCCAGTAGCCAATTTTTTATTTTATTTGTAAAAAGTAGCTTTTTGTGCTCCATGTGTATATTAACTGCTGTGTATTGAGTAACTTGTTATTGAGATGAAATTTTCTACTTTTTATTGAAAATAAGCGTATAAATGTTATTAGAAAATATATTTACATGGAATAAAAAATTAATATTGATGAAACTTGGTATTTTACTTAATTTCTGATTTTTATTTTTTTATTTAAAATTTAATTTTTTTTTACAAAAAATTTATCAAAATTGATGATATCGAGCACAATGTATGCTTTATATCTCAGAAACCAGGAACAATTTCGCGAAACAGTTTTCGGATTCTGAAAGAGAGTATTAAAAATATATGTATATACCCCATACTTAACTAAATTTTTTTTAAATGGTCTGTGGGCCAAAACAGGACTGAGGTCGCGCTATGTACATACATTGGCATGGTTTGTTTAGTCAAAACTAACACGTTTAGTATCAAAACGGAATCTTATTGATTCTACTTGATTGCCTGTGTGTAGTAGGCAGCCACGTATACCAACACGTTTATAACAAAGACGGTTATTATGAACACATCTATTTGCCATTTGAGAAATACTTCATAGAAATAACTGCTTTTATATTAAATATGAATGCATTTAATATGTGAATCGTAAATAAAAAAATTCTTACTTGACATCAAATTCTAACGATTCTGGCAGCGGACATAGTTGTTCGAGACCCACAAATTTATTACGATCTCTAGATCGACTGCGATTAGGGCTAGGAGGATTATCAAAATCCGTTTGAAAAGTAGATAAGTCTTGAATAAAAATTATTTAAGAAAAAGTTTATTTTTGGGCCAACTATCGTTAATTTTGAATTATAACTTACAATCCATACGTTTACGCATAACATTCCAAGCTAATGCTGGAGCTGCTACTGCATAACTGCTGGTTACACCCACTTTATTTCCAGACTTTGGCGAGCCACCACCGGTGGCATTTAAGTTTGGACTATTAGTTGCGCTAGCATTGGAAGAACGCGCATCTTGTAATTCTACATACGTTTGCAAATGGGACCACAATGCAGATTTTCCCTGTTTCGTTTGCAAACCGTGCGACCAAATTTTCTCCAATAAATCGCAAAGTGATGCAATTAGAGTATTTTCTTCGATGCCATCGTTCTTATTTAAGCCTAAAGCAACAGCTTCAGTACCCATTTTTTCTAATAACATACGTTTTGTTTTGTTTTTGATATCCTGAAAAAAATTGCACTTCTTATTGTTTTTCAAATGTTTACTTGATTTTTATTACCTTTAACAATCTTTCTACAAATGTCCAATTAGCTTGCGCGATCAATGCCGGACTTAATTCGGTATTTGTTAAGTTAGCCGATAATCTGTTTAGAGCTAGGTTTGTTGTAGGTTTTTGATCGAAATTTATTTCTTTGGCTCTCCACTTGTTGCCATTTTTAACACGCCTCAAACTATTACCTCTGTTTAAAGAAAATCAAACGAGAAAACAGAAAACATTTTGTTGTGTGGCACCTTGCAAATGCTAGTTTAGTTAAGATTGGTTTTCAAGATGAAAATATTAGTATAACACTTAGAAACTAAAATAATTTTGGTTCACTTTTCAAATACATATGTATTGATTTCATAATAATAACTGCCATCTTATTCTGTAATTCACTAAAGATAATGCTAAATCTCGATCACTAAAATGCTGAACGAATACAAAATTAAATTTTTTGGCGAACATATAAATCACTGAAAATTCGGCGGATTAAATTTTTAAGACATTACCTAATTTAGCAATACACGTTGCAAAATTGTTTTCGTAGCCAAAAATCGATAAATCGACTTTATAGATTTTTAGCAATAGAGATCTAGCTTTAGCGAGTTACACTATAAGGGGGGCTGGAAATGTTTGTATGGAAAATGTATTATAAAGACTTTTTTCGACTTTTTTATAAATGAAATAAAATTGTTCCACACGAATGTGTGGATTTATTAGTTTAAAATCGAAACTGCTTGTGAGCTTGTACTCTTTGAGAAAATTCTTTTAGTTTTATATGAAAACCAATTCATTTTCTTCTTTTTAGTGCATTGTTCTTTCTTTTTTCTTCCTTGTGTATTCTTATTTGTAAATTTTTACTTCTTATACAAATGCAATTGTTCCAAATTTCGAACTTGGCTTCGAATTTAAATAGAATATTAAACTTCAAAATGTAATGTCAAAAAGTGATTTTTTTAGCCAGAGATCACAACATAATTTAGGTGTGTATAAGTAAGTTATTGAAAGATCATAAAGTTTTTAGAATATTAGAAAATTCGAATAAGAAGTATGTGTAAAAAAACAATTGAAATTCAGATTCTAAAAATTTTCAGGCAACGTTCCGTTTGGTAATATGCAGCTAAAAAGAAAAATCAACACAAATTTTCTCTAATACAGGGATGTGATATCAATTAGTAGAGATTTTTTTCCGGCAAGTGAAACAAAAATTAATGTTCAGACAATTGCTTGCTCAAGGAACTTTAGACATTTTGATTTTGTGTGGTCATGTGAATAATTTTTTTGTGTTTTGCTCGCTATATTTAATACATTTAAGTGAATTTGCGTGAATGAAAACAAATTTCTCTACACAACTATTTTTCCGTGTAGAAATAAATGCAAAATTTCTAGCCTGAAATTCAGGCAGAACTGCATACTAGGCTTTAGTTGGAACTTGCGAAAACTTTTCAAATTTGATTGTAAACAGTTTGAAGTTAGTTTAAATGAAATGAAATGTTTAATGTGCGTTTGTTTCATGAAACATTTTTATTTGCATGACATAAAATTTCAGATATTTTTTTTTTGTTTATTTTTATCCCGGTAGCTTCTTTACAGCTCCTACAGGCAAATAAAGTTTCATGAAACACATTAATGAAAAAAATATCTTATGAATCTAGTTATAAGGATTTTAGACAACGACTTTTTAGTGTAACTTTTTTAGAGTTTATTAACGAAGTGGGCAAAAAGGCGTTCAATAGGGTACAGCTTCGTAATAGATGAACTTTTTCAATTAATATCTTTGGGAGTTGATACTTCTTTTCTTCACGATTCGTCCACAAACTTTAAAAAAGAACAGCTAAATAGTCTTCATTCATGTTAGAAAATAATTTTTGAAAAAAATAAAAATTAATAGAAAATCGAATGTGTTGAATAAGAATTAGGTTATATTAAAGTTCTAAAAATTGTTAATACGTCCTTTAAAGTCTGTTACTATATTACTAGTCAGATTTGTAGGTTTTTAGACAGATTTTTTTCAGTCTACACATAAAACTATTTGTTATTTTCTAAAAACTATATTAAAGACCAGAATAAAATTATCAATTAAATTATTCATTAAGGGCCACTTTTTTAAATTTAATTTAGTCTCTAGTCTCGTATACAAAAATTTGCCCTAAATTATTAATTGTAGGCAATTTATTTAGCTTACTGATTTTTTTTTAATAAAATGGAGGCGCTGGAAACTTTTTACAAAAATTTTATTTCCAATTCCCCTGTAAAGTTGGTACTGTGCTAGATTTCCTTACAACCCACTGATGTGACTCATATATTTTTTTACAGCGCTCTTATGCATGTAATGATGTAATTAATGTATATTTCTGTAGGTGGGAGGTAAACTGCTCCCAGTCACATTTTGGAAATTTTACAGGAGACTGATAAAAACATCTTTAAAAGCACAAATTATTCTATCTCTGTAGTATTAACAATTTGACTTACTTCGAATATTTTATATGTATATGGGTAATTCCAGAAAAAGTCTACTTTTGCCGCGTCCATCATCAAGAACTTAGGTTGATTTTTTTTTTTCAAAGAAAAACTCAAGTTTTGCTTTTCTTTTCTTTTACTTCATTTAGAGCTACTTACGTTCTACGCATAAATATAAAGAAATAAGAAAAACATTAAGTTTTCTTTTTTTAACCCAGCTTAAGTGCTAGGCGACGGACGCGAGAAAAATTTATTTTTTCTGGAAATGCCCATATGTATGTAACTCTAATATTATTTTTTACATCGAACATACTCTTAATAAAATTACGTAATATAATATTACCGTCTTAGGGTGGGTTTTTAATGTGAACATTTAATCTTAGTTTGAAACTATAATCAATTAATCTGAGAATAAATTTAATTGAGTGCTCGTTCTGTTTGCCGTTTTTAAGTGGAAGCTTAAACCTCTCAAAAATGCCACACTAAATAATTATATATGGCATCTCTGATCAGCTGGCTTTGCAAATTGCAGAAAATAAAAGAAAAAAAGAGATAAAATAAAAAAGAAAAAATAGAAAAACTTAAGAAATAATTATTATGTGCTGTGAAATAAAAGTATAGACGCGTTTACAACATAAAAACAGAATTTATATCATATTATTAATACATATATATATATATATATATATATATATATATATATATATATATATATATATATATATATATATATATATATATATATATATATATATATATATATATATATATATATATATATATATATATATATATATATATATATATATATATATATATATATATATATATATATATATATATATATATATATATATATATATATATATATATATATATTGAAAAATGTACAATCGAATGTGTGTGTTGACGTACTTATTTTTTACAGCTTAAACCACCAACGTTGGCCGCTTAAGCTGGGCAATAAAAGCAGTTAATTATCGTCTTAAAAACAGAAAAGAAAGATTAAAGATGACTAAATCTCTAATGTTCAGATTAAAAACCCGCCCTTACTTATTAAAAAGAACTTGGTGCTCTTTACCTCGAAGATAGCTTTGAGCAGTACTACGTCCCTTGAAACATAGGACTTCTGGAATTAATCCAGCTATAGAAGAAAAAAGTGCTGATTCCAACAGTATAAAAAACGTATTTTGAAAAAATGTGACATTTGTACCCCTTTGCTTCTCAGCCCCTCAGTTGTTTTATGTGTGCATGTATAATGATTCTACGAAATTTTCTAAGCAACTTTGCCCTAGAAACAATCGGTCTAAAATGGATTTCGAGCTTGCTGAAATTCCAAAATATATTGTAAGTGGATTTATTCATATAAAACTAACCTGCGACTGTTCCAAACCACGTCGAAATAGAATAAAACTTGGTATGGTAGTTCAGTCTTGTGCAACTAACATTTGACCAAAAAATCAGAGGAATAGTGCATGTGATTCAAATGAATATTACCTTGTAAAGGATGAAAAGTTTCACTTTGGGGCTGTTCACATATTGCATACCGCCAATTTCGATGTTTTTGATCCCCCTCCGCCGTAACGCTTTTTAATACATTTTTAGTATAAATTAGCATCAAGACGAATTCGTAAGAAGGTAATGCCAGTGGCGGATTTAAGTCGCCGTAGTCAATTCGCATATAAAAAATGTAAAAAAATTTTTTTGTATGAAGACATAGACTTGCTCGTATTCGCAGTTCCTTTTGTTTTTTTTTTCATTCGTAATTTTTTGTCTAAATATAGTCTAACAACTTGTTGTATTAACTGAATCGATTTTGCGCGTCACTGATTTTTACTCTGCTATTCGATTCGAAAAAAACTCTTCGAATTTGTATGTTACATATCGTTACCAAGGCAGATTCATTACAGGTACCACCACGACGACAACAAATACAACACCAAAAAACACATGTATTTTGTTGGTAGAAGCACACCAGAAATATGTCAAATCTATTGTTTGTGTGTCGCACACATTCATAAGCTCTCTCAATTTTACTAACAAATGCCTACTGTTGATAGAAACATACCAGAGATGTGTCAAAATCTATTGTCTGTGTGACGCACAAATTCTCAAATTTACTAAAACAGCTGTTCTCGTAGTGGTACCTGTTCAATCTACCTTGATCGTTACCTTAATATGGAAGCAATGTAACTCATTTTTTTTTTCAAATCGAATTGTTTGCTTATTTCGATAGATGAACCCTTAATACATAAACCCAAAACTACAAGTTATAAGTGAAATACCTTCAAAACAACACTTATTTATTGTTTTGTTGTTATTTTGCTTGTAGATTTCTAACTTGCAGTTTTGAGAAATGGGAAACCTACCGATAGATGTATATGTATAAAGATCCTGATCTGATTCGGTTTGTAACAGTTCTAGAACTAATATAAACATAATGGGCCTGATTGTGTAAGGCGTTGGCGTAAACGCCTGAGACGTTTTTTGTAGTGGATTAAAGAACACAGGCTGTGTTTTACTTTAATCTATTACAAAAAACGACTTAGGCGTTTGCGCCAAGGCCTTACACAATCAGGCCCAATGAATATGTGGAGAAACTGCTCTTACCTTTTTTCACTAATTCTGTATAAAACCTATAAATCTGACAAGTTATACATACATATACATACATACAAACATATATAAAAATTAAATTTTATGAAATTAAATTACATATTTACAACTAAAGCATGCTTTAAATAAATTTTAATTAAACATTTATCTAAGATAATAATTACTGACTAATAGTCTATTGTAATAAATAAAACTTTACTTTATTTTTTATTTAAAAGTGCTTTAAAAGTTTATTTTTATATGTATTTTTTTAACACAAAACTTGTTTGTAAATTCATTAGTGGGGGGAAGACAAAAAAGGTAAATAAATATTCAAAATCAAAAGTCAACATTTATATTTCGTTTAAATATAAAAAAAATATGATTCAATAATATATTTGTAAATACATTTATAAATAAAATAATATCAAATGTATGTAGAGAACAAAGCTAAGTATTCAGATACACACATACGAATAGTAAATACTAAACTGAATAATATTCGATACGATTAATATCGTTTTGGTATAAATTTAGTAGTTAATTTCTTGTTTTGTTTTTGTTTTAAATAACAAAATTTCTATTTTCAAGAACAAAATTTAACTAAATTAGTAGTTACACAAACTATTTGCTAGAAATAAGAAAAAAACATCTGTACTTTCTAGTTTGAGTATAAATCTTTGTGAAATACAAGAAGAGAAAGAAAAAATTAATTATAATCTACCTCGATGCACATTCTTGATTCAAAGCGGTCTTCTCAAGAATGGGAAAGCTGCGAAAATAAGCTGCACGATTAGACAATATTTCACTGGGTGGTGTTACTTCAATATCCACACAGTTAAGTCGTTTTTCAAATATTTGCTGAGCATCCTGACTAACAACACACGGCTCATAGCTGGTAGCACATATCATATTTTCGCCATGACGTTTTCTAAAACGAAAAAATAATCTGCTTTTTAATAAAATTTTTAATATCATTGGTTCTTGTTAAGGTTGTCACAGTGGTGACGAAATCGGTATGTAGTAATGTTCTATATCGGAGTCGTTTCAGACACCACTTTCTAAAACGCCTTGAATAATAACACATGTTTACAAATTTCGATAAACTTTTTCGTTCCCTAAAACTAAAATTTGTTTCTTTAGTTATTTGTTACGCTGAACGCGAACATGCACTCCGATTTTTCTATCAGCTCTAGTTTTCACGATACAGCGTTATGTCAAAAATAAAGGCACTTGCACGACTTATATTAATTAGCATATCTTGAGAAGGGTTTGCTCTATTCAATCAAAAAAGTCCAATATTCGACAATAAAATAATATTTAAGTTGTAAAAACATTGTTTCTAAATATGTACAGTAGTTTCAGCGATATCGTAAAAGTTTGAGCCAAAAAAATAAAATTTTATAAAGTATTTTAATATTTTTGTTTTTAGAACTTCATAAAAAATAAAAAAATACAACAACGAGCCAGTTGTTTGCCCAGTAACATGTAGCTTAATATATTACTAAAGAAATTAACTTTTTTTTATTGAAATTGGTACACAACTTTAGATTTAACTCACAGTTCAGTGAGAGAACTGAATTGATAAAAAAATTTAATTTTAACACAACAGCAATTTTTTTTACTTTTTGTTTGTTTCTTACTGTTGTATGGAAATTGAAATTTTTATCAATTCAGTTCTCCCACTAACTTGTGAATAAAATCAAAAGTTGTGCTCCAATTTCAATGAAAAAATGCTTAATTCCTTTGGAATATATTTAGCTACATACTGCCGCACAAGAAACTAGCTTGTTTTTTTTTTTTTTTTTTATGAAGTCCTAAATAAAAACAAAGATGTTAAAATTTTTTATAAATATGTTAATTAATTTTTTCGACCTTAGAATTTGTAACTATTTATTATTTTCTTCAGGCTCAAGGTCCTACCATTTATTTAAATAAAACTCTTTTATGTTTTATTAAATATGTGTTAATCTTGTAGATTGATTTTTTTATTTTTTTTCGATATTTCGATATTTCTTCCTCAGGAAAACTTTAATAATACTTTGAACTTTTATTAAATTTTTCCTGAGGAAGAGCACCGAAGTTGCTCGAAATATCGAAAAAAATAAAAAATCAATCTACAAGATTAACACATATTTAATAAAACATAAAAGAGTTTTATTTAAATAAATGGTAGGACCTTGAGCCTGAAGAAAATAATAAATAGTTTTTTTTATAAATTTTGAAATTTTTTTTTTGCTCAAACATTTACGATAGCTCTGAAACTACTGAGCAGGTTTAGAAACAATGTTTGCATAGATAATTTTGTTGTGGAATTTTGATTTTTTTATATTACTGAATAGGGCAAACTCTTCTCAAGTTATGCTAACATATCGCGACCTCATTTCTGGTTTAGATCATATGCCAAAAAGTCGGAATAGAGAAAAACGACAAAGAAGATTTACATGAAGTTTTCTCAAAAGATACGCGATAGAATTTTTTTGTAGTTTCACCACTGCTTCCGAAGAAAAATGTAAATTTTTGTGAACTTTCATCAATCCGGCTAAAAATATTGAAAGTAAAAATCTTGTTTGTTTTGCGTTGCATTAGCCACTTTTTTATTTTATTTGTAAAAAGTAGCTTTTTTTCTTGCATGAGTATACTAACTGCTGTGTATTAACTTGTTATTGATATGAAATTTCCTACCGTTTATTGAAAATACGCGTATAAATGTTATTAGAAAAGATATTTACATGGAATAAAAAGTAAATATTGATGAAATTTTGTATTTTACTTAATTTCTGTTTTTTATTTTTTTTATATTTTGAATATCCTCTTTCAGAATCCGAAACAGATTTCGGATTCTGAAAGAGGATATTAAAAATATATATACGACATACTTAACTCAATTTTTTTTAAGTTTTGGCCCACCGACCCCAAAACACAAATGAGGTCGCAATATGTTGTGCAAGTGCCATCATTTTTAACATAGCGGTATATCGCGAATATTAGAGCTGATAAAAGAATTATAATTATATATTTAAAATCAGCATAACATATGTAGTCGGGAACAGCTAAAATTTTTCCGGAACACGATGTACTGTAATCATGTGTAATTATTTCAGGACTTTTTTCAAATATTGCCTATAACAATTATGTGCCTGTAATTAACTATTATTTTTGGGGGTCAATAGAGCTGTTATAATTACCTTAAAAGTTTAACTCGATGGTCGAAAAGTTTTAAATTCGATTCCGGTTCCTTATCCCATACGGAGAGTATTTTATTGTCCACTAGAGTGGCAAACATTTGAGATTCTAAAAATTGCGATAAAAATGGTCGATGATGCTCTGGTTGGTCTGAAAGAAATGATGACTTATCAAAATTCTGCAATGTTTCACGATTACTTAGCCATTCATCTCTATCTTGATTTGGATAAATAACGAAAAATTCATAGGCGAAAAACATATGCACGAAACGATTCAAGAAAATCTCTCGTATGGCATTATTAATACGTAGATCTTGGTAATATTGTTCTTCAGCTGTTAGCTTTGGTGTTGTTTTAATATCTCTACCCCGAATTCTAGTAGGTGACATACTAGACGTAGATACGGCTGCTGTAGCATCAACACAGTCACCACCTGCTACAGGTGATGAAGTTCGTACACCTTTACGTCTTAGAAAATCCGCAATACGAGGTACATGATCAATTTTTGAAGGATGAGCCACTAAAGGCTGATAATGTAAATTACTATGAAAGTTTCCATCCGGTGATGAGCCCAAGGTATAAACTGTTTCTTGTAATTGTTGGAAACGTTCTTTGCTTCGTCGTGCTGCTTGTACACCACTTGGCAAGGTGCAGCTACTCATCATAACATCATGATCACGCGAAGAATAGCCATTTCTGAGATTAGGCTCACTCAAACGATCGCGTTCAATTTCAAACTTATCTAATATTGAAATTATTTCTGCCATAAAATCAATTTTGTGTGGAAAAACTGGAAGTTCTTCCGGCAATTGTATAATTTGCTTATCAATGTCCACAAAACAGAGGGTAGCTTCTGAGCCAATTTTATTGGCGGCTTCACAATCAGCATGCAACCCCATAACAAAAGGAACAGGGGCATCTAAAAAATGATGTAAAGCGGCTGGCAAAATAGGTGCATAGACATGCGGCCACACAAATGGGAATAGTATAGATGTAACACATTCTCCAACTATCATTAATTTTTGGTAATCTTTAAAAGTATTTAATTAATATTGAATTGAGAAATGTTGTACGTATGTATGTATTTTAATTATTGTCAATAAAACTATACCATTTGATCGTAATAGTACTTGATTCTCCAACAGAACACATGTTAACAATTGTATTACACATTCAACACCCAAATAGGTAAAAAGCAATCGCAATGGAAAATCCAATAATGGTAATTCATTACGAGTATCTGGTCTTTGCAGGGTTAAAGCTAAAGCTGGGAAATGTGCTTCTGCTGGTGGCAAGTAAATACGTATAGATTTGCCAGGCTGAGGTAGCATTACTTCATAGAGTATATTATAAACGTAAGATTCGGGACTTATCCCTGGACCAGGCTGGCGTGGAAGACATCTAAAGATTTTAAAAAGTTTATATCCAAAATTAATTTAATCAGGTATGGAAAGGTATGGTAGATGATGGAAAGCGATAGTTTTCAAAATGATTTCAATACGATTGATTTTAGAAAAGAGTGAAAAAACTATTAAAAACAAATTTGGAAATTATTGACAAAAGGACTATAGCAAACACATCACAACTTTTATGTTTTTCAAATCGTTTTTGTGTCTAAATCGTTTTTCATCACATATCTGAATAACAATTTTAATAGAATAAATAAAAATCAAGTCCATAATAATTTTGAAAAAGAATATTATTAATATATCGTCAGCTTATTATTGGTTTGCGCATATGCCACAAATTAGGAATGCCCAAAGAAGTTGGGCCAAACCAATTATAAGCAATAATAAAACAATAATTTTCAATTTATTGAATTAAAGCCTTATTTAAAATATATGTAGTACATACACGTATACATTTTCCATTCTTTATTTTTACTCTTACCTAAATAAATTAGTTAGAAATATTTCGGCTGCATATGCATATGGTATTTGACAGATCAATGTAATACTTTTGGCAACATAGAGTTTATCCTTGGTGATGTCATAGTAACTTTGTGCTGATTGTGGCGCTTGACCGGCCACCTTAAAATGTCGTGGTAATGAACGACTAACTGGACTATCTTTAATGCGTGTTAATGAATGCGTTTGTTGGCCATTAGAGAGTTCGGTTATAAACATGGACTAAATTTTAAATGTAAACATTTGCATTATTCAATATGAAATAAATTTTTTTCCAATTAAAGTTTTATTACCTGTAGTGTATGCATGGCACTGCAAATATTACGATTTCGTATTTCTTCATAAAATACTAAACTAAAACCGTAACATCGCTTACCATCTTCTCTGGTAGTAGCAAACGAATGAAATTTTGGTTCAATATTATGTTTTTGAGTGCGAAATCTTAAGCCTTGTGGTAAGGATAACTACAAAAATATAAATCAAAATTTTATTTACATCAGGCTCATCATTTTAAAATATACATTTTCTCAATTAAATTATGAATTTTAGAACTTTAGAAATTTTTAATTATTTTGGCTTGAGTTCGCGGTTTTAATTTAATTTTTCAATAAGATTATATTTTTATTTAGAGATAAATGTGAAGCATGCAGACAAAGAAAAATTTAGCTGCGCGGAGAGTTGAACTGACATGTTTCGATAGCTCCCGCTATTCTCGTCAGAGTTCTTTACCGCTTTGACCACTCGACCAAAGCCGGTAGTTTGCAGTCAAGAGTTGAATATCATTTACCTTTAATCAATTTTATTTACATCAGGCTCATCATTTTAAAATACACATTTTCTCAATTAAATTATGAATTTTAGAACTTTAAATATTTTTAATTATTTTGGCTTGAGTTCACGGTTTTAATTTAATTTTTCAATAAGATTATATTTTTATTTAGAGATAAATGTGAAGCATGCAGACAAAGAAAAATTTAGCTGAGCGGAGAGTTGAACTGACATGTTTCGATAGCTCCCGCTATTCTCGTCAGAGTTCTTTACCGCTTTGACCACTCGACCAAAGCCGGTAGTTTGCAGTCAAGAGTTGAATATCATTTACCTTTAATCAATTCATGCTGTCACTCTTAGAGCTGTATTTCATTTGATAGTTATTGATATTCACTTTTTTCTTTATGTCGTCGTGTTAATATTCTTGTTATTTCTCTATTATAATATGAATTATCATTCATAATTACAATTACTAATGAGTGAATGTTTGTTTGTTCAGTTTATTTGAACATGTACATCCTGGTAGGCCTAAGTGTGTTGAATGAATGAATGAATTAAACTAAACGGGAAACACAGGACACTGCTACCGAATAAGATCTATTGTATCCCTTGCCAATTGTGCAATTTGATGTCTAAGCAGAGTGTGGTGTCTTATAGATGTGAGTCATGTAAGAACAATGAGCAGTCACTGTCTGACCTAGCTGATGAAATCCGCTTCATCAACATAAAATTAGAGGGTATTTCGAAGGAGATGTTGCTCACCGCGAACATACCAACAAACAGATGCACGGTCTGAGATCTGATATGCGTGAGGAGTTTCTGTCAAAATTTGCTAAAATTGATAATGACATTACCAGCTGTGCTACAAATATAAAAGCTTGGAAAACTGTGTTGAAACCAAGATCAAGAAACTTGAGAGTGCCAACAATACCCTTTATCACAGGATGAATAGAGAGGATGTTGTTATTTTTGGTTTAATGCCTAACATTGTTGACCTTGAGAAGACTGTAATTGATCTGTGTGCATGTTACAAGATTAGTATTGGTGCTCTTGATATTCATCATGCTTGCTACATGAATAACAATAAATCTATTCTGGTGAGTTTCTGTAATGTTCGTATCAGAGACCGCCTGATGGCTGAGTACAATAAGATCCGTTCGCTGAAGCTGAGTGACATAGTTAGCAGTGATATTAACTCGAGGGTTTACCTGAATGATAATTTTGCACCTATAACTTCGAGAATAAACTTCATTTGCAAACGGCTCCTGAAGAAGAAAAATTATAAAAAAGTTCAAGGTGTTTAATGTAGATAAGCCGAAAGTATCTATTACTTATGCTAATGGATCCCAAGATGTAAGGAATTATGAGGAGTGCTAAACGCTTCTCTCTAAACTTGAAGTATAAGTTTTTAATTTTCGTTTTTGTTTGATTTCTTCCACTTTATTTGATTAGCTGATTTAAATAGATATGAAATTTTTAGCTGTGAATATTTTTAATTTAATTTTTAATTCTATAATTTTTATTTTCTTTGCAGATTATTTTTTATGGTTCCCCGCTATGATATTCCCTGGTGATGTCACATAATAATCTTGGTCGAGTTGGTAGTGGTTATTTTATTAAGAATGTGTTACATCCTTTTAGTCGTCAGATGAAGGTGGCACGACACATCTTAATTGTCAGAGTATAAGACCTGCTGGTTTTTCGAAAATTGATGAGCTAAAATGCATTTTAAATGAATCTCAACTGGATCTTTTTGCAATTTCAGAAACATGGTTAAAGTCGCATATTTCTAATCGATCGGTCAATATCCCAGGTTTTAAATTTTGCCGAAATGATCGTACTGGTTCAAGAGGAGGAGGTGTAGGGATATACGTGTCCAACAAGATTAGACATAAGTTGGTTTTTAAAGTGGGAGAGGCTGGTGTCTGTGAGTCCCTTTTTGTTGAGTTCCATTTCGGTAGCTCAAAAATTTTGTTCGGGGCTGTGTACCTTCCTCATGGTGACATTGTTACCTTTGAGGATAGACACTACCAGCTGTTTCTAAATTATTCTAGTATTATTGTGGTTGGAGATTTTAACTATAACTTATTTGATGCAGCTAAAGCATACAATTTTCGTTCAATGTGTACTAGAAATAATTTATTTATCTCGCATAGTAACAGACCATCCCATTTTGATATTGCCCATAACTCTACTTCTCTTATTGATTATCGGCTGTTAAATGATCATTCAATTATGAGCTTTTCTGATCAAATCCAATGTCTCACGTTTTCACATCATGCCTTGATTTTTCGTCTTTTTCGATTGACATTGACAATATCGTTGAGTACATAGAATTTTTGGATTATAATTCCATTGACTGGAACGGTTTCTTCGGTTTTTGTCTGACTTTGACTTTTCTGCGTTTAATTTTTGCAGTGTTGATGAACAATGCTCTACACTTAACATCATTTTTGAACAGCTTTTACTTTTTGTACCTATGAGGAAGAAAATTAAATATGAAGTTGATGTGTGGATGAAGTCTGATGAAGTGACCTCTGCTCGCATTTTAAGGGATTTGGCTTTTTCCGCTTTTTCCCTGGATCCCTCCGCTTATAATAGAAGAATTTTTTGCAAATATCGAAATCGCCTGAAAGGTGTAATACGTAGAGAAAAAAAGGCGATTTTTTTCTAATTTGTTTAGTGGGCTTGACTCTGCTGGTATGTGGAGAGTTTTAAGGAGTACTGGTTGTGTTGCTGATCGTGATTATTTGTTTGAACATAACGCTGACTCAATCAACGACTTCTTTGTTTGTAGTAGCAATTGTAGTAATTATGACTCATTTGATTTTGGAGAGTTTGTTGATACTGATTCGAGATTTTCTTTCCGATGTGTAACTGAACCAGAAGTTTTTCAAGGCTTGCGTAATGGTTAATGGCGTTTTCTTTTCTACAAAAGTGTGTTGCACTATTTGCCCTTTTCAATGAAAATTTGCAATATAGTCATGTTTCGAACAAGTGAATTTATTAGAAATTATTGTATCATCCCTTACGAAGGCAAATTTTTCCTTTAAAGGAATGTTAAATTGCAATTTTTTTAATAAAAAGTAAAAAATGTCACATTTTTTTGTAGAATAGAAAACACCATAAGTCTAATGCACTTGGTGTTGACAATATATCCATTAAATTTATTAAACTCATTTACCCTTACTTATCTGGTCATTTTCTTTCCTTTATTAATAATATTTTTACTACTTCTGTTTTTCCCACGGCTTGGAAGACAGCACGTGCTGTAGCTATCCCTAAGTCGAAGGTGGTTCATGGACCTGAGGATCTTAGACCTATTTCTATCCTTCCTGCCCCGTCCAAGGTTGTGGAACATCTATTAAAGTTACAATTAGCCGATAAGGTTCTACCATCTCTTTATGAATCACAGTTTGCTTTTCGTTCTGGATACAATACAACTTCCTTAATCCTATGTATGACTGACCTTATTAGGGAAGGCCTTAACGTTGATGAGCTTTGTGTGGTAGTTTCTCTTGACATTTCTAAAGCCGTTAATTCTATTGACCATTGTAAAGTGATTATTAAACTTAGAAACGAATTTAATTTTTCTATATCGGCTTGTAAACTTATCTGGTCTTACTTGAATGATAAGTCCCAATTTGTTTCTGTTAGTGGAACTAACTCAAATATCAAATCACTTGGTGCAGTTGTTTCTCAGGGATCAGTTTTGGGCCCTCTATTGTTTATTATGTATATGAACAGTCTTGGTGATTGTGTCAACTCCCATATATGTAGAGCTTTTATATATGCAGATGATGTTTTCTTTCTATTTAAGTGTGAACGTGATTTCTCTGATGTGCTTGAAAGCAATATTAATTTGGGTTTAGACAACGTTCTGCAATGGACTATTTCTAATTCGCTTCGTTTAAATATTGCTAAAACAAAAGCTATCGGTTTTAGTAGATCTTCACGTTTTGATTTCGATTTTGATATAAGCTAAGAATTTGTTGACAACCTTTTGGTGTTGGGTGTTATTGTAGATAATAAGCTTTCCTTTATTCCACATTTTAGATCTTTGCACGGTAAGATCTTTGGAATCTTGCATAGGCTATTCTCGACAAACTTGTTTTTACCGCTCTACATTAGAAAGAGACTGGCTCAATCATTATTAATGCCCCTTGTCCTGTATGGGCTTGAGGCTGTTTCGGGTGCTAATGGAACCAACTTGTCAAGACTTAAACGGATTGTTAATATGATAGTGCGTTTCGCATACAATATTGGTTTTCGTGACCATATCTCTGATTATGTATGCCAGTTTCTATTCTAGGCTGCTCGTTTCAGAACTTTCTTGAGTTTAGGAATCTGGTTCTTGTCTATGGTGTCACCTTTGTAATAGGTTTGCCTTCTCCCGGTCAGTAAGAAATCCAGATTATTATTCCTCGAATAGCTTGCTATGTTTTTGAAAAATCATTTTTGATTCGTGTTGCGTGATCTTTTAACCGTTTGCCTATTAACTTAAGAAATTTTTCTTTGTCGGTTTATGCATATCGTCGAAAACTACTAGAATTTCTTTCGAATCTATCAAACTTGCCGATGGACCTTGGTTGTTATTGTCATCAGTATTACATTTTTTTAAATTATTATGTTTAAGGCTGGGGAGCCATGAAACTAATCCTTATATTTGTGTACATACGTATTCATATTTAGGTATTTACTAAGCGAATGAGACTGAATTTTATCTACTTTAGTAGTATTATTTGTTTTTTTATATACTTATATTTATATAACACTGTATTAATATAGTACTATTGTAGTCATTATTGCTACCCTTATGTAATAAATCTTCGGCCTTTTAGGCTTTGTTATTACTGAGTTGAATAAATAAATAAATAAATAAATAAAGTGCTAGAGCACCTCATCTAGACCTACTCTCCTGAGGAATCTGAAGATTGACAGTGGTTCTAGTGTTGGCAGTTCCCAATCCTCCAATAGGTGCTTGCCTAATTAGCTACATCTTCTGTGGCATAACGCTTTACAGTCCTTCAGAATATGCTCTAGAGTGCCATCGTCATAATCACAGAATCTGCGCAGGATGTTACTCTCAATGCCAAGTCTGTTGAGGTGTTTTCTCAGTCTGCAATGGCCTGTGAGGAAACCTGTGAGCATTCTTAGAATGTTTTTACTCAGGGACATGAGAGCTTTGAAACGAGTTCTCTTATACAATCCAATCATTAGCTTTGCATGCCTCAATCCAGGCAGATTGAACCAGAGGTGTTCCCTGGTACTCTTGATCTCCGTCGATATATCTTCCCGGATTTTATCCATTCCAAGTCCGCAAAACGGTTTTGGTCCGACCATGGGTGTACTAGCCCTCTTTCTGGCCATGTTGTGTGTATTTTCGTTTCCTACCGCCCGGCGTGTCCAGGAACCCAGCGGAGTGTGACCTTATCCATGCTACTTAGCTTACTTAGCTTAATGCGGCATTCCCAAGCTAACTTAGAGCTAAACTCATATGAGCTGAGTGCCCCTGTCAAGATTAAATTGTGCGCATCTCTCAATGGCATAAACTTCCGATTGAAAAATGGTAGGAGATTTTCTCAAGGAGGCATGCTAGCCTCTCTCAAACGAGTCAAGATTAGTTCAGGTACCGCAAGGCACCGTTATTTCTCCTACAATATTTCTTATTTTTCTTAATGGCCTTCTTTGTCAAAATGCCAATCCTATCTACTCCTTTGCAGATGATAGCAGCATTTTCTATTCATATTCATTCAGTACTAGGCCAATCCTGTCAGAGATTGAGACAATGAGACAAAACTTGAATGATACACTTAATAACGATATTATAACATCGTTCGAATAGGTCGATTTTAATGCTCGTAAGACCCAGTGATGTATGCTCACGCACAGACGATTGCTCCATCTGTAATTATGAACGGTGTAGGTATTGTGGAATCAGATGCTCTTGATATTGTTGGCATAAAGATGAAGTGCGACGTTCGATGGACTGATCACATTTTTCAAGTCTCAAAAGAAGCATTCAAGTGGCTCGGTTTCTTACGACACACGATGGGACAGGATCACAGAATTTCGTTGTTTTGTCGTTACTACAATGGGATGTGCTCTGAGGAAATAATGGAATTTGTTCACGAAACCCGATCTTTTCTGCGAACAGCACATTATTCACTAAGAGCACATCCCTTTGTGGTCGATACGCCAGTGAATCGTACTACGCATTACAGGGAAAATTCGTTTTTTTGCCGAACAGTTCGTATGTGTAATAAACTACCTGCAGAGGTCTTTAATGTCACTTTCAATATGGGAAAGTTCAAATCGAATGTACACAAACACTACTCCTTCTATCCTCCTTCACATAATCAATTTTCCTAGTTTCGGCATAATGCAGTGGTCATCCCTGAGTGCTGGTCAAAAACATGCTGACACAGCTGCCTCCAAAGCCAAACGTCGTCCTTTGCTAGTTTTCGCAACATGGAAAGTGCATAGAAATTTTGTTTTAATGTACACTTTAGGCGCTGATCCAGCTTAAGCTTTTGGTAGGGGAACTTTTAAATGAAACGCACCATTTTGTAAGATTTCTTTTAGAAACTCCATACAAATGAGGAGTATTGTAGTTATTCGTTTTGGAGAGGAAATACCCCTTTTTCCTCTCCCACACATTATTGTTTTGCATATTGGAGTAAATCTTTAAAATGGCCAACACAACTGCAAAAAAATTTAGCCCGGATGGAATTAAACTCGTATTTCCTATATAATGTTCTAGAACAACAGCACCTACATTAGTTCGGCTCAGAATTGGTTACCTCCCATAAGCATATATTAGAAAATAGTCCTCCACGATATGTTAGGTTAGGTTGCGAGGCAGTCCCATCTCAAGAAGTGATACCCTAGAGCAGACAGGGCGTAATTAATTACTTTATTAACAAATTATTTACGATTGCACTGTCGCCGTGACAAACCATCCTTAGTTATCTAGCTACGAGGGTAGTTTGACTAGCCCTACATTTGGCATACTGTCTAAGTTCGGCAGTATGTTAGCGCCAAGAAGAACTTCAGAAGGATCCGCGCCTGCTTAAGACCATATATGCATGTACATAAATATATATAATCAGCAATTTTCCAGATAAGCAATATAAAAAGATTATAATTATTTTAGGAATTTTTAAGTAAAAAAGAAAAGTACTTGTTTTTTTTATCTAAACCTCCCAAATGTAATGGCTTCATTTTGGGACATCAAGAACAAAAATAAGTACGTTTTCTAGCAGAATTGTAATGAGTTTTTAAAATTGTTTCGAATTATTTTTTTGTGATTTGGTAACTGAATTTTTCTTGGGTATATAAGATTTTTATAAGATCGGAGTCGAAAGCCATGGCAGCTAGTACATACTCCGCTTTCCGAAATTACTTGTAATCATTTATTATGTAATTAATAAATTATTAAAATTGAGTGTTATGTTTTTCTTCCCACGGGGTTTTTTGAATTTGGAACGATTTTCCGTCGTCCCACGTCAAATTTGGTTTGTAAACAGACCGGTTTCGGCTATGTGCCATCTTCAGTGTGCTATTGAATAGAACGATCTGTTCAGTGTTCTATTCAATAGAACACTGAAGATGGCACATAGCCGAAACCGGTCTGTTTACAAACCAAATTTGACATGAGATGACGGAAAATCGTTCCAAATTATTAAGTTAAATTATTATTAAATTAAATAAAAACATATATGTAAGTAATTAAAACACAAATTGCTGAGAATATCTTAAATAAATTTAATACATATTGTAAAAGATTTTTTTAGTTTTTCTTAACTTATACAATTTATTTGTTATGTATGTACTACGTTTTCGATCGTTACTATTAGTTTCACTTTCTATGCACGTGTGTGAATGCGCAATATTTCATTTGAAACAAATGCAAGGCTACGAAAGTACAAGAAACGGGCATATGGGAGAATAAATTTATGGTTATCATTGTTGTTTTTGTCTTCTTTTTTTTAATTGAACTCAATTGATCATCTTAAAGTTGGAAATGAATTTTATTAGTACCGATGATGAGATACACTTGCTTGTATGCATATATGTACATACATACGTACATACAGAGATACACAGAATACAAATTATGTACCCGTTTGTATGCGTACACTCATATGCATGCCCTCATGAGGGTATTTAATATTATATTTTTAATTAGAAAAAAACAATGCTTTTCTTTATACATACATAGATATTTCTTTTTTATGCATCTGATTATGTATACTATAGCCATATCCATGCATGTTGCTTTTCGTTTTATAAAAAATTATAATTGAACAATAAAATTACTTACCATACAGATGCCATGTGAATCAAAGGGATTCCATGTCACATTTTCGGGATAATGGGCTAAAGGTTTACTTTTATAAGCACGGTCCAAGGGAGAACAATGCAAATTATCACCTAAAAAGAAAGAAAGATATTTGAAATTTACAAAAATCCGCAAGCTGTAATATTTACAATTTTTTTAATCTAAAATACCTAATTTTCTTAAACAGATATTTAGCTAAAATTTAATATCAGTTATTTTACTTTGTATTATACATGTGTGTTTTGTATTCCATGCGAAATTAATATGTTTTACATGTAAGTCTGCGTATTTTCATTCCGCACGGAATACAGAATAGACCTGATAATAATAATATGCAAATATATGGGCAAATCCTAGAAATTAACTACCAAGGACAGAGTTTTTGAATTGTCAAAACTGTTTATATGTGTTGATGGAATAATGTGCTATATATTTAACGTTAAAAATATATAAAGGAAAATTTTTTGGGTGTCCCTTTTTCGGTGTATGTATATCCCATACACCGAAAAAAGACCCAACCTTGCATTTCATATAGGATGTTGTTTTTATGTGTTTAGTTAACTATAAGCTTAAGCTTAACCGTAAGCTTAAGTTTGAATTATCGAGTTCGAAAGCATTGGTTGCAAAAAATACATGTGCTTTGATACAACATAACCACACACAGGAAGACAAAACAGACTGAAACGAACCTCGTTGCACACACCAATTAAGACAACACAAAAAAACGAAAAAATACAAAGAGTATAGTCGCATGGCTGTCTGATTACCAGTTGTCTTTTAAGACAAAAACTTGAAGACTTTATTTTTTTGTGTGGGTTAGCATCAAACAGGAGTATTTGACTTGAAAGACTGACGCGTTTTGTCTTATGTTGGTGTTGGTTCAGCCTAAGCGAAATTACAACAAACAAACAAAAAAGTTAACACATTAGCACTCATTTGTGTTTCAAAACATACCAGCAAAACGATCGGGTTCTAAACCTGTATCCAAGTCCAAGCCACATATTACAAAATAATCTGCAAAACGTGAAAATTGTGGATCACAATCTAGTTTTAATTGGCGCAGCTCAGCTGATCCCGGATCTCCACTAGATGGTGATGTAGGCGAAGTCGATGACAAGGAACTGGGAGATGTTGGATTGCCGGAATCATTTGTAAAACTATGGCCGGCTATTGAAGATTTTGCCATATCAGCAGAATGCTGCCCATTATTACCAGCGCTCTTTAGTTTTCGCATTACAACAAAATGTTTATTTGTGCTTGCGGACACATTGTTGGTGTCTACTCCACTATTGTTTCTGTCGATAGAGTTGTTTGTTTGTGTTATTGTTTTTGATATTTCATGTTGAAGTTTTTGTTGTATTTGGTTTTTAGGTAACGTCGCTTTATTATCAGTTGTTGACGTGGATGCTGGCGTTGTTGAAGTTTGGACAGTATCATTTATTGTTAAACATTTAGCCATTCGCTTGCCTGCATGATCCGAAGACATGTTTTGTTTAATAAAATATTTTTTCTTTTTATTTTCAATTAAGACCCAAGTGAAATTAAACGATTTTTTATGTATGCCGATTTTTTTTCTTTCTATTGCTTATGGGCTGAACTCACTTCAAGGCCACAAAACTATGTATGTACTTATTTATATTTTTTCCATTTTTAATCACAAATTAGCTTTATTTTTCAACTGAAATTTTAGTTTAATAATTTATTAGCACAATAATTACCAAATACAAATTTCAAAACGATTAAATTACATTTCTCTTTGAATTTAAACTTTTTATTAAAATAGTGTCTATTATTTTTTGTTTGCTTTTACGGTTTTCTTTCTCATCATTACTTTTGTATTTGCGAAATCGGTGCAGAATTTTTCTTTTGAGAAAATATATTTCTAATTTGTTATGCTTATTTTTAGAATAATATTTAGTAGTAGATTTCTCTGTTAGATAAATTGTACAACTTTTATTGTATTCATTTTCTTTAAAGTATTATTTTTAATAATTTCATTTTGTTTATTACAGAAAAAATCTTCACACTAATCTCTCCATTGCCACAGGAGGAGTATTTTTATTATGTACAATAAAAGCAGAGTTGTAGAAATAAGTACCAGTGTAAATCATATTCAGCATATTTAGACGGGTATAATTTTTAAGCCGCACAATTTTTGTTCGTTCCAAAACACGCGAGAATAATGGCGTTTTCTTTTCTACAAAAAAATGTTGCATTGTTCGCACTTTTCAATGAAAATTTGCAAAATAATGATTTTTTGAGGAAGCTAATATATTAGAAATTATTGTATCATTCCTTACGAAGGTAAATTTTTGATTTAAAGGATTGCTAAATTGAGATTTTTGAATAAAAGCTACAAAAATTTTACATATTTTTTCAGAAAAGAAAACGCCATAAGTCACCTTTTACGTATGAGACATTTCTTAGTAGGCATTTTTTCGATTCTCTTTTGAACTTGCCTGAAGCTTTTACACTTCGTCAAGAAATGTCCGATTTGTTTACTTTATGTGTGTGTTTTGTGTTAGTATTGTGGCTTGATGTGCGTATGTATTGAGAAAAGTAGAAAACAGAAGCGAAAAATGTCCAGTACAGATAGTCATGTACTACACTCTCGAGTAAATAAACCAAATATTGAGAGTAATATATAAAAACGACATGAAACTAAAAATCACCATATGAATGCAAAAAGTTTTTGGTTGCAACTTAAAAAGTGAATTAAGAAAAAAACGACGTCGTAAAATTCATCGTATGAATTGGGTGTAAGTCCCAGTTCACACTATACAAGTCTTATTGATCAGCTTCTTATTCAGCTGTGAGAAAAACAGAGAAATGTGTATTTATTTCTCTGTCTTTCTCACAGCTGAATAAGAGTCTTCTTAATAAGACTTGCATAGTGTGAATTGGAACTATCATAGCGTCTTCAACTGCGATGCCTAGATGGCTCTGTATTACTATATGGATAAATAAATAAAATAAACTCTGATATAACATGAGAGAGAACGTCGGCAGAATAAGAAAACTAAAATGTCAATATATCTCTACATATCATACAACAGGACCACGTATTTTTAATTTTATTATGAGATTTCATTTGTTTCAAATGCTCATTGGTTTAACATGCACTATTTTTCCACAATTCGATGTTTGGTTTTTCAATTTTCTTGAAAATTTTAATTAAAAAATCAATTAAAAAAATGTAAATACATAAAATCACTAAAATTTCATAAAAAGCAATGGTTTTTGTATATTTCAATCAACACATTCACACACATTTATTTATTTTAATATATTTGACATTTCATATCATAAGATTGTTGTGATCATGGTAGAATAATGTACAAGGGTGGCATGCCGTTGCTGTATACGTATTATCAAGGAAAAATTATTCGAAATAGTCGAATCTCATGCCATTTGCTTTTCTGTTTACTTGGGGGTCACACGATCAAGTTTTGGTTCAAGTTTTGTTTCAATTTTTAATACGCTCACTCATACTTTCAAGATGAGTGTTTCAATTTACGTTCAAGAAAACAGCTGATTACCATTTTCATGTGCAAATATTCTTCCGCCATTGTTTTTTGTTACTTTTTTTACAAAATTGTTTTAAAATTGCTTTAAAGTTGCGTGCAGCCTACATCACATCTTTCAATTTTTATGAATTTTGACAAGCAGTATATGCAAATAACTTGAAAGTAAATCTTGAACGTGTGACTGCAGCGTTACAGATGCCATCAGGGATGGCAAAGTTGGTACAATTGTACCATTTTTCTACCTTCCAGTAGCTAGTTTGTGATTTATTTTAGGTTAGAAATTGAATAAGCTAAATCCGACTTAAGCACAGTTTCCCTTTTGCCACAGATAAACGTACAGAAAAGTGATGTATTTTCTATACTTAAGAAATGCTTAAAAAATCTGTTTTGGTACAATTATGTCCAAAAAAGTACAATTTAAGAGAGCAATTAGTACAATTTTAAAATCATTTGCCATCCCTGGATGCCATTGCAATGTAGAGTTACCGAGCTCATCATAGAGGTTCTTGTTGTTGCGACCTTTTGGCCCACCGACCATTAAAAAAAAAATTGCGTTAAGTATGGGGTATTTTTTTTTATAGAAAAATAAAAATCAGAGCTTAAGTCAAATACCAAGTTTCACCAATATAAACTTTTTATTCCATAAATATCTTTTCTAATAACATTTATACGCTTATTTCAATAAAAAGTAGAAAATTTCATCTCAATAACAAGTTACTCAATACACAGCAGTTAGAATACAGATGGAGCAACAAAAGCTACTTTTTACAAATAAAATAAAAAAGTGGCTAGTGGAGCACATAGCAAGATATTTTACTTTCAGTAAAAAGAGGTTAATTTCTAATCGGATTGATGAAAGTTCACAAAAATGTACAGTTTCCTTCCAAACATATGCCGGAAGCAATGGCGAGAATACAAAAAAATTCTATCGGATATATTTTGAGAAAACTTTATGTAAATCTTCTTTGTTGTTTTTCTCCATTCCGACATTTTGGCATATGGCCCAAAATAATACTAAGGTCGCGTATATTATTATTGGCATAATTTTAATAATATGAATGCTCTTTAATTGGCTTTATTCAGCAGAATTACAAAAATTCAACCCTTAAGAGCCATTCACATATTAGGTAACGCCATTTTAACACCCCTTAGAAGTGTGTTAATGGCCCTATTTTCCTTGCAGGAGTAAAAGGAATAAATTGTATATATAAGTGTGTATTGTGTGTGGTATTGTGTGTGCAACGTAGTTATTTCACATATACACAATATTTGACAGTTCGTACCATGAAAAAAGCAAATAAAAAAATGATCAACTGGAGTTCCAGAGCTACCTTGTATATTATTCTACCATGTTTCCAATAATTTTTCGCTGATAATACGTATACAGCAAGGCGAATTGATACCAGGTGGTCCTATTAGTAAAAATGAGCATCAGCTGACTTTACCAAAGTGTCAAACTCTATGTAAAAAAACTAAACAACAACTTTAACATGACAGATTGGTAAAGTCCAGTTGTTGTTGCACTAATAAGGCCACTTGGTATTAATACGCTTTGGTATACAGCAATGGCATTCTACTACTTGCATGTGTAATTCCAGCGTAAAATATAGCGAATGTATTGAGTTTTTCGAACTCCCAGTGGCATGTATAAACGCTAATTGCCCTTTCACTCTATAACTTTTTAGCCTGGATTTTTTTGACAATTTTCTTTTAAGTCCCCTACGAAAAGTTCGAGACATTTACATTACAGACTTTTTATCCATGCCTTTTTGACGATTATACACATGCTTAATGCTGAGATTACGAAAATGACAAAGAGAAATAACAAAAATCCCTCCAATTCGAATATGTGCCTTTTTTCTTACCCCGCTATCTTCTTACCAACTCTCTCTCTCTCTCTCAAACTAAAAAAACCTGCCTTTAAAGCCAGGCGAAAAAGGCACAATGAAAATTGCGCGTTAGTTACACGCATGCAAAATTAGCCTGCCTTTGTTTTTAAAATTTTTTTTCAAACCCCTATGAAAAATCACAGGATACAACGTTACCAAATTAAATCGTTTCTATCTCATGTCTACCTCCAATGTCCACATTTTTTAAAAATAAAACTATAGCGATTCTACTATACATATTATATTCCATGTCTACTTCCTATGGCCAATTTTTTATTGTATACCAACTATCGATCCCGTTTCAACATTTACGTTTGCGGCAATAAATATTGCTACGGAAGACCGCACGTTATAACTGTCTGAAAAATTGGGCAATATTTCGTTTGAAAGTATTGTGCCATTTATTGCATAGTATAGGTCAAAACGACAATAATATGTACAATAACATATGCAATAATATAACATGTGCAATAATATTGTATATTTGTGAATATTAATTTTTTCCTGACAGTAAAAAAGTAAATATAACACTGATAACACGTTTTAAAAAATCTTCAGTTGAAAGCCCCGATGCGTGAAACCAGCGTCACCATTGCTGAAATTCAAATATGTATCACCATTGGTGGCTTAAAATCGCTATATTTTAATTTAAAGTACTTTTCCTTAAAACTGTTTTGTTATCACCACTGACGTATAAAGCCGAAAAATCAGATTAAAGATGGCGTTATTTGCGAAAGTGAAAAAATCGTGGAAATGTTAAAATTTATCGTTTTTAGTGCATAGAAATTAAAAAAGTATAAATTATAGTGATTATTTATTGAAAAAGATACGTAAATATAAAAATATTTATAATTTAATTTACAGTTAAGTTTAAAGTGGTTCCAGATAAGAAGATAATCCAATTTCTTCACCCCCACCAATCAAATTCAGATTTAGAAAAATCTCCAAAAAGTAAGAGCCGCTGAAAATTCTGCAACCATGGCTGGTGGCAATGCGCCACGCGTGATACAAATCACGAATATTGCACCACAAGCCACAAAAGATCAAATGCAGGCATTGTTTGGTAACATTGGGAAAATCGAAGAAATTCGTCTGTATCCTACCGTAAGGGATGTCTCTTGCCCAGTGCAGTCTCGCATATGTTACGTGAAATACGTGGAGAGTATTTGTGTGCCAGTGGCACAACATTTGACAAACACGGTCTTCATAGATCGAGCGTTAATAGTTATACCGGTATTGGCAATACCAGAAGAATATTGGGCGTTGGAAATGTCCAAGAATGGCACTATAGTGCCGGGCTTGCAAAAGCCGGACTCAAAGCTTCCACCGGAAGTTGTTAATCGTATCGAAGGTCAATCGCCCCAACAAGTAAGTGGATTAATTCAAATACATGAATATAGTTAAGAATGTAATGCCTTCCCTTATATCAGGTTATAAAGACTTACGATCCGAAATTGGTAGAAAACAATTTGCCCGAATATCCAGCTTTGCCTTCATTTTATGATACTCGAAAAATTGAGGAAATAAGACGCACAATAATTGTGTGCGATGTTAGAAACGAATGGCGTTTGGATGATCTTATGGATTGCTTTCAACGTGCTGGTGAGGTGAAATACGCACGATGGTCAGAAAAGGATAACAAAACGTATTGTATGATTGAATTTTGTGATCAGCCCAGCATCATCAACGCTCTAAGAATGCATGGTCAAGAATTCAAGGGTGGATATTTGAGTGTGTATCATTCAACGGATGCTATAACAAAACCGGAGGCAAAGTCAAATGAAGCTGCTCAAAAAGAAATTGAGGAGGCCATGACAATTGTTAAGGAGGCCCAAAATATGATATCGGCTGCTATAGATCCGGTAATTGGCATGCTAGCTAAAGATAAAAGACGCCGTTCTCGATCTAGATCACGTTCAAGAGACCGGCGCACTAGTCGTTCACGTTCTCACCGTTCAAGGTCACGAAAACGTTCTCGTTCACGCACACGTAGGCGTACTCGCAGTAAGTCAAAACGTCGCTCACGCTCTCGCTCTCGTAGCACACGCTCACGGAAGCGCTCTCGCTCACGTAAGCGCTCCCGTTCACGACGTAAAAGCCGCTCCCGTTCTAGATCTAAACGACACTCCCGCTCACGTGAACGTCGTAGTAAACGTTCTCGCTCCCGTCATCGTCGTAGTTCCTCTAGAGCGCGTCGTTCTCGATCGCGCACAAAGCGTTCCCGTTCTCGTGATCGTAAACGTTCTCACCGCACACGTGAAGAAAAACGTCCGATACGATCTTCACGCTCACACAGCAAACGTAGCTCTATATCGCCCTCACCAGCATCTGTGCGTTCACGTTCCAGTCGCAGCAAAGATATTTTACCACCTCTTATAAAATCAACCAACAACTCGTCATCCTCCAAAAACCGTTCTCGTACACCAGCTGATCGTAAACTTAAAACAATTTCTGAAGATATTGATGTCAAGAGCACAAGGCTTAGTGGTGATTCAAAGTCTCGCAAATCTGTCAGTGTTGAAAAATCGGACAACATGGATATTTCTAACTCACCATGATGAATATAAATAACTTGCAAGCGTTTATATGAACATAATAATTCGTATTTTTCTTTTTTAAATTTTTCGCTTTATTTTTAAATACTTGATGAAATTGTAGTCCACAGTACACTTTCTTTCTAACTTAAATTTACATTCAATTGTAGAATTTCGTATATTCCCATATGATTTTGTGTGTACTTTTTGCAGCATAAGCATTTTTGTTTTATTCTATCTTAAGTAAACATAACTTACAATTTAATTACATAATTTGTAGTCATAATTACAGAAACAAGAAACTCTACTTTTTATGTATTCTTGTCATAAATTGCAGTTTTTACTATTGGGGCTATTCGGAATAGCATCACTGTGCTGCTTCAGACAATCAAACTTTTTTAATGCCGACAAAAAGAAAAAAAAATATATATATATATATATATATATATATATATATATATATATATATATATATATATATATATATATATATATATATATATATATATATATATATATATATATATATATATATATATATATATATATATATATATATATCACTGATGCAGCGCAGTGTTGTATTATTGAATAGGCCCACTATGCGGGAGGGTATGCAATTTGATTAAACTTAAATTTATTCTAAAAATTCTTGGAAAGCTGTACTAAAAATATTGCATTCGTGAATGAAGCACAAGTTTTAACATTTGATCTTCCGAAAATACCAAAATAAATTGTACTTGATAGCAAAGTTTGCTTAGTATCTCTTTTAGATCCTTGTTTAATGTTCTGTAATCTTATAGTTAAAGGAACTACCAACCTTAACCTTCTGATGGCTTATGTCAATGTTGTCCCCTCTTATACAGTCACTATTTGTCGACGTCACCCCATGATACCAATAAT
Organism: Panzeria rudis; assembly: GCA_956483635.1. Lineage (NCBI taxonomy): Eukaryota > Metazoa > Arthropoda > Insecta > Diptera > Tachinidae > Panzeria > Panzeria rudis. Next base: position 174,681,703 of record OY101448.1, read on the forward strand.
TGGTCACTTAGGTACTCGCCAACAGCAATTGTCTGCTATAAACAGCCTCCCTATTTTCTAGACCTTAAAGAAGAGTGTGTCAGCAGTAGTCAATTGTTGTGCACAAAAACTACTTGTGTGTTATTTTTGAAATTGTCTTGACGCGACGTCGAGAAATGGTTACATAATAAGGGGGATGCCTACTTTAAGGAAGTGTAAATGATATCGTGAACATGTTCAAGTAAAAGAATCGTTGGAATAATCCTGGGCATAATTTTAGGTGCCCAATCTTTATTTCTTTACATACAACGAAAGACGCCCTAACAAAAAATTCGAAATCGATTTGTTTATAAATTCCGATGTATTTCGCCAGCATGCATCACGACAAAAAAAAATCTGACGTCCTCGAACAAAACGATTTTATTTAAAAAAATTAAAAAGGAAGTAGCCCAGTTACATTATTTCTCTATACAGCATTTAATTTTCAACTCGTTTAGTTTGTTATACTAGCCATAATGCACACCCTGTGAGAATTTTGTGTCTACCTGCTACGGTTCACAAGATATACCCCAAAGTCAAAATTGTCTTCAGCATCTTTTTGGCTTCTCCTATAAAATAATGAAATATTAGAGCGTTTTCAGATAACGATTTGTTCCATTAGTTACGTATGTAAAGTGACTATTAAAGCTCGATGTAATCGACTATATATACGGTGAAGATTAGACCCTGAGGGCTACTCTGTATTGAATCGAATCATAATAGGTATGTGATGAAAAACGTTTTAGACACAAAAACGATTTGAAAACGTTAAAAGGTGCAATATGTTTGCTATAGTCGTTTTGTCAATAATTTCCGAATTTGTTTTTAATAGTTTTTTCAATCTTGCTAAATTTCTTTTTACAGTTCATTATATTGATTATATTTTATCTTCTTGTGCACTTTTGAAAAGTCAATAATATGAGCTTGGTTCGAAACTAATTGTCAAAATCGCTCGGAATTCGTCACACCTTTTCAAAACAATCGTATTGATATCACGTTTCCATCACATACCTGAATATTAGTTTTTTCTCATCAGAGGGCGAAGCCGATGTAAAATGGTGGTCGGCGGCGGCCAAGACCAAACATACTCGGCGGCGGCTACTAGCCGGCTAAGAGCCGAAAATTTTTCGCCGGCGGCGGCTACCCAAATGTATCGGCTAACAGAGTATTTCTTGTTTACTTACATACAAGGCATATTTATAAAAGGAATACTCGGCCCAAATATAAATAAACTTGCCTTTCTGGACGATTTACTGCCTTATTTATAAAAATACTATACGTTTCAAAACTAAATGAAATATTTTTAAATGCGCTTGTTAGTGAATACCAACTTTTTATATTAAAAAATCGGCTTAGCCGCTAGCCGATATTAGCCGCACTGATCGGCGGCGGCTAAGTGATTGTGAAAATCATCGGCGGCGGTTTTTAGCTGGCTATTACCCGACCGGCTTCGCGCTCTGGTTGAGCGTGACGAAAGAAGATAGAAGATGGGTGTGCCGAAAGAAGATGGAAGATCTTTTTGACATATCATATTTTTCTTACAAAAACAAAACGCCTGTTGTTTTTTGTATTGTTGCATTTTTGTAGCCGTGCTGCCACCTTGTAAAATGAATACACCTTGTACAAATGTACATTTTGGGATAGAAACTGTCAAGCATTAATAGAGAGAGTATGTGTGGATTAGTATAACAGAAGCATCAAACATACATGTGGTATTGTGTGTGCAACGTAGTTATTTCACATCTACACAACATTTGACAGTTCGTACCATGAAAAAAGCAAATAAAAAATAATCAGCTGACGTTCCAGGGCTAGCTTGTATATTATTCTACCATGGCACACACATGGTAGAATAATATAACAGGTAGCCGCATAACTAATACAAATGTACGTTTGGTGTACGAAATGTCAAACAATAGAGGGGGTATGTGTGTTTGTAGAACAGAAGCAGCAAACATACGTGTGGTATTGTGTGTGCAACGTAGTTATTTCGCATGTACACAAGATTTGATAGTTCGTACCATGAAAAAAGCATATATCTACCATGGGCACACACTTCAATGTATGGTGAAATAAGTATACAGGTGGCAGCATAACGACAGCTGATTATTTTTTGCTCAGCTAGTTTTATGCTTAATCGACGTCCAGCAGGTATATATATTTTTGACAAGCATCATCTATTTTTTTGTTGAATTTGTTTCCCTTATGCGGTCACCTGTATACTTATTTCACCATGCTTCAAACAATTTGCTTTGTTCATTCTCTTAATTTTCTCTGAACGAGAAGGACGTGGTAAACGGATAGTTTACAATTTGGTCTGTGTTAATGTCAATTAAAATAATAAAAAGTGCATAGTGTTGATACATATAAATAAATAAATTGATAATCTTGTCAAATTATTGTGGTTATCCTAAAAACTTTTTTGTACATTTGGTTAATTAAGAAGAACCTTGTCTGTACATATTTTCGTTGCAAGAAAGTTAAAAATTCAAGGAAAAATCGATTTGGAATAACGTAAAAAGCCATCTAAAAAAAGAGAAAAGAAATAAAACAATCAAAACAAACCCAAAAAATTGCATTACGTACTGGGTGAAGAGAAAGATTCATTCATTTTGTTTTAACAAGATTTTGGATTTCATTGAATACCTATAACAGTTTTCAATAAAAGAAAATAAAGCAAGAGCATGGCTGATGTTGAATCTTCAAGTGCTGCTCAACAGCCACCGTCGTCAACTACCAGTGGCCATATCATACCCTTAATAGCTGCAGCCGAAATTTTAAATGATAATGCTGTATTGCAGCAACAACAATCTGTAGCTCAATCGGCCACTATCTCCTTAGCCACTGGTACTTCATCTGGTCTAGCCTCAGCTTTAATAAGGTCTTCATCAGCTTCCACTTCAGCCAGTTTGACACAAACGAGCCAATCACCGAACGATAATAATGGTTCTGGCAATAATACTCCGATTAACACAACAACTTCAACTACCCCAACAACAACTGCTGATGCTAATGAACCACTGGCAAAAAAGCAAAAGCTTGATCATCCGTCAACATCGTCATCATTGACGATGCAATCAGCTGCTTACGAAAAACTTGAAAGTCGTTTGGGTGGTATATTGTGTTGTGCGGTGTGTTTGGATCTTCCAAAGACCGCTATGTATCAGGTAAGTTAAGTTAATGGGCTCGAATTCGAGTCGCGATACGAAACTATTTCGGGACCTTAAAAAATTATTTTTTTTAACATAATTGTTTTTGGTCAGAGAAGACACGTACATATGGATGCATATATGTACTTACATGCATATGTACGTAGGTGTAATATGAGTATTCTTTATATTAGGAATAGGTAGGTAGGTACCTATCATGAGTTTCAAAATTATTATTTAAAGCTTAATCAAGACGGGAGCATTATCTACGTAAGGGACTATTTTATTATTTTATGCCCCACTATAGTGGTTACTGCGTCATTAGTTTCATTAAAAGTTTTATTCATAAAAATTGTATATAAGAAGGTATGAATGCATATTTACTTATATTGAATACGTGTATGTATAAAATGTTTTGTTTTGCTTGTGTAGGGTAAACATTTCCATATGTTGTGCATATGTATGTATTTAGGTATTTTATATTATTTCTTCTGATTATGTACATACATACATACATCCATATGTATGAATGGTTGTAGGTTGTTTTGCGTCTGTATTTCTTGCGACGTAGTTCGTAGTTACATACGTGCCATGGTGTCTAGTTCAGAGCGCGAAGCCGGTCGGCTAATAGCCGCCGCCGATGATTTTCACAATCACTTAGCCGCCGCCGATCAGTGCGGCTAATATCGGCTAGCGGCTAAGCCGATTTTTTAATATAAAAAGTTGGTATTTACTAACAAGCGTATTTAAAAATATTTCATTTAGTTTTGAAACGAATGAAAAAAATTTCTAATGAAAATTATTTTTTATAAATAAGGCAGTAAATCGTCCAGAAAGGCAAGTTTATTTATATTTGGGCCGAGTATACCTGTTATAAATATGCCTTGTATGTAAGTAAACAAGAAATACTCTGTTAGCCGACCGTTAGCCGATACATTTGGGTAGCCGCCGCCGGCGAAAAATTTTCGGCTCTTAGCCGGCTAGTAGCCGCTGCCGAGTATGTTTGGTCTTAGCCGCCGCCGGCCACCATTTTACATCGGCTTCGCCCTCTGGTCTAGTTTGTGTACAAGTGCCAATAAGTTAGATTATTTGTAGTTTTTCTTTCAACTTTACGAAAATTTTTAATAAAACGTAATGTTTTCAAAATTTACAGCCCCTTAAAAGGCCTTGATTAGAAAAGAATACGTAATGCGCAGTTTGTTATTATTATTTAGTTTAATATTCGTTGTAATTAATTTTATAGAAACTTTTAGGAAATTGATATTCATAGTAGGTGCATAGATATAAATAAGTAATGTATGGATGCGCTTATGCCTATGTAGATAAAAACATATACATACATACATATGTATGTATGTATTGGTATATGTAAATAAATAGTTTTTGTGGAACGAAGTTTCTTATTACACGATGGCCAATGGGAGAAGTTACTGCGTTATAGTGAATGGTAAGTCGATTTTGATTGTAGTCGAAAATGTCAAAAAACTGTTTTTTTTGTAATCGATTTTTAGTTGTCAACTTTATACTGAAATCGACTTTTGGCTCACATTAATCGAAATTAGAAAAACGAGCAAACATAAAGTTTAGAAAGAAAGGTTTTGTGAACCATATATGTACATACATACATTTCTATGATTCAATATAGAAGAGGGGTTTCTCGAGTCTTAGTTATTTTACAGGAAAAAGAAAAAACGAAATAAAAACCATTTTTAGATGGCTTCGGTCAATTTTCTTGACGCCATTTGCTTTTGCACACTTGCAATTAAGAAGCAAATAAAAAAGTTTCAACATAATATTTCATCGTGTAAATTTAGTATTAGAAAAAACGAAAAAAACCAATACTAAATTTACGCTATGAAATATGTAGGTATTTCACGAAATTTTCGTAATGAAACTTTTCTTAATTGCTTATTGCAACCGCGGAAAAGCAAATGGGGCGAAGAAAATTGACAAAAACCATCTGAAATTTTATTTCCTACGACTTTTCCAACCCCAAATTGTGTTCCAGTCCATTCTATTAGCAAATAAAGAAAGTTTCATGCCACAAATTTCATGAAATATGTAATTCATCGTGCAAATGTAGTCGTAACTAAAAAACCACAAAGATGTAAATAAAAATCGACTACAAAACAATCGATTTTTACCTACGATTAATCGGCTAATTAATCGGAATGGGAAATGGTTGATCAAAAAGTCGAAAATGGATTTCTTGCTTCGTTTAACATTGACTGCTGCGTTAGTGGCATACGTCTGTTTTTGTTATTATACACCAGGGATGATAAAGTTGGTACAATTGTACTTTTTTTGGTACTATTCATACCTAAAAAGTACGATGGTACCCCCGTGAATTATTTGGTACTATTTGCAAATTTTCCCAATATGTTGGCTGGTATACATTGCGTATTCAAAAATCATTTATCTCTACTTTGGCTCTTAATTTAATTCTCTCTCAAGTCTATGGAATCAATATAGAAGTTAGGCTGTTGTGCATAAAAAATATCAATATCGGTCCATGATATTCCGAAATTTTTTACTCTATTGGAAAGAGCGCTTAAAATAGAGATATTTTGCATTAATAACTAAAAATCTACGTAAGTAAACTTACGTTGTTATTCAAGAAAACCACAGAAATGTTTTCTTATATTTCTTTTAGTACTACTTGAGCCAAAAAAGTACTATTTTAGTAGCTCATTGGTACGAAATGAATTTTTTCATTTATCATCCCTGTTATACACACCTATGCTTTTTTGTAATGTTTTTGCTGCTACCAAGGCGGCTTAATACAGGTGATATTATAAGCACAACTGTTAAATCTTTTTTGTTGTTTTTCTCCATTCCGACCTTCTCGTACTTAAGTAAAAAAGTTTGACTTAAATAGAACAAAAAATTAGAAATATGGGCATGAAAAAAACCCAGGGTAACACTGGAACTCCTGTGGCGAAACAGAAAATAACACCATTTTGTAGTGATTTTATTTATTTATTTATTTATTTCATTTATTGAAGTAATATAAAGTCTTCAAGGCCAATCTTACATATTATTTAGATCTAAGTGATTCCTAAGTTCATAAAATTTGAATTTAAATAAACATAACTACAAAAAAAAAAAAAAATAATGTAGTCTGAGTTCAGTTTAATTATTGGTCCCCCAACCATAATGATATAATAGGATAATTAAAATACATAGTAGTAAAAATATAATTCTCGTATGCATTTTTCACGTAACGTTGCTTTGTTCTGCTGTGTATGTTGAAAATTAATTTGATGTTCCTAGTTCCTTGGAATATTAATCATGCCTGATGATTCTTCCTCATATAACGCCTTTTGTTATATTAAGCCATCGATATGTACATGTGTATCTACATTGGTACATATATACTTATGTATGTATGTAGATATCACTGCAAATCTGTTACATCGTAGTGTTTTCATTTATACAACAATTTTATTTGTTGATTGTTCAATTTTTGTTTATTTAAAATTTCCTGTTTAATTTTAATACATGCATACATACAATAGTTTTTGTTGTTGTTGGAACTTTTTAACAAATACACAATTATTAACAAATATGTAGATGATCACACATTTGAAAAAAAAAACACTTCAATTAAATACCGTTTCCAACTAAAAAAATTAGCAATAAATAAGTTTTTTAAATAAGTTTACATTTTTCAATGTATACATAGTATGTATTCAAATTCTAAATCAGTACATTTATTATTAAACAAATTATAATATGTACCTATAGAGAGGAAGTAAATTACGTTGTTTTTTAAAACTTGCTTTGTTTTTATATTATATGTATAATATATATGTACATACATGTGTATATATGTAGTATCTATATACATACATACACACAGACAATACTATGAATATACACACACACACATACAAATTGATATGTCTGTATGTAATATTCTTACAACATATTTATGTAGATATGTATGTACATACATACGTATGTACATATATCGTTACCTTAATATAGTAATGCCCTTATTGTTTTTTGAAATCGTATTTTTTTGCAAATTTCGATACCTACATTAGAAATTTAGGCTTAAGTCAAAAATATCAACGCTGTTGAAAATGAAAATAAAAAATCATGAGGTAATAGTACTTTTTAGACAAAAAACTTTTGTGAATTTTTTTTCGGCGCTCTCTTTTGGTTCCGGAGGTACGGGGCTCAAAACTTTGATTTTGTAATGGACATAACTCCTACAATTCTGCACGGATATAAACGATATATACATAATTTTAAAGTGCTCTAAAATACGTTTCTACTGGTATATACATTTCTAAAATCCAATAGCCCATTGCCAACCAAATGAAGTTGAAAAAAAAAATTAACCAGACTTTACGCAAAAACACGGTTATCTCTTAAACTGATCCATATAACGGTACTTAACCATGTATATTAATTTATATAAAACTTTCTAAGCTTTCATTTGGTGTATAGTTAGCTGAAAGCTTTCACTAACAAAATATGGAAGTTATTCGTAAAACCCCTTACGCAGCGAAACCACTATTCGCCATACATAATGGAAATAAGTATACCATATTATCACAATTTTGCACTGCAACTGGGTCACTACCAATGTTTTTCTTTTTTCAATTTTCTATCGGATAGGTTTTTTTTGGAGTGCGATAGCTAAACTTAATATTTTGTATCTTTGCACACCCCCGCCCCCAATGCCGGCTGTGCAGACTACTTGAAAAAACTATGTATTTCTAAAAACTTTGTTTTAAAAGTTGTATAGCTTTTCAAAAGTGGCAGATTTAAATAATACATGAAAGGTTCTCTGCAAAATTGTATACATGCTTAATTAAGTACCGCTATAATGGTAATTTTTAGAGATAACGGTGTGTTTCCGTAAAAAGTCGGGTTCAACATTTTTAAAATAGTATTTGCTTCAGAATAGGATATCAAAAATCTATATACCACTAAAATGGTACTTTAAATTGATATACATATATTTGATATTCGTGCAAAATTGTAGGAGTTATGGCCAGTTCAAAATAAAAGTTTTGAGCCCCATAACTCCGGAACCAAAAGAGAGCGCCGAAAAAAATTCACAAAAATTGTTTGTCTAAAAAGTGATATTACCTCATGATTTTTTTATTTTCATTTTCAACAGCGTTGGTATGCTTGACTTGCTCCGAAATTTATCTATCGAAATATGCAAAAAAATCTATTTAAAAAAATAATGAGTTGAGCGATTCTATATTAAGGTAACGATACATATGTACATATGTATGTGCGTATATGCATACATATGTATAATACTTTTTAAGTATCATTAACAAAGAATAGACATACTCGCTAGGTATTTAAGTTAGGAATTAAAAGTTAAATAAAAAACTACATCAATATGTATTAGAGTAAATAATTGTCGGATCGTAGTATGCAATGATGTCTAAATATCGTTTTCGTTTATTGCTGTATATTTTAATCATATGCCATTCTATTGCATTTGGTTTTATCTATAAATTTTGTTTTTTCTTCGTCGTTCTATATTTTGAACAGATTGTTGCTAAGTCTATGTCCATACGAGTCAACTTTTGCTGCCCAACTTTTGAGTATATGGGAGAGAGAGGTGAGAAGATTGGGAAGGGGTACACTGCTTCATGTATATGAAACTCTCTTTTGTTTTCTTCTTCGTAATATTAAGCACCAACAAAATATATGTATAAAAAACAAAAGCTGCGCTACAAGAATTTCATTATATGGACACGAATGCAACTTTAAAAGAAAATTGAAGAAAGTTGAAATGATTTCATGATTTCAAATTGAAATCATTTCAATAATAACATTAAATTAAAAATTTAAAAAACCCCCGAAGAAAATAGATGATAACTTCAAAACAGCTGGACCAATTTTCTTCAAACATAGATTAGAAGATTTGGGATCAAGTCACCATTCCAACAAAACTTACTAAATTAAAATCGATGTAGCCCTTTGTGAGCTACGGTGTCAAAGACACACAGATTCAACAGGATACATCTAGAAAAGATGTGATATCTTCTAAACGGCTGGACCAATTTTATTCAAACAAAGCTAAGAACACTCTCGATCAAGTCACCTTTCAAACAGAAAAAAATCAAATCGGTCCAGCCGTTTGGTCTGTACGAGGGTTCGTACATCCACACATGCACACTACAAACTTATAACACCCCTTTTTAGTCGGGGGTTAAAAATGATTGCAATCAATTTTTTAAATTAATTTCTATATTAATTGATTGCAATCAAATCCAGTGATTGCAATCAAATTTAAATCAGAATCAGAATCATCGTTCTCTTCAAATAATACTCATTCTTCTAGAAATAAAGCTTACTCTGATGATTAAAAAAACTGCATGAAATGGCTAACAAACCTACGTTTTAATACGTTTTTTATACAGTTTTGTTGGACTTACACTATAGTAGTGATTTCAGAGAAATTGATTGAAATCACATGATTTCAACAAAATTTGATTGCAATCAAATGGATTGCAATAAATGGTTTAAAAAAAATTATTTCAAAATGATTGCAATCTTTTGTGATTGTGTGATTGTGTGACATGATTGGTATAAATGGTAAAGTTTAATGCAGCATTGGATGCAGCTTGAAAAGATTCTTCAAACGATGTATTTTTTTTTATATGTTGTCTTGGGAGAAAATACGAAAATATGCAAAAAACTACAAAAATATACCTTTTTTAGACAGGGTCCAGCTCACCGGCGGTCATCGCTAGACCCCTCAAATGTTTTAGGAAACCTCATTAAAGAGACCGGTCTTTAATTTGAGAGGGGTAACAAAAACACGTTTTTCATCTTCATACAAGTCGAGTCGCTCTAATGTACATAAATGAGGAGGTTCATAACAAAACGCAACAATTTGACTTTTTATATATTAAAATCTATATACCCATTACTATAAAACACCCCAAACATCAATAGTTCGATTGTAACTCAATACATAAAACAGAGATTCAGACCAAAATGAAACAATTCCAATATATTCTACCAAAGAATATTAATCATATTTTTTGATTCTACTCAGTCGAATTACAATTACATATTCATTTATCCAAAAAATTGCTCAAGTGGAGTTGTTGTGTTTTGTTATGGACCTCCTCAAAAATCTATTGTGTAAGTTGTATGTAAATTGAAAACTTGAAAATCGTTTTCTGCAAAACTAGTAGATATCGCTCATTTGCAGAAAACAAGTTTACAGTCTTTAAATTAGTCACAACTTAATTTAAAATACAACATAACATATTCTCCTCTCAAAAGCTAAGTATGCAAGATATTTGTATGACATTTTTACACAATATGAAGGAAGATATGATGATCAATTTTGAATTATAAACTCAAAAATCACGTTTTTTGATTTATGATGTTGTTACAGCTAATGAGCGATATGTACATACATACATACATATTTTTAGTTGTAACGTTACGTAGTTTGAGGAAATGAGCGACATCTATCTATTTGATTTGTTCCATTAGTAAAATTTGCTTTAGTGTGCACATGTACTAATTGTGTAGTGTTGTTGTGTGAAAATACGAGTGCCAGATACTTTATTTTTGTTTTTGTTTCAATTTCTTTATAGTCAGCATATTCGTAAAAATTTTGTTTTGAAGAACTTTATGCTTTGGTTTTGATATTTATCATACATTTTGTTGACTCAGTTTACTATTATTGTTGCTATATACATACATACATATACATATATGTACTTACATATCAGTGTCGTCAAATTTGAATTTAAAAAAGCGCTGAAAAAAATTGTTGTTGTAAAGACTGCCATATTTATAAAAAATATATTATGTTTATTAAAGGTTTATTTGACAACTATTGCTGCCAAAAAATGCAATATTTGTAGATTTCATGCATCTGATTTCTTTGTTCCACCATAACTGCTAAATTCTATCGTTGAGAGAAAATTTTGTTTTTTCAGTTCATACAATCATAAAAAGTTCACGCACCAAATGCATTGAAGCTTTTTACATATTTTTTGATATTTTAATCGAGATAACTTATTTATTGTTTTTTTTTGTATAATCGTACATACTTAGAAAATCGCTACCTACCATTTTGAGTAAAACTAACATATCGCGACCTTAGTATTGTTTTGGCCCACCGACCATTTTCAAAAAAATTGAGTTAAGTATGAGGTATATATATTTTGAATACCCTCTTTCAGAATCCAAAAACTGTTTCGCGAAATTGTTCCTGGTGTCTGAGATATTAAGCATTCATTGTGCTCGATATCATCATTTTTGATAAATTTTTTGTAAAAAAGTTTTTTTTTAAATAAAAAAATTGAAAATCAGAAATCAAAATACCAAGTTTCATCAATATTAACTTTTTATTACATGTAAATATCTTTTCTAATAACATTTATACGCTTATTTTCAATAAAAAGTAGAAAATTTCATCTCAAAACAAGTTACTCAATACACAACAGTTAGTATACATATGGAACAACAAAAGCTACTAAAGATGTTAATTTCTAATCGGATTGATGAAAGTTCACAAAAATTTAAATTTTTCTTCCAAACATATGGCGGAAGCAGTGGTGAGAATACAAAAAAAAATTCTATCGGATATATTTTGAGAAAACTTTATGTAAATCTTCTTTGTTGTTTTTCTCCATTCCGACTTTTTGGAATATGGGCTAAAGCAATACTAAGGTCGCGATATCTATGTATTTGGAGTAAAATATGTAATTTTTAATTTAAAAAAAACTATATATACAAAACTTCAATGCATTTGGTGCGTGAACTTTTTCACAATCGAGAAAAAGTGAAATTGCTATTCTGACTTTTTTCCATTCCCTTTTTAACAAATTTAAAAAGAATGTTTTCAATTTTCGTTTGTTTCTTGTTTCTTTCAATTTATATTTGGTCTTAGAAATGTTGAAAAATCTTAAATAAGAAAAGGTGAATTCTTAAATGCAGTAAATATGTGCAACCTGTTGCAAATTATTGCAACACTAATATAAATGCAGCGCTGTCAATTGGTTGCGAGAAGGAACTTTTGACGAAGAAAAGTATTGCGAAGTGATTATCTTCGAATGCAGAACTTTGATTAATGCACAATTACTGAATTTTCAAAAGCACCCAAAGTAAAATTTGTTAAAAAAATTTTCTTAACTTAAAAATTTTTTTATTTGAGACATAAAAAACAAAACTTTATTAGTTGATATTTTATTAGTTGATATTTTATACTCTGGGGACATGGAATCGAATGGCGTACACCGTTTTGTGAGATTGGCAGAGTTTTGAGATATTTTTATTTTAATATTTGTAGGATACATTTAATACATGTAGGATCGATCTTATTTATATACAAATTATGTGAACAGAAAACGGTTATATTCCTATGCTTACGATATATAATTTTTAAAATCGGTTCACAAATGGCAGAGTTATGCGTGTACAAACATAATAAAAGTAAAAAAAAGAACATACACACGAATTGATAACCTCCTTCTTTTTTGAAGTCGGTTAAAAATACAACAAAGCAACACAACATCCATTTTATTAATTTTACCAGCCATTTTCGATTTTTTAAATTTTGGCAGTTTTCTTATATTTTCATACTGTCGTTATATTTATTACTGAAATTTTTACTCAAAATCAAGTTGATGATAAAACCTATCGTTATTTCTTGCTATATATAAAATATTCGAACATGATATAAAATATTCGAATATAAAATATACTATACTCGAATATAAAATGTATGAATAAAAATCAGGAAATACCCAGAGAAAAAGATCTGAAACGGTTATTTGAGCAAGCGGTGGCAATTTATTTTGCAACTAACATATAATTAGCAGCAAAGACTTCAGTGATATAAAAGTGGTAAAAATTTGAAAAACACGTCCAAAATAGCTCAAAAAATAATAATATCGATATTAAATTGTTTTATTGAATTTTATATAATGTAAATAGAAATATATAACCGTTTTCTATTCACATAATTTGCATATAAGGTCGATTTTTAACGAGCAATAGGGTATCCGAAGAAAAAAATTAAAATACCAATATCTCGAAAACTCGGGCCAATCTGGAAAAACCATTCGATTCCTTGGCCCCAAATTATATAAGATCAACTATCAGAACGTTTGCCAGAAAAAAAGTTCGAAATCCGAACACAGTGTTATTATTGTAAGGTTTGATAATATGTAATTTGAGAATAGCACTTGATATAAAATTGAGAAAGGGATAATTGTTAAACATTTATTCTCAAATAAAAATCTATTTGAATTCAAGTTTTAATCTCTGCCTGGATTCGATTTTGTTTAATTGAGAACAACGTCTGTTGGGGTATAATTAACTCACAGTTCATATCTATATTGTATTGGCCATACCTAAATACATATTATAAAACTTAGTGTTGGTATGGTGGTAAATTATCAGCACATGCGTATTACCTTGCTATTTATTTATTCAAAACAAACCGTTTCCAGATAGGTATTCAGAATAGAAATAAAATATTTTATCTAAAACTCAATATCATATGTACCTATAATATAAGTATGTATTACGTATTTTCATCGCATGTATCGCTATCGTTGACATACATACGTCTGAATGTATGTATGCATGTATGTATGTATTTATATACATATATACATATATGTACATCCATATATGATGGTTTTCATATTGTATCGTTATTACTGGATTGGGTTTATATACAATGCACACATACAGATTGTTTTTTTAAGATTGTGTAGGGAGGACTTATAATCAAACAACTGCACGAATAAAAGGTCAGCTGTTTTTGATAAAAATATCTGCTGTTATGTTTTGAAAATTCATAAAAAAAATTACTTAATATTCACAATTCCAGCTGATATTGTACATACTTAACCCTAGAAGCATAACGAAATTTAATACTACGTTTACACCAACTCTAAACGATTTCCGTTTTTTAAATCAAATTTTATTGTTTTTATAATTTTTTAGTTATTTATTTATTTGCTTAAAAGCAAGAACTTGAAAAAAAATAAATGCAAATTCATGGCATAAAAACAAAGAACAAAACACCTTGTCAATCATTGCATTAAAGCTAGCATAAAAGCAATGTTTTTATGTGTGAGTGTTAAGGTAAATTAATATGATATTAAAACAAAAATGTGTATGTACATACATACTTATTTCGAACGTATTTGCTTTGTGAATCCAAATTGATTATTAGGCTAAGGTTCGTAACGTTATATTCCAAAAAAATTGGTCATGATTAATATTCCAAGGAACAAGGGAAAAATTAACATCAACTTAATTTTTCAACGTACACAGCAGAACAGAGTAGCACCACTTTCGGAAGCCGCTACACTTCCATCGTCAGTGCTCACGTGTATTTGCTTATCACCACTTGTCAGGTGGCTCTGTTGAATGTGATTTCAATTCTTATATATACAACTTTTTCGTGAAAATTGAATACGAGAATTAAATCAATCTCAAGCTGATATTAAAGTGCACTTTCCCAGAGTTGTCATCGGTTTATTTTTCTTGATTCCCATTTTTCTGATTTTTGTTCTACTCAAGACAAACTTTTTTGGTTTGATTTTATACTTAAGCATATATGAACATGTAAAAATGTGAAAAGCTCATATATGTATACTTAAGTATAAAATCAAACCAATGTGTGCACAAAAACATTTGTTGAAAGCACTTCTGGGACTTAGTGCCGTTAGGTCGCAATATACCTATTTAGCAAGAATTAGAAAAAAATTTACCCGTAAAATTTGCGTACATTATGGTTCTAGGGTTAAGTAGGCTCATATGTACGTATGCATGTACTAAAGGCTTCGTTAGCCGACTGGAACGGGATGTGGATGGAATGTAATAGTAATGTAAACTAAACGTAAGACGTTAAGGGTCATTTCCGCATACACCGTAATCGTGGATGAAAACGAAATTCCATACATTAGCAACAAAAAGAAGCTCTACAACGATTTTTTTTTCGTTGCTAACCCTACGTCTATCCGGCCTCTAAGGTTGATGCTCCAGTTGTGGATCGAATAAACCCTAATGTTGACTCCTAAAACTAGTTAAAAAGCGTGCTAACTAGAATCAGTTCTATGAACTGCAGGCTTTGCAAAAAACATCGTTGTCCTCGTTTTAGATATATGGCCTATGATAAAAAGTTGGGCCTTTTGGCAGTTGCTCCCGTTGTTTAGCCAACAACCATGCGGTCAAGGATTCCCCAAGCAACAAAAACCTAATCAAATGTCAGGGAAACTGCAACACCCTTTTGTGTTCCACAACTCGAAATGACATAAAACTACTACTTTGCAAAAAAGGCCAACATTAAGAAAACTGCTCCGAAGCGCCCATGTCTAAATATTGGAAATTTATTGCCACTGCGTCATGTAGTTACGTTTTCACCGACATCGCAAGTAAATCTTTGTCTGGAAGAGCGCAACGGACAAGTTCGAGCAGTTCTTGATTTGTATTGCAGCATATATCTTGGACCAAGTGGTTAAAAATTTGCACCTTCCCGTTAATGGATCTCTTTGCAGAGTAACTGTGGCGTGAATTTATTTAAAATTTAAATCTTTTTTCTACATAGATACATACAATACATATGTACATGCATATGTGTACATACATAAATACATATACATACATATTGGAAATTAGACAAAAGACGCACCTTAAAAATCTGCATTTGTGACGAATAAATCTGAAAAATATTCGTAACTCGAATTAAGAGTTTTTGTCCAAAGTCCACAGATACGCACATACATATATGATGTACACAGGTATGCACATATAACGCAAAACGACCAATGCTGTGCGATGATAAAAAATAATTAATTGCTATAAGAATTCTATTGTTCCTTGTTTTTGCTTTCTTTATTAGTTAGTATGTAGTACTAAACTATGAGCCTGTAGCTTAGTATTTGTGTTTATTTCTTTTAAATAATGAAAGTTTCTTATTCTTTTAGTTCCTTCTATTATGTATTTTCTAAATAAAGAGACAGGTTCCTTTTAGTTGTTTTCCAAACGGTAGATACAATTTCAAACTGGTTTTTCTTGTTCATTTATAGTTCTTCCAAAATATTTGTTTACCTTTTTGTACATACCTACATAATAACAGTAGATATGTATGTATGTATGTATGTATGTATTTGCTCGCATTTGTATCTTTTGTATATCAGCTGTGCTTATGTACATAGTAGAGGTGGAAAACTATCGATAGTGTCACTATCGAAAATTTTCGATATTTCGAAAAAATATATCGATATATCGATTCTAAACTATCAAAAGTTAGAAAAACTATCGATATATCGACGATACTATCGTGATACTATCAAAATTTTATACTTCTTAGAGAAAGCACTAAATATGTGTGTAAAAATGCTAAATAAAACCGGTTCTGAAACAAAACAGAACTTTATTTCTTAGTTCAATAAATAACAAAACTAAAATCCTTGTAACATTTCAATATAAGAAAAATTTCGTGATTTCAATTAGTTTTAAATCCAATTTAACTAACGGACGATCGTTGAAAAACATGTCTAGCGCAACAATACTAGTGGATCATTTACTATCGATAGCGGCAAAAAATATCGACGATTGTTTTAAAATAATAATCGATTGACGAATGAAACCATCGATAGTCATAAAAAAAATTAAATATCAATACTATCGATAGTGCCATCGATAGTTTTCCACCTCTAGTAAATAGATATGTATGTATATACTCACAAAATTTGATAGGTTGTTTTTTTTCTGTTTGCCAGTTCATAAATAGTTTCTTATTGTGTACATACAAATGTTTTTATGAAAATATTCATGTAGATTCATACCCACATATGCACATATTATTCCTTGCATTTTTCCTACATGTACATACATATATTTCTACATATGTATATATGTATTTATCTTCTTTACTCTTTTCTAAATTATTTTTATTTGTTGTTTTCTTTGAAAGTTCATTAAACTTTAGACTGCAAAAATGTTATAGACTTAAACTTCTTAGAAATCAAAAACACAGTTTTTGAAGATTACAATTATTATATCCTTCAACAAAAATTGTAAAGAATCGTACAACAATTTTGTTTAAAAAATAAACTACGAAACCAATCCACCATTATACTCTTTCGTAATCGGTTTATAATTCGCGAATTAATGAACTTCTCTCTTATGTTGTTGTAATAAGGCCACCTTGTTAGATACGCCTTGGTTTGTATTTTTTAACCGATTTAAAATAAGAGAAGTTTATTTATTCGCGAATTATAAACCAATTACAAATGAGTATAATGCTGGAGTGGTTTTGTTGTTTATTAAAAAAAAATTAAAAGAAAATAAAAACTAAAGGATATATAACAGGTAATGTAATTATGACAATGAGCTGCATCTTGGAATCGTAAGAGCCAAACTCTTGAAATTTTTTGCAAACAAAAAGTGTATTCGTTTACCCCAAAATTTGCAAACATTTTTACAAATTTGTACTGGATTTTACTGAAATGCGTTCGCTTACACTTACATTTGCAAAAGAGAGCATCGCTGGAGAGAGTAAAGTGACAGTTGCTTGACTGAGAGTCTGCAATTTTTTACTGTGGCCAGCGATACTATTTTTGGGTTTTTTTTACGATATGACAAAAAACGATATGACATATTGTGTTGTCATATCGTAAGTTTTTTTAAAATATGAGAACACTAAGAGCCATACACGGTGTTCTCATATCGTAAAAAACTTATGATATTACAACACAGTATGTCATATCGTTTTTTGTCATATCGTAAAACAAAGCCCATAAATGGCATCGCTGACTGCCAGTAAAATCCAGTAGAAGAGAAAAACACATGATTTAATAAAATAAACAAACAAAAGGAGGCAATCAAAAAGTATCAAATTTTTAATAAAAACGTTTAAAAGATGAAAATCTGAATTAAAAGTGCAAAAAAAACTGAAAATAATCATTTCACATATATCCTAAGCAAGATTCTTATCAGTTAGTATGTTCCAGAAGATCATAGAGTACCAAGTTTTTTTTTCTTGGTACACATGGCACATTTTTTTCTTTTGATTGTTTTATTTACATTCAAGTTTTAGAGATGTAAAGTTTATAGATATTTGAGTACTTATTACTGCATATTATTTTAGGTATCGAACATCATAAATCAAAATTGATGTATTTTCGTATGTCATTTAACCTTTAAAATCATGTAAAAATAAGTAAGTGTAAAAGCTTCCTCTGAAGTTCTATTTATACATACATTTCGCCACGAATTTCTAATTATAAATTATATCAAGTACCAAAAACATGTACATATGTATGTATGCACTGGGTAGTCACAACAACACATATTTTACATTACTACGCTTTATAGTGATCAGCAGTTTTGATTAACTTGCAAGTTTTTGCAATTTTTCCATTAGCGTACTTTTTTGTGCAAGAGCCATTATTGAGAGTAAAATTTTCAAATAGCCCAGAATTTACTCAACTACTGGATTCTAATGGAAAAGTAAACAAACGAACATAAAGCTAAAAATTACAGAGTATGTATAGGCATCCCTTCAAGTAATGTATTTTTTAAATTAAGCTGCATCTTATGAACCGTAATAATTAGACACTTGAAATTTCCACAAATATGTATAACATCAAGCTCAATTAATAATTGAAGTTTATCCCTTCAAGTAATGCAACGATCAATTCGAAAGGAATATCGCTAAATCGGAAAAAATTGCGAAAACTAAAATTATTCGCCTAAACAAAAAATCGCGAAAACGAAAAATTCGCCAAAAAGAAAAAAAAATCAGAAAAACTAAAAAATCGCGGAACGAAAAAAATCGTCTAAACGAAAAAATCTTAAAAAGGAAAAATAAATCGCCAAAACGAAAAAAATCGTCAAAGCGATAAAAACGAAAAAATCTTTAAAACGTAAAAAAGAAAAAAAAAACGCAAAACAAAAAAGGGTTGTTTTATTTCTTTGCTAGTAACGCTTTCAGTCTATTTGTAATGTAACTTCTTCAAGTGAAATGTTGTAAAAATCAGTTACGTGTTGTCAACGTATGACCATCCATATGAATTTATTGCCGTATTTATAAAAAATAAAATAAGTTTGAAATGTGTCGTTAGGACCGAATTTCCATACAAATACATTTCAAATCCATTTCAGTTTTTCGTGAATATGGCATTTAGGGAAAACTTGTGCGCGGGTCAAAGCCGCACTTTTAATATATTTTTTTTAATTGGCATGATTAAAAAGCACTCGTCTTACAGCACCACGGGTTGCTTCGGGTCCCTACTCTCTCTAAAAATCATTACATTTGGAAATTAAATACTGAGCTTAGAAAATATGAAGAAAGTAATGATTGAAGAAAATTAGTAGATAAACCTCTGTTTAATGGGTTTGGAACATTCTGCCTAATTTGAAACTCGGAAATGATAAAACGAAATAAGTAACCGGTTTAAGTGAACTTTGGGTTTTTATCTTATTCTATATTTCGGAAAAAAGGTAAATAAAATTTTGTTTGAAATAAGATAACGCTCGGTAGCATAATTTGTTCAGCTCTGTCGAATTTAAAACATATATTTTTCATTTTTTAAATGATATATGTATTTACATTTTGAACCGTGGCGTTACTTTGTATTTCGCATCGAAAGTTTCGAATTGCAGTGTTAATTACATAGATACAAATTCGAACAGTTTTCTTTTCGAATCGAATTACAGAGTAACCTCCCAGTTTTTTAATTAACAATTAATCACATTCGGTCAACCTTTTGAATTATTAAACAAAAACAAAATTTATAAAAGAAGCTAAACACTGTATATTTTAAAATTTTAAAAAGCAAAATCGCGTTACATGACTTAATCTATCTATATATGTATCACATTTAGAGACAGTTTCGTTTTTAAGAATCTACTCTAATGTATACAAATTAAAATTATATTTTGAAAATAGCAGCAATAGAAATTTAAAAATCGCTATTACTCTTAAAAAAATGTAAATAACAGCAGAAGAAGCCAAGTTCTAAAACATTATATGTACTCATATTTAGTTAAATTATTTGCTATGTTTAGTCTGTATAACGAAATGAATTGGTAATAAAAGAAAAAGAACTACTTAATGATATGAACTGCTTAAAAGTAGATGCAAATTCACAAACTTGTAGAATTGATACGCAAAACAGAATTATTTCTTAGACTTAATTCTTTGTAATAACAATAATAACTTATAAGTATTTTTAATTTTTATCAGTAAAGCATAATTAATTATTAGCAACATTAATTTTACACGATATTTAAAATGTACTTTTATTGAGTATTTAAAATAACTATGTTCAAAAAATTTACCAAATAATTGTTCAATAAAGTTTTTTATTACAAAATAAAATGAAACTTAAATTTGCGTCTGTTTTTTTATTTTCACTTAATAATTGGTTAAAAACATATTAAAAAAAAACATCATAGAACAATACATTAATTGTTCTTAGATCACATTTCAGAACATCCACTATTTTCCTCTTTGAAACATACCTTAAAAAATCCGTCTGTCCACCAATCCACCAACACTATTTCGCTACTATGAAAATTTGTTAAATTCATAAACTAATTTTGTTTTTCTTATTTTTTTTTCTTCTCTTTCATTCACAGGTGTTGAATATTAATTATTTACTAATTGATATTATTTTTGAAATGACTTCTTTTAATATTGGCTGTATTAATGGTGTATATTTTTATTGTTCTTTTATTTCTTTCAGTGTCAAATGGGTCATTTAATGTGTGCTGCTTGTTTTACACATTTATTAGCTGATGGACGGTAAAAAAATGTTCTCATTGAAAAATAATAATAAAAACTATGTATATCTGTGGACTTGTGACGAAACAACTTATGTATAATCAAGGTAGATCAACACCTGGTAGTCGAATGAGAATTCGCCTTGGAGAATTTACACTTGGGCCGTCAAAAAAGCTGATACATTAACACTGCTGACAGGTTAAATGTGTAAAAATTTTCGTAAACAGCTGGGCTCTTGCGGCCACCTAGTATGAATTCGCCTTTCGAATAAGTTTTAAAAATTTTCAAAGCCATAAAATTAACCCTAATTGATGGGAAATTTAAATACAATTAAGCTATTTCATTAAAACTTTATTAAGATTTTTTTGTTAATCAGTCTCGCAAACTAATAAAAAAAAGTTGAGATTAGTTAGTTCAAAAACATCATATTTTTAACTAATTATCGCAGAAATATGCCGACTAGACCAAAAGATGCGCCTTAAGCTGCAATAAGATCTCACTATCGGCGCAATGTACCGATCTTCGTCGAAGCAATAAAATAAAACTATAGGTAAACCAATTGAGAAATAAGGCCGTAATTGCACTACACTGGTAATAAAGCAATGACCTTATTTCGTAATTAATTTATTGCAGTGGGTCGACGAAAATTGGTACATTAACTTTAAAAGTCAACATTTGTAAAAAAATTTAAATCGTCCTAACTCGACTTAAGTTGTATTCTTCAAAGCCCACAGATACATATATATGTATGTATGCATACAAAAACCCAGGATAAATAGTAGAACTTGTATTAAAGTCACGACCTCTATAAAGCTTATGTACATGTACAGTAAGGTGGATCGTCAGAATTTTATTCGAATTTCAATTTCAAATATCATTAGAACATTGCATAATTTTATTCTCATATAAATGGGAAAAATAATGATACAAATATTGGGACATACTTTTAGCCCTCTACCGCAGCATAAAGATTTTGAAAATGTGATCAAATCGATAAATTTGTGAAACATCATATGATGCAACACTAAATTTTTGTATTGTTGTTGTAAATCATTACACTCAAAATATCAACTTAAAAAGTCAGATTTCAGACGAACTTAAGATGAAGTTATAAGGCCAATTTTTTAATTCCTAACTCGTTGTAATATCTTAAAAAAAACATTTCTTTAAGCTAATTTGAGGTCGGTGAACACGAATATGAAGTTCATTTATTTTTCTTAATGCGTTTTTTCGCGATAGTAAGAACAAATAAGTGTTTTTGATATTTTTTTGTTGTTTATTGATGAAAATTCCCTGAAAGGTTCATCTGAATAAAAAAAGTTTTACATTGTGCATAGATATCTTTCTTTTCTTTTAGCCAATTGAGTCGATCATTTAATATTGCTCCATTAAGATGAAAAAATATATTGCGTATTTCCAGCTGTTTTCCAGCTGTAAGTTAAAGAAAGTGGAAAAATTCGAATTATTTTTCATGCTAAATTAATTTAAAACAGTTTCTATTAAAAAACATATTTTTATTATTAGAAACAATTTTGTATTGGAAATAAAATGAGTTTCTTGCACTTCTTTGTTTTTTTTGTCAGATCTTGTCGATTTTAAGCTTCTTTAATTCGGCACAAAAATTTTTTTAAGTGTAATTATTCAAACTTTTTTTCCATATTAATGAAGCAACTTAAAATATAATTCATAAAATATACTTCAACTTCCAGTCGTGGTGGAGGGCTAAAATATACGTCAATAAGAAATTTTGTTTGTATATAATTTATCTACATTCAACATCCTGGAGGTGTTCGAAATCGATTGGATGACTTTTTTTCCTTCATACATCGATGGTCACCATAATGAACAGTGTGTAGATTTGTATGGACTCAAAAAAATCGTAGGAGAGAAACGATTTTACGAAGAATTCTAAGCAAATTGACCCTAGAACCCATGGGTCTAAAATGGATTTACATTTTTATTCCTCCGAATAGAATAAAAACTGGTATGGCAGTTCAGTCTTGAGCAACTTACGTTTGACCAAAAATTTTCCTCCGAATAGAATAAAAACTGGTATGGCAGTTCAGTCTTGAGCAACTAACGTTTGACCAAAAATGTTAACAGTAGGGTCTTGACGAACAAATTTTTTGTTATAACAATGAACAAAACGTCGGCAGAGCTGTTATAGGAAAAATTACAAGAAGTGCTTGAAGCAGTTTGTCTCAATACAGTAGGACGTATGAGTATCATTATTTAACGTATTGATAAAATATTAAGTATAGCTTTATCATATACCATTCCGATAAGAGATCTTTGTGGACTCAAAACACTTAAATTTCGAAGTAGAATTGACAAAGGTATCCTCTCCCTCATTGAAACCTATTTCATTTTCTGATAAAATCTTTTTATTGAATTTGTTTTGGAAACAATCTTTTTTGCATATACACATAAGCGTACATGCCTTCTAGAACTAGAACGTACATATATCCTGGGAAATTTTTGTAATTTTTGACTTTAACGTTATTTATTTTTTGTATGTAACTTTTAGCTTACGTGATCAAATAGCTACTTGTCCCAATTGTCGTGTGGAAATTTCAAAAAGCACAGCATCTCGCAATTTAGCCGTTGAAAAAGCTGCTTCGGAACTGCCTAGTGAATGTCAGGTAAGTGAAATTTTGTTGTTTAAAAAAGCATATTTAAAAATTATATTTTTCTATAGTTTTGCAGCAAAGAATTTCCGTACAAATCTTTAGATCGTCATGAACAGCACGAGTGTCAAGAACGCCCCACCAAATGCAAATATTCTAGAATTGGTTGTCAATGGCGTGGTCCAAATCATGAAAGTAAGTTGTATAAATAAAATAAATGGGATTTGGTTTCAATGCATTTTAATAACATCGTTTTTTTTTAACGAAAAAACATGCCAAAAATGCTGTTAGCTTAATAGGCAGATTTTGTAAAAAAAATTCGTTTCAAAATTTTTCAAATTTGTATGAAAAGAAACGCAAATACGTTTAAAAAAATGTTTTCCATACAAATTTCAAAACGCAAATTTGTTTGTATTTACCAAATCTGGCCTTAAATTTACTTATCTGCCTTAATGTGCGGGTAAATAATTTAAAATAATTTAAAACTGCCAAAAATATGTTGAGTGTGCAGGTATACAAAGTGCACTTAAAAAAGGATTTTGAAGAATAATCATAGAAAACATATATTTTGGGCAGTTAAGTCAAAATACAACTAAGACTTATTTTTTGCAGGGACTGAAACCGAACCCGAACATGAACCCAAACGGGTTCAGGTCGCTGTTTATGAAAACTTTGAACCCGAACCCGTTGAACCCTAAAATTCAGCAAGGTTCGGGTTCAAAAATATAAAAATTGAGAAATATTTAATAGAAGAATAATAAAAAGCATTAGATTTCTTGCATACAAAAAAAATTTAAAACAAAATCAAAATAAAATAACGACCAAGGCAAATTCATACCAGGTGGCAGCACCCCGACAGCGGACTATTTTATGCAATTTTTAAAATTGCCGAATGGTTGCCAAACATTTTGATTGTTCTTGTTCTGGGTATTTCTAATAACTTCTAATTTGAAGTATATTTCTTATGGTGATGCGGTACGTACGTTACAAAGTTGAAAAATTTAAATTATTAAATTTAATTATATTAAAAAAAGAATATATTGCTTAAACGTAAATGTAAAATTGATTTACATATATAGTTTTTTATTAAACAAAATAATTGCGCGTGTTTAAATTTTTGGTTTTGAACCCGAACCCGACCCCTGAACCGAACCTGAACCCATTTTTTTCATGGTTTCAGTTCCTGGCTTTTTTGTATGAAAATAGTTTTAAAATGCTACAAATTTAAGAATTTAATTTAAAGTGCAGGTAGAAAAAGTGCACTTAAAAAACGAATGTCTATGGAATTTTAAAGAGTGCTGACACAAATTAATAATGTTGTGCAGTTAAGTCAAAAGTGCGCTTAAACAAAAGGCTCTAAATTCTAAATATCCTTAGACTACGACTTATTTATTAATTTAATTCATTAACACTTCGGTTTTTTTATTTACTGCACAATTTAATTAATTTTGCTGCTATAGAAAATCTGGAGACCTTTCCTTTGCAGCCCAAATACTTTTTTTTATTTTTTTTTTACACAAAAACTTTTTAAAATTGCTCGATTCTAACTAAATCAACTATGTATAATGTCTATTTTAGCAAATGAACATGAACGTAGCTGTTTGCATCCTACAAAAACTGGCTATGAAGTAATGCCAGCTTTAGAGGCTCACGATGCTAAAATTAAAGAAGAAAAGAAAATGTTTAGTACCCTCATTGATCTCTTGAGCTATGAAAAAATTATATTTAATGGTACGTTTTTAAATGCTGGTTAAAAAAAGAGTAATTTCAGTATTCTCTACTTGTTACAGATTTACAAATGAAACCCTATCGTACCGATGAATATGTTCATAAACTTTTCTATGAAACTGCTAGATTTTCAGCATTTAATCATCAATGGGTTGTTAAGGCTAGAATAAATAATAGTCAAAGAGATCCTCATCAATCAAATGAAAGAACTATAACTTATCAGGTAATACAAACAAATTTTTTTTAAATGATTGCTTTTATTCTATCTATAACTTCTTTTTATTTAAGCTTATATTAAAAACTAAAACTAGTACACCCATGAGCATACATTTCTTTGCTTTGAAAGGGCCGTTTTCGGACATGAAAGTTGGAACACAAATCTACAAACATGATTTTACGGAACAGGTAAATGCAGATGCTAATATGTATTTGAAAATTTGTTTTCTAATTTTAATTGTTGTTTGTATTTTTAGAGTACCGAAAGTGATTATTATACTTTACCCTTACCCGATAGCAATGAATGCAATCGTTTGTTGTCAAATAAAGGCATTAACTTTCGGTGAGTATTGATAACAATTATGTTTTAAACATTTTATAAATCATGACTGCTGAATAGTAGACTTGATCAAATGAACTATTATAGTTCGAACCAATGCAAATATTCGATCTGTTCTGTTCATCTGTGTACATATAAAAATTCCAAAAAAATATTCAGCGCAATTAAATTAAATTAATTATTCATTTTACTATTTTTCTTTCGTTTGCAGTCTCTTGATGTTTTTGCTTAATAAATAAATCTTTGGCATATTTATATTAGATTAGTTTAATTTTATTACATTTAAACATTATTTTTAATTTTATTTTATAAAAACTTTGTTAAATATAACACAAAAGCCCTTGGACTATTTGAATAACACCCTATTATTGAGTTTATAAAATTTACAAATTTTCAGCATTTTAACAAATAAAAAAATACATATAATAAAAAACGTCACTAGCTATTTACATGTTAAAATACATATTTTGTCAAAACTTACTTTGAAAAAATTCATAACAGTTTTTATAAAATAAAAACAAAGTTTCGCGAAAATTATGTACAACAAATTTTTATCATTGTTTTCAATCAAAATTCTTACACGAAATCTTGCCCTTATTTTATAAAAACATGCAGTTATTTGTTCTTCCAAAATATAAACTCTTATTGTGTAGCACAAAACTTTGGAATTTCGAAATTTATGCAAGAGTTTTCGGCCAAGGTAGAATAAACGAGATAAGCCAATTTATACAACAAAAACGTTTGCAGTATGCTAAAAGTTTTGACAGTTACTGTCAAATGAAATTCATAAATAAACTTTAGAATTTTTTGTATTGTTTGACAGTTGAGAAACAGAATAAATGATCAGCTGTTCTAATGGGATTACCTTATTCTCTGGGGGCTGCTCTATACTTTGATTCGAAAACTGCGAATTCGTTGTTATTTACATTGCTATTCGAAAGCATTCTCTTTCGATTCGAATTACAAAGTAACCCCACCTCCTGGTTTTGTTTTTGCAAACTAGTTTTTTATGTTATAACCAATTCTTCTTAAATCTAAAGATGTAAAGCATAAAAAATCAAGGAAAAAGCAACAGATGTTAAAATTTTTCTAAATATTGCATTTTTTGTTTGTAAATTTTCACTACCCCTTATACTGACTATGGGTTTGGAGAATCAAGCTAGAACTAAGTTTAAAAGTATGAGTGTCTTTTCCGTATATACTGTAAATTCAAATATGTGATATAAAGCCTTAGAGGCCAAAATAATATTACATGATATTATTAAATAGTATTTTAATTTTATTTTCAATATTGCTAAGGAAGTTCTATTTACCTTCTATATAAAACACACAACTGGAGTTCAAACTGTGGTAAGTTTCTAAGATACATATAGTATATAACTTTTTCAGATTAGATAAAAATGATATATTTTTTGTAATTATTTACAATACATACGTTAAAGACATTTACGGTTGTGAACTTATTTCGTAGTAATATAATACTACCAAGAGTGGAAAATGCTTTTAATAAATAACACGGTTTACATAAAAAACTAGTTTAAATATTAAAACAATAAGAGAACATTTTTTTTGGCTTTTAGTGCTTGCTCGCTTTTAAGGCGAACTAAAAATTTAATATTTTGTCAAGGCGAATTCATACCGGTGGTCCCGAATGAACCGGTCAAGGTCGATATATAAGGTCTGTGCATCAGCCCATATGCTCGGTAATTGCGCTGTCAAATTGTAGTATATTTTACCAATACACTCACATTTTAACATTTGCTTTGAGTTTTTCTCATACATTTTTTGACACTACAATTCCCAAAAAAGTTGCTTTGTTGTATCAATTCGCCGATAAGTATACCTTATAGATCTACCTTGGAACCGGTGATTATTTTTGCCCCTTGTAATTTGAATCTCCCTCAGATGGCAATACTAATTGTTCAGTACATTTTTATACATGCCAAGGTCAAGGTCGATATATAAGGTCTGTGCATCAGCCCATATGCTCGGTACATTTTTATACATGCCAGCAGGCGAATTCATACTAAGTGGCCGCAAGAGCCCAGCTGTTTATGTAAATGTTTACACATTTGGCTCGTCAGCAGTGTTAATGTATCAACTTTTTTGACAGCCTTAATGTAAATGTCCACGGCGAATTCTCTTGCGACTACCTGGTGTTGATATATCTTGCATGCCAGGAAAGCATATTTCACGGCGAATTCGGCCGAGTATACCAGGCAAGGCGAATTCATAACAAGTGGGCTCTACAGATCAGCTGATTATTTTTTGCTCATTTTCTCCGCTTGTATTTTTGATCTGTTAGAATGTCAAATGCTTTGTTGACACATGTTTCAGTACATATTTTGATAATAAAAATGGGTATTTTCCAAAGCAAATTGAATATGAATTTGCTTTGATACCAGGGGGTTACAATGTAAATAGCATACAAATGCGAACAGTTTTCCTTTCGCATCGCAATACAGAGTAACCCCCAGGTATAAATATGCCTTGTTTTAGAGAAAACTACTTTTCTTTACATAATCCCCCGTATTGTGTAAATATTTGTCGACGTCACGTTAACACGAGAGTAAAAACGTTTCGTTTGTCTAGGCCTTGTCGATAACAATTGACTACTATTAAAATTCTCTTTCTTAAGATACGTTTACACATGGCAAATATTTGCCATAAAAACGTAACCTCTACTTTTGCTAAGTGTTAGTGTGATTTAACTTGGTTTTTATATCGCAAAATAAAGTTAATTATGCTGCAAAAAGCTATTTTTATATAATTTTTAATAAATGCGAACCAATATTTAAAAAATATTGGAATTAAAGCAACTAAAATTTTAGCTGTCTATTGGTGACTTTTTTTTCGGCAAATATTTGCCAAGTGTGACCGTACCTTTAGCCTTAGTGTCAATTTTTGAATACGAGATTAGAGATTACATTAAATTTAATAAATGTATTTACTCTTTGAGTTGACTTTTTTAATTTTTTTTGCTAGTTTAGGATTAAACCAGCAGACTAGCAAAAAGGAAAAATGCAGAAAGAACTCTAAGAGTGACTTTTTGAGTATGAGATGAGGGATTAAATTGAATTTAATCTGTATTTAATCTTTGAGTTGTTTTTTTATATTTTTTTTTGCTAGTTTAGCGACCAATGTTGCTAATTTAACCCTAAATTAGCAAAAAATTAAGAAAAAAAGTCAACTGAAAGAGCAAATAAAGATATTAACTTGAATTTAATCTCTAATCTCGTACTCAAAAAGTAACTCTAAGGGTGGGTTTTTAATGTGAACATTAGAGATTTAGTCATCTTTAATCTTTGGTTTCTGTTTTTAATGCGATTATTAACTGCTTTTATTGCCCAGTTTAAGCGGCCAACGTTGGTGGGTTAAGCTGTAAAAAATAATCATGTCAATACACACATTCGATTGTAATATGATATAAATTCTTTTTTTATGTTGTAAACGCGTCTATACTTTTATTTCACAGCACATAACAATTATTTCTTAAGGCCGTGTCAGATACAACTTTGTCGCTTTGCGTGACGTTTCTAACTTTGATAGAAAAGTGTAAAGCAAAAGGTGTATGACACAATGAAAACTTTGACAACACTCGCGCATTGCTCGTTTACCAAAAAAGTAGTTAATAACTTTGCTTTTTTTTTGTTATAAAAATAAAAGTCAATTATGTTATTTTACGATTTATTATAAATAAATAAATGGCACATACATATTTATCTCTTATTAAACCAGATGTTTCTTCTTTTTCTTTTATTTTCTGCAATTTTCAATGCCAGCTGATCAGAGATGCCATATTTTATTATTTAGTATGGCAATTTTGAGAGGTTTAAGCTTCCACTTAAAAACGGCAAACAGAAGTAGCACTCAATTAAATTTATTCTCAGATTAATTGATTATAGTTTCAAACTAAGATTAAATGTTCACATTAAAAACCGACCCTAAGAGTAAATACAGAGATTAAATTTAATTTAATCTCTAGTATCGTATTCAAAAAGTGACCCTTAGAGAATAGTAAGAGGCTGCAAGTAGTAGTCAATTGTTGTCGACAACAGGCAGACAGGTGACAATGTTTTGCTGTAGTGTTGACGTGACGTCGTGAAATAGTTACATGATAAGAAGGAATATGTATTAAGAGTTTTCTACATGAGGTTTCTGTCTTATTAAAACCAGATCAGTAAAAATTCTCTACGTTTTATTTTTCATTTGAATTAATTAACATCCTAACAAACATCTTTTAAAAATAAATACATACATACATGAATTAATGTGTAATTTATATAAAATTATATCTCATAAGTGTTTAAATTGAAGTTAAAAACATATACTATATATTTTAATACATACAATTTAATTTTGTATATTTTACCATATATATAATGTGTTAACTTTTATTTCTGTTGCAATAAGTATCCATTAAAAATTTCTAACAATCTTATAAAAAATAATAATTCATAAGTAGGTTAACAACATCTATTTGAAGACATTAATATATTTTAAATATATAATATGTTGCTAATAAAGAACTAATCCTCTTCTATACAAACAAAATATGACAAAGTTTTGAGATTTACTTGTAATTTATGTAAAACTAATATGAATACATTAATTAAAGAAACTAAAAAATTTATATGTAATAATTTTTAATACAAACAACTAAACAAGTATGTATATAGATCTCAAAACTCATTCAAATAAACAAAACTAAGCTTTTACCAAATACTTTAATTAATTTTAAAACTATAAAGTAAAACAATACCTAATCTTTTTCACTGTAAGAATATCTTGACACCAAAATGTGGTTTTAATTTAAAATCAACCAAAATGGCACATTGAACACTGTAAGACACAACACCAATCTTTTATAATTTAAGACAAAACCAATTTATATACAACATACGAGTATTAACAAACATAAATCATAGTAGATTGTCTTACGAAAAAAGTTTTTCAATTACAATTTTGATTGCAATTTGGTGGAAGGATTACAGAACCAAATGGTTTTTATTATATGTATTTTGATTTATGTACAAAAAGTTTATTATGAATCAAATTCGCAGTATTTAAACTTTTTTTCAAGACAATGGATAGTCTAATTTATAAGATCTATGAATATTGTTCCACATTCACAAATATATACTTGTACATATAATGGAGAGAAAAAAATACAATTTAATGTCAAAAATCTATAATTAATTTAAAGACAAAAAAACTATTTAAAAAATCTTAATGTGTGGATTTTAAAAATGTATAAAAACCTAAAACACATATGAATATCCTTAAAAAGTTTATATACATAAATATGTATATCCAATTTTATATAATTTATAATTTAATTAATACAATAAAGTCTCATTAACCCTATAACAGATTCATGAAAAAATATCTATATACGACACCTATATTTAACATCACCTAGTGCCTACAAATGATGAATTTATATGATGACACATTTCAAATTCAATATACGAGTATGTATGTGTGTACTATTTATTAAAGATCAGTGTAAATACAGTGTTTTATATGGAATAACCGCTTAAGTCGACTTAAGCGAATTTCATCGTTAATAGTGTTTTATTCCTAGTTAGTTAGTTGAAGCTTGAGTACAATGCTACCTAACAAAGGAAAGGATTAAAAAAAGTGAAATCATACGCCCTAACATTTGCATTATTTTATAGGAGAAGCAAAAAACATGTTAAAGATAATTTTGATTTTGGGCTATATCTTTTGAACGGTAATAGATTGGCACTTAACATCTCACAGGATGTGGGTTATTATGGATGATACAACAAAAAAAAAGTTAACAATTAAATGGTGTATATATGTACAAATAATTTATCTGGCCAAGTCTATTTCTTTTTTGATCTTTTTTTAAATAAAATCTCTATTTTTGTTCGAGAAAGTTTGATTTTTTTGTAGTGAGTTTATAAAAAAGTAGATTTCGAATTTTTTTCGTTAGTTAGGGCGTTTCAGGTAACGATATACCTCCATAGCGTCAAAACTTTCAGAAAAACTAGTTTTCTTAACTGGACTTGAGCGACTATAACATGTACATAACTATGTACATAATGATATAAGTTCATCAGATAAGTGGCCCATACATTGATGACTATTATTGTTCATATTATTGTCGTTTTGATTTATACTATGCAATAAGTGCAACAATACTTTTAAATAAAATGTGGCCCAATTTGTCTAATTTTTTTATGTGTCGCCAACACATTACGCAGCATAATGTACATTTCTTTGTTGTGCAATAAAAATCAAAAGTATTTTTGTCAATACGTACTGTGACTGAAACATTGGTCATATTATTCTAATTTCACAATTATATTGAGAGTGTATGGTCCGCTTAACAAATACTAGGCCAATAATAATAATAAAAAACATAACCTAGCCTTAAGGATTTTATCATACATACAAATATTTAAAAATTTGTCCAATGCTAGGTAAATTGTTATTACAAAGTCGGCTTAAGTTCTTTATTAGCAATATGTATTCTTTCTATTTATAAGCTACATATTTTTATCTTAAATTACGTTCAATAACAAAAAAACACAATTTTAAGTTATACCTAATAAAATGTATTAGCAACATTGATAATATAAAAAATATATATTTGTTTTATTTTGCGGCTTAAACCACGTAGGGACACTTTTTGAATACGAGATTCTCCCTCGTCCTGTTTATCACAGAATAAATTTTTCGACGGCAGCAACTCACATTAGTTACAGAAACCAGGCACAGATCGGAGTTTTGAGACGCTATTAAGCTATTCCGACTATATTTGCAATGATGCCCGTCTAGGTGAAAATACTTGTGTCTATGCATCTATATAAAACTGTCAAAACTTAAAAAAATCTTTAAAATCAAGGCGAATTAACTTTACAGTTGGCCAATTAGAAATATTTATTTAATATTATTGCCCATGTTGTGAAAAACACATATCGTTTAAAATTCGCGTTTTCAATTTGAAAACGCCAAACAGATGTTCTGACAAACGAAAACGCTTGAAATTTGGCGTTTTCAAACCGCTAATGTATACTGAAGCGATCTGGGGGGTTACTCTGTAATACGATTCGAAATGAAACTTGTATGTTATTTACATTGCAATTCGAAAGCAGTTTCTTTCGTTTCGAATTACAAAGTAACGCCCTGATCTATTTTATTTAAACTGCACTTTAAAATGAAATGATGCACAATTTAAATTAAATGTTTTATTTGACGAAAAACTTTACCGTTTTTTTAGATTTTAATTAACATTATTAAATTTTTTTTAAAGAGAAGTAACACAATCAGGCAATGAATGCCTACCAGTTAATTAATGTGTTACCTTCTTTGGGAAAGGGATAGTATAGAGAGAACAGGTGGTGAAGTGAAAGAGACAGAAAGCTTAATTAATAATACAACTCTGCTATTGCGCGTTTTTTATAGAGCAGTGTTGCAACCCCCTCTGGTGTCAATTAGAGGTATTGAGTTGTTTAAGCTGTGTAGCCATTTTATTAGTTCTTTTACTTCGCCGACGGTTCTTCTACAATACCGACGAAAGAGGGTGCTGTAATATAAAGTGCATTAGGATATGTTAGTATTAATCGCTGCCGGTACTGCCAAATTGATCAGTGCTATGCCTTCATCTCTTTAGCAGTCCAACAACAACCAACACAATACAACAATGAACATCAGAAAAATGTATGATGTTGTTGGCTTGCCTGAAACTAGTCTTGAACTCAAGACCTCAGGGTTTGTAGTCAAACGTGCTAACTACTCAGCCAACAGCTTTGACTTTGTCAATTGTCTGCCTCAATTGTTTACTTACGAACTAGTGATAATTGCACCTTTTTTAAAACCAAGCACGCGAGAACGCTGTAGGCTTTTTAATTAAAATTTTTTTGTTTATTTTTTGTTATGATAAAAAATGGGTTCTTTGCACAACTTCGGAAAATAGCAAACGCAGAAATGCGTTTTTCAAACCGTAAGCGATTTGAAAACGCTGCATTTTCCAGAACGGGCGAATATTTCTTGCAATGGTAGACGACGGGAAACTGTATCTCGGTACGCAAAACTCTCAAAGGCCAATAATCGATGTTTACTCCCCCAGAGCTGATTCACGACTCCCGCCCGTTTTTATTATGGTTCCGCAATCGACTTCGACTATTTTAGATTAAAGAAAAATGTTGGTGTATTTGTTTAATGTAGTATAACAGTCGAAGTCGATTCGAGAACCGTAAAAAGACCCTTTCAAGTCAAATTCATATATTTGATGTGCTGCACTGCCACCTTGTAAAATAAATTCGACTTTGTGAAAACATTTAGTTAACAAACTGTTTTTTTATAAGCTTTTATTCCTCTATTAATCCATGTGTATATTGTATATGATATCTGATGGCTTCCCGTGGATTTTTCTTAAACTCCGGGTCTTTCCAAACCGATTGAAAATATTTAACCTGCTTTATGAATGTCTCTTTCTTCTTTTTGATCTTTTGTTTAGCACTTAAATGTTTTTCAACTTTTCCATCGAATTCCTCTACTCCGGTTTTTAATTGGTTTTTCTCTTTGGACAGTTTGAATATGTCATCCAAGGAAGGCAAAGCATCTTTCAGGGGTTTTAAATCACCAATGACCGCAGTTTTCTCACGATTTTTACGTGCCTTTTCCTCTTTCTGTTGTTTTTTTACAAGGGAGAACTTGTTCATCAGATTTTTATGTTTTTGACGATATTTTTCTTTTTTGCTTGTCGTCTTTTTGGGAGTAATAGTTTTGTTTAACAAAAGTTTAATTTTGTCTTTTGGCACTACATCTGAAGATACATCTTTCGATTTCACTTTAGTAATAAATTTATTTTTTTGTGGTTTACTCTCAAGTATTTTTGTTTTCATACTGTTTTTATTTATTTTACCCATGATTGCAATAGAAAAAGCGAACAAAAATATTTTAATAAAAAGAAATTTGTTTTGGGAAATTTGCAATGTTAAAAGAGGAAATTTCACATGTGCTTTGTACATCGTTGTATTTTACAACAGGGTGTTTAAGAAATGTAAAATTTTTTTTATTAGTAACTTTTATTTTAAGGATGGAAGGTCTTCGAATGGAATAGTTGTCCCAATGGTGTCAAATAAAAATATTCGAAATTAACGGGCGCCATTTAATAGATGCCATATATAAGGTAAATTGTAACCATTAGCGTAGCTAGACATATTTTCTAGGGGGTGGAAAATTTTTTTAATTTTTAATCCGGTTATGGATTTAACTAATACTACAATACCACCACAAAACCGATTGCTTTTAATAAAACTGCTTTACACATTTTTATTTTTGGTAGTTAAAATTGTCTAATGCATTAATTGCATTTATAATTAATGCTAAGGGCCAGGCCACACGGGCGTTTTTAAAACGCGCGTTTCTGCTTTTTTATAATAAATTTGAAAGTTCTAAATTTTATAAAACTTCAAATTTAATACAAAAAAGCAAAAACGCGCGTTTTAAAAACGCCCGTGTGGCCTAGCCCTAAAGGCCATGATTCACTATCCTACACAATCGCGCGATCTGCCAAATATGACATGTGTGCCAGAAAAGTATGCTATCAATGTGTATACACAATTCCATGGTGTAATAAGTATAAAGGTGGCAGCATAACGTTAGCAGATTATTTTTTGTTCTGATAGTTATGTGCATACGCCACGTCCAGCAAGTGTATTTTTTTGACAAGCATTATCTATTTGCTTTTTGTATTGTATTTGTTGCCCTTATGAGGCCACCTGTATACTTATTTCACCATGCACAATACAAACAGGGCTCAAATCGTCACATCCGTAATCGTATCGGCAATCGTACTAATATGAATTACGTGACACGTCAATCGTATAAACTGTATGGGATTACAGTACGTTCACTTGTCATAATCCGAAAATGGCGTTTTTACGTGGCGAGTAGTACGTTCACGGAGGTGACGATTTGAGCCCAGATGTTTTTGCATTGCTGCATTAAGGGCATAATACACAATCAATCAGCTTGATGTCAGATTCGTGTACGTGTGCTTGACGAAAAATCAAAACCAATTAGATTTTCCATCAAGCGTCGTCGGCGTCACTAATACTAACAAAATTTCACACATACTATTACCACGCTTGTCAAGCATGTTGACTGTGTATATTGCCCTTTATACTCAAGGCGAATTGATACCAGGTGGCCCTATTAGTAAAAATTAGCATCAGCTGACTTTACCAGTGTCAAAATCTATGTAAAAAAAACTAAACAACAACAGATTGGTAAAGTCCAGTTGTTGTTGCACTAATAAGGCCACTTGGTATTAATACGCTTTGATTATACTTTTGCAAGATTTTTGTTTTTTTTTGTCTAGTCGAACATACTTACAAAATCGTTACACACCACTTATTTTCATGCCCTACGCAATTTTGGATCTGTAGCTTGCATATTTACAAAAAATGCAAAGTGTATCGTCACCTTAAATGCAAACGGACGTAACCACACAAAAATTCGAAATCGAGTTTTTGAGTGATTATGGTTCGTTTTATCAAGCTACATGTTCACACAAAATTTTAGACCCCTACGATCAAAAATGGCGACTTTGGGCCTATTTAGAAATGCATCAATGCGCTGCATCAGAAAAGCAAACTTTTTAATGCCGACAAAAAACTCATTATGATTTTTTTTATTGAGTATTTGACAAAATTTTGGTACAGATCTACTTCGCTGATATACATAAAAACATTTAAAATCATAAATGCATTTCCGAATAGGCCCTTTATTATCGAAATTCAAACGGACGTAACTACAAATGCATTTTCTCCAACTCCAATCTCCACCCGATGACACACCACCATAATACTAATCTCATAAAACTCTAATATTTTCAGGAAGGGACTACCGGCAACAGCAGCGGAGCTGTGCATGTATGTTTTTAATGCAAAAAGGCGTACGAAAAACATACATTTATTCTGTGAGCTTGTACACAACGGTGTTAATAATAGTGCTTTAAATTTGTTGTTTTTCGTATTTTTACTTTTCATTTACAAAATTCTAAAAAAATTTTACTTTTTTGCTTCTCCTGTAAAAAATAAGTGTAGTTACGTCCGTTTGCATTTAAGGCGACGATATGTATGTATATCTTTTTAAATGCATAATAACGTGTTTAATTAATACCAATGCCCAAAGCGATCTACTGCTTTGAGCCAGACGTTCATACGCTCACGCATTATTTGAAAGTTTTCTCTATTCGGTTCAAAAATACGTTCTATATCACGAAATTCATTCACATCATCAAAAGATTTCCATAGTCCGAAGTTTATGCCTGCTGCATAAGTTGCGCCCATTATACTACTTTCTGTATTGCGTGCCCTTTCAACACGTATTCCACT
Source organism: Panzeria rudis (assembly GCA_956483635.1). Taxonomy (NCBI): domain Eukaryota; kingdom Metazoa; phylum Arthropoda; class Insecta; order Diptera; family Tachinidae; genus Panzeria; species Panzeria rudis. The sequence goes on from OY101448.1 coordinate 174,718,920, forward strand.
AGTATCTGCTAAAAACTGACAAACAAAATTATTGCGTGAGACTCCACCATCAACTCTGAAAAATATAAGCAGATAAATTTATAAGTGCTACATACAAGTTTTTCTCTTTCAAAAGTAAAATAGAATATATTTTTCTTACTTAAGACTTTTAAGCTTTTGACCGGTTTCCTTCTCTGCGTTTTCACTTAATTGCACTAAACGAAACGCTATGCTTTCCAACAAAGCTCTTATCAAATGGGATTTTCGGGTAGAAGGTGTTATACCTATAAAACCACTTCCTGCTTTATGGTCGTTGATCGGTGCCTTAAAAAAATAAAATCATTACTCTACGTCACCACCTAACTTGAAATGCTGTTGTAACTTGAAGTTATGACTGCGTTGTTAAAACAATTGCACTAACAACTATGTTATAACCTGAAAAAAGCATCTACACTTAACATTAACTTGAAGTTAATGTTAAGATAAGTTAGGTATAGACTGCAAATTCGTTTTGTTAACTTATTCTAATATTTTACCCCTAAGCCACTAAAAGCTGGCACGAAATAAACTCCATTTGTATCCCTTATCGATTCTGCAATATTAGAAGTCACATTCGGATCTGTATAAAGTCCACAATTTTGACCCCATGCTATAATTGTTCCCATATCGTGTGCCGCGCCTTCAATGCAAAAAATTGGATTATCAAATTGCCAAGCTACCAAGGGATACATTCCCTTTAAAGAGGCATAACACTTGTGGCCAGTTATTAAATCCAAGAAGGCTCCCGTACCGATTGTGATTTTAACATCTCCCTTTGAAAAACACTGTGAACCAAATAAAGCTGCCGCCTGATCACTAACCGAAGATGCTATAGGTATGTTACAATTCCTCCATTCGGGTCCAAAGTCTACCGGGTAGATATGTCCGAAATGTTTGTACGAATTATTTACAATTTTAGGCAGTAATGAACTCTAAAACAGAAAACAAGTTCTAATAAATTTAAATATAGAGATTTTCTTGAAAGTATTAGTATTAAAATATGAAGAACGGTGGACCGACCTTGCAGGTTATCTCTGGAACTTCCGGCTAGAGTTGCTTAGAGTTTGTGATATAATGCACGGATTCGGTTCGGTAGATTTTGAAAATTATCGAAAATAAAATTTTGGAATTTTTTTTCAAATAAATTTTAAACTACCAATCAAGGCATATTAATCATAGGTACCACCATTACTGCAAGAAATACAACACCAAAAAACACATGAGTTTTGTTGGTAGATACTAGTGATGTTACGAATATCTGTTTTTAATATTCGCCAATACGAATACGAATGTCTGAAACAATATTCGCCGAGTTCGAATACGAAAATTCAATCTAAATAGTTAGTACCACTTAATATTTCAAATTTAATTGAAACAAAATCAAACCTTTGCGTCAATAACAATAAATTGAGAAAAACTGTCACAATACTAAAGGTATTTAACATTATTGTGATATTCCGACGACGGAATTTGAAATTATTAACTTAGCACCTGAATGCCACTTTTTTTAAATTTTTGGTGGAAAGTAAATAAGGGAAAATACGAGCTTCTTTTACCTATACCCAGGCAATATTCAGTGACACCAGCGGCGAGTGTTCCGAGCGAGCGAATGTTTAGTGGTGCGGAGCTTATTTACACACCGCGCAATAGGCTTGATTGAGAAAAGACTTCAAAACTTTTATTTTTGAAGTTCAACGTTCCTCTACTGAGCTTTGAGTATTACTTTAACATGATTAATAAATTAATTTAACAGGACTTTACTTTTTAAATACCATGTAGTTGTGAAATATATTTTGTTTCTTTTTTTCTTTACTAAAAGAAGATTGTTGTTTTGCGTTATATGTAGAAAAATTTTTCTTAGTAAAAATTAATATTTTTTGTTTAATTTTCAGTCTTTTTTATGTATTATTTTTTGAAACGTATTTACAAAATATTCGTGAAATATTCGCTTGAATTTGGCGAATACGAGTACGAATATCATGAAAGTGGCGAATATTCGGCGATTCGTATACGAATATTCGTAACATCACTAGTAGATACACACCAGAAATATGTCAAATCTATTATCTGTGTGTTGCACACATTCATAAGCTCTCTCAAATTTACAAACACATGTGCTTTGTTGAGAGAACCCTGCAGACAAAGTAACTGGTATGTAGTGGGAACTATACTAGTTGCTTTTTGCTTCAGACTAGTTGCCTATCTATTCTTTTTTCATATATCGAACTACCGATTTTAACATTAGGTTGTCACAGGAGACCAACTAGTTCATTTGTATACAGTTATATCCCAGTTGGTGTCCTAGTTATAGTAAACTAGTGCGCTTACTAGTTTTTTTATTAAGAGTTTTGTAACTCTTAAAAAAAACTTTGGCTCAAACGGGGTACGAACACACATTCCTCATACTTTAAGGCAAGTACTCTACCCACTGAGCCATATTCTACTTATTTTTTTAATAGCTAAAAATATGTTTTATATAAAATCGTATACCTGAAAATTGTGTCCCTTTTTGGCTAGTATCGTTACTAGTCTCGATACAACTAGTAATATAATTGTCCTTTTTTGACTAGTATCGTCACTAGTCTCGATACAACTAGTACTTTTTTGACCAGTGACGTTACTAGTCTTGTTACAACTAGTAATATGACTGTCGTTTTTTGACTACTATCATTACAACTAGTAATATGACTATCCCAAAGCGTTACTAGTTGCAACTTTAGCTGCTGGGAAACACACCACAAATATGTCAAAATCTATTTATTGTGTGTGACGCACACATTCTCAAATTTACTAAAACATCTGTTCTCGTTTATCTCTGTTTATCTTGCTACTAAGCCGATCGAATCCACAATCTAATCAGCTCCTAAACTCACAAAGAACGTCGACTGCTCAAATTTAATTAAAATCGATTGATTCATTTGAGAGATATCATTGAGGAAACATTTCGAAAGAATGGTTTGTTTTAATAACTCCAAGAGTTCTTGTAAAATCAATTTTTGGAAAACTATGTCGAATACCGCAAATGGATCTAAATCGGTTAAGTGGTTCGAGAGACATCGTTGTAGAAAATTTTGATTTTTTTTAATTATATACTCCAAAAATCTATAGATTTTCCAGCGCTTTGAGCTTGAAATTAACGGGAAGTTCCAGGGATGACCTGCAAGGTCAACCGTATCTTTTATTATTTTTTACTAAAATTTCCTTTTTTTTAGTCAAAATTAGATTTTTTTATACATATGTATTCATTTGTTGTGAATCTTCGAATTAGCTTTCGAACCCACATCAAATAACAATTTTGAAATAATTTTTTAATGAATTTTTAGAAAATTTAATTATTTTGCGATTATGTACTTACATCAATACCAAACAATAATTTAACCAGTGGTGACCAATCCAATAAAAAAGGATCAAATAAACCTGTCGCTGTACAAGATGTTATATCAGTGATGTGTTCCACTTTAGGATCCCTTCCATTGCCAGATCTCAATTTATATAAAATCCATGAATCCAATAGTTCAAATCTCACTAGTTTTGCCTTTAAAGCTTTCTTTAATCTTAAATTATTTTGAATTTCATAAAGCAAACGTAAAGTAACTTGACCATTCATCATTTTTAAAACACTCCCGGCTAAAAAACGATTGCTACGTGTTATAAGATACAAAACATAGGACAGCATATTGATAGTTTTTAAAGTTAAACTATCATTCCATTTATCAACCAAAGAGTCTGAACGTAAATCTTTCCAGGTTATAAAATTATGAAAATATTCGTTTGTCAAATGATTCCAAGACAAAAAAGTGCAACGCTGAGAACTAATGCCCAAACAGGACAATTGTGAAGGTAAAATTTTAGCATCTGAAAAATATAAAAATCAAACATTAAAGAAATATTAAGTTATTCTTTTACATATTTTTGATTTACTTTTAACAGCATCTTGTATCACTTGTACGATTTTTCGCCACAATCCTTCTGGTTCTATTTCAAAATAACCCGGTTCTGGATTCAACAATTCCACCTGTCATGATAGTGTTGAATACATCAACAAATTTTCATTCATAAATTTTGTGTTTTCTCTGGCAAAACTTAAATAAAATTCTCTTACCGCTTCCACAGCTGAACCCTTAATTTCACATTTTTCATTTAGCACAAAACAACGAACTGTTGTTGTTCCCACATCTAATGCGGCAATATAATACATAATTAATGCTTCTTCCTGTATTGTACGCTTAAAAACTCAATTAGTCGCATTTAGTTTACAAATCTTTTAACATTCCATGCTACGAGTGTATCAGCAACGAATATAGAATTTCATACTCCAGTGTTTCTTTTTTTGTTTTTATTATTTATTTAATTCAAAAAGCTTATAATTTAACTAGTCATGCGACTGATAGCAGGTCAATTTAATAACACAGTCAAACTACGATTAAAACAAAATTTGTTTTTATTTGCTTGTAGTCGTTTAAGCGGTTTTTGTATCTCTTTATTTTATTATTGTTGCTGTGATATGCTGAGGGGGTCTTTTTTATTATTGTTGTTTTGGAGACGCTATATCTGCCCCAAAATGTTTAAAACAAAACTTGCTCTCTTCTTATACCCTTCACCCTAATATACGTTGGTATACGTTTGACATTCCGTTTGAAATTTCTACAATATTCTTTCATTTATACATATTTGTGTATATCATTCATTGAGAAAAATATTATAATAAGCTTACTAGCATAAGCCTTAAGCTTCAAAAAGTATTGAAAATAAATTGAAAAAAGTTATCGTAACAATTGTAGTAACGAAGGGGGCGTTACCTCCGAAAATAGCGTTACGTAATATGTGAATAGCCCCTTATTGAAAAAATCAGCGAAATTGGTCTACAAATGGCTAGAGAACCCTATCCTTATATCACATATTTAAGTTGCAGTTTTTTCATATAACATCTAAATACATATTTTGATGAAGGGTATATAACATTCGTTATAGCCGAATTTAATACATATCGTTCATTTGCTTAAACAACGTCACAACTGAAAAAAATCTCTTTTTGAGATAATAATGCAGTATTTATCTTTCTATCGTTCTTTATATTGTGTAAAAATTTCGTTAAAGTATATTGTATGTATACTTACCTCTTGGGAGAATATACACAATTTTATTTTTCCATTAAGTTGTATGTAAATTGAAAACTTTAACGGCCATTTGCAGAATGTATGATTAAAAGTTAACGTGGACCTTAACGGCAAGTTCGACATACGAAGCTTGTCGTTAAAGTCCACGTTAACTCTTAATCGTACATTATGAAAAGGGCCGTAATAATAGTTTTCTGCAAAACTAGTTTTTTTGATTTATGACGTTGCTTGAGTAAATGAGCGATATGATATGTACATTTTATATGGAGAAAAATATTGCTCATACGTCATCAGTGCAATTCTCTTTTGGGTGAGAGCATCTGCGCTAAGTATAAAACCGTTATCATAAAAACAAACAAAAAAACTGAAAACACTAAAACCCAAAAGGCCCCATTGAACATTTTTTATTGTTATTGGCACATGACAATTTAACTTGTTTCATTTATTGTCTACATAGTTCTCTATTTATTTGTTTTTGTGTAATCTTTTTTCAATAAGCATTGAAAGTGTATAAAACGTTCGGAAAATTTCATTTTTTCGGAACAAGAAGCGTTTCTTTATAGCTTTATAATATTTACTTCAGAATGTTTTTGTTATATTATTTAGTTGCATACAATTACATTCACACACACATACACATCCAGCTCTATTTTCGATTTAATCGCAAGCCGCATGTTGTCAGAAATACTTTTTATTGAACTTAAAATTTTATGCGCCTACCCATAGTTTAGAATTGTCGAAATGTCATAATTGTTGATAACTTTTAAAATACAGCCTGTACAAATTTATCGTAAGCGACAATATATATATAAGAAACATATTTGAATATAATAAAAAAAACTTCTCCTGAAAACTTCAATTATTGTCGCTTACGATTAAATCGAAAATAGGGATCGATATGCATGTACAGTAATTTTGAGTTAGCTGCACAATCAACTTTTCGCGATTTTTTGCGCAGATAAGTCAAAAAATCTGTTAGCTTAAATGTATTTAGCTGCCTTAATGTGCACGTACACACAATTATTTAGTGTGTGCAGCTAACTTTGATTTTTCATATGAAAATAATTAAAAACTGCGAAAAATATGTTAAATGTGCAGGTATAAAAAGTGCACCTAAAAAAGGATTTTGAAGAATCATTACAAAAATCATATATTTTGTGCAGTTAAGTCAAAATGCAGTTAAGAGTGATATTTTGTATAAAAATGGTTTTAAAATGCCAAAAATTTTGGGCATTTATCTTAAAAGTGCAGGTACAGAAAGTGCACTTAAAAAACGAATTTGTATGGGATTTTAAGCAATAGTGGCACAAATTAATTTTTTTGATGCCCATAAATTGGTCTATATTGAAATGTTGATACATTTTCTGTTGAGATTGGTTTCTCAACAAATACTTTAACTATTTTAAACTGAGTTAAGTAAAAACAAATACGAAAAAAAACGAAATTTCTAAGAATTTCTATTTATGTATGAGTATTATCGAAGTCTATTGAAGAGTTGTTTGCGATATCGAAAGTATCGTCGTATAGACAGTAAAATATCGCCGATACCGATGTATCGGAAAATCTGAAGTATCGCCGATATATCGGTATCGGTTACGTCCCTAATATAAACGTTCGAATGGCTTTAAGTAGCTAGTTAAAAATTTGAGCTGAAAAGGCCAAAATAAATTAGAAAGTGCCATTAAACATTCAAGTGGCGAAAATGGCCCAATTCTGACACATTTTGCATCACTGTATACTCACTCTGAAGGCGGAGTCTTAGGCGTCACTAACTTTTTTAACACACAAAACTAAGAGTGAGTCTATACCAGATAAATTTTTATCATGATAAATGTCAAATCGTTATCAAGATAAAAATTTATCAAGTATAGACTGCATTTATTATGCTGACTTGAGTCGACATGTATTTTACATCTGGCTTGTTAAATTTCCCACTGCAAAAGTTATACATGCCGCGTGAAACATGAAACATTGTCAGATGACATTTGCAGAAGCAAAGTCATATGAAAAATTTTCAATTAGAGCGTGTTCTATTTTCTTCTGACAAGACATATATGACATCAGCTGTATTGAATTAACAAAAGTGTGGTTTGGTTGAAAAAACATTAAAAAGCATAGAGCGCTTTATATATCTATGAAAATTGTGCAAAAACTCAGTGGTAATGTCAGATGTAATTGCACATCTACGTGTGAAAGCAAAAATTATAAACCGTCTGTAAATTTCCAATTTTGACAAACATGCGAAGTTACATATGCCTCACACACCTGACAAGCCATATGTAATGAACATGTCGTCTAAAGTCAGCATTAGTGTTTTGCACTGTCTTGACAATTTTGTCAGAGATCAAGCTCAGACAAATTTGTCTTGATAAAAAGCGTAAAGAAACTGTTTGACGTTTCAATTTATTTTCAAAAACTAAAATTTTTACATTTTTAGAAAAAAAAAAATACAAAATACGAATAAAACCAAATATGAATGCTTTAATTAAATAAAAGCAGTTTAATCAAAAAAATAAGTGAATTAGTGCATGAATAATGACAAACTACCTTCACGACGCCAAACAAATTGTGATTTATCCTAACAAAAAACAACAAACGTATTCGCACGTATACTAACAATAACAAAAAAACTGACATCTGTTCTACCGACGTTTTGTTAGTTGTCATGATAAAAATATATCAGGTATAGACGTAGGGTAATGGAGCAAACATTTTTTGTCTCTCCTAAAATTATGTCCAAAAACTAGTTTAGTGTTTATTTTAGACTAAATTTACACGAAGAAATATTTCATGATATTTGTTGCATGCAACTCTTTTATTTACTAATATGATAGACAGAGAAACACGTTGGGCGAAAAAAAGTAACGACATGAAAATGTGTTATCTCTAATCGTCGAACTTGTGAAGCTACGAACTTTTAAACTCCGAGATTGAGATGCCTACGAACTCACCATTTTTGATCTGTTAGAGCCAATTCTGCTATTCGCGAGCCCAAAATTCACTAAGCCGAACCTGTTATTTATGAGCCTTTTATTTTTCCGAACCAAACTGTACGAGCTGAGCCTTATTGTATTTAAGTTACCATAGCTGTCTTCGTATTAAACTGAAAAAATAGATATAGAATTAAAGAATATTCAATAAAAAGATTATTTTATTTTTTCCCCAGAAAGTGAACATAAAACGTCTTATTAATTAAGGTTTGTGAATTCATCAGTAAGCCCTGAACATGACTAAGAGGTTGTTCACATATTACATAACGCTCTTCGTGGGGAGCAGCGATGCAATTTTTATAAATTTTTTTATGATATGACAACACTAAGATACACATACACGGTGTTGTCATATCGTAAAAAAATTACGATATGACAACACAGTATGTCACACCGTTTTTGGTTATATAGTAAAAAATGGCTAAAAATGGAATCGCTGGTGGTAAGGTTTAGGATTTGTGAAAATTTGTTAAAAAGCGAGGGGGAGGAGGGGAGTTAAAAACGCCGAAAATGGCCCCTAAGTTAGCTCAGCCAACGACAAAATCTACGTTACACAACTTTTATACAATTAGTCCACCCATGATTGACAATAAATGTATTTATAAAAATAAAATAAATTATGATGGTTTTAGACTTGATTTCTCAATATCTAACCACGATAAAAAAAATTAAGAGTGTTACATTTTTTTATTTAAAATATTAATTTATTATTCATATACATACACATCGTGGTGAGAAAAATCAAATATGTATTTCATTTAAATTTTAATGTATGTTTATTTTTTATTAATGGATATAGAGAGGATATAAGATATTTTATACAAAGTTTTTGACAGCTAATAATAGTGATAAGATATTTTTCTTTATAGGTTTATTGTAAGATAAAATTTTAATTTAATTACATATACTTATTATATAACACTACTATTGATATCTAATATCAAACTCAATAATTTTCAGTTTTGTTTTTTTTATAACTGTATTATTTTCAAAATTTATTCTTTGCTATGGAAAGGATTAACCAATTTGATTTTGAATTACTTTTTTTATGTAAGTAGTATGTATTTATATTATGTGTGTATGTATGATTTAATGTTTTAGTTTTTATTTTTTGTGTATAGCATATTGAACGTAACAAAAGGATAAGGTGTATGCAGATATTTATTTAATAAATCGTTGATAATAACTTCATTAAAAAACAGATTCTAATTAAATCAACGGAAACAAATATTGGATTAAGAGTTACAAAAAGAAGTATAAAAAAATTTATATTGTTTAACAAACAAAGTAAAAATGAACAAACATTAAATAAAAAAATTCCCTATTTGTGTATTTTATAGTAAATTATATCTTATTATTTGAGTTAGTTTTTTTCGAAAATTTTTTTACGAAAATAGTGTTATTTCTTTGTTATTTGTTAGTTTTTTTTTTAATTACTATTATCTTAAATTTAAATAATCACCCGAGAGATAAACGCGAACGCGACCAGATTCCGCGGTGAATCTGGTTTAGGTACTTACGAAATCACGATAAATTTATTATACTAATTTTACTTTATATTATATACAAATGTGCGACGATTTTTACTTTGTATTTATTTTTATAATTATTGTATAATAAGTTTGGGATCTGGGGGCGGAGATCCATTTGTTTTTATATATTTTCTTTTATTATTATGACACGCGACGCGAAACCGAAATATTAATTTTAATATCACACGTATATTTTTTTTTAATTTTGGTAAACTAATCCCCTCTTATGGTAAATATTTGTTAAAACACAAAAAAACTGTTTATAGTTATAATCTTCTCTTTTATTTAATATTAATTTACACTTGCTATTTAATGTTTAATAAGTAATTTAATAAAAAATAAGTCTTTTGTTTTCTTTTTTTCTCTTCTTTTTGTGAAAAATCAGATCGAAAAATTTTAATCGTAAAAGGATTACATTTTTATTGTGAGGAAACATCACATAAATGTTCTTAATTATAGTTAGTTTTTGTTGCTGTATATTAAGAGCTACAACATTAAACATTTCATTTAGTAAAACAAAGTTAAATCAAATATGTATGACGTTTTTGAAAGTGATAAAAATTTAGGTGAAATTGGTTGGATATAACAATTAAATTTGATATTTATATAATTGTTAGAATCTTTTAAAATTAGCGCTACTGAGAGTCTTTTAAATAGTTCGATATGAATAAGACAACTTCCCAGCAAAAACTTGGTAATGAGTTGTCATTACCGAACAACATACTTTTCAAGCACAAACTATGTACATACATACCGTCTGAATTACTTTACAGTAGTGGAACATTTGCTTACTAGTAATTAAACAAGCCATTTATTCTCTTATTGGCAAAGTACTAGTGTATCAGCTTATCATACAGACGATACAGAGTTCAACCCCTGGGGAACCAAAATATATTTTTTTTAATTGTGTTCATGTTTGTGAAAATAAGTTTTAAGCCCGTAACAAAATAGTTGTGCGGTAGCCTAGTGAGTAAAACACTTGTCATAAAATAACACAATAACTGAAAACAGCATGAGTTCATTGTTTAGCAGAGACATTTAATTTTCATTGTGTTTTGTGTATTCAATGCCTTCTAAATAATGAAATTTATAACTTATTTGTAATTAAATGTGGTAAGTACTTGCCTCCAATAATATCGCCATGTTAAAGTAATTGATTAAAATGCCAAAGTAGAAGTAGTGAAGGGTATGTTTATATTAGCATTTTAACTCATTACTTTGCCATCAAAATTTTTCCTGGGTTGAGTAAATGTTCATCAATAAAAGTGTTTTCATAAAATTAGTTACATAATTTAATTCGATTTGAAACGAAATTCCAATCCAATTTCGAGCTAACTTTGAAAAACGGCTAACACCATTGAATTCAGCGCTTTACCAGTAAGGTACCCAACTTGTTACATTTTGAGATTAGCATAGTGTAATTAATACACTAAAGTACTATAAAAACGCTAAAGTACTATTAAATCTGTTTGTTAAATAAACACAACATAACACGACACTGATTTTTTCGCGAAAATTCTTACACTCAATTCACACGGTCAAATTTATGACGTCTAGTTTTCTCAACTCCCTTTTGAAGTTGCTACCAAAAACCTTTTCCGTTCATACGGTGATTTTTAGTTGCTTTTTTCTACCCCGCTCTCTTCTCTACACCCTTCGCTTCAAGAAAAAATGACGTCCAAAATTTCATCGTGTGAATTGGCTGTTAGTTATGGACTAACAGCCAATTCACACGATGAACTTTTGGTATTATGCAAACTTTACAATTTTTGAATTTTAATCATCTAAATTCTCTTCAATTTACTTAAGAGGAAATAATAGCAGTGTAATTTATTTTTTGCTCGAAACCTTTTTTGAAAATTCTTTTTTTATTTTTAGCATATCTTAATATTGTACATATTTAATCAAATTAGCTAAATTTAAATTTGAAAATCATCGCAAAGGTAGAAAAAAATCGTTACGGTAATTTACTATGAAAATTTTAAATCGTGAATATCACGAATACGAGCACTAATTTCGAAAAACGGCTAACAGCTTTCAATTCAGCGTACTCGAATTAACTTTACCTGTAGGAAAATTTACCGACTTGCACAGTGTAATTAACAGAACTATAAAAACTGCAATCAATTGGCATTGAAATCCTAGTGATTTCAACCAAACTGATTTCATTCTCTGATTTCAGTTTGGCAAAATTGCAATCTTTTTTTATTGCAATTATTTTGAAATATTTTTTAAAATCATTGAATGCAATTAATTTAATTGCAATCAATTTGATTGCAATCAAATATTTGTTGAAATCATGCGATGGCAATCAATTCCCCTGAAATCACAACTATAGTGAAAGTTCAATAAAATAATATAAAAAACGTGGGTTTGTTAGCCATTTCTTGCTTTTTTTGTTTTGTTTCTATGTTAAAACTGGGTGCAATTAAAAATTATGTTTGCCAATTTTAGAAAACTTTGTAAACAAAAAGTGACATTGTTGGCAATTCTAAATTATCAGAGTGAACTAACTTTATTTCTAGAAGAAGGAGTTTGTTTCATTTGAAGTGGACGATGATTTTGATTCTGGTTTAATGTTGATTGAAATTACTGGATTTGATTGCAATTAAATTAATTGCAATCAATTAATATATAAATGAATTTAAAAAAATTTATTCAATAATTTTTATCATATCGATTTCATGATTTCAAATTGAAATCATAAAATCAATTTACGATTTTTAATGCAATAAAAAAATTAGCAATCATTACTGTGAAATCGTGTGTTAGCAATTAAATCGAATGCAATCTTTTACAGCTCTGGTAATTAATAAGGAAAAATGTATAGAAAAAGTGAAATATTTAACTGGAAAAATTTAATATCGCGAGAGATTTTTATGTATGGTTTAGCTGAGGAGCTCCACCACCACAAAGAAAAAAATATAGAAGTGGATTAAATAAATTAAAAATATAGAAGTGGTAAATAATTTTAAAGATTTTTTCAAGCCGCGTATGATATTGCGTTATATTTGACCATAAATATTACAATTTTTCAACAGTTTTTAATGGAATTATGAACCACTAATTTCATATGAAAATTAAAAAGCGTACTTCGTAACATATCTTGGTTCTGGAAATGTCCGTTCGTGAGCTTGATCGTGTCTTAAAAATAGATTTTTAAAATTTTTCGCATATCATTTGAAAAGATTTTTGAAGCCACGTCTAACGGTGCATAAAATTTATCTAATAATGCCATCAACAATATTATATTCGGCAAAAGCTAAAAAGGAACAGTTTTAATGTATTTCGATTCGAAAGAAAACATTTTCAAAGCACAATTGGCCAATTAACAACCTGTTGTATGTGTTGTAGATCGTATAAATGTTGTTGGTAATTTTCAAATAAACATTTGTTTAGAAACATGTTTATGTGTAAATTAGCAACAACATTTTTACGACCTACAATACTTACAACAGTTTGTAAATTGAGCAAATGTATAAGGTATACTAATACAAATTATTTTCTTTTCGAATAGAAATACATAATAATGATAAATTAAAGGTTCCTGAGTCCCCAGGTCAGGAAGCCTTAATCATTTTTACATGGACATTTTTTTAATTTGTTTTTGTTTCAGTTACAAACAAAGGATGACAAGTGCTGTGCAGCATTGTGCTTCGAAGTAAGTGATCCCAGTTCCAAGGAGTCTTGTTATGAGATCACAATGTACTATATAACAAAAGCTCCAAAGTAAATACGGTGTGAAAATTATAGATATATGATGAAGATTCATCTACTTGCTTCTCTTTGGACAAAATAAAAAAATAAAATTCCACCCAGTATTTAACATTTTAAAACTTTTCTTAATAAATAGTTTAATGTTGTAGCCTTATGAGACTCTGTAAGATAAATAATAATTAAATTATTCTATAGGATTTTTTTTGTTAAAGTTAGCAATTTTTTTTTAACTAAAAATAAAAAATTATATATTTTTTAATACTATTGTTCTCCTGGTTTTCTAATTGTTTTGTTGTAAAATGTTCATAATAAACATCTTTTGTTGCTACATATTTGTATTTTTAAAATAACGCGAACCCTAATTCTAATTTGTTTTGTACCAAAAACGAACGACGACGATAAGCGAGCAGTGCTTAAATCAAACGAACTTACGAGTAAACGAACGACGAAAAAGTTAAGACGCGGACGCGAAACCGATAAAACCCGAAACGCGACGATTTTTTTATTAACAAGAATAGTATTGAAATATGTGTTACCTAAGAAGAAATATATATGATGAGATGTGTTAATCTTTCACATATGTTGTCAATTTTAAATTATTACTACGTCATGACGTAAGACACCATAAAAATCCAACAACCATTTTATAAATGTTTACTTTATTATACGATTGAAGGCAGATACATTACTGCCTTAAAAAATTCATTCCATGTTATTTAAATAACTTTCGAAAATATGAACTACATATTTTTGTGACAGTAAGAAAAGAAAAAATTATATTATCCATGTATCAGATAAAGCATCATGATTAGTATGGCATTTTTTATATCTATAATGGATTTTACAGTGGTTCCTCCATACTAGTGTTGTCATTCGAATAACAATTATTCGAATAATCGAACAACTTTTTTTCATTTTTGTTCGAGCGAACAAAATTTTTCAATTTAGAATAAAAGTTATTATTCGAACAGTTTTTGTCGAATGTTAGAACAACGTTTTTAAACTACTTTTAATAAAAATTAGTTTACATTTACGAATTTAAAATAGCGTTTTAAATTAATTACTTTTTTAAGTTGTTAACCATAGGATGTGTTGAGTAAGCATATTAGACCAAATTATAAATACTTGTGTAAGGGGTTCTTGAGATATTACGTAACTCCGTTGAAGATTTCGATTTAAATCACAGCATGATCTTGGAAAAACCAAATTGTTTTCAAAAAGTGTTCTAAGGCTAACAATATAAAAATTCAAAGTTTCAGTGAAGATCAAAACATATCTGACAAGAATACTATGTGCCCAATGACAAAATATTTAAAGAAAAGTTATCTTAATTCAATCGAAGAAATAATATGCAGGAAGGAGCTTGGCTGAAGATGGAATGTCTGTTAACTAACGCCTTTAAAAAGTCGAAACTACCCTAGATGGAAAGGAACCTGCCACAAGACAAGCCACATGAGTAGTTCATCGGTCAACGACTCAGGAACATTTTGTAACATTTCCATGGGCTCCAGTCATAGGATAAGTATGTTCAAGACAATTGTTACAACATTTACCGCAGGGTAGTTTTAGAATATATTAATCTTGGTTTTAAAGTGGTTATTCGAATGAAAATTTTTATTCGTTATTCGTTCGAATATTCGAATAAGTTTTAAATTATTCGGCTGTTCGAACAAGAAAACAATTATGAATTTTTATTCGAACGATTATAAAACCCGAATAATTAATTGACTACACTACTTCATTCTAAAACATACTACTAAAATAACTTCGACAGCGCATTGACAGCGAAGCTAACGTAGCGTCTTCACGAGCCATTGATTTGTCATGAAAAAAAGTGAAAGTCGATATAAAAAAAATAGCACTGAAATGTTTCTGATGTTTTTATGTATGAAGTTTTACAAATGTTAGAACAAAATGATGGCTCGTCAAGACGATATGTGAAGATCGCTATTGCACCGTAGATCAAATGATTGTATACCATCTGTCAAACTAAAAAAAATAAATATGGTATACGTTTGACCTTGCAGGCCATTCCTGGAGCATCCCACTAACGTTAGAAGCTCAAAGCGCTAGAAAACTTATAGATTTTCAGAGTAATTAAAAAAGTTTTTTTCCAAAAATTCGACAACGATATCTCTCGAACCACTTAACCGATTTAGATTAAATTTGCTGCATCCTAATCATGGGATTACTATTACAAACTGAATATAGTTGTAATCTAATCAATTATTTTACCTTCTGAACAAAAGTAATCTAATTATTAATCATTACGATTACTAATCATTTCGTACAGCTATGATTTGAAGTCACTGGATTCACAGAGTAGAGCTGATTATTTTAATATAAATGGTCCTTATTAGCTTGGTATCGAGCGAGTATCATGTTGCGTGCTGCATTTTCTGTCGAACATAATTTTGTCTTCGACGTTGCAGTACATTGTTCGAAAATTGTTGCGCACAAAGCATTGTTTGTGCACAAAGCGCATTTAGTTTTAGTTATCAGCTGACAGAAGTATACTATCGTGAATAGTCCAAATGGGTGACATTCACAATAGCGCTACACTTTCTCGTCTGCGCTTGTAACACGAAGTAATGGTGCCTTTTATGAGAAACATTCGATTTTCGATTGTGGTCGAATTAACTAATCGAACAAATTTTCATTTGGTATTATGGCGCTCATTCGATAAAAATAGCGCTATTGTGAATTTCACTTAATTGCATTGTTCACAATAGCATCACATGACACTATAAACAATTGTTTGTTTGCAAATTTATAAAAGAAAGAATTAAATTAATTATAAATTAACATGACCAAGAAATTAAAATAAAATAATTTACAAATGGTATTTGTAAAAAAAACAAAAAATTTACAAATACTTACATTTTCATTGAGTTTTGCAAACTGGCCTACCGCATCAAAAGCAAAATTGTGTTCGATTCAAAATTCATTGTACAACGAAATTTTCGACAGTGATGCATGCACCAGCTCATAACACGAATTTGACATTCGGTACTCGATGTTCGATAGCCAGCGAAGGTCGAACATAGAATGCAACTCATAATAAGGGCCAATAATTCTTTCGTTCAGTTCTTTTGACCACAGTCAAAATATCCGTTGCACACGTTGAATTTTCTATCAAATAGAATTTTGCTTTCTACGGTATAGTGTATTGTGAGAAAATTGTTGAAAATGTAAATATTTTACGATTGTTTTTTGGTTTTGAGCGAAAAGAACTAATTTTAAAATATTTTTCTTTGTTAATTTTCTGACGTATTTACCATTTAAATTTACCTTATTTTTTTTACTCATTTGCAATCAAATCGTGTTTACTTTTAATACAAGCTGGTATAAATATACTAATTCACAATGGCGCGCCATGGCGGTACTCTTCGTCAAAATGAAAATTATTTCGATCAGTTCACTCGAAGACCCAACTTCGCTTATAATAGCCACCAATATTTCTGTATTGGTTTATAGTACATACATACTTGGAAAACTTCTTAAACAAGAGATTGTGTGAAGAAAATTATGCAAAGATTTTTTTGTATTATTTTTTTTTTAAATTTAGCACAGGTTTATGTTTTATGGCAAAGTGTATATAATCATATTTAATATAAATATAAATTAAGTTTGAATAAAATACATTTCTTTTAAGTAACAAATATTTGAATACTATTTCTTTTTAAAGAAATGTTTAAAACACATTTCTTTTGTTCATTTTTTATATTATATTATTTTAACAAAATTATTTAAAGAATATTTTTACGCGGCGCGAAAACGACCCGACCCGAAAAATTTTATTTTATTAATACACTTTGTTTCACTGAAAGATAAAAAATTAAAAAAAATCTAAGTGAGTTCATACAAAATAAAATAATAATTCATAAAAACATAAATGTGGTTTTGTTAAATGGTGTGTGAGTGTGTGTGCTGAATGTTTTGTTTAAAAAATACAATGGTTAAATGTTAAGTACAGATGGTTTTCAAAATCTTTGCATGAATTGTGTAAATAATTGAGTGTGTGTAACTAAGTGAGAATGAAATATTGTGATAAAATGGTTACTGCATACACATACAAATATCTGATTTCAGAAAAGTTTATATAATTTACTGGCCACTAGAAAATAATTTTGAGTAATTTTTGGCATAAACTAAATTATAATAATATTTTTGGCATCTTACTCACCAATTGATGCTCCTATTTTTAAAAAGTAGTTAATTTTTTATAAAAACATTTTAAAAATAAGTTGAGTTTAATTAATGTACGAGTGTGTTATGTATGAAGTTTTTGTTTTAAAAAGATGATTTACTTTTTAGCATATTGTTTGATAAATAAATTTAATTGTATTTATATTTATTTATATTTATAAAAAATTTCTTTAAGGTTAGACCTTTTATGTTATTTTTTTATATATCAACTTCATATAACTTGTTACCAAACAAAAAAAATTACAATCAGTAAAAAATCAAGCGAGTTATTTTGAATTTCTTTCGAGGACCGTTACCTTCTTTACTACTTCAATAATAACCATTTGAAGAAAAAATTGTTCCAAAGACTGTCTAATACATCTTTAAAGCTGTCTACGATTTTATGTTTTCTTTTTAGTTTTTTTTTTTGTTCTGTTTTCCCTACTTTAATGACCTACAAGTTTCACTGTATATTATAAACTGAAAATCCCTAACAAAAATCTATTAATTTTGTAAACTGCAAAACATATTGCCTTCATTTGTTTTACACCAGATTGATTCATATTATTTTTGTGTGCCCTGTTTGTCGTCATACATTTTACCTAACAACGCAAAAATTCCATATTTTGCTTTTTTGTCCAATCAGGCAAACACAAAATTGTTTAAATATTGTACATGTGGACCAAACGTTCGGATAGTATGGGTGGAAATTGATCAACAAAACGACGCCAATTCTCATCACCCACCTGGGTTTTAAAACCAAGCAATATCTAAAAAAAAGTAAAAAAGCAAACAAAGAATTATTTATTATCAAGAATGAGAACAATAAGCTGAAACGATAAGATAATGAATTTTAATTACCTTTTGTATCATTTGATGCAAATCTTGCGGAGGATTCACCCATGATGCAATTGCATCACAAAAGAATATGAAATCAGGTACAACACCAGCAGGATTTACGGTTATCATGTGACACATGCCACGAAAAGCTGAATCTTTTTCATCATTATCTCTTATATGACGCAAAGAAGTACACCTGTACAAGAAAGAAATAAAATAAATGCAAAATTAGTTATTGGCGGTTTGGAATATACCCCAATATTTGGTTTTTTCTTTCTTAAAAAAAATAAAAATAAAACGAAAATAACAAAATTTTATAAATAAACAAAAACATTTAACAATCTGTTTTACACAAAATAATCAATAAGAAGCTATTTTCCAAAATTAAAAATTGTAATAAAGAAAGAAATTATAGAGTTATAAACAAAATTAAATGTGTTACACACCACTGTCGTACAAACTCTGGCAAATAAGGAGCCACTTCAACTGGGCACACATAACCTAGACGACCAATAGTTATTGCTATAAAGGAACGAAAAACAAAAATTAAAAATATAAATAAATTAAAAAATCATAAATTATGATTTTATACAAAGACATAATAAAATACAAATGTTTTCCAAATGGACCTTAACATGTTTATTAAATGCAATATATTTTTATTTTATTGAAAAATAAAACTGTTTTATTATATTCAGAACTTATTATTATGTTAAGGTTCCTAAAACAAGTTTTAGTGACATAAATTCAATATGAAAAATTATAAGAAATCTTCAGTATACATATAACGATCTATGTATGTACAGTACAGGTTTACATAAACGTTTACAATTCCTGGTAAGACATTCCCTCTAAATTTATTTAAAAACGGATAAGTAGTAATACATACATACATACATACATACATATATTGACATACATATAAACCAAATTAAAGTAAAAATTTTAAGAGCCAGTTTATATGTTCGATATGACATTAAATTGAAAAAAAAATATTCAGGTATGTGATGGAAATCGATTTCGAAAACGAAGCCATTTAAAAGGTGTTTTTTAATAATATTTCTTTATTAAAAAGTGCTTTACCACAAATATTATAGAAATATTTCTTTATTGAGAAGAATTTTATCACAAAAATTATAAAAATTGGATGAAAAGTGTATTAAAAATGGCATTTAAAATTGCTTCGTTTTCAAAATCGATTTCCGTCACATACCTGATTACACATAATTTGCACCTTTTCAGTTCTACCAGCTCCTGACAATTTTCATGCATAGTATGATAAACATGTACTCTGTATACCCCTAAATTTGTCTTTAGTTATTTGACTTTATTTTTCTTTCTTTCTGGTACACCCGATCATGTATTCTAATTTTTTTATAATGCAGCTCTTACCGTTCAATTCGCAATGGAGATGAGTATTTGTGATTGTTTTCATTAGTATGATTGTTGTCGCATCATTCTTGTAACATTCTTTTTCAAACTACGTTTTTACATGTATGGAAGTAGCATTGATATAGTAGATAAGTCGATTTTTATCTACAAACTATTTCTTCATGCTATATAATGGTCCCACCCACCTCTAAGAAAAATAATTATATTTCACCTATATTCAGGTGAAAACTATAATTCTGCTCCATTCTTAGGAAAAAGCTTCTATTCTTTATATTACATATTGTTAAATAAAGTGTTAATAACATTTCTTTAACGACACTCCTGAAAAGTCAATACTTCGAAGATATAAATGCGTGGAATTCTTAGGATTTTCTGGCAATATTAATCTGTTTAACTTTACAGCTTGAAGATTTTAAGTCATAAAAACTAATACGGGATTTAGACGACGACTTTTTAGTTTGATTTTTTTAAAGTTTATGGTCAATCGGGGTATAAGGACGTTTAGCGGGATACCAAATCTAAAATATGTTTAGTTTCTTTTTGGACTTGTTATTTACTCCGTCAAACGTATTTTTAATCTTCCCGACCATCAACTCCAAAATAAAATAAAAATAAAGCCTTCATCTAAATCCCGTATAAAGGCATATTAATCAATCCTATTACTAGAGTCTATTATGCGGTCAATTAAAAAATGCTAAACAGAAAATGAATCATATGTAGTGGGTGCTCTTCTTTGTGCTTGAAAAATAATTTACTCAAATCTCATATTTAAAAAAAAACTATACAAAAAATTATTACACACAATTTTAATAATTCTTATTAGATGTATTTCTTTTAAGTATTTACCAACACCTACCTGTATTTTCCAAAAGTGTTTTTGGTGTATTTGGTCGATTAATTATAACAATCAATTCTTTAAGTACCAGATGAATGTACTGACAAGTTTCCTCACCTGTAGAACACAGTGGAAATATCAAACATTAAGATAAATAATAAGATAATCAAATATACCATTTGACTTACCCAATTTCATACAAATTTCACCAATAGCCCAAGTCGCATTGTTGCAAACTGAAATATAATCAGGATTTAGATTTTGTCCTAAGATCGGGAAAAACTCAGCCATAAAGGGATGAACATGTTGGAAGCAAGCCTTAGTTAAATCACCCAACAAAGCAAAAGATGATTGGCGTACCTGTAAACCACAGGAAATAATATTAATAAAATGCTTTTTTTATAAAATCTTTTCTTTACCTCAGGCAATATATCTTGCATGCACTGATATAACAATTGCATAATAGTGCTATTAGCAACCAACGATTCAATGTGGCAATCTAAACCTTCAGCTAATCCAGATAGTAAGTCCAAAGCTACTATCATGCGCTCTTTATCAGGATGATCAATACCAGGGTTTTGTTTGCAAGCCTTCGGAAATATATATTTGAATAAAACTGAAATATGCAACAAATAGGTGATTAGATAAAATTACCATTTCCTGATTGATAGTTTGTTCAATCAAAGATATACATCTTCTATAGACCGGATCGCAGTAGGGTAGAAAACCCGATTGCAAAGCTGTTGCTATACTCGACAAACATTCCAAGAGAGGAAACAGATCTTTGTCATCATCTTTCAAGAGGTTCCACTTGTCAATGAGTGGTGGCATTAAAATTTCAATGTATTGTTGTTTGTTTAAATGATGACCGACAGAGTCGGCCAATGTACCAACAGCATCATAAAGAATTAATAAATTTTTATGTTGGTATTTTGAAAAAGCAAATACTAAAGTTTGCAAAATATATTCCAAGTACGGCACAAGTTCAGTGCAAGCTTCTTCTTCAAGTGTGGCAAAAGCTGAACAGGCTGCTTCTTGTACCCTTTTATTGGAGTCCAATATACGTTTGAGAAGTTCTTCCATCAAAGGCTTTAAATATTGGTCGTGGGGCTGGCTAACCACCCAATTGGCATAACGCGACAACGTCCAACAAGTTATGGAACGGACCAAAGCCTTTTTGTCAGACAAACAGCTAATCAAATAAGGTATCAGCTCGGGTAAATGCGGTATTATGCCTTGCATACAACCTTCTGCGATAGCTCCTAAAGCCAAAACTCCACTTTCCTTTATAACCCAATCCTGGTGGAATAACGTGTCCTTTAGTATGGGCAACAGGATAGGTAAACAATCCTGGCGAAAAACATTAGCCAAAACATCCAAAGCAGCTGCGCTGCATTTACGCAAATTCCATTCAGACAATGAACTGTCATCATCGAGACCATCGTCAAAGTCGTCATCATCATCATCTCCTCCTCCTCCAGCCTCGTTTGACTTAATTGTATGCGTGCGAGATTTGTGGAAGCGTGGTCTAATATCTTCTTCTCGATCTGGCACCATGTCATCTTCTTCCACATTGCCCTTAAGCAATATAATGTCAATATCCGAATAGCGCATTCCTTTCACTAATATCGGTGCCAATTGCGGTAAGTAGGGTGTAAGAACATCTTTACAAATGCTTTGTTCTGCCAACGACAGCCAGAATTCAGAAGCTTCCAAAGCAACACCTTCATCGGAATCTTGAGTTCGCATTAGCATATACTCGATAATCTGAGACATATGGGGCAAAAGTCGATCCATACGTACTTCCAATAACATAACCAAGCCATGACAAACATTTTTGCGCACTTCATGATCATCATCCGATGATAAATTGAATAGACTTTCGATAAAAGTGTCAATATGCAACATCAAAGCTTGGGAACGTATTATAATAAAGTGATTGATGCAGGCAATAGCGTGTGAACGAATTTTGGGACTGCTATGGCTGAAATATTGTAAAAACTTGGGAATCATAACGTTAAGTGGCCTATTTAGAGAGGCTGAGTCCAAAGTTTCAGCATGATCTTCACAGATTTTCTGTAGGGCACTGAATGCACCCTCACATACATTATAGTCTTGGGAGTCCAACATATCGCATAATGATGGCAACAGCTGAGGCCAATTGTGTAGGCCTCCATTACATGCAATGGTTGTTATTAAAATGCCCACAGTCGCTCTTATTAAAGGCGAGGGATCACCAATAGCTTGTAAACATTCATGTTTGATATATTCCACAATTTCGGGCTGTAAATTGTTGCCATGAGTGCGCACATTATTCTTAAGTATTAAACCACTTAAAGAGCGAGTGGGTTCATCCTCTGATTTAAGTTTGGTTAGGACATAAATCAAATAATTATTAAAGTCTGGGTAGCGATTCAACTCTTCAAGTTTCTGTTAGAAAAAGATATGTAGAAAATCAGGAGGTAATATTGAAAAATTTGCGTCAAAAATCGCTTTTAAGCATATATAGACATCAATATTGCTCATAATTTGTTATTTATACTTACCATATGTACAGCCATTTGAGTAGCTGTATCGGGAGATTGCGACTCCTTGAGTATGTTTATAATTTGCTGTAAGCCATCTGCTTGCGGTTCCCACGTCATTTTTTATTTATTTATTTTTTGTTTCTGTCTGAAAGTTAGTTTCTTTAAAGTTGTTTAAACGGTTTATTTTTACCTTTGTAGATAGATGATGGTGGTGGCCTTTTTAATAAAAAAGTAAATATTTGTGAAAATTAAATATATGTAAAATGATTAATTTTTTTTTTATAAAATATATGTACTATATGCATGTGCTACACTTGTATTGAATGTCAAACATAGTACATAAATTTCAGGGTACACGTAATATGCCTTGATCAATTTCAAATCAAGTATATTTGAACAGAGTATGCGATTATACCCATTCTCATATGTTCTTTGGAAAATACCCATTGGAATAGCAAATTACATCATTTGAGGTGTCCTAGTACAAGGATCTCAGTTGTGTTACTGAGTTTTAGAAAATTATTACAAACAAATAGGCAAGCTTTTTGCTCGCGTTTCTTTCGAATTTAGACCCACAGGTATGCCCGACATCGGCTAGCTTGCGATGAATTCACCAAAATGCCGCTTGTAATTTGAGTCTTCATCAGACAAGGCCAAGAAATTCATAGCAGGTGGCATCGAGAGGTCAGTTCAAGACGAATTGGCAACTACGACGGCAGACTATTTTTTGTTCTTGTTATTTCGACCACATAAATGCATGGTATAATAATCCCCCCTATTATGAATGGCGTCGTCGACGTCACATCAACTCGACACCAAAAAATTGTCTGTTGTTTACTCGCTGTCGACAACACTTGACTACTACTAACAGTCTCATTAAATTTTATGAGCCTTATGAAATTAGCGGAGCATGTTAATATTAGTCAATTGTTGTCGACAAAGAGTAGACAGCAACAATCTTTTGCTGTCGTGTTGATGTGACGTCGACGTCGCTATAACTAATACAAATGAACATTTCGGGTACGAAATGTCAAACATTAATAGAGAGGGTATTTGTGTGTTTGTAGAACATAAGCAGCGAACATACGTGTGGTATTGTGTGTGCAACGTAGTTATTTCACATATACACAAGATTTGGAAGTTCGTACCATAAAAAAGCGAATAAAAAACTAATCAGCTGGCGTTCCAGGGCTACCTTGTATATTATTCTACCATGCTTAAATGTATGTTAAACTCCATACCAAGGCGAATTGATGAGAGTCAGCTGACTACACCAAAGTGTCAAACTCTATATTAAAAAACTGAACAACTTTTTATGTATGTATTTAACGTGTTAGTTTGGTGAATGCCAGTTGTTGCTGTACAAATAAGGTCACATGGTTTTAATTCGCTTTGCTCCACACAAGGCTAATTCATAACATCTAGACTCGCCTAAATTCGCTTTAGAAAACACCCACTTTGGATGTCAAGATATACTGAAAAATATGTCAACAAAGCGGCGAAAATAAGCAAAAAATAATCACCTGATGTCGGAATTGGCTAAAAAATGCCGGGCATCTCTGAATGAGATGGCGAGACATGCGAACCTAGGGCTCTTCTGGATACCGGGCCATGCGGAGGTGCCCGGTAACATTATCGTGGACGGTCTAGCCAAGGCTGGTGCCCGCCTACATGAAAATGACATAAGACTGGTTAGTAGTTGTCCCACTAAAAAGCTGTAAAATACAAAAATTTATAGAAGTGACTTATAGTTAATTTTATGCCACACCTTTTAGTTGTATATTTGTTCGAATCGGACAAGCCGTTCTCGAGTTATGGTGAAATAAGCTGATGTACCTAGCGGAAATATATCATGCCCATAAAAAAATTTTGGACGTGATAGAAAAAACTGAAAACGTGTTTAAATTTAGCGCATTAAACTTTACATATTCCGCATATTTTTATTTAAAGGCAGTTTTTTCTGCCGACCAGTGTCATCAATTTTAATGCAAAAATTCGATTTCTTATAACACAACAGATTTTCGATTGGAATCGAATCCGTTTTAATATTTCCTACTTTATGATATGGTACTATGTATATCTCTTAGTTGCCCTTTATAAAACTAAGTAACATTTTCATTCAATTTGCAAAGATATGGGACGGGGGAAAACTGATTCATTGTGGTGGCCATAGCCGCCAGAAAAGACGATTTTTTACGATATGACATACCGTTCTCAGTACGGTTATTACATCGCGACCTTAGTATTGTTTCGGCCCACCGACCATTTTCAAAAATAATTGAGTTAAGTATGAGGTATATATATTTTGAATACCCTCTTTCAGAATCCAAAAACTGTTTCGCGAAATTATCCCTGGTTTCTGAGATATCAAGCATTCATTATGCTCGATATTATTATTTTTGATAAATTTTTTGTAAAAAAAATTTTTTTTTAAATAAAAAAATAAAATTCAGAAATCAAGTAAAATACCAAGTTTCATCAATATTAACTTTTTATGCCATGTTAATATCTTTTCTAATAACATTTATACGCTTATTTTCAATAAAAAGTAGAAAATTTCATCTCAATAACAAGTTACTCAATACACAGCACTTAGTATACACATGGGGCAACGAAAGCTACTTTTTACAAATAAAATAAAAAAGTGGTTACTGGAGCACAAAACAAGATATTTTACTTTCAGTAAAAAGATGTTAATTTCTAATCGGATTGATGAAAGTTCACAAAAATGTACATTTTTCTTCCAAACATATGACGGAAGCAGTGGTGAGAATACAAAAAAATTCTATCAGATATATTTTGAGAAAACTTTATGTAAATCTTCTTTGTTGTTTTTCTCCATTCCGACTTTTTGGCATATGGGCTAAGCCAATACTAAGGTCGCGACATATTTTAAATTCGGAAGGTACTATTATGACTTCTTTATTTACATAGAATAAAAAGTTTCGGATTCGGTATTCGAGCAAAATTTAGGCCTTAACCGAATATCTGCTGAGACCACAATCTTGGCCTAATCCGAATAATCATTCGGTCGGACTCTAGAAATTTATGTATGTATGTATTTAGTCGACTTGTATGAGTTTTAATCCAAAGAATTTTCGCGTTCGGAGAACAAATTTACTTTACCGACATAATTCCGATTAAAAAAAATCACCCATGGATAGAAAATTTAATTCTAAGAAAAAAAAATATGAAGTACAAAAATCCCCGGAAACGCATATTTTCGGAGTTACGGGCACCCAAAGTTTTACAGATCTTAATATTTTTCTCCTCTAGGTATTTCGAACTGCGGCTTCGCCGAAGAATTATTTTCTGTCCAGACGACGGAAAATTATTTTCTACCTAGTCGGCCTTCGGCCGGTCTTAATAATATTCTTCTCTAGGTATGTCGAATATTATAATCAATAATTAAAAGTGAAATAATAAAAATAATAAATAATGAATATAATATATAATTATTTATTTTATTTAATATACATATACTCTATTAATAGTAATATATTTGTTATAATTGTAATATTACAGTTATTAATATAAACAGTTGAACATTTTTTGCATATTACTATAGTAAAGTAAAAAAGTTGCTTCCAATAAAGCAGGTTTCTACTATTATGGAATAAAAGTAGCACTGACAAACCTGCTTATATCGCTGCTGATTTTTGTATGGCGAGTTCCCATATTGGAGTACTACATTTTTGCTCACAAAAGCGCTTTTGAAGCGCTGAAAATCATCAACATTTTCAGCAATAGAACTGAAAATATATGAAAAAATGGTTCGATGTGGATTGGCGTCGTTAACACCATTTTGAATTTTTCTTATTTCGTTTCTTTATTTATTTTTAATAATTTCATATTTTTACTCAATGTTTGTTATTTTAACTTCAACTAGTATCGAACTAAGAACCTTCAGGTTTATAGTCCAAAGTACCAATAACTCGACCAAAAACACTGTTGCAAAACGGCACCAAGAAACTCAAATAAACTTAGTCTTCATTCTCGCTTAAAAACCTGCTTTGGATCAGCACTATAAAACAAGCTCATATTTTAAAGCGAGTTATGAAGCGCTTTATTTCTTTAGTGCTTCAAAAGACATGAAAATTTTTTTACTGGGTATTAACTGTTTCTAAACCTATACTGTAATTATTAGATTTAATGTCTTGTTGTATATGGTAACAATAAATAAATAAAAAAAAAATAATGAAATTAGTTAAATTATTTGTTCTTAACCGCCTTCCAAAAAAGAGGGGTGTTATACGTTTGTAGTGTGTGCCTGTGTATCTGTATAAGTAATCGTACAGCCCAAACGGCTGGATCGATATTGATTTATTTTATTTTTTGTGTTTGAAAGGTAATTTGATCGAGAGTGTTCATAGCTGTGTTTGTAGAAAATCGGTCCAGCCGTTTAGAAGAAATCACATCTTTTCCAGATGTAACCGGTTTTTAAAATTTTTAATTTAATGTTATTATGCTTACTAATAATAATAATAATTTTGAGTCCTTCATATGATACCCACATTGTTACAGAGAATCAAAAATTTACCAGGAAAATGCCTAAGATCTGCAAAGCTTTAGGGTCCATAACTCCGAAAATATGCTTTTCCGGGGATTTTTGTATTCAACATTTTTTCAGAATCAATTTTTTTTACATAGGGCGTTTTTTAATCGGAGGAATGTCGGTAAAGTGATTTTAAGCCCATTGATGGTACATATTTTAAATCATATAAAAAGAAATTGATTTCAGATATACTTTTAAAACTACAAAAAAACTGAAAAAAGGTGCTATACAAGATTTAATTTTTCTACATCGGTTCATTTTAAATCGACTCCACTTACAGAAATGCATAAATGTTTCTAAACCTTAAATAAAGCTATAGTAAAAATTAGCTAAATATATAAAACCGTATATTACACACATTCAGCAAACCGAAGTCTAGTATTGATATTAACTGCATCATTCCCGAAGATGTCTACCAAGCAAATACACGTAGAAAACTACAAACATACCGACAAAATATCAAAAGAAACATTCCCGGTATGAGTTAAAATAGACAAAAGCGACCATAATTATTTTGCTGGCGTGGGCAATGGTGGTTTAAAGCGATGGGGGAATATGAAAAAGAACCACCACCTTTTTTGCCAGACAGTTCTATGAAAAATCACTGAAAAATTAACTCTATTTTAAATTATTGGAAAATTTTATAAATATAGAATCCCCAGATTAGTTTTTAATGCGGTTAGAAAAAAATAAAACCACAGCCACACATTTTTTACTCCGCCTAGTTTTTTAAAGCACTTGCAAATAAAAGCGTACATTCACCTTGAATTAATCGAAAACCCTTTAGAAATTAACCAATTTCTTTTTCCAAATACTTAAAACTTACCCAAAAACTGTATTACGATATTAATTTATATGAAATACTTTAATTATCGCAAAATTATTGGTTTTTTCACTTTATTTCAAAGAAATTTTTGGTAGCTTGCAATATATTACGAATTCTTTCTTCTATAAATTTTTTCTGTTCAGCAAAAAAAACTGCAAAAGTGATTATACCTAGCGCTATTACACTATACAAGCGTGCTTACACTAAAACTCTACAGCTAACATGCAGCTACATAGTTGTATTTCATCTTGAAAAGCGAGGCAAATTGATTTTGTAAGGTGGCACCGCTATTAGTGAACGAAGCCGATCGGCTGTGTTGGCTAACAGCCGCCGCCAGCGCTTTTATGCTGCCACCTGGTAATGAATTCGCCTTGACATTAACCGACTTTAGCCGAAATACACTAGCCGCCGACGGGTCTATTTGTCGGCGCAAGTCGACTTTTAGCCGCCGCCGATGATATTTCAGCTCAACCTAAATCAGAGCGTTGAGCATTACGTCAGCAACAGGGGACGTATTTACAGTACATTTTAACAGGATATATTCACTTTGAATGTATTGTAAAAACAGTACCCTGCTGCTTATGCGTTTCTGATGTTTCTACCAACAAAGTAAATGTGTTTTCTGGTGTCGTATTTGTGGTCGCCGTAGTGGTACCTATATTATCAAGGTGAATTAATTTTATCAGGTGGTGTTGATCCTAAAACAACTACAACATTACGATAACATTTGACATCTCAGCCTCTATGTCAACGTATGCAAATTTTTACATCCGAGCATCTAATTTGCCGAAAAAAAGTAGAACAGCTGTGCTTATGATATCAACTGTATAAATCCACCTTGCTATATTATTTTATCATGCTCCGAACTTTCATATGTAGCTGGCGCTGTTAACGCGCCAAATAAAAATACAACACTGAGTTTTACTATTTTCTTTCATTCGGTGGTTCTTTTTTAACTTCGTCTGTTCGGGATTTTTTCACTCTAGTAAATTTACATTAAAAACTCGTTTCAAAATGTTAAAATCATCAGCGTATTTTTGAACAAGTCAAACTTTAATTCCTAATTTATTGATTTGCATAAAGTTTTCCTAAAAAATCAACTTAAAATAAGTTTTTTTTACGACTGAAAAATATTTGCACAGCAAAAGTGAACACGAAAAAGTGACGAAATTGATAAAAAAATTTTACATAAAATTCAAGAATAAAGCAAAGCAAGAGAAAAAAAATATACGTCAGTGTTTAAAACTAGAAATAAAAAGCTGGCGTTTATACTTTTTAGAAATATATGTAGACATATATATGTAGTTAATTATAAGAAAGTAAATAATTTTGCAAAATATCAAAACGAAAAAAAGGTTAGTAAAAAGAACTAAAAAACATTCATGTTTATGCATGATAACGAGACAGCTGTTTGTTGAAGGTTTTATACATATTTTTTATGTTTCTCCCACCACCCCCTCGGGATAGAATGCATTTGTGAATATGTACATATTTCTTGGTTTGCAACTGGGATGACAACTTAACCCCTTTCGGGCTAGATTTAGCCCGTTTTTAGTTACTTTTAACGCGAAAAAATTGTTTACCAGAATAAAAAAGCGCATAAATCTAGCACTTTTTATTTTACATTCTGGTATGTGATGGAAATCGATCGATTTAAATCGGCGCCGATTTCAGAAACAAATTCTACTGAAAGTTGACATATTTACACTTTATTGTTTTCTATCGAGAAAAAATTACGAATAAAATATTACTAGCCTTAAAAGCAATAAAAGGGTTAAATAAGTAATCTTTCAGTAGAATTTATTTTAGAAATCGGCGCCAATTTAAATCGAACGATTTCCATCTCATACCAGATTATCTTTTAGCCTTTTTGACCAATATGGGTACATTTGATGAATATGGGTACATGTTTTTGATCAATATGGGTAATTTTTTATTTTTGAGAACTATTTCCTCCTTTTTTCTAGTAATAGCCACTTGTGAATGAACGCGGCAACATTATTTTACACAAAGGGTGCCTTTGTGCCTTACAGTCCAGAGGTCGTGGGCATAGACTACTAAATAGACCAGTCAGCTTACAACAACATTACGAAGATTATATGAAATAGATATCAAATCTTATATTCGAATGGTTTTCTAATTTGACCATCTCTTTTATATTATCTTATGGTTCGTGTCTTTAACTATCTCTTTCATATTATCTAATGGTGCGTGTTGTGTCGAGTTTTGAAAATTTTGGGCGTGCGTATTTCGTACGTGTTGGACATCCGGCATTCGTGTTCGTGACGTGTTGGAAAATGTCGACACGCGCCCATCTCTACCACAGAATAATAAAAAGATATATTAAAATGTCAAGAATGGTTCCTTTGCATGATTATTAAGGTGAAAAAAGTACTTTTGTAACACCAAATTCATACGATGAATTTTACGACGTCGTTTTTTCTTAATTCCCTTTTGAAGTTGCTACCAAAAACTTTTGCACTCATATGATGATTTTAGTTTCATGTCGTTTTTATGTATTACTCTCAAAATTTGGTTTATTTACTCGTTCATAACAACAAAACCCTAACACAACCAAATAAGAGAGAGAAAATGAGAAAACATTCTAATCAAATGAAAGAAAAATATAAAAAAATCTTCAAAAACACAAATCGAGTCTTTTTGTTTACCCCTTTTGCTTCTCTATACCGTTCGCCCTCAACCAAAGAGACGTCGAAAAAGCGACGTCGTAAAATTCATCGTGTGAATTGGCTGTAAGATGAAGTTTAGTACCATTTCTAAATCAGTTGTTCAATTCACAAGCTCGTATTAACGTCGTATGTGTTGTGTAATCGTCTAATTATACAATATTGTATTTTTGTTGTTAGTAATTTTCATACAAAAGTGCGTTATAATTATACGATTGAATTTCATATGTTCTTCAAATAGTTGTATTTAGGCCAGGTCTGGGAATACTCCATTTGTTCGATTAATTTTTAAAAATCTTTAATATATGT
Organism: Panzeria rudis; assembly: GCA_956483635.1. Taxonomy (NCBI): domain Eukaryota; kingdom Metazoa; phylum Arthropoda; class Insecta; order Diptera; family Tachinidae; genus Panzeria; species Panzeria rudis. Next base: position 174,750,454 of record OY101448.1, read on the forward strand.
GATAAGTAACACTAGTAAATACGTTCTTCTTAATAATAAATATATAATTGATTCATTTCAATTTAATTTTCAAACTATTTTAATCAAAATTGCTTGTCGCGAAAGAAGTGATTCTATTTGGCGTCAAATTAAAACTCCCATGCCTGGTTTCATTTCATGGTATCAAATCAAGGTGAATTAATAACAGGTGACCTCGAGAGATCAGGTGACTACGAATTATTTACCATATTTGAACTGCCAACTGTGTTAATTTATCGGCTTTTTTGATAGTCCAAATATAAATTCTGCACGGCGAATTTATATTTGGAATGTCAAAAAGCTGATATATTAACACTGTTGATAGTTCAAATATAGAAACATTTTCTTAGTCACCTGATCTCTCGAGGCCACCTGGCATTAATTCGCCTTGCCTTGGCAATAATTAAATTGACATTTAAGATACGACAAAATAACGATACAACAAATTTGTCTGTTCACAAGCACATAAACAAGTGTCGTCTTTTTTTTAAACGATAAGACATACGACTGAGCTTGTGAATTGAACAAGTATTTTCCATCACTGGAGTATTGTATTTTTCACTAGTTTTTCTTTAGATCTGTGTGTTTTTATAAGTTGGCATTTGTTGTTATTGTTTGCTTTTGATTTGCAATCAAGTTAATTGTTTTTACATTATTTCTTCTTTTATACTAACCCAGCAAAAAATTAATGAACGCAATCAAAATGAAATAGTGTTTCATGATTTCTTTAGCACTTATTTCTTCGAATGCATTCTGAATGTCATCGTAAATAAAGCTATAGTTTTTGAACTTATTAAAAACGCATGCGATTTTACTAGGTAATATATTGCATAAAATATCCACCGAAAAAGGCATGCAAAAAACGGAATTAAATCATTACATTGACACATTTTCATAAAATAAGTTTTAGCTTCAACAAAAAATAAAAAGGCCATAGCTCAGTGGTAGAGAGTCTTAACAGTCAGAAGAGCATGGTTCGTATCCCAGCTGCATCAATATTTTTTATTTTCATTTGTTTTATATTTACATGAAAAAACGTCATCGAATCAGGGAAATTGCATGGTTCAATTCATTCATTTTAATGGAGATGAATTTATTTAAATTTTCATGTAAACACATGATTTCGAATGACACGCTAATGTAAAAATCATGCATGTTTCACATAAATCGAAACAGTTCGTCATCACTTGAACCCATGATTATACACATGATTTGTCATGTAATTTTTTGCTGGGAAGTGGATTGTTTGTTATCCGATTCCTTAAAATATCAGTTAAATTTTAAAATTTAAAGTTTAAAAAAGTTTTAAATGGCTTCCGTATTTTGTATTCCGTGCTAGTTTTAGTGGTCAGCATTGAATATTGTTTTTTAAAGTACATATTTAACATTTTTTGTATTTAATTTCTTATTGTTATGCTAATAAAAACACGCATTGTAGTTTTATATATTTGTACGTGATACTCCCATCAAGCTAGCTGCTTTGTGTGATCTTGCATAAAATAGTGCTTATGATTGCCATTAAAAAGAAATTTGACCTAGACCCATTTAAAAATGTATACAATTTTTAAACAGCAAACACGTAGTCATAACCAGAGAAAAAATCCGATCGGCTTAGAGTCGGCTAATACCAGCCGCCGATTTTTTTTCAGCATCGAGCCGCCGACGACCCGAGCGGCTTGTATCGGATCACATGTGTAGTTTTTTTAAAGTTAGTTCAGCCACAAGTTCAGCTTCTGGCAGCCAAATGGGTTTATTTCCGAAAGTTCAAGTTCAAGGCGAATGAAACAAGGTACCCTCAATTTTACAACAGAAATATTATCATTCTCTGTGAGCATATTCAGACGGGCATAATTATGCTGGCATCATGATCCAACAATTAGGTCTATGCATCTCTACAACAAAACTGCCATAACTCCATACATAAACAATTTTGTTTAGGTTTTTTTATATGAAATTTGACATCTTTACGATGGTAAACAATAAACAGCTGTCGAGTTGCATTGACCTGACTATTGGATCATGGCTGGCATAACATGGCAGCTTGTAGGAAAATTCGGTGCAGAGAATGGTTTTTGGTTGGCATAATTTTTCAACCAGCTACAAACCCGCATTAGCAGCACAAAACTAATAAATGTACACTTAAAAAAAACAAATAAATGCAAAATACACTAATACACACAAGGCTGTGTATACGTATACATTTTATGCCAGATGAATTAGTGTCCTGTGTTTTGGAAAGAACAAAAATTGTGCGGCTTAAAAATTATGCCCGTCTGAATATGCTCTGTCAAACAAACTCTATATATGAAAGGCTATGTTTAGGTTGCTTTTAAATAGGGGATTGCCTCGCTTCCCAAGTAGGAAGCGCAAGATAAATGAACATTTGCCCTCGCATCAATGGTAAGCTCTCTCAAATTAGCAAAATGGCGAACAAAACTATGTCATCATGGTAACGAAATAATTGTCGGCTCAAGGCGACATTTTACTGCGGCTTGTTTCTCCGTAAAAGCTCCGAAAATAGCGTTACGTAAAATTTGAATAGCCCCTTTCAGTAATGTCATTGACTTTCGTTTTCATATAAAGCATCCATCCGAGAAATTATCTCCTCCACCAAATTGTTTAAATTAAATTAAAGATTAAATTCCCGAAAAATTTCCCGGGATATGCGCAAAAAATATTCCCGAGAACTCTCGAGAAATATATACCGGCTGAGAACTCTAGAATAAAGGTATAAACCCTATTGAAATAAAAAGATTTGCGCAATAATACATATTAATAAAATAATACGATACGCATACTGAAATTGTGTTCAAGTTTAAATTAACAAAACTCAAGTAGGGTAATTTTTTATTATACAAAATTACAGTGTAAGAGATTATTAATATTTAAAATTGAGGTGACAGGTAATAAGGTCAATGGAAATAATGTCAATTGCCTTTATTTCCCCACCATAAGGGGAAATAAAGTCAATTGACTTTATTGCGTTTTCGAAAACGAAATAAAGTCATTTGACTTTATTGCACTTTCAAATATTTAATTTGCATAGCATCGCGATGCTTCGCAATGAATAATAATGTGAATGTGGCAAGTCAATATTGGTATCAATTAAAAGCCATATTTAATTACTTGTTTTTTCCATTATAATTACAAATTTTAAGAAATTTTATTTTTATTACTCAAGAGACTTTACGTAGCCGGGCTTTTTCAGGGCTTAAGGGTTTTTTCCTCTCAGTATATCGAAAAGCGGCTTCGCTAAGTAAATATGTTTACATAGTCGGCCTTCGGGCGGGCTTAAGGGCCTTTTCTTCTCAGTATATCGAGAACCGGCTACTCTGAGCTAAGATTATCTGCCTAGCCAGGCTTCAATACTGGGAGATATTTTTTCGACAAACGCAGATAAGGAAACCAATAACCCCGCCCACAGAGAAAATCTTAACTCAGCGAAGCCTCCGTTAGCTTAACTAAAAGGTGAAAATCGTTAAGCCTTGCCAAAGGCCGACTATGCAAGAATCTTTATTCAGCGAAACCTCTTCGATAAAAACCTTTAAGCCCGACATACTTTAAGCATTGTTTCCATTTGAATAGGGAATAAGGTCAATTACTTATTAATATGATTATTTCAAATGTATTTGCTTTGCGAATCCAAATTGATTATTAGGCTAAGGTTCGTAACGTTATATTCAGAAAGAATTGGGCATGATTAATATTCCAAGGAACAAGGGAAAAATTAACATCAACATAATTTTTCAACGTACTCAGCAGAACAGAATAGCGCCACTTTCGGAAGCCTCTACACTTCCATCTTCAGTGCTCACGTCTATACAATTTTTTCGTGAAAATTGAATACGAGAATTATATCACTCTCAAGCTTATATTAACTGCACTTTCCCAGCGTTGCCATCTGTTTTTTTTTCTTCATTCCCATATTTTGGGAAAGTGCAGTTAGTACCAGCTTGAGAGTGATATAATTCTCGTATTCAATTTTCACGAAAAAGTTGTACATATAAGAATTAAGATTCCGATTTATCGGAAAATCTAAAGTATCGCCGATATATACACTGAAAAAATTCCATGCAACATATGCACGAAAACGCTCGTACATATTACGAAATATTTCGTAATTTCGCAGCACGAAATTCTATCGTAAAATATACGAAATGTACGAAAATAATCAAAAAAATAAAAGTAAAAAAAAGTATGGCTCAACTGGGGCACGAACTCGCAATCTTCATATTTCAAGTCATGTACTCTACACACTGAGCTACTTTCTACTTATTTTATAAGAGCTAGAAATTAGTTTTATTTACTTACATCTGAAAAATACGTCAACTTATAAAAAATTATTTCAATTAATTTTTTTATTTCAAATATATTTTTTAACAAGGCAAAATGTTTACGAAAGGTATTCGTTACTTTCGTAAATTCCAAAAAATACTACCTAAATATTTTTTCGTAATATATACGAATGTTTCGTATACTTTACGATAAAGTCACTACGAAAGTTTTTTTCGTAAAATGTTGCATGGATTATTTTCAGTGTAGGTATCGGTTACATACCTAATTTTAGCAATACTTTTTAGCAGTTCTCTCAAAAACTATTGCAAAAGGTACTAGTAAAATTGTGTCTATTAATAAAGGATATTCTGTACGTCAAATCTGCGCAAAAAGAATTTCGGAAATACTGTACCGCTATTTAAATAATTGCTGCACCACAAATTTTCTCCAAAAATAGTGCCTGTTTTGGCTCATTTATTAGATTTGCACTAAAACTTCGCCGCAAATTGTCAGTTTCTAATAAGCTTTTAATACGATTTTCAATTTAAATGTCTTCAGGAATAAATATATCTGAAAGGGTCACAACAATTATTGATTCATACAATTTTGCAAAGTATTCCAAGTTTATTTTGGTAGGAATCTTTAATGGCAGCCATCAAGCCAGTTCTTCTTTCGAATTGACGGACCTTTTCACATGAAAGAAAAATTCCCCACACATTATTATAGCTGGGAGAATGGGGATGCTGTTGCACTACAGGCATATTCTGTTCATCAATCCACTGTTTCACCTGCTTGGAGTATGAATTGGCGAATTTTCACGATAGAAACTTTAGGTAAAGGGTCCAAAAGATGTTGCTGACGAGTGGAAATACTTTTTCTAGAACTCGTTTATAATTAAACGCATTCATTTTTGTTGAAAGAAACTGAAGATCAACTATACCGTAATACGATATTGCGCACCATACCATTGCACCACCTGCACAGTTACGATATCGATTTAACTGAAGTTCTTACTTACAGATGTCAAGGAAATGTTAGTTATAGCGATCAGGTACTTCAAGGTTAAAGTTTTGCGCCTGAAAACACGTGATTTTATTCTTCCTTCCAGGTCATATAACTCTCAGCAAACTTGAGACGATTTTGCTTACGCAATGGGTTAAGTGGTGTCTTTTTCTGACATTTCAATTTGCTCAAATGCTTTGCATTATGTACTACAATGTAAATACTGTCAATGCCAATTTTATTTTACCAAAAACAGCATACGATTAAATATGTCTTCCTAAACTTAGTACAATACGTCATAAAAAGTATATAATTTTGAACAATAAAAATAAACACAGAAATCCGGTTTAAAAATTTTCAGCATTATGTGCTTGAATCATCCTCTTGGCTTGTTGTATCAAATCAACTACATATGTACTTTCAGATTAACTTGACGTTGTACACAGAAAAAAAATATTACTTATATCCAAGGAATTTTTTCATAAATGCTATGAATCTAACATGAAAATTTTTTTCCAAACTTTTTTCATTGAAGTTAGGAATTTTTACCTAAAATAATTCATATGTCTTAATAAAAAGTATTTTAAAAAATTCTGTATTGAACTTGTATAGCCTGTTGTACTAGGCACAACTCCTTCCTTTCTGCCAACAGACTATTTGAAACGAGTTGTATTTTTACTTTATATAAATAAAACAAACATTTTAGAATTTGTTGACAAAAAAGTGGAAATTTTTTTTTCAAAGCAACTTAGATTTCATAAATTTATTTATTAAAAACTAAATTCATACTGCGAATGAAATAATTCCTGTTTTTTATTTATAAATTAATAAAATATATGAACAATAGATTTACATACGATGTCGAAATTCGAAATATATACTTAGATAAATAAATAAAATAATATTAAATTTAAAATTTTAAAAACCCCTGAAGAAAATAGATTATAACTTCAAAACGGCTGGACCAAACAAACATCAAACATAGGTTAGAAGATTTTGGATCAAGTAATCTTTCAAACAACATTTGCTAAATTAAAATCGAATAACACGTTTGGGAGCTACGGCGTCAAAGACACACAGATTCAACAGAATACATCTAGAAAAGATGTGATATCTTCTAAATGGCTGGACCGATTTTCTTCAAATATACCTAAAAACACTCTCGATCAAGTCATCTTTCAAACAGCCGTTTGGTCTGTACGTGGATTCGTACATACACACAGGCACACCCCTATTTTTGGTCGGGGGTTTAAAAAGTACATATTACTACTAATTGTGCCGTGGTGTAAAAATTCGAATGATGCAATTTTTTATTGTTTAGTGTGTCAATCATATGGGCATGATGAAGAAGTCAGTTTGTTTTTCAGTGTTGAGTAGTATAATTGCTTTCAATATATGAATTTTTTCTGTTAAAGTGCTTTTAACTGAAACTCTTAGAATATGCCAAACAAACGCCAGCTCCGTTTTGAATTAAATAAACCTTGTGGCTGACATCTAAAACGAATTTCCCACCTGTATATAAAGATAAAAAAAAAGTTTAAAATTGTTTAGCAAATTTTGTTATTTCTGCAAATGAACTGTAGTTTATTTTTGCGACGCATTTTTTAGCACAATTTTCTTAATAAATTTAATATAATAACACAGTACACATAAGTTGACACATTGCTAAGTAAACACCGAATGGCTCCTAAAAACCTAAGGTGACGAAGACCGACGTTCGCATTGCTTACAATTTATCTAAAATAGAAAAAAAATACTGGAAAAAGCTTTGTCTTATCAATCACCACTTCGAATATTATTCAAGAGTATTGGTGTGATAAATTTCTGTTATTGTCTTGTGGCTGCTAAAATCTTGTGTACAAAGTAAACGAAGAAAATAAATTAATTGTTGAAAAAAATTTAGTATATGATTGATTTTCATTTATTTTGTAACGAAATTCTTATGACGTTGGTTTGTTTTATAATATTTTTTTTTCAAACAATCTTGTTTTTTTTTGTAGACATTTTTTGGAGAAAACAAATAAATTATGAGCACATCGCTAGCCAGTAGTAATTTAACTGACACGACGTTAAATGTCACTGCAGAAGCCACCACAATAACTGCTTTGGTAAATGCTACAACAACAATAACCACAACAACAACAGTAAAATACAATTTCATGCCACAAATGTCCGCCGCTGCCGTGCCCATCGATCCTTTAAGCCATGTGGGTGATGGCATATTTCTACAGACAAAAACCGCTCAAGGCTTAGCAGGAATTTTTGTTTGGGCAGCTTTGTTCATTACATGCCAACAGGTAGGTGGTGTATTGATTTTTTTTTCAACGTTTTCATTTAATTGTCTTTGTTATTTGCTTTGTGTTCGTTGTATTGGTTGTTTCTTTTTACTAGATTTATCAACATTTACGTTGGTACACAAATCCTCAAGAACAACGCTGGATTGTACGAATTTTATTCATTGTACCCATATATGCAACATATTCCTGGATAAGTTTGTTATTTTTTAATTCAGACAACGTATATGTGTACTTTTTCACCGTGCGAGATTGTTATGAAGGTAAGTAAGTACAAGCGAAACAAACAGAAACAAAATATGAACGATTAAATAAATTATTTATTTACTTTGCTTACAAACATGTATTTGAAATTAATAATATTTTAATTATTTTTTTTTTGCTTAAAGCGTTTGTCATTTACAATTTCCTTTCGCTATGTTATGAATATTTGGGAGGTGAGGGCAATATAATGTCTGAAATTCGTGGCAAGCCTATAAAGACTTCATGTCTTTATGGCACATGCTGTTTAAAGGGCAAAACCTATACAATAGGATTTTTGCGTTTTTGTAAACAGGCGACTTTACAGTTTTGTTTGGTCAAACCATTGGTGGCATTTATAATTATATTTTTGCAAATATTTGGCCATTATCATGATGGTGATTGGAGGTAATTATTTATTGTTTTTCTATTTATTTATTATACGTAACTATCTTCTATTAATTATTGTCAATTACTTTTACTTTTTAAAACTAGATCCGATGGTGGTTATATTTATATCACTATCATTTATAATATTTCGGTTTCATTAGCCTTGTACGGTTTATATTTGTTTTATTTTGCAACTCGTGATTTACTAACACCCTTCGAACCAGTTTTAAAATTCTGTACCATCAAATCCGTGATTTTCTTATCGTTTTGGCAAGGTGAGTACAACAATTATACATGTACTACAGATACAATAAATTTATATATATGTATATTGATTTATTTTTCTATTTATAAAACAGGTGTTGGTTTGGCTATTTTAGAAAAGGCCAATGTAATTTCTCCTATTGTTGACAATGCTGGCACTGTTACTTCAGCTGGTACTGTTTCGGCTGGCTATCAGAATTTTTTCATTTGTATTGAAATGTTGTTTGCTGCAATTGCGTTACGCTATGCCTTTCCTTATCAGGTAAGAAATATTTTTTTTTTATATATTCTGAAAAGTTTTATTTATGGACAATTATTATGTTTCTGGGGTAAGTTATACTACATACATATATTCGTCATGATAATTCCCTCACAAATTACATAGATAGAATTTCCGACATTCGATAGAGTTTTCTAAATTAATTTGATAAGAATTTTTCGAGTGATTAAAAGAGAAGCACTGCGAAAAATGTCGACCATGTTGTTAATCGATTTTTATAGAATTTATGCAATTTGAAGGGATTTTTAAAGTGAAGAGAGTAATTAAAAATAAAAAAGATCAATACGATAAGAAATCCCGAAGTAAGAAAAATTTTTTTTTGAAAAACTTGGGCTCTTCTCTCCATCGGACATCATCGTTAAAATAGTCAGAATAGCTTCCTAAGACATCAAAATCTCAAAAAAAGAATAGATGTTCGAAAATCGGGTTGAGATCAGCTACATACGTACTACTTTCTATTTATTGATAGCGGGACATTAAAAAACTAATAATGTAACTATTATATGAAAACGCTGTAAATTTAATAGAATTAATTTGTTAATTTTTTATTTTTTAAATCCATTTTTAACCTTCAAAAAAGAGAGAAGTAACCATTTCGTTTGTATTGTTTTTTTGCATGTTTCGTTCCCACAAAATTCCAAAATTGTGAAAATTTCAAAAATTGGTTTTAGTTTGTATAGTTTTTTTTCTTTTTTGAAGCAGCTTTTTTTTATTTACTTATTTTTTTAAAGCGAGAGATTTAATTCATGCTTGAAAAACGTTTTTGTTTTTTGACAATTTGTTTTCATGTAAATTTTCTTCAACGCGTTTTCCAGAATAAAAATAAAATCGGATGCGGTTTCGCTATGGTCAAATTGTCATAATTTGGTCGAGCTTCGGCTTCAAAAAAAAAAAAAAAAAAAATACTAATGAAAAAGTTAAAAAAACAAGTTTTAGAAAGTACCAATAAAAACTACTCAATGTTTTTCCTTTATATATTTAAAAAAATAAAAAATGAAAATATCATTTCATTTCATTTTCATTTTTATTCATCCAAAATAGAAAAAACCTAGCTTAATGGCCATAATCGGTTTCACTTATACTACTACAAAGATCTACATCAATTATCACTAAAGTGTAATATGTATGTAAAAAATAAAAAAAATAACGATATTATGTAATAAATAATTTGTAACAATATTAAAACCTATATAAGAAAAATAAATTTAAAAATATTAAGTATCGAATAAAATAGATAACATTATAAATAATAAGAAATTAAAAATTCAACAGAATATTAAACAACTATAAGTTTACTAATATTGAGACCTGGGGCCCGTCTCTCAAAAATAAAAATTACAAATCCACAAGCAAAATACACACAAAACAACAATAAAATTTGTAAGTGTTGTTGTCCTGTGTGTATTCCACCCGTAGACCTGCAACTTCCATTCCCGAGAAACGGGCCCCTGATACTCAACGTAGTGAAACACTACAAGGAAGAGCTACTCAGTCGTATCTCCTGAAATAGTTTCCTCTTGTAAGTGTTAACAGAACAGCTAAATGCCCTTAAAACAACCGGCAATTCGTTATAATCCCTTGCTACTCTTACGTAAAATGATCGCTCTAATAATGTTGTTAGCCTAGGAATCCTCAATTGTCTATTTCTATGCGACCTACCAAACTCGAAGAACTCTGTTAGGTACAAAGGCACTTGTAATTTAATAACTTTGTAAAAGTGTAGTAGGTTCCTATACTTAAGAAAATCAGCAAAACACAATCCTAAGAATTTTCGCACATAAGGTGATACATGTTGTCGCAATCTAAGAGAATATAGATATCTAATAACTCTATTTAATGTTAATTTAACTTTTCTGAGCACATACCCATACGTTCCAGAATACACTTCTAAAGTATATAATAAAAATATCGTTACCTTAATATAGAAAGTCCCTAATTAAATTTTTTTCAAATCGAGTTTTTATAATATTTCGAAATATGGAAAAACCTCGATTTGACAAAAAACGGGTTAGGGCCTTTCTATATTAAAGTAACGATATGTACATACCTCCAACTGAAACACATATAATTTGTTTTTTTTTTAACTCCAATAATTTCACAAACTTCTTCATTATTCTAGGTCTACGCTCGCAGTTGCATTGGAGATGGACATGGTCGTTCTGTAACCATGCAATCAATTTCTAGCAGCTTAAAAGTATTTTAAAATTTGTACAAATTATTTTAGTTAATAAAATTAACACCTCTGTTATCTTTTTAACTAGGAAACCATGAACCCTAAAGATATTATGACAGACGCTATACACAATTTCCACCCACAGTATCAGCAGTACACTCAATACAGTTCCGGTAAGTAAAAAAATTTTATAATTTTTCTGCTTTCTTGTTGATTGTACATATGTATGTAACATTATTTTTTGCTTTGTTGCATTAAATATGCAACGCTTTTCTTAGTTACCTTTTTTTTCTTTGAAATTGCATGACATTTTAATTTAAAAGGGATCAATTTTAAATAACATTTTTTGATTTGGATATTTTTTTGATTGATTACTAAAAACACGCTGAAGGAAAACTTAATAATGCATTATTTACTTACATTTTTATTAATTTGTTTTATTTTATTTATTTAATTATTTTTTGGTTTTGTAAATTTTATTAGTCACTTTTACTACAAACTGTATTTTAGCACATGTTCATTGTTTGCTTGTAATCTTATATACACATCGTCCTTATCATGCACAACTATTGAATGCGAAAAATTAGTATTTTAAATTCGTTACCTTGGTCCTTCCTGCATAATGTTGAAAAATTTTTAATTTTTCTTAGAGGATTGAAAACTCAACAAGAAAAGTTTTAAATCTGGCGCCTTTAGGGACGCGCTGATTTTGAGTGCACAAATGACGGGGCTTTGCGCTGTCCTCAAAAGTATCAATTTTCATATTCGATCATTGGACATGGTAGGGACGATATTTATTTATTCACACATATATTTTTCTAATTTCATTATTTTTACGTAACTTATTTCAAAATTGGTTTTATTGAAAATTAATTACTCACCCGTGATTTCGTTAATTCAAATTACTAATTCAAATTATTTGTCTTAAGAAGAGAATACAAAAAAGGTAGTTAATTGTGGTGATAGCATTAGAGAAGAAGGGGAAAAAAACATCTTGAGGATATCTTTATATTTACCAATAGCAAAGTGGCCATCGCCGCTATAGCGCATGCACTACATCCATGCTGGTTTTCGAATGCCGGGTATCTCTTAATGAGATAGCGAGATATTCGAGAGTGACAGTAGTCTGGTTTCCAGAACAGTCAGACTGACCTAATAACAATAATGCCGACAGAATTGCCAGACAGTGTGTTATATTGAGCAACTCAATGATCTGCCACTTCATTGACATTGCTCTATTTCAATGCAAGTTGTTGATTCAGCACGAAAAATACAGACTTGCACAACATATGTAGGTGTGATCACGAAGGCCCCCGCAAAAGGTCGTGTGAGACTATTGTAACAGTGCTCACAGGACACTAGAATATTGGAACTATAGTTGGGGGTAGTGCACTAAATATTGATTGAAATAACCATTGCATTAGCGCTAAATTACAATTTATGTTGCACTATTTTTCACCAGCTTATTGATAAAAAACAATTTATTCACCAGCACTAAACAATTTAGTGGCAGCGCAAATTTCTCCATTACGCAGATTTAGTGCAAAAATCTACATTACACTCAAAAAAGCTGCATTTAACATTCTCACTAAAATTCAAAAATTTTTTCTTAAAAATTAGTGCAAAATTTCTACGTTGCGCTAAAATTAGTGAAGACTAAAAGTGGCAATAAACAGAAGATTTCTGTTTTCAACTAAAATAATTTAATTTTAATGCAAAATTTTTTAATATCACTATCACATATATTTAGTGAGGCTTCTAATTTTCATTTAACCACTAAAAAAAAAAATTGTGGTATCATTTTGCAGTTACATCAGAAGTTAGTGGAAACTGCAAATTTAGCTGCACTGCTCCCATCTAGGATTAAGACCCATGCCAGAAGAATGGGTCTAAATTATAGCGACTATTGCAAAAGTTGTAATGATGAAGGGGAAGACAAAACGATTCTTCACCTTCTATGCCAATGTCCGGCGTTAGCCAGTGTAAGGACAAAAATTCTTGGTTCTAAGACTTAGACAGTCTGGAAAATATAGGGCTAGTCAAACTATCCTCTTATCTAGAATAACTAAGGTGGTTTGACACGGCAGCAGAGCAGCTATAATCATGCCTTGTCTGCTCTAGGGTATTACGAAGGGATCGAATTGACAGACCCAAGTAAGTAAATTTTTGAGTTGTGACTGTCCTCTCAACCACCAAAACAAGAATTTTGGTGGCCGCGGCGACAACTGCTCTTCACTATACATGCGATTTTTTCCACTTTTTAGTTGGCTATCAGTTTCTAACAATATCAACTGTTTAATCGACAGCTAACTAAAAAGTGATAAGGAATAAACACTGCTGTGGAGAAAGGGTGTTGCGGTATGATCTTTTCTAGTGCTATCAGACATTAGCAGTAATTACTTTTCTCTGTAATTTATTTTTAAATATAAGTAATTTGAATTTATGATTTCAGTGCCTGATTTATTAACGTCCACTTACTTATTTTGTGTTATTATTTCATTATTAACTTTAAATTTTTATTAAAAGTATTTGTTATTAAAAGGGGAAAATTCGCTTTGTTAAAAAATACCTTTTTTAATACATACATGTGTTGTTTAATATATTATCTCATAACATTTTTGATTTCTGTGCACTATTTTTTGTATTATTATTATTATTTATTTATATTGTTTATTATTTTCATAAAATTAATATTCACAAAATTCCCTTTGTTTAATTAACCCAAATAATGTTTCTGTAGTTTCTAATGAAGCAAAGTATTTAAATATAGAAATATATAACGTCTTCACAAATACACTTGTTTGTAATCGTAACTCATTTAAAGGCTTTTGGCATATCAATTATCAATTAGAACGAAATAAGCTAAAAATTCGCAATAATAAACAAATTGACAATATTATTGTTTTTTTCTCTCTCCCCAAAATTTGCAGAAGTAACTTCATCGCAACGTTATGAAAAACTTTAAATTTTACTAAATACGAAATAGTAATTAAACAGATAAAACAAAACGAAAAGTTGTTTCAAAATTGCTTTAAAAATTTAGCAATTGCTTATATTAAAAAACAAACAAAACGGCAAACCTAAAAGACAATTAATAAATCTTTAAGTTAAATTAAAATATTAAATTTAGTATAATACATACCCATATTTTATTAAGTTTTATTATAAACAAACAAAAGTAATATTAAAAACAAAAAACAAACAATACCATAGTTGCCTTTAAAAACGCCTTACAAATCGTTATCAAAAATTCTCATAAGAAATAAACTTTAACCAAGTTTATCCACTTTTAGACAATAATCACCGCTTTCGCGAATAACTACTCCCATGAAAAAATTGCAAAATTTTCTGATTTTCTACTGTGAATGTTTCCCATGACAATGTTTTTGGGAGCGAATTTACAAACTTAAAAAATTGTGGCATCCCCGATGTTTTTCTCCCACGAATTGACCTCTATCGCGAATAACTATTCCCAAGAAAAAACTCCCATCTTTTCTGATTTTCTATTGTGAATGTTTCCTATAACAATACTTTTGGGAGCGAATTGACAAACTTAAAAAATTTGTGGCATCGCCAATGTGTACTCCCATGACCCAGCAAACCAAAACATTTGAAAATAATATCGCATTCGAATGTTGCGTACACATTTCTCGGACAAAACATCCGAGAACGGCTATCGAAGTCGGAAAGAGAAAAAGCTACTAGAGCTCACTCGTCGCTCAGTTTATGGCAGCAAATCTTTCGATTTCGATGTTTCGCTGACAGATCAATAGCGAACCAATATCGAAGAAATATCGATCCACAAACATGCAGGAAAAAGTAATTTTTCAAAATTGTTATCTTAATTTTTTTAATTTATCTATTTTAATGTAAATGGAATATTTATTTATTTAAAATTGTAACTTAGGCTGCAGTCAATCAGATTCGAACACGGTACCGCCAGGCTAACAGATCAGCACACATCCACTAGGCTATCGTGGCAAATTTTTTTCTATTCAATTATTGCACACATGAATGTAAATTACACATTCGATAAATTATCGAAAATAGTTCAATGCTGCGAACATTCACATTTTATAAAATTTGGCAATTGCGCTTCTTATCAAGACATATTTCGATGCTGCGAACATTCGATGCTGCGAACAATTGAGTTTATTGTCGCAACATTATCGACAAAAGCTCGCATTTGCGAACATTCGATTTTTTTTAGATTCACGAGCATTTATCGAACAAATTTGTTTCGAAAATTCTTCGTTTTAGCGAACCTTCTTTTATTTCGAATCTCAGGTTTAGTGGGGAATTACTTCACAAAATAAATTCATAACAAGTGTCAAAGGGAACGAGAAGGGAACATGTAATCTTTCATTTGTATATCAAGGTAGGAATCTATTGAATTATTATTTTTTTTATTGAAGGAGACCAAGTGTTAAAGAAGAGCAAATTAATTTTCTGGTAAAGCCATTTCCCAATCTCCTTCTTATCACGAGATGGCCACACAATCCACTGAGGACACAAAACCCTTTCACTGAATTTGGATTACGCCAAACCAACATTTATTAGTCTGCCCACTCCTTTTAAGTGTAAGACACCGCGAAAAGCTTACCGCTAGGAGGCAAGATTTTCCTCCCAAACGCCCAACAGGAATCTCAATCCATTTTTATTCAACCTGTAAAGAACATTTGATTTAAATAGAAACGCACTTACAGTGGTGGAATAAATAATAGGGAAAATTTTTTTCACAATTACGTCTCATAAACTTTTCCCAATCACCACACTCGAATCCCATAGAGCACATCTGTGGAGCTCTAAAAAATAAAAAGTTGGAATGTAAAAACTTGCAAATAAACAGGTTATATGGGACACAATTCAGTAAGGTTAGTACTACAATTCTCCGGATATCTGCTCCAATCTTGTGTGAGTTCAATGATGCGTCGGTGTCAGCAAGTAGTCAAAGAGGAGCTTCTACCAAATACTGAAATAATATTAGGATTAAATAATAAAAACTAATTTTGTTCTGTATTATATAAAATGTCCCTATTATTTTTTCCACCTACATATATATTTTTGAATTACATAAATTTCCGAATGCAGCAGGACTGTTTTTTTTTGTATTTCTTACATGGACAAATTGAATGCCTTGAATTTAATATGTATATTTAATATTATTTATGCAAAAGTATATAAATATATAAAATACTGAACATTTTATGTGTCCCTATTATTTCTTCCACCACTGTAGGTCTGTATTATTTTTTTATTAATGGAGCTTTCTTTTCTACAAAAAAATGTCCATTGTTTGCACTTTTTACTGAAAATTTGTAATATAATAATTTTTCGAGGAAGTGAATTTATTAGAAATTATTGTATCATCCCTTACGAAGGTAAATTTTTTACTTCAAAGGAATGCTAAATTGCGATTTTTTTGTTAAAAAGTAAAAAATGTTACATTTTTTCTAGAAAAGAATACGCCACAAGTCTTCGTTAACGATTCATGTTGCATATCTCCTCTTGCTTCTCATTTTCCAGCACTAGAAAACGCAAAATGTGTATATTTTCTTGTTACAAATACGCAAATTATTTATAAAGCACCATGGTGAAATAAGTATACAGCTGACCCCATAAGGGAAACAAATACAACAATACAACAAAAAAGTAGATGATGCTTGTCAAAAATATATACGTGCTGGACGTGGATTATGCACAAAACTAGCAGAGCAAAAAATAATCAGCTGACGTTATGCTGCCACCTGTATACTTATTTCACCATGTAAAGCACTGACAAATAATTCACAATAGAAACTCACTCCAAATTTCATTCACAAGAAACTTTTACTACCAAAATATTCGCGATACCGATTTGTTGGGAATGGGAATAGAGGGTTTCTCCCCAAAAAACTTATTTGCATAACATTTGCGATAGGATAGAATAAAGCAATACCTTTAGGGTTAAATTGTAACTTGTCATAAAATGCCGTCAGTCATACATACCATCACTGATTCTACCTATGCCTGTTTCAGTAATATTTTAATGTTTAAACGATTTTAAGGCATTAGAAATGTTTTATTTAATTATTTCTTTTACTCAATGCATTTCATGTGTATTTATTTTGTAAACTTTTACAAGAAAACCGAAGTTTTTTTATATTATTTCTTATATATTTTCTAAACAAACTATTTTCCCAAATTTTGTACTTAAATTACGTGATATCTTTAAAATAATTTATCTGTTGTTTTTTTATATTACGTTCCTTTCCCTTTATTTCCAAATATGTACCTTTATAATAAATTGTAAAATATTATTCTTTACTTAAAATTACTTTAAGTTTTATTACAAATTTTCATTGAATTTTGTTTATAAGCTTATATATTTTTTATGTGTAAAAAAGAAAATCAACAACCAAGGCATATTTATTCAACTGGTAAAGTTAATTCAACAGATGACTATTTTTTTTATATATGAACTTGCTGTATTTCTAGCGTCAAACTCCATATAAAACAAATAAATTTTAAATGTCAAAAACAGATACTGCATTTATCTGATAAATAAATATGCCTTGATCAACAACAAATTTATTGCCTGTTTACACAAGCCAGACGGTCGACTTGAGTGAAAAATATAACATATTTGAGAGGTTTCCTTTTTCTTTTTTCTACTCAAATCGAATGTTTGGTTGCTATAAACAGCATTATATTAAACAAATATTTTCAATAATTACTTTACAAATTATTGTATTAATTTAATTTTATGATATTGAAATAAATATTATTTGTATCTTTATAATTTATTATAAGTTGTAAAATTAAAATCGATCTACAAAAAAACGCATAATGAAGTAACACTGAATCTTCGCTTATAATAATTTCATTGGAATTCATATATTCCTGGAAAGAAATAAAGACTAAAAGTTTAAATTTTAATCGCCGATACAGTGTATATTTGATATGTTATTCTTTTTTTTTAAACTTAATTTTGATTCTTCCATATTTTGCATATCACGTGAAATTTAAGTGTTACAAATTGCCATAGAATTTTTGCTATAAATGCTATTTATTTGTAGCAGCAGTGTTAGGGCAAGCCTTAACCTGTTTTATGTTGAGTACGGACTTAGAATTTTTTTGATGTGTTTTCTTTGGTGTTTTCATATCCTTTCGTTGCTATTTGGCATGCAATGTTTTCAGATATGTGCGTAAAAATTGTGATTTCATTTTTTTTATCTAATTATAAACAGCACGCAAATTTTAATTAAGAGCTTAAAAAGTTTTTGTTTCATTTCTAAAAATTTGGGTAAATCCAGCTCCAATATTAGAACTTTAACACGTTCGCTACCAAGCGTCACATATATGTGACACAGCAATTCTCGTGCCAGACTACTATCAGACATGTATGACGCAACATATATTACAACATATTTGGCAAAGAAGATGTGTGGTCTCTGTAGTATAACTTCAATTCACCCCTCGGTAGGGAACGTGTTTAGTTCAGCTAAAAGTTGCGGATGCATCTTTTCTGAAACCATGAATTGAAGTCGGATCGATAACAAAAATTTCTATAAGAAATTTACAGTAACCCGGGAGATGAGCGAATATAACAAACCGCAAACATCATGAACAAACATCGCCGTAGCAAATGGTTAGAGCACCTCAACCAATACTCCATTAAAAGCTATGGTCAACAATAAAAAGTCGTATCTGGATCAAATAATCAGAAGAATCTCACAGCTATTGGCTTCAACAACACACAGTATGCAGAAGCAAAAAACTATGCAATTCTGTTCTGCCGACAATTTGTGGAACACCTCATTCCGCAGAATCGGCCCAAAAGAGCTATAATCCCTTGAGCCAAGAGTTTCAAACACAACTCTGAGTCGCACCGCACTCCTTCACCCCCAGTGCAGTTAATAGCATAATCTCCAAAGATTAACCTGTTAAGAATGCATTTTTGAATACGAGATTACAGATTAAATTAAATTTAATATCTGTTTTTACTCTGAGTTGTTATTTTTTTAAATTTGTTTTTGCTAGTTTAAGCAGTCAATGTTGGTGGTTTAATGCTAAACTAGCAAAAAATTAAAAAAGTCAACTCAAAGAGTAAATACAGATAATAAATTTAATTTAATCTCTAATTTCGTATTCAAAAACTGCCTAACGCTCTTGGAGTTTCTTAAACGAATTATAAAACTCTCGATTCGCCAACTGGTGATCTGACATACCTAGAAGGCTGTAAGGATTATCCCTATTCCTGCTAACCAATGGGACCCATATCGCCCAATTTCCCTCCTATCACCCGTAGGTTTTTGAAGCTGTAAAGCCATTCTTGAAGCAGCATATCCCGCCCGCTACACATCAACATGGTTTCAGAGAAGTCAATAGCACCACGACACCTTTGAATTTAATAGCTCCTCAGATCGCTTATGGCCTTAATAAACATAGACCATGTCAAGGCATTTAACACGATTGATCACTCACAGTTGATAATATCATGAGCTCCTCGCTTCCCAACGATATTAAACGCAAGATTGCCAACTGTATCCACGATAGGCAAGCGTTTGTGGAGTTCATAGGTCAAAAATAAGGTTACCCCTAGATAAAAATGCGCGTGCCACAAGGAGAAGTATTGTCATTTATACTCTTCAATATTTATATTGCCAGAGCTCCCACCCCACCTCACAATAATATCATCCTGTGTAAACATCCCTTACATAAATACCAAAATAGCCCAATACCTGGCCACCCTTACAGATTTCCTGAAGCTATCGGCCATGATACAATAATACAGGTACAGGCATTAGCAAAAATTCTCTTAAGCTGTGTTTTGTATGTACGTGTTTGGTTGTGTGTACAACGAATTTGGTTGTTGCCTCAGTATGTAATTTTTGACAACTCACATGAAGATTTGACATTCCGGATGAAAAAAGTTTTCTAATGCATGTACCTGTATTATTATATCATGGCTATCATCCTCAAAATCATCGGTAGCACTTTTTACTTCTTGGAGTAAAGAATTATAAATAAAGAGAAACACAAAAATTTTACGTTTTTTATTCCACTTCAAAAAAGAAAAGTTTAGGTGAGATCTTACTTTGCATACTTTTAGGCTTTCCGAGTTTCCGGAATTCTAAATTATTTAAACTAAAGAAACCCGTACACTTTCATTTTGAATCGTAACAGAAATTTTAATTATTTTAGCTCCTTAAACTATACCCCATTTTCCTCAATATAACAAACAAACACATAAACAAACGAAACATTTTCTTTTCCTGTTTGCGTAAAATGGAATGATGTTAACTGAGCATGATTGAGTGTTTTTTTCTTTTGGTATTTAATTTCTGCTTTCCGGCTTATAATTTGCTGTTTTTTTCAAATTGTGTATGGCATTTTTGTTTGTTCTTAAAATATTAAAATGGTAAAAACAATTTCCAAACAAAAAACCTTTTGTGATTAGGTAAAAATTCTCGAGGCATACGTGTATCATCATACGATCCAGATGATGTTAACAACAGCAACCAAGGGAACGTTAATGCCAGCTTAAACCAAGGCAGTCAAAATTCATCCTTAGGTTGTGTGGCATCGAAAACATTGGGAAATCAGCGTAAATTTATGCCTGGCGGTCAAAGGGTGGCAACAATAAGTCAAAATTATAATGAAAAATCCATGTTGTTAAGCAGTGATGATGAGTATCAGTAAAAATTTTATTTCTTTTATGTAAGTTTGTTTTATTTAAAATAAAAATATATTTATATACATAAATAAGTATAATGAAAAATATATTTAATTAGAAAAAAAAACCGCGTAAGAATCATTGTTATTATAAATAAAATTTATAGTATGTATGTATAAATAAATATGTACTTACAAACAGACATAAATACATACATACACATGTCTGTATTAATGTTGTATGAATGTATGTTGTTTTTAAGTTCATGTTTTTAAAATATGTATTTTAAGATAACATATACATATGTATTGTATTTTATTATTAGTTTTTATTTTTATTTTATTTTTTAAGTTACATATTTTTTAAATAAATCTCATTAAGGCTTTTGCTAAAAATATCACTTTTTTATGCCATAGAACTTTTTTTAAACAAAAAATTTTTCATAGACAATAGCTCCCTTTATAACAATTTTACTTATAATTAGCATTTTTACTTAACTTAAGGTAAAATAATATGATGAAAAATCATAGAAAACGAGAAATGAATGGTGGCTCGGTTGGCTTTGGCAGATATTAAGAAAAAATCTCTATTGAATAAGTACAAAATTAAAAAAAATATAAATAATAAATAACTTAAAAGTAATTGTTTAGTATAAAATATAGAAAAAAAACTGTCTTCAAAATCCGGCCATATTTGCAATATATAAACTATGCAGACTTAACAATAAAATACTTTTTGATTTGCAACTAAAACAAAATAAAAATAATAATAAAAAAAAAACAAATTTAAATCATAAAAATAAAACTTGGTTGGTTAATATATCCTGTTCAGACATCTTTAATCTAATGCGCATGCGAGATGTTATTAGAAAGCATCCGCAACACTTAGCTTCTGCATCTGCAGCACTTATACTACGTTTATACGCGCACTATTTGCAAATAAAAATATTTGCAAATAAGCTAACTCACTGTTTGTTTATACGGCATAGTAAAAATACAAACACTTGGTAGTACTTATACAGTAATCCCTTGATTTACATCGCCTCGATTTACGTTGTTTCGGTTAACGTCGTCAAATTTTTTGCACCTATCAAATTTGATTTGCCTCCATTCGATTTGCATCATTAAAAATTTGGTGCCTTTCAAATTCGATTTACGTCGCTATTCGATTTACGTCGCCTCAGTTTAGTTAAATGTTTGTTTTTTCGGTATTATTATGCGGTCAGCGACATTTTTGTTCACTCCCATTTTGATTTGCGTCGTCATATCGATTTAAGTCGCCTCAATTATAAAAAGGAAAAACTACATGGAAATCCAATTTTTATTATGTGCAATATCAAATTCGATTTACGTTGTTTCGATTTACGTCGCCATTTTCCGGATCCAATCGCGACGTAAATCGAGGTATTACTGTACTTTATAGAAAACTTCTGTATTTTTACAAAAAAAAAAATAATAAAAATAAAAAAAATAGAAATAGATAAAATAACAAATGAGTAATTCCATTTAGCCGGGTGTGACCATTTTACACACATTTTTTGTTATAAATCAAGAATATAACATTTTTTACTTAAAAAAACGTTGCTTCTCGCAAGGACATTAAGCTTAAAGTCGTTGAATAACGGGTAGACACTGATAGAACACGATATCTGCTAAGAATGGTCGTCAGAAAGCTGCGACGGGTGTAACCTTACAAATCTTAGTTTTAAGAATTATGACTCAGTATAAATTCTGTAAAATTTTGACTATAAGGTGCACAATAATTTTGGTATAGATATCTGTTCAAAGTGTTTTTAATTGTATTATGTATTTACTGTTTGACAAAAAATAATTTTTCTTATAAAAAAACTTTTTAAAATGAGACGGGTGTGACCGACGGGTGTGACCTAGTACGAAATTTAAAAAAAATTCGAAGAAATAAAACTTTATTGATTTAATTACTATAAATAATATAAAGATAAACCCATAAGAAAATAATAAGACATTAAATTATTTGCTATCCATTCTATTATAGACAGCAGAATACTCTAGCTGAATATTTTTTTCAAATTCAATAAAAAACAAAAAAAAGTATATTCTTTTCAGAGATAACGGTTTTTCAATAATAATGAGAAAGGAAATAAAAGAAAATCTGAAATAAATATTAAACATATAAAGAGGAAGAGCAAAATGTTTCTTGCATGATCATTTAAAAGTGCCTCAAATTGATAAAAAATATTAAATACTGTAGCTTTTTATTTTTTCTATAATTGTCATTCTCTAAAAAACATAAATTCAGAGATTTTTATTAAAAATGAAAAAATGTTTTTTCCTTGCATAGGGTAGTTTTACGTGGAATCACTCAAATAATTCTTTGTTTTAATTGACAAAATATTCTTCTATCAATGTTTTTTGCGCAATATTAATTTATTGTTTTTTATTAGCAAACATTTGTATTCGTGGCAACCTCAAACATTTTATTTGAAAATATGCGTTAATCGTGAGTTAAGGTGCGTTTCCGCAGACTTCCAAATCGTCGATGAAAACGAAATTCCATACATCGTTGCCTGCGGAAACGAGTCTTTAGTAAGTCACAATAAAAAAAATTATATGGCAACAATTTACAGTTTTATTTGCAAATAACTCGTGCATATAAACGTAGAATTAGATAGCATCTGTATCAGGGATGAACAAAGGGTTTAAATTTTTGTACCAATTACACTGGTCTGCAAAATTTTTTTCCCGAATTTACATAAACAATTACGTGGAATATACAAAGTTTAATGCGCTAAATTCAATTCCGTTTTCAGTTTTTTTCTATAGTTTTTTTATGGACATGATTAATATGACACCCAAAATTGGTCGGTCACACTAATATACATACATATTTCATAATTGCTGGAGAACTGTTTGTTCGATTTAGATAAATGAAACACTAAAAGATGAGGAATAAAATTGCCTTTAAGTCATCCTTGTATAATTTTTTTTTAAATATTTTCAACTGTTTTGGAGTTGTTCAGGAAATAGCGGCGAATTTTCTTTTCATTCAAAATTACACTTTTTTCGTTTTCACAAACTCGCAAAAAATTAAGAGTGCAAACTTTTTACATTTTTATAATTTATCACACAGCTAGGTATATTAGGAATAAAATAAGCAATAAATCATTAAAATCGATCTACAAAGTTCGATTTTACTCACAATTAAGTGAAGGAACTCTGTTGATAAAAATCACAATTTACCATACGACAGAAAAATTTTAATTTGTGTGTGTGCGTGTGTGTATATGCGTTGTATGAAAATCGCAATTTTTGTCAATTAAGTTCCGCTACTTAATTTTGAAAAAAATCGACATTCGTTTTCTCTGGAAAAGAAAAGAATAGCTAGCTGTCTGATTACAAAAACTTTTTATAGATAAATGTTCAGTCCGGTTCTCTATTCCATGCCGGATGGAAAATTTAGCAATTATCAAAGCGTTGTTGTCAAAATTAATGCTGTAACACTTCGGAACATTTTTATTTCGCATGGAATACAGAATAGGCCTGGGGGCTGATTCTCGCATTCTCTTACGAGCGAGTTCTTACTCGAACGTGCGAGTTTTTGCACTTTTGGGATTCTCTTATTCGATATCTAATAAAGTGTATCGAAATTTCTAATGATGGCATTCGACAGCGAGCGAGTATTCGAACGCAACCTTGCGAGTTTTTACTCGCAAGCAAAAAGGCAATCGAAATAGTATTTTTCAACAATAAAAAAATGAAAAAAGGTGATTATAAATAAATATTCCTGCACATATTTGCTATACACATGTACTTATGTAATCATATTTGAATAAATAATACCATTTAAACAATATCAAAACGTTAATTTGTTGACTTAAATTAGAACATTTTTTTTGTAGTGCGTGTTCACTCATACATTTATGTATAAGTTTTTTGCTGTAGTCTCTTACAAGGCACATTTAACAGGTACAACCAACCATTCCTACCATTCCAATAGAAAATTTGTTGTAGAAACTTTAAACGAAGTTAGTGTCAAACACCAAATAGGAGGAAAAGTCCACTTTTCGTAACGTAACGCCAACAAACATGTATTTCAAAGAAAACCCATTTTTTACTTCTTTGTACAATTTAGTGTAGGTCGTAAGTAACCACATGGTTTTGAAATACAAGCTCAATTATAATAGTCATATTTGGCGTTACGTTACTTTTCGCTGGAAATGCCCATATGGTCAGGGTGACCGTTGAAAATTTTTAAAAAGTGGCACAAAAAGGGGATTTTGAGGAAAAAAGTGGCACCAAAAAGGGGATTCTTTAAAAAAAAGGGGCAACTTTTTTTAAAAGGGAATAATTGAACCAAATTCTAATATTTAATGAATTTCTAGGGCATATAATGCTTTTGAAATAAAATGAATCCAAATTGATTATTAGGCTAAGGTTCGTAACGTTATATTCAGAAAGAATTGGGCATGATTAATATTCCAAGGAACAAGGGAAAAATTAACATCAACTTAATTTTTCAACGTACACAGCAGAACAGAGTAGCGCCACTTTCGGAAGCCGCTACACTTCCATCGTCAGTGCTCACGTGTATTTGCTTATCACCACTTGTGAGGTGGCGACTAAAGTGGCAAATTGCCACTTTAGTCGCAAAACGGTCACGCTGCATATGGTGTTTAATAGTTTGCAGGTAGTTGTGATATTACATCCACTAAGGGCGACTTCTTTACCTTGAGATTAGAGATTAAATCAAATTTAAACTCTGTATTTAGTTTTTCAGTTGACTTTTTTTTAAATTTTTTTAGTTAAGCGGCCAATGCTGGTGGTTTAATCTTACTTCACATACACCTAATATTTTACTTGTAAACAATATTAAATTAATTTAGTTTCTTTTTCTTCTCTAGAAAAAACAGAGTTGCTTGCAAGGCGAATTCATACTAGGTGGCCGCAAGAGCCCAGCTGTTTACGTAAATGTTTACACATTTGGCCTGTCAGCAGTGTTAATGTATCAGTTTTTCTGACAGCCCAAATCGCATTTATTAAAAATAATATAAAAATAGCTTTTTGCAGCATAATTTAATTTGTGATATAAAAAACAAGTTAAATCAAACTAACTCTGAGCAAAAGTAGTGGTTACGTTTTTTTTGGGCAAATATTTCCAAAGTGTAACCGTATTTATATTTATAACAACAATAATGTTATGCCAATTCCGATTATTTTTATTCTGCATTGAATACAGGACAGGTCGGAATGGTACTAGTATTAAATATTTCCTGGCGCAAAATTTTCTCAAAGCGCGACAATCGAATAGTGAAAAAAACTATTTTAAAGGATCAGTTTATGATCTAATTTATGAAGAAATGTTGTGTTTTCTTTTGTTTTTATTATTAAAATATATAAAAACGCGAAAAAACTTGTTTTGTTTTATTTTTGTCCACAAAAATGTACTAAAAACCGATTAAATTCAAACATTTTTCGATTAATTCGAATACTTTTTAGCAGTAAAGCTTACTCGAATAACTCGAACGAAATAAAAGTTTTACTCGATTGCTCAAGTAATTTAAAAACCTCAATTTCGATTAATTGATTAATCGAACAATTGAAAAGCCGATTAAAATGAATACCCCAGCTTATATCCAAAGAAATTTATTTATTTTTGGCTTGAGTTCAGTTTTAATTTAATTTTTAATTAAATTTTAATTTTATTTAGAGATAAATGTGAAGCGTGTAGACAAAGAAAAATTTTGACTGCGCGGAGGGTTGAACTCACGTTTCGATAGGTCCCGCTAATCTCATCAGAGACAGCTCTAAGACTGACAGTATGAATTGCTTAAAAGTAGATGATATTTAACTCTTGACTGCAAACCACCGACTTTGGTCTATGCGGCAAAGAACTCTGATGAGATTAGCGGGAGCTATCGAAACGTCAGTTCAACCCTCCGCTCAGTCAAAATTTTTCTTTGTCTACACGCTTCACATATATCTTTAAATAAAAATAAAAATTAATTGAAAAATTAAATTAAATACTGAACTCAAGCCAAAAATGAATGGAATTAAGTTTAATCTCAGAACCCAAAAAAATCGCCCTGAGTGTGGTGTTTAATCAGGCTAGCCAGCTATGCTAGTGATCCCACTTGTTAAATACGACTTGATATATTTCAGTGTTGAACAACATATTTATTTACGCGTTTTACAACACAGAAACAAAAACTCGATTCGTTTCGTATCGAGTAACATCATTAGAAAATTTCACACTCGAAATTAACTTCGATTCGAATGTAATTTCGATCACGACTGCGAGAATTAGCCCCCTGCTGATTACAGTTTTCCTTTGTATGGTGAATTATAGTGAAAGTTTGCGTAAGACATATTTTTTTAGTACAAACTAGCCTCATAAAATCCGATTTTGTGGGATATTTTACCATTAATTGCGAATAAGTGTGAAATTATCACTTAACCTTCCTATACTCACGCATACGGTCTGTGAGACTGACTTGTAGTACTTTAATTTTTTTCTTATGGACGAGGAACGCGGAAGTATTGTAATATCTGTTAGCGTCATCATTCTCAATAAACTTCAATTTGGTGCCGTTACAAAGTTTGTGCCAATAAGGCGGGTGTGCGTACATAGCAATAATTGGTCTGCGAGACCCACGTGAGTATTGGCGTAACACTTTTTCGTAGGTTATATTTTGCACATATATTTTAATTTTGTGTTATTTTTAGATTTAGTTTACATTTTTTTGATTTCCTGTGTTATTTTCTTGGAATTATTGTATTTTGGTTTGCTTAGTTTTAATGTTTTTGATGTTTTTTATCTCTTAGGAATTTTACCATATTTTACAAGGACTGCCGTGAAAGACTATTAGTCATATACAAAAAAGATTTTTTCTTTAAAACTTGTGCTCATATTACTAAAAACATACATTTCTAAAACTAAATGGTGTTCGATTAAAACTTTTTTAGATTAATGTAAGTTTTGTAGGCTCTACAAACATCGGTCTGACAGACCGGGAGCGAGTATACGTGTTTCATATTTTGACGTGAGTATAGGAAGGTTAAACACATTTTAATTTTTGACTTATTTCTGTCGTTTAAGTTGAATTTTTAGCTTTGGTGGCTTTGAATTTTATGACAAATTTTTTGTAGCACATTTTAGTCATCCATATCACTGTTTAAGAGGAATTTTTTGCACCTTTTTTAAAAAAAAGGGACAAAATAGACGCATACAGCGAAGAGTTAGAGGGTTAAAATAGTTTATCTTAAACGTAAGGATTACAAGATTTCTATGCCGATCAGCCATAGGGGATATTCCCCCCTGCCCCCCCCCCCCCAAAAAAAAACGACTAAACTTCTATAGAGTTTCTAAAAGAAGTTTGGAAAAATAGTATGTTAGAAGTTCCCCCCGCCCTCAAAAGCTCAAGCTGGATCCGCGCCTTATGCCGATTCACTATAGCAAAGTGCAAATGGGGTTAGGGAACTTTAACTCAACCTAAAATGATGCCTAGATTTAAAATTTCAAAACGCCAATATATGTGTATTTTTTTGGGTGTCTACCAGAATCAGTCGTTAGAATCATGTTATTTTTTTTTGCTGTATAGTGTAATTTGTAACTAAAATAATAAAGCCCGTGCAATAAAAATAGTGTTCCCCTATATACATATTACTATTAGCCAAACAAGTTTCTATAAAATAAATACAATAAAATGTATAAATCAGGACATACAGTTACGAACAAAAAAATAGCATAACTAATACATCTCACACAATAATAAAATTTCACACAAAATTATCATGTGATCAATATGAAATGGAACTGAATATCATCTGCTGATATTTTCTTATACAACAACTTAACACACTTAACGAACCGTGCCCAACTGCCGTCAAAAATTTACTACTTTGCTGGCTTCATTTCAAATGCACAAAACAAGACAATTTGTAAAATTAATTAAAGCAAATTTTTTTTTGCAAATACGACTTATTTTATCATCTCAAAATAAAAAGTAAATTTTTTAGTTTTTAATGTAGCTCTAAACTTAAATTTGTTAAATTGTAATAAAAAAAATACAAATAAAGAAAACCTTAATTTAATTTTAAATTAACACAATTTTAACGAATTTGTTAAAGAAAAAGAAAAATCTAAAACAAAATTAAAAAAATAAAATAAAACATAAAAAACATTTACAACAAAAATTCTTGAAACATTGGGACATGCTGTTATTATAGAATTTTATATGTTTCGATGTGATGCAAGTTTTGCATTAAATAATTAAATAAGAAAAATCGAAAAGTTATGATCACATCAAAATTATTTAATTGAAGTCAACTATTAAAGAAAAGTTATAAATTTTTATAAATATTAAAATTTGAAAAAGAAGACAAACAATTAAATGAATGTAAGAACAAAATTGTAAAAATAATAATTTATAAATATAAATGAAAACAACAAATATATAACAACCATAATATAATTCCTGTGTAAAATTTATAAATATAAAAAAATAAACTAATTTTACTTTAAATTCGAGGGTAAAAAAATAAAACAATTATAAATCCATAAATTACTTCTTTGGATTGTTAAACAAATTTTAAAATACACTGTAAGTAAGTAAATAATGCATTATTGAGTCTAAAAAGCAGCAGAAATTTTTTTCAGCAAAATTAAAAAAAATTTTAAGCTGATAATTCTCTAGTAGCGATTTATTTATTACAAGGAAAGTATTTTTCAAATTATTCATACTAATTTAGAAAGCAAACTTGGTTTTAATTAATTAGCTGGTGCTCCAAAGAAATAAAATTCGTAGTAAATTTAAAAATAAAGCATATTTAGTCCTTCGATAAATTGAGAAACTCAAGCAATTTTGAGTTTTCTATTCCCAATTCAAATAGAAAAGTGTATGGGACTGTCTGTAGTTCGAAAATATTTAAAAATATCAGTAACTCCAGTGAAAACCAATCACATTTTTTTTCTCTCTATTATTATTTATTGTAAATTGAATTAGCAACACGCTGGCATAACTTGATATGTAATAGAATTTTATAACAAATATTTTTATAACGACATTTCAGTCCACTTAATTGCTGTTCAAGAGTAGCTTTTTTGCCCCTGTTTTAAGAGAGGGATAAAAATAACCATTCAGCGAAGAGTTAGAGGGTTAAAAAATGTTCCTCCCCTGCAAGAACAGTGAAAGTCAAATGACCGAAACATTTGACCGGCAGAGGTGATGGATATACCAATCTAAGTTTCTATCAGATTGTTAAGGGCGCAATGTGAAACAAGTGATGTTAACTTTTGTGTACGTGTGATTTTGCATCCTTTTCTGACGTATGCATTTTTTCGTTCATAGAACATATAACCGAACTGCTCACTCTAATGTTGTTTACTAGTCAGTAGTGGTCTGAAACTATCGATAGTCTACGCTATCGATAGCATGCGATAGTTTTTCAAAAACCATCGATAACTATCGATAGTTTTCGATAGTCTTAAGACCACAATTTGGCTATACATACGTATATTGTACTTGGTATATTTGTAAAAGAAATATATTTCTTACAAACTCAGTATATTTATTAATAAGAGTTATAAAAACATAAAAATTCATACATATATTTACCTTAGACCACATACATACATATGTGTGCAAGTATTATTTTTTCCAATCCCCGAAATACGAAGTGAACAAAAAATAAGTTTCTAAAGTATAGACCGACCCAAAAACAGCCTAAAAAGGCATAGAGTTTAACTTACCTATAAGTCTTAAACTAAAAGTTTTTACCAATTAACTTGAATAAACTTTTTTCTGATAGTAAAATGAGAAACATTTTCTTCATATAAGTTTTTAGCCGACGATTGGCCCTTAGCAGTTTTTTGACGGATAAATTTTGATCTCTTAAATGCAAACGGTGTCGTTTTAGACTCCAGTAGCTTATTTTTTGTGCACTTCATATTTTTGACCGGGGAGCGGAAAAAAATAAAAATTTTGGACATGCCACTGCAGTTTTTCATAGGATTTCCCGGGAATTCTGCAAAATTTTTAATCCCAATTTGCCGGAAAATTAGTGCGGGAATTCCCGGGAATTTTCACCTTAATATATTGAACCTCAATAAACAGGATTTACAAAAATATACTTCTAAGAAGTTGTTGTCTCTGAATTTTCCAACATCCTTTACCTTACCCACTTTTTTTAATTCTCATATACTCGTATAACAAAATAAACAGCAACAGCGAAAAAACGCATAGCAATTAATATTTCAAAAAGCTTACACTAATTTACAAGTTTTGGTAAATTTTGTCGTTCCCTAGAACTGAAAGTTGTTTTTGCTGTTCCCGTAAGTTTGTGTTTAGTGGGATTCTAATAATTAAAAAAACAAAAACTATCGTTAACTATCGATAGTATTGAAAACTATCGATAGTACCATCGATTGTTTCAGACCACTACTAGTCAGCGTTGATGTAAATACTAGTCACAGTTGCCTAATCAAGCTTGATGGACATATCGGTCATAGTTGACTAATCAAACCTGGGCTCAAATCGTCACATCCGTGACATCAATCGTCAATTACGTGACACGTCAATCGTATACACTGTATATGATTACAGAACGTTCGCGTAAGTCATAATCCGAAAATGGCGCTTTTACGTGACTACGAGTAGTTGTACGTTCACAGATGTGACGATTTGAGCACTGATGTATACCATACGTCACTGTTGACAGACATACCAGTTGAAATAAAGCACGATTTATTCCAATTTAATTCTTTATTTTATATATAATAAACTTATACTAAAATCTTGGAACTGACGACAATGCTTGCCAATAAATAGCAGTCAGATAACTTAACATTAGGATGCAAAACTTTGTAATTCTCAAGAGACCATCAGCCATTATTGCCATTGAATATCTATGAAGTAAAAGATTTTTTAATTATTATCCAAATTACACTATGCTAGTCGCAAAACGCAATGACCTCTACCTTGGAACAAAGGGTGTAGCGAACATAGGAGCATAAAGAAACACATTTATGCCACTTTGTATAAATATTCTTAAAGAAAGTTAAACAAATCGTTTGCTTTTGTACCGGCCGTCATTACCAAAGCATATTCCTCTGGAGTATATTGCTTTTTGACATACACGCATAATTCCTGATCAGTTTGGACAATCACCAAATCGTTCATGGAAAATTTAAATTTAGATATTCCAATGTCACGACACTCAAATCACATTATAGAACACAAATTATTGGGAATTCAAATTAAAATTCATTTTTCACGTCCAAAAATTTCAAAAATGCAACTCTGCAACATACATTCGTCAACGATGATATATATCTCCATCATCAATGACAAAATTTATGCATATGTTTAGTAAAAAATTTGTGTGAGTTATAGTTTCGGCCATACATTTCTTGTAGAGTCGTAGTGTTTTACATAAAAGTGCTGAACACGTATTATACCTAAGATGTAAGGATCACAAGATTTCTCATGCCGATTCACTATCAGCCCAATCACAAACGAAAATTCCGTGAGAGTTTTTTCACTTTTCCCTTTTCTCCTATTATGAATAAAAATTCCGTCGGAAAAAATTCTATGATGGAAAAAAGTAGCTATTCTCAATGCATTTGAACTTCGTTTTTTCCCCCGGAATTTTTCACTTGCAAAACAGAAGGGAGTTTGCATAAAAATCGATGTAATATTTAAATAAAACAAAATTTCTATCAATAAAAAAATATTTTATTGTTCTTGTAGGTCGAATACCACAAATAAAGCACAAACACAAAATTTTTTTTAACTTTAATCGATACATTGCTTTTGGTTTCCATAAATGCAGCAAAGAGTAACTTGCACAATTTCTTTCTTCTACAGCACCAATATCCTTCACAAATCCTTGTACATCTATGTTATTACTTTTTTTATTCACTTTTTTAATTAATTTTACTTTAAATTTAATTAAAACATCAATTTTATTTATTTTTGGACACAAAAACATTGAATAAGTAAATGTCAACACCCAAAACAGCGGCCATTGTTATTCAATGATGCCACTGTTTCATATTTTTGTTCCCGAAAAATTTATGATTGTAGGAATTTTTGCTCGACAAAAGTGTCTTCCGGAGGAAAGAAGTTCCTAGAGAATATTTATGATTGGGCTGTATAACAATGCATGGTTGAGGCAGTCATAAGTGTATCGACGTTTTGGAAGTTTATATCTGGCCTTTATTTTAGAGGCAGCTAAATTTCCCCCCTTTTGTTTTTTTATATAGTGAATCCGCATAATGTGCAAAAGTGGGGAACTTTAATTCCGTCTAAAATAAAGTTCAGACATAAATTTCCAAAACGTCGCTACACGTATGTTTTTCTGGTGAAAGAACTTTTAGATTTTTTTTGTGTTGTACAGTGTTATGGTTGACTCAACCATTGATAAACATAGATAGCAAGCTCTCGCACTGTCAATAAAATAATGTCAACTCTCTTTACAGATATAGATATTGTGAATTCAACAAAAATGAGAGAACACCATTTTTGCATTTCAACACACTTGAGAGACTATCATTTTTCCACTTGAAAATGTACTAAATCGTAACTTTTTTTCCACGCACATACACTTTTTAGTTTTATTTAATTTTTTTATTTGTTTTAATATAAATTTTATATTTCTTCTTGCTGTAATTTTAAAATATTTGTTTAATTTTGTTGACATTTGTGTGTTGAAATTTATCAAAGTTTTCAACCCTATTTTTCATTGAACAGTATTGTATGTTTGTTCCTTTTTGGGATAAAAATTTTTGGTACCAAATAGAAAAATTGCAAAAAAATGTTTAGCAAATCAATATTTTTTGAGCTCGAATGTATTAAAAAGCATTCTAAATTCATATTTTCATTAATTAATACAACAATAATTGCATAAACTTCTAAAAATTCATGTTAAAAAAATATAAATAGTTTAGAAGTACTTTTTGTTACAACCAAGTGCGGTTTTAGTGCTGTGGGGAAATACTAATACAAAATGTTCTACTAATACATCCTTAGACTTAGGTTTTTGACAGCACACTTAGGTTTTTGAAGTTTCTGTTTGGCCTCTATGTACCCTATGGACTCAACCATGTTTTTTCTTTAGCTGAATAAGTACTAAAATAATAATTAAAAAATTTTTGATTATTAAGTATAGCCGATGCTCGACACAAACGAGTAAGAGATAATTAATTTAACTATTTCGTCTACACAAAAAAAAAAGATTTGTAAATACAATTAATGCTTTGTTATACATATTATCATTAGAAAATAATTAGATTTTTCATTTCCTGAAAAGATTAAAATTTCAGATATGTTTCCTTTTCGCAATTGCTGATTCAATTGTAGAATGCTTTTTATTAACTTCTTTTCTCTGCCGAAAAATTAAAAAAAATTATGATATGACCTTTTGCATTTTATATGACGATATATACATAGTATATAAAAACATCAATTATACAACGAATATTATTGTCTTTTTAGTTGTTACATTATTGTTGCATTTAATAATAAACACATACGGAAACCAAGTGACAAGCAGGCATTTCCAATAATTATATTTCAATGTATCACAATGGTCGGTCGGGTCGGACTTCAAATGTCCTTATGTAGAACACATGCACGCGCACCCATTTTTTTTTACCAGTTAACTCATTTCGTTTTACATAAATGGATATGAAATGCTTTCACAAGAATAAATATGTATGTGCTTTATTCTCTGTAGTTGGTCATATATGTATGTGTGTGTTTGTGCATTAACACTCACGCACGTACTTTGTTGGTTGTGTGTATGAACAACTCGCATTTAATGTTGTTGTCTGGTTTCCGTTTCCGCTTCAATACAAACATTTATGGTATAAACTCATACACTTATGCAATACAAAAACATTCGAAATAAATGCACAGTGGAGTAAAAGAGAAAAAATAGATAAAAATAGTGAATATTTTCATCTAAATGATTTATTATTATTTTTGAGGAAACGCAAAAAAAAAAAACATTGCTGAAATCGCTAAAAAAATATTTCTATCAGCAAAATATGTAAAAAAGTACGAAATTAGTTAATAGCATCTATCCATGCATTTTCGTTAAATTACATAAATTAATTTCGGACTTGGGAGGAAATTTTGATTCCTATGAACATTGGCGTAGATAGGCAATTCTTTGTGTGCAACGCCATCCCCTTGCCGCCTTGCATGTTTAAAAATTGAATTATATGATGGTATTTTCTATAATTTAGACCAAAACATGAGGTCTTAAAACAACAAGAAATAAAAAGGAATATCGACAAAATTTAAATTGTACCAAGTAAGCCACGGTACAAGCTTTGGACAAGGTCGAAAATGTACCAAAAAGAAAAATGAAAATTGTACAATGACTTCTATCTATGATTCTAACCTACAAAAAAAGTGGACAAGATATATTGTAAATATTTAAATAAAAGAAACATTTAGGGCCATTATTACAACTCGGCTTTAGTTATAATTAGCATTTTATCGGACGGATAAACAGTTTTTCATTATTACAACGTTAATTTAACCGAAAAGTGTGGAATAACTTACTGGCAAGTTCATTCCTCCTCTAACTTTTATCGGCACACATTTTCATAGGCTGCCATACTTGCATCTTTATCAAGTAAACGCCAAGACGTATCTAACAGGTGAGTGAACTCACTTGAACACACGACCTTACTCGGCAAGCTTAGCGGAGTGATGAAATTATCACAATTTCGTCACTATATGGAGCTTCCCCTCTTTACGGTATTTGACATTTCATTATACCTGCGCTGATAACTCCACCCATCTTTCAACAATTTTTGACAACTGTAGTGTAGATTCTACAACAAATTTATTCTTGTTGTAGACTTGTGTGTACCTACTATCTGTGCCATTGTAAATACATATGTATGACGTTGCCACTTGTGCTCTGGTATAGCCATACTTTGAAAAAGATAATTTTTGTAATAATGAAAAATTGTTGCAGGTCAGCTTACCGATCACTTCTGCTAATCATGCCAGTAACTATCTTATATATTCTTGCACACTTAGGAGCAAAAAATAAATGTTAGGTTCTTTACTTTGTATGATAAAAAATTTGAAATCGGCGCCTCAAGGTATGTAACATATTTTCCTTAGAACTGTGTTATGAAAAAATGTGAGAATTGAAGATTCAAAACAAAAATATTAAGAAATGAATACGCATACAGTACAAATACTGTGACGGACCTGAATAAACAAGATTTCTGAAAATCAATTTGTAAAATGTTTTGCATAATTCTTGAAAAAATATATCATAATCACCCCTATCGCGAATAACAAGTAAAATTTATGTTGCCATGAAATTTTCATTTCCTTTCGAGGGAAAATTGCTATCGTGAAATTCCCGTGAACATTTTTTCTCGCTATCAGTTTTTAGTGAATGTAAATAAGGAAGAAGCTTAATAAAGTAAATTAAAAATCAAAGAAATTTTTGTTAAAAACTAAAAAAATGGAATTATCTTTTTATTCCATGAGGAGGAACAAAAAATCTAATTGTTCGTCCAGGATTACTAGATGCATCCAATGCCTTGGAGTACCCGAGTCATTGCAGGCAGCCTAATTCAATCAAATAGTCTTTTGGTGTTGAATAAAATTTTCTCAAGAGTAAGTAAAACTGGGCTTTTATATATTTTGGACGCGATGAATGATTCTCTACGGACGCGGAAAAATTAATTGCTATTCCATCATCGCGAAACTTAGTTCATGTGTGCAGGGAAGGTGTTGCATGGAGGTAGTGTCAAGATAAGGGTGTTAGTATTAAGATAAATGAACACTATTTACTGAATTTGTCATGAAAATAAATATTTATAAGCTTTAATAATTAACTGGCAGGATAAAATAGCAATTACATGATGTTTTTATTCATTTCGCCTGCTAAAATAAAGTGAACAAAAACAGGGGAAAAGGGAACAAAGCCACGTGAAAAAGATCATTCACGATAAGGTGAATTTTTTGATCGCAAAAGAAGGGAAAGGGAAAACATTTCGAGGGAAAAATATTCAAGATATTTGCAATTATAAAAGTGCAATTATGTATGTACGTGTGTATATATGTATATGATCCTTTTTTAACAAGTAAAAACTAGAAAAACAAGCTTAAGTGTATTTTAACACCGCTTTTATTGTACAGCCCTAACATTTATATCTAAAGAATTAAATGTAGATTCCTATAAACAGCATCAACATCCTGATAATGCATATAATACATTTAATATTTTTTGTTGTTGTTAATAATACAACATTGTTATGATTGTATTAAATATGACAATACCAGCAAACCAACCAATTTATTGTTATGAATACACTCTCACCATCATACATATACAAAAGTATATAACTATTTACAACCTCCATCATCATCAACTGGTTCGGCACACAAAACCTGCCGTTAAAGTCCACGTTACACATAAAAAAATTATCACCCAAAAATTTTCAAACAAAAGTTTGTCTAAAATAAAATGCCATTTTCAGTAAATGTTCTTAATTAAATCAGTGAATTTTTTATTTGACTTTTATTTAGGAACGCAAACACCAAAAACAACAACAAAACCAGTTTTCTGTGTCGTAAAAAACAACCCCCATGACGACATACACATTCAAACAACAACAACAATGATAGTAAAAGGAATGCGATTGTAACAAGTTTTTGTACTGAAGTTTACTGAATGAATCATTTCGTTGATGTGTTGCATTAATTATCATTAATTTTTTTTCTAGACTTCAGATAAACATACCGAGTTGAACACATTTAACAAAGTAAAATTTCATAAGTGCTTCATGGATGATGATATTATTTAAAAATATTTTCAAAAATAAAAGTTTTTACTGACCCAGACAAAAAGTTTGTTTGATATATTACAAAAAATCCAGTAAATATTTTGTTTGATTCATTAAATTATTTTGTTTAGAATTTGTAAATATTTTTAGACAAACTGTTTTATAGATTTAGATAAATTGTTTACTGAAAAAGACGTGTTTTTCAATGAAATTGTTGAAACATTTTTGCCTGTATTTACAAATTTGCTTGTAGGTCCGTTTCTACACAAAATATTTACCAATTCATTGAATTTCTTTACTCAAAATTAAATTTAGTTTTTTCTGTGTAGTTTTTAAATGTACATCGTGAAAAGGGCTGTAAGGATGTAAACGAATGTCATGTATGCATGGGTATGAGACTATATTCATATAAGTTAATTTATACATGGGCGATTCTCATTTCGAGTGCACATTCACGGTTTTTTAACCTTACCAATTTAACTATTAAAAGTATGAGAAAAATATGGATCCTACAGTAACATTATATTATTTGATTTTTTAACATTTCTGCATATTGAACGTTACATTTGCTTTCACGGTTGTTCTGGGAATGATTTTTGCGAAAAAAAAGCCACAAAAAATTAGTATGGTGTTTGAAAACACTACTATATCTTCAGAAATAAAGTTAATCGGACATTTTTAGGGTGATTTCTGAATTCAGCAGATGGAAATACATAAGAATTATTTATTTTGATCTACGAAACTTTTCATTGTTGTAGAGTGTTATTTTTCAAATATTTGATGTTTAAAACAAGGGAAGCAAATGCAAATATTTTAAATCCGCTATAAATTTACACTCGTTTTTGAAAAAAATCTTACTCTCAAGCTAGTCTTAGACTATCCCATAAGTGGTTCAACTTCTGTAGAAATGCAACCCTGATACAATGTGTTGTTATCGGCATTGAGATAGTGTACAAAGGCTGTTGGTGCGGAAAAGCAACAGCATGCATTTCGGACACGTCATTTTGTATGTAGAGAATATAAACAGTATTTTCGTTCTTTGTTTTTAACACATAATGGACAGTCTCATACAAAAAACACATACATTTATTTATAATATCGACCCCTTAGCACCAAATGACCGTAAGCGACAAAAACTAAAATTTTCGGGAGAAGTTGTTTTTATTGTATTTAAACATGATTTATATAAATAAACTGTCGCTTGCGATCAAATCTTACAGCCTGTATTTCAAAAGTTATCATAGAATTTTGATTTCAATGAAATTTTTAGATTTTTACAAAATGTCGCTCACGATAATTTCGCGCAAAGGGGTCGATATTTTATGGGTCGATTACGGATGGCAACTGAACCACAGTTGGGTTGCCAGTTGATAAAAACGACATTGTGGATGTCAACTGGCAACTGAGAACTGTTAATTTCAGTTGCTATTTAGTGTCTTTCTGGCAACCACGAATATCTAGCTGCCAACTGGCAATGCAACTGAAGTTCGGCCCATCTATGGGTATATTTTGTGAAATATTTTACTAAACGAAATATATTTGTTGGTGTTTAAGCATTGTCTATATGCAGCATTTCATTAGTGCTTTACCAAATCGTCAGTAGACTTCAAACACAATCTTGCAAAGTTACAAATCCTTTAACTTTGCAAGATTGTGTTTGAAGTCTACTGACGATATGGTAAAGCACCAATGAAATGCTGCATATAGACAATGCTTAAACACCAGCAAATAAATTTCATTTAAAATAAAATTATGACAATATGTTAAATAATAAATTTCTTAAAGATTTTGCTAAACTTTCAACGGACACGAATAAAACATTGTAAATGAGAATCACCCAAATACGTACCTATTCAATTGGGTTGATTTACATCATTGTCATAATAATCATCATCATACTTTTATTGTATGTGACTGTGTCCATACTTTTATTGTATGTGAAGTGTCCATATAACAAAATGCTAATTATCTGTTTAATAGTTTTAATCCCTTACTCCCACAAGCACATACGAGTACATACATAAACATTGATTTAATTGCATACATATACTATATCATGTGTATTTACTTCAAATGTACATACCTTTTACCATAATGTGTATTTATGTATTTTTGAGAGAAAAAATATTGAAATTTAATGGTTATAAAGTGCCATGTTGGTCACTTGTAGTTACAAGAGAATTTTAATTTTATTATTTGTTTTAATGAACAATTACACGAAATAATCGGCAATGTTCTGCATTTCATGTGGAATTACAATGTGCGGAATTATCAAAGCATTGTTGTTGTAAATTAATAGTTATAACAACAATGCTTTGATAAATCCACACATTTTAATTCCACATGAAATACGGAACATACCCGTATATTTAAATAAATCTTGATAAATAATAAACTAATAAGCACACGAACATTAAAATTGTTATAAGAAACATTGTTTTGACTCGTCGAGGGAATACCACTCCAAAAAATTGTAACTCAGTTTCTTTTGCAAACTGAAGTATGTATTAATCATATGCACCATGCCATTTGAATTTCAATTCACAGTAATTCATAACACTAAAAACACACACACACATTATTGCTAAATCTCAAAACAAAGCAAAACAAAACAAGCAACAAACAGTTTTAAGAGAATCAAATCATGTCTTGTTTGGTGAGAATCAAGGCATTACATGAATTGTTTTTCTCAAATGAAAAGAGCACGTCTACAAAAACCAAGAAGTACTTATAAATCATCAATATGACAGTAATTCATAGTAGACATATTTTTTTTTACAAAAATTAATACTTTTTTAAATATTGCCTGGAAGGTACTTAGGTGATACTTCTCAAGAATTTAGCAGATACACCTGGTGTTTAGCGAAGACATCTTCACTAAGCAAGGACAGCATCCTTAGACACAAAACTGGTCTAAGAGTTTCCCAAAACTGAGACAACAATCATCCCGAAATATCAGAAGTTCCCCGGACTACCAAAAACTAGGAAAAAAATCTCCAAAAAATCCCAGAAGTTCTCTGGATTCTCAAAAACTTAAAAAAAATCCCCAAAATTCCAGAAGTTCCCAATATTCCCAAAAACTTTTAGAAAAGTCCCAGAAGTTCGCCGGATTCCCGAAAACTTACAAAAATCTCTCCAAAATCTCAGAAGCTCCCCGGAAAAAACTGCAACACTGAAAGCCGTGAAAATAGAAACACGGATCCCCAAAAACTGGGACGAAAATCTCCCCCAAAATCCCAAAAGCTGTCCGGATTCCCAAAAAGTTTTAAAAAATCCCCAAAATTCCAGAAGTTCCCGGACTCCCAAAAACTTTAACAAAAATCCGAGAAGTTCCCCGGATTTCCAAAAACTTTTACAAAAATCTCCCCAAAATTCCAGAAGTTCCCCGGAAAACAACGGCAACACTGAAAGCCGTGAAAATATAAAAACGGCAACACTTCAGATAAATCGGTCAACAGGAAGGGTACATATTTTCAGTTACTAGATTTGACCCATAACAAAGTGCATAAATATGTACAAATCCACATCCAAACATAAGAGTACATGAAGACAAAAATTGAAAAATGACACTAAACACATACGAGTATATGTGTGACACGCAATTTAAATCATGCCTTACAAGCTTATATGATTTACTGCCTTTTCTTGTTCATTGCTCTACACACATTTGATTTATTCCTTACAAGCCATTGATTTGTAAATCATTCCTGTTTTTGTATGGTGTGATGACTTAGCCTGTAAATTTCAAGAAAAATCAAAGTACGATTTGGAAAAACATAGTGTGATTTAAAAGGCGTTTCAAATGGCAATTTGCAGATGTCTAGTATGTACGTACAGTCTCTCCACGTCCTTCAAAGGTCAGTTTTCTTTGTTATAAATAATTAATTTAAAAATTTTTAATTTTTTTCTATAGAAACGGGTTGTTTTACAAAATCAGGGACCTTATTCAAATATTCGTCGATATACATACATATTATGTAATAGATTGCTTAAAAATACCTTAAACATATCTGAGCGAACCGATCAATATTAACCTTTTTACCCGACTGCGCGACGCAAAGAAGGGTCTTGTGTCTATCAGCCTATGTAACGGGTGTTTTTTTAGAGGTATAGAACTTCGAATTGAAATAAAACACAAGAAAATCGTTTTAATGTCCATCAATTTGGCTTTATTGGAAGGATAATTTTATGCCATTAATGTTTAAATATGATTTCGGGCATGTGGCCGCCGCGGCTGGCTCGAATAAAGCCAATTCTACAGGTCCAATTTTCAACCACTTTTTCGAGCATATGGGGCCGTATGTTGGCAATAACGCCACGAATGTTGGCTTCCAAGTCCCCTAACGTTTCTGGTTTGTTGGCGTAGACGAGCGACTTCACATATCCCCAAAGAAAATAATCCAATGGTGTCAAATCACACGATCTTGGTGGCCAATTGACAGGTCCATTCCACGAAATTATGCGCTCATCGAATGTTTCCTTCAATAAATCGATTGTGACGTGCGCTGTGTGGCATGTAGCGCCGTCTTGTTGGAACCACAACTCATCCACATTCATGCCATCCAATTCGGGAACAAAATAGTCGGTTATTAAAGCTCCAATTGCTGTGCACGGTGGCGAATCGATTCATTCGGGTCCTCTTCAACACTTTGCTCTACAGCGGCAATTGTTTCTTCGGTGCGCACTGTTCGACGTCTCTGCGGATGCGTATTATCACATAGAGTAAACGTAGTGCGAAAACGATCCATGGTTAACCGAATTAATTGCTCTGATGGACGATTATGTCGACCATAAAATGGACGGAGCTTGCGGTAAACTTCGCGAACTGAACCATTATTTTCGAAATAAATTTGCACGATTTGCAAGCGTTGTTCTTTTGTCAACCTGTTCATGATGAAATGGCAAACCAAACTAAATATTAATCACTTGACAGCTGACAAAATGGCCGCCAGTTAAAAAACTGATGCC
Organism: Panzeria rudis; assembly: GCA_956483635.1. NCBI lineage: Eukaryota > Metazoa > Arthropoda > Insecta > Diptera > Tachinidae > Panzeria > Panzeria rudis. Next base: position 174,792,816 of record OY101448.1, read on the forward strand.
AACTTAAAGTTCTATACCTCAATAAAAAACACCCTATATTTATGTATGTATGCATGTATGTATGTATGTATGTAGGTGTGTTCCTTTACGGCACTATATAAACCGAACGCGTAGACCGATTTTGACGATTCTTACGTCAATCGATTCGTCTTAATCCGGGGAGTGTCACTAAAGATATGACAGTAGTCAAAACTCAATATGGCGGCCAACAGACGCCATTTTGTTTATACGAAAAATTTTAAAATCATCTTTAGGATTCTCTTATGATTTTTAATTTCGAATGACCATTTAGGATCTGTGACGGTTTAATGTTGTTTTCTTTTATTTTTTTCCGCAGTCGGGTTTTTTGGATTTTTTAAATTTACATATGCCTTGTTTGTTATTCCTTTTATTTGATAAACTTTTCATGAATTCAACATGGCGTATGAGCTATAAAAATATAAATACGAATACATGAATATCACTCATACGTGGCAGAGCAGTTTCTTTTTAAGGATGGCCGAATAGCGAAAATAGATTTGTTAAAAACTTGAAGAGATTTTAAAGAAAAAAGAAAAAGCTTTCGACAACGATGTCTTTCTCACTCGAACGGGTCAATAACTTTTAATGAAACTTATTAAATTTTGGATTACACCGGAAAAATTTATCACAAAAAAATATTTCGAAAGTTGATTAATATGATTATTTCGAGCGTATTTGCTTTGTGAGTCCAAATTGATTGTTAGGCTAAGGTTCGTAACGTTATATTCAGAAAGAATTGGGCATGATTAATATTCCAAGGAACAAGGGAAAAATTAACATCAACTTAATTTTTCAACGTACACAGCAGAACAGAGTAGCGCCACTTTCGGAAGCCGCTACGCTTCCATCATCAGATTTCACATGTATTTTGCTTATCACCACTTGTCAGGTGGCTCTGTTGAATGTGATTTCAATTCTTATATATACAACTTTTTCGTGAAAATTGAATACGAGAACTAAATCACTTTTAAGTTGATATTAAACTGCACTTTCCCAGTGTTGCCATTAGTTTATTTTTCTTCATTCATCTAAGACGTTAGCCACATTTACCAACATTTGACCAGAAAATTCGATACTTGTGCACTGACTCTGTCGATACAAACAATTTGGTATAAAAGAGACTTTTTTAAATAAACATACCAAGAAAAGCATGAATTAAGGAAGAGTATGAGTAAAAGTAAATGTAACAGCTACTCACTCAAATTGACGAACACTAATGCATTGAAATAAGGCTGGGTGTTGATGATAAATTAACAGATTAGTTAACATAAATGAGTATTTTGTATGAATTAAAGTCGTAAAATCTAACCAAATAAAAAATGTTATCGTATTCATGTAATAATTATTTGAATTAAGTAAAGTTTCTAGCCCACACAAAAGATTGAATGAGTGTGAAGATTGCTGGGCAATAACTGCATGTACAAGTACAAGAGTGTGTGCATTTCTTATTATGTCCTTTTGGTTTAAAATGCAAATCAAATACATACTAAGGAGATGTGTCTTGAAGCAAAAATATTATGAAGTAACAAATAAAAGTTATTCTTAATCAGTTAAAACGAATTTTTAATAACACTACATATTGGAATAACTAATACGAGATTTAGACGAATACTTTTTAGCTTGATTTTTTTAAAGTTTATGATCAAACAGAGTATAAGAGCGTTTAGAGGGATAACAAATTTAAAAGAAATTTATTTTCTTAGGCAATATATTTTAGACTTGTTACTCGTTTAAACGTATATTTACTGAGTGTTGTATTCGGCCATCAACTCTAAAAAAGTCAAGCAAAAAGTCTTTGCCTAAATCCCGTATAACTAAAATTTGTCTTATAATCAGCCACTTTTGGCTTGAAAAGTGTGATTGTATTACAATAAAAGCTACACAAATCCACACATAAAAAATGCATTTACTTGTGCAAGTGTTCATATTTATTGTATTCTTATTCTTTATCTATATGCATTCATTGGCGAAGGATAATGACGTTTATATAGATACGAGTACATTTAATTTGTTCATGTACTTATAAATTATTGTTGATAATGATGGTGATGAAGATGACGACGAAAATTGTGTTGACAAACAAGTGTCACAAAAATAAACCACTACTGCAGCAGTGGCCTGTAAGTGGTCAACCAGATTGAGCACGTAGATTTTGTGAATTTGCATTATATTCTTGATTTTCAAAATGATTTTGCATTAAGCTTGAATAGTTTGTAGGTTTGCTTTTTGTTTTGTTTAATAAATTGTCTATGATTTGTTATAGATGATAATTAAATTTGTGATTCTAGTAGAGCATGGCTTCTAAAGAGAAATAATTTATTTGTTGTTTCAATTTGGAATCTTTATATTTAATTCGCACTAATATTTTGCATAAGCAATTTCTGTTAAAAACTCGGCTTAGAAAGAGACCAACAGCTGGGCATTGAGCTCAAAATCAGATAATCCTGTTCTGGCATTTCAGCAGCTCGCAGAGGAAGTCGCGGGTGAATGCTAGTACAAAAATAAATAAAATCTACTTTTTTTGAAGTTGGTTAAAATTACGGCAAGCCTAGAAATAAATATAAATAAATATATATAAAAACATAATTTTTCAAGTCTGCTTATAAAAAAATATGGGATACGGTTGACCTTGCAGGCCATCCCTGGAACTTCCCGCTAATTTCAAGCCAAAAGCGCTGGAAAATCTATAGATTTTTGGAGTAATTTACAAAAAACATTTCTTCACATCTCTTGAACAACTCAACAGATTTAGATAAAATTTGCTGCATTCGACGCAGTTTGTCATTTCCCAGCAAAAACTTTCGTGGTTTTTGTAATAGGTAGTACTTTATTAATGGGTTACAAAGTAATGAGTGGTACTTATTTATCTTATTACTATGCTCCAAATTAGAACTACTACATACTTCTTAATAAAATTAGCACGTATTTTTCTCATTATCTGAAAGTAGTTACAATTTGTCTACATATTTTATGAATACACATCAACGTATTCATAAAATATGTAGACAACCACTTTTTAAGTCAACATGTGTTTGTAATTTTTGTTGCTTAAACTTACAAGTCAACAATAGCTGAGTGGGTAAAGTTCTTGTCTTCAAATCTGAACGAGTACAGGTTCGTATCCCAGCTGGGTCAAAAAAAAAATAAAATATATAAAAAATTTGATTTGAAAAATGTAAATAAAATATAATGTGTATACAATTTTTTTAATTTTAATTTTTTCATTTGACTACTTATTTTTTAGCTTCGAGTAAGCCAAATAATAACTAAGTTAATTGCTTTCACAATGTAAATACATTTGTAAGGGGTACCCCTTATTTTTTGGACTTTTCAAACAAAAATAAGTAGTTAACGAGTCAAATTGTAAATAGTTACGACTTAAATCCTCATATACTTATTTGCCTACCAGTAAGCAAAGCTTTTGCTGGGTTCAAGTCCAAAAGGAGCCGAATCCTGAAAATCAATTTGTCAAGACGTTTTAGAGTAATTAAATATATTTTTATCGAAATATTTCGTCCCTTAAACATTTAACGGATTTAGATAAAATTTGCTGCATTATACGCACCTTTTTAAATCCAAAAAATTAAATTAATACAGAAAATCGATTTAACAAGAATTTTTGGAGTTATTAAAATTAAGGAGCTTTTTCGAAATTTTTCCTCAACGATATCTCTCAAATATATCAATAGATTTTAATAAAATCTCCAGCAGTCGATATTGCTTTATATATTTTGGATTCGAGCTGCGTAGTACATAGTTTAACATTTATTTGAAAACAAAAACATATTTTCGAAAACTTTATTTTCGAAAATTCTCTAAATCTACCGGCTCGGTTGATTCCGACTAAACTTGAGATTCGAAATAAAAGAAGGTTCGCTAAAACGAAAAATTTTCGAAACAAATCTGTTCGATAAATGCTCATGAATCTAAAAAGATAGAATATTCACTAAGGCGACCTTTTGTCGATAATGTCGCGATAATAAGCGCAATTGCCAAATTTCATAAAATGTGAATGTTTGCAGCATCGAACTATTTTCGATTATTTCTCGAATGCGTAATTTACACTCATGTGTGCAATAATTGAATAGAAAAAATGTGCCTTGATATCCTAGTGGATGTGTGCTAATCTGTTAGCCTGGAGGTACCGTGTTCGAATCTGATTGACTGCAGCGTAAGTTAAAATTTAAAATAAATAAATATTCCATTTACATTAAAATAGATAAATTACCAAATAAAGACAACAATCTTAAAAAATTACTTTTTCCTGCATTTTTGCGGTATCGATGTTTTTTCGATATTGGTTCGCTATTGATGATTTGTCAGCGAAACATCGAAAGATTTGCTGCCACAAATTGAGTGACGGGTGGGCTCTAGCAGCTCTTTCACTTTCAGACCTCTATAGCCGTTCTCGAGTGTTTTGTCCGAGAAATGTGTACGCAACATTCGAATGCGATATTATTTTCGAATGTTTTGGTTTGCTGGGCTATCTCACGAAATCTAAGTGATACCAATGTCTTTAGAATGCCGTAAATTTTTTTGATCGGTTTGCTTACACACACATACATCCAAAATAGTCAGAATAGCTTCTCATGACCTCAAAACGTCGAGATCTGCTGAAAACTTGGTTTTCGAAAATCTGGGTGAAATCAGTAACTTCCTATCTTTAATTGCGGGGAGCTAAAAAAGTTAAGACGCTGAGGTGTACTAACGGACATCGTTTCTAAAATTAAAACAATTTAAAAACATATTTACAGGTCGCTATAATCGGTCATGTCACAGATTCCGTTCGGATTGGTTTTGATTCCGTAGTTGTCATTCCGAAAAAGTACATTTTTGGTGCTTAAGATTCCGTTTATTTTGTATTTCGTTTTTACAATGATAAAGTTTTTATACCTTGAGGCGTTTGTTTACTCTTGTTTTTAGATGAAAAGCTCACATTAAGCTTTTTATTAACATGGAAAGCTCATGACGAAATATTTATTTGACACTCCTAAAAGTATGCACGTTTTTTTAATATTTACTACAAATGAAGTCTGTAGAAAACTGTTTTTCAATTCCACTTTGAAATTTAAAAGTGGTTTGATTACGAAGAAAATTTTCATTTTTCGTTTTCTGAAGAAGCAACTTACGGAATTGAAACCACTTCCGATCAGAATGGTATTCTGTAACATGGCTGAATATATGAATTTTAAATTAAACTTCGATGTCTACCCAAAAAAACTGTCAAGTTATGGAGACCTTTAAACACAATAGATCAAAAGCTCTCAAATTGCGGACCGTAGCACATGATTCTAGGACACATGAAAAACATTGCTTGGGGGAGTAATGATTACGTTTTGTAATTAAGTACCTGTTCAGCTATATATGATGTGTAATTGTAATTGGTTGCTGCAAATTATTTGTAATGGGAGCAATTACCATTACATGTAATTGTAATTGAGGCATAAACCATTACGATTGCTTGTAATGGGCAGTTGATATACTAGCAATTAGAAATTATTTGAAATATAATTAAAGATTATTAGTTACGAATACTTGTAATGTGGAAAGAGTATTTGTAATCGCCAACTAATTGATAATCTTCAATTATAGTTAACATAATTTGTAATTGCTGGTATATCAACTACAAATTGCTTGTAATTATAATTGCTCTTCAGCCAACTATCCATTACAAGTAATTGTAATTTGCAGTATACGAATTATACATAAGATGTAGCTGAACCGGAAATTGACCAATTAAAAAACTTAATCATTACTTCCCATTACGCCTGCTTTCAATATACAATAAATAAAATTTATAAAATTTATTTTCAAAAATTAATTATGATGCAAAAATACAAATTTTCCTACATTTTTTTATACTTTTGGCTGTCAACATTAAAACCAGTGAAAGAAAATAAGTTTTGCATTAATTTAATAATATTTTTAATTTATGGTAAACAAATAAAAAAAGCACAAAAAATTTAAATAAAAACATTTATGCATATTATACACATAATAATACATAATTAAATAAACACAAATAGACAATCAATGAAAGACATAAACGAACGATAAAACCAGTAAAATTTATAAATAAACATAAATATGTATTGCAAATAATAAAATTCACAAAAAATTATAACAATAATAATGAAAACAGAAGTAAAAAATACATAATAATTAAATTATTATGTACATAAATATATGCATATACTATATTTATATGTATGTTAATAAAAATATATATAATCACTTACATAACCATTGATATAAATATCTGCACATATACACGCATACATGCATGCCATTCCTACCTTGTAGCCCCAGTTGTTACCGACGACATTTTCATCTGCGAGACAATCAATGATTTGCCGCCTGTAAAACACATTTAGAAATAAGTATGGAGACAAGGTGGTATACGTTGTCGTGTATAAAGAACTGGTTCTGACAAGATTATGGAAATTTGTGCTAAAAAGCCTTATTGATGACAACAAGAGAGCTGTAAATAAATTCAGTAAAGGTCGACTTTGGCTCGCACATGAAGCATTCCGTACGAATACACGTATATTCCTGTTCGTTTTTGCCCTTTTATAATTTTGGCAATTTTTTCGGTTTGCTTTTTGTTTAATTTAAATTTTTTAAGTTCTTTTTGCTGTTTTGGCGATTGTTTTTTTGGTTTTGAATCTTTTTTTCATTTTGGTGATTTTAAGTTTTTTTTTATCATTTTTCGTTTTAGAATTTTTTCTTGTTTTTACCGTTTTTTTAGTTTTGGAGGTTTTTTAGCTTTGGCGTTTTTTTGTTTTACCGTTTTTTCGCTTTTTGACGATTTTTAGCTTTGAAGCTGTTTTTCAGTTTTGGCGCTTTTTTGGGTTTTGAAGATTTTTTCGGTTTCTTGTGATTTTTTAGTGAGCGATTTTTGGATTTGACACCTTTTTTTCTTTTTGGCGATTTTTTCGGTTTTTGGCGATTTTTTTGTTTTGGAGCTTTTTTTGGTGATTTTTTCCATTTTTGGTGACTTTTTTCGTTTTTTGACGATATTTTTAGTTTTAGCGATTTTTTTATGTTTTGGTGCTTCTCTTCGTTTTGACGACTTTTTTCACGTTATTTAGTTTTTTGGCAATCTTTTTAGTTTTGGTGATTTTTTGCGTTTTAGCGACTTTTTTTTAATTTTGGTGCTTTTTTTCCTTTAAGCGCTTTTTTCATTTTCTCGATTTTTCGTTTTAACATATTTTTAATTTGGAATTTTTTAGTTTTAGCGTTTTTGAAAATTTCAAGAGCTTACCTCTTACGGTTTTCAAGATACAGCATATTGTCTAAATTACATACTAAAATTATTATAGAACACCCTTTCATTTTTATTGTTTTAAATATTAGTGTTAATTGGTATAGTCTATTTTACAGAGTGCACAAATTAACACTAACTTTGAAAATTTAAAGTGTCTATATACATATATGTAAGTGTCTGTATATTACATTAGCATTTCTACATGTTTCGTTGCTCGCTTTAGAACACCCTTTATTTTCTAACTGTTATATATTTGTTGTACCGCCCAAAGTTTCACACATTCTGTGAAAATTTCAGCTCCGTAGCTTTTACGTGACAGACAGACAGACGGACGGACAGACAGACGGACAGCGTAGCGAAAACAATAGGGGTCCTTTACACTTTTGGTATACAGACTCCTAAAAATATGTATTTACATTTTTATGGGTGCCGCTGTGGCTGATTGGTAGCGTCTATCTGTCCAGAGATCGTGAGTTCGATTCCCGCCATAGATCCTAGGTGTTTTTCCGTAGACAAGCTAAATCGCTTCGTGGGTTGCGTTTTCTTAAAAAAAAATAATACAGAAATACAGCTCTAAGAGTGACAGTATGAATTGATTAAAAGTAGATGATATTCAGCTCTTGACTGCAAACACCCGGCTTTGGTCGAGTGGTCTAAGCGGTAAACAACTCTGATGAGATTAAGGGGAGATATCGAAACGTCAGTTCAACCCTCCGCGCAGTCAAAATTTTCTTTGTCTACATGCTTCACATTTATGTCTATACAAAAATATAAATTAATTGAAAAATTAAATTAAAACCGAACTCAAGCCAAAATAATTAAAATTTCTTTGGAATTAACCCATACAGTTCGTCTAAACTCATAACTTAATTAATAAGATAAAAAGTTTAAAGTACAAATGCTTTTTTAACCGACTTCATCTATATTTTTTTATGTATATCCCTCAAAACTCCGCCACTTATAAACCAATTTCGGATTTTTTTCTTTATCTACGTGTGCCTTTTCAACTATTTCTACTCAACCGATTCCTATGAAACTTTCCACATACATTAGGCGTCTGTTTGAATAATACATCACGATAAAAAAGGGGGCAGTGCCACGTCCATGCAAAGTAAATATTATTTTTCAACAACTTCTGCTAAACCGATTCTTATGAAAGTTTGCATACACATTTAGTTATCGTTACAATACAACAATATGGTTAGAAAAGTGGGCAGTGTCACGCCTATGAAAAGTAAATATTCATTGCGACTACTTCTACTTAACCGATTCTTATGAAACTTCGCACACAATTAGTTCTCGTGAAAGTACAACATTATTATCAAAATTGTGGGCAGTGCCCACAACAACAACTTTAAACAGTTTAAGTTGCCCACAAAACGTGTTTTTGTATAAAGTTTTTTTAGTACCTCGATAGGCTATCAGTGCGGAGGTTGTAGGTTCTATTCCATTATTACATTTTAAAATTTTATTATTATTCATTGGCGATAACTTTAGTAGCATGTTAACAAGATTGTCATCAATGACTTTTGTGCGCTTGATACGGAAATGTCGTCAATAGTTGGCTTGAATTCTCGTTTTGAACATGCATCGATGACGTCTCGAAGACTTGCCCTACAGCGATATAATGCAGTTAAAAATACATACTTGTGTATGTATGTATGTATATTCACATACATAAAAAATTGAATTAAATAAAAAGATACAAGTGATAAAATAATAAATTAATACAAAAATAACAAATATTATTTACATGACATGGCAATCATACAAGCTTAAAATATATAAATATGCTGTTTATACACACACCCACACAAACACATTCAATACACACATTTGATTTTATGTGCACACATTCTCATACAGTTGCTTTTATCTTTGATGTTAAAACCTGCTTAAGTCGACAAATATAGTTTTGAAATTATACTGATTTTGAAAATCCTATACATATTCGGAATGAAAACAAAATTATTTCAGCCGATCTGCACATTACATACATATATCACTGTTAATGGCAAGACTATGGCTTAATTTTTTTCTTTGTCAATTTTCAATCCGACGTCAAATTCCAGCTGTCACTTGTGGCATCTCGCATCCTTGCCACATAGTGTCCAACTTTTTTTACAAAAAGCAAATAAATTCAGCAAAGTGTTACTTTGGCTCGCACGCGAAGGGCCCCGCACGAATACACATATATCCTTTTTCGTTTTCGCCCTCTTTAATCTTGAATATTTTTTCATTTTGCTTTTTCGTTTAATTTTAGTTTAGTTTTTGTTTATTATTTACTTTTTAAGTTTTTTTTCGATGTGGCGCTCCTTTAATTTTTGTTGATTTTTTCGGTTTTTGCCGATTTTTCTTTTTTTGCTGATTTTTTTAGTTTTTGCTGATTTTTAAGTTTTTGCGTTTTTTTTGCTTTAACAATTTTTTTCGTTTTATTGACAATATTTTAGTTTTAGCGATTTTTTTCAGTTTTGGCGATTTTTTTCGTTTTACTGATTTTTTCTCTTTTTGGTGATTTTTTTTTTAGTATTAGCGATCTTTTTTCTGTTTTTGGTGATTTTTTAGTTCTAGCGATTTTATTTAGTTTAGGTACTTTCCTCGTTTTTGGCGATTTTTTCGGTTTTTGGGCGATTTTTTTAATGTTAGCGTTGTTTTTTGTTTTAGCCCTTTTCCGTTTTCGTGATTCTTTCCCATTTTTGGCGGTTTTTTCGTTTTTTGACGATATTTTTAGTTTTTGCAATTTTTTTAAGTTTAGGTGCTTTGTTTCGTTTTGGCGATTTTTCGGTCTTAGGCGATTTTTAAAATTTATTTTTGGTGATATTTTTAGTTTTGGTTTTTTTTTGCGTTTTAGCGATTTTTTTACTTTTGGTGTTTTTTTCCTTTACGCACTTTTTTCATTTGGGCGATTTTTCGTTTTGGCATTTTTTAATTATGGAATTTTTTGATTTTGCGTTTTTTTAAATATCTAAAGTTTGCCTCTTACAGTTTTCAAGATACAGCAAATTGTCAAAACTACATTAACTGATAGAATACCCTTTAATTTTTATTGATTTAAATATCAGTGTTGCAAATAAAACAAAGAAAGCATCAGCTTAACTAAAGTTAGGACATTTTTGCAAATATTGCTACAGTTATTTACTTATATATGTATGTATGTATGTATGTATGTATGTATGTATGTATGTATGTATGTGTAACTTAAGCACCCATACTCGTACATTTCATAATCACACCCATAAGTTAATGTAACACTGACTGAACTTAAAATATTATGTCAATAAACGATAAAATGCTTTTAAATTCATTTGCATTTACCCATAGTCGCATTGAAGGCATTCATCAGCAGGCCTATTTACAGGTCATACGTAGCAGGTCTGATGGTAGGTCTGTTAAAAAGCAATTGGAGGTAATTTTTTTATCTGGGATAGCGGCTTCTATATTTTTGATTAATGTAATTTTTTCTTGTACGTCAATTACAATCTTATATAGAAAGTACTTGCGAAAAAAGAATACGAGAATGTTTGTTATTTCTAAAGTAAACAACACGAATGAAGGGAGAACGAATGTGTATCGGATCTTTTAGGTACAAGTGTAGAGAGGCCTTCTAGTAGGTCACCTTGAGGAGGCAGAAAATAACAAGTTTTCGATTTTCTTGCAGGTTTTTGGAGGCCTTTAAAAAAACTTGTTTAGTGAATGCCTCGTAAATTTCACCGCTGGGCGGACAGACTTTTGAATACAATCAACACATCAACATAACACTATACATACTGTATATACTTCACCTACACACTGATAAACATTTCAGCTCATAAAATTTATAGTTATTTAGGTAATCATATTTGATATGGCCAAATTGGCACAATTGTACACATTTCAGGACAATTTCAAATGGAAAAGTGTCAATGAATTTTAATGTTTGAAAGTAGAAGTGAAGATCTTATAATATAATAGTGAAGCTATAATATAAGTGCTTATAACGCAAGCGTATTCACTCACTTATTGCCTATACTGAAAAAAATTATTTTACATAAGTTCAACGAATAACATTCATTGATCTAGATTTATTATTATTTTTTTTTACACTGTGCAGCCCAAAAAAGAAATTACAAGATTCTAATGACTGATTCTGGCAAAGAAAGGGCATCAAAAAAATATACACGTGCAGCGGCGTTTTGAAAGTGTACATCTGGATTCACTTTAGGGGGAGTTAAATGTCCCCCCTTTTGCACATAATTATAGTAAGGTATGGAATATGCTCAGTACTTTTATGTAAAACACCACGGGAAACATTTTTGTAGAACATTTTATGAGTCTTTTTGTCTCTTTCTTAAAAAAAGGCGCAAAAAACTCCCGTTAGATACAACATTTCAGCCCGCTATGTTGTCGTTGAAGGGCAATATTTTTGCCGCTTATTTAAGAAAGAAACAAAAAGACCCCTACAACGAAGAGTTAGAGGGTTAAAATAATGAATTCAGAAAGTAGAACTATGTATTTTAGTTTAATTTAATATTATTGGATCGAAATGCCCTACTACATAGTGCTAAGCATTGACTTCGTTTTGAAATTAGAATACAAATTTTGAAAAACTCGATTAATATTATTCGCACAAAGTTGCTTTCAAATAATTTTTTTAGAGTGATTTGTGTAAAATTTTTTTTAACAAAAACTACATATCTGAATAGAAATTATTCGAAAAATCTTATTCGAATAAAATTTATTCGAAAAAAATTATTCGAATAAAAATAGTTCAGCATTTTACGACAACGAAATTATTTGAATATAAATAATTCTATGGCAATAATTTAAATAAAAATTAAGCGAATCAGATTATTCGAATAAAAAGTAGAATAAGCTTATTAAAAAAAAGTCGACTAATAATATTCGAATAAAATTGATTTCAAATAATTTTTAAAAATCATTAGTGTAAAAATTTGTTTCATATAAAAATTATTCGAATAATTATTTGAATAAAAATTATTCCAATGAAATTATGCTTTTTCGAATAAAAGCTATAATAAAATTATATATTGAAAAATATCAACTATTATTATTCGAATAAAATTGCTTTCAAACTTTTTCTTATATCATTCGTGTAAAGTTGTTTATCGAAAAGAAGTTAGTCGAATAGAAATTATTGGAAAAATTTTGAAGATATTTACACAAAATTTTGTGAATAAGATTATTCGAACAAAAATTAGTTTTATTCGAAAAAAATTATATACAAGTAATTTTTAAAAGTTATTTGTTTTAAAAATTTTCGGATAAAAATTATTCGAATATAGAGTGAAAACTATTCATTCTATCACGACAATAAAATTATTCGAATGAAAAGTATTCCAATGAAATTGTTTAAATAAAAATTATTCAAATAAAGTTATTCGAATAAAAATTATTCGAATAAAATTTATTCGGTCTCACATAAAACATGGGGCTTGTGAGCCTATCACTCGTGGTATGAAAGATATTTAGCTTATTTTCGGTGATAGTTCCATGTTTACTACACCACGGAGGTTACTCTGTAATTCGAATCTTAAGAAAATGCTTTCGAATTGCAATGTAAATAACATACAAGTTCGAAAATTTTTCTTTTCGAACCAAATTACAGATTAACCCTCCCGGCGATTGAAAAACCCGAAGTTCATTTCAAAACAACACAAACCGACAGGAACTGAAACTGAATTTGTAAATGCCTGATGTCCTTAAATTTGTCCCCTTAGATATTTATGAGAGTGTGTTTGTTAATCTGAACAACTACATTTGTACTAAATGCTCTTGTTTGTTTGAAAATCCTACTAGAAGTGCAACGAGCACTACTTACTCATATGCACATAAGTAGTACATATGCATATGTGTGTATGTATGTGTGTGCTCATTTATAACAATATGCTTAAATTTATTTATTTATTTTTTTTTAATTTTTGTCGTTCACTTTTTGCTGTTTATGTCTTTTTTCTTTATCATTCCTGTTGTTTTTTTAAATATTTTAATTTTGTTGTCATACATTATCCTGCCGTGCATAACTACAAAATACACTCGCTACTTCTATCTATTAATAAATACATGCATACACACATACTTATACACTCAGTTAGTGCTCCTTTACCGCCAACCCGTGGTGAGTGCGGTCAAAATGGTTAAAATGTTGCATAGCAATTTACTACAGTTTCAATTTTATATAAACATTTATAATATAATACATATATTTACAAATTTGTATGTGTATATACCATACATACACACGCAGAAACATTTCAATGTAAAGTCGTCGAAAACCAGGTTAGTTTAAAATTTTTCGGCAGTGATTTTGCTTCATGGTGTTTCATTTTAATTCAACATGATTTACAATAATTTAATTTTTCCCTTGTTCCTTGGAATATTAATCATGCCCAATTCTTTCTGAATTAAACGTTACGACCGTTAGCCTAATAATCAATTTGGATTCACAAGCAAATACGTTCGAAATAAGCATATTAATGAACTATATTTCATGTTGATTTAATATTCCAGTACTGTGAAATCAAAATAAAGTTGATAATGAAATAATACGAAAAATCATTTTCAAATAACGTGAATTTGATATTGGATCAACACGAAGAATCATGTTGAATTAAAGTTATATCAAGCTGAAACAACATGACTTTATTAATGTAGCTATTCTATTAATTATTTTACTTACGTGATGTGTATTAGCATAGGCATCAGAAAACTTTGTGTTGTAGTTGGCTGCCCCAGCCAAGATTTGAGCTCGTGCCACCTGCGTGATAGTTCACGGTCTAACCAATGCAGCCACAACAGCTTAAATCTTTACTTTAGCTATACGTCGTTTGTAAAATGAATTTAATTTTAATTCAACATGATTTAAAAGATTATTTAAAATAAAACCTATTCGAAACTAGAGTTAAAGTCATGTTGATTTCAAATAAAATGTAACGTTTATAACAAAGTTGTTTTAACAGTGAACAATTTTAAATCAAATAGATTTATGGTTAGATTAATAATTTTCCGTTTAAAATTAATATGAAACAATGGTAATTTTAAACCAGCAGCAATAAATTTTCGCTAGTAATTCGTTTTTTGTCGTCTACATAACCGACACATGTAAGAATAAACAACAACAAGTCACACAACTAAGCAGAACAGTGATTTCTAGCAATGCACAAAGCAAATGAACACCAACACACTTAAACGACAAATTATTTTTTGTAAATTTAATATGATTTCCAATCAAAATTGCGGCATGTTGATTTTACATTGCTTTTTTTCTGTGTGCATGTCGACCCCTTTATGCGAAATGATCGTAAGCGACATTTTGTAAAAAATAAATTTTTTTAGTGAAATCAACATTTTATGAGCCTACCCATAGTTTAAAATCGTGAAAATATCAAAATTGTTAATAACTTTTGAAATATAGGCTGTAACATTTGATCGTAAGCGACAGTTTATGAATATAAATCATGTTTAAATACAGTAAAAAACCCTTCTCCTAAAAATTTTAATTTTTGTTGCTTACGATCATTTGGCGCTAAGGGGTCGATATATTAAATAATTGTTTTACACATATACTTTTATATATCGTCAGTTACAATGCGAAAAAAGCTTGACTTAAATTTGTTAAAGCTTAAAAAACTTTGAAATAGCGTAAAACTAGGTAGAGGAGATGAAATGGCCAAATAAACAAAATAAATATTTTTTCGGAGGTCGCCACGCCCCCATCGTCAATGCTTATGTATATCATCCCAGTAAAAAAATTGCTTCAAAGAAAGCAGGTTTTTATTTACTATGAGAGAATAAAAGTAGTGCTTACAAACCTGCAGATATCACTGCTGATATTTGAATGACGAGTTCCCGGTTTGTAGTACTACATTTTTGATACAAAAAGCGCTTTTTGAAGCGCTGAAAATCATCTCCATTTTTAGCACTAAAACTGTAAGTTTATGGAACGTTATCGCTTAAAAGCCTGCATTGTATCAGCAGTGAAAAATCTGCAATAAGCTCTTCTTTTAAATCGTATTATTATGCGCTTTGTTGCCTTGGTGCTTCAAAAAACATGCACATTTTTTATTGGGATGCTTATCACTACATGTTAGATAGCTCGCTGATCGAAATTTTTATATACTTTTTGCGTAATTTTAATACGAGAATTACCTCATTATTAAATTCATGTGATCAACATGAATTTAATAATAGGAATATTGACCATGTCCAATTTTTTCTGAATATATCGTTACGAACCTTACATTTTGGATTACACATTAAAATATTTATAAGTTCATTAGGCGTTTTAGCTGACGCTATGAGTTGGCTATTAGAGATGGGATTGAAATGAAAATTTCTTACACGATTATGAAAAACTACTTACGCAAAAGCTTATTTTTTGGTTCATGCGACAACTAACGCTCATGAAATAGTCGCGATAAAAGTAGATAGTCGTTGATTTAATAAATTAATAAATTTTATGGAGTACCTTTGCGCCTCTTTCTAGCTCCCGACCAGAAAAACTACAGTTTTTCTCGATTTTTAATAATTATTAGCGGGTTTTCGATACTTACTGAAAATATTGAAGGTGTACACGCCAAATGGACCTCAGATTCGGATTCAGCCCGCAGGTAGATGGGTCTGGACAAATGGACAAACCACTTTTTTATGTGCCCGTGATATTATCAGCTTTTACCTTTAATATGTATTCTTTATTGTCATGACAGCATTGTCAGTTGTAACCGCACTGTAAAGAGGCTAAAAAAGCGAAATTGTCGCGAATAACGGCAAAATTTTTTAAGCTTAAGTTTAAGCTAACTGAGCTGATTGTAACAGAGTTATTCAGGACTCTTAGGCCCAAATTCACAGTCTGTAGTAACTAACGCCGGTGGTTTAACTAAAGATTATTCATATAAATATCATTGGTTAAACCACCGTTATTAGTTAGCTAAAGACTGTGAATTTGAGCCTTAATGACTAAACAGATGATTGGTGACCATCTCCATTATTCATTTACATATGTAGAACATACATATGTACGAGTATGTATATTTATGTAGCGACTAGAAATTAACTACTGTTTTTGTCACCTGCTGTTTATTTGTTGTCGCTGTGTCTATTTGTGTGAGTAGTAAGAGTAGTTGTGTATATGTTTAATATACTGTTACATATATTATATATACATTCTAACTATTGCAACATATATACAGAAGCGTATCCAAGGGAGGGGAAAATTGTTGTGCCCTCTCCTGAAAACGAGTAAAATGTACTTCATTTCTATTGTGTTTCTAAGAGAAATTTTACAAAAAGTTCCCCTTCTAAAAACTTAAGCTCGATCCATGCCTGCATATATACAATTTCATATGTATAAATTTTTATATATAAATTTTTATATATGCATGCATATGCATATGCATGTATTTAAGTATGTATGTGTATGTACATTAATCTACAAATTCGCACTATTGTTCATTTGTTAGTTCATTTGTTTGTAAATCATATTTTAAATGTGTTTAAAAATTTAAAATTTGTGTGCATTTATTTGGCAACATTAAGTTTTTTGCGAGGTCCATATGGATTTTGGTAATGTTTTTTTTTTGTTAGAGGATATTTAACATCTGTGTTTGTCACATAAAAAAAATATATATATTCAAAACTAAAAAAAGTATATTTTAGCTTTTGGCTTGATTTTATAGAAAAAAAGTTTGAATAAAGAAATTACTTAAATCTGCTATTAAAGATTTAAAGAGAGAAGCTATTATATGATTTTTGCATTAAAATCTTTTCTAGCTGAAGTTTTTATTGTAACAATTCAAATTTTTTAGATACTTTCTACGAGTCGATGTCGACAGACACAGAAAAAAATACCACTGTAAAAAAGCGCAGACTTTATTTGAAATTAATATTGTTTCCTATTAATTTTAAACGAACAAATGCACTGGTCTGCAAAAAATTTTTTTTCGAGTCCTTAAATAAAAATATGTATTTGGAATATACAGAGTTTAATGCGCTAAATCGAAATCCGTTTTCAGCATTTTTTGTCGCGTGCAGGTTTTTTCTATGCGTATGACTAATAAATATAAATAAATTAAGTAAAGTGCGACTTCAGCTCGCACACGAAGGGCTCCGTACGAATGCACATATATCCCTTTTCGTTGTTGCCCTTTTTTCATTTAGGCAATTTTATAGTTTTGCTTTTTCGTTTAATTTTAGCTTTTTTATATTTCATGTTTTTTTTTGTTGATCTAGCGATTTTTTTGGTGCTTTTTCATTTTGGTGATTTTTTTTGTTTTTTTTTCGATTTTTCGTTTTTTGCAATTTTTTTTTTCGACAAGATTTTTTTAGTTTGACAATTTTTTGGTTTTGGCGTTTTTTTTCGTTTTAAGGTTTTTTATTCGATTTTTAATGATATATTTAGTTTTAGCGATTTATTTTAGTTTTGGCGCTTGTTTCGGTTTTTGGTTAATTTTTAGTTTTAGTGATTGTTTTTTTAGTTTTGACACTTTTTTCGTGTTGGCGATTTTTTCGGATTTGGCGACTTTTTTTTTTAGTTTTGACGCTTGTTTTTTGTTTTGGCGTTTTTTTCGTTTTGGTGATTTCTTTCCATTTTAGCAATTTTTTTCTTCGTTTTTTGACGATATTTTTAGTTTTAGCATTGTTTTAGGTTTTAGTGCTTTTTTCGTTTTGACGACCTTTTTCGGTTTTTGGCGTTTTTTTGGCGATCTTTTTGTGATTTTTTGCGTTTTAGCGATTTCTTAATTTTGGAGCTTTTTTCTTTTAATCGGTTTTTGCATTTTGGCGATTTTTCGTTTTGACATTATTTTTTAATTTTGGATTATTTTAGTTTTAGATACAGGAAGTTTTACAAATTACATAGTCAATATTACATTAACTGGTAGAACACCCTTTACTTTTTATTGTTCTAATTATCAGTGTTAATTGGTGTATTATATTCTACGGACTACTTTTACTTTGAAAATTTAAAGTGTCTATATATAAGTGTCTGTATATTACATTAGTTTTTCAACATGGTTCGTTCCTCGCTTTAGAACACCCTTTAATATTTAACTGTCGTATTTTGGCTATATATTGGCCAAAGTTTTACATATTCTGTGAAAATTTCAGGTCCGTACCTCTTACGGTTCCCGAGAAAACAGCCCTTGAATGACATCCAGACAGACAGACAGACAGACATACATATAGACAGACGGACAGCGTCGCGAAAACAATAGGGTTCCCTTACACTTTTGGTGTCCGGAACCCTAAAAAGCGGCTTTTTTCACTTAATGTCATAACTTTTTTATTTTTCATCGGACTTTAGTGATTTTATGCTTCATGTATTCGTTAGAAAATTATTCTTCTCCTATTTTTTCCATCTCAATGGAGGCAACTCGAAACGACAATTTATAAAAAAACTTCTAAAAATTTAATTTTTTAAAATATAAAAGCCTGTAACTCAATACATTTTTTCGGATCGACACAGTCACTGTATTCGCTTAAAGAAGAGATAAATATCTTTGCAACAGCGCAAAATTTATTTTGTTCAGATGAGGCGTTCTCGAAAGTTTTGAAAATAAATGAAAAATCACAAAAATACACTTTTTCGCGAATATTTCGAAAAAGCTCTTTAAGAAAAATAAATGAGTTTCATATTCGTGATCAGCGGCCTCAAATTATCTTAGAAAAAACTCTTTTTTTTCAGTTATAGCTCCACCCTAATATAGGTTAGGGTGGAGCGTGCAAATTATTGTGGTACTTGGTCTAACCCTCAGGCGTGTCTCATTGAGGTTAAATTTTAGATTCTATAAAATTTATCAAAATTAAGCAAAGTTTATTTATTTATTTATTAAAATCCTGCTCAACAAGACAGAATCTTATAATTACAGTGCAAGAGTATTAACGTTAAAAATGTGCCACAATAATTTAATTATAAATTAATTACAAACAATCTTTCATTAAGCGGGGGTAAAAATTTTAGGCCAATTCCGATAACTATAGCGAGTGACCTCTAAGTGGCCAAAAATCAAAGTTTGTGATAATAAACACTTTGGATAACCCACCCTACTTTTAATTAATTTCAAAGCGTTTTATTTTTCAACCAGAACGCACAATTTAATTAATTGATTTTATTAATTAGCAAACATGTTTGTTGGTCGTACGAGAGAACATTTTGCCATCAATTAGTTTCTTTTTCTCATGCAGATGTTTTACGAGTGCGTTTGCCACTACTGTTGCATGTTGAGTGGATGTTGTTTGTTGCTGCTGCTGTTAGCATGTACTTAATGTTCGCGTACATTCAACAACATACTTGTCATGTGTAGAAAGTGTGCGCAGAAGCGTTGCTCTTGTCAGTTCCCAGCAAAAACTTTACTTCGTGGTAGGAAAAAAGTATATGAGGATTTAAGTCGTAACTGCTTACAATTTGACTCGATAACTACTTATATTTGTTTAAGAAGTCCAAAAAATATGGGGTACCCCTTACAAATGTATTTACATTGTCACATCAATTAACTAGTTATTATTTGGCTTACTTGAAGCTAAAAAATAAGTAGTCAAATAAACAAATTAAAATTAAAAAAAAAGATATATATATATATATATATACGCATTATGTTTTATTTATTTATTTTTCAATTTTATGTTACTTTTTTATTTTTATTTTTTTGAGCCAGCTGGGATACGAACCTGTGCTCGTTCAGATATGAAGACAAGAACTTTATCCACTCAGCTATTGTTGACTTATAAGTTTAAGCGACAAAAATTAGTTTTCATATATTTACAAACACATGTTGACTTAAAAAGGCGGTTGTATTGAGCAAAATACATATTGATTTTATTAAAAACTAAGTAGTAGTTCTAATTTGAAGCATAGTAATAAGATAAATCAGTACCACTCATTACTTTGTAACCCATTAATAAAGTACTAACGATTACAAAAATGGCAAAAGTTTTTGCTGGGTTAGTTGTTGTCATTAGTTGTTGTAGCTTTTTCAATTTCTTTTTTTTTTTTTTTTGCAAAATTTTCTGCGTAAAAGATTTTAATCGCTCGCTGCTTGTTCGACAAGTTGTCATCATTCATTGTCTTAGATACTCGTATCAGCAGGTTGTTTCTCTTTTTTTTTTGCTTCTATATAATTTCATTTTGTTTTACATTTATGCCAGAAATTGATTTAAATTGTTTTGATTACAGTTTATGTGATGCATATCAATGATATTGGTGACTTTGGTGACGGTGATCGAGAGAGAAATAATTTATATAATTAATTGCAGCATGAAAGAAGCATATAATTTAGTTTTGATATAAATCAATTTTTGAAATAAGTGTGCGTTTTATGTTATTTTTACAGATTAAAAATGTTTTACTGACAGATATCGGAAGTTGTCTTCATAAAATAGTTTATCAATTAAGAAAATTTGAAATAGAAAGGTAGATATGTATTTCACTTCGTCTGAACGTGAATCTGCACAATATATTGTTATCAGCTCTAGCTTTCGAGATATACCGTTATGTCAAAAATGAAGGCACTTGCACGACATATATTAGCATAACTGGAGAAGGATGCGCCCTATTTAGTAAAAAAGGAAAATTAAATGTCGGCAACAAAAATATCTTTAAGCCAAGCAAACATTATATTCAAATCTGCCTATTAGTTTCAGAGATATCGTAAAAATTTTAGCCTGAAAATTAGAAATTGTATAAAAAATTAAAAAATTTTTGTTTTTAAAAATTCATAAAAAAAATAAAAATACACCAAAAATCCAATTTTTTTTGTCCAGTATCATATAGCTTGATATATTCCGAAGCTAATGAGCCTTTTATCGTTAAAATTGATGCACACCTTTTTTGCAATTTTTAATTTTTAGGATATCTCTGAAACTAATAGGCAGATTTAGCAACAATGTTCGCTCGGCTTAAAGATAATTTTGGTGTCGAGATTTGGTTTTTATTTTTTACTGAATAGGGCGAACCCTTCTCCAGTTATCCTAATATATGTATGTCGAGCAAGTGCCATCATTTTGGCATAACGGTATATCTCGAAAACTAAAGCTGATAAAAAATGGAGCTCAGATTCGTGTCAGCGGCTCAAATAACTAAAAAAATAATTTTCAATTTTAGGGAGCGAAAAAGTTTACCGACATTTGCAAATTAGTGTAACCATTTTGAAATTTTAATTGTTATGGGCTTTTTTTGATATTGCTGTTTATTTTGTTAAATATGCGATTTAGATAAAAGTCGATAAGACAAAAGCTGTTAGAAACTTCACAGGCAATAACTTTTTTTTACTAAAGTTTGTTTGTGAATACAGTTAAACATGGATTATCTGGCTCGCGCGGGATCAGGCTCAGCACGGATAATCGAAAAAAACACGGTTAATAGAGGTTATATAAAACACAAAAAGTACATACTAATTTTATTAAAACATAAAAATTAATTACGTACTACATATTTGTATGTAATACAAACATTCAAACAAACATAATATATCAAGTGTTACAAGATCAGATTTTTTCTTTTTAATGGGAATCACCGAATTTGAATGATTGTATATATTATATTTATTAAGTTATGAGACATAAAAGACAGAAAAAGAGAATTTGTTCGAATTTCGGTGGGCGTGCGACACGCCTTAATCCTAACTGATTGACTTGAAATGTTTTAAGGATAATTTTTTATAAATACCCATCGATTTGGGATATAAGACTTGAAGAAATCCAAACTTAGGTTTTTTTGGGACCACTCTGATAACCATTAATCGATGAAAGAGTATACGAGAGTTATAACTTAGTTATGTAAGGGTTTAGTCTGGGAATATGAGGTAAGATGCTGAAATATTATATTCACACTTGTCTCGGCGTTCTATTAGAGGTCAAAGGATCGCGTCCTGCCTTGAATACGACTTTTAATATTATAATAAAAGTTGTGGAAAATACTATTTCCTACAAACTTTGTTTGCAACGATATTTTGTAGCATCAAGCGTTCTTGAGATGGAGAGCTAAGCCTGGAAAGGGCTAACCCTTATGCGCACATACTCAGGAATCACGCCTCGTGGAAAACTAGTTAAATTTTTTAATGACGCCATACTCCTTGCTAAAATATATAAAACAGATTTTTTTTGTTATATCGCTGCGTTTCAGAGCTACGATGATTTTTTAATTTCTTGGTTATATCTTTCGTAATATCAAAACTTTATTAATAAAGGTGGTATCACTTCAAACTGCATTAGAATACCTTTCAATTGGTATAAACAATTCAAAAACCATTAACCCGCTATTTTATATTATTTAGAAAAAGTGCCAATTTAGAATTTTGTATTTTATATTGTAATGGATAATTAACTCTCAAGCGACATCAATTTAATTAATGCAAGTTTAATGGTACGGAATATATGATCACTTTAAAAGAAAAGTTTTGAACGCCGTAAGTCTGTCAGTGCAAAGGTTCAGTGCAAATATGACGTAGCCCTCCCTCTTCATTCTTTTCACTTTATTCAAAAAAAAAAAACGATTGATCCTACTAAATACCACTGTATTATACAAAATTTGTAGGAAATCGTATTGCCTAAAACTTTTATGATAACGTGAAAAGTCGTATCCTACGTGTGAAACGAGATATTCACAAATCTCGAAACGAGATATTCACAAATATCGACCTTTGATCTCGTGATGCTTGTTTTGAAGATGGGAATCTTGAAATTTTTTTACCATTTTTGGAGCTTTTTGAGCACGGAACAGGTTAACGAGCTTAGAAGTTTTATATATGTGTAGAAAGGTATTTTAATGAAATTTTAAATGATATGAGTTTGACTAGTATTCGTTTCATATCAAGAAAGATATAACAAATTAAAAAAAAAGAAACAATTTTTTTTGTGTCTCAAACTCCGGAACGAAGGAATGGAAAATATATTTTGTTAAATATTTTTTTACGTTAGAAATGGTTATGACTCCGTTACAAAATATGTTAAGTTTCCAATAGGACTAGGGTCGCAGGGTAGTGCAAGTATGTATTGGCATACATATATTGAAAACAAATAAATAATTTTGTTCAGGCTGAAAACCATTTTTTTTAATGAAAAAAATACAATACAATATATGTATAGTGTTGGGCTGATTCTTTATATTTTAAGGAAACTAAATTTTTCGGTTTATGTTTTTTTAGATTTTTTTGTGAATCCAAGTTGATTATTAGGCTAAGGTTCGTAACGATACCCAGCAGAAACTTTGCTTAGTGGTAGGAAAAAAATTAGATGAGAATTTAAGTCGTAACTATTTACAATTTGACTCGATAACTACTTATTTTTATTTGAGAAGTTCAAAAAATAAGGGGTACCACTTACAAATGTACTTACATTGTCATAACAATTAACTATTTATTCTTTGACTTACTTGAAACTAATAAATAAGCAGTCAAATAAACAAATTTAAAAAAAATCTTATATACATATTTTATTTATATTAACAATTTTTTTTTTTGTATTCAGCTGGGATACGAACCTGTGCTCATTCAGATTTGAAGACAAGTACTTTACCCACTCAGCTATTGTTGACTTATTATAAGTTTAAGCGACAAAAATTAGTTTTCATAACACATGTTGACTTTAAGTGCTTGTCTACTTATTTTATTGATACATAACAACAAATTATAACTACTTTCAGATAATGAGAAAAATGCGTACCAATTTTATTAAAAACCACGTAGTAGTTCTAATTTGAAGCATTGTAATAAGATAAATAAGTACCACTCATTACTTTGTAACCCATTAAAAAAGTACTACCGACTACAAAAATGACAAAAGCTTTTGCTGGGTATATTCAGAAAGAATCAGGCATGATGATTTTTTTAATGAATTTTAAAATTTTCCAGGTCGAGTCCCTTTGAATATTTTATGCACAATATACATAAATATATTGCAGATTTTACAATCGTTATAACAATTTTTGTCTACATTTAGGTCAACATAAACTAGTTCATGAAAGTACTAACTTTTTACCATCGACATAGTTTCAACTGCTGAAGACATAAATTAAAACAGAAATCATTAATCACTTATTTAAGTCTTCAACGACAAAACAACCTCCGATGAGCTTCCTTTCGCAAATGTTGTCAAACGTCGTAAACTTGTGAAAATGTCAACAGCATTTTAGATTATTTATGATTAAAATGTGTTTGATATAAACGACGAATCATAAAACCTTTTTAAGTTTCTCTATTGCTTGAATTTTGCTGTTATTTTATGCATTCAGCATCACCTCTCAACCTAAAATGAAATTTTTCAATCAAACACTTTTAAGACAAAAAGCTTAACTCGGAGAAACAATTTTGTTTGTTTTCTTGAATTGAGATTATGTTGTTGCTTACGAGCACTGCAGTTGAGTTAATGCAACTTGCTGTGGCAACAGCAGTTTTGTTGTACCTTTTTCAGATGTTAGTTATTGTTGGCTTTGTTAATAATTTATCGTTTTTAAACTGGTTTCTAGTGAGTGTTGAAAAAAATAACGTATCATTAACATGGTAGTTGCCAATTTAACTAAGTTTCGTACTTGTGTGTCTTGCTCCGTACTAGTGATGAGATCGTGAGTAACTTTTTTATGAGTATGCTTTTAATGGGGCTATTAGCGCACATTATGTCTCCTATATTTATTCTAGAATCTAGACTAGATTCTAGAATAAATATAGAAGGAATGCCCTTAAGTGCTCTTAAGTCTAAGAGGCAAGTGCCCCGCCCCCTACGTGCCTTTTAGTCCAAAAGGCACGTAGGGGGCATTACACTGCTCAGCAGAGAAAATATCCTTTAAATAAAAACAAGATAAGGACAAATCAGTTTTTTTTCTCTCACGTACAGATTTTTTTATTTTCATGATTAATATGACACCCGAAATAGTGCGGTCACACTAATATATTTCATAATAACTCGAGAACGATTTGTACGTTTAAATAAAACACCAAAAGCTGCGGAATAAGATTACCTTTTAGTCATACATATTGTATAATTATTTTATATTTCCAACTGTTTCAGCGAACATTTTTTTTCTGGCAAAATTAAAATTCCTTTTCGTTTTCAAAAACTCATAAAAAAATTAAAAGGGCCAAAATTTTACATTTTTATTATTTATCAGAAAGCTAGATATTTAAGAAATAAAATAAGCCTTAAATCATCAAAATCGAACGACAAATTTCGATTTTATATAGAATTAAGTGAAAGAACCCAATTAATAAAAATCACAATTTCCATACAACAGAAAAGTTTTAGTTTGTTTGTATTTGTGTTGTATGAAAATCTAGATTTTTGTCAATTACGTTCCAGCACTTTATTGTGCGTAAAATCGACATATGTCCATCGATTTTAGCTCTCTGATAAATTACAAAAATTTAAAATTTTTGCACTCTTTTTTTTGAGTTTCTGAAATCGAAAAAAAGTTTAATTTTGTGTGAAAAAAATTTTTGCCGCTAATTTCTGAATACCTCTGAATGACTTAAAGATAATTTTATTCCGCATCTTTTTGTGTTTTACTTATCTAAATCAGACAAATTGCTCTCGAGCTATGATGCAAATATATTAGCGTGACTGCCCTATTTCGGGTGTCATATTAGTCATGCGCATACAAAATCTGTATGTGATAGAAAAAAAAAACTGAAACGGATTTGAATTTATCGCATTAAAATCTTTAAATTCCACATATTTTTATTTAAAAGATAGCAAAAATTTTTTTGTTGGCCAGTGTTATTTATTGGTGAAGCGGACAACCCAAATTTTTTTTTTGAAATTTGGCATAACTGTACTTCTAGTAGATATGAATATTTATGCAAAATATTTCCTTTGTATGATGTCATCAAAGCGTTAGAGGACGAAAATGTTCCACAAAAAAATGTTCCCATGATATTTTACATAAAAGTGCTGAACACATCTTACATCTTAAACATAAGGACTACAAGATTTTCTACACCGAAATTTTTACTCCGCCTAAAATGAATTCTATATTCTACCAGAATCAGTCGTTAGAAAATTTTCAATATTTTTTTCTGTTGTACAGTGTAACTCAATTTTATTTTCAACATACAAGGCAGAACAGAGCTCTTTTTGGAAGTTGCCACACTCCCATCAACAGTCATCATGTGTACCTCCATTTATCACCTCTTGTTAGGTGTAGGTATCCATTGAATCTGATCGCACTTTTCATTAATACAAATTTAATGAGAAATTTGCATACGAGAATTTTACCACTACGAAGTATGTAGATAGATGTTAAATTTACAACAAATCTCAATGCTACCGTTGGTATATTTTTTTTCATGTCAGCAATGATGATGGGATTGTAGCGACTTCTGCTCTTCCATGTAGGTTGAAAATTATATTTATGTTAATTGGGATACTGATCATGTCTAGATCTCTCTCTCTGTATATAACGTTACGAATCTTTGACAAATATAATCACTTTGGATTTTTAAACTTTTTTTTGTGAGATAGAAAAGTTATAGAGAACATTTTAAGTGTTATTTTTGTTCCAAAAATATAGAGCAACTATTATTTGTTGACTTAAAAATATGTATATACCTGATATTTTACTGTCTCGCGTGACTCATGCTAATCATGTTTGCCGTGCCCACCTCTAGTTTGCATACATCCATCTATCTATCAGGCTGCTTGCTTACTGCACGTCAATATGTAATACACAGCAGCAGAAAGCAGTGCCAGTAGCTCTTGCTGAATACATATGACTACAGCTTAGTACAGAACATCACCTTTATAAATGATTGATTATTTTTCTATAGTATTGATGTTGTGTTAAATAGTAATAATAATCACATGTATTTATTTAAGTGTATTCGTGCATTTATGTGAAGCACAACTACATGGGATAGAGGTGAGTGTAGTGTTTTGTACCAAACATGAGTGAGTGAGTGTATGAATGTAAAAAAAGTAGATGTTTACTCGCATTTGTATTTAACTACTTGCATACGCTGCACAGTGAGTTGAGCGATAGCAAAGAAAAGCTGGTGATTAATTCAATTATGTGGGTGCTGTTGGCTGAATGGTTAACGCGTTTGACTACAAACCCTGAGGTCTTGAGTTCAAGACTAGTTTCAGGCAAGCCAACAACATCATGCATTTTTCTGATGTGCATTGGTGTGCTATTGTTTTTGTTGTTGTTGGACTGTTAAAGTGATAAAGGCATAGCACTGATCACTTTGGCAGTACCGGCAGCGATTAATACTAACATATCCTAATGCACTTCAAAGCACCCTCCTTTGTCGGTATTGTAGCAGAAGCGTCGGCGAAGTAAAAAAACAGATAAATGGGTACACACCTTAAACAAATTAGTGCCTCTAGTTGACACCAGAGGGGCTGAAACTTCGCTCTAAAAAAACGCGCAATAGCAGAGTTGTCACTGAATTAAGCTTTCTATCTCTCTCCCACTTCACCACCTGTTCACTCTACACTATCCCTTTCCCAAAGAAGGTAAAACATTAATTAATTGCCTGGTAAGCATTAATTGTCTGATTGTGTTACTTCTCTTTAATAAAAATTATATATACACAGGAGGATTTTAAAAGCACCCCTTTTGCAAGTTTTTTGTTCCCATGCATTTTCATACATAATGTTTTTTGTTTGTAATACATATCGCCTCTTGAGGTCATCGTACAAGTCTGAATTTTTGTAGTGTAATATATATTGGTATTAAGTGTTGATTTCTGCATATAACAAAATTTTTTTAGTTTTGGCACTTGTACCCCTTTGCTTTTCATCCGCTCATATGTAAAAGCGCACAAGCTAACCTATCCAGTGATATGTATTTTATTTGTATATCTACCTATATGAAATATTAAGTAGCATGGCCTCAAAAAATATAATTTGGGTCAAATAATTTTATAAAAAATTAAAATTTAAAGCTGGTTCTAGAGACACATAAATTTTCAGCTTCAATATATGTGTTTGTGTGCGTTTGTATGAAAATTAAAAGTATTTTGATATTCTGCAATATTACACTAAATGTGAGCACAAAGCATTTGCTTGTATAGTCTTCATAATGTACATTATTGAATTGTTCTCTCCTTTTATTGCTTTCAATTTTATAAGAACACTAAAAATGGTATTCCATTGTATTAAAAGCATACTACAATAATGTCAAGTAACGCTGTTATTTATTGTAGTGCCGAAGCAAATTTCACTATTGCATTTCAATTGGCAATAGTGTCAACAGAAATGCAATTGTATTTATAGTGAGATAATATGTGTGCATGTGAAAGAAAAAAAATAAAAGCAAGAACTGGTTTTAGTTTTGTTGTTTTGTCATTATTACAATCACCCTTTGTTATATTTTTCTGCAATTACATATAATATGTATGTAAGTAATTTGGATATTATTATACATGAAAAACAAAAAGGCTATGTGTGTGTTTGTTTAAAGTGCTTGTGAAATGATGTACACTTTGAATTACACAATATTTTTATTGTACACATGACACCACTGCCTCTTTAACATTTGTACAATGATTTTGTGCATTGTTGTTTCCTTGTTCTCTATATTTGCTGTTCTCTATATTTGCTGTTCTCTATATTTGCTGTGCACTCAATTAGAATTACAGCTGCAGTCAATATTCTCGCTTGAAAAAAAATGCACTACTGTACACTTTTATACGTCTTGCGCTTACTTTAATATTACACATACATATGTCTGTATATGTGTGACTACCTATTTTTTGTAAATAAACGCACACAAACATATATATTGAAGCTGAACATTGATGTGTCTAGTAGCCGCTTTCCAAAATCGGTCAATATACGTAAAAGCTACCAGCACTAAACAGTTTTTAAAAATTGTGATGGACTTGTAAAAGCACAACAAACCTGTAAAAGCTTAAATCCTGTAAAAGCTGAAACTTGTAAAAGCTTAAAATCCTCTTTTATGACTTTTCAGTAGTTTAGAAGTTACACATTTATTAACATTATTTTTGCAATCGTCGCCACTGTACGATGCTGGTATTTTCCTTAAACATTTGGCAGGTGTATGAAAGGGTAATTTCTTCCTAAGTTTTGCGAAAAAAAAATAAATTAAAAAAAATCAATAAAAAGAAAATCACACCGAAACCGAAATCATAATAAATTTCAAGCAATTTCGAAAATTCTTTCTTATATTTTTTTTATTTTTGCCCTCAAATGCAATTTTCCTAATCGGTTGCCTTAGTTTTTTTAAGTCATTGGTGGCGAACTTAAGGTACTTGAACTGTAGTGGTTTCTTTAATACTAGTCAAATTACTGTAGATACTTTAAACAAATATTTTTGATTTGGAAAAAGTCTGTTTGTACAGTGAGGGTATTTTTTTTCAACATTTTTATTCTAGTTAAGTGATGTGCTCTCTTTTCACCGATCACAACTCGGGAACACATTGTACCTTTTCACCAGTCCATATGAGAAGTTCTTTGAAGACAATTGTTTCAAAATTTCCCGCAGGAATGTTTTAAGTAGTATGTCGCCACTTTCTTTGCTGCGTGTACCAATAATTCACCCTTTAATGCTCTGCAATTTTCGCAATTATTGTATATACTTTTTGCCTGTTAATAGTAAATATCGATTGTACGAATGGCTGTTTGATTAGTTGCCTGTTGTTGGCTTAAGTGACTGTTGACATAAATGTGGGTTTAGTGTTAATTACTATTAACATTTTGTAGTGACATTTTCATGAACAGAACGTAGTAAATAATATAAAATGGTTAATGGTGGAGGGAGGACTCATTATCATCATCATCATCACCATCTCATCTTTTGTTTCAGTTCAATTTACTATTTTGTTTTATTTGTTGTTGTTGTTGTTTTTATAAAATTGAATGCATTAATTTTGTCTTCCTTCTCTAACACGAATTTGTATGCATTTATAATTAATTATGATTATAAATTACGATGTGATGATATGTTCATATATAAAAATTATAGCCCAGTAGTTTAAATGGTGAACGTTTATTTTTCTAACGTTTATTTATTTATGTGTAAGCGTGAAAATTTTAAGAAATTATATATAACGTAAAAAAAACTTCGTGTCATTTGTTATACATAGTAAAATAAAAATATGTAAGACAATAAAAGAAATTTCTTTATAGTTTAGGTACCAACACGTATCCGACTATCTCCTTGTTATACACACAGAAAAAATTCGTAGTAAAATCCTCAAAAACAAGGTTAATTTAACATTGTTCGGTAGTGATTTCGATTTATAGGTGTTGCATGTTATTTCAACACGATTTTACAATAAGCTTCAAAGAGCAGTTTTCCTTTTGAAATAACTGTATTTCATGTTATTTTAATATTCCAGTACAGTTAAAGCAAAATAAAGTTGATACTGAAATAATACGAAGAATTATGTTGAATCAACTTGAAATAGTTGAAACAACGTAAACTGGATACTGAAATAAGACGAAGACTCATCATCATCAGATATTTTATCGTGGTAAAAACTATCCTAAGTTTGAACCAGGTAAATCCATACCAAATTTCATAAAAATCCGTTCAGTGCTTTTGCGTGATGCGTGTTCGGATAGACAGACAGACAGACAGACAGACAGACAGACAAAAATTCCAAAAGTTGGTGGTTTTTGTATTCTATATCGATTACTGTTTCCGCCACTATAAAAATGTTCAAAAAATATTTCATTTACAGACACTCCCATTTTACAGTTTTATTATATGTATTGATAGATATACCATCAAAAGTAACATGAATTTCATTTTGATTCAACACGAATTAACTGATGATTTAACTAAAACTTATTTGAAATTAAAGTTATAGTCATTTTGATTTAAAATTATAAAACTTTAACTTTTATGGATTCAATATTGAACAATGTTTTGTTAACAGTGAAAAGCATTAAATCAAAGAGGTTTAAGTTTAGATCAATAATTTTTCGCTTAAAATTAATATGAAGCAATGGTAATTTTAAATCAGCAGCAGGAAAATTTTCTGCTGATAATGCGCAGTTTATCCGCTATTTACATTTACACAACACGAGCATCAAAATAAACAACAACAAGTCACGCAACTGAGCACAACGTTGCACTGTAGTTATGAACAAACCAAATAACCGACTAAATTATTTCTCATGAATTAAAAAGCCAAAATGCTCCAGCAGTATGTGTGCTCATTTTTAGGGCTCTTTACACCAAAAGTGTAAAGCAACCCTATTGTGTTCGCAACGCTGTCTGTCCGTCCGTCCGTCCCTTCATTTCTCTGTCTGTCCGTTCGGCTGTCACAGGCTGTTTTCACGAGAACCGTACGGACCTGCAATTTTCACAGAATATCTGTAACTATGGCCGCTACAAGAACAAATATATGTCAGTTAGAAATTAAAGAGTGTTCTAAAGCGAGCAACGAAATATGTTGAAATGCTAATATAATATACAGACATTTACATATAGACACTTGACATTTTTAAAGTTAGTATATTAATATACAGACTACACCAACTAACACTGAAATTTAAACAAAATAAAAATGAAAGGGTATTCTATCAGTTAATGCAATTCTGTCTATGTAATTTTGACAATTAGATGTATTATGGAAACCGTAAAAGGCAAACACTTGAAATATTCACAGCAGCATTTTAAAAGTAACAGTAGCGAATGCTAAAAAAACAATAGAAAAATTAAAGGGTATTCGGTCAGGTTATGTAATTTTTAAATGTAGTTATATCTCCTGAGCCATAATGTAATATACATACACTTATATATAGACACTTGAAATCCTCAAAGCTAGTGTATTATTATACAGACTACACCAAATAATACTGAAATCTAAACAAAATAAAAATTTAAAGGCTATTCTTTCAGTTAATGTAATTTTGAAAATTAGCTATATCTCGGAAACCGTAAGAGCCAAACTCTTGAAATTTTTACAGTTAGTGCAGCATTTTAAAGGCAACAGTAGCGAATGCTAAAATAACAAACTAAACTAAAATTTAAAGGGTTTTCTATCAGGTTGTGTACTAAAAACTAAAAATTAGCAAAAAAATTGCCTAAAACGAAAAAAACCGCCAAATTTAAAAATAAAATCGCTAAAAACCGAAAAAAGTAAAAAAAAAAAATTCGCCAAAACAAAAAAAATCGCCAAAACGAAAAAAGGCCAAAATTAAAGTCACCAAAATGGAAAAAGCGCCAAAGCTAAAAAATTGTAAAATCTAAAAATATCGCCAAGAACCGAAAAAATCGCCAAGACGAAAAAAATTACCAGAACTAACCAAAATCGCAAAAACTAACAAAAATCGTAAAAAAAATTGGTAAAAAATAGCAAAAAACGAAAAAGTCCCCAAAACTAAAAAAAACCGCCAAAAAGGAAAAAAATCGCTAAAGGAAAAAAATCGCTAAAACTAAAAAATCGCCAAAACTGAAAAATCGTCAAAACTAAAAAAATTTTAACAAAATAAGATAAATCGCAAAAAACAAAAATCGCCAAGAACGAAAGATACGCCAATACTAAGAAAATCGGGAAAAAACCGAAAAATCACCAAAAGAGAAAAAGCACATAAACTAAAAAAACCCCAAAAAGGCAAAAGAAAAATATGTATGTGTATCGTATTAGTATGGAAACCTTCCTGTGCGAGTCGAAGTCGCCCTTTACTGAATTTGTTTATTTTTTTAAGATAAGTAACACAATCAAGCAATTAATGCCTGCCAGTTCATTAATTAATGTGTTACCTTCTTTGGGAAAGGGAGAGTGTAGAGAGAACAGATGACGAAGTGGGCGAGAGATAGAAAGCTTGATTCATTTACAGTTCTGATGTTGCGCGTTTTTTGAGAGCAGTGTTGCAGACCCTCCGGTGTCAAGTAGAGGCATTTTTTATTATCCAAATATTTGTTTAAGCTGTGTAGCCATTTTATTAGTTCTTTTACTTCGCCGACGGCTCTGTTACAATACCGACGAAGGAAGGTGCTGTGAAGTGCATTAGGATATGTTAGTATTAATCGCTGCCGGTAATACTAAACTGATCGGTGCTATGCCTTTCTCACTTTAACAGTCCAACAACAACCAACACAATAACAAACCAATGAGCATCAGAAAAATCATGATGTTGTTGGTTTGCCTGAAACTAGTCTTGAACTCAAGACCGCAGGGTTTGTAGTCAAACGCGTTAACTATTCAGCCAACAGCAACCTAGCGCGTAATGTTTCTTACCAGCTATTGTCGTTCTCAATTAAACTCAGCTTGATCGAGCGCGTGCATTTTATTTCCTTCAAATTTCACACAAATTGGTATTGCCATAACAATTTCAACTAAAACTGTTGTGCTTCACAATATTAAAAAAATGTGGTCGCGTGCCAGTTGGTTTGACTCTCTGACCGCCAAACTAAGTTGAGAACGGCAATAGGGGCTCTAATTTTGAAATCTTTTCTATCTACGATAATTCTGCACATGGGTATAAAGCACTCTGGAAGTTGCCAGAACTGTAAGGGTCAATGTGTATACATATGTGTGGTCATTTATATGTGAAATGTGTATAAATTTTATTGAATGCGTTGAAAGTAAAATACGAGTATGAAGGATTTTACAAATTATTAACATAATTACTTCACATAAACCACTCGAAATGTTTGTGGTGATTGGCTATGTTGTATATAGACTTTTAATATTATAGTCTGGGGGGAAAAAAAACATAAATTCTGTGGCAAAAAGGAATAAGTGCTTAAGTCGACTTAAGAAAATAAGTTTTACCGAATGTTTTTACGCTATTGCTGAAAGATTTGTACACTTATATGATATATTTCTTGTATGATCCTTTCTAGTTTAGGTATGATTGTAGTCATTGAATGCATTACGATTTAAGGAATAAAACAGTGTAAAAGCAAAATTTGCTTAAGTCGACATAAGCGCTTATTCTTTATTGCCATAGAACTAATAATATAAGGGGCTATTCACATATTACGTAACGCTATTTTCAGAGTTTCTGTACCCACCACCCCTCGTAACGCTTTTTACAAAGTCTTCAGTACAAATTACGTTACGTAATATGTGAATAGCCCCTAATGTGATTATTACGAAGTAAACTGTCTTTCATTCCCAAGTGATTTTTAGTTCGTTAAAGTTCGTAAAATATTATTCAGAAAAAGTTGGTGGGTGACATGTTTGCATTAGAATAATTAATAATTCTCGTATTAAATTTTCTTTTAAAATTTTTACAAATAAGACTTGAGTTTATATACAACCAGAGGCACTAAAAAAGTAGTGAAATGCATGAAATACACATGAGCACTATTAAGGGTATAGCGGCCTCCGAAAGTTATGTTTTTTTGTTCTGCCGTGCAGATTGAAAATAATTAATGCTAAATTTCATTAAATTGGGTTATTATTTTATGAAGACAGAAATTATTAAGAAACATATAATAATATAGAGAATACATATTTCTAAAAGAAAAATTAACTTTTTAGACTTGCAGGAACTGCCAGCATACTTCATT
Organism: Panzeria rudis; assembly: GCA_956483635.1. NCBI lineage: Eukaryota > Metazoa > Arthropoda > Insecta > Diptera > Tachinidae > Panzeria > Panzeria rudis. The sequence continues at coordinate 174,827,519 of OY101448.1, forward strand.
ATGTTCTCTCTGCATTCCATTATATGACGGAGGTAACTTTTTGTGTCTAATCATCAATCTTGAAACCGATTCATTTTATGTTTTTTATTATCCAAATATTTATTAAATAAACTACTCACATTTTCAACACCTGCAATTAGTTAAATCATCTGCCTCTAAACTAAGCAACAAACAACGATTGTTGGATAAAACAAAAAAAAACTTGCCAAGGAGTTTAAGCGAAATATTTATTTTCCGGTTTTAAACTTCCTTAAGAAAAAATTTTGTTTCTCTGTGCTTTTTTTTCTTCTTTCTTTACAACACGTCTCATTATGAAATTTGTTTTAAATAGCACTTGCCAATATATATTTTTATAAGTATATATATATTTATTTTCTGCATATGTGTTTTTTTAAACTTGTTGCCATAATTGTCTTATCTTAATGTAAACATTAATGGTGTTGGCTTACACCGATCACACTCTACATATTTCAGTGTTGCTGCGGACGTTAATCTACCACAATTTTAAATATTATAAAAACTAATTAACAACGTTTGCATGCATACTTGTGCATGTGCATGCTGGAAGCAATGGGAATGACACGTGAATAATATCACTTACTAATTGAGGATCACAAACATTTAACCCCCTTCCATAAAAAGTTTCTTTTAATTTCTTTGTTTGGGGCTTTTTTTTTTTTTTTTTGGTTAAGATGAAAAATGTTTAAAGGTGACAAAAATGATGTATATGATGTTGCTGAAAGGGTTTGAGAAATTTCTTATTTTTTGTAATTAATTGTGAGTTGTTTTAAAAATTGCTTTAAGAGTTTATAGATTTTAAAAGCTAAAAGATTAAATGAGGCTTTTTAAAGCGTTATAACTTATAAATTAATACTAGCTTCTTGTAAGGTTTTCTGTGTGGTCTTTTACTCTTTCCTACGTACAGAAAAAATTTCATAAAACCGAGAAGACAAGCTTAATTTAACAATTTTCGGTATTGATTTTGCTTCATAGGTATTTCATGTTAATTCAACATGATTTTAGTTACAATAACCTTCAAAGAACATTTTTCCTTTTGAAATAACTACATTTCATGTTGATTTAATATTCCGCTACAGTTAAATCAAAATGAAGTTGATACTGAAATAATACGAAGAATCATGTTGAATCAAAGTTATTTCAAGTTATTTCAAGACACGAAGAATCATTGTTGAAGTAAAGTTATTTCAAGTTGAAACAAAGTGAATTTGATATTGAAACAATACGAACAATCATGTTAAATCTAAGTTATTTCAAATTGAAACAAATGGAATTGGAAATTGAAACAGCACGAAGAATCATGTTGAATCAAAGTTATTTCAAGTTGAAACAACATGGACTTGATACTGAAATAGCACGAAGAATCATTGTTGAATCAAATTTATTTCAAGTTGAAACAAAGTGAGTTTGATATTGAAACAACATGTATTTGATACTGAAATAACACGAATAATCATGTTGAATCAAAGTTATTTCAAAATGAAACAACATAAATTTGAGAATAAAGAATAATGTTGAATCAAAGTTATTTGAAGTTGAAACAACATGAGTTTAATGTAGATATTTTATTAATTATTTTACTTACGTGTTGTGTATTCGCATAGGCATTAGAAAAATTTGTATTGTATTTGGCTGCATCAGCCAAGATTTGAACTCGGTTCACTTGCTTGGTAATCAGCGCCCTAACCACTGCAGCCACAACAGTTTTAAACTTTACTTAAGATATACACTAAACAAATGCCATCATAAATAGCATAAATTTCATTTTAACTCAACATGATTTAATTGATGATGTAACATAAAATTTATTTCAAATTAAAGTTATAGTCATGTTGATTTAAAATAAAATGAAACGTTAATAGCAATGTTGTTTGTTTTAACGGCGAAAAATATTAAATCAAAGGGATAGAATAATAATTTTTCGTGTAAAGTTAAGATGAAACAATGGTAATTTTAAATCTGCAGCAGGAAATTTCCGCTGGTAATATAAAGTTTGTCGGCGATTTACATGTCCACAACACGAATATCAAAATAAACAACAACAACAGCAAGTCATACAACTGAGCACCACAGTGCATTGTAGCTATGAGTAAAGCAAATAAACAGCAACACAGTTAAATAACAATTTATTTCTCATAAAGATTTAGTAACAATTTTCGTTGGGTTCAAAGATAATTTTGTTGTAGAATTTGGTTTTTCTTTTTTTACTGAACAGAACAAACTCATTTCATTTCTGACATGAAGGCATATCTCGAAAAGTAGAGCTGATAAAAAAATGGAGTGCAGTTTCGAATATTCGAACAACATTATTTCATTTTTGTTCGAACGTATCAACAACTTCTCCACTCTTTTACCATTTGCGTAAAGTACACATTCAGCCTATTCACAGAATCCAATACGGATTGATTTGGTATTGTTCTCTCTACGCTGATTTTCTCTCCGGTTGATTACGTTTATGAAATCCGTTTGTGCTTGGATTTACGAAATTTCCTTTGAGAAACGGATTTAATTGTTCATAAATTGAAGTTCAGAAGCCCTCTATGCATTTATCAGGTAGAAAAAATTTTTATTAGCCTTGTAATTAATTACCAAATACACAACTTCACAGAAAAAAATAGACAGAAATTATTTTCAATAAAACTATGCTATTGAAAAAATATGAATTTCAATCACATTTGTCATTAACTCAATACAATATTTCGTTGCATCCCGACTAGAAATTTTCATGCAAACACATTTGGGATCTAACTGGGATCCCAATTCCGATGTAACGCAGAAACGTATTTGGGACCCGATTAGTTTCCTGTGGGGAAATATCAAAACCTTGCAAAAATTTGCTCAAATCGGGAAAATATCAAACTCTAATATTGAATTAAAATTGCTGAAGCTATCCAAGGGATAAAAGTATGTGGCAATCATCTCTTTTGAAGATGAGCAAAATATACGATTAAAGATCTGTGTTAGATTTTCCCAACAAGTTCCCAATAGTTTCCCATTTGGGAAGAACTTATGTTAAGGCATTAATTTGTAGATGGGCTGTCCCAACAAGTTCCCGATTAAATCACAAATGGGATAACCCTTTTGGGTGTGCCACATGAATTCCCAATCGGACCCCAATATGAGTATTGGGAAAATTTCTAGTCGGGATGTCTTTCTTTCCCATGCCGGTTATTTCTTTTCTTTTTATACATACATAAGTACTTAAAACAAGTTTTATCTCATAAAAAAATAACTGGGATATGTCTCCGCTGTAGAGAGCTAGCTTTACGTCCGAAAAGCCTGGGCTCGTATCCCAGCCTTGTCAATATTTTTTATGTATTTTTTTCTTTTGAAATAATTTTGTTGTCAATATACATAGTGGAGTTCTTTATCACAGGAAATTTGAAAAAAAAAAAAATGATTGCATACCGGGATTTTTGTTATCAAAAAGGAAACTTATTTTTTTCTGTGTTAGTAAACGAGATTTTGAATTTTGAAGGAAAATAAGCACTTTTGAAACAAAGTAATTTCGTTACGTTTTAATGAACGTATTCACAGTTGGAATTGGATTGGAATTGGAATTGGTTTGGAATTGGATTGGAATTCCGTTTCCAATCCAATTCCGTATCGGATCCTATGAACTGGCAAATTATACAAATTGATAGTTTCAATATAGATCCAAACAAGAATAATATGGGCCTAATGACAAAATTAATTAAATCGAAGAATTAATATGTAGGAAGGATTGTGGCTGAATATGGAATGTCTCTTAAGGCCTTTAAAACGTCAAAAAAAAAAATCAAAAATATTAAAAATCGTGGTTTTAACGTGATTATTCGAATGAACGTTTTTATTCGATATTCGTTCGAATATTCGAATAAAAGTTTAAAATTATTCTGCTGTTCGAACATGAAAAAATTATGAAATTTTATTCGAACGTTTATAAAACCCGAATAATTGACAACACTATTAAAGAAACCACTTTAAATTTTAAGGAACGAAAAACTTGACCGAAATTTGCAAATTTATGGGCTATTTGTGATCTTTCAATATATATATGGGCTATTCGATATTTTGCTGTTTATGTTGCTAAATATGCAATTTAGATAAAAGTCGGTAAGGCAAAAGCTGTTCGAAACTTCACAGACAACAACTTTTTGGAAGAAAAATTTTTTTTGTTAATACTATCCCAGCAAAAATAAATTTGGTACAAGTATGCACTAAGATTAAATAGAAGGGCTTCGGAGATGCGCAAAAGCATATAGTGCATCCCCTCTGCCTTACGAGGTTGCAATAACGTAAGCGAATGAAGAAATTTAACGCAAACACGAGAAAGCTGGTCGGCTCTTTATGTTCTTTAAACCCGAAGTTTTTTTCTTTCAACTCAAACTTTTTTATAGTGCATCCTCTCTCGCTTACGTGAATACAAATATGGATGCGAGTGTTATTTTTACTTCGTAATTTGATATTTTATTCTTCCATTGAATTGTGTATGATAATAAATGTGCCACGGTAGCTCAGTGATTAGTGTTCTAGCCTACCATGCGGAGATCGTGGGATCGATTCCTGATACAATACGCGAGCAAAAAGTATTTAATAAAAGTAAATTGTAGTGTAATATAGTTTCCAATTGTGTTTGTACCACTACTTAATACATAAATAAATATAAAAACAACATAAAATAATTTCAAATAAAAAATTTATCCAAGTATGGGTGAAATTGTGATATAAAGAGCAAAAATTTTTTTAATTATATACATATAAAAAAGACATGAGGTTAATGCATCTAAGATGCGCAAAAAGAAGCTAATGCCTCCAGACCTACCAAGTGGGACATCCCATACAAAAATCATGTAATACGGAAGCAGGTTGGTAAGGGAGAGTGCCGAAATCTCTCCTTTACAAACCTGCTTCCGGTAGACGGATATTTTTGTTGGGATATTTTTTATGATTTGAGACATAAAATCAGAAAAAGAGCGTTCGCTCAAACTTTGGTTCGCGTGCTACAAGACTTAATCTCAATTGATTAACCTGAACATTTTTTTATGATAGTTTTTTTTTATAAATATCCATCGATTCGGGGTATGAGACTTGAGGAAATCTAAATTTAATTTTTTAACGACCACTTTAATGTCTATACATGCAGGTAAACGAATACTTGCATCTTCAAGTTTTTATTAAAAAAAAAGTATCTTTTATTCCAAAATACTGTTTATAACAATTATTATATAAAAACCATTCCAAAGTTCTATTAAAAATCCGTTCTTTATTTGGTTTTAGTAATGAAAAAAGATTTAAACAAATAAAGAGCCACTCTAATGCACTAGTGCACGCACACACAAACGTATAAACATAAAATTTTTATGTGCAATTGATGTAAGAAAAAAAATATATATAAATATAAATTTTGTATACATATGGATGTATGTACATATATGTATATTTATACATCTATACATATGTATTGATATATAGAAATAACCCCACAAGCATTAAAAAATATAAAAATAAATGCCTTTTGGCAAACGAAATTTTTATATATTCATTCTATGTATAAAACATTCATGTGAGTACTACTTACATATGTCCCGTGCACATATGAACATTAGGGCATGACTTTTTTTTACTATTTTTTGCTAATATCAAATTCTATATTCCCCAGCAAAAATGGCCATACAAAAATATAAAGAAAAAACATCTTACTTTTATACTATTGTCAAAAAAGTTCCCGCACCAAACGAGTTTAAATTTTGTCTAAAATATTTTGGCTAAAATACGAGTATATAAAACCCACCAATCAGTTTCCCTTACTTCTTTACATTTTGATAAAATTTGATACGAATGATGCCTCTGGCAAAACTAATATTCAGAGTTGCCAGTTTAGGGGGTTTCCCCCTAGATTTAGGGGTTTTTATTTCATTTAGGGGCAAATTTAGAAGGCTAAAATTCTTAGGGGGAAATTTAGTGGGCATCAATTTATATTTAGGGGATTTTACTATTTGCATGCCTATACAAGACGTAATTTTTATTATATATTGCAACTGGTCAACATCTCTTTCGCAGTAGATAATTCAGTATAATTATTATATATGACAGCTAAGAGATTTTCCTATAACTAATAGTTCCGTATTTTACAACTGATCTATTTAGTTTTCGTAGTAGATAAAGTAAAATCAAACTACATACATTTTTTTTACTAATTCAAGTGCATGATTTACAAAGAAGTCTTTTGAAAATATGTTGTTTTTCAATTTTATACCTAAACTTTATAATTCTCATAACATATAAAGTTAGCGATGAGGACTTGGCAGCTCTTGATATATTTGAAGAAACTTGATTCCAATGTTTACAAAAACAAGATTTTTACTACCGCTACTTTGATATAAAATTCAGTTTATATACATACTTACATATCGTTATTTAAAATGCAAAATGCTTATTATCATTTTTAAAAATTTTACATGAGAGATAAAAAAACATAATAACAAGCAAAATATTGTGATTTCAAAAACTGGTTTTTCAGGATAGTATCATTAATAATACTAACCAGAAAAAATCATTTTTATAATCATAAAAGTTTTCTTTTTATTAAGTTTTTTATCTCCTGAAAAAAATTTTAAAAATATGATATGCCCTTTTGCTTTTTATATGAAGATATATATGAAATATCGATTAATCGATATTTTCCAGAAACCGGGTTTCGAGTAGTTCGACTATTTGAAATTTTAGAAAGCCCGGTTACGGGTTTTGAAATTCAGAAAAAATCGGTCGACCGGCTTTTTTTGTGAGAAAATTATAATACAAAAGTTTTAATTTTAATTTGCTTTAAAAAAAGAATTGACAGCTGTAAATAATATCCGCATAAAAACATAGCTTTGAAAATAAGGCCAAGTTCCTATCCAAAAATTTCGGCCGCTAAAAGTACTGAGATCAAAATAAGGATCAAGTGCTTGATATGTATGATACCATTTAATTTCTAAGCTAACTAGGCAACATTTTCCCCATAACTCTTCTCGGTATTAGAAATGTGAAAAAATATTGCCAAATAGCAGGTTTCCTAAAAATGAGATGGTATTGTACCTATCAAGAACTTGGTCCTCATTTTGAACTCAGTACTTTTAACGGCTGAAATTTTTGGATAGGAAGGAACTTGGCTTTATTTTCACATTAATGTTTTTGTGCGGATCTGACTTCTTTTTTATAACTTTTTGTTTAGTACAACACTATAATTTCCATCGCTATAATTTCCCATAATTTCTTAATTGCGTATTATAGTGCCCCTTATATGCGGCACGCCTTTCGATTACGTGATCAGCATATTTTTTTTTACTAAAAAGACCTTTCCATTTACAATCAAAATCCTAAAAAATTTGGTCCACACATATAGGAGGAACAACCCTAGTGCAGAGATTTAGATTTTTTTCCTTTTTTATTTCTTGACATTTCCCGCAACAAGCATTTTATGTCTATAATGGATGTCAAACTCCATATAAAATATGAAGTTTGACATACATTCTATATCACAAGGCCAATTTAGTTCGACCCTGCTACCAACCACCTTATAAAATTAATTCACCTTAATTGCATGCTTCAGTAAATGCTCTTGAAAATCAAAGTTCTAATATAGGAAAAACTAATAAAATATTCGAATCGAAAAGTATTCGACTGGGCCGGTTTTTTAATATAAAAAATCCGGACTATTCGACATTCGAAAAATCAACATTTTGAAAACACCGAAGGCCGTATTGTGGAAAAAACCGGTTGAAAAACCTGTTGAAAAACCTGTTGAAAAACCGAGTCGATCACCCTAGTATATACGTAACAGTATTTTATTAGTGTTATTTTTTAATATGTATTTTATTAAATAAAAATGTTCTAGAAACTAGAAAAATATTTTTGGGGGGAATTTCAGAAAAATTGTCAAAATGTTGGATGTTTTTGTTTTATTCAGGTAAGGATATTATTATATAAACTTGAACTGAATCAAGTTAATTTACTTTAAATTAAACTATTTTTATGTATTCAAAACTACTTATTATAGATATTCCAATAAGGGTCATTATAAAGGGCACAAAATTGCCCTTAACGTGTATTTTTTTTAAGACTTTTTTAAAAATACAATTCTTCAAGAAAATCGCCAGCGAACATAAGGTTCATAAAATTTGACCAATAAATAATGCAAAATAAAATCAAAGCATATGTCATTTTAAGGGCCATTTTGTGTCGTTTAATAGGACACCTTAGTGCAATATCTAGGATAAATAGTTTTAAATATATACACAATTTTGTGAAGTAAGTTTTGTAAATGTTTGATGAATTTTCCTATCTTAAAGTTACGATATTTCGCGAACTAGACAAAGTATTGAGCTAAGATTTGGCACTAATATTCCCAGAGGCATCATTCGTACTAAATTCAATGAAAATCGATAAACAATGTATTTGTATATTAATTTAATAAATAAAATTATCGGTGGGTTTTTAGAAATTGCATTTGGTGCGGAGGGTTTTTCTGCCAAAATGACCCGCAATCACAATTTTTATTACCAATTTAGTAATGGCTATCACATGGTGATAGGTAAATTTGTTGTAAAAATTTAGCCATTACCCTAATGTACATACATATATACATAGTATATTTGTGTAAATACATTTCTATGTATTTGAAAAATAACCGTAACTCAAAACTCCATCAGTTAAAGCTCACAGAAACTTATTCATATAAATTCATACACATGTATGCTGCTTATACACAGAGAAAAATATATGAAAGCCAAATCTGTTAACAGCAACTTAAATAGCAACAACTTTGTTCTGAATATTTTGCTTTTTATGTCAGAAAAACTTAATTTTTTTCCTTAAAACTCACTTCATTTTCATACATGAATGCATTCAAAGACAAACATCAATCAAACTGGTGCAAGAGTTTGTCATTGCTAGAGAAATCAGAAGTTTTTTTCAGAAGCTTTTTTTTCTTCTGATCAATCCAATTACATTTTCGCTTCATATTTCTGAATTTTTAATTTGTTTTTTAAAGCTTATACTTAAACTTATACTTATAAAGCTTATTTTATAACATAAAATATTTAGGCTCCGTACGGAGTCAAACTCGCACTTTACTGAATTTTGGCTAGCAACGGGTTAATGGAATTATACTTTTTATACGGAGTTGAAAGGCATTTTAATGCACTTTCAATTGATATGAGTTTGAATAATATTAGCATCATATTACGAAAGATACACAGAAAAAATTATCACAAAAAAATTTTCAAGCAAAAGTTTAGTTTTCAGTAAATGTTCCTTACTGAATCAGTGAAATTTTTATTTGACTTTTATTCAGGGTGCTTACACCAAAAACAATAACAAAAACCAGTTTTCTATGTCGTAAACAAAAACAATCTCCATGACGACATTCACATAAATAACAACAACAAGTTTGTTTACGGAAGATTATGCATAAGATAAGAGGTTTGTAACTTTCCAAAAGTATGGCTGAAGTCTACATATGATTTGGTAAAGCATCTGCATATAGACATTGCTTAATCCTCAACAAATAAATCTTTATCTTATATTCAAATATGTTTTTTATACATAAATTGTCGCTTACGATAAACTTTTATGGCCTGTATTTTAAAATATATCAACAATTTTGCATTTTGACAATTCTAAACTATGGGTAGGCCCATAACATTTTAATTTCAGTAAAAAAAAATTAATTTTTTGCAACATGTTGCCTACGATTGCTATTATTTAAAACTAAAATATATTAAAAAAAAGTTTTTACTGACTCACACTAAAAGTTTGTTTGATATATTACAAAAAAATCTAGTAAATATTTTTGTTTGATTCAGTAAATTATTTTGTTTAGGATTTGTAAGGTTTTGTAGACAAATTGCTTTATATTATAGAAAATCCAGCAAATATTTTTGTTTCATTCAGTAAATTTTGTTTAGAATTTGAAAATAATTTTAGACAAATTTTTTTATAGATTTCAACTATTTGTTTACTGAAAACCCCGGTTTTTGTCAATGAAATTATTGAGACGTTTTTGTCTGTATTTACAAATTTATTTATAGATCCGCCTGTAGACAAAATGTTTACTAATGCATTGAATTTCTTTATTGAAAATGAAATTTTGTTCCTCCTGTGTATGGCCAATTAAAAATAAAAAATAAAAAATTTTAGTCTCGTAACTTCGGATCGAAACCATAGAAACGTAATTGATATTTATTTAAATTAGGAATGGCTATGACGTCATCCACATTTTTTTTTTAATTTTTGTGGCCTTTTGTGATCTTTGACCTCTGATATCTTGTGACGCCTGCAAGAGATTATATAAGACTTTTGTGCCAGCGTACACAACGCCAAGAGAAACGTGTCATTCAGCTTCTTACCTCAAATTCCGAGGTTAAACACTTAATTGACTTTCGGAAAACCTCTAACTGAACTGGCGACCAATCGGTTTTCTTATCTTCAAGGATCCAGAATATCTACTTACTCACAGCTGTGTAGTTCAATCAACCAGTTTGTTTGAACACTATCATTAATTCTACATGTGTACGAATGTAAGAATACATGCACATTAGGGTATTCACTCAAATAATTTTTGCTCGATTAATCGAATAATTAAAGTCAAATAATGTTCGATGAAATAAAAACTTTAAATTTCAATTAAAAAATTATTCGAATAATTAATCGAATAATTAATCGAGTAACTCGATTAAAAAATTTTATGTAAATTTTGCTTTTTTTGATTAAGTTTTTGTAGATTTCTTAATAAATTTTTGAAATCATGTGAAATTTGCAATTCAATTCAAACGTTATTTCATACTAATAAGCCGCATGATCATAATGATGATAGTATTAAATGTCTTGTACAAAAATTCGATATTTCAGAATTATTTGAAATAAAGAAGAGATTTCAAGAGCAACTAGTTAACTAGATTTTTAAAAACTGAGTAAACTCAAAAATGTTGCTATTAACTCGAATAATTTTTAGCGGTAAAGCTTACTCGAATAAATCGAACGAAATAAAAGTGTTACTCGATTGTTCGGTTAATTTAAAAACTCCAATTACGATGAATTAATTAAACGAACATCAGAAAAGTCGAGTAAAATGAATACCCTAATGCATATGCATACAAACGTATGAATGCATTTGTATGATGTTTTATAAAATATTTTATGTGTATCGTTTCTTAACTTGATCTGTAAAAATATTCTTTAATTTTTGTAGCTTTTTATCTCAAAAATTTTATATAAAAAACACAAACACACTCACACATGAAAATAAAACGAAATTAAATTGCGACAAAATGCTTTTGTTTGATGGAAAGGTACGGTACCCACGGCCGAGCAGAAGAGAAAAAAAACATCAACAGAAGAATCAATGCTGTGATGAATTTTTATCCTTTCTACCCTGTTTTATTTGTAGATTTTTGTATAGAGATTTTTTATTAAAATCTTTTTTTATTTATTTATCGTTTGCACCAATTTTATGGCACAAAAACAAAATCTGTTAAATACTGACACATTTATACTTTTTTATCCAACCTACATCATACGTTTATACGAGTACATACAAGACTCTTTTTTTTTCATTTTATAAATTTTAAAAGAAACTTTTTTTTGGAATTTGTGCGTTTATTTTTTTTTGTGTTATATAAAATTATTGTGAATTTTTGTTTGGTTTGAAGAAATTTTAATTAAAACAAGTTTGAAGCATACTTTTTTATATTTAGTTTTGTTAAAAGGTATCTTAAGGCAGAAAAAAAAATCGATAAAATATTGCCAAAATGCTGTAAAAGTAGATCAATGACTTTAACAAAAAAAAAAAAAGAAGTTAATATAATTCTTGTGGTTATCAAGCAGAAAGTTGATGTTAATGTAAAACACACAAAAATATCTCAACAATTTCATTGAAAAAAACGGGGGCTTCCAGCAAACAAATTGTATAAATCTATAAAACAATTTGTGTTAAAATATATACAAATTCTAAACAAAACTATTTACTAAATCAAACAAATTTATTTACTAGATTTTTTGTAATATATCAAACTATATTTTTCTTTGAATTTATAAAACAATTTGTCTAAAAATATTTACAAATTCTAAGGATTCAAATAGTACACAAGCTTGAAATTTAATTAAAATCAGCTTGATTTTCCAAAGAGGAACCTGACACACTAAAATGTGTAAAACAAACCAAAACAGGCCAAGAACAAAACATTTTCTGCGGCAGAAGAATGTTTTCTTATAAGAAAAATAAAAGCTAACTTCTTCTTAAGTGGTCCAAAGCTTGCTTCTATGGCTGAAAATGGCTTTAGTAAGAAAGCAAGCTCATAGGCACAAATAAACTTACTTCACCGACGAAAGCAAATTTAACGTATTTGGCTCGGATGGTAAGCCCATATTATGTACAGAAGAAATTATCACCAAAAAATTTTCAAACAAAAGTTTGTCTAAAAATAAATTTAATTTTCAGTAAATGTTCTGTCCATAATCTATGAATTGTTTGTTTGACTTTTATTTTTAGAACGCAAACACCAAAAACAACAATAAAAACTGTGTCGTAAAAAACCACCCCGATAACGACATACACACAAATAACAACAACAACAATCATAGCAAGAGGAATGCAATTGTACCAAGTTTGTTTACAAAAGATTTTTGAGTGAATCGATTAGTTAAAATGGTTGCGTTAATTCTCATTCATTTTTTTTAGAGTATTTAGATAAACATTCAGACACATTTAACAAAGTGAAATCTCATAATTGCTTAATGGATGATGATGACACAGGCAAAAATTTTGTTTGTATTTTTGTTTGATTAAGTAAATTATTTTGCTTAATAATTGTTAGCATTTTTAGACTAATTGTTTATTAAATTCAGACAGAAATATTTATTGTTTGATATTTTTCAGAAAATCCAGTAAATATTTTCGTTTGATTTAGTAAATTGTTTTGTCTACAATTTGTAAATATTTTTAGGCAAATTGTTTTATAGATTTAAACAATTTGTTCACTGAAAAAAAAAACTGTTTTTTTAAAATGAAATTGGTAAGGTATTTTTGTCTATATTTACAAACTCGTTTGTAGGTCCGTTCATAGACAAAATATTTACGATTTCATTGAATTCCTTTACAGAAAATGAAATTTAGTTTTTTCTGTGTGGAGGGAATAAAATTAGGAACTACATACATTCGAATAACTTGAATTCGACTGCAAACCATGGAATTGGTTCAGTGATGGTCTGGGACTCATGTTTTCGGCAGCAGAACCAGGGTATTTGCATTATATTGACACAATTATAGATCAAAATGTTTATTCAGACATTTTAAAAGAAAACTTGCCGCAAAGTGTATATAAGCTTGCTCTAAACAACGGTTAATGATTCTTCATACAAGGCCCAAAAAGCAACATCATGGCTGCTACATAATTTGCCCCATGTCATGGAAACACTATGAGGCAAGCCTAAATGTACACCCCTTTCTATCCCTCCTTTCTCTCTTGCCAATATAGTAAAACCCTATGCAAGAAAACGTTCATAATATAAACGCCGACTTGGAATTTGAGGGCTTTTGCAAAGATATCTGGGGATAAATTACGGCATTCCATACCGATCGAAATTTACATTTAAATTGTATTATTATTTCGATCGATATCGAATGCCATAATTTGTCCCCTGACCTTTTCATCTTCCTTTCGAAATATTTTCCCTCGAAAAATTACATATTAAAAAGAATCTAGAGAGTTAGTTTTTACTTGTGTTTCGAGCCCATAGAGTCTAACGAATTTCCAAATGTTGCGCTATAAATGGTTGATCGTTTATTGCCAATGCAAAATGGGCGTTTAATGCATCAGAAACTAAAAATAACAAAATATATGTACATATTCCCTCTTATCGTGTTTGGCGATTTTCGCCTTCGACTACCACATTTTTGTAATAGATTAAAGACATCATTATAAATTTTTCTTTAATCTATTACAAAAATGTCGTAGTCGAAAGTTAAAATCGCCAAACACGATAAAGGCCATTATGTAAATACTCTGTTGTAAAAAGAATATGTCAATAGATGGCGCTAAACGAATACAACCAAAAAGACATTTAAAAACGAAAACTGTGTTAACAGTACGTTCTTAATAAATTTCTGTAACCTTTACCAAACCACTTCTTAAATTCTGCCACTATCGTACAATTTCACATGTCAAAAAAATTTTTTTTGTTTCGTCAATTTTCTCGCAATTTATACTGCAATCCACAATCTCCTGTACACCAATTATATTTCCTTTAAAATCATTTTAGAAGCAAAAAAATTTCACACTCTAAAATATCCGTTAAATATTTATTTCTTCAAGTTACAAACTCTATTATAAATTAATTATACCCTGTTTTATTTGTATGAAAAAATAATATCGAATAATGTGGAAAATTGGACAGATATCTATCTAGCAGCCAGAAGAGTAGCTTAAGAGCAAATTAAATACGAAATGAGTTGTTGTGTAAGAAAAATAGGAAAAAAAACGCAAAATACAACAAAATCTCATCAAATTTTATTGTTCTTAAGAAATGGAAGAACAGCCATAACAACAACAATAATAATAATAATAGTAATACTGTATCCTTGCATTTAAGCCATTTGTGCAGACTTGGTCCAGAAAAAAATAGTATTATAAAGCATTAGATTTAGGAAGACATACGCAAACATAAACACAGAGCCAAGAATTAAAAAAAATAAAATAACAATTTAAGAGTGATCATTACAAGTTACGGTGTATGCGACGGACGAGAGTATAAAATTGGTTGGTAGACATAATGCAAGTGTACAATACACACAAATATAAAATGGTAGCAACAGTAAAAGCGACAGCAACAAAAGCCACAGGGGCAACAAATCACGATCATACATGCACACACATGCTTGAACAGGCAGTAAAAGTAGAAGAGGTCAATACAACTATTGGAATTCGATACTTTGCATTTATCTAACTTGAGAATTAAAATGGAAAAAACGAGGAAAAAACAAATAACTGCAGAAAACAACAATAAAAGCTTAAGAACAAAATATGTATGTATGAGTGCATATATACATACTTACATATGTATGTATATGTACATATATACATATACATACATATATATAAACATAAAAAAGTTAGACATTAAATATAGAAAGAAAGAAAGAAGCCTTAAGTTTAGCTTACAAACAAAATTTAAAGTTAAACGAAAAATGCAAGAACAACAACAGTCACAACAACAGCATTTTTAAATACGATGCCAAGGCATATATAGAGACATATACATATATACATACATATACACGGTTGTTAAGCCAACGAGGAAAAAAGTTCTTTTTGAAGCGATTTGTCCTTTAGCTAAATCTGCTGCTGTTAGTTAGCCGACAACCAACTCATCGTTATGGACAACAAACAACACAACAAGCAGCAGTGACAGCAACTGCTGCAACAGACGAAAATAAACTAACCAACTGCATCAATATCAAGACAAACGTTCTTGTTGCAAAAATAGGCAAGAAAACAGTGGAATAAGTATCTAAAAGTTTTTAGACCTTTGATGGTCTTATTAACCCTTTACAGGTCTAGCAAATATTACAAATATATAAAAAAAAATTTGCAAAATAGCATGGGATATGTATGTATATTGATATTGTGAATTCAAGATTTTTAAGTTTCCAGTGGTTCCAATTGGACAAAAAAAAAGAGTAATAAATCTGTATCTTTGAAACCTGCGAGCCAAGCTTTAAGAATATTGAAACCTGGACCACCCGGTTGAAACACACGGTTAGCTACAGGGTGTCAAAGTTTACTGCCTCCTACTTTGATATTTGGCTTTGAATTTTAAAATTTTGGTTTTTGGCTTCGACTATGCTCTCGATTTCTTAAATATCTCCGGTAATAGCATAGTCAAAATTTTCAAAAAATATTTTATATGATTTTTAAAAAAATCCTTGATAATATGTAAAAAAATAATTTTTTAATTGAGTTATGAATTTTTAGTCGAACTGTATGGTTTTTATCCAAAGTTATTTAATTAATTATTCGTACGATTAGGAGTTTTTATATAATATCTTTAGTTTTTCTATGAGATTTTTGGGTAAAGGTTCCCTGACTATTTGCATAAGCCCCAATGAAATGCGCATAGGAACTAGCTAATAATAACCCTCCATAACCAATTTCAATGTTATTTAATTAGTTTGGCTTACTCACGTTACATGCTTTAGCATTTCTTTCTTAAATAAAAAATAATAATTTGATCGAAAGACCAAATTAAAAACGAAATTTTTAGCCAAACTAATTAAATAACTTTGGAAAAAAACCATACAGCTCGACTAAAAATTCATAACTGAATTATTAAAACTCTAAGGGCACTTAGCTTAAACATGATTGTGTACTATTCCAAAAACTTGGACAAAATAAACATTAAAAAATCCCAGCATTGAAAATATCGATTATATTCCACGCTGGTAAGACCGAAAATCTAAAAAGCTTAAAATAGTTGAACATGCTAAAAGAAAAGACAGTTAGTGAAGTTCCGAACATTTAGAAAAAGTTCATTAATAATAGGCACGACTCGCCGCGAGGTGGCGACAAAATCTGGGGCCGAATCGTCGCATTCGATATCGAGCAGAATTGATCGACATTTTTCCTTTTGGGACTACGGCATACGATAATCGAGTAGCTGCTGTTTAAATTCCACTCGATAGCACTAGAGCGATTGAATACAATATTTTCTTTTATTGTGTTTGTTTTGCAAAAAAGCGTGGAACATTACTTCTAAACGTTATTACAGTTGGCCAATCGACTTGGTTGTTGTACTAGGTGCTAGAAACACAAAATTTTTCTTTAATGTATTACAAATTTTTAGTCGATTCCAACAACCGGTATAAAATAAACTTGGTACACTTTTTAAACATTTCGATTCGATAGGTATCGAATGCGGTAATCCATCCATTCGAAACGATTTTATTCGATACGATAGTGTACTCGATATCGAAAGCGACGATTAGGACCCTGTTAATTTAGCTTGTTAAAATTATTAGGATTTTCGCTAGGGTGTTGTTGCTGCCGTCGCTAGTAGTGTAGGTAAAGGACTCTGATGAGAAGACTGTGGTAGTCTCGAAACAGCTGTCAGTTCAACCTTCCGTACATCAAAAATTTGTCTTTGAATGTTCAATATTTACATGCTTTAGAATTTCTTTCTTAAATAAAAAAAAATTATTTGATCGAAAGATCAAATTGAAAACGAACTTAAGCCAAACTAATTAAATAACTTTGGATAAATTTTTTTTGTTAATTCAATTCATGTAGTCATAACAAATAATCAAAGTCAAGGCGAATTCATAATAGCTGGCAGCCTAACGGCTGCTGACTATTCTTTGCTCTACTTATATTTTAGCCAAAAAATGTCAGAAAATATTGTCGGTGTGTTCTTCTTACTCTGTGTGAGTGTTTTTCTTACTTTGTGTGTGTGTGTTTCTCCATTTCTTTTTTATGTTCTTGCTTTTCTTCTTTGTGCTTTTTGACATTTCTTGGCGACTTACATAAACAAAAATCCCGTTGTTGTAATTGTTGTCCCAATGCTACCACCTGGTATGAATTCGCCTTGATCAAAGTCAAGCCTTTCAAATGAGAGCTAAAAATGGCTATATTTGGCCAAAAATAGAAGTTAATTGCTGGATGTTTTTCTTAAAATATATAAAACCAACCAACCAGTTTTCCGTATCCCTTTACATTTTAATAAAATTTAGTGCGAATGATGCCTCTGGCAAAACTAATGTTGGTGCAAAATCTAAGCTCAATATATCGCGCCTTTAGAATAGGAAAATTAATCAAAAATTATTAAAAAGACTTCATAAAAATATGCATGTATTTAAAATAACTTATCGTAAATATACAATTAAGATGTCATGTTAAAGGGCACAAAGTTGTCCTTAACATAAAGTCCGTAAATAAAATCAAGGCATATGTCATATGTATTTTGTGCCCTTTAATATGAAATCTTAATAGAATATCTAGGATAAGTAGTTTTAAATATATGCATAATTTTGTGAAGTCAGTTTTGTAAATTCCTGATGAATTTTCCTATTTTAAAGTTGCGATATTTCGCGAACTAGGCAAAGTAGTTAGCTCAGACTTTGCACTAATAGTAGTTTTGCCATCATTCATACTAAATTTTATCAAAATCAATAAAAATTTGGTTTTTGGCAAATTTTTTTTGTGTTTTTTTTCGTTTTAGCGCTGCTTTCGTTTTGGCGACTTTTTTTGTTTTGGCTATTTTTTTAATGTTGCGTTTTTTTTTAGTATTGGGACTTTTTTGAGATTTCGCGATTTTTCCGTTTTGGCGATTTTTTTTAATTTGTTGAAGATTTTTTTAGTTTTGGTGTTATTTTTCGTTTCAGCGTTTTTTTCATTTTAATGATTTTTTTATTTTGGCTATTTTTAATGTGGGATTTTTTAATTTTAGCGCTTTTTTGTTTGTTTTGGCGATTTTTTTCATTTTGATGTTTTTTTTTGTTTGTTTTAGCGCTTTTTTCCTTTAAGCGTTTTTTCGTCCTAGCAATTTTTTTATTATTGTTTCTTTTAGCTCAGCGTTTTTTTGTTTTGCGATTTGTATTTGGTTTTTTGGTTGTTTTAGTTTTGGCGATTTTTTTCGTTTCAGCGTATTTTTCATTTTGGCGATATTTTTCGTTTTGCGAATTTTTTAGTTTTGAAATCCTGAGTTTTGGAATAAAACCAAAAAACATCAAAATCATAGATTATTAAAAAAGGTCGACAATAATTAAATTGAAGCATTTGAAGAAATTTTTTTAGTTTTGCCGTTTTTTTCGTTTTGGCGTCTTTTTCGTTTTAACGATTTACTGGGTACCCCCATAGTGTAGTTGATAGTGTGCTAGCCTGCGGGGGTCGCAGGTTCGTTTTTTTTAAATTTTCGGCTTGTTCGTTGCACTACTTGAAAGGATACCCTTTAATTATTAATTTGCCCTTTAATTATTAATTTTTTTTGTTTAAGTTGCTAATTATTATGGTTCATAAGATATAGCTTAATTTCAAAATTACATTACCTGATGGAGTACCCTTTAATTTTGGATTTGTATGTCTTTTAGCATTCGTTACTGTTGCCAGTAAAATGCTGCAATAGCTGTGAAAGTTTCAACAGTTTACCTCCTACGGCTTAAAAGATATAGCTAATTGTCAAAATTAGATGGTTAAAATTACATTGACTGCCAGAATATCCTTTAATGTTAATTTTGTTTAAATGTCAGTATAATAATATATTAACTTTGAAAATGTCAAGTGTCTATATATCAAGTGCCTCTATATTACATTAGGATTTTATTATATTTCGCTACTGCTGTAGCGGCCAAATTTGCACATATTCTGTAAAAATTTCAGGTATGTAGCTCTTATGGTCCTCGAGATAAAGCCTGTTACAGGCTGGCGCGGCTACAAGGGGGGAAAAGGGGATATCCTCCCTCCCAAATCGAGTAAATTTCTATAGAGTTTCTAAAAGAAGTTTGGAAAAATAGTATGTTTTCTTTACAAGTTCCCCCCTCCCCCCAAAAGCTCAAGCTGGATCCGCGCCTGGTGACAGGCAATAGAGATCCCTATCACCTTTGGTGTACGAAACCCTAAAGAACTGAAAACGGATTTAAATTTAGCGCTTTTAAACGACCGAAAAAAAATTTTTTTTTTGCAGACCAGTATGACTAGGCCCTGAATCTCTAGGTTTTGGCACGTTGGGGAATTTATTATGAAGTTTCGGTTTTTGTTTTTGATGAGTTAAAGACAAAATTTCGATTTTTTCGAAATGTTAAAAATCTCATCTTACTTTTTTTTTAACATAAATATTTTGTTGAATTTTAATTTTTGTCGTGATTTTCGAAATTTTTGTGTTGAATAATTTTTTTTCGAAATTTCTACTATCAATATGAAAAACATAGGGCATATACTATGTGCTTGGCCTCTGAAAGGTTAATGCACGTTCAGTCAAATTTACTATCACCCAACTACCAACTAGGCATTCTTGTATGTTTTGTGCCAATGTGTGTTCAAATCTTTTATTTGTTGGATATTTTAGTTAAGAAAACTCTTTGGAAAAAATTCATGTATCATCGTCTATACATTCACCTACACACACACACACACACACAAACCTACTCGCAGTCGTCATATATGATTTTCTTAACAAAAATATATCGATATTCAAGGAACACACTCAAATAAAAGTGTTGAAAAATCAAGAGTTTAAGATTTAGTTACTCTGGCAAAATGTTGTATTTATTTCATTTATTTCTATTTTTCGTTCATTTAGACGGTTTTACAAAGAACAAAAAAATAAAAAAGATAATCAAAATAAAAATACCACTAATCTACTGGTTTTAGAATCACTCCTCGTCGTCGCAGTTGCTTAAGCACAAGCTGTTGGCGGCTAAGATGCACTTTTTCTTTAACATGCGAGCGAATGTGTTGTTATTCGAAATTTGTGCACATGTGTATGTTTTGTTTTTATTGTAATAGAAAAATATTTTTAAACTTTTGCCAGTTTCATTTTTATAGATTAAGGTTTATGTGCGCCTGCATACGCTGCAAAGAAATTGAGATGCCATATAACCTTCCATGGCGCAGAAATTTGATGCGAAATAAATTATTGTCTTTTATTTTATTACTTTTTTTTTGGGAGAGGAGAAAACAGTGAAAAAACTTTGATGAGAGGAAGAATTATAATTACCTGCACGTTTCGAAAACGTTTTCTTAGGAAAATTCTTCGAAATGGTTTCTTAAGCAAACTATTCGAAATGTTTTCTTAAGGTAGCTCTTCAAAACCTTTTTTCTGAGGGAAACTCCTCTCGAAACGTTGCTTGAAGGCAAGTTGTCGGAAAGTTCTGCTAAAGAAACTCTTCAAAAATTTTTCTTAGTGAGCATCTACAAAAAATTGTCTAAAACAAACTCGTTGAACATTATCATAAGGCAGCACTTCGAATAAATTTCGTGAAGGCACACTCCGTTAAAAGTTTTCTAACAAAGACTACATATTCGTAAAAATATTTTTAAGAAACTGTGTGAAAACTTGTCGAACGAAAAGCCTCGTACTCAAATTTGCCATCAAAAGTATTTGGTAAAAATATCATGTATTATGTACCCTTGCTTCCCACTGTCTCCTTTTCCTACAGCCCCAGCAAAAACTTTTGTCATTTTTGTAATCGGTAGTATTTTATTAATGGATTACAAGGTAATGAGTGGTACTACTATCTAGTTTTTAATAAAATTAGTACGTATTTTTCTCATTATCTGAAAGTAGTTTTTGTTGAAATTTTTTTATATTTTTTTATTTATTATATCTTCAACAAAATTGAACTAACAATAAGTAATCAAATCTTAACTCTAAAATTTTAGTTTTCAAGTCCAGCCAATGCCAGACAAAGATATTTGTTTCAGCGGTTGGTTGTTTGCTTGTTTACGTCTTTCGTGTTTGGCTGAGAGCAAGAGTGTCCCTCTTTCTCAGCCGAGTGTGTCCTCTAAAGTTAATGATGTTTCGGGCTAGGGAATTTGGCTGCAACTCGAAGTTTTTTTATGTATCTTGTCACTGTCTTAACCAGCGGCACATCTACATCTTTATGAATGCGCTTGTTTCTGACATACCATGGGGCTGCTGTTATCGTACGGAGTATTTTATTTTGTCGTCCTTGAATTTTTTCTACATTTGACGCCGAGGCAGTGCACCATAACTGGATACCGTAGGACCATATTGGCTTTAGAATGGAGTTGTATAGAAGAAGTTTACAATTGAGGATTAGAGTAGAGTTCCTTCCAATGAGCCAAATCATTTGAGCTGCTTTTAATTTCATTTGGGTCACCTTTGTATTTATGTAGGTCTTCCATTTTAGACGACGATCAAGATGAGCACCGAGATATTTTACTTCAATGAGTTGAGCTATAGTTTGGTTATTTATTTCTATAGGTGGGCAGGTTTCTCTGCATAAGGTAAAAATAATGTGTAGACATTTTTGTTCGTTAATTTTTATCCGCCATTGTTTTAGCCATTGTTCCAACTGGGGTATATAATCTAGGAAATTGCGGGTGGCTTCTTGATGGCTTTTGTGAACACTTAGAAAAGCTGTATCACCAGCGAATGTTGATATGTGTATGTTACTGCTTACCGGCAAGTCAGACGCATATATCAGATATAATACAGGACCGAGGATGCTGGCTTGAGGAACTCCTGCTTCAATGGGTTGCGGAGGGCTTTGAAAATTACCTTCTTTAACAACAAATTTTCACTCAGTTAACTAGCTTTCTAAAAGTTTAAGGATGTTTTCGGGTAGCTTTTGCTTTAGTTTATGTATTAAACCTTCGTGCCATACTTTATCAAATGCCTGAGAAACATCGATGAAGAGCGCAGAACAATATTTCTTTTCTTCGAAGGTTTTTCTAACCACTTTCACGAGTCTATGTGTTTGTTCAATCGTACTATGTTGTCTCCTAAAACCGAATTGGTGGTCTGGAATGCATCCAGTACGATTCAGTATTAGTGTTAGCTTACTCATAAATAGCTTTTCAAATAGTTTTGACATGTTAGACAATAGGCTTATAGGCCTATAGGACTCCACCTTCGTATGATCTTTGCCTGGTTTAGGTATCATGGTAATCAGCGAAACCTTCCATTCTGCGGGATAGCATTTGAGGCGCAAAATACTGTTAAAAATAAATAGAATTATCCGTTTTGCAGTATAGGGTAGCTCTAAGAGCATTTTATTGCTTATTTTATCAGCGCCTGGGGCTTTTTTCGAGTTTAAGCCCGCAATACAGTGTTCAATCTCACGTATATTAAACCTCAAAGTAACATCTGGTATAGCGAGGACTGGTGGCAGCTCAACTATAGTATCAGACGTATTTGGAGTAAATACTTTCTGCAAGTGATTTACAAACAGAGTACCTTTTTCAGCGTCAGTTCTTGCACAGTCTCCATTCGAAGCTCGCAATGGAGGCTTATATATCACTGGTCTTTTGAGGCCACGCGCTGTTCTCCATAGCAAATACTCTGTTTGATGTGTTGCGTCGAGCCCATTAAAAAATGTTTGAAGAGAAGCGGTTTTTTGATATTCTAGTAGAGTTTGAAGATGTTTAGTACATTCCTTCAGCCTAGATTTTAGCTGAGGGCATCTGTAACGTTGCCATTCTCTACGAACTCTTCTTTTTTCAGATAAAAGCCCGTTCTACAACTGTTGAATAAATTTTATTATATATCACCTGAAGATTTGTAGTAGTAGCATTTAGAGCAGCTTGCTTAAGGTTTGCCTCAAACGTTCTAATAGAGTCATCTATGTCAGCAGCCGTTTTTAATGGAATATTTTCTGTGCAGTGAGCACTCAAAGTTTTTTTTGTATTTCAACCTATTAATACGTGTGGTTGTCATCGTTTAATCACAAGTGGGTGAAGAAGTTGTGTGTGAATACATAGTGACAAAAGTTGGTGAGTGATCTGAAGACAAATCTAAAGATGCTTCTACTTTGGACCATTTCGCTGGGCACACCCTTTACCACTCCAAAATCAATAACATCAGATATTTTTCGGGGATCTGTTGGCCAGTAAGTTGGCTGCCCACTTGATATAACATTCAAACGCATTTTTGAAATTGTGTCAAACAAAACGCTACCCTTCGGCGTGATGAGGCGAGATCCCCAGAGTAATAGAGTACCTGGGAGGAGAGTAAATAAGTTTTGATGCACAGCTTCAATGCAGATGTTAGTTAATTGAAGATAGTCTTCATAATGATCACCCATTAAGTAGTGTTTTTTTTAACCGCGATTCTCTTAGTATAGCCGAGCCACCACAAGCTCTACCCTGGGGGTCCTTTGTATCGTAATTAGGAGTATAATTTGTGTTAATAAAATAAGAAGACAACCACTTTTTAAGTACACATGTGTTTGTATATGAAAACACATTTTTGTCGCTTAAACTTATAAGTCAACAATAGGTGAGTGGGTAAAGTACTTGTCTGCAAATCTGACCGAGCACAGGTTCGTATCCCAGCTGGGTAAAAAAAAAATTTTAAATATTAATAAAATATAATGGGTATTATTTCATTTTAATTTGTTTGACTACTTATATTTTAGCTTCAAGTAAACCAAATAGTAACTCGTTAATTACTGTGACAATGTAAATACATTTGTAAGGGATACCACTTATTTTTTGGACTTCTCAAAAAAAAAAATAAATAAAATAAAATAAAATAAAATAAAAAAAAGAAGTTATCG
This sequence comes from Panzeria rudis, assembly GCA_956483635.1. NCBI lineage: Eukaryota > Metazoa > Arthropoda > Insecta > Diptera > Tachinidae > Panzeria > Panzeria rudis. The sequence goes on from OY101448.1 coordinate 174,851,787, forward strand.
TGTCAAATTGTACGACTTAAATCCTCATCTACTTTTTTGCCTACCAGTAAGCAAATTTTTTGCAGGGACGATTCCCAAGTTTGCCAACCATCAACCATCGTATTCCGTGATTTACTTAAAAGAAACCTTCTTTAAAGCTTAAGAAGTTGTTGTTTAATTTTATTGAATGTTGTTTTAAGTTAAAAAGTTTTCTTTTGGTTGCTGCCTGCTTTAAAGTGGTCGCTGATGCAGTGATTGCTGCCGATGGTGTTGGTGTTGAACCATTAACTAGTGGGTTTTTTCACTTAAATAAAATAAATCATAGACGATTTTTTTTACGTCTACAAAGAGAATTTTTTTCTTATTGCAGCCATAAAAAAAGCATCGCAGAAAAGGAGGAGAAAAAAACAAATGCATTTATACGCATTTCGAGTTTAGTACTGATGATGTTGATGATGATGGCTTTAGGCTTGATTTGGTGCGGAAATTCCAACAAATTACAAATGGTTAATGATGAAGTATTTTTTTTAGTTTTTCAGTTTTTTCTTAAGAGAGTTAGAACTAAATGTGTGATATGAAGGAGAAGGTTGTAATCTTAGAATTAATTTTAAAAAATTTCAACACAAAGAAAAAGCATTTAAAGGTTTTTTTAATTTTTAGTGTATAATTATGTATTGAAAATATTTATATATATTAAATGAATTATTTATGAGTTATTAACTTTAAGTATAATCAAATTGTACCGATTACAAATTGGAATGTTTGAACATTAAAAAAAAAATTTAATTATCCAAAAGAGTCTATAAAAAGCCAAAATAAAAATCTTCCTTGGATTTTGATGAGTAAGAAAACATAATAATTTTTTCGTCCCAAACTGCTTAAAATATAACACTGAAAAAAACGAAGAATTTTCATAATACCATTTATAATTGAATTGGAGTTCCGTTTCCAAACGCGTTTTAAAGCGTTTCAGAAACACACCCATACCATTTTGGGTCCCTTTTTGATGTCTTTCGTTCCTTAACTAATTGACTTCCCTTCCCATCGTGATGATTTGTTTTTTCCAGCCTTTATTAATTTCTCGCTGACTACTTCTACATGTTGACATATCTCATCCCAGAAACCTTAACGAATGCCAGTATTTATATTAGGTTGAGGTAACCCTTGGCATCTAGACTCAAAATAAGACTGCCTGTTAATCTCAGCCTAGTGCTGGACTAATGCTTGATATTCATACACAACTCTACACAGAAAAAACTAAATTTCATTTTCAGTAAAAAAATTCAATGAATTAGTAAATATTTGACCTACACAAACATTTGTAGTTTCAGGCAAAAATATCTCAACAATTTCATGGAAAAAAGTTTTTTTTTTGTACACAAATTGTCCTAATCTATGAAATAATTTGTCTAAAATTATTTATAAATTCTAAACAAAAGAGTTTACTGGATTTTCTGTAATATATCAAACCATATTTTTGACTGCGTTTGTAAAACGATTTGTTTAAAATATTTGCAAATTGTAAACAAAATAATTTACTGAATCAAACAAAAATATTTACTGAATTTTTTTTAATATATCCAGCAAACGTTTTGTCTGAGTTAGTAAATGCTTTTTTTTTGAAAATATTTTCAAGTTTTAAATAATAACGTCATCATCCATTGAGCATTTATGAAATTTCACTTTGTTAAATGTCTTCACCTCTGTAAAATTCACTGATTCACTAAACAATATTTATTGAAAATGAAGTTTAATTTTAGAAAAATTTTAGCTTGAAATTTTTTGGTAATCCTTTTTTCTGTGCTCCTTCTTCCTGTAGCAGTTATATTATATTAACAGAGGGTGTCACAACAGCGGTTTAATTAACCTGCCGATTGACTATAATAATATTTTGTTGGGCAAGTTGATGCCCAGCAAAAAATTATTGGCTCCTTGAAAGCAGTAAAAAATTTTGTGCTTTTCAGATGCGCTATTTTGAGGCGCTTACGATGATCCGTAAAAGGAAGGGAGAGCTCTCTTAACTTATTTTTAACAACAGCATAATTTAATATCATTTATTGCATGAAAGAGAGAGAGAGAGAGAGAAAGAGATAAAGAGAAACATTGATACGTCATAATGAACTCAATTTGCTTTTTTTGTGGCTTTAAGAAGGAACAACGAAGTTTAGCGGTGATAAGAGCCAATCCGAAATTTTTCATAGTTTTTATACTGGGTTGAAAATTAAAACCGGTTTGAATCCAAAGAACATTTTCGTTTTTCATAATTAAGACCTCTTTCGAGCAGAATGGTATTCTGTACCATATCTGTATATACCAACCAAAATTACTTATTTAATTATTACCTTTAAAAATTTAAAACTTTGCCAATATCTCCTCCACCCTCTTTCTTTGCCTTCGTTGTTCATTAATACGCCTGATCTGGAAAGTTAAAAAAAAGAATAAAATATTTTAAAGAAATTGATATTTTCACAGCAACTCAACTTACATCTGAGCCAATAATAATCATATAAACAGCACAAATATTGGCATGAATTATAAAAAATTCTATAATAAAAAAGCAGTTGTTTTTTTTTACTTACAGACCCGAAAATACAAACAACAAATTTAAGTAAAAGAAGTCTAGAAAAAACAAGAGAATAATTGAAGACAAAAAAAGCGATGACGATGAATATTTTCATATAATAAAATGTTCAAAAGTTGCGCTGACAAAATGATCGTAAATAATTTTTATTTGGCCTTTAATTTTTGCTGTTAAACGTCCTTTTTGTTTGCCAACTTGGAAGGTTTCTTTTTTAAGTTGTTGTTGGCGTTGTTTGTTTTTTGTTGCAGCTTTCCTGAAGAAAAGTAAAACAACGTTTCCGTGCTTCATGACACAGTGATTACAATTGAAAAAGGTTTATAAATCTGTATCTTTGAAAATTGCGATCTAAGAGAATCCAAGCTTTAAGAATGTTGAAATTTGCACCACCCTGTTGAAACACAATGTTGATTACCTCGGGGCATGAAAAACCTTGTCGGTATCATAACTTTTGCAAAGTTTGTAAATAGATAAAGAAAAATCACTTTACTTTAATAAGATATCTTTAATATTTTCAAAGATATTTGGCTTTGAAATTAAACATTTTGGTTTTTGGCCTCAACTTTGTTCTCTATTTCGTCAATATCTCCGGTAATAGCAGAGACAATATTTAAAAAAAATATTTTGTGATTTTTAACACAACCTTTGATAACATGCAGATAATTTTTTTTAGTTCTCTCAATTTATCTAGTCTTGAGCACGAATCAAAATCAAGACTTTGAAATGAGAGTGAAAAATTCCTAAATTTCTGCATGTTTTATCAAAGATTATATTCAAAATCATAAAATATTTTTAGGGAGATTTTGGCTATACTATTACCGGAGATATTGACGAAATAGAGAACAAAGTTGAGGCCAAAAACCAAAATGTTTAAATTCAAAGCCACATATCTTTGAAAAGAATACAGATATCTTAATAAGGAAAACCGTATTTTCTATTCTGTTTATAAACTTTACACCAAGTTTAAATTCACTAAAATCGAATAATATTTGCAAAAATTATGAGGCCGACAAGGTTTTTCATGCCCGAGCTAGTCAACTTGGACATCTTGTAGTTCAATGTGTGGTCGAAATTTCATCATTCTTAAAGCTTAGGTCCTCCTCTATAAATTTTAAATACATCATTTTATAATCCGATTGCAAGTTTCAAAGATACAGATTTATTACTCTTTTTTTCCAATTGGAACCACAAGATACAGATTTATTAATCTTTTTTCCAATTGGAACCACTGTGCGTGCAACAGCACAAGAAAGGTATGATTGTGTGATGGTTGGCAACTTAATGGATCAACGTTGCTGTCGTTGTTGTTGTTGGTATTGCGCTGGTGTTGCTGCAGCTGATATATTTTTTTGTTTATATATTCTTTTTGCAGTTTCTATATTCAACTTCAGACGATGGATGATGAGAAAATCTTTGTGCTGTGGCCTTTTAATTTTTGTTCTTATTGTTGTTCTTGACGTATTTTTTTCAGTTTGTTTGATACACATTCATTTGGTCACCATTATTGGAGTTTATCAAAAATAAGGCGACGCTTAAGTTTTTTTGTCTTATAAAAAAATAGGCTGAAGAAAAAATTACTAATGATACCCTTTTTGAGTTAAGAAGACTTTGTTGTGTGCAGTACATTTAATTCACTGTCTGCATGTCTCCAATCCAGAGATGGGCACCGCACACAAGATGGTTGTGAATCTCCTTCAAATATATGAAAGTGCTTGAAGAAGAGTTTTAAAATAATTGGAGTAAATGAGCAGTTACACAAGTAGAGTCTTAAGATCAAAAGTGAAACGAAAAGGATAGGTATCTTGGGGACACAATGCGAGAACAATTTTTGTGCAACATTTTAACCCTCTAACTCTTCGCTGTATGGGTATTTTTTGTCCCTTTCTAGAAAAAAGGGCGAAAACCGACCCTGAAACAACGATATGGATAGCAGAATGAAATGTTCTACAAAAATATTTGTATTCTACTATATTCAGATTTTACTATACATCTTCAAAGGCACCCAAACTCATAATTCAACTTGAATGCCAAAAATATTTTTCACAATTAGTGCTAAGCTATCACACAAAACAAGATTTTGTGAGGCGCACCACGTACAATTTATGTCCCAAATAGCTAGTTTTCGTTATACATCATAAAAAAGTTATTCAAAGTATGTTCGAAAATTCGAACTTAATTTCGAAAATTTGAAATATCTCTAAAATACCAATATTAACGCCGAAATTTAATAATAAATTCGAATTTTAACTAAAAGTCTAATTTTATGGACAACATAATACAGTGTTCAGCAATGAATGATTTTAAATTTATTTATTGCAATTATTTTTCGAGGTAAATCGGCAAAACTTCGTAACAGTTTTACCCACAAAAAATTTAACATGAGACAATATTCAAGGGAAACATTAATATATTTTAGTTTCACAACCTACACAGCAGAACAAAACAACATTATTTTTGGAAGCTGCATGTGTATTTCATGTCTTTCTGCTGTGTGGCTCGGTTGTATTTCAATTTAAATCTTATATATATAGTTCATGACTGGAAATAGCATACGAGAATTAAACATATACATTTTTACCCGTAGTCTTCACAAACATTTTTTAATAAAAAAATCCGGAACAAAACTTTTCTCAATTGTAGAGAGCTTTTCTAAGTTCCTATTACCTCACATTTTAAAGATCTTCCTACCATGAACATATTTGGTATTTTAATTTATATGCGTAAAGTTAAGCCGGTGTTATAAGTTTTTTTCCCCCCACATTGGTATTTATATGTATGTGCGAATGAAAGATGATCAGGAAAATGTTAAAAAAACCAACACAACAAAAATTATTTATTATTTTTTCTGTTTTAAAAAGTTATGCTCACATATCTTAAAAGCTAAAATTTGTATTATTGCTGCTGATGTTTATCATTGGCTTTAAAAAGACGTACAATATTCCACAGTTGTACGTCTTATACAAATTCACGTGCACTCATTACGATAAATACCTGACGTCTGCTTTACTTCTGCTTCTTTCCGTGTTTCATCTAAGATGGCACAAAAGGATGTCTCCATTTTTTTATAACGAAATTTTTTTTTTAATAGTTTTGGCTAAACTGAACTTGTGAACTAAAAGTACCATTTGATTAAAAGTACCTTTTTTAAATAGACATTTCTAAAAAAGTATAATTTAAAAACTGCGCCTTTTTAAAAAAGCACATATTTAAAAAAGTACCTTTTTAAAAAATATCCTTTTTAAAAAAGTACATTTTTAAAAAATATCCTTTTTAAAAAAGTACCTTTTTAAAAAATATCCTTTTTAAAAAGTACCTTTTTAAAATAGTACCTTTTTAAAAAATATCCTTTTTAAAAAAGTACCTTTTTAAAAAATATCCTTTTTAAAAAGTATCTTTTTAAAAAATATCCTTTTTAAAAAAGTACCTTTTTAAAAAATATCCTTTTTAAAAAAGTACCTTTTTAAAAAATATCCTTTTTAAAAAAGTATCTTTTTAAAAAATATTTTTTTTAAAAAAATACCTTTTAAAAATATCCTTTTTAAAAAAAGTACCTTTCAAAAAGTATCATTTATAAAAAAATCGCCATTTATAAGTCCTTTTCTAATTATTAAGCATGACTTCAATTGAAGTTGAGAATTTCAACAACTTATGTTGGGCCATTCTACTGGGCAGTTAATAGTGTATGTGTATGGTATGAGTGTGTTTGGAAGGAACTTAACTTATTTTAAACTGTCGATCGTAAAGACAAACACCTGTAAAAGAGATTGCAGATCAAAATATACAACCAAAACAAAAACAATGACGAAAGAGACATTTTATATCTGGTCGAATCTTTAGGATGTGTGTAAGTAAGTGTAAGTGCATGTGAATATGAAACTACAGCACTGATACATTTAAAACTCTATGTTCTTATAACAAAAATACTAAAAAGCAGAAGCAATAATTGCAATTATAATGATTGGAATATAACACTATGGGACTTTTTTTGCAAATATTTGATTTTCCCAGGACATTCTTATGGCACTTAGATGTTATTAAATTTTATGGCCAGTAAGGCCATAACAAAAACGGTAAAGCTTAAAGTAAAACTGAGCTATTTTAACATTAAAACTCATCACCCCATTGTGCAATGCTAGTGGAGTTATTGAATAGTAAACATACAAACGTTTATGCCGAGGTTGATAATGTTCATAAGGATGAATGATGATCATCATTATGATGACGATGATCAAATGTGTGTGGATCAGTATAAAGATGATGACAACATGGGTATGTTTAAGAATGTAAACCAACCAACCAACCAACAGTCGAAGAAAACAACAGAAACAACAAATTAAAAAAAGGTATATAAAGAAAAATTAAAATGCCCGGCACAAACGTACAACATGCATTTGCGCGCCTTTTGAAAACAAAAAATTTAACAACAATATGACGCATGGGAAGAAGCAAAATGGATTTTGGTACAAATAAGCATAATTTTTTTTGTTATATGATTTTTTTTTATATTTTCATTTTATATGGTTTTAAACCATATTTTGTTGTACTTTTTTTTCGTTTGTGTATTTGCTTGAATTGGCGACGTGTAGCTTTGGCTGTGTTCCCCAATGCCAATGCCGTTTGTTACCGGTGTCTTGCAGTTGTTGATAATTTTAATAACGATGAAAAGTTTAAAGTCAAAGTCAACGACGACGACGACGATGATGGTGATGATGATGATGACGATTATAACAACGATAATCATGATGATCATCAGCCCAAGCTAATTCTTACTGCTGCTGTTATTACTGATAATATGGTTTTGTTTTATGCATCGAAAGGAATGACCTGTGTCAATGTCCGTTAATATTTATTTACATGAGCTCTCTATATAGAATTCAAAGACACAATCTTGCAATAAAGCAGACGCTTTTAAAAATTGCTTCTGGACTATGAAAACTTTATGCACAAATAAAAAAAAAATAAAAAAAAACAGAGGAGTTAAAATAAGCAAATACTTAATAAGAAAATAAGATCGGTTTGATGATCTGATTGTCAGTTGTACGAGTAGTGTATCAATTGAGGGATGGTAAGCCTTAGATAATGTGTAAACAATTTTTAAGCTTAGTTTTATTAAATTTGATATCATTTGATTTACTACCAACAATTATATACGGAAGTGGTTTTTGGCCTGATCTTCGAAAGTTCGAAACTGAATTCGTATTTTCGAACACATTAAAAACGTTATAACGGAGCTTCAAATTGCTTTTTGATGTAATTTTCGAAAGTTCGAAATTAAATTCAAATTTTCGAACATATTAAAAATTTTCTGATCTGGCATTTTCTAATACATATATATGCTTATGTGTTGTGTTGCATTTTTTGAGTAAACTTCGAAACTAAGTCCGAATTTTTAAAATTTTAAATTTCGCATCTTTTTTCATAAAATATTAAATTTTATTAAATCTAAATATGAAATTAAATATTTTATCTGAGTCTAATAACATGAAATTGTGTTTGCTTTTTCGAACATGTTTCAATTGAATTGTTTGTCCGTTTTGAAATAAGTTTTCATGTTATTAATTTTTTTTTACAAAAAATTTGCCTTTTCATAATTTTGAAAGTAAGTTCGAATTTTCAAACACAAAAGAACTTAAGAACTTCGGAACTTTTTTCATGAAAAATTAAATGTTATAAAATCTAGCCATTAAATATATAATTTTATATGAGTTTGAAAATTTTTAGCTGTATTCGAAATTTCGAACATATTCCATATAATTTATAATATAATTTATAATATATTTTTAAGGCAAGAGAAATGAAAACAATTCTTTGAACAATATGTTAGCTACATATATTATTGTCTAATATTTCGGGCAGACATTGTCCTGCCACAGATATCTAGCTTTGATTTCATATTTTGCTTCAAGTTATCCTCCCTTAATTTGTGTACGTGTTTTTTTTATACTGAACTATTGAAATAAAAATATTTGCAAATTGGTCACACAGGCTCAATACGACGATATCATGCAACATACGTACCAGCAACACTAGTTCTTTGGCTCTTCTGCTCAAAACGCTTTTCTTACACATCAAAAGAACGTTCGTGTTTGGTTGTAGTCGAACTTTATGGTCAATCTTAGCTGTAAAATTTAAAAGGCCTTTACATTTTAGACCTTTTTTTTAAATAAATGTGTTTTCCATTCAAATTGGGCCTTTCATAATCTTCGAAACTAAGTTCGAATCTTCAAAATTTTTAATATTTTGGCATAAAAGATAAAATTTAATGAGATGATGACATTAATTTTGACATTCCCTTTATATTCGAATTTGTGTTCGAAATTTCGAACATAATGTTTTCTTCATTTGGCATGAAAGCAATTATTTATTACAGCTCCTTTTCTTTCGAAATTAGTTTTCTTCATTAAATATAGTTTTGTAATCCGATTTTCATTTGTTTTTTTGCTTCTAAAGTGAAATCTCTAGAACGACTATGTTCTGTGATCTTAGAGACTTCATGCATATTTCAATTTGTTCTTTATAAAAGATATTTTTTTTTAAATTTCTTTGTAATTACTTTAATTATTTTTAACTTCACGCTATCAAAAAACGGGAAGTTGCTGATACCATCTCGATTTTCGCAAATAGAAATTTCACCAGATCTCGACGTTTGAAGGCTCTAGGAAACTATTCTGACTATTTTTAAGTTTCTGCGGGCAGTTTAAACCAATTATCCTAAGCCGACTCGTCCTACGGCTGGTGAAAATAGGATTGGTTTAAGCATTTCTTGAGTTGGCAGTGGTGAAAACTATTTTGTACAATATTTTTTTTTTCGGGAGGGGCCTCATAGTACGCGATCCCTTTCGAGTTTTTTACATACACAACGCCTATAGAAAACAATCGATGCCGCAATAGAGTGTGGAAGAGCGACTCCCCAATGATAATGCTTTTAAAAAGATACGAATATTTACGACAACCTTGAGTCCTTGTTCCTATTTAATAAGGCCTCCTTAAAAGCCTCTTTTCTCAACTCAACTCTTCGATGTTAAATAACTATAACGTATGATTATAAACATTATGTTGTTAGTGCAATGTTAAGGTCTTAAGACACTAAATTTGAATGTTTGTCGGCTTTAATGTTTTGGCAATGAAAATTACACACATATACAAAAAAGCACTACTCATATTCATACTTGTAAAATTTCTGACTTCTTCGTATTCTTTAGTTAAACCAACAATAACAGTCACAATCGTCCAGCAGCCAAAGACATTCAGTTAGTTATCCAGCCAGTAACAGGCATAAAGACAGGCGGAAAGGTACACTAGTCAATACGTCAAACAACTGGTCAAGAGCCGCGCACTAGTGGCTACATGGCTGATGTATGCAGTTAATGTGAATATGTGTTTAAATGCATAAAATTATTAGCTGTGTGTGTGTGTGTGTGTGTGTGTGTATCAGGCTAAAGAATTCTCTTAGCCTGGTTGGTGTTGATCATCACATGCTTCTGCACACAACTTGTTTGTGACCGAGCAACAATCGACAATTGTGGGTCTTTGTCTTGGATGTCTCAAAGAGTATGAGCAGTAAGCGTCATATTGAGGATAAGGAGTTGATGAAGATTTCTATTTGTTGTTGTTGTTGTTGTTGTTGCTGTTGTTGCTGTTGATAATGGCGATGATGACGACGATGATGAAGTTGATGACGATGATGACGTTTATGGTAGTGATGAAGTTACTTACATGTGAAATGTTTTCATTTCCAGGCGACCATGTCGATTTATTTGAATTTAATCTCTTTAAAGTTTGTTGTCTGTTATACTGGTTTTGTGTTCATCTGTTTTGTTGTTGTTTTGTCGCTTTATTGTTTACAGCAGTTGCGCTACGACCGTATGCTAATTTATAAGGTTAAAGTTTGAGGTAAAGACATCCTTTAGAAAGGACGAATGTACAAGCTAAAAATAGGCAAGTTAATCTATTTATCATGTAAATGACTCTGATTCGATAAGTTATAGATGTTATATTTAAATCTGTTTCAAAAACCATTTTCAACATTTGATAATGTATTATGAATAAGGCCATAATTTAACTGACTTCTGGTATTAATGAGAGAGTTGTTCAGATAACTGGGAGAAGGAAAGTTACAGCAAATCCTAAGATTGAAGAGAAACAGCTGCAAAATCAGTCACCTGCTTGGTTTCCAAACGGTAACAATGGGATATAAATTCCATATTTTTTCTAAAAACTTTCAACAATAGCGGCTTATGTCCCACATACAAGCAGAGATAAGCTATTATTTCTAAACATATTTTTATATATTTTTTTTTTTATTAAATATCAGAGTTGTTGCTATGATATCAAATTAAGAGTGAAATTTTGTTACACTTTTAAGAAATACATATTATCGATGCTGTTCAAAGAACTTGACTGTAATCTAGTTTCGCTCTCCTAAAAAAAATTTTTACGACATACACAGAAAAACCTATCACCAAAATCAAACAAAAGTTGGTCTAAAAATAAATTTAATTTTCAGTAAATGCTCTTTGCTGAATCAGTGAATTTTTTGTTTGACAAAAAATAATAACCAAAACTTCTGTGTAGTAAAAAAAAACAACGCCGATGACGAAATACACACAACTAACAACAACAACAATGATAGTAAAAGGAATGCGATTGTATCTACTTTGTTTACTGAAGATTTTTGAGTGAATCAATTCGTTACTGTTGTTGCATTAATTCTCATTAAATTTTTAGAGTATTTAGATAAACATTCAGAGTTGAACATATTTAATAAAGAGAAATTTCATAAATGCTTAATGGATGATGATGATGATTCAGACAAAAAGTTTGTTTGATATATTAAAAAAATTCAGTAAACTTTGTTGTTTGATTCAGTAAACTATTTTGTTTTGTATTTGTAAGTATTTTTAGACAAATTGTTTTATAAATTTGGAAAAAAGTATCGTTTGATATATTACAGAAAATTCAGTAAATATTTTTGTTTGATTCAGTAAACTATTCTGTTTAGAATTTGTAAATATTTTTAGACATATTGTTTTATAGATTTATACAATTTGTTTACTGAAAAAAAACCCGGTTTTTTCTTCAAAGAAATTGTTGAGATATTTTTGTCTATATTTACAAATTTGTTTTGTAAGTCCGGTTCTAGAGAAATTATTTACTAATTTATTGAATTTCTTTACTGAAAATGAAATTTAATATTTTCTGTGTACGTCGTTATTCATGCAAACCTACGAGAATTTTTAGCTTAATTTGTAATACCACTTTTAGGAGATCATTATATTCGACTTCCATCTTCAATAATTTTTTTAGCTATGCACACTTTTTAAGATTGAATGTATTTGAAATGTACAGTGGGCTAAAAATGAAATAAAAATAGATCAGTTAAGTTTAAGGCGCCCACCAATGCTTAAGCAGATGCTCTTCTGTCTTTTTTATCTCATAACTTAATAAATATGTTACTTACAGAAAAAATTAATTTTTAAAAGGTGTTGGCGGTGAAGTTTTCAATTTTTATCTAAATCGCATATTTAACAAAATAAGCAGCAATATCGAAAAAATCTTGACCGAGCCTAGATAACGGAAAATTAGTATTTTTCGATGCATACTTCGCTATGAAGAGCCGACCAGAGTCACAGAGTGGTTAAACTAAAATAAACTATACAAATCCCGACCGAGTCTAGATAAAGGAAAATTTATTTTTTTCTATGTATGCTACTGAGGAGCCGCTTAGGGTCACTGGCTGGTTCGACTGAAAAACATTATATCTTGTTTGAAAGGTAATTAAATTAAGCGTCGAATAGTGGCTAATTTGCTCTGGAGCGGATACAAATAACTGAGTTACAGTCGATCAAAGTTAAAAGTCAATAAAATTGTTAATGATTTTTTCCAACTGTTGTCATTTCAGAAGCTGTTTTGTATAACAAATAATAATAAAATCCATAGTTTTATAATATTATTAAATAGTCCATTTTATTTAAAAAAAATTTAATCCATAATGGACCGAGATTGGTTTTACGTACATTCGAAACTTATGGCTTTATTTGACGCTCCTAAAAGTATGCACACATTTTTGTTTTCTGAAGATGTAAGTTAGAAATTTAAAACCACTTCCTGACGGAATATTATTTTGTAATATGGCTTAATATGTGTGAAAGATACAAGGCACGAAGGCGTTTAGGCGCACTGTACCATCGTCCGTATTTTAAACATTAATGTTGTAAGCTCCAAACAAAATTTATCAGTATCCTAGAATTTTTATTTATTTTGCAATCATCGGCTCCACTGTCGAATGCTGTGTGTGATCAAAAATCTTGCTAAGTTCTTTATGTTTTCATTGCGAATAAATACCAGTACGACTGACTGTTACCATGATTATACACTTGAGATTTTTATTTACGATTAAATTATGTTGGAACTCAAAGTTTAGTTATATTTTTTCCTTAACGTTTTCTTAACAATCGCTTGATTTAAAGTTTATTTATTTATATTTGTATAAAAGAAACCATGCAACATAATTCGACCTTCATTAATTTTAACATTTTTCCTTGAAATTTTTTCTATTTGCAGATATCAAAAAGACAAACAACATTCAGGTGAGTGCGTGTATTTATTTCATATAAATTAGACTTTAATTAATTATAAATTTCTCTTAAATTCAATTGAATTTGGCCAATGAAGTAACTATGAATTTAAATGGAAAATATATAAAAAAAGCATCATTAATACACCCACAATGCTTTTTTAGTTGATTCTTGCGAATATAAGTTAACAAAATATTGAGTAAAAGTCGTTGTACGTATTATCTATCACCTCTTCAATTTCTCAAATACTTTTTTCATTCGTTTACTTGGTCGGTGGCATTTGATTCCCTTTAAATTCATGTGTGGGTAGCTTGACATTTGCATTAAAAAAAAACAACTTAGAACGTTTCTATTAAATACTTTCTTACAAGCACTTACGCGTGTTAGGAACACTTTTATTTTGTTGTGATATACTTAGAAAGGATTATTTTGAGCTGACGTCATATTTAATACAATTCAACGGCAATTAAAAACATTGCGTCACTATGAATGAAACCACGACATCAGGCAACACTTTCATAAATAGATGTTAATTTATTTAAGTGAAACAATAAGAGCAAATCATTGTAGCAAAAAATTTTTCTATGAGATTTTTGGGTAGAGGTTTTTCCTAATGATCTGCATTTAGCCCCTATGAAATGCGCATAGGAACTAGCTAATACCCCTCGGCAATCAATTTCAATGTGTTTTTTAAACAATTAATATTTTCCTGCATAAATTTAAAAGCTAAATTTTAGCAATTCCAAAAAAACTAAATATCTTTTCTTTTAATAAGAAATACGCACAGTGCCATGGGACAGTGCCATGGGGTTGGAACGAAGTTCCTGTCGCCTCCGGCCTACCCCATATCGGCGTAGGCCATCATATTACTCATAAGCTGGGCTCGGCCTTTCATGCAACTAAAAATTGATTTTAATCGCTTAACAAATGCACCTAAAAAGGAAAAATATGCGCAAAAATATGCATTTACCTACGAAGAAAGTACCAAAACTAAAATAATATGAAAATATTTTTTAATTTTTTATTATTATTAGAAAAAAAAAAAACATAAAACAAACATAATTGGGTCTATTATTTAATGCAACCAAACTTTAGTTGCGTTACCAGTTGGCAACTGGAAATTAATGGTTATATTCAGAAAGAATTGGTCATGATTAATATTCCAAGGAACAAGGGAATAATTAACATCAACTTAATTTTTCAACGTACACAGCAGAACAGAGTAGCGCCACTTTCGGAAGCCGTTACACTTCCATCGTCAGTGCTCACGTGTATTTTGCTTATCACCACTTGTCAGGTGACTCTGTTGAATGTGATTTTAATTCTTATATATACAACTTTTTCGTGAAAATTGAATACGAGAATTAAATCACTGCACTTTCCCAGCGTTGCCATCGCTTTATTTTTCTTCATTCCCATTTTTCTGATTTTTGTTCTACTCAAGACAAATTTTTTTGGTGTAATTTTATACTTAAGTATATATGAGCATGTAAACATGTGTAAAGCTCAAGCCAGTAGCTAATTGTTTATTAATATGATTATTTCGAACGTATTTGCTTTGTGAATCCAAATTGATTATTAGGCTAAGGTTCGTAACATTATATTCAGAAAGAATTGGGCATGATTAATATTCCAAGGAACGAGGGAAAAATTAACATCAACTTAATATTTTCAGGTGATCAGCTATCTGTTCAAGTGATCAGCTATCTGATCAGGTGAGCAGCTATCTGATCAGATGATCAACTATCTGATCAGGTTATACGCTCTATAATCAAGTGATCAGCTATCTGATCATGCAAATCTCCCCAAAATCCTCCATTTGTAACAGGGTTGCCACCAATTCTAGTTTTTCCCGGTTTTGAATTCCCAAAATAGGACGATCGTCCCCATTACCTCTCTACTACTGACACCAACTATTAGCCGATAACCTAACCTGGTCCAAGGATTTCCAAAAACTTAGACAAAAATCTTGCCAAAATCTCAGAAGTTTCCCGGATTCCCAAAAACTAGGACAAAAATCTCCGCAAAATCCCAGAAGTTCACCGGATTCCCAAAAACTAGGACAAAAATCTCCGTAAAATCCCAGAAATTCCGCGAAAAACAACGACAACACCGAAAACCTCGAAAATACAAAGGCGCCAGCACTTTGTTTTTAAGGAATTTAACCTTCGCGCTGACCTGTTGCCTTCGTTTTGAATTGTCGTTACACGTATGTATTTCTTACCAGTACGATGTTCTGTAACTAATGTGAAAACTTTTCAATGCAAGTAAATTGTTATCAGCCTGTAGAGCACCGGGTGAGTAACAAAAAAAATTAAATTTCTTTGTTTATTTTAATATACATAGTTTCATTATTTTATAAATCACCCTGCAAAAAACCCTGGAATACTAATATAATTGAGCTGGTGAAAAGCAAAGGGGTACAAGTGCAAAACCCAAAAAATTGAGTTATATGCAAAAATCAACACTTAATACCAATATCTATAACTCTACAAAAATTCAGACCTATACGATGACCTTAGAAGACGACATGTCTTCGAAACCAAAAATATGTATGAAATGCATGGGAACAAAAAAATTAGATGTTTAATTACTTAGAATTTTATATTTTGCACTTACCCCTGCTTTTAAGCTTTTCAATTATTAAATTTTTCTCTATGCGAAAATTTCTCACAAGTTACAGAACATGGCCATAGTATTCGTTACACGTGTTTGCTACACGTATTTTTTCATTAAAGAAAAAATTTTTTTACCCGCCAGCATAGAAAACATTATGTGCTGCCTATCATATGCACAATGTGCCAGAAGGAGCTTCGTTCCAAAAAAAAAAAAAATTTTATAACAATTAGACAATGTACAGTTTCTAGTACAAAAATTGGCAATAACTCTATATATTTGGAGAATCATAGAGGAGGACCTAAGATTTGAGAAAATAAAGTTCTTGACCACCCCATTGAAAGACACTATGAGCTACATCGTGACAAAGCATCAAAAATTTTGTTGGTCTCATAACTTTTACAAATATCCGATTTAGATAATTTTTATTATCTTGAAAAGGACGAAAAAAATAATTTTAGTGATGTGAAAAATAATAGGGACACTGATATGCAAATAAAGTATTACAGCAGAAAGTACATAAAATGTAAAATTTTTTTCTACTTGAATGTGTTTATTTATTGCTAAAACTCTACAAGATAAGCTCCACTTCGGTTTTCCTAACTTTGAATTATAATATTAAATTTTTTAATACATTCATTTGTATTAATGCAAATTTGGCATGTGAAAAATAATAAGGACTTATCATATTATTGCAGAAAAAGAAACAAGAAATGAATAAAACTAAAACAGATTTTTAATATTTCATGATACAAAATGTTAACGCGTTGTCTAATATTTTGTTGAATACCCTTTTTTACCAAAACTGCTCGAGATCGTCTGAACATTGAGTCCACTGAATTTTGGCAAAACTGAAACAGTTATTGCATTCCATGAAGTCTGTAGAAGTTGCAAAGCTTACTAGAATTCGATGTATACTTTCCATTAGCGAGTTTTAATTATATTCCACAAAGCTTCGATGGAATTTAAATCCGGGAAGTGTTATGGTCGCCCAAATAAACTGATTTTGTTGCCCTTAAACCATTTCTTTGCTTTTGGAAGGTGCATTTGAGTGGCATATTTTTTATCGGAGTACGGTAGCATCGTACTTTTAACATAATCTGTTTACTTCACTATAATCTGAATACGATTTAGAGATCCCATACCATAGTATGAGGATGAACCCATACCGTTATATTACCAGCACAGTCCTTAAGAGTGTACTTTCAAAGTTAGTAAAACGAAAGTGGAGTTTGCTTTAAAGAGTTTTAGCAATAAATAAACACATTCCAGCGGAAACAATTGTTACATTTTACTTACTTTCTGCGCCAATATCATCTTTGCATATCACTGTCCCTGTTATTTTTCACATCAGTGTATACATATTTGATAATTTCGAAGATATTTGGCTTTAAATTTTGAAATTTCTGTTTTTGGCCTAAAAAAAAAATAATAAAAAATCCACGATTAGCCTTACTATTTCAAATCAATCAGTGGATAGGTACATAAATGTATTATTATATTTTGTGTGAATTTGGGACTTCCTGTGAAGCAAAGAAGGGATTTAATTAAAGAAAAACCTAAAAATTTTGCTTTTCGTATTTTCTTCACACATTTTTTTTTATTGAAAATTCATTAAAAAAATTCCCGTTCAATAAAAAAATCGTTAAAGTTTCTTAAACTTAAAAAATGCTATGTTTTCTAATAACTTGCGAAGAAATAAAAGCTCTCGTACCCCTGTTTTGACTTTGATTTGTTTTCACGATCATCGTGGATTGTATTAATAATCAATACATATTTTTTTTGAGGAATTTCTGAATGCTATTGCCGGAGATATTCAGGAAAATATACAAAACAAAGTTGAAAAAGTTATGAGACAAACAAAGTTTTTGATGCTTGAGTTAGTTGACTTTGACATCGTGTAGCCTACTGTGTATTTTAACAGGGCGGTCGCGTATAATTTTCTTAAAGCTTATGTCCTCCTCTATGATACGTTTTGTAATCGGATCGCAGATTTCAATGATATAGATTTATTACCATTTTGTTTGCAATTGGAACCCTTGTGCAATGGTGGGTCCATAAAAGCTTAACTTCAATATCGTAGAACATGAAACTTAGAAAATGTCTCTTATGATAATTTGGCGCTACAGAGTCGATATATTAAAAAAATCAAATCAAATCAGCGGAAGTTTTTGTGATGAATAACAACATTTTGAGGTCTATTCTTTTCTACACTATAGACGATAAAGTTCAAACTTAAAATATACAATTCTTTAAATGCCCAAAGCCATATCCATTCTTTTCTGAGCAATCGAAAAAAATCTACTTACCGATAAAATTATAGTTAACACTCAATTTACATGCATTAATATCAGATTGTTGTTTTTTTCTCTCTTCTTTTTGTAACATTTCGCTACTTAATTAAATACATGAGAATTAAATAATAAAGTTTTTGCTGCGATGATGTTTGCAAATAAATTACCACACATACTATAGACATACTTTACACGTGTGTATGTTTGTTTACACGTGTGTAATACAAACGTAAATGTACCTAGTCGTTGTATTGGCTTATTCCAACATACTCATGTACTATATACTTGTATATCAATTCATTAAATATTTATGCACGTATGTATGCATGTATTTATGTATAGAAAAAGGATATACATATAAATGTGCTGTTATATAACAACACTCACTCATCGATTGAAATACCCGATTTAACCTTGTTTTTGTTCGATTATTTGTTTTTCTTTTACATTGATGTTTCTGCCTGGTTATATGAGTATGATTGGTTATATAACGAAATCTGTTAAATATTATTGACGGGCATGGGAAAAGAATGGGAAAAAATTAATATATCCTAATGAGTAAATAGAGGAAATCTTTATTATTTTCGGAGGTTTAAAGACATCCTATAAAGTTTTAGTTATTAATATACAGAGTACGCTGTGATCGATAACGCTCTTTTATAGAAAAGGAGTTCCAAAAATTATAAAAAACTGGACCTAAGAAATGTTGTCATCTAGGGTGGTTAAGTTAAACCTACTCGTATGTGGAACATTAAAGATCATAACAGCTGCTAGGCGCTGTCTACAAGGTGGCGTTCTTTCGCCTCTACTGTGTACGTTGGTCATCGATGATCGGCTTGAACAACTTCACAACCTAGGCTTCCGGACATAGGGTTACGCTGACGATCTTGTCATATCTGTGGTAGAATTGAAGAATGGAACCATATCGGAAAGGATGTAACAAGCCCTAAACTTAACTAATGGTACACAGATGGAGGGTTATCCATCAACGCAGAAAATACAGTCATTATATCTTTACCAGACAAAGAAAACTTATGGCGTTTTCTTTTCTGCAAAAAAATGTTGCATTGTTTGCACTTTTTAATAAAAATTTGCAATATAATAATTTTTCGAGGAAGTGAATTCATTAGAAATTATTGTATCATCCCTTACGAAGGTATATTTTTGCTTTAAGGGAATGCTAAATTGCGATTATTTTAATAAAAAGTAAAAAAAATGTTACATTTTTTCCAGAAAAGAAAACGCCATTACTCATGGAAACTGCCTTAAACGGTTCAATTATAAGGCTCTCCAGCAAAGTTAAATACCTTGGGGTCTCATTCTTGACAAGTCACTCAGTTGGAATTAACATATTTCTTATACTGCCAACAACACCTGCCAACGGCTATTTGGCATAACGTTGCGGACTCAAACCAAAAATTATATATTGGTCATTTACCACTATAATAAAACCAATACTAAAATACTCCGCATTATTTTGGTGGCCAAAAACTGAAGAGATCAAAGTATACCGCCTGGTATGTATTACGATCACCGGGGCAATGACAACCTTTCCTACATATGCCCTGGGTGCAATCCTCCGAATTCCCCAGTAGCTCACTTCAGCTACGAGACATTTCTACTATACAAAACTGGAGATCTCGTTGGGCACATGCATATACTAAACATTTCGTAAACAACCCCTACATTAGAATAAGTAATCAAATACAACCAACATTAGTCGTGAAAAACCTTGCCGTTCTAATTACTGAAAGGAGCCAATGGCTAAACCATAGTCCTTGGCACGAAGATGCCGGCCAAATATAGTTCACTGATGTCTTCAAACAGGAAAATTTATATACGCGGGCAGGAATATAGCGCCCTAACTTTCAAAGGGCCATTCCTATGGGTAAATACCCTACGATTTTCCAGGCCGAAGTCTATGCCATCCTTATTTGTGCTAAGGATTGCTTTAGGATATAATGTAGGGGTATTCGTGTCTACTTGATGTCAGATAATCAGGCGGCGCTCAAGGCCATAATCCTTTATGAAATAAGGTTGGGTGTGGTCATAGATTGTGTTACATCTCTAAATGAACTTGGTGCTCAAAACAAACTGAAGGCCATGTTGGAAACGAACAGGCCGACTGTCTAGTCAACAGAGGAGCCCAAC
Source organism: Panzeria rudis (assembly GCA_956483635.1). Taxonomy (NCBI): domain Eukaryota; kingdom Metazoa; phylum Arthropoda; class Insecta; order Diptera; family Tachinidae; genus Panzeria; species Panzeria rudis. The sequence continues at coordinate 174,871,982 of OY101448.1, forward strand.
ATCGGCTTATAGGACCGGAACCCTTCTTTGGCATCTTACGAAGATATGTCAAAGAGCAGAATAACTCTTGTGCTAAGATGAAACTAGCTCGCCACTGGGAAGCCCTTCACGGTCTTAGACAAGCAAAACGTTTCATTACGTTATCCCAACACAAATCCCAAAAATTAATGACCTTAGATTACTAAGGGGGTGGTTTACCATACATTGCAGTCTCAGACGATACCAATTTATCATTGACAATTCTGAGACCAAACTAAGTAGACTCTGCGAAACGCAAGAAGAAACACTGGATCACATTCCCTGTGACTATCCGGCGGTAGTGGCGCTCAGAATGAAGTTCCTTGGAGGTATCTTGATGACTCCAGGTAAAGTTATGCAATCTCTCATCGTGTAGCATAATTGGCTTTATTTATATCCTTAATCTACTTCAGTGAAACCTATGGGAGTATGTTTTAGCTTGAATTTTTTACTCAAAGGTATGTAACATTAGAGTGTCGTAAAAAATTTAAAGTTGGATTTTTCTGCTTTAATATCTTATAACTTAATGAATATAGTATATAAAAATATAAAAATTTCCTCTAAAAAGTTATTCAGCCGTGTCACAGACTCCGTTTGGATTGGTTTTGATTCCGTAGTTGTCATTCCGAAAACATACATTTTTGGTGCTTTTACAATGATAAAGTTTTTATACCTTGAGGCGTTTGTTTACTCTTGTTTTTAGATGCAAAGCTCACATTAAGCTTTTTATTAACATGGAAAGCTTATGACCAAATATTTATTTGACGCTCCTAAAAGTATGCACGTTTTTAGTATTTACTGCAATTAAAGTCAGTAGGAAAATGTTTTCCAATTCCACTTTGAAATCTAAAAGTGGTTTGATTACGAAGAAAATTTTCGATTTTCGTTTTTCCTTTTCTGACACCACTTCCGATCGGAATGGTATTCTGTGACATGGCTGATTGTCTGTAAAGTTTTCAACAGCTTTAGCCTAACCGAGTTTTATCTAAATCGCATATTTAAGAAAATAAACAGTAAAATATCGAAAAAAGCCCATAACTATTAAAATTTCATTTTATTTAGGTCCAGCTTTCGAGAAATGTCAAAATTCAAGACACTTGCACGTCATACATATATTATAATAACTGGAGAAGAGTTCGCCCTATTCAATAAAAAAGAAAAATGAAATTCGACAAAGAAAATTATCTTTATGCCGAGCAATCATTGATTCTAAATCTGCTCATTAGTTTCAGAGATATCGTAAAAGTTTAAGAGTAAAAATTAAAAATTTCCTAAAAAATTTTGTCACTAAATTGTGAATAAAATCCAAAGGCGTGCACGAATTTCAACGAAAAAGGGCTCATTTCCCTTTGAATATATTAAGCTACATGATACTAAATAAAAATATGCGATTTTGGTGTATTTTTAATTTTTTTAATAATATCTTAAAAACAACAATTTTAAAATTTTTTATGAAATTTTTTATGAAATTTTTAATTTGTAGGCACTAACTTTAACGATATCTCTGAGACTAAGGGGCAGATCAAGAAACAATTACCTTCATCTTTTGTCGTTTCTTTTCTAACGTAACCTTAATAGCTGAACGGAATTGTTTCAAAACTATCCTAGAGCCATTAAAGATTTAGCGTTAAGAATTAGCTTTATAGAATCAGTTGCTTTAGAGCTCTGTAGAGTTTTAAAACTTTCAAAAGCATAACTTATAAAGTATTTCTTTAATAACTTTCATAGGTTTTTTTATTCTCCTTTTGATTTCAACAGAAATTTTAGCGTTTTAAATAAAACGTTTTATTACTCGTACAAGTATAAAGATTGTCACAAAACAATGGTGTGGGAGAAAAATTACACTAAAGAAAAGTGTGTTGCTATTTCTTAAGGCATAGAAGCAGTCATATTTTTAGCCCTGCTCTAAATATATATATATATATATATATATATATATATATATATATATATATATATATATATATATATATATATATATATATATATATATATATATATATATATATATATATATATATATATATATATATATATATATATATATATATATATATATATATATATATATATATATATATATATATATATATATATATATATATATATATATATATATATATATATATATATATATATATATATATATATATATATATATATATATATATGTATTTTTTTCGCTTATTAAGGAGTGTTTACTTATAGAAATCTTTGTTTGTAGCTATTGCTATAACTGTATACATCTATTCGCAAATGTATATATGTACCCTGCAGACAAAATGACTAGTATATATTTAGATATATACTAGTTGCTTTTTAACTCAGATTAGTTGCCTATCTGTCCTTTTTTCATATATCGAACTATTGATTTTAACATTAGGTTGTCATAGGAGCACAACTAGTTCATTTTTATACAGTTATATCCCAGTTGAAAAACCAGTTGTTGTAAAGTAGTGCTCTTACTAGTTTTTTTATTTATCGTTTTGTATTTCTTAAAAAAACTTTGGCTCATCCGGGGTACGAACACACATTCCTCATATTTCAAGGCAAGTGTACTCTACCCACTGAGCCACTTTCTACTTATTTTTTTAATAGCTAAAAATATGTTTTATGTATAAGTCGTATACCTGAAAATTTTGTACTTTTTTGACTACTATCGTTACTAGTATCGATACAACTAGTAATATAATTGTCCTTTTTTTACTAGTATCGTTACTAGCCTTGTTACAACTAGTAATATGACTGTCCGTTTTTTTTGACTAGTATCATTGCAACTAGTATATGACAGTCCCAAAGCGTATCTAGTTGTAAATTTAGCTGCTGGGTAGCTTATGTATGTGTGTATCTATTTGCATGTGTATTATATTATTATATAGCACAGCACGTTTATGTAATTATTATATATGTGCCAGATAATGTCATAATGTCACCTTTTTAACATTATATACACTAACACATTCTCATATACATGCATACAAGCACACTTCAACATGTTGAAAAGCGAATTACAAAATACATAAATGCCTTGATTATTTAAAGGTTGGTTGGTAGGTAGATATTTATTTATGTAATTAGGGTAGTACATTATTATAGAGAGTTGGACTATGTGTCCAAATGCTGAAATTGCGGCAAAAATTATTTCCAAATGCACTAGCATTATAAAACTTGATGATGAAACCACTGTTGCTAAAATAAAGGTGAAGGTACATAGCATGCGTTAAATACGCTAATGCGTTACAGACTTCTGTCAAAAAAGTTGAAAAAGTGTGTTTCCATAAGGCAAGATACAAAGCGAAGTTTGCGACGCGCGTAACTCGCAAAAAGTTGAACATTCTTCAACTTTCACGCGTCGTATACAAAATGACAGGTAGTGCTGCCAGATTCATATGCTAAAATGTTTGTTTAATGGAAATAAATTATTAGAAATTAATTTTTTTTATTAAAAAATGGATGAAAACTGCATTAAATATATAAAGAAAAATAAAATTAAATGCAAGAAGAAATATAGCCGGCAAAGGCTTGAAATTGTATAAGCAGAAGAGCATCAAAAGCGTGGTGTGTAACTTGCCATTCGTAAAGCGTTAAAAGTTCGAAAAGTAAGAAAAGCGTTGCCGCGTAACGCGTGGTATGTACCTCCACCTTAAGCATTTTGAAAAAGCTGTCAACTTTTTTTGGACAATAAAATAAAACTCTCTAGGAACAATAAATTTAAAACCCTTATTATGATTCACAACTAAATTGGTAGTTGAGTCGTAGTTGTCAAATTCTTATCATGAATTACAACTTTCTTAAAAGTGAGACAACTGTTTTTTGTCAGTTGTGTTTTGGTTTTTACTTCGACTATTGTGTTACTTTTGTGATTTTAGGCGCCAATCTATCCCATTTGTCAACCAATATTGTTGCCATATCCATAAAACATAAAATCTCAAGACAAAATATTAAGGCCAAAACTAAAAATATTTAATATATTTTGTGATGGCTACTATGGTTAAAAAAAAAAAAACAGACAGTATAGATAAGAACCTTTTTTCGAAATTTATTTCGAAGACAACTAAAATTAGTTGTGAATCATTATACAAAAAAATTGTTTAGTTGGGTCGTAACAATGACAACTTAATATAGTTGAATTGTGAATCATAATAGGGACCTAAGGCTCCTATTATGATTCAAGGCCCCTATTATGTTGTCAATGCTGCGACCCAACTCCACCATTTTTTTGTATTATGATTCACAACTAATTTTAGTTGTCTTCGAAAAAATGTTCGACAAAAGGTTCTTATCTATACTCTCTGTTTTTTTCAATATTTTTAGTTTTGGCATCACTATTTTTTCTTGAGGTTTTATATTTTATGGATATGGCAACAATATGGGTTGACTAATGGGATAGATTGGCGCCTAAAAGTACCATTTTAAAAGTAATTAAAAGTAACACAATAGTCGAAATAAAAATCAAATCACAACTGATAAAAAACTGAGACAACTGCTTTGATGAAGTTGTATTCCATAATAAGCATTTGACAACTACGACTCAACTATCAATTTAGTTATGAATCATAATAGGGGCCTAAATCTCATGTATCTTCGCTAAGTTTAAATCTTTGCAAAATTCTGTGATGTGTACTTAGCCCATTTCGATATAAAGCTTATGTACAAATTTTCTATTTTTTCGCCAATTGTTTTTTAATATCAACGGAAATGTCATTCGAAATCTTACTTTCAGCATAGCTACATATACCTATCATATCCCTCACCTTGATCCATAAATCTAAAGTTCCACTAATTTTAAGGCCCCTATTATGATTCACAACTCAACTAGGTTGAGTTGTCAATGTTGCGACCTAACTCAACCATTTTTTTTTGTATTATGACACAACTAATTTTAGTTGTCTTCGAAAAAATGTTCGAAAAAAAGGTTCTTATCTATACTCTCTATTTTTTGAAACCATAGTAGCCACTACAAATATATATTTTTAATTTTGGCCTTACTATTTTTTCTTGAGATTTTATCCATATATGGCAACAATATTGGTTGACCAAGGGCATAGATTGCCGCCTAAAATGACCATTTCAAAATTAAGCAAAGGTCATACAATAGTCGAGATAAAAACCAAAACACAACTGCTAAAAAACAATTGTCTCACTTTGATGAAAGTTGTAATCTATAATAAGAATTTGACAACTATGACTCCACTATCACTTTAGTTATGAATCATAATAGGGGCCTAAACTTTAATGTTTCTAGAAAAAAGGAATTATTTGCTTAGCTGCAAGAAGCTGCATAAAATTTTAGTGTGACATGAAACCTGAGCTTCCCACAAATGACGAAATATATATCATTACTCGAAGAAATGCGAAGAACGTAAGCTCTATACCATGGAAGACAAAAAGCTTTTTTGCAACTTCACAAAAAAGATGAACTTATAAAAAACATGAAATTTGACACATAACGCAAACATTTATTAAAATATTTACATATTTTTTTAAGTACACATCTCCAGTATTATAATCCGTTTGGGTAAAATTTCAGTTATAACTAATTAAAAAAAATCACTTTTTCTTTAATGCAATTTTTTTCACTGCACAGCTTGAAAACTTCATTACAAAAATGTAAACATTCACAGCTGTTTTGTATGTAAACTGAATTGCAACTGTCATAAATATTTGACATTTAGTATATCGTCGAAGTATTAGCAATTGAAATGTCAGTGTTTTTTCTTAATAGCAAAAGTTTAAAATTTTAATTTTTGCCGCTAAAATGGAAAATCAACACATAGTGGGGTGGTAGAAAATAGTGTTCGAAATACACTGACACAAACACCGTAACATAATTCCCCGTAGATTTATATTCTTTAAAAATTTAGTTTTCGTATTAAAAAAATCTAACTGTATTAAGCTTTTCATATGTTGATCAATCTCCAAGCTTTCTTAGATTTTATAATATTTGAATATATTCAGCGGATGAAACCGACAATTTCAATAACTTTCCGTTGAAGGGCCTCCCTATTGTACATAAGTATATTTATTATATCTTTAAGTGTGTGTATGAAATATTTTAGTGCGTATTTAAGCATTAAACAATAAATTTGTTACGTTTCTACATATTTATTTATTTATACATAAATATGTATTTATGTATGTATTCTTGTGTGTGCTAGTGTACTTATAGTACATACTCTTATCTTCGAAGTATGTAATTATCAGGGCTCGGACTTTCATGCAAATGCGTGTTTTTGTGGTGATATATAAAGATGTTTTGGCTAATTATCTATGCGAATCATCAAATTTTAAGTAGTTTGGCATAGATTTTAGCAATAAATGCATATTTTTGGAGTTATAAAAATTTGTTTGTGCATATTTCCCAGTTTAAAAAAAAAAATATTAATAGGCCGATTATGGATGGCAACCGAGCCTCAGTTGGGTCGCCAGTTACTGAGAATGATACTAATGACGGCAACTGGCTGTCAATTTCAAATGCTATTTAGTGCCCTTCTGGCAACCATTAATTTTCAGTTGCCGATTCACAGCGCAACTAAAGTTCGGTTGCATTAAATAATAGACCCAATTATGTTTGTTTTATGTTTTTTTTCTCTAAAATAATAAAAAGCTAAAAAAAATATTTTCATATTACTTTAGTTTTGGTATTTTGCTCGTAGGTAAGTTGAATATTTTTGCGCATATTTTTCATTTTTAGGTACATTTGTTAAGGGGTTTAAAACCAGTTTTTAGATGCATGAAAATCCGAGCCCTGGTAATTATTAATGTAGCTTTTTTGTGGGATTTAATGCATTGTAAATATAATCACATTAATGTGTATACATATACGCTAATATGTATATAGGGCATTCCACGCCAACTCGGTTGGGTTGAATTTTTTTTTTGATTTTCCCAATTTTGTGATATATTTTTCTTATCGCTGAAAAGAGCCTTCTTGGTAAATTTAGAGATTATTTTGATTAGTTCTTCAAAAGATAATAAATTAAAAAAAAATCATTTTATTTTTAGTTTTTGCTCTCTTTATAACTCTCTTTATAATGGTTCAAATTCGATATTTTTTTAGTTTGTTGGTTTTAGATGTTTTTTTACAGAAAAAAAATAAAAAAACTATTTAAATTTTTTTGATTTTGATTTTTGGATTTTTAATTTTAGATTTGAAAACAACTTTTGAGCCCGGTCCGGTAGTTGGCCTTCCATAACTACTATTTTTAAAATTTTTTAAAATTTGGAAAAACATTTTCTTCTATAAAGCATACAAATTCTGGCAAGTGTTGTGTTTGTGGTATGAATACGATATGTTCAGCAGTTTCATATGTAAAACACCACAAGCAACATTTTTGTGGAATATTATAACCCTCTAACTCTTCGCTGTATGGGTCATATTGCTGTTTTCTTAAAAAGGGCAAATAACTCCCCTTCAGCGGCGACATAGCGGGCAAAATTGTTGTACAAAAATGTTACTCGTAGTGTTTTGCATAACAGCGGTGAACACATCTTATACCTTAAACGTCGGGCTTACAAGATTTCCTATGCCGAGTGCTAATAGTGAATAAGTGCCAAGTTAGCTCTTAAATACGTTTAAAGTTTTGAATGATTTCTGGCGTTCCAGTAGAGTTTGGAGCTTGAGTGTCTTTGAGAGCTTATAGTAGAATTTTATGGCAAATATTTTTGTAGAACATTTTACTCCGCTACAGTAGCTATGAAAGGCCAACTGAAAATTATACATTTTAAAAAAATCGATGGATACTCATTTTCAAAAACACAAAAATTAAAAACAAAAATTATTATTAAAAAAGTTGTGAGCAAAAAACGAAAAAAAATTATTTTTGAAAATTTAGTAACTTTTGAACGAGTTAGCAAAAAAATCTCAAAATTTATCTGGAAGGCTCTTTTGAGCGGTAATAAAAAATATCACAAAAATGGTGAAATAAAAAAAATTCAACTCTTGACTGCAAACCACCGACTTTGGTCGAGTGATCTAAGCGGTAAAGAGCTCTGATGAGATTAGCGGGAGCTATCGAAACGTCAGTTCAACTCTCCGTGCAGTCAAAATTTTCTTTGTCTACATGCTTCAAATTTATCTCTAAATAAAAATATAGTTTAATTGAAAAATTAAATTAAAACCGAACTGAAACCAAAAAAAAAAAAAATAAATATCTTTGGATATAAATCCATACAATTCGACTAAACTCATAACATAAAAAAAAATTTTTTTTCAAACCGTCTGATTTGGCGTGGAATGCCCCATATATCTACATGTGTACATACATATGTGTATAATGTGTAGCAAAGCATGAATATGAATATTTGTTTTATTAAAATTATTGCGTTTAACACAGGATTTGAATTTATTTGTCGCTCCTAAAAGTAGACAAAAAATTACTTTTAATTAGTTCTGTCATGGAACTCACGCGAAAGTGAATATACATATATTTCCTAATTCGTAACGTTTTGCTACTTCAGTTTTCTAATTTCATTATAAGAAAGTCGGGACAGAAAAATTTCACATACCTTAAATTAAGGGAGAAAATATTCGACGCCCCTAAAAGTATGCCACGATTTTTGCTAATATTTGCATCCAAAATAGTTTATGTTACACTAAAGGTCGTAACATTTCATTCAGAAATAATTGAAAAAAGTTAATTATTTGCAATCTACGAGCCCGAACCTAAACAACGAAATTTTTGGAGGCCGCAATTGCCCATCGTCAGTGTTCAAATATTTCATATATTTCCCTAATTTTAGATGGCTCTGGTTATATGTAGATGCTAGTCTTATTATCATATATAATGAGGAAATTGAGCTTGTAAAGTGGCGTTACAAAAACTAACACTACCATCTCACTATATATAGGGTAACGATTTGCATATACAGCTCTAAGTAACAAGTCTCATTCAGTTGATGTAACAATTAGGACAAGGAATTCAGAGAAATTAAAGTTGCAAAGCAAGAAAAAACTCGTTGTAAATTTAAGTTTTTTTTCCTTAATGTTCGTAGAAGTCGTGATTAAAAGTTTAAGCAGCAAGGATTTATCTTGTCGAATCTTAACATTTGCTTGTCATAATTAGATGATCGAGTGCCGAAGAATTTATTTCGACGTATTGTATTGACTGCAAACCACCGACTTTGGTCGAGTGGTCAAGCGGAAAAGAATTCTGAAGAGATTAGCGGGAGCTATCGAAACGTCAGTTCAAAAATTTTCTTTGTCTATATGCTTCACATTTATCTCTAACACAGCGTCTTCACGAGACATAAAATCAAATATTTTTCTGTTAGCAAGCGTCAAATTCAATCGCAGAGAGAATTCTGTTACGTGTAGACTTCAAATTAGTGTTATCACAATGTTATAATAATTATTATGAGAGCGTTGTTATAATAAATATTATGACATGTCAAAAAATATGAAAATAAATAAATTGTGTGTTTGTGTTTATTGAAATAAATTAAAATCAAAATTTTTAATAAAATTTCTGTGAATTTGGGTATCCAAAATTGTTTAATTGAGTTTTTAATTAAAATTTGTTTGAAAAATCATAAATAAAACTACTAAATACGCAAAAATATTGAATTTTAACCCAATGAGTATTTGTAGCAAATGAAATGTCTTAAAAAAATTAAAAATACGTTGTCCTGTTGTATGACATGAAGAGAAATTTCGACATTTTAGTTTTCTTGTTCGTGAAGACGCGGTGTAAATAAAAATACAATTTAATTGGTGGTGAAGTGGGAGAGAGATAGAAAGCTTAATTCATTTACAACTCTGCTATTGGGCGTTTTTCATTTTGTTAAATTTTTTGTAGAATAGTGTTGCAGCCCATCTGGTGCCAAGTAGATGCATTAATTTGTTTAAGGTGTGTTGCCGATTTATTTCGCCGACGTTTCTGATACAATACCGGCGAAGGAGGGTGCTGTGATGTGCTATGCCTTCATCACTTTAACAGTTCAACAACAATCAGTACACAATGGCACACCAATATACAGAAAAAGTCATGATGTTGTTGACTTGCCTGAAACTTGTCTTGAACTCAAGACCTCAGGACCCTCAGTTGATCAGTTTTTCCAACTTATTTGACTGGACTAAATAAAAATTACCCAATAGATTTCTTCTATTAATAGTGAAGAGTATTATTTAGTCGGTCCTGTAGGGTTACATGCTAACGTTTTGTTGTTTTAGAGATTTTTTACCATAATTAATGAAAATTTTCATGAATATTCTTTAAAATTAAATATACATGCAGAAGCTTAAAGGAATGGTGAAAAACAATGCTATAGTCACCTTAAAAATATTCCTTACCCAGCAAGAAAGGTGGTCCGAAGGTTTACCATTTTCATTGCATACAAATCATTACACACTAAAAAATAAGTTTCGTTTTTAATAACACAAATCCCTGTATTTAATTAACATTTTTTTTTCAAATTTCCTATGATAAAGAATTCGGCTATATTGATAACAAAAATTAAAACAAAAAATTATAAATTTTTTAATCAATAATCGAAATATTTGAATGAATAAAACATTTTATCAATAACTTATAATTTTTTCAATAGACTTTATTTCAAATTTAAGTAAGTTTTTTTTTATTAAAACTTGGGAGAATTTTGATAAAAAAATTTATTTAAAATTTACTTTAAAAAATGCATAAATATAAAAAAATGTTGCCATGGCTGGGATACGAACACGGACGCTTCGGACGTAAAGCATGCGCTCTACAGTTTAGCCATATAAAAAGTATTTTTTAATGAGATAAAACTTGTCTTAAAGTAGCCTCGAAAAGTTACCCCATAGTATGTAGAAAAGAAAATAAATAACCGACATGGGAAAGAAATAACAACATGGTTTTATTGAACATAATTCTTATCTAATTTTTTTCTGTGTAATGATTTGTATGTGAATTTTTTGCTGGGTAATATTGAATTATAATTTTATTCATTTAAGAATGACCAGCAACTTTGATATATGCAAATTAAACTCGAAACTTGCTTCAACTACTTTAAATCGAGTTCGTTCTTTTACAGGCCTGCATTAGATTATTTTGTTAATGATAAGGACGACAACGTTGACGCCGTTGATGATGATAATGTTAACAATTTTTGCTTTTATTGTTTGTTACTTGTACGAATACTCTTCCTGCCATCATCATTGTTATTGTTGTCGTTGCAGGCAGTCAGGGAAGCAGGCATTTTATTGGATTGGTGTTTGTGTACTTGCTTTGTTGTTAGTATTGTTGTTGCCTTTGTCGTTGCTAATATATTGTTGTTGCTTTTTAGTACTTTTGTCATTTAAACGGGTGCTAGACAGATCAATATTTAGGTTCAGTATATGTATGTGCTTGTGTACGTTTGTTATGAAAATCAAAAGCATTTTGATATTCTTCAATATTTTCCCTCCGTATATGTTTAACTATTTTTTGTAAACAAACGCTCACAAGCACATATGTATATTGAAGCTGAATATTGTTGCGTCTAGCACCCACTTTAAGTTATAATTTTGCACTGCTGTGAAGCGGAAATATTGTTATAGACTTAAATATCCTGTTTTTTTCACGCTTTCACAACTTTTATACGCTCATGAAGCGTGTGGCATGATAATGTGACACGAGGTAGTCTATGCATGTGAGTGAGTGGTAGGTGTGACATATTTTTCCCAAAATTTTTAGGTGTGTGAGTGTGCTTTTAGTCAAAAGTTTGCTTTAAGTTATTTAAATGTAGTTTGGGGGGCAAATATTTTAAGCAATATGATGCATACAATTTTAATGAGTTGCCATCAAATATGGCCTTTACAAATTATGACTTTGTTGGCTGGTATTAGTCGTATATGAAAACATATTTTGTTTTCCTAAGCTTTTGTATTTTAATTAATTTTATTTAAAAAAAAAAACGAAATATTTAAAGATTTTTCCTCTAAGGATTTATATTGTGGCAATTTAAAACTTCACATAGACAGTCTGAAGGTGACTAGCAGTAAGGAAGTATACTACGAGTATATATGGGGCATTAGAGTGGTCGTAAAAAAGTCAAATTTGGATTTCTTCAAGTCTCATACCACCAATCGCCGCTGGGTATTTATTAGGGTATTCACTCGAATAATGTTTGCTCGATTAATCGAATAACTAAAGTCAAATAATGTTCGATCAAACAAAAAATTTAAACTTCGAGTAAAAATTTATTCGAGTAATTTAGGGCGATTAATCGAATAACTCGACTAAAAAATTTCATGTAAATTTTCTTTTTTTTAATGAGTTTTTGTAGATTTCTTAATAAAAAGTGGAAACATTTTTTGATTCATATGAAATTTGCCATTCAATTCGAACATTATTTCATACTAATAATGCGTCCACATGATCAAAAAATTAAATAAATAATGTAGTAACAATAATAGGGATAAAGAAACCAACTTCAAATGTGTTTTAAAAAAATTCGGATATATAAACATCAAACAAAAATTATTTGAAATAAAGAAGATATTTCGAGAGCAACTACTTAACTAGATGTTTCGTAAAATATCGAATGTAATGTTCGGAATTATAAAAGCCTTAAGGTACGGTCACACTTGACAAATATTTGCCGAAGAAAACGTGACTAACAGACAAGTTAAAATTATATTTCCTTTAATATTTTTTTAATATGGGTTCGCATTTATTAAAAATAATATAAAAATAGCCTTTTGCAGCATAACTTATTTTGCGATATAAAAAAGAAGTTAAGTCAAACTAACTCTGAGCAAAATTTGTGGTTACGTTTTTTTGGGCAAATATTTCCAAAGTGTAACCGTATGTTATGCCAATTCCGACTATTTTTATTCTGCATTGAATACAGGACAGGTCGGAATGGTACGAGTATTAAATATTTCCTGGCGCAAAATTTTCTCAAAGCGCGACATTTGAATAGTGAAAAAAAAAACCATTTTAAAGGATCAATTTATGATCTAATTTATGTAGAAATGTTGTGTTTTTATTATTAAAATATATAAAAACGCGAAAAAACTTGTTTTGTTTTATTTCTGCCCACAAAAATGTACAAAAAACCGATTAAATTCAAACATTTTCCGATTAACTCGAATAATTTTTAGCAGTAAAGCTTACTCGAATAACTCGAACGAAATAAAAGTTTTACTCGATTGCTCGAGTAATTTAAAAACCTCAATTTCGATTAATTGACTAATCGAACAATTGAAAAGTCGATTAAAATTAATACCCTAGTATTTATAAAAAACTATCCTAGAAAAATTTCAGAGCAATCAGTTGAGATTAAGGCGTGTCCCACTAAAGTATGAGCAAATTCACTGTTTCTGCTTTTATATCTCCTAATTTAATAAAAAAATTTATTAAAAAAAAAAAAAATAATAAAAAATTCTAAAAAGTAGTTGTGTGTGAAGTTTCCAACAGCTCTTGCCTTAGCGACTTTTATTTTAATCGCATATTTAAAAAAATAAATAGCCCATATCTATACAAATAAGAAAAAAAAAGTCCATAAATTTCAAATTTTCGGTAAACTTGTTCGTTCCCTAGAATTTTAAGATGTTTCTTTAGTTATTTGGGCCGCTAAACGCGTATCTGCGCCCAATTTTTTTATCTGCTTTACTGTACGAGATATACCATTATGTCAAAAATGAAAGCACTTGCACGACATACATATATTAGCATAACTGGAAAAGAGTTTGCTCTGTTCATTAAAAAGGAAAATCCAAATTCGACAACGAAATTATGTTCAAGACGAGCAAACATTGTTTCTAAATTTGCCTATTAGTTTCAGAGATATCGTAAAAGTTTGAGCATAAAAATTAAACATTTCACAAAAAATTTCCAAATTTTTGTGTTTAAAAATTCATAAAAAAATTAAAATACACCAACGATCATATTTTTTCCAGTATCATGTAGCTTTATACATTCCAAAGAAAATGAGCAATTTTTCGTTGAAATTTGTAAAAAACTTTTGATTTTACTCACAATGTAGTGAGAGAACTTTTTAAAATTTTTTTTAGAAAATTTAAAATTTTTACGCTCAAACTTTTACGATATCTCTGAAAATAATGGGTATATTTAGAAACAATGTTTGCTCTGCTAAAACATAATTTTGTTGTCAAATTCTGGGTTTTCTTTTTTACTGAATAGAGCAAGTCCTTCTCCAATTATGCTAATATATGCATGTCGTGCAAGTGCGTTCATTTTGAAAACTTTTTTGTTAAATATGTGATTAACATAAAAGTCGATAAGACAAAAGCTGTTGGAAACTTTACCGACAATAACTTTCTAGAAGAGAATTTTCTTGCAAATATTATATTTATTAAGTTATGAGACATTAGACAGAAAAAAAATATTTTCTTCAATTTTGGTGGGCGTGTGGTGCGACACGTCTTAATATTAACTAATTGATCAGAAATCGGTATGAGACTTGAAGATATCCAAATTTTATTTTTTACAACCACTCTAATGGGTGCCTTTTTGTCCTTTTTGAATAAACGGCAAAAAATCTCCTTTAGCGGCGATATTGTGGGCTGGAATGTTCTACAAAAATGTTTCTCGTGATATTTTACCTTCAACGTAAGGCTAACAAGACTTCATATTTCGAGTTCTAATTGTGAATAAGTTCGAAATTAACCCTTAAACACATACTGAGTTTTAAGGGAATTTTGGCGTTCAAGTTGAGTCTGGATCTTGGAATGTCTTTGAACACTTTTACCTATACATAGTAAAATTTTATGGCTAAAGGGGTGTTTTTGTCCCTTTTTTAAAGAAGAGTTAGAGGGTTAACATGTTCCACGAATATTAACTACATTTGACGTGGTATGGGGAAAAATCATTCCATATTTGCCTATGCTGAAATCAAATAAATTCAGTAGTGCGACATTAGCTCGCACACGAAGGGTTCCGTGCAATTACACATATACCCCATTTTGTTTTTGCCCTTTTTTCTTATTTTGAAATTTTTTCGTTTTGCTATTTCGTTTAATTTAATTTTTTTTATTTTGCAACTTTTTTGTTGATTTAGCGATTTGTTTTGGTTTTGGCGCTTTTTTCATTTTTATAATTTTTTCGTTTTTTTTTTGGCGATTTTTGGTATTTTTTTGTTGCTATTTTTTGTTTTTTTGCCGATTTTTTAGTTTTGCCAATTTTTTGGTTTTGCCATTTTTATTTTGTTTTAACCCTTTTTTCGCTTTTTGACGATATTTTTAGTTTTAGCGCTTTATTTTAGCTTTGACGCTTTTTTCAGTTTTTAGTGATTTTTTAATTTTAGCGATTTTTATTTCGGTTTTGACACTTTTTTTTCTTTTTGGCGTTTTTTTGGGTTCTTGGCGATTTTTTAGTTTTGGCGTTTTTTTTTTGTTTTGGCGCTTTTTCGTTTTGGTGATTTTCTAATTTTTGGCTATTTTTTTTTTGTTTTTTGACGATATTTTTAGTTATAGCGATTCTTTTAGGTTTTATTGCTTGTTTTGTTTTGATGCCTTTTTCGGTTTTTTGCTTATTTTTGTAAGTTTTTTTTTCGTTCTTTTTAGTTTTGGTGATTTTTTGCGTTTTAGCGAATTTTAATTTCGGTGCTTATTTTTCCTTTAAGCATTTTTTTTCATTTTGTAGATTTTTCGTTTTGAATTTTTTTTAATTTTGGAGTTTTTTATGTTTAGCGATTTTTGAAATTCCAAGAGTTTGCCTCTTACGGTTTCCAAGATACAGCAAATTGTCTAAATTACATAGTCAAAATTACATTAACTGATAGAACATCCTTCAATTTTTATTGTTTTAAATATCAATGTTAAGTGCTGTAGTCTACTATACAGACTGCACCAATTAACACTAACTTTGAACATTTTAAGTGTGCATATATAAGTGTCTATGTACTACATTAGTATTTAAAAATTTTTCGTTGCTCGCTTTAGAGCAGCCTTTAATTTTTAATTGTCATATTATGTAGCGGCCAAAGTTTTATATGTTCTGTAAAAATTTCACGTCCGTAGCTCTTATGTTTCTCGAGAAAACATCCTGTGACAGACGGACAGCATAACGAAAACATTTTTACACTTTTGGTGTACGGAACCCTAAAAACAACGGTAAAACATAGGGTTAAATTCCTTCAAATAAACTAATCCAATTTATTGAACTCTCTTCCCTTTTAGCCTTATAGCTTTCCTACAACAACACCAATTCAAAGAAGAGAAAAAATTTATTGTTATTTTCTTTGCAAAAGCAAAATCTACAAACACAAATGCATGTTTCGTTTATATGCATGAGTACTCATGTAATAGTACCAAATGTAAAGGCTTATAGCTCCAAAAATACTGAACCGATTTTACAAAAAAAAAAAAGTATTCTCAAAAGCAACTTTATAATGTCAGAGTAAAATGCATGACAAAAAAAAATCGACTTTCCACTTAATTATATAGATTATTATTACAATCCGCCCCACCATGTGGCGGAGACTAATTTATATGTATTCCCAAATACGTTTCTTGTTTTAAAGAAAATCATACCCAAAAGAGTTTTGTGTGTCTGTGGTAAAATAAAAGAAAAAAAATCTTTGATATCCTAAATTAAATGATATCCTTGGTTTTTTATATATATTTTTTATTATTTTACAACAGCAACAAAAGCAAAGACAACAATAATTTAAACTTAATAGTGATACGCATGTAATACCGTTCTTTTGTGTGCCTGTATGTGTGTGTGTGTGTGTGTGTGTGTGCGTGTATTTGGCTGTGCGGTACTTTAGTGTTTTCGTTTATATATGAATGTACCCAACTTTCTGCTGTTCTTTCTCTATTCAACTTTTCCAGTGACATATTGACAAGGCCATTTATTAAGAGTATGAGTAGAGAGTAGAGGTTTAACTTGACTTTTGGGAGGGTAGTTTTTTGTTTGTTTTCCTTTCGGCAAGTATATGTATGTGTATATTAAAATCTGTATGTAAGCGTGTGTTTTCGATGTCCATTCGTTTTTGTTGTGTTTGTTTAACTGTGAGTGCCCAGCTAGCTGTAAAAGGAAGGACTACAGATGCCTTCTATAAGACCTTATTTAGCAGGAACTATTACTTGCAGTCCCATTGCACCTTCATATATATATATATGGGGCATTATTTTTGAAGCGGACAACCCAAAATTTTTTTTCTCCGGAAATCCCTTGATATTTGGTATAACTATACTTCTAGGAGTTAGAAATGTGTATCCACAATTTTTTTGTATGATGTTTATTTGTCGAATTATAGGGGCGAGATAGCGGGCTAAAATATCCTACAAAAAAATTCCTCATAAAATTTTACTATAAGCCTTTGAGGACAATGAATTTCTAAACTCAATTGGAACGCAAGAAATCATTAAAAGCTTGAGGGATAATTTCGTATTTATTCACAATTAGTTTTTAATGATTTCTGGCGCTCCAGTTGAGTTTAGAAATTTATTGTCCTTAAAGTCTTATAATGAAATTTTATAAGGAATATTTTTGTAGGATATTTCAGCCCTCTATTTCACTGTCGAAAGGGAGTTTTTTGATCCTTCTTAAGAAACGATCAAAAAAGACCCATACAGCAAAGCGCCATAGGGTTAACATGTTATGAGAATCATTTATTTTAATTTTTTTTGTGTAATGTTTTTCTAGTTCGAAACAATAATTACAAATTTAAAAAAAAAACGGCAACACTTTCGCACCCAATAACTCGACAAATAAATATCATAAAAATTTTTTTCCATGCATATTTATACCTACTAGAATTATAGTTATGCCAAATATCAAGGAATTTCGGGAAAAATTTTTTTGGTTCTCCGATTCAAAAATAATGCGGGACCAAGAGTAGAATAGGGGAAAAATCTGATCCAAAGACCGGCACTGCGACATGTCGCAGGTGTCGCGACACCTAGTGGATCTTTTGTGCCACAGATCTATAAATTAAATCAAGCTCTGCAAGACCTCCCTATGAAAGTTAGCACAGAGGTTGCAGAAGCCCGCCTAATATCATCCGAATACAGAAGCTCAGAATAGAAAACACGCCTTCTACTATTACATAAGACAATACATTCACAGAGAATGTGGGCCGTTGTCTCATATTCTTGCAAGCATAAACGACACAAGGGTCATCGAACTTGGTTACTTTTCCATAAAGGATAGTTCAGTCCAAAGTGACCAGAGAGAAAGCCTGTAACCAGCCGTAAATCATTCCTGTTGAAATTCAGGATGCCACTATATGAAAATGGCTGCATCAGTGCTTTGGCTTGCCTTAAACCACAAGAAGCCAGCCACACTTCCTTTGCGCTCGGTATGTCATTTCCCTTGATTAAGGACTTGACAGTCGACCAGTTTACACCACAAATGGGCTCTAGGCCCATAAGAGGAGCAGCAGAGGCCCTTCTGGCCAATTCGTTCGCCTCCTCGTTACCCGGATGACCACTATGGCCAGGTATTCAGTAAATGGAAACCTTGTTCCGTATCGATAGCTCCTGTAGCGAGTCAAAGCACTCTAAAACAAGCTTAGAACAGAATTCCCAACAAAAGAGGGACTTAAGAGCTGCCTGACTATCGGAAAATATAGCTATAGACGCGTTCTTAATGCCCCTACTTACATTAATATGAACACACTTGGTGATCGCCAATATTTCCGCCTAAAACACCGTAGGCTATTTGCCCATGGGCACAGAGATTTCTACGTTGGGTCCACAGACTCTAGCGCCAACTCCATCTTCCGATTTTGGAACCATCCGTATACCAGCATAAACTTCTGGAATCAACAGTGGGACCGTTTTCTTCCCACGTTGCCCTGAGCGGAATTGTGACATTGAATCTCCTGTCGAACCTAAGTTCACAGTTTATCCTGTCCCTAGGCGTTTCTAGCAGCCCTCTGCAGGGCATAGTACTCCGAATCGATGATTGCCTGTTGCCTATACGACGGGTAGAGTTCCCGAGAGCCATCCTTTAAGCAGCCATTGCCGCAGAGGATGTTATTAAGATTTGTATGGGTGTTAATCCAAATAAGGCCTTAATGCCAAAGGTTGAACATGGCCTCATTGCATCTGTAATAAGAAGACACGACAATCTCTGAACCTTGCAGAGTTGGGTTGTCACCGCAACCTCTATTGTGTCTTCTGCCGCCATACAATCGCGCCGTACGTAATGATTAGCCTAACAATCATCGTATAGATCCACATGATCAATTTTTGTGTCATGCCCTGCGGGACCAAGGTCTTCCTGGACCCCTTACTCAGCACGCCTGATTGAAGACATTCTTCAGCAGGCCTATTTGCAGGTCATATATGGCACTCGTGATGAAAGGCCTGATCTAGGAAGGTCTGTTAAAAAGCAAGTGCAGGTACAGTTTTTTATCTGGTTATTTTTATAGCGGCTTCTCTATTTTTGGTTAGTGTGATTTTTTGTTTTGAAGTATTTCCTTTCATCCACAGTAATTTTTTTATCCATATGAGGCCAAAGTTTGTGTATTTATTAAGAAGAAATTGGACATGAAATAGTTTCGACAGAATACGGATAAGTTAATCAGCTCCAACATAAACGGCATAATAGCAGAATGTATGATGTCTCTAGTACGTAAATTTCAGTCGTGTGTACAAATTATCTGCGAAAAAAGAAAACGAGAACTTTTGTTATTTTTAAAGTAAATTTTTTTTTATTAAACAGAAATAAAAATCTAAAAAATCTGAAAGAAGGGAGAACGAATGTATATTGGATTTTTTAGATACGAGTGTAGAGGCCTTAAAGAAGGCCATCCGGAGAAGGCAGAAAAGAACTAGTTTTGGATCTTATTGCGGGTCTTTGAAGACATTTAAAAAGGTCTCTTTAGTGAATGCCTCGTAAATTTTTACTGCTTGGTGTTGTTGTGTTGAATTTTAAAGGTTCTTTCTATTACTTCTCTTTCTTTACAAATGTTCTCTATTTGTTTTCTGCCTTCTACTGAGAACTGATGTTTGTATTTTAATACTTAGTTGTAACATTTGATAAAAACCTTAAAAACAAGGTTACATTGCTGCTGCTCTTGTCGTTGTCGTTGTTGTTGTTATTTTTATTTTGTATATAATATATATAAGCAAAAC
This sequence comes from Panzeria rudis, assembly GCA_956483635.1. Classification (NCBI taxonomy): domain Eukaryota; kingdom Metazoa; phylum Arthropoda; class Insecta; order Diptera; family Tachinidae; genus Panzeria; species Panzeria rudis. The sequence continues at coordinate 174,892,017 of OY101448.1, forward strand.
AAAATGGGTCGAGGTTTCTTAAGTGACTTTGTTTCACTCACATTTAAATTAATACAAATCTAACAGATTTAGGTTTATGTTAATAAAAATAAGTAAAAGGCGAATACAATAGAGCTTTAGGAGTTCTTTTCTCAATACAATAAAATATTCGCTATATTAATGGATTGGTTTTGAAGCAATTTTTATTTTTGAAAAATTAAACTTTTAGCACAAGTAATATTAATTTTATACAATGAAATATTTGATGAAACTTTTTATTTTATTTTTTATTGGGCCAAAGAAAATTTACAAAAATCATCTATAATTAAATTTCGTACCTTTTTTCCCATCCACCCTTGCTCCGCTGTCCATGCTATTATAGGCAATTAAAAAATTTTCGCGGCACAAATATCACGAAATATTTCATCGTGTAAATTTAGTCTAAGCAAATTTGGCAAAGAAAGTTGACAAAAACCAACTGAAATTTTATTTAGTACCACTTTTTAAATACAACTTGCTTCCTTGTCCATTCTATTAGCAAATAAAGAAAGTTTTGTGCCACAAATTTCATTAAATATTTCATCATTTAAATTTAGTCTTAGTATATATTTAAGGGTTTAGCTACCCTTAAAGCAAAATGTTCTTCCAAAGGAAAGAATAGTTTATTTGTTTAATGTAAAAAGACTACCGTAGTCCGACAACTAGTCTGCGGTTAAAAATTTCAATAATACTTGCAATTAACTGTTTTTGCTTTTTTTTTTTTTGTAATATGTAAGTGTTTTTATTTTTTAATCAAGAAGAGCTTTTGATTTTATTCTGTTTCCTAGAAAGTTTTCGAGATCACTGTTTTGTAGCCTGAATTGTTAATCTTATTTACTAAATTCTACAACTTTCCCTTAATGTGTACTAAAATGGAGAGTCGATGTATGAAGGAAAAAAGTCTTACAATCGATTCCGAATACCTTTTTTTAAATTTTTTCAAAATAACTTTTAGTGCTTTACCACGGCTAACAGTCGAAGTAATTTTATGAATTTTATTTTAAGTTGCTTCATTACCATGGACAATTTTTTAATAATTTCTTTTAAGCCTACATGTGAAAAATTATTTTGTGCCGAATAAAAGAAGATTAAAATCGTGGAGATCGTACAAAAAATAAAAAAGTTATAAGCCATTTAGTGAAAAACAACAATTTTATCCCGTACAAAAAATGTTTTTGATCAAGGATGTTTTGCTACATTAGAAGCATTTTGCTACATAGAACCAATAAAACGAATTTAATTAGATTTTGTTCATTAATCCAATGACAATTTCGCAAATCCAATGAAAATTTCATTAATATTGTGAAAGAATTTCATTGGTTGAAACAATTTGATTAGATTTTTTCATTAATCCAATGACAATTTCACAAATCCAATAAAAATGTCATAAATATTGTGAAAAAATTTCGTTCTTTTAATTTTTATGAAAAGTTTCATCACAATTCCACTAACGAAATTCTTTCACAATCTTAATGAAAATTTCGTTGGTTAAATTTTTAAGAAAAGTTTCATTAAAATGCAACTAACGAACTTCTTTTACAATCTTAATGGATTAATGAAAAATTTAATAAAATTGTGTCAACCAATGATATTCTTTCTTTTACTATATTAATGAAAATTTTATTGGATTTATGAAATTATCATTGGCTCAATAAAAAAATCTAAGAAAGTGTTTCATTGGCTTTTTTTATCGTTAAAACTGAGTTAAATAAATTAAATGTAGGCTTTTTTGTGACGAACACATGATGCATAAAATTGCTAAGCTTGGATAAAAAATAAAAAAGTTATAAGCCATTAAGAGGAAAAAGCCTACATTATTGTTCATACAAAATTGATTTAGTTCAGTTTGTAGTAAAAAAAAGTCAGATAGTATATGAAATCTGACCTTTTTTCAAGTTTAAAAATAGTGGCTTTTTCGAGTGTAATGAGGTACAACAACTATAAAAAAATGTTTATTGTCTCATGATATGATGTTTCACAAATTACTCGATTTTATCTTCTTTCAAAAATCTTGATGATGGGGTAGAGGGCTAAAGTAGGTCCCAATATATTTTTTTTTCATTATTTTTCTCATGTAACTGAGGATCAAATGCAAAATTCTAGCGCTATTGTAAATTGAAATTCGAAAAACAAATCTGATGATCCACCCTAATGTGTACGTATAAGTAATATTTAATTTTGTTATAAGAAAAAAATGCGTATACGCAACGTATTACAAAATTAACATTAATGATGGTGACGTATACTTAGTATTACGATGATGCTTTAAATATTAAGTATACGTAGCAAGTATTAAATTACATATACGTAAGTAAATTTTTCGTAGAACAAATTAATATAAAAACTTCCCAGCAAAAAATTTTTGCCGATTTCGGTCCGAAGTCGGTCAGAAAGTCTGCACAAGATGCCGAATTCGTATCCGATGTCGGTCAGAAAACGTACCGAAACGCATATGAGTGGTTAACAAGAAACCGGATCTCTGTATCTAACGAAATTCTAAAAACTATGCGGAAAGGTCTAACAGAATTCTGTACGAATTCCGACGAATTTTCTAGGGAAATTCTAAAGGAATTTTCGACATGTGCTATAAATGTCGGAAAAATATGCAAAAATATGCATATACCACCAAAATATGCAACCACAAATCGATGCCAAGCTACTTAAAATTTAATGATTGGCATAGATAATTAGTCAATACCTCTTTATATATCACGACAAAAACATGCATTTGCATGAAAGTCCGAGCCCTGATAATAAATATGTATTAAAATTTTTCGAAATAACAAAATTCTAACAACTGATGCTGGTAGAGGGCACCAAAAATATATATGTACGTCTTTAAAAGTTTATATCTGGGACTAATTTTAGGCGAAGTTAAATATCTCTCCCTTTTGCATATAGGTATAGTGGCTCGGCATAAGAAATCTTGTGAGCCTTATATTCAAAGTAAAAAATGTGTTTAGCTTTTTTATGTAAAACCCCACGAGAAACATTTTTGTGGAACATTTTAGCCCCTAACTCTTCGTTGTATTGGTGTTTTTGTTCTTTTCTTAAAAAATGGGCAAAAAATCCCCCTTCATCGACCATATAGCGGGCTAAAATGTTCTACAAAAATCTTCCTTGTGATGTTTTATATAAAAGTGCAAAACACATCTTATAGCTTAAGCGTAAATGATGAAACAGAATAAAGTCTGCAACTTCAGGCAAAAACGCTGTCAAATAAACAAGCCCGAAACTAAATCGACGGCAGTAGCTTCATTTTGAAGCTCTCATATTATTGTTTATTTTGTTCTGTTTTTATTTTTCGTATGAAAAATATATAAAATTTTATTAAAACACGACAGCATTGTTGAGAGAATGTGTGGCTAAAACTGAGAGCATAAGAAAAAATGTTCTCAAAAATAGATTCTATCCAGAGTTGCCAGTTTAGCATTTTCGGGGCTAGATTTAGCCCTTTAATTTTGTCTTTTAGCCTCGAAATTTGCATTTTAGCTTCGCGACTTTTTTCAGTCTTTTTTATTTTTCATTTAGCCTCTTCATTTAGGCTAATTATTTTTCACATTATCAATATGTATTTCTAATTTTCTTATTTTGCAATAAATTAATATAAATTCATTTCTAGTTTTCTAGTTTTCAAGGCAGTGTAATGTAAGTTTTTGCAACAAATTAATATTTTTTTGTTAAACTAGACACTTATCTCTATAAAATGGTACCAAACAAATTTTTATACTCCTTTCAGGTACGTTGTTATAGATCATATATTGTCTAAATCTGTGTTGAAAATTTCTCCTTGTCTAAACTTACATCGATTTTATAGTTATTTTATTATAGAAAAAACCTTTCAAATTAAACATATTTAGTCCAAGGGAAAAAATGTAGCATAAAGTATAATACGGCTATGGCTCAATGGTTGATACGTCAGACTATCAGTCAGGATGTCGCGGTTTAAGCCAGCCAATCGCTTTTTTTAGTCAAAACATTTTGTTGAAAAATAATGCGTGTGTAATTTTAGGTCGATAATAATCTGTAAAGTGTTGCCGACTATTATCGCCATAATTTTCAACAGAAGTGTTTTTGAGTGTACTTTTGTTCTTTTCTCATTGTCTACTGAAAGTACCATTTTATTTAATAACACTACGCAACAAAATGAAACTTATGTCATGACCTTTGATCACCACTATATATTTCTGATGTTTTATGGTCCCCTACCTTCAAAACCAGTCAAATTGTAAAGTCAATTGCCAATTTTATTACAAAAAAAACACTAAAAAACTTAAAATAACATTACCTTTCTATGTACTCAATGTATACTCTGTATACTCAATGGTTTCGGAATTATTCAGATCGCAATGATGAAAGCTATATTTTTTTATGCAAAATTGATCTGAATAGTTGCGGAACTATTCAAAATATTCAAACAGCTTTAAGGTAATTTTGTTTCAAGTTTTCTAGTGGTTCTTGTAATAAAATTGCACAACCCCTTCCCAAGCAATTTTACTTTATAGCGAATAAAATCAATATTTATCCATAGATTTTCATAAGATAACGATTATATTATTTGTACTATATGTGGATTTATGACGAGTGAATGAAAATTATAACTTTTTGCCATTCTCGATTTTTTATAAATTTTTAAACAATAAAACTTTTCCAATTTTGCATAAAGAAAATATATTTTTATCATAGTGGTCTGAATAATGCTTAAGCCGAGTAGTATAAAAAAAATAATATAAAAAAGCTTAAAGGTAATTTTTGTAAAGGTTTTTAGTAGTTTTTGTAATAAAATTGAACAACTCCTTCCAAAGTTTGATAAAATCGGTGGAGCAGCCTCTTCAAAAACTATATTTAGCCTTTCTTAGCTTTGCTTTTGTGCAATTTTGCTTTTCTATCATTTTAAAAATACCGATTTAGCTTCGTTTTTCCTCCAGCTCCTGGTAACACTGCTCCTATCTCATGACTGCTTTTTACGGCGTATGACTAATGTCAATTTGTATGGAAAAACTCGTCTAGTCCCAGTTCTATTTCATCATTAAGGCTTACAAGATTTCGTATGCTGATTCAAAATTTTAAAAACCACCAAACAAAATGGCTGATAGCTTAAAAACGATTTTTTTTCAAATATAGGTTAGAAGATTTAAGATCAAGTCACCTCTCAAAAGAAACTAAATTAAAATCGATGTACCCGTTTGGGAGCTACGGTGCCACAGACACACAGACTCAAATGGATACAGCTAGGAAAGAGGTGATAACTTCTAAACGGCTGGACAGATTTTTTTCATATGGCTAAGAACTCTCTCGATCAAGTCACCTTTCAAACATAAAGAACTAAATCAGAATCGGTCCAGTCATTTAGGGTCTACGATGGAATAGACAGACACACAGATGCACATATACAAATTACAAACGTTGGTCGGGGGTTAAAAACCATTATAACATGTATAATATACATATTGTAAATAATACATAATATTTTATATTTAAATAAACTCTTCCTTTATCCTCTCATTTACATTTTACACTTTGTATATGCTGAACATGTTTTTGTTGTTTTGTTGGGAAAAAGAAAATAATTTAAAAAATTCAAACGTTTGAAAAAACATATAAAATGAAAAAAAGATGTAAAAAATCAACATCATTATGATAAAAATATTGTGACAGAAATAAGCGTTAACAGCAAAGAAATACAGACATATAAACACACTCAAGCAGAGGCACACACACACCCACACATGTTAAGATAAAAGTGTACGAAAAAAATCCTAACATTTATAGATATGTACAATATTCCTACATACATTGTACATATGTATTTATGTGTGTATGTATGTATATTTAAGTACCCAGCGGGAAATAGAAGGAGTCCGTATTCCTGCCTTCTGGAAGGCATCTATAACGTGACAAGATACCATCTAATAATGAAATTTTGAAGGGTTTCTAAGGAAGGTCTGTCAAAAAGCAAATGGACACAGAAAAAAATTGACAAGAATTAATTATGTTCAATAACACAATGTTATTGACAAAAAAAATATGAATTTCAATAACATTTGTTATTAACTTAATACAATATTTCGTTGTATGTATTTCTTTCCCATGCCGGTTATTTCTTTTCTTTTCATACAAAAGTACTTAAAACAAGTTTTTTCTCATAAAAAATAACATAACTGGGACATGGCTCGGCTGTAGAGAGCATGCTTTACTTCCATGAAGCCCGGGTTCGTATCCCGGGCATGTCAACATGTTAATTTATATTTTTTTTTTCTTTTGAAATTTTGTTATCAATATAGTGGAACTCTTTATCACAGGAAATTTGAAAAAAAGGAAAATAATTAAATACCACCAGTATTTTTGCTATCAAAAAAGAAACTTCTTTTTTTCTGTGGAGGTGCATTTTTTGAATCTCGGTATTTTTATAGCGGCTTCGAATTATTTCCTTACATCTAAAGTTATTTTTTGTACGAATGTATTTATTAAGAAGGAATTGGACATGAATAGTTCCGCCGGAATAAGTATAAGTTAATCAGATCCAACATAAACGGCATAATAGCAGCATGTATGATGCCTTTTATACGTAAATTTCAGCTTTATATACAAATTACTTGCGAAAAAAGAATATAAGAGTATTTGTTATTTATAGAATTAATTTTTGCTGAACAAAACGAAATTCTTTTGCTTTGGCAAAAAAGTGCTTGCTGGAATAGTTTTTGAAAGGGAGACAACAGAACAGAATCACTTGCAATTGCGCTTTTCTAATGCATGATTTTTTTTCGCCATGAGCCACTTAGAAGCAATAGTTTCTGTTTTCACAAAATGTTTAAATTAGTGCTGAAAACTATCAAAATTTAGTTATGAGTTTAGTCGAACTGTATGGGCTTATATCCAAAGAAATTTAATTATTTTTGGCTTGAGTTCGGTTTTAATTTAATTTTTCAATTAAATTATATTTCTATTTAGAGATAAATAATGTGAAGCATATAGACAAAGAAAATTTTGACTGCGCGGAGGGTTGAACTGACGTTTCGATAGCTCCCGCTAATCTTATCAGAGTTCTTTACCGCTTAGACCACTCGACCAAACCACCGACTTCAGTCGAGTGGTCTAAGCTAATTACACTTAATAACAACGAAATCTTAAACATTTCTGAATGGGGTCACGTGAATAGGGTCGACTTTAATGCTCGTAAGACCCAATGCTGTATGCTCACGCACAGACACATGACCGAACATGAGTACTAGTATTGTGGAATCAGATGCTCTTGATGTTCTTGCCATGAAGATACAGTGTGACGACGTTCGCTGGACTGATGACATTTTTCAAGTCTCAAAAAAGCATTCAAGTGCCTCGGTTTCTTAAGACGGTGTAAAAGATACTCCACTCCATCTGATCTCCTCAATATTTATATCACCTATATCCGTCCGGAAATAGCATACAACTCTCATGTATGGGACGGTGCTTCAAAATTTATTTTGAAGTTATTCGACCGCATACAGGAGAGGACGAAGTAGGTCATCGGCGACAGTAGGGTTGCCAACTCTATTGACTCGCTGGAGCATCGACGCAATGTGTGGTGTATTTCGTTGTTTTATTGTTACTACAATGGAGTGTGTTCTGATGAAATTAGGGAACTTGTTCCCGAAATCCTCTCTTTTCTGCGAACAACGAGTTCTTCACTACACAGAAAAAACTAAATTTCATTTTCTGTAAAGGAATTCAATGAAATAGTAAGCATTTTGTCTATGAACGGACCTACAAACGAATTTGTAAATATAGACAAAAATACCTCAACAATTTCATAAAAAAACGTGTTTTTTTAAGTGAACAAATTGTTTAAATCTATAAAACAATTTTTCTAAAAATATTTACAAATTGTAGACAAAACAATTTACTAAATCAAACAAAAATGTTTACTGGACTTTCTGAAAAATATCAATATTTCTGTCTGAATTTAATAAACAATTAGGGTAAAAATGCTAACAATTACTAAGCAAAATAATTTACTTAATCAAACAAAAATACAAAAATAAATTTCGCCTGTGGAAATTAATGAGAATTAATGCAACGACGTTAACTAATCGATTCACTCGAAAATCTTTTGTAAACAAACTTAGTACAGTTGCATTCCTCTTGCTATGATTGTTGTTGTTGTTGTTGTTATTTGTGTGTATGTCGTCATCGGGGTGGTTTTTTACGACACAGTTTTTATTGTTGTTTTTGGTGTTTGCGTTCTAAATAAAAGTCAAACAAACAATTCATAGATTATGGACAGAACATTTACTGAAAATTGAATTTATTTTTAGACAAACTTTTGTTTGAAAATTTTTTGCTGATAATTTTTTCTGTGTAAGGGCACATCCGTTTGTGGTCGATACACTAATGAATCGCACTACGCATGACCGAGTGAATTCGTTGTTATGCCGAAAAATTCGTATGTGGAATAAGCTTCCTGCATAGTTTTTTCTGCCACTTTCAGTGTTGGAAGGTTCAAATCAAATGTCTATAAATAAACACTACACCCTATATCCTCCTTCCCATAACCAATTTGTCTAATGCCGGCACAATGCATTGCATGAGTAGGGGTCATACCCTTAGTGCTGGTATTACAAAAAAAAAAAAACACTATCGTCGGTATGTTGTTTTGCCTATAGTTTTTACATTTTAAAATGATCGTCAAAAGCTAATAAAGTATTCCTGCCTATTTGATCGTGCTCTTTTGAAAACTTTTTAGCATTTGTGATAGTATTTTGGGAAGCATTTGTTTTTAAATATGCAATGGATTGCTTCTAAATGTCGATTTTTTTTTTCTTAGCAAGCGAATGTAGAATGTGTATCTTAGCTTTTATTCGGAATATCCAAGGCCTTCTGTAAGGCATTCTTTAGCAGTTCGATAAGAATGGTAATTGAATAGACCTGAAGACCTGAAGTAAGAAGGTCTTCAGAGTTTTCCCGCTGGGTATTATTATGTGGGTGTTAGTACACAGACTCACTCACACAAATTTATACATCCATACATACATACATACATACATATGTATAACTTTTTTTTTATACATTTTTTTTTATACATTTTATACATTTATATTAAAATGTGTTTAACTTTTGTGTGCAAAAAAAGTTGGAAAAAGTGATACAAAAAAAAAACAACCTTCTGCTGCACATCCTTTCCCAAAGCTTTTACACTTTTTTCTTTTTGTTTTCATCTTTTTATATTTGAAGCCAAACAAAACGAAAATTCTACCGAAAAAAATCCAGAAAAGAAAAAATTATTAAAATACATATATTTGCACAAAATGAAGAATAACACTCACTCCTTCCTATACAGATGCACATACACCACATACATATGAATGTGTAGTATGTATGTATGTACGACTAGAAGCCAACATAACTTTTATACATCTTCACTCACACTAATACTTAAATACATATTTTTACATCCCATAGATACAAACACTACATAATTTATACAGTACAAACAAAGATATAGATAAATACTCTGAAGGAAATGTCGATAGTAAAATTGTACTGATTAACTATTGACTTTGTCCCAAGTACTACTGAATAATTGTCCCCAGGCAATGTTCTGTGCTATAGACATTTAACATGTGCTTGTCATTGAGATTCTACTAGTGACCTCGGAACTATTGACTTAGTATAGACTAGGTGGTTCTTATGGGACCACATTGAAACATTGACACCAGAGATTCACTAGTGCATTTTAATGATTCCAGTCAACACATATGAAACTTTTTACTAGGAAAGGTAATAAATTCGATTTTGTATGAACATTTTTAGTTTTGCGTGGAGCCGCTTTATTTTCAACAAAACAAAATGAGAGAATAAAAAATCGTTTTGTAGCTGTCAAAAACTTCTCTTCCCATTAAAGGCAAACAAAAAAATTTAGACGATTCGTTGACAATGTCAACTAAAAGTCCCCAAACTTGGCGGCAAAAGTGGTGACTTGGAGACTATTGGCCCCTGGCTTCCTTCAGGGTATACAGAGACACATACTTACACACAAACACACATACACACATTTCTACATACAAACTTTTATTTGAACGTCCTTGTGCTGTGTGACCTGACTGCAACATCACACTTTCTGAAATTTCTCTGTTTGCCACTGTTGTCAGTTTGACTGTTTGTTTGTTTGTTTGTCTGACTGCTTATCTATCTGTTCATTTATATGTTAACGTGTATGTTAGTCAGTGTGTGTGTGTGTGTGTGTGTTTGTGTGTGTGTGCATTTATCCGTTGTATGTTTGTAAATGAGTTCAGATAAATACAAGAATATAGATGTTGTTGTTATTGTTATAATACTTAAATACATCAACTACTTGCTTAGCACACAATGGGGCCATGAAGTAATTTTTTCGCATACAAATTTCATAAAAATTACAAACTTTGAGCAGACTTTTTAAATATACAGGCTTACAAATTTGAACCATTTTTTCATTATTAAATAAATTTACAACTTTTATAATCAGTTGGATGCGCTAAAGAAATACTGCGTCCTCAGTTTTCCCTATCACCTACAGATCTTTTTTTTTTTTTTATTTAGTGGACATGTCTAATATTTTTACAGGCTACATTCGTATATGGGCAAATCCCAGAAATGGTCTACCAAGGACAAAATTTTAGAGTTGTCAAAACTGTTTATATACGTTGATGGCAATATATGTGTCGTTTATTGTAAAAGTGGTGTAACTTCATATTTTTCATACATACATATTTTTGTAGAATAGTATCACATTTAGTTATATCTTTCGTAGTAACAGTGAAGCAACTTCAATATTTGCACCCCATAGATGGCGTTACTTGTTTACTCCCGCAAATAAAACCGCAAAATATTCACTATAAATGGCTTGTTCTCTCGAAATTTAATTACAAGGAGATAATTCACTTTTACAATGAACGGCACATATACATATAGGAATTTTTTTCTTTTTTTGTGGTCCCTTTATGAATGGGAGGGATATACCTTGCATTTCATATTGGATGATATTTTTTATGTATTAAGTTACACATGTGAGCGTAAGCTTAAGTTAGAATTTTCGAGGTCGGAGGTGGTCGGGAGTAAAAATTTTTTTTAGATTATCTCGTAAACTATAAAGAATATGAAAAGTTTGTTAAGAGCTTTCTTGTAGATAACAATATTATCTACAACTCCACTAAACACATTTTTCTTGTAAATTGTACAATTAAAAAGTTATAGCCATTAAGAAAACATGTAACGTGCGTCACGTAGCGTAAGTCACAAAGGTTTCACGGGTTTTGATAAAATACGTAAAATTTTTTTTTGGCTGCAAATGACTGATTCCACGTAAAACAGCCCTATGCAAAGAAAGAATAATTTTCTCATTTTTAATAAAAATCTCTCAATTGATTTTTTTAGAGAATGACAATTATAGAAAAAATAAAAAAATACACTTTTTTATATTTTTTAATCAATTTGAGGTACTTTATATATATTTCAGATTTTCTTTTATTCGCTTTCTCATTATTAATAAAAACCCGTTATTTCTAAAAAGAAAATACTTTTTTTTCTTTTTATTAAATTTAAAAAAAATATTCAGCTAGAGTATTCTGCTGTCTATAATAGAAGGGATAGCAAATAATTTAATGTCTTATTATTTTCTTATGAGTTTATCTTTATATTATTTATATTAATTAAATGAATAAAACGTTTTATTTCTTCGAATTTTTTAAATTATCGCACTAGGTCACACCCGTCGGTCACACCCGTCTCATTTAAAAAAATCCTTTTTATATAAGAAAAATAATTTTTTGTCAAACAGTAAATACACAATACAATTAAAAACACTTTGAACAGATATCTACACCAAAATTATTGTTTACCTTATAGTCAAAATTTTACAGAACTTGTACTGAAAGTCATAATTCGTTAAAACTATGATTTGTAAGGTTACACCCGTCGCAGCTTTCTGACGACCATTCTGAGCAAAAATCGTGTTCTATCAGTGTCTAGCCGTTTTGCAACGACTTTAAGCTTAATGTCCTTGCGAGTCGAAAAGTTTTTTAACTAAAAAATTTTATGTTCTTGATTTATAACAAAAAATATGTGTAAAATGGTCACATCCGGCTAAATGGAATTACTCAAATACGTTATTTTAGAATTCTTTTACATTCCTCTTTCTTTTATGAATTGGATTTTGTGTGCTTTATTATGCAAAATTCGCTAAAAATTACGAAAACATACATCAACTTTTAAAGCTACTGCCACTTTGTAGCGTGCGTCACAAAACTTTGTGATCAATTATTGCTCAACAAATAGCTGTTAAAAAATTATGTTTTATATAATTCGAAAGTACAATTAAATCCTACCAAAAACACTATGCACGAGTTGAAGATTTGCTTCCAAATTGATTATTAGGCTAAGGCTCGTAACGTTATATTAAAAAAGAATTGGGCTTGATTAATATTCCAAGGAATATTGAGTGCATATGTAAACATTCAAAACGCCAATACATACAAGTTTATATTTTGTTTGTGCTCTGTGCCAGAATCAGGCATTAGAACCATGTTATTTTAATTTTGCTGTACAGTGTAATCAAATAATTTATATTAAAACAGTTTGAAGGTAATTTTATCACGCATAATTTAATGTTTTGTTGATCGAAATCGGGTACACTGTTCTCGAGTTAGGGTGAAATTGCTGATGTACTTGGTAAATATATTAAGCAACACCATTTAAAAAACATCTGTATGTGACTGACTTCACAGTATTTTTAATGCATTAAACAGCTTAGAAATTTTGTAGTTTTGTGTCGGACTTAAAGCTATTTAAATTTAAAACGAATATTTACCCTATTTATTATGCACCACTGTGCACAACAAAAAAATCTACACAAGTAAAACAGTATTTTTAATGCATTAAACAGCTTAGAAATTTTGTAGTTTTGTGTCGGCCTTAAAGCTATTTATATATAAAACGAATATTTACCCTATTTATTAAAATATGCACCACTGTGCACAACAAAAAAAATCTACACAAGTAAAATAGATATTAAATTAAAGAGTCCTAAAGAGTAAGTTTGCAAAAATAATTTGCTAACAATTGAGAGAAATCCACCTACTATTTCAATGGGAGCTCATACATAATAAAAAGCCACAGTTGTGGTTGTAGAAAGTAGACACAATCACCCAGTTGCACATACCTGCAAATATTCTCTAAAATCATTTACTATGATATTTTTGCTTACACATTCTTTCACACATCCTACAAACTAAAAGATGTATAAATAATTTTCTTGTTTTCCTTGTTTTTTTATTTACAAAAAATTTTTTTATTTATTTTTTTTCGCTTAAGCACATTTGTGCAAACTTTATGAAGAGAAGTTTGTCAGTAACTTTTTATGCACAGCTTTTTTTCGTTTGCGGAGTTTTTTGTCGCTTACAATTATTGTATTTTATTGCATTTTTTCGCTGGCATTCTGCAGCAACCCTCAGTGTATGTGTGTGAATATACTCACACGAACTTTGCACATGCAACACAATAACTTTTTATTTATTTTTTCAATATTCAAGTGGTTGTTCAAGGGGCTTATGTTAAAAATTAAACCTGCAAAATAAACTGTTCAGTAGTTAAGAACGAGGTAAAGGAAGTAAAAAAAGAAATTTTGTGAAAATAGAAAAATTTATTATATTTTTACAGTTGCTGATTTTTGTGTCATGTACAAATTTATATACGTACTTATGTATGTATATGGGTAGCACGTATTTCCAAAAGCTTTTCTTAATATGTACGAGTGAGTATATGGGATATTCTATCTCGCTATGTTATGCAGATCGAATGAAATGTGTACATATGTATACCATATACATGTGTACGAATACCATATACACACGTATACGAATTTTTTCGTTTTGCCGATTTTTATATTTTTAGACACTTTTTAATTTTAACGTGATTTTGTTAGGCGATTTTTGCTAGTTTTGTCTATTTACTTTCGACGATATTTTTAGTTTTAACGATTTTTTTAGTTTTGGCACTTTTTCGTTTTGGTGATTTTTTTTTCGTTTTTGGCGATTTCTTTCGGTTTTTGGCGAGTTTTGTTAGTTTTGGCTATTTTTTCATTTTGGCATTTTTTGGTTTGGTCTTTGACGATATATTTAGCTTTGAAGATTTTTTTAGTTTTATCACTTTTTTCGTTTTGGTGATTTTTTCGTGTTTGGCGACTAGTTTTTTTTGTGAGTTTTTGTTGGTTTTTGGCGATTTTTTTTTAGTTTTTGGCGATTTCTTTCGGTTTTTTTCGTTTTTTGTTAGTTTTCACAATTTTTTGGGCTGTTGGAAATTTTTTTAGTTTTTGCGATTTTTTTTCGGTTTCTGACGATATATTTATTTTCGACGATTTATTCGTTTTTGGCGACTATGTTCGTTTTTTTTTGTTGCGATTTTTGGGTTTTTTGCGATATTTTTTTACTGTTTTCCTTTAAGCGCTTTTTTTCGGTTTTTTTAGTTATAGCGTTGTTTGTCGTTTTCGTGATTTTTTTCGTTTTGACGATTTCCTTGCATTACTTATTGGGATATCCTTTAATAATTAATTTAGCCATTAATTTATTAATTTTTTTTGTTTCAAGTGTTTAATTATAATTATAAATATAGTAAAGTGCGACGTTGGCTCGCACATGAAGGGTTCTATTGAATACACATAGTATATCCTTTTCGTTTTTGCAATTTTTTCGTTTTGATTTTTCGTTTAATTTAATGTTTTTTCATTTTTTGGCGATTATATTTAATTTTGGCGTTTTTTTCATTTAGGTGATTTTTTTTGACGATTTTTCGTCTTTTGGCGATTTCTTTTTGTTTTTTTGCTGATTTTTTAGTTTAAGCTGTTTTTTGTTTGCTGTAGGGTTTCTTTTGTTTTAACGCTTTTTTTACTTTTTGACGATATTTTTAGTTTTTGCGATTTATTTTAGTTTTGGCGCTTTTTTCAATTTCGGCTCTTTCGGTTTGTGGATTTTTTCGTTTTTTTTTTTGTGATTTTTTAGATTTAGCGCTCCTTTTTATTTTGTTTGGCACCATTTTCGCTACGGCAATTTTTTCGGTTTTTGATGATTTTTTTTTGTTTTGGCGCTTTTTTGTTTGTCTTGGCGCTTGTTTTCGTAATGGTTTTTTTTTAATTTTTGCCAATTTTTTTGTTTTTCGACGAAAGTTTTAGTTTTTGCGCTTTTTTAAGTATTGGTGCTTTTTCGTTTTGACGACTTTTTTCGGTTTTTGGCGATTTCTTAAGTTTTTTTGGCGATGTTTTTAGTTTTTGTAATTTTTGGCGTTTTAGCGATTTTTTACTTTTGGTGATTTTTTGCCTTTAAGGCGCCTTTTCTGCTTTTGGCGAATTTTCGTTTTGACATTTTTTTAATTTAGGAATCTTTGAGTTTTAGCGTTTTTTTTAATTTCAGAAGTTTTCCTCTTACGGTGGTTTCCAAGATGCAGCAAATCGTCCAAATTACATAGTCAAAATTACATTAACTGATAGAACACCCTTTATTTTTTGTTGTTTTAAATATTATACAGACTACACCAATTAACACTAACTTTGAAAATTTAAAGTGTCTATATAAGTGTTTGTATATTACATTAGTATTTCAACATGTTTCGCTGCTCGCTTTAGAACACCCTTTAATTTTGGACTGTCATATATTTCTTGTTGTAGCGGCCAAAGTTTTACATATTCTGTGAAAATTTCAGGTGCGTAGCTCTTACAAACCTAAGGTACAAACCTAAAACAGCCTGTGACAGACAGACAGACAGACGGATGGCGGACAGCGTAGCGAAAACAATAGGGTTCCTTTACACTTTTGGTGTACAGAACCCTAAAAAAAGCACAAGCAATGGTTGGCTAAGACAAGAATTAATTATGTTAAATTTCTAAACCACCAAAAAAAGCTTAAGCAAGTAAAAATAGCTTCTTGCAAATTGGTTTAACATTGGATATGAACTGCTTGATTAGCTGTTGGTTAGCCTAGAGTATAAAGAGCTTTGAAGATGGGATCGTGGTTGATCCCGAAAACATCGATGTTCAGTTCGATCCTTACAAAAGTCAAGAAATTGGTCTTTGCTCTTTTTCAATTATTACATGCTTTGAAAAATACTTTCTCAATAAAAATGATTTAATTGTAAATTTAATTGAACGAACTTCAGCCTGAATAATAAAAATTTCTTTGGAGAAAAGTACAGATTTTAAAATAGTTCCTCTTTAAAAAAGTATGACCCTTTTAAAGAAGGTACCTTTTTAAAAAAATACCTTTTTAAACAGAAGCATCTTTTTCTTACTTCTAAAAAAAATTACCTTTTTATTGTATTGCAAATTTAGGTACAAACCTAAAACAAATCTGGCTAGAAAGAAAAAAGCTTCAAAATGGAGTGTGTGCATAAACTGTTTTTTTTTTGCTTGTTTGCTTTTGTAGTTGAATAATTATAACATTTTTGCACTATCTTTCTACGACATTGTTGCAAAGTTGTATCATATTTTTGCATAGAGTTCAAATTGTTCCAAACCAACATTTTAAATTTTACAGAAATTTTCTGGTAATACACAAAGGCTATAGACAGGGATAATTGCAGAAGCCAATTAGAAATTTATTAATATATTTTTAAATTATGATTTTCAAAAACGAAATTTTCAGATTTTCAAGTATAAGAATATATTTCTTTAAAGTTGCATTCAATTACAATTATTTTTTAAAGTCCCAATTTTTGTTAGAATCAATCAAAAATGACGTTAAATTACGTTTCATTTGCAGACACTTTTTGTTAGCATCATACAGAAAAATGGTAAATTATCACTATTGATGTTAAAAAACAAAAAAAAATATTATGGCATATATTCTCATGTCCTTTGTTCAACATCCAATTGACTTCCGCTGCAAACCAAAGTAAGCCAACAATACAAAAATTCTTATGCTCATTATGGTCATTACTTCAATCTCTATTGGCTTATTTATTCAGTAACTGAATTTCAGCTGGAGTGAGGTGTTGTAGTTTTATGCGTTTTTGCTTGTAACGACTCTTAGGAAATTCAACAACATTTATTTCTCTCTGCTTTTTGGCACAGGAGCTCATAGAAAAATGTTAAGTATATTTTAGTATTAATGTTTTCTTTGTTGCAGGAAGGGAGCTTCTTAAGTTTGTAAAAGAAACATGTTGTATTGACGATGGCAGCTTTTTTTGTCTTGTTGTAGAATGAAAATTGTATGAAATTTTTTATTATATCCAAAGAAATTTAATTATTTTGGCTTGAGTTCGGTTTTAATTTAATTTTTCAATTAAATTATATTTTTTATTTAGAGATAAATGTGAAGCATGTAAACAAAGAAAATTTTTGACTGCACGGAGGGTTGAACTGACGTTTCCCCCTAATCTCTTCAGAGCTCTTTTCCGCGAGAGCTATTGAAACGTCCGTTCAACCTTCCGTGCAGTCAAAAATTTTCTTTGTCTACATGTTTCATATTTATCTCTAAAATAAATTTATAATTTTATTGAAAAATTAAATTAAAACTGAACTCAATCAAAAATAATTAAATTTTTTTGGATATAAATCCACACAGTTCGACTAACTGCCAGTTTTTGTAAATAAAATAAAAATATTCGTTAGGGAATTTATATTGAAACAACAATAAAACAACTCAAATTTGTTTTTGTTTTCAATTCAAAGTCCCTAACGAAAATTCTAATTTTATTTACAAAAACTGGCAGTAAGACTAATAACTTAATTTTTTATTATTGGCAAGTTTATATTTATCCCACAGACGTCAATTGCTGATAAAAGTCAAAAATCCAAAAACCGTAAGGAATTTTAGCATCTCATGTTTTAGTAGATTTCTACAACCCTATCCTCAAACGGTCCTCTATTTTTTTCTCTTGGTTTCTGAAGTATAGTTCTGAGAAGCATTCTGTAGAAAATTTAAAATTTTCAAAGGAAAGCGGACTCTTTGCTCGTTTTGGTTGAAAAGGGGAGGAATATAATTGTTTTCTTTCTACACTCACAATATTATCACAGTTACGGAATGTATTTTGTTCAAGAAGTATTCCGTGCAATCATTTTTAAAAGCGTAAACATTCAAAATTCTAAGAAATCTTATTTTTAACTGCTTCTAACATTCAATAAAAAAACTAAATACACATTATACTGATTTTCTGCTGCTTTCAATATAGTCCGTTGTTTATGTTATAACCCAGCAAACCAAAACATTCGAAAATAATATCGCATTCGAATGTTGCGTACACATTTCTCGGACAAAACACTCGAGAACGGCTATCGAAGTCGGAAAGAGAAAGACCTGCTAGAGTTCACCCATCGCTCAGTTTGTGCCAGCAAATCTTTCGATTTCGATGTTTCGCTGACAAATCAATAGCGAACCGATATCGAAGAAATATCGATACCACAAAAATGCAGGAAAAAGTAATTTTTCAAGATTGTTATCTTTATTTTTTAAATTTATCTATTTTAATGTAAATGGAATATTTATTTATTTAAATTTGTAACTTAGGCTGCAGTCAATCAGATTCGAACACGGTACCGCCAGGCTAACAGATTAGACCACATCCACTAGGCTATCGTGGCAAATTTTTTTCTATTCACTTATTGCACACATGAATGTAAATTACACATTCGATAAATGATCGAAAATAGTTCAATGATGCGAACATTCACATTTTATGAAATTTGGCAATTGCGCTTCTTATCGAGACATATTTCGATGCTGCGAACATTCACATTTTATGAAATTTGGCAATTGAGCTTATTGTCGCATAATGATCGACAAAAGCTAGTATTTGCGAACAATCGATTTTTTTAGATTCACGAGCATTTATCGAACAAATTTGTTTCGAAAATTCTTCGTTTTAGCGAACCTTCTTTTATTTCGAATCTCAGGCTTAGTGGGAAGTACCAAAAAAGTACATGCATAGAAATAACACACACACAAATATTCAAAATATGCTGTACGTAAAATTAACGGAAATTGCAATTGAAATTATATAAATATACATTTAAAATCAGTGGTGTAGTGGTTGGTACGTAAGACTATTAAACCAGAGGTCGCATGGATAAAATTGAGTAAGTTTATGTTGTCTTCGTGCAGCTAATTTACATACTATGCTTTAGCCTGATGGTTGATACGTTGGATTTCAAACCCGAACGAGCTTTTCGTTTGATCCCAGTAAAAGTTAACGTAACACAACAGTGAGTAAAAATATAAATTTAATAAAATAATAATTAAAGATACGAAATAATAAGCCTCTTAACATTTAAAAATAAAGCAAAAATCAATTATTTTTACGGAACTTGGGTTTGATTATTTAACAGTGAAAATAGCAGAAACAAGGAAACCTCTTTTATTTTTACGTAAGCTGCTGCAATTTCAGTCAATTTTAAGTACGGAATATTTTGAGTGTATTTAATTGGCGGTTGATGACTATTAACATCTTAGTGTGAATTTAGATGCACACTCTAAAACACTTTTGTTGAAAATTAGATCGATAATAGTCGGCCACACTTTACAGATTATTATCGACCTAAAATTACACACGCATTATTTTTGAACAAAATGTTTTTACTAAAAAAAAGCGATTGGCTGCGTGCAGGTTTGAACCACGACCTCCTGACTGATAGTCTGACGTATCTACCATTCAGCCATAGCCGTATTATACTTTGTGTCAAATTTTTTTGCACTTGGACTAAATATGTTTAATTTGAAAGTTTTTTCTTTAATAAAATAACTACAAAATCGATGTAATTTTCGACAAGAAGAAATTTTCAACACAATTTTAGACAATATATGATGTTAAATATGAACTAATGTTGTAGAGTGTATGTATTATGTTCCCATAAATACACGTGATGTAAAACAGGAACTGAAAAAATAAAAATATAAAACAAATATGGTTTTTAAAAAAGAAGAAACATTTTGCACTTGCACATGGTGGATGTGTTAAACTTTGTGCATTTTAAGTTAAATGCATCGCATTTGATGTCATGTGAATATAATATATGTATGTATTTGTTTTTTTTTTCTAACACACACATACACCCATCAAATCGGGATATAACCGCCAGAAACGGGTAAGCGCCAAAAGCCAAATTTTACAGTGGAAGGGTTTTTATTAAAAATCTTGTAACACCTGAGTAAGTAAATCCATGTCAAATCGAAAGCACTTCGTATCGACACTCTCCGATGTAATGAAATTCACCACAGATAGTGTATGTCAAAAGAGTTTTGAAGAACAAAAATTTTTAGGCACTCAGAACATTTGGTTTCCGAAATATAACGTCACGAAAATTGGACAAATCTTCAAAATATGAGTAAAGTGTATTTGCGAATTCAACTATAACTTCTAAACTACAAAAGTGAAATAAAGCTTTTGATATTATGCACATTTCGATTTTCCCCGCGAGAAGTTCAAAGGTCATTTGTGGAAATCTTGACCTCAGGGGCCTACATCTCAAAAAATAGTTTTTTAAACAATCTTAAAAAAATATGTTTTAGTTATGAAATTCTTTTCTATACACTTGGCGAGTTTCATGGTGGTGTCGCTTCTAGTTCCGAAGTTATAAAGCAAAAGATGGCCTAAAGTTTGATTTAGTGTATTAAATGTAATTACACTGCTTTCTAGCTTTTTATTTTTGGAATGTTTTGAATGCATTTTTAGGATGTAATGAAACTTTGTTTTTCTTAAAAGACAATTTAAAAATTAATTTTTGGAACAAAGTTCCTTATGGTACGCTTTCCATATGATATGCAACATTTAAATAATGTATTCTATGCTGGGGGGTAAAAATATTTTATTTTTGAAATGAAAAAAATACGTGTAAAAAATACGTGTAACGAATACTGGTAAGAAATATGTACGCATAAGGGCCTATTCACATATTACGTAACGCTATTTTCGGTGGTTTTATACCCACCCCCTTCGTAAGGCTTTTTATAAAATTTTCAGTATAAAATATATAGTCCGTAACAAATCTTTAAAACAGCGTTACGTAATATGTGAATGGACACTTACGACAATTCAAAACGAAGATTCAATTCCTTAAAAACTCTGTATTGCCGCTTTAGTGTTTTTGCAGTGTTCCGGGAATGCTCTGGGATTTTGGGGATATTTTTGTCATAGTTTTGGGAATCCTTGGAACTTATGGGATATTCTAGTGAGTATGTCATAGGTTTTGGGAATCCGAAGAACTTCTGGGATTTTGGAGATTTTTGTCCAAGTTTTTGGGAATCTTTGGATCAGGTTTGTATATTAAATAATGTTTGGTGTCCTTGCTAATTGAAGGTGTTTGCGTTAAGGACCTGGTGTCTCGGCTAATTCTTGAGTTGTATCGCCTAAGTATCTTCCAGACGATAATTGTTTTTTGTTGGCGAACTATCTTTTTTTCTACCTAGAGGTTGAAATTATATCTTCGTTTACTTGATGTCATCCAGGCAGGTAAAATTTTTGTTTTTAAATTATAACTTTTATTTGTGGTGGGGGTCATGGCGCCGGTTACGGGACTAGGCAGAGTGTATCGAAGGACGATAAAGATTAGGGGACGTTTGACTTGGCGACCTAACGTGGCCGGCCAATGGTGGCCTGCCAATGGCATAAGGCCGAAAGTAGAAGGCCGATGACATAATGAAGAAAATAGTAGGCCAAAGACGCACAGTGGTTCCAGTTGAAAAAAAAGTATCGACATATGTGAAACTAGCGCTCCGATCACAAAACGATATATGCAAAAATCATAGAGAAACACCAAAGCTTTAAGAGTGTTTTAATTAGCATTAAATAGATACAGAAAATACAGTTTATTTCATTCAAATATCTTTATTATTTTCAACGATATTTAGCATTGAATTTTCAAATTTTGGTTTTCGTAGCCAACATTTTCAAAAAAAAAAAAAATGTTTTATTATTTTTAACATAATCCTTGATAACACGCAGATATCATTTTTTAGTAATCTCAATTTGTTTAGTTTTTAAAAGGATCAAAGTGAAGACTTTTTAATGAGAGTGAAAAATTCCAAAATTTTGCAAAAAATAGAGCTTGATTTTGTTCAAATTTTTTCTCAACAATTTTTTCACAACTAAAATTTTTTATTTTCAATATTTCAAAAGAATAGACTTGAAAAATTAAATTTTAAATCGATTAAAGTATTCACTATTCATCCAGCATTGGCCGAAAATGGCGAATTTCGTTTAAAAAAACGTCCATCAATTTTTTCAGATTTCTCTACAAGTTAAGTGAGTTACATCTTATATATAAATAGGGCACACAATACTAAACTGCACTAAACTTTATTTTTTGATTTTTTTGACTCTATTAACCAACATAGCAATCCTCTTATGTTTAAAAAATGCTAACGATATATTAAAAGGGCCCTTTTTGATGAATTTTTAATAAAAACAAATATGTGAAAAAATGCGTATGTATAGTACCATAACTTGCTTGTACTTAACGATAAGAATCCTTCCGGAAATTTTGCAAACAAAAGTAAGAAACACTACGGCAAGTTATTTATAAAATGATTAGGGGGGCTTTAACATTAAATGTTGAACTAAATATTTACGGTAATAGTCATCAATTAGTTTTTTTACGATCTCTTACTGTGTAATAACCAGGGTTGTCAGATATGGGGATTTCTCGCCAAACGTGGCGATTTTTTTAGCTTGTTTGGCGTTAAAAACATGGCGATTTTCCTGGCGATAAATAAATTTGTTGGCGATTTTTATGGCTATTTTTCAGAAAAAATTTAACTTAAAAATTTTTATAATTCAGGAAAACTACTTTGTTGAAGAGTATTTTCAAAAATAAATCCCACCAAAACTTGTCTGAAAGATATTAAAACAAAGTGATTTTGATGCTTTTTCTTATATTAATTACAGTCATTAATGGATTTTGAAATTTGTTGAGAAAAATTGACAAGAAATAGTTTTTGGCGATTTTATTCCTACTTTTGGCGATTTTTTGCAAAATTTTGATGCGATTATTTTTTAAAAACTGATATTAAAAAATATATATATATATATAAACAAATTTACTACAAAATATATGTTAAGATAAACTACATTAAACAGATTTTGGCGACTTTTCGCGATTTTTAAATCAATTTGGCGAAATAGGTCAGAAAAAATCTGACAACCCTGGTAATAACCACAAAGTCTTATTTTTGTGAGAGAGACAAAATGCTACCGTATGTACTTATGTCTCTTGTCTCTTCATAGTTCTACTTTATTTTAGGTTCATATGTCCGTCCGATACTTTTGCTAAAATTTCTATTTCATTGTTTTTTTTTGTGTGTGTTTTGTTTTGTTTATTTTCTGTATAAACTTTTTTGTCCAGCCCTGTACCCGAGGTTGTTGGTCTTATCTCCCCTGACATCCCTGAGCTAGTTGGAAGAAGTTCAGCGATTTGTCGGTACATGAACAAAGGGTTTGTGACAAAATGCGAATTCCCGGGAACGCGATTTTTTATTCCCGTTTCACGGGAAGTGCAAAAGTGCGGCAAATCTCAAACCCTAGTTAGGCGAGATTCGCATATTACGTAACGCTATTTTTGGAGTTTTAATCCGTAACAATTTCCTGTAGTCGTCTACCAGCCGACTGCAGTTTTGTCTCAGACTCGTATGCTTGGATCCATACTGTAGTGATCTTAGACAATACTTTTGAAACACTGCTATTGTATCTCTCGAACATTTACGGGTAGGTAAATAAATATTGGTGGAATATTTCAAGTATGTTAGTAGAATGAGTCCCGATATTCAGATTACATAGATATATTACATTTAGTGTTTTGTAGATTTGAAGTAGCACATCTAAATATTGAATTAAAACCTTGTGTCTTATAACACTCTTTCTTATCACCAAATTCTTAACTTTCTTCATCTACTATATTTTTCTATTGTTCTCCACGTTAATACTACATGTGTATGTTTCTTTTTTCACTTAAATGTGCTGCGGTCTTATAACGGAGTTAAGTTCGAAAACTGTAAATGTATCTGCATGTTGAACGCTGATAGTCTACGTGTTTCAAATACTTATTTCGTTGTTGGCTTCGTGCAATTATGTGAATGTACTTTGAAATTTTTGTTTTTTATTACATTATTATTATTATTATTTTTATGTTTATTTCTATTTTATACTCTCATCTACTTCTCGATTTTTATAAAATATTATATGTGTACGAATTATAAGGCTAGATACACTCTGTGAGGGTAAAATAAAAAAAAAGGATACAAATAATCACTTTGATAATCTTGCTAAATTTTTCTGCTAGCCTGTTCATTTTGGCCACAGTTACTGTTTTTACTTACACTTAAAAACTCATCATGTTTTTTGTGGCAAATTCACCGAAAAATTACACACAATCACATACACACACACACAAACACTCGCAAACATACGGCCACTTTAAATGCCAACACACTTTTACAAAATGTGTTCCTATTTAAGAGAAAATAAGATAAAAAATCTCGTTATATTCTGTTCCATTTGGCGTAGTAACTGTTTTTTCTTGTACTCATGTGCTCATATGTTTGTGTGTGTATTGTTTCTAGGAAGCAGTGATGCCATTTTTTTAGTTGGAAAACTTCCTGGTGAATTAATTTTTCGTTTTTTTTTGTGGGCATGAATATATTTTTATAAAAATAAAACTTTTCATAAGTAGAAGAATAGAAGAGTGAGGGCGCGCTGCTGTATTGAAAGAATGTTTACGGAAATGATTAGCTTTTCCTTATTTTACACATTTGTGTTTATTTTGTTTGCTCGCCAGCAGGACATAAGATGTGTGTACGTCTTGAAATGAACACTTTGTTGTGTACTCATGGTCGAACTCAATAGAAAAGAAAATATGTATTTTTATTTCTTTAAAGACAATCGAAAATTATAGCTTTCATTTCAAGAACTGGTGATTCTGTATGTTTCATTTAATCTTTACATCTCTTCTGTAAGCAAAGAAGAGACTTAGCTGTATTAGTCACTCCCCAGCAAAAGTACTGCTTCGGCCGAAGCAGGTTTGTAAGCGAGAGAAGCTGGTTATTGTTGTTGTTGTAACCCCTCTTTCCGGAGATCGAAAGCTATTGGCACAGCTCACTGGGCGGTTTGCACTTGATTTGATCCGATGTTGGGGAGCATGCAGTCCTTGGGCAGGGGATATTCCCCTGCATCGATCCCGGGACGAAAACCCGACTGCTTTGAATTTGCAGCTTATCCTGCTTCGAAAAGCGCTTCAAATAGACATGATTTTTGTTCGCGATGTCCCACTTGGGAGGTCTTCTTTTCGACATAAAGCAGCGCTTCTTTCAGAGCATCAAAAATGCTCTAAAATCATGTCTCTTCATCTTATTGCGTCATCCAAGTGTATCATCGTTAAAGTACCAGAAAAATCAAATCGTGTTTTATTATAAATCTCTCTTCTCTATGCAATAAGTGGGAAATGTGGAAAGAGAGCCTGCTTTAAATTCTTTAGATCCTATTTTGTTCACAGCTACAATGCTACTGAATACGATTTTGTTTATTTTGAAGTTCGTGTTGAATAAATGTAAAAAACCCATTAATTTCGTAATTTAAACAATATGAACACTAAGAAGTCTCTGGCTTCCTTTTGCCCATCCTCAAAAGCATTTCAAAACATATTTCCTCTTGCGTAACGCACGATTTAATGTCTATAAGTCCGTGCAAAATCATTCGGGACCCATAAGAATTTTAAACATATTTTAAACATATTTAGGCAAATTAATCATTCAGTTATTTGAGCTGCCATATTTGAAAGTGGTGTAAGTACATAGTAAGTAACATAGTCTACATCTTATTAAAATTACTGTTAATTATTTTTTTTTTAAGTGGACTTATTTATAGCACTGTCAAAAATAATAGCTCCAATTCAAAGATGTGCCATCAAATCGAAATTTTGCACACTGACTCACTCTGGAACAATGACATTTTATAGTAGAAAAAGTGGGCAGTGCCACGCCCATGCTAAGCAGATATTTTCTCTTATCGTTTTTGGCCATTTTCGCCTTTGACTACGACATTTTTGCAATAGATTACAGCACGATTCTTTAATCTATTACAAAAATGTCGTAGTTGAAGGCGAAAATCGTCAAACACGATAAGGGCCATTATGTTTAATAACTTCTATTTACCCGGTTCTATTGAATGTTCGTACTTACATTGAGCTCCTCTAATAATAGAATTTGGTGATTAGAAAATTGGGCATAGCCACGCCCATACAAAGTAAATATACCCTTTTAGGCACTTCTACTCACTTGATTCTTATGATGCTTTATACACATATTGAGTTTCATGTACAATAAAATTTCAACATGAGATAAGTGGGCGGTGCCACGCCCATACATAGCAATTATTATTTTTTCGAAAATTTTGCTTAATATATAATTATGAAAGTTTGCATATACATTGAACTCTGGTAACAATTAAATTTGATAGTAGGAAAACTGGGCAGTGCCACGCCCTTACGAGATAAATATTATTTTTTAATACTTTTACTTACCCGCATGGTATGAAACGCAGACGTTCAGCTCATGTAAAAACACAATTTCGCGATTAAATAAGTGGGCAGTGCCACGCCCATACAAAGTAAATATTTCTTTTTAACTGTGCACTTTCACTCACCAAATTCTTATCAAACTTTTTATACCTATTGAATCTTGTAGTTCTTACATTTTAGGTAGAAGGTTTGCTTAGAACTTTTATGTAAATCACTACGACAAACATTTTTGTATAATATTTTAAACCTGTAACTCGTCTTTGTGCCTGTCTTGAAAAAGGGACAAAAACTTCCCTTAAACAGTAATATAGCGATCTTAGATGGCCTACAAAAGTATTTGTCATACAGTTCTATTATAAGTTTCCAAAGACAATAAAGCTCAAAATTCAACTTGAACGCTAGAAGTAATAAAACATAAAGTGTATTTGAGTGTTAATTTCGTACTTATTCACAATTAGTGCTAAAATATCCCACAAAACTCCCATAATTACTTATAGTTAATAATATATGTATGTACGTGAAGTTCGAGTGGTGTTGTGTTACCTAAGAAAATCTCTTATGAGTTAGAGGAGGTTCACTCCATTTCTGCACCAGCGCTCATTAATACCGACTATTTGATAAAATAATATAAAACCGCTAATAAGTTGTTGGTGAGTAATTCCATTTAGCCGGGTGTAAAGTGGTCACACCCGGTCACACATTGTTTTTGCTATAAATAAAGAATATAACATTTTTTACTTAAAAAAAGGTTGCGACTCGCAAGGCCATTAAGCTTAAAGCCGTTGAATAACGGGTAGACACTGGAATAACACGATTCCTGCTCAGAATGGTCGTCAGAAAGCTGCGACGGGTGTGACCTTACAAATCTTAGCTTTAAAGAATTATGACTTTCAGCATAAATTCTGTACAATTTTTACTATAACGTACACAATAATTTTGGTATAGCTGTCTGTTCAAAGACTTTTTAGCTGTATTACGTATTTAGTGTTTGACAAAAAATCAGTTTTCTTAACAAAAAACCATTTTTAAATAGTGACGGGTGTGACCGACGGGTGTGACTCAATACGAAAATTTAAAAAAATTTGAAGAACTTAAACTTTTTACTGATTTCATTAATATAAATAATATAAAAATAAGTCATAAGAAAATAATAACACATTAAATTATTTGCTATCCGTTTTATTATAGACAGCAGAGTACTCTAGATGAGTATTTTCTTAAATTCAATAAAAAGCGAAAAAAGTATATTCTTTTCAGAGATAAGGGTTTTTTATTAATAATGAGAAAGGGAAGAAAATTAAATCTGAAATAAATATTAAACATACAAAGAGGGAGAGCAAAATGTTTCTTGCCTGATCATTTAAAAGTGCCTCAAATTGATTAAAAAATATTAAGTAGTGTATTTTTTTTTTATTTTCTATAATTGTCATTCTCTAAAAAAACATCAATTGAGAGATTTTTATTAAAAATGAGAAAATTATTTTTTCCTTGCATAGGGACGTTTTACGTGGAATCACTCTAGTTTATGTACAAAAGTATTTTGTTTCTGATCCCACTGTGCACTAGGGGTGGACAAGTGAAAAAATATATCGATATATATCGATATCGATATTTTTTAAGTATCGATCGGCATCGATATATATCGAATAAAAATATCGATATTTCGATATATTTCGATATCGATATATTTTCAAGCACGAAAACCAAAACCAAAGCTAAAAATATCGAATTTGATACTACCAATATTTTTTGAAAAAACATCGGTATATTGCAATTAAAAATATCGACGATATATATCGGCATGTATTTTTGAGAAAATATCAATATATCGATATTTTTGCCCATCCCTACTGTGCACTGTAAAATATCACTCATACGCCTTTGTCTACTTCATCCTCATAGTTTCGTAACAATTTTAATGTCTTTGATAAACCGCAAACTTTTTTTACTCACTAAAGGAAAAAAACTTCTTATTTTTCAAAAAAATTCTTTAAGAAATAAAACTTCAAAAGTTATTTCCACTTTTCTGTTACTCCTTTTTTATTTGAACTTTTTCCTTTTGGAAAAAAGTGAGCAAAAAAACAAAAAAAAAAAAAAAAACTCATAAACAGAAATGTAAAGAAATCAAGCACGAGTTTATTGAAATGAAATGTAAGAAAACTTTTATTTGAAATATTAAAAAGAAAGAACAGGAGAAAACGACGTTCTTTGCACTTTTACTTACAATGACTCTGTTTTGACCCAAACTCCGACACCGACACCGACACCGACTGTCTGTCTGTTTGACTGTCTTGTCATTGTATGCTAAAGAGTTGAGTCTACAAATTGTTGGCTACAAAACCTATAAACTTATTTTATTTCTTTACATTTTTTTTTCTTACTTTAACAAGTTCTTTATAAAAAGTACAAACAATTTCATAAACAACTAAAATGTCTGGCATTAAAAAGCAGACCATAAAAGAATATTCTGCATGAAAAGAGTAAAGGAAAGAAACTGATGAACTAAATAATGCAAAAGAATTCTGTTTTTTTTTGTTCTTCTTTAAGGAATATAAAAAAAACCAACAGCAATAAAATGGGATCTATGTGTGAGTATATCTGCTGGAATTGTTGTTGCTAAAACGTTTATAAATTGTTATATACTTGTAGTTAAAATAATACCTAAAGTGGGTGCTAGACACATCAACATTCAGCTTCAATATATGTGTTTGTGTGCGTTTGTTTACAAAAAATAGTTACACATATACCTTATTAAGGGAAATATTGAAGAATATCAAAATGCTTTTGATTTTCATAACAAACGCACACAAACACATATATTGAAGCTAAATATTGACTCGTCTGTCACCCGCTTTACACTGTAAAATTGTCGTATATAGTCCCCTAATGAGTGGTAGTTTGATATTCCTGTAGTATAATGGCTGATGGAGAGTGAGTTAGTTCAAAGCTCTAATGTTAATGTAGTGGTTTTAAAGAATGAATTGAATTTTCTTGTTAGTTTAGTTTAAAAGACAATAGAAAGATGGTGTTTTGATGGCCGTGGCAAGCAATCAAAAGCTACTTGTTATTAAGGCTTAAGTCTAAGGAGGTTTTTTTCCCCTAAATATATATGTAATAAGTTGGTAAATTACGTTGTACAACAAAATATATATTTTTTTAAAGTAACAAGGCCCTAACGACTGATTCTGGTATAGGCAAAAAAAAAAATATATGTAGGTATACAAACGTGTATTGGCACACAATGGCTCATAATCGTTTTTCGCTGGCCAAAATTCAGAATATTTTTAAAATTTCCTATGCATACTAAAATTTCCCTTATTAAGAAACTCTCTTGTTCAGCATAATTTTTCCACACAAACCCTTAAATATTATTGCTTTTAACACACACATAAATATTCGTTCAAATTGTAAAATTTCCCTAAAATGAAAAAAAAAATATCCCTTACTGAGAAATAATTAGTCTAGACAACTTGTACGAATATTTTTGTTTTTAACATATGTTTGTATGTAGAAATGCCAATCTCGGTTAAATTCCTAAAATTGATTAACTAAAAAAATTTCCCTAACTGGGAAATTTTATTTAATATAATTTTTGCAAACATTTTATATATATGTATTACTGTCGATAAGATTATTATCACATTTTAGTTTCAATTTTTGAAATATCTTTTGGATACGAAAATTTCCCTTAATTTGCAATTGTTGCTATACAGTATTAAAGCAAAAACTATTCAGTATTGTTGCTCTTGGAACAAATAAAATATTTTTATATAAATTTCTAAAATTTCCTAAAGGTAAAAAAAATTTCCCAAAATGGGAAATTTTAATTTAGTATTATTTTGGAGAAACTAATGACTACTTCTGGGAAATATACTATAGAGAGCCCAATTTTGAACACTTTTGTCGTACGTCTAGAGCCCTTTTGAAAATGAGAAACCAAATTTCAACAGTTTTTGAAAACTAAGAATAGCTTGTTCCAAATCAAGCTGATAGAAAAGGTGACTATGGACAGGTATAGCGGACCACCTTTTCCCCAAATCCCCTTCCAGTTTTATCTACTACGGCTCCATCGCTAAAATTCCTTTTTAAATGCATTTCCTACGTTTTTATATTTCTGCTTAGCATTAAAGTGTCTATACTTATTTAAAAGTAAAAATAAGTTCCCTGATAGGGAAATTTTTATTCTATTAAATATTTACAAGTGAATGCCACTGCTTATAACATTCATATAAAAATCCTTCGAAGTAAAAAAATTCACCAAATATTTTACATATCGTCATATAAAACGTAAAACCATGTAACTACAATTTTTAAAATTTTACAGTAGAGAGAAAAGAGTTTAAGAAATAGTACAAGTTATAGTGGCTACGTTGTTTTCTTTTTGACTATAACGTCGCCGAGCATGACAGTAGAAGCCTAAAAAACGTTCGGGATACGGACTTCGATATAATATATAATAATTTATTAAAACTCCGATTTTGAAATTTTTGTCACTTGCATATTTTAACGTTTCATATGACGATATAAAAAATTTCCAAACTGGGAAATTTTTGTTTTATGTAATTTTGAAAACAAATATTACTGCCTATAACATAAATAAAGATATATCGTTTTAGCTTACAAAATTTCCTCTGGTTATAAAAATTATCCTTATTAGGAAATTTTTATTTAATCTAATTTTTGCAAACAACATTTTTAATATGATTGGTTTTAAGTTAAATTTAATATTTTCCATTAAGTTTTGAAAATTACCCCAGGCGTAAAAAATTTCCCTTACAGAGAAATTGTGTATTATTTTATAAAATGTTTGCGAACGCTGTTGTTTTTGATATATGCAGCTATGATTCCTTCGTTTATTTCTATAATTCTTAAAAGTAAAAAATTTCCCTAACTGGGAAATTTTCATTTTATTTATTTTTTTGCTAACAAATATGACAAACTATAAAGTGAGTTGTATCTATTTCTTTATTATATAAAACTATCAAATTAATTAAACATGTTTGTTGTAAAAAAAAACTAGTTAATTCTATTGTAAGAAATTCATTTAAATTAATACTAGAAATAATAATTTTAGCACCCTTTTATCTTCAATAATGTGGGGTATAAAATTTCCCCAAAAACTTTTTTTAAAATTAACTTTTTCCCTTCATCTTCCTTTGAAAAGTAAACTGCAACCATTTTTTTATAGCATTTTGCTCAACAAAGTTTCAAACCCACCACCACTTTCAAAACTTTTCTGCTGAATTCTTTTTTTTTTATTTTATTTTTTATATGATTTTATTTTTTTAAGAAAAAAAATTACTACTAATATAAAATAAATAAATAGAAGTTGATACAGGAAAAACTAAAGAAAATGCTATTTTTATTTGTTTTTAACATCGCATGTTGTTTGTTGGCTGACAAAACTTTTAGAGAAAAAAGTTCAAGAAAAAACTGTAAAAAACTCAACAGAAATACAAATCTACAGTCAGACAAGCAGAATAAAGGACGACATACAGACAATTTAACAAATGAAGCATGCTAAAGTTTTTTAGGGGTTTCAAAATCAGGGAAATATTTGAGCGTGCAAACTTCATTTTCCACAGAATATAATGCATTCTCCTTAAATATCCTTTGGGATGTAGCAAACCGAATAAGCAAAAAAAAATTCGCCTCTTCTGGCTTATAGCATACAGGATGTATATAAAAGTATGTATGTATGTGTGAGTGTACTTATATAAAATATTGTAAAATAGTTTTAGTGCAAAAAAGAAAGGAAAATAATGAAAAACTTTAACTAAAATATCGATAGAAATAATTTGCTTTTACTGCTTTCATTTACATCCTGCTGTGTTTTGGGTGTTACGTTCTTTCTATTTTTCTTAATTTGATTTAAGAAATTGTTGGTTACTTCTTGCAACACTACACCGAAACTTAAACTTTCGTTGCTTTAATGAAATTGTTAATGACTTTTTTTTAATTAACTGGATGGTTATACATATATTTAGGTTTAAATCTTAATTGTTAGTGCAGACGTAAACCGCATAATATCGCAATCTTTTAAAGCTTAATGTCCTTTTTTCTGTCCGCTAAAGTATATACAATGAAAACTTCCCTCATTACCCTAGCTTTACGAATAAAAGCTAAATTAATATTACAAAAATTTCCCCAAGTTCTTAAAATCTACCAAGAGCATGTCATAAGTAGATATGATACCTTCGTTTATTTCTGAAATTGCTTAAAAGTAAAAAATTTCCCTAATTGTTGCTTATAACATGAAAAAAATTCCTCTGCTTACACAAATTTCCCTTATTAAGAAACTGTTATTCTACATAATTAAAAAAAACAACTTTTAGCATTATTCTCTGTAAAGCAAATAACATTTTCTTTTAAATTCAAAAAATTTGCTAAAGATTTGAAAATTTCCCTGGCTAGGAAATTAATACTTTGCGTAATTTTTTTTTTCGAATTAAATCACTTTTGAACAGACAAAGATATGCAACCATGTTTTTTTCTGATATTTCTTTAAAGTTAAAAATTTCCCTAACAGGGAAATTTGATTTTATATAGTCTTTTCAAATAAATATTGTTGCTTATAGCAAAGACATAAACATTTCGTTTAAATATTGTAAAATTTCCTCTGGCCACGAAAATTTCCCTTATTAAAAAACAGTTATTGTAAATAATTTTTTCCAAAAATCTTTTCTTATTCCTTTCGAGACAAATATAAAAATATTCTTAAAATTAAAAAAAAAAATTAAGTTTTAAAAATGTCCCTTGCTAAGAAATTAATACATTACGTAATTTAACGTAGATCTTGCAACCCTCGTTTTTTGTTTAATTCCTTAAAAGTATAAAATTTCTTTAACTGTGAAATATTATTTCAAATAATTTTTCCAAACAAACACGAACATAAACATTTCGTTTAAATTCATAAAATTTCCTCTGGGTACGAAAATTTTCCTTATTAGAAAACTGTTATTCTACATAATTTTTGAAAACGAAAACTTAGTATTATTGCTTTTGAGACAAATATAAAATTTTCTTACAATTAAAAAAAAATGTAAAAAAATTAATACATTGCGTATTTTTTTTTGAGTACCATAACTTTTGAACTTACATAGATGTGGAACATTCGTTTTTACGAGAAATTATAAAAATGTTCCCTAACTGGGAAATTTACTATTTTATAGTTCTTGCAAACAAATATCATTTGCTTATAACATAAGCATAAACGTTTCGTTTAAATTTATAAAACTTCCTCTCGCTATGAAAATTTCCCTTCAGCAGAAAATGTCATTGCTTTTAACACGAATAAGAAATGTTCATTAAAATTTTTAAAATATCGTTAAAGTACAGAAATTTCCCTTAGTGAAAAATTATTACTTAATGTAACTTTAGCGAATATCGTATCTTTTTAGCAACTATATTTATATATATGTAAATAGTTCTTTATAGAGGGCTGCACGAATATACTCGAAAGTACTCGTATGTATGTTTGTGTGTGTATGCATGTATGTTTTTTATATATGTGTGTATATATGTATGTATATATGTATATTTGGTCGTGGCTATATATGTACACACATATACATGCATGTATACATAAGTATATACATAAGAACATACATCTATGCACACACGAAATTCATACGAGTACATTCTACGAATACATTTGTGCACACTTTGCAGCCCTCTAATTCGTTATACTGAAAATAAAAAAGTTTAATCACTTCTATAAACATAAAGTTTCCGTTCCAATTTCTCCAATTTCCTTTGGATACAAAATTACCGTTATTAAGGAACTTTTCTGTACATAATTGTTGCAAACAAACTAAAAATACTGAATTTTTGCAAATTTTTTTGTTCTTAACATATGGACATATTTTATCTTTGTTTATTCCTAAAATTTCCTAAAAGTAAAAAATATCCCTAGTAAAAAATATTTCCTCCTTTAAATAGCCCTTTTTCAACATAATTTTGTTCGTTAAAATTTCGAAAATATACTTAAGATAAACAATTTCCCAAATTATTACCCCATACAACTTTTGCGACAAATGTTGATCCGATCATGTGTACGTACGTACCTACATAAAAATTAAATTTTCGTTTAAATTCCAAATTTTTTTTTTTAAACTAAAAAATTTCCCTAACTGGGAAGTTTTATTTCATATAACTTTTTGCAAATATTTATTTCTGTTTATAACATATATAATATATAAAACGTATATAAAATTTTTGCTTAATTTTTAGAATTCCCTGCGGAGCGAAAATTTCACTTATTTCGAAACTGTTGTACTACTTGAAGTTCGCAAAATAACTATTTATTATTGTTACTCTTAGGACAAATTAAAAAGTTTTAGTAAAATTTTTAAAATTTCCTCAAGGTGAAAAAACAAATCCCAAAATGGGAAATTAAAAAATTTAATTTTTTTTAAATAAAGTTATTAAGTGTTGTTGTTTTAGCCATGCATATACAAATATCGCATAAATATCTCTAAGGATTTTCGGAAAAACAACGTATGTATAATTTGAAAAAATTTCATGAGAACGAAATACTGTTTTTTAAACGTTACAAAACTATAAATAATATAAGCTAGTAAGAGCACTAGCTTACAACAACTAGCATTCCAACTGCGATATAACTGTATACAAATGAGCTAGTTGGGCTCCTATGACAGACAACCTAATGTTAAAATCAATAGTTCTATATATATATGAAAAATGGACAGATAGGCAACTAGTCTGAAGGAAAAAGTAACTAGTATAGCTCTAAAACCATAGTAGCTACTTTGTCTGCAGGGTATCTTTAAACACAGACAAAATTAATACTATCGTGTTCATGCAATGCACTCTGTCGATATCTTTGCGTGTGTGAAAATGTACATGAGACTTTAACAGGCGCGAATAAAATCCCGAAAGTAAACAAAAACCTAAAGGGCAGAAAAAAAAAACAAATGGAAACGCATCATATAAGAATTTCAGCGTATGAGTGAGTGTATCCTTACAAAGGCTTTGAATGTATTAAAGTACACACAAATAAAGACTTTTGCGTTCTCTTTTATGCCCTGTTCACAAACTTTTAAATGTTTTCGTGCATTCTGACACCCCAATAAAAGAATGTAAAGAATGATAATGATGTGTTGTTAATTTTTTTTATTTTACGAGAAATACACTCTGACAATTTGCTCACTGAGTTTAATTAATGGTCATTAATTAAGTTTTTTTTTTTTTTTTGGTATAAAGGACCTGTTACATTTGCGGAAAGTTGCAAAATATTAAGCAAGCCATTAAAAAAATTTGTCACCCAAATGGTCGACTAATTGTATAAAGGTGTAGAAAAATTATTCAGACTCATATCGAATATAAATTGTTTGCTGGGTTTTGTATTCAGATTTTTGCTCCTATTTGGGACAAAATTTTTTAGTACCAAATTTGAAAATTTTCAAAACAAAATGGTTAGCAAATCAATTGTTTTGAGCTCGAATGTATTAATTAAAAGGCACTCAGGTCTGTTCTGTATTCCATTCGGAATGAAAATTTTCGCAATTGTCATAGCATTGTTGTTGTAAATATTAATTTATAACAACAATGCTTTGATAATTCCGAACACTTTTTAATTCCGAATGGAATACAGAACAGACCTGATTATAATATTATATTTTCATCAATTATTACAACAATAATTGAATAAATCTAAAAATTCATGTATAAAAAATATATGTGCATAATAAATGCTTTAGAATATTTTTCATTACAACTAAATTCGGTTTTAGTTTTGTGAGGATATTTTTTATTAAAAAAAAAATACTAATACAAAATGTTCTACTAATTAATTCTTAGATTTAGGCTTTTGACAGAAGACTTTGGCTTTTGACGTTTCAGTTTGGCATTTACATGCCCTATTCTGGAACAAACTTTGATAAAAATTAATATAATACTCTTCTAAATCATATAGAATATACATAAAAATAAAAATTAATTATCCGTTAAATATTCCATATCCGACCCAAATTCTTCATATTCTTCTTCTTCGGGAGCTATGGGATCAGACATATTTTTTTTTGCCTTTCTTCTGGAATTAATATTATCAGCAGCCAGTTTTTTATCATAGAGCGATGCTTTATGCTGTCTACCTCTACCATTTAAAGACGAATTATTGGGTCTTTGTTTTTGGGATTTTCGTAATTTTTGCAATAAGCTAATGACACCCGATTGAAAATCCAATACGTGATCGTCATCCAAGCCATTAACTGAGGGAAGGATTCCCATAAAAAAATTCCAATGACGATTTTCATATAAACTATGATCATATCTATGATGGCTCCTTCGGCGACGTTCTACTGTTTCCACATTTGACCCTTCACATTCATCATCAGTGTTTGAGCCTACAAATCTACTCCTACGTTTTGTTTTTCCTCTTTCAGCTTCTTTAAGTTTTTGTTCTTCCACAGCAGACATTGTTTCGCTATCTTCCAAGGGCCACTCGTCGGATTCATCCAAATCTACTGTCTTGTTCAACATAGTGATCCCTGTTTCATTATTGTTAGCAATTGGCTCTTGTTTAAAGTTTTCAATACTAAAATCACCATCAGCCTCATTTTCTATCCGTATCTTGTTGTTATCTACTTCCTGTGATCCTGCATTACTGTATTGTGTTTCATTCTTCTCTCGATAGAATTCTTCAAAATGTCTGTTACTTAATCGGTACTTATTGTGATCATTACGCCGTGGTTTGCATTTCAATATTTTTTGCATAAATTTCATATCGTCATGATAAATGTAGGGCTTTGAGGGTACCTTGGTGATTGGGTGGTATCCATATTTCATCGATTTAACCCATGCATCACGTATGTGTATCCATTTTTTCATAACCGCTCTTGCTGGAAATTCAAAAAAAAATTCAGAAAAATTTAGATACAGGGTAGATATTATTTTTATTATAAATCATGAATTTTTAAATAAACTTTCCCTGAAAGAGTTTTTTTATGTGATTATTTCGAACTAAAGTTGAATTTTAATAACTTGAACCATTATCCAAAAAAATACTTCAAGTTATGGAGAGCTTCAAGTTATGGAACACGTTTTAAAGCTGTTACATATTACTGTTATTCCCACGAGACTGGCTTCAACTTATAGTACTGTTACAGTACCGTAATCCCTTGATTTACGTCACCTCTATTGCCGTTATTCCGGTTAACGTCGTCATTTTTTGTACCTATAAAATTTGATTTCCATCTCCATTCGATTTGCGTCGTTAAATTTTTGGTGCCTTCCAAATTCGATTTGCGTCGCCATTTGATTTACATCGCCTCAGTGGAATATAAATTTCGATTTACGTTGTTTCGACTTACATCGCCATTTTCCGGAGCCAATCGCGACGTAAATCGAGGGATTACTGTAACAGAAGTTCAAGTTATAGAAGTTCAACTGTAATTGCTTATTAATAGAAATTCTCGGAAGCCGCTACACTTCCATCATCAGTGGTCCTGTGTGTATTTAGCTTATCACTACGTGTGAGGTGGCCCTGTTAAATGTGTTTTCAAGTCTGTTATATACGAACTTTTCGTGAAAATTTAATACGAGAATTAAACCACTTAAGTTGATGTTAACTAACCTGTTTATCATAGCTGGTATTTGTGAAAATTAGTATATCCTTTGATTTCTTTTTAAATTTCTAATTCTTAACTTCTGTCCACGCAACAACTCTTAAGGCCGGTCCGGTAGTGGGCCTTCCATAACTACTATTTTTTATATTTTTGAAAATTAAGAAAAAAGAAATTTTTTGTAAAGCACAAAAAATCTTGTAAGGCTTGTGTTTATGGTGTATGGCTCAGCACATTTATGTAAAGCGCCACCAGCAAATTTTTTTGTGGAATATTTTAACCTTCTAACTCTTCGTTGTATAGGTCATTTAGCCCCTTTTATGGAAAAGGGGCAAAAAAATTACCCTTCAGCGGCGATATAGCGGGCAAAAATTATTCTGCAAAAATGCTCCACGTAGTGTTTATCATAAAAGTACTGTTCACGTCTTATACTTTAAAAGTATGGCTTACAAGATCTCCTTACCGAGTAATACTTGTAAATACGAGTTTAATTTTCAAAAATCTAACAAAATAGTAGTTACGGAAGGCCCACTGCCGTACCGGCCTTAAAATTTGTTTGCTGGATAGAAGGTAAACATTAGAAATTTAAGCTAAAATCGAAGGATACACTAATTTTCAAAAATAAGATTTGAAATTTCAAACCCAAAAATCAAAATAAAAAATAATTGTTGCAAAAAACCGACTACAAAATAGGCGTGGCACTGCCCATAATTTTTATCATAATACTGTACTTCCACGAGAACTAATTGTGTGCGAAGTTTCACAAGAATGGGTTAAGTAGAAGTAGTATAAATTAATATTTATTGTTCATGGGCGTGACACTGCCCACTTTTTTAACCATAATGTTGTATGGTAACAATAACTAAATGTGTATGCAAAGTTTCACAAGAATCGGTTTAGGAGAAGTTGCTAAGGATATTTACTTTGCATGGGCGTGGGTGGCACTGCCCACTTTTTTAGTCATGATGTAGTATTTAAAAAGAAGCTTAATCTGTGTGAAAAGTATAATAGGAGTCAGTTGACTAGAAGTAGATGAAAAGGCATGGTATTTAGCTCGCATGGGCGTGACCCCGCCCACTTTTTAACGGGACCTATCTAGAAATCGGTTTATAAACGGCGTAGTTTTGAGGGAACATCCATAAAAAAATACATGATGAATTGATAGCCTTTCTCCTTTTTGAAGTCGGTTAAAAAATTTTTAATTTTTTTTTCTATATTTTTCTGGGAAAATATCGAAAAACAAAAATTAAAAAAATTTTTTAATTTGGACCATTATTGAGAAAGTTATGAGCTAAAAGCTAAAAAAAATGATTTATTTAAATTAAATAGGTTTTTGCAACGAGTAATTAAAAAATTTACCAGGAAGGCTCTTTTCATTGGTACTAAAAAAATATCACAAAATTGGGGCAATCCAAAAAAAATTTTTTTAAACCGTCCGATTTGGCGTGGAATGCCCTATGTATCTCGTATTAACTACATATGTATCTTGTATTAACTAAAATGCGTGTAAAGTGGCCTTCAGACTATTAGATTTAGTATTATTACTTGTCAAAAACTCAAATCTTAAGTAAAAATCCAACTGTGTAACAACAAATTGTTATGGTCTGTCAAATAATACGTAAAGACATTTAACAGTATTATGGTATTCGTAATTTTTAGGATATTTTCTAAACAATCACATTTTTTATTTTATCAGGGTTGTCTTTTGCACAAACAAAAACACGAATAACAAAAACAGTTGTATATTTGTTTGCCAGCATAAAAAAAGAAAAAGAAGAACGACAAAGTTTGCTTTATTGCAAACTATTTATGTTACGTTTTATTTTAAATGTGATAGTGTAGAAAGAAAATGTAATGAGAAAGTTTTCTGTAAAATTTTTTGACAGTTAGACTGATTTTGATTTTCGTCTTACAAAATCTAATAAAAATCTCAAAGCTTGTATTACAATGTGAAAGGGACTTTAGCAGATTGTTGCTGACATTAATGTGCCATTCTTGGGTTCAGTACATACTTTTTTTACTGCTCACTTACACATTTGACAAGCTAGATGATTGTTGTATTTCTTATTTGTAATACGAGAGTCTTGGAAAATATGCCTTGAATCCCATTTTCCTTAGATTTGTATCAATAATTGGCAACTCTTTTTTTCAAAACTATCGCAAACAATACAACAATGAAAAACCAAAGCAAAAGATTACAACAACTGCACAAGAGGGATAAAAGCAGACAGAGAGAGAGAGAGAGAGTAAATAAGAGAAACAAATATTAAAAACTTACTAAATTCTTCTTTTTCCTCTGGTTGCATACTGTTATAATTTTCATTGATGAAAGTACAAATGTCGCACCATGCAACATCTTTCAACGAACGGTCTTTATAATCTTCAGATGTTTTATCCCACACAGCGGGATGTTCAGACACCTTTTGAATTAAACGCTTGGGACTTAGAAGCTTTAAACGGTCCATAGTCTCAGGCAAAGTAAAATCGTTTGTCTCTACAATAAATGACGTTTTTCCCACAAACCGTTCACGTTAAGAGTAAAAACCGAACTGACACGAAAACGCACAGAGATACTTTAATGAGAATTCAGACAATAACAAAAACTAAGAAAACAAAGAATACACACAAACACACACGAAATGCATAGAAAAACCGACAACGTGATAGAACAAAAAAAAAGCAGAAAAACGAAACCAACAGAAAGCGTAAATGGAACTGAACGATTGCAATAAAAGAAGAAATAAATTAAGAAAAATGAAATTATTTGTAAATGTCAACTTTGTAAATTGTGTATTGTGCCTA
Organism: Panzeria rudis; assembly: GCA_956483635.1. Lineage (NCBI taxonomy): Eukaryota > Metazoa > Arthropoda > Insecta > Diptera > Tachinidae > Panzeria > Panzeria rudis. The sequence continues at coordinate 174,932,919 of OY101448.1, forward strand.
CTTTGAACCTAAAATTATTTTTATTAAAATAATATTTAATAATAATATTATGTAGTAGATACATACATATTTATTTTAAAAATTCTAGATTAAAACGTTTACCTGATGTACATACGAACACTGTACATACACACACAATTTTTGTTGTTATTTCTGTTTTGTTTTATAGGTAGTTCAGTAGGTACACAGTTGTTTTTATTCAGAGGCAAAGCAACGTTTACGTTTTACTGTTTCTTGCTCTTGAACAATACATTTATTATTTAATCAATTTGTACATTGAACAGTGTTACCACAATTTTTTCATACAAATTATTTTTTTCGTTAAAAACTGCAAAAATGGAAAAAATGCGGTGTCCAAATTGTTAAAAATTTTCATATCTTTCGTAATATGAAACCTAATGTAATAAAACTGATACCATAGGTATGAAAGTGCATTCAAATGCCTTTCGATTCATATAGCTGCGGTCAAAATAATAGCAGCAAGAAAAAAATTTACATATGAATGATTAGAGGTAAAACGGCCCTATGCACGGAAAAAATAATTTTCTTATTTTTAATAAAAATCTCTCAATTGATGTTTTCTAGAGCATTACAATTATAGAAAAAATAAAAAATAAAAAAATAAATTATTTAATATTTTTTAAGCAATTTAAATTGTCATCCATGAATTATTTTTTGTACGTTTAATATTTATTTCAGATTTTCCTTTCTTCTCTTTCTCATTATTAATAAAAACCATTATCTCTGAAAAGAATATAGGTACTTTTTACGCTTTTTATTGAATTAAAAAAAATACTCTGCTGTCTATAATAGAACGGATATAAAATAATTTAATATGTTATTATTTTCTTATGTCTTATTTTTATATTATTTATATTAATGAAATCAATAAAAAGGGTTATTTCTTCGAATTTTTTAAATTTTCGTATCAAGCCACACCCGTTGGTCACACCCGTCACATTTTAAAAATGGGTTTTTGTTAAGAAAACTGGTTTTTGTCAAACAATATATACATACCACAGCTAAAAACACTTTGAACAGACATATATTCCAAAATTATTGTGTACGGTATAGTAAAATTTTTAGAATATTTATGCTGAAAGTCATAATACTTTAAAACTAAGATTTCTAAGGTTATACCCGTCGCAGCTTTCTGACGACCATTCTGAGTAGGAATCGTGCTCTTTCAGTGTCTACCCGTTTTTCAACGACTTTAAGCTTAATGGCCTTGCAAGTCGCAACCTTTTTTTAAGTAAAAAAATTTTATATTCCTTATTAGTAACAAAAATATGTGTAAATTTTGATTGCAATCAAAATGATTTGAACTAAATTGATTTTAGATATCAAACTGAAATCATGTCAAGATTGCAATCTTTTGTGATGGCAATCATTTTAAACTAAAATTTTTTTTAAATCATTGATTGCAATCAATTGAATTGCAATCAATTTTATTGCATTCAAATTTTGTTGAAATCATGTGATTTCATGCAGTTTTTTTTAAATTATCAGAGTAAGCTTTATTTCTAGAAGAATGAGTATCATTTGAAGAGAACGATGATTTTGATTCTGATTTAATTTTGATTGCAATCACTGGATTTGATTGCAATCAATTAATATAGAAATTAGTTTAAAAAAAATTATTGCCATCATTTTTATTGAAATGATTTCATGATTTAAAATTGAAATCATGAAATCATGAAATTAATTTTACGATTTTGATTGCAATCAAAACATAGCAATCATTACTATGAAATCATGTGATTGCAATTAAATTGATTGCAATCTTTCACAGCTCTGGTATCTATCAATCTTTTTCCAAAGATTAATCGGATTTTATTTAAAACACTTTAAGAATATTATTTGATGTATATATTAGTATTGTAAATTATTCGGGGTTTATTATCGTTAATAATTTTTTTCTTGTTCGAACAGCCGAATAATCTAAAACTTTTATTCGAATATTCGAACGAATAACGATTAAAAATTTTCATTCGAATAAACACTTTAAAACCTCGATATTTAATATATAAAATAAAATTATATAAAATTCTGCTACCTAGCTATAATTTTTAAAAGACTCTCAAGCTCCAGACTCAACTTGAACGCCAGAAATCATTTAAAATGTGTTTAAATGTTAATTTCCTAGGAAATCTTGTAAGCCTTACGTTTAAGGTACAAAATGTGTTAAATAGTCTTATGTAAAATAAACACTAAAAACATATTTGTGGAATATCTTAATCCCCAACTTTTCGTTGTATGGGTCTTTTTGTCCTTTTCTTAGAAGGGTCAGAAAACTGCCCTTCAACGGCGATATAGCGAGCTAAAATGTTGTACAATAATATATGCCATACAATTCTACTATAGGTCTTTAAAGATACCCGAGCTCCAGACTCAACTTGAACGCCAGAAATTCTTCAAAACTTAAAATATGTTTAAGGGCCGATTTCTTACTTATTCACAATTAGTACTCGGCAGAGGAAATCGTGTAAGCCTTACGTTTCAGCTATAAAATGCGTTCAGCACTTTTATGTAAAACACCACGAGCAACATTGTTGTGGAACATTCCATCCTGCTATATTGGCGGTAAAACCGTTTTTTGCCCCTTTAAAAAAATTGGAGAAAAAGCAGCGGATATTATAAAGCTTTCAATACGCCTTAATGTATTCCAACTATATCAATTAGCTATTAGAAAAGTGGGCAGTCCACGCCCATATAAATACATCTGTTCTAAATCTTCTCCCAAAAAAATTTCATAATAATTATTAAAAATTTTTTTTTGTCATTAATTTATTGGTATTCAAATCATATATAAATACATTTAATTATATTCTTGGTATGCAAAACTTCTTATTTTAAATGAAGTTATCTATTATAGTTATATTATTTATAAAAAAATTTTTATTTGTTGTGGATTAGAAACTGGCATACATGGACATACTGCATTATATATTTACTGCCTTACACGTTCCAGTAGTCAGTAAATTTTTACTGATACTGCAATTCAATTTTCATTACAAATAAATTTTTACTGCTTACTGAAAAAAATTGCAGTAAATTTTTACTGATTACTGGAAAATATTGCAGTAATCAATTAATTTTTACTAGTTACTGAAAATAGTTGCAGTAAATTTTTACTGATTACTGAAACAAGATGCAGTAACCAGTAAGTTTTTACTGATTACTGAAACAAATTGCAGTCAGTAAGCAGTAAATTTTTACTGATTACTGAAAACATGCAGTAATCAGTAAATTTTTACTAATAATTCACTTTTATCATAGAAAATATTCATTCGGGAATAAAAATTTTGAAATACCTGTGTTAAGAAAAGCTAATAGTGTATAATTACATGCTGTTACCAAATATCAATTTTTTTTGCTCTTGAAAAATGACTTAGTGTGGCTTGTAGGTATATTTGAGTAGATAATTTTGCCATTTTAAATAATTGCAATCCACCCCCAAAATCGGAAGTTATCGATTAAAAACGATTTTTTACTTTTCTTAACTGGACCTACAAGTATTTTCACTATGACAGCGTGATATTATATTCTATTATAATATACTATAATACTATATAGCATTCCTTTGCCGGCCAATAATAAATATCTGAATTAAAATCGCCAATTTGTTTTTTTAGCCTTTCACTACGACGTGAAAATTTTTAATATATATGAATTTTTAATATACGGCCTTGTTCTGTAAACTGAATCCGAGTAAATTTCTCTCTTGAAACTTTTTTCAGAAACCAGTAAATTTTTACTGTATACTGAAATTATTTTCAGTTTCGAGTAAATTTTACTGGTTACTGAAATTTTTTTCAGTAACCAGTACATTTTTTACTGGATACTGAATTTTTTTTTCAGTAATCAGTAAAAATTTATTTTTACTGCAATTTTACTTTTTCTGCAGTGTGCCCATGTATGGAAGCTGGTACATATCGTTTCCTTAATATAGACAGGACCTTACTCATTTTTATATAGTTTTTTTGTGCATATTTCGATAGATGATACTCCAACGTATCAAACTCGATTTTACAAAAAATATATATGTAACGATATTTATGTATATTTCCCCGTATTACTGATGCTTGTTCCAGGTCATCAGTGAAATACAGGCATACAGACTAGCCTATAACAACAACAAAGATTACATTTCTGAAACATTAATTGAGTGAATATTAAAAAAAATTAAATAAGTATATTAAATTAAGTAAGTATATTAATTAAGTATATTAGTTAGGTTTTCTAATAAAGCTTTATTCTCTTGCTAACTCTGTCCTTGGCATGAAGAACGTGTTGCTGGCAAACTCTGTTAATATCCGATTCAGTAGCATCGCTATATTTCTTTTGACAGTTTTCTGTTAGAAAAAAGAAACAACATAAGAATTTTTCTAATTATCTTCGCTTGTAAATTGTTTAAAACATTTCACCTTTTATAACATCAAAAATGACAAAGTCTTGAATGCTTGGCTTTTCTTTTGTACCCCGCCAGGTCATTTCCATGGCCACATTATCCGTTATTAATGCTCTAAAGGCCGATCGTAAGAATATCGAATAGTCTCCGCCGTTGATATTGTAAACAAACTTTTTCTAAAAGAAATTGCAAGTTTTTTTATTTTAAAAAAATTAAGGAAAGGTAACTAACTCACCAAAGTTGATTTCAATTTCATATCATTCAACAACTTATCATCGAATTCTTCCAAAGCCTGCAGACTAGAGATTGGCAAAGGTGGCAGGGCTAATAAATGCCGTGACACAGGAGGTGGTGTTGGTGTTGGAGTTGGGCTTGGGGTTGCATTACTGTTTGGAGATGCATTTCTTTTTATTGGCTGTTGTGCTGTAAAGGAGATGTAGCCAGTTGGTCTTAGCTTTTTAGTAACTCTATCCTTGGCATGTAGAAAATGTTGCTGACAAATGCGATTAATATCGGAATGAGTGGAATTGCTATATCTGGCATGACAAAGATCTGAAAAAAATATAATAAAAATAAAGTTCGTTATAGGAGTAAGAGGAAGTTTGTAACGTTATACTCAGAAAGAAATAGACATAATCAATATTTCCAAAGAACAAAAAGAAATATTGATCATCAATTTGTTTTCAAGGTATACAGCAGAACGCAACAACTCTGTTTTCGAAAGCCCCTGCACTTCCATTATCAGCGCTCATGTGAATTTCGTATATGATTACCAAACCAAAAAAGTTTGACATAAATAGAACAATAAATCAGAAAAATGGCCATGAAGAAAAATAAGTCAACGGCAACTCTGAAATTTGTTGTGATAAAAAGAGAACATAATTTAATTTAGTAGTGATTTAATTCTCGCATGCGATTCTCACGAATAGTTTGTATTTACATATAAAAACTGCAATAACATTCAACGGAGCCACTTCACACGTAGTGATAAGCAAACTACACTGATGACCACTGATGATGGAAGTGTAGTGGCTTCAGAAAACAGCGTTGTTGTTGTTGTTCTGTTGTGTACGTTGAAAACTAAATTGATGTTGATTTTTCCCTTGTTCCCTGAAATTATTGATCATGTCTAATAATTCTTTCTGAGATAACGCCTACGAACTTTAGGCCATATCATCAATTTAGATTAAAAAACAAAATTAGTTCGCAATAATCACATTACAATAATAAAAATTAAGTTAGCGAATTTCAATATAAAATCAAAATCTCACCTCTTAAGAGTACAAATACGGTAAAACTTTGTACACTTGGCTTTTCTGGCGTGCCGCGCCAAGTCAAATTTACAGCCAATTCATCGGTGACTACCGCCCTTAAAGCCGTCCTCAGAAATGTGGTAAAATCTTTTCCAGCCAGTCTTGTTAAGAATGCTTTCTAAAAGTGAATAATTCAAAAACTTAGTTTGAAATTATATAAAATGAATATTTATTCACCAACCAGTTCGCTTCTTAGAGCATCGTCTCGTGGTAACTTTTCATCGAAATCTCTTAAATCGTCCATGTTATCAAATGGCATATTGGGTAGAAGTTTGAATTCTGGATCCGCATACATTTTCATTTCTTTTATTTCAGATCTTAGGCTTCTAACCTCTTCCTTGAGCTCTTGCAATAAGTTTTTATTATCTTCATCGCGCTTCTCAAATTTGTCTTTCAATGAACGCACCTCTTCCAATACCTGATACATAATACCACTGACGTCCATTGGGTCTGTAGGTGTGGTAAAAATAATTTATTATTCTTTTTATTTATTTATTTTTTTGTTAGGGGCTATTCACATATTACGTAACATAGTACAGAGTAGATAAATGATACTGAAAATATTGTGAAAAGCGTTTCGGTGTGAAGGGGGGGTGTATAAAATCTCCAAGAATAGGGTTCCGTAACACATGAATAGTCGCTGTTAAATAACTATTCGATTAATATAAGGTTTTGGTAGCACTGTACAAAAAAAAATAGCTTGGCTCTAACGATTGATTCTGGCATTTAAGTGTATCGGAGTTTTGAAAATTTTCATCTGGTATTCATTTTAGGGGGAGTTAAAGTTCCCCTCTTTTGTACATATGTAGCTATACTAACTCGGCATAGGATATCTCGTAAGCAGTAGGCTTAGGGGATACGATGGACATCACGAGGAAAATTTTTGTGAAAAATTTCGACCTTCTAACTCTTTGCAATATGGGGCCTTTTGTTCCTTTCTTAAGTGAGGTTCAAAAATTCCCCTTCAGCGGGGCTGAAATGTTCTACAAAATTTTTTTGTCGAGGTGTCTTACATAAAAGTGCTGTGCACATATAATACATTAAACGTAAGAATTTTAGCAATGTTCGCGACAAAAGCTACGTTTTTTTTTTTCAAAAAAGAAGTAACACAATCAGATAATTAATGCCTACCAGTTAATTAATTAATGTGTTACCTTCTTTGGGAAAGGGATAGTGTAGAGAGAAGAGGTTCACCACCTCTGGGAGTGAGATAGAAAGCTCAATTCATTTACAACCCTGCTATTGCGCGTTTTTTGTAGCAGCATTCCCAGTTTTGGGGATTTGTCCCCAAATAGGGGCATTTTTTGGGATTGGGAATAAAAATGTTGTGAAAATTCCGAGGGGATTTCTTGGGGAAACCCACTTTTTTCGCTGGAGTTTTTTGGGAATTTGAAATATAATTCTTCTGCACCAAAATCATTTCAAGATACCTGCTACCCAACAACTATTGTCGGGTGAGCGGCTTACTAGACCTCTTTAAAGAAGCATATGGGAACCAGTAAAATACAAAAATAGCTCCGAATCGCTTCATATAAAAACACTCTAAAACAGTTCAGTTTTCTTCTCAAACGCTAAAATTTTGTAATACGAACAACATGTACAACAAAATTGCATTAACTGATTATTCAGAAGATTTTGAAGTTTTTGAAATGATGAACATTGATACATATGCGATTGTTTTATTCTTGTGTGCTTTTATGTAGATATCTATTTAAAACTCAAAGTATACGAGACATTCGCTAAACAGGCCTTCTTAAAGGTCTTCAAAAACCTGAAATAAGAACCAAAACTAATTCTTTTCTGCCTTCTCAGGATATTCTTCTAGAAGGCCTCTACACTCTTTTCAAAAAGATCCGATATACATTCGTTCTCCCTTCTTTTGAAAGGAGAACTTTTTTTTAGTTGTTTCGTCTTGTTTAATAAAAAATGTACTTTAGAAATAACAAAAATTCTCGTATTCTTTTTTTTTTGCAAATAATTTGTATATAAGACTAAAATGTACGTACATGAGGCATCATACATGCTGCCATTATGTCGTTTATGTTGCAGCTACTACATCATGTCCAATTCCTTCTTAATAAATGCACGAAATTAATAAATGCACGAAGCTTATGTATAAAAAATTACTTTGGATGAAAAGAAAGAGTTCGAAATAAGAAATTACGTTAATCAAAAATATAGAAGCCGCTATAGAAATACCCAGATAAATAAAAGGTACTTCCATTTGATTTATAACAGACTTTCCCAGAACAGGCCTTCTATCAGCCATGCCACGTATGACCTGCAAATAGGTCTGCTAAAGAATGCCTTCAATCAGGCCTGCTGAGTAATGGGTCGATGAAGGCCTTGGTCCGCAATGATATCGCTTGTAGAAAATATACGAATATGCAATTGAAGCGGAAGTACGAGAGCCTTATAGAAGGCCCCTTTACTCCTTCCCATTACCGCTGTGTATATGTAGAAATAAAATTAGTTTTAAAGTATTCAATATAAATGGATTTAATTAAATAAATAAATGTACGCATATATTACCTTTGAAATAATATGAAGATACTGTGGGGATTTTCGGGGATGAGAAAACCGCTATTTTGGGGATTTTGGGGGGCGAAAAATCGAAAATCGGGGATAAGGTAAGAAATAAAACTGGGAACCCTGTTTTGTAGAGCAGTGTTGCAAGCCCCTCTGGTGGCATGTAGAGACATTGAGTTGCTTAAGCTGTGTAGCCATTTTATTAGTTCTTTTACTTCGCCGAGGGTTCTGCTGCAATACCGACGAAGGAGGGTGCTGTGAAGTGCATTAGGACATATTAATATTAAACGCTGCCGCCGCTACTGCCAAAGTGATCAGTGCTATGACTTCATCACTTTAACAGTCTAACTACAACCAACACAATAACACACCAATGCACATGATGCTGTTGGCTTGCCTGATAATAGCCTTGAACTCAAGACCTCAGGGTTTGTAGTCAAACGCGCTAGCTACTCAGCCAACAGCACTCTCAGCAAGTTTTCAGCTTCTTTACAGTTTTCGCGATTTTTAAACAATATTAGACTTAGCTTTGTTTAGTTATACTTTGTTTCCAATATTGCGATTTTGCGAGTTAGCGAAATTTTCGCGATAGGTGTGATTATGCATTGGAAACAAATGTTTGTTTTTTTTTTTATAATAAATTTTGTATACTATTTTCAATTTAGGTAATGTTACGTTACAATGAGGTAAGGCTTACAACATTTCCTGTGCCGAATATGTGCAAAAGGGAGGGCAATTTAGCTTCCCCTCAAATGAGTCCTATATGTAAAGTTTCAAAACGCCGATCACATGTATATTTATTTTGTGCCCTGTACCAGAATCAGTTGTTGGAACATTGTAACTTTGAAAAAAAAAAGTTATTTTGTTGTACAGTGTAACATTGCTCTGGTTCTCGAGATTAACCGTTATCTAGAAAATTAAGGACGCTACACTACATAATTTGCTCTATCTCGAGAACTAGTTGTTCGATGTAATTGAATAAAATACAAAAAATCGGGATTAAAATTATCTTCAAATTATGATGTCATTAATTCTTGGCTAGTCTTATAGTTTTGAAGATATTGAGAAAGTGTGTGGGGAAAAACAAATTTTTCCAAAAAAATTTAGAAAATTTTTTTCTTGAAAAATTCATAAAAAATCTTAAATTAATAATATCTTAAATTTTATTCTTAAATTATATAGCTACATATGTTACCAATCAAATGGGCCATATTTCATTAAAGTCGATCTACAAGTACTGATTTTATTCACAATTACGCTAGGGAACTCAACAAAAATTGCAAATAAACTCAAAAGTTGTGGATCGATTTTAATGAAACATGTCTCGTTTTATTTGTAAATTATATAGGCATACAATTGAAGTAAGAAAATTCAAGATTTTATTCATTTAAAATTTTTTATGAACTAAAAAAAAAAAGAAATTCAAAATTTTCTTAAAAAAATGTGTTTTTCAATATCTCCAAAACTATAAGACTAGCGCCAAAGAACATAGTTTGAAGATAATTCTAAATGCAATGTTTTGCTATTTTATTTAATTTAATCGAACGGCTGGTTCACGAGTTATAGCAAATTATATGGTGCAGCCTCTTTAATTTTCTATATAACGGTAAATCTCGAGAGCCACACCAAATTTAAAAAAAAGTAATTCACATGCATTGTGTATCTAAACTGACTAAGAATGGCCCAGGCTACACAAAATAAAACTTAACTTTGTTGGCCTGTATTATTTTTTATATCATTGCATTTCTTCAAATATAGTGGAAATTTCGATCGATATCGAAAGGCATAATTTGCCTCCAGAGTAAAGTACTGGAACTAAGATACAAGCTTTTTCCCTTTTACATATTAGCAACAATGAAGTTAAATTTCAATAATTTATATATTTATTTTTAAGCTTACCTGTATCGAATGCAAGTGGATTGCACTCCATGTGTAAAATAGATTTGGAATCTGTAAGAAATTAACAGCATAAGTAAAGAATTAAAAAAGACCATCACGCAGTGGGGCTGATCGCAAAAATAATGGTTATGAAACCTTATTTTTGAAGATACTGGTCCTTTTATAAAATGATGTCAAAGCGGAGGACCTTAGGTCCTCCAATAAATAAAATTCTTAACCATCGCGTATTAGCACAGAGTGATGATCATAAATCTGATATTATGAAATCTTAGGTCCGCCCTCCGCTATCTAGAACAAATTTTTTTTCGGTCCTTTAAATAAAAATAAATGGATATAGAGCTCAATGTATGCGCTAAATTAAAAGCCGTTTTGAGTTTTTAACTATCACGTGCAGATTTTTTAAAGCGCATGACTAATGCTCCCATCAGTATATTTCATCCTAACTCGAGAATGGTGTGACCGATTTCGATCAACAAAACGTCAAAATAAGCACGAAAAAAATACTTTCTTAATCACCCTTATCAGGAATAAAAGTTAACGTGAAATGTGTTCCCTTTCCCTAAAATTGTGATCGCCACTTTTGCGTTGTTGTTAGGTTAGTGTACTCTTTTGCTCGTCTTGTTCACTATTTTTTTTTTGTTCATGGGAAATATTTCACGTGAACAAAATGTTCGCCTATTATTCCCGATAAGGATGAAAATATTGTAGTTTTTTCGTAAAATGTAACAACAAAATCCACAGAGTTGTCGTTAGACTTTGCAAGACCATTTGCATCAAACTCGGAACACCGCTACTATCTTCCTAATGATTAGTGTTGTTAAGGTAGTAGGAATCTGTTGTCCGAGTTCGCTTTCGAAGCGAAATATCTCCAAGGGGGGAAACATTTCAAAAAATATGTGAAAAAAGTTCAAATAAGATTCAAAACCTATGCCGGTTTTTCATATTTTTTTAATGGAAAATATTTAAATAACAGAAGAAAAAAATAATTTTCAAAGAGTTCACAACTAATTAGATAGTAATATAAAAAATTTCGAAAAGTGGAGTTAGGCCTTTTAGCTTCTGACACATCCATATATAGCTTATTTTGTTCGTCCAGATGTCCTTAAGAAAAATAATTAAACGATAAAGGTTTTGCAGTTTTAAATTTTTTATGAGTTTTTAGAAAGATTTTTTTTTAATTTTGTAAATAACTCCGAAAGCCTTGATCAAATCAAAAAAACTTTTTTAAAAAGTTTGAAGGTAATTTTATCATGAATATTTTGTCGTTTCGTTGATCGAAATCGGGCATATCATTCTCGAGTTAAGCTAAGTACTCTGTTCAAATTTGCGAAAAATTTTGATCAATATAAGTTTTTTCATACGAAAAATATGACAAGTAGCCAATTATTATAGCCCTTGAAAGTATGCTGCAATTGTGTACGTTTAAAAAAAAGCCCAATGTGTTTGTTGTAAATTCCACACGAAAAAGTGGTGCTTATATTATTTCGCCTGAAGACTCAAAATGTTGTAGATACATTTCATATGTTTTTCACAAAATAAACAGAGTACTACTTCTGCAACAATTTTTCATGAGAAATTCGTGATCAATTTTTTTATATGAACTTTTGACAGTAGTTCGCACGAAATGATGAACACAGTACCATGCTTTAGAGTGCAATATACTGATGTAGCTAGTGGCAATATTAGTTCTGCGCATTAAAAAAAATCTGTGCGTGATAGAACATCACTGAAAACGGATTTTAATTTAGCGCATTAAACTCTTTATGCTCTATATATGTTTTGAAATAAAAGACATTAGCCCAATTCACAATCTTGTGCAAATGGTCTTGCATTGTAGCATTTGCAAAATGGTATAGTATATTTATACTCACCACTAACAATTGTTAAGTGGTGAGTATCAATATGCAATACCATTTTGCAAATGCTATGATGCAAGACCATTTGCCCAATATTGTGAATTGTGCTATTGTCTTTGCAGACCAGTGTATTCACATCATTATATTCCACATCATTATATTCCAAGACATACATAGTTGTTAAGTAATGATTAGTTATTAGATAACTTTTGTTCAAAATTTAATATAATTCAGTAGATTACGATTATTTTCAGTTTGTAATCGTAATCATCCCATAATTAGGATTACAAATAATCTAAAAATAGTCGGGATTATTTGGGATTACTTTCAAATAATCAAAAGTAATCAAAAAAATAATCCGACTACTTTCTACGATTATTTAAATAATCAAAAGTAATCGTAAAAAATAGTCAGATTATTTTTTTTTTACTTTTGATTATCTGAAAGTTATCCCAAATAGTCCCGATTGTTTTTAGATTATTTGGTGGATTATATAAAAGCAGTCTAATTGGTTACTATCGTAATCACATTTTAACACCTATGGTCTAAGATGGAAGTTTATTACCATTATTTTTGCGATCGGGCCTTTTATGCATCACCACAAAGATTACCAAAAAATAAAAAGATTTATAAAAATTGGAAAAAGTTTCGACTGTTCGGAGAATTTATTTTATTTCACACGAATACCGGGATGCCCAACACGTAAGAAACACGCACGCCAAAAATTTTCAAAACACGACACGACACAACACAACACGAACGAAATCAAATCCAAAAACAAACAAACAAATACATTTTTTATATTCAAAGACAAGTTACGACTTTCTGACGGATTTATTCGAATATGTTTTAAATGTTTTAATTTTTCAGTTTTTCGGAGTAACTTCGACTTTTCGATTTCTTTCGTAAAATTTTTTATTTTTTCATAAATTTCAGGCATTTTTGGTGTATTTTCGCAATTATGGCTTTCTGCCGCGTTTTACGAAAATTTTAAAATCTTCGGAATAATTGTAGTCCTTTTGTGAAATTATGGGCTTCTGTTGGATTTCAGGTATTTTTGCAGTATATTCGAATTTGTTTTATATCTGTGTATCTGATTTGCGATTTCTGTTGGACGTATTGCACTTTTACTGGATGCTCCGAGAGATATTATACATGGGATATATTGTGAAAATGTTAAATTTTTCGGACAAACTTAACATTTTTGCGAGATTGCTATTTCTTTAAATTTCCTTAATGAAATTGTGGCTTTTTGATGACATTTTTGGTGTAAATATATTCGAATATTTGTAATATCTCAATTTTTTCGAAAATAGTATTTTATTTTTTCGATCTAACTTAGATTTTTACGAATTTCGACTTAGTGGTAATATTAAAATATTTTCCAAAGTTTTCGATATATTGATTGATTTAATGTATTTTTGGTGCATATTCAAAGATGTGGCAATGTGTCGAATTTTCGATTTTTTCGAAGTAGCTAAATTTTTTTCAAAGTTTTCGATTATTTCAGTAAAATTACCGTTTTCTAATGCACTCACTTATGGCACTTTTGTTAAACATTCGATGGAAAATTTTGAATTTTTCGGACTAACTTGAATTTTTATTGCAAGTTTTTCTGCAGTAAAGTTATACATATTGGTACATATATTTTTTTTATTATATATTTACGAACAAGTGTTATAAGTTCATACATATGTGTATAATATTTTCGTAGAACTTGAGATTTTTCGAAGTTACTTCGCTTTTTAACAAGTTTTTGAACTTTAGAGAAATTATGTGTGTTGTCGGATTAACTCTTAACAAAGATTTCTTCCCGTTATCGATTTCTTTAGTGACATATAAAACACTTTAGATGTATTTTCAAATATGTACATACCTACATATATGCTAAGAATTAAAATTTTCTACTTGAATTTTTAAAGAATTGTTGATATTTTCGGAGTAGAGTTAAGTTTTACGAATTTTCGATTTCTTTAGTGAAATTGTGGATTGATTAGATACACTTTTGGGGAAATAAAAATATATTTCTAATCGTGGGTATATAAGGAAGAAGTGTATAAAAAGCATATCTCTCAAATCTGATATCAGAAACTTCTAAAAATTACTTATTTTGTATGATAGATGTGTAGAAAAAATTTTTTTTTGCATGAAAAAGTATTAAAGAAAAAAACGAAAAGTCTAAAAAAAAACCAAACCTCTTCAGGGTGAAAACAGAATAAATTACAAAGTTATAATTTCTTAATACCGAAACATAAATAATATAACTCCGAAAAATCCCTATGTTATAGTGGCAAACGCAGAAGATGGCAGCACTGAATCCATTTTTTAGACTTCTCTTTTTGTTTTTACAAATTTCTTTTCAGATGACATTCCAAAACTTTTCCCAATGTTTATTTGAACAAATAATAGATTAATATTTTAGGAACAAAAATAACTCACCCATTTAGGTGTAGAATCAAAATTCTTTAAAACTTGGCTTTTTTTTTAATAAAATAATACTATCTTCCTCTTATTTCTTGGAAGAAACTCTGGCGTGGCGTCTATGACGATTGAAAATGAGAGGGACAACTAAATGCTGGTAAGAAAAGTGTTGTCAAATAAAGTAGTACATATTTTTTCACAGATGTGTTATCAATAGAAATGGGGTAGTATTAGTGAGAGGTTAAGGCGTTTAATAAATGAGAGCAGCTGTCACTGCGTTAAAAACAAACAAAACGAAAATATGATGCTCATTTTTTTATAGTTCGTTGGCTGTGGTCATGCAACTCATACAACATGTGAATGCAGCATGTTACACAAACATGTCTAGCAAGCATGTGTTATTACAACTAGGTATGATAGCAGCATGTACCTTACAACATGTAAGCCACAACCTGCTTGAAGCAACTTGTTGGGCGTGCTGCTGCAACTTGCATGACAACTGACTTGTTGCTTGGAACATTTTTTAAATAAGTGTTGATGTTCTCAGGTTTGTTATACAACTTATTTAGTTTCGTCAGCTGTTTGTTAAATTTTCGTTGGCATGCTTGTTTGATTGTGTGCTTGTGTGTGCATGTGTGTGCTTGCTTTTTATTGTTTCTGTTTCGCTTTTGGCACGTTTTAAATTAAATGATTAAATAAAAAGTCATAATATTTACTCGTCAATAAGTAATGTACTCTCAATTAAATTAACGCTTCTGTTTTCGTTTTTTCTGCTCTCTTTATTTGGCAATTAGTCGCTCTCTCTCGCTCGTTCTCTCGATAACATATCTATTCTCTTGGGTGGTTGCTCTTTTTTATTTTCATTGTAATAAATACTCTTCAAACAAGTTTATTTTTTTCGTTTGGATTTCCTTTGCCAACATGTAAAATCATTGAAAGTCAAAGACATTTTTATTCACTTGCATTCTTGGGGCTTGTGATTGTGTGCCCCCCACTTTCACCCTCTTGGCCCAAAAAGTAATAAATTGTACATAGTATGTATGGTATATACATGCATCCATATGGACGTGAAAATGTATGTATGTATAAGTGCTGAAAAAAACATAAATTTCATCTCATTTTTGTTACTTTGTGATGTTTGTGTATTTTCTTTGTGATATACACACATATAGTATTTTGCTGTGTATACTTTACGTTATCTTTGTCTTCTTATTGTTGTTGTTGTTTTCATTTCGCGAGAAGTGTTGCCAGGACCAAATAGTAAGTGTAAAAAAACTGCTTATTAAGTTTGTACCATGCATATCGAAAGGAAATCCACGAAAAAGGACAAGAGATAATGAAACATTTAATTGTAGCAGAAAATACATACCTGATCCATTTCGCAAAAATGACTTTGTAGTACAGGAGATCTTTATACAGTATGTATTATTTAGGGATGTAACGATACGCCGTTTTGCCGATCCGATACCGATACTTAAAAATAAATATCGCCGATACCGATACCGATTCCGATACCGATACGAATATTGAAATTGAGTTCAAGTTTAGATTAACAAAACTCAAGTGCAATTTTTTTATTATACAAAATTACAGTTTTAATTATTAATATTTAAAATTGATATTAACCCAGTATGAAAAATTGGAAGTATTTTTTAAGAAGCTACATTTTCTTTGCTTCCAAAAAATCTATATTAAAAATATGCAGATAACACAGTGCAACAGTCCAAAAAACACACGGACTTGACAGTATAGATTCGATTGTACTACAACGGGGTAGTAAACCCCTATACTTAGCTTGGCGAATTTGGTGACCAATTTCGTTTTATGGACCTCCAAAGTTTTGGAAAATCAGCGGGCCCTCAAAAAAAAAGGTGTCATCAACTTTTGGCCAACAGAAAATTCAAACTCGGTGATACCGCTTAACTATATATGGCAATAATGTAGCTAAAAGTTCGCTAAACCGATTTTATTACCATTTTATGCTAACAAATTATTTTTTCGTGCACCTTTTTTGAAAAATTAAGGAAAAACAATTTTTTTTTTCACTTTTTCCAGAATAACTTACAGGGACTCGTAATTTTTTATTAACAATATTTGGCAAAGTTGTAGCTACGGTAAAGCTGAACAACTTTTGTGGACATGTCAATACAATCTGAATGTATCTGGGCACCCTAAACAAACCAGAAAAACTAATTTCTACCTTAAAAGTTTTCATTTTTTACGAGTTAGGCTATATTTTTTTATTGTATTTTTTTGCTTTCTTTGTTATTGTTCGACTTCTTATGTTGCTGATTTCAGTATTTACTATTTTTTATTGTTTGTTATTGTTTTGCCAAATAATGGTAATGAAAAATTTGGAGTCCCTATAAGTTATACTGAAAAAAGTGAATAAAATAATTTTTTAAAATTTTTTTTCGAAAGAAGTACAGGAACATATTATTTTTCTGGTCACAAAATGTTAGTGAAACACAACAGAGAAGTATGCACTTGAATATACTATTTTCAAAAAAAAATATTTTTTAGCATAAAAAAATAGTGAAAAACTATAATTTTTAAGGTAAAAATTGTTCTGTGTGAGCTATTAGAGTGCCTAGATACGTGCAGATTGTATTGATATGTTCAGAAAAGTTGTTCAGTTCTACCGCAGCTATAAGTTTGCCAAATATTGTTAGTTAAAATTTACAAGTCCCTGTAAGTTATTCTGAAAAAAGTGAAAAAAAAACATTTTTTTCCTTAATTTTGTCAACAAAAAGTTGACGAAAAAAATTTTTGGCATGAAATGTTAAAAAAATCTGTTAAGCAGACTCTTAGCTACATAAAAAAATTGGTAACCAAATTCGCCAAACCGAGTAAAGGGTTTTACTACCCAATTGTAGGACAATCGAACCTGTACTGTCCAGTTCTTGTGTTTTTCCAAAAGTCTTTATTTGTCGCATAGTGTAATTAGTAGGAAAGCAAGAAAACAATTTTAATTCGTTTATAATTTTAAAAAATTCTCGCCATACTCGCATTAAAAAACTTGTGAAAACGGGTAATATTTTATCCTTTTTTCTTGAGGAAAAATCATTATAGAACCCCGAAAAAGAAATTTGTCCGAGCATCGCTTCCAATTCGCTGATTGGTAATCGAAAAACAGAACTTCTTGCAATGGCAAGGATATGTAAAACTAATTAGAAATTATCCAAATTTGCAATACTTCCGGCTCGCGAATTCTACATTTTCATGACTTCTTTGGAGTGTCTTTTTTTTTGCTGGAATAAGATTTAAAAAACAACGAATTGAATTTGAATTCATGGTAAAATTAACAAAAAATAAATAATTTTTTTACAAAATAATAGTATAAAATATTAATAATTTTTAAAATTGATATTAATAAGATTTAAAAAATAACGAAATGAGTTTAGTTCATGGTAAAATTAACAAAAAATAAATAATTTGTCAGAAAAAAACTCAAATTTTTAAAGTATCGTTGTATCGACAGTAAAATATCGCCGATACCGATGTATCGGAAAATCTGAAATATCGTCGATATATCGGTATCGGTATTCGTTACATCCCTAGTACTATTCAATATCGATTTTTATGTATGGTTCAGCTGAAGCTCTCCTGCGAACGAAAGAAATAGACTTCAAATTTGTATAGGATGCAGCTTGTTACTTATTACCTATTGAGGTCAACTATGTACCTATGCATGGAAGTAAAAAAAACCAAGTCTCATTTTTGGAACGAAGCTCCCTAAGGAACGTCGTGCACATCATCCCTTGAGGGTGCTGTTGGCTGAGTAGTTAGCGCGTTTGACTACAAACCCTGAGGTCAACAACATCATGCATTTTTTCTCATGTTCATTGGTATGTTATTGTGTTGGTTATTGTTGGCCTGCTAAAGTGATGAAGGCATAGCACTGATCACTTTGGCAGTACCGGCAGCTATTAATACTGACATATTCTAATGTACTTTACATTGCAGCACCCTCCTTCGTCGGTGTTGTAGCAGAACCGTCGGCGAAGTAAAAGAGCTAATAAAATAGCTACACAGCCTAAACAACTCAATGCATCTACTTGACACCAGAGAGGCTTGCAACACTGCTCTACAAAAAAAAAACGCGCAATAGCAGAGTTGTAAATTAATTAAGCTTGCTGTTTCTCTCCCACTTCACCAACTGTTCTCTCTACACTATCCCTTTCCCAAAGAAGGTAACACATTAATTAATTAACTGGTAGGCATTAATTGCCTGATTGTGTTACTTCTTTTTCTGAAAAAAAAAATCTGGGGGATACAAGATGTCTCAAGTTGAATCTCCGGCAATCAATGCTGCAGCTGGGTGGACTTTTCGGGGAAGTGATGGAAAACTCCTGACATTCAGGGAACTTTTGGCCTTGATTTTGGGAATATACCCTTTCTGTCCTTGCTAAGTGCTTTGTGACTTAGCTAAGTGGTTCGTGACCATGTTAACCGAAGGTGTCTTAGGGCCAGATTTTGTAAATACAAACGATTTTTGCGTTTTGAAACTTGTATGGAAAAATCTTGTTTTGAAACGCATTTGCGTTATTTTTCATGTAAATTTGAAACGTTTAGAAACGAAATTGTTTACAAAATCTGCCTATTAGTTTCTTCCAAGTGATACATAGTTGGTTTAGTTGCTGACGACTTAATAAATTTTCAGCTTCTTCTGGAAGATCAAATTAGTAGCGGAATTCAGGGAATTCAGAGTTTGATGAAAATGGTCTTGCGAAAGAGCAAATGTAATCACCCTTATTGGGAATTAAAAAGTTCCCATGAAATGTGTTCCCTTTCCCTAAAATTTTGATCGCCAATTTTATGTTGTTGTTGTTGTGTTACTGTACTCTTTTACTCGTCTTGTCCACTATTTTTTGTTCATGGGAAATATTTCACGTGAACAAAATGGTCGCCTATTATTCCCGATAAGGCTGAATATATCGTAGTTTTTTCATAAAATCTAAAAATAAAATACTCAGAGCTGTCGTTAGAATTTGCCAGACCATTTGCACCAAACTAGGAACTCCGCTACTATCTTCCTACTGATTGCTGTTGTTAAGCTAGTGGGAATCTGTTGTCCGAGTTCGCGTGCGAAGCGAAATATGTCCAAGGGGGACAATGTCGGCGAAACGTCGGCTATGGCGAACTCTGAGGCTATGGGCCGCCTGCTGGTGTTAAGAAAGCGAGGCATAGTGACGTGACACGGTTAGCGAGGTTCATAAGAGACGGAGGTTCTGCAGCTAAAGTTGCTGAGCCTAGGGCCTAAAATGCATCTCATGTGATGAACCCTGCAGTTGCTCAGGTGGTTGCTCCCAAATTGGTTGAGATGTGGGCGATCTGACGAGGCGTAATAGTACCAACACTGATGTACATGTCATCTCATGTACTGTTACGTCGTGTCGTGTCATGTCATGTCATGACATGTCACGTCATATATTGTTATGTCATGCTATGTTATGCCATATTTATATAACATGAAGCTTTCGTTCCTACCCGGTGTGCCATGACACCGTGTGTTCTTGTTTAAATATGTAAGTTGGTATATTAAAAAATCATCTGAGCCCAGAAACTATTATTTTCTTGGACGTATCCACGTGAGATACCAAAGAAGGATTCCGGTCTTATAAACTTACGTTCTTCTCCTCTGTTAGCTGGATAGTTAGGGCCTGTAGTGTTGGCTGCCTATATCACACCAAATAACTTCGAATACCTTTACATTTTCTCCGCAAACATTCTCTAGTACAAATGAGGATTTCCTGCTGGAAAATTTGAGATTATTTACTCTATTGCGTCGCCGTGAAATAAACATCAACATTGGCTTTCGCATGGCGAAATATATATGGGGCATTATTTTTGAAGCGGACATGCCGAAAAAAATCTCTTTTGCCGAAACTCCTTGATATTTGGCATAACTATAGTTTTCGTAGGTATAAATGTGTATGGACAATTTTTTGTGTGATATTTATTTGTCGAGTTATGGGATACGAAAGTGTTGTCGTTTTTGAAAAAATTTTCTTATTATTGTTTCGAGCTAGAAAAAAAAAACCAAAAAAATTTTAATATTCTTATAAGAAATCGTCCGATCTTTTAAAAAAAATATTGAATGAAAAAAAAATTTTTTTTTGGTCCATGATCAAAACCGGAAATGACCAATTAAAATTAAAATTTTCTTACTTCGACCCTTTTACTTTATTTTTTTTTACCAACATTCGGCTAGGGTGTCCTCAAATTTCTCTACATGAACCCTACCTTTTGGCCATTGTTATTGAGAATCGGTATAAGGTAGCATGTAAACCTTACGTTTAATGTATTAGGTGTGTTCAGCACTTTTATGTAAACCTCCACGAGAAATAATTTCATGAAACATTTTAACCCCCTGGCGTTTCGCTGTATGGGCCTTTTTTGACCCTTTCTTAAAAAGGGATAAGAAAAACTGATTCTTTTTGATTCGAGATAGAAATTGTGAACTTGTTCAACTTATACTGCAAGGAAAAGTTCATGGAAGGTTGGGTATTGGCCGTAAGCAGATGTCATGGTTGGGAGACATCAGAAATTGGACTGGAATTATGAGAGCGGCATAAAACTGAGAAGAATTTGCAATTTTGATATGTACAAAATATAACATAAATTGTGCTTCGGCTACATCCATGGGAATGGTCCTTTGAAAATTGGTGCCGTATATCCCCGTCCCTATATATCTCCATTATCCTGTCTGGAGCCGTCAGTGAGCAAAATATAGTGAGCACCTTCGTGCCATGGAGTGTGGATCAGACATTGGCTACTTTTAGTAATTATAAAGTCGCCTAATGTCAGTTGTATTTCACCGTTTATCCTGATATATGTGCCGTTTACAAGTTTATCTTGATATATGTGTCATCCACTATATTTTTTATAATATACCTGGTAACCGAATTGCACTAATGCAGACATCCTCCTCCAGTATAATAATCAAATGATGAATGCATAAGATAACATCAAGGGCATCTGCCAGACAGGTTTTCATTATCCAGGTGATAGAAATACGTATCAGGCAGTATATGGTTATAGAGGACCTATTATATATCATCTTTGTTTGAGTCCATACTTTTTGGTAAATAGCCCTTGCCCTGGTAGCTTTGCTGGCCGTATAGGAAACACATTGATTCCAAGTGAGGGAGTTAACAAGAATGATCCCGGGGGGTATTTCATTTCGTTAGAGAACCTGATAACTCAAACATTTCTTCATCTGGTAAACGGTACAATGATTGTCTTTTCGCGGTTGGTGGACAACTCAATATCTTTGCACCATTTTTCAGTTGGGTACCCCTTTGGCTGAGTAGTAGCGATGCTAGCCTGTCACTCCAGAAGTCGTGGGTTCGATTCCCGCCATAGACTTTGGCTGTTTTCCGCAGACAAGCTGACCGCTTCGCGGGTTGTGTTTGTTAAAAAAAAGTTAGATTTAGAGCTTGTTGCATCCTTTCCGATATGGTTCTATCATTCCACCTTATCAGAAATATGATACGATCGGAAACCTATGTGTTTACATACGCTGCTGAGATGTTTATGTAGCTCTCGTCGATGGTCAACGGCCACAGTAAAGGCGATAGAGCGCCACCTTGTGACCAGCTTGAAAATAAACTTTCTAAACATATTTTTTTCTTTAACACAAAATCTTTTAAACTTTTTAGAAAAATCTAACATACATTTGAAGATGGCAACATTGCATGTTCAGCCAAAAAATAAAAATAAAATATGTGTTTTTGTTTGTTGGGGTTTTTTATTATTTCGCTTTTAGTTGTTGCTTTTTATTTTTGGGGATAATATGTTAAGGATTTACATTGTGTCATGCTTCTGTGTGTTTGTATAATTTACCATTTAATGTTTTCTTGCTTTTTTTCGTATGAATATTCCATGATATTTTTCTGTTAGTGAATGTAAATGCTTTTGCGTTTTATATAACGATAGCCCAGCAAACATTTGCTATAGCAGATGTTAGAAAAAGTGACCTTAATAAATTGAAATTAGTCGCAAAAAATATAGAAGAAAGAGAAGTCTCCCCTAGGGAAGAACTGAATGGATGTGATATCTAAATGACTGAAATAAAAAGCTTCTGGAAGTAACGCCTTAGGGACCTGGAAGTGTTTCGAAAGCTTCAGCAGATATTGTTTAGATAGAGTGTCTTTTAATAGTTGATAGTAGATTGCATCCTTTTTTCCTCTTTTATCCACAAGAAACTAATTTGAGACGTCTATAATTTAAGGTCTTCCAAATGTTCGCATGGTAGCTATGTTCGAAAGTTTTTTTTGTGTGTTTTTCTTTTATTGGGGGTGGCAAGTGGAGTCCTGCTCGTCATTATTTTATTGTTGTAACTGTCTGTTAAAAATGTACGCTTGAGTATTTGTTGGTTTTTGTTATTTTTTACAGACCTAAAAGTTAAAGTGGGATATATATTAGGTTTTTTTGCTGCCCTTGTTTAAATATTATTTTGGTATAACACTAAAATAAGCAGGTTAAACTCACTTAGAAGTTTGTGTTTTTCAAAACGAAGAAATTAAGAACTCTATATTTGGCGGTGACGAATCTTATCTTCATCATGGTAGAGAAGTCAGGTTTTGAGTAAAATGTTTTTTACACGAGTTAGCAAAACCAAAGTATAGCCGGTATATCGATGCGTCCCTAATCGTAATGTCCTTTCGCAAAATTTTTTTTAATGAGATTTCTACACTCTGAAAAAATACCAATGTAAAATCAACATGTCGCAATTTTGATTGCACATCATATTAAATTTATGAAAAATAATTTGTTGTTTAAGTGTGTTGGTGTTTATTTGCTTTGATCATAGCTACAATGCACTGCTGGGTTCACTTGTGGGACTAGTTGTTGTTTTTTTATGTTCGTGTTGTATAAATGTAAATAGCCGACAAACTTCGCATTACTAGCGAATATTTTCTGCTGCTAATTAAAAATTACTATTGTTTCATCTTAATTTTAAACGAAAAATTATTAATCTATTGATCTCTTTGATTTAATATTTTTCACTGTTAAAAATAACATTATTATCGACGTTACATTTCATTTTAAATCAATATGACTATAACTTCCATTAAATCATGTTGAATTAAAATGAAATTCATGTTACTTATGATGGTATTTATTTAGTGTATATCTAAAGTAAAGCTTAAAGCTGTTGTGGCTGCAGTGGTTAGCGCGTAGACTACCAAACAAGTGGCCCGAGTTCAAATCTTGGCTGGGGCAGCCAACTTCAACACAAATTTTTCTTATGCCTAATGCGAATATACTTACATCACGTAAGTAAAATAATTATGTAATAAAATAGCACGATTAAATTCATGTTGTATCAAAATGAAATAAATTTGGTTCAACAACATGAATTGTAGTTATATCGAAAGGAAATATATTTTTTGAAGATTATTGTAAAATCATGCTGAATTAACTTGAAACACCTGTGAAACCAAATCCCTACCGAAAATTTTTAAATTAACTTTGTTTTCGCCGATAATAATATGAAATTTTTCTGTGTGTATAGTTATCCCAAAATTACGAAATGTTTTACTTTTACAATTACGAAAATTAATTGAATTAAATAAAAGTGCACAGTGGGTACTGTTGCAAAATAAATGGTAATAAATCTGGAACTTCTAAATTGCTGATTGGATTTATTTCAAACTTGGGACATCTCTAGACTAGGAGTCAGGCTTTACAACGCGTACAAATGATGGCCTTCTGGCTTAAGCAGGAGCGGATTTACAGTGGACCAAAGTTGACTACCTGGGACTAAAAAAAAAATTTCCGAGGCTTATAAAGATTTTAAATGTTATTCGATTTTGAAAATTTTGAGTGCGTTGAGTTAAGCTAAAAAATACAAAGAAATAATGTTTTGACATGTATTTCCGTATCTCTCACAGATATTTATTTTACTTAAAGAAAAAAAAATATTTTTTGGCTTGACTTTCTTTAGTATTTCGTCTATAACTTTTTAGTTTATAGCTGGATTTTACATTAAAAGTAAGCATTCGGGTTTTGAAAAACTTCTAAGTAACACTGGAGAAAAGAATTTTTTTATATCTGCATTATTGAAGTCGGGAAAAAGGCTGCAAATTTTAAATTTTGGAATTGATCTGAAAAAACATGTTTAAAAAAAAAAAGTATCTTCACTTTTTTCAATTTTGTAAAAAACTTTGCTTAACACATTCACTCTTTAATCACATTTCGCAAAAGGCAATCCATTGAGAATGTGCTTAGCGCCAAAGATTTTGTATTTTCGACATGTACCCTTCATTCAGCAATGTCCGAAAATCGTAAATTTTAAAAATATTTTTTGTGTTTAAGTTCCTATAAAAATTTGTGACGGTAGATTCTGAAAATTTTAACGACAATGTTTTATAATTTAGATAGTTCTAAGAATTTAGGCAAAAATTTAGGAGAGCTTTTCATAAATGTGAATATACGCACAGATTTTCGGAAAAAAAGTCAAAATTTAGGAAAAACAAAGTTTTGTACCATAAGAATTATATACTAAAATAATTTTATTTTCTCAAATTGATATTTTTGACTTCTACCTATATGAATCTCTTTACTACACCTACAAAAATTATTCAAATATCTTTTAGTGATATCGGAATATGCTGATTGTAGTGTATGTAATTCAAAGACTATAAAGAATACTCTTAACTTCTTTCCTTTTATTCCCACAACTGTTATAATTTCTAAAACTCTACTTAAAAAACTACATTTCTAATGTTATACAAAACGTTTATGTACAATTTTCACAATAAAAAAATATTCATCGTAATTATACAATTTGGTTTTCATGTAAGAGTACTTAGTACTAATAACACTGGGCGGTCACGTTAATATATTTCATCATAACTCGCGAACGTTTCATCCGATTTGAACAAATAAACTTGAATAACATTTAAAATAGTTACAAGCATCAAAAGTTTTTGTTTTGAGTCCCAGGTAGTCAATTTGGGCCACTGTAACTCCTCACGTGGTTAAGCCAGAAAACCACCAAGACACTCATTGTAAAGCATAACTCCTCCTCTAAAGATGTCGAAAGTTTTATTTAAATCCAAGCAGCAGTTTAGAAGTTCCAGATTGATTATTATTTATTTTGCAAAAGTCCCCACGCTGCAGAGATATTTTCATCGGGAATTCGAAGACTTAATTTATAAAATTATATGAAGATAATTCATCCACAACATTTCTTTTTAAATGTCCCAAAAGACAAAGCTCCCCCTAAAGCTTTATTATGTCAAATTTAATTCTTAAATCGTTTTTAAACTTAATTCCAATTTACAAAAAAAAAAAAAAAAAAAAAAAAAAAAAGCACAGCTCCACTAACCAGCAAGTATGTACTTGCTCGTACAACATGTTAATTTAATTAATTGTTCATAAAAATATTTCATTTTATTTTATATTCGCATGTGGAAGTTTAACTAAATGTGTTTGTGTGTAAATAAGCAATAAATTATTCCATTATAAATTAGCATTACAATCCATTTAATATCGTTTTAATCAGATATGTCAGAGCAAGTGACAGACATAGAGAACGAGAGAGAAAGAGAGAGAGAGTGAGAGAGAGAGAGGAAAAGAGCGAGAGAAAAAAGATTGACAATAATAAGAATAATAGGCCACAGACAACTGAGTGAAATGTCCCGCCGTACAACGCTTTGGCCCCACTTTGACAGCAGCAAGCACATTTCTACAGCTAACGAAACGAAATAATAAAAGGCGAATATTTAAATATGTACACTCGTGTACAAAGTCATACGTATGTCGTCGATATAAAACAAGAGATCGACCGTATAAAATGATTATTCATTCAAATTATAATCAGCCGCCGCCAAGTATTCAATAATAAAAGCGATGAAAATAAAGACAACATTCAACAATAAAAAGTTTGAATGTTCTCATATTCACTCGTATTGTATAAAATGACACAAAATTGAACAGAAATGAACAAACAAATATGTATTTGTTGGTATTTTTATAGCAGCAGAAAATTACTCTTAAATAAATATATTTATGCGCGTACGCATAAAATTTGACATTTCCTCGACGCTTCATATCGTTTAAGCTCATTGACTCAATGATTTATGCGAGCGAAAAAAAGAATAACAAATTTAATTTTTATAAAACAATTATTATTTCGCATTTAGCCTGAATCCTTTCCATGTGCACACCAAAATTAGGATTTAGGAAGTCTATAAAATTGCAAACCACATATTGTGCCTTTTGGGCGAACTTATTGGACAAGAAAGATGTCAATTAGAATAATAAAAAAACTTTGCCGAAAAATTTATATGTTCTATTTTCTGATTTTTTTTACACACAGAAAAAATAAGTACATGGTTGTAAAGGAAGCTGACAACTATGTTATGTTTTCTGCAATAATGTATGTGTTTGGGAAACAGATTATAACTCGTTAGATTCGCTAATCCAAAGTAGCTATTTTATAAGACCAAAGTTCATGACTTTTAAATCCAATGAACATGTACTGTACCTGGGCTCGAGTTCAAATCCATAGTCCATGGGAGAGTGATTTTTTATATACTTATATACATACATATATATTTTAAATATTTTTTTTAAAGAGAAGTAACACACTCAGGCACTTAATGCCTACAGTCAGGGATGACAAAATTGGTACAATTGTACCATTTTTGGTACAAATCGAACTTTAAAAGTACAATGGTACACCAATGTCGCATTTAGTGCAATTAATAATTTTTCCATTTTTTAGAAAATCTATTGCAGCTCATTTTTTGTGATAAAATATTTTGAAAAAATAAATTGCTATAAATTTATTTGCATTGTAGTAAAGACGAATATTTCGGAACTTTATTGAGAATATACTCTTCTATTATCCAATAGCAAGTTTGTCCAAACTAGTGTGTTATTTTCGATTATATATAGATAAATCCGACTTAAGCACATTTCCCCTTTAGCCACAGATAGTATTATACATATATGAATTTCCACAGGAAAGTCCACTTTTTGTCACGTGCGTCACCAAGCAATTATGCTTGTTTTTTTTAAACATACGATTTTTTTTACTGCTTTATATATTTTTGTAGGCCACAAGTAGTGTTTTTCATTCGGGATTTCCCGGGAAAAAAATCCCGGGATCCCGCACATTTTTCGGGAAATAAATCCCGGGAAAATTGTGCGGGAGTTCCCGGGATTTTTTTAAATATAATTATGGTAACTTTTCTTTGTACGCACACATTTTTAGTGCTGCTTTTATTTAGAAAAATATGTAAATAAAAGAAAAAATATGTATTTTTGAGCATATTTTATACTGTCTCCATTTTTATTTTCATATTTTTCTAAGAGCAGCTCTCAAAAAATCATATTTCGTGAAGAAATGAAAATAACAGATTTTCACTAAGTGGACATAGCAAAAGTGGACATAATAAAGAAGTACTGGTCTATATTTTCTGAAAATATCAGATTGTTATTTTAAGCCACACATGAGTTTTTTGAAGCTCAAAATGTTTAATTTTTCAAAAATTATAAATTTTTGAAAAAAAAAAACGAAAGAAACGAAAGAAATGTAATTTGCAGGTCGTCACTTTTCCGCCACCTAATTATTTCAATTCAGTTTTGCTTAGCAGTATGAAATGCTCATTAGTGTCTTATGAAATAAAGCATAAATCATTGCAATATCTTTTCTACTTAAGAAGTTAGAAAAATTATAAAAAAGTATGAAATTAGTAAATTTTTTACTTCGGGTGGCTACTTACTAATCAGAAGTTATACAATAAAAAAAAATAAAATTTTTTAATTTAAATTAAAAAGCATGCGGCACGGCTAAATACCTCAAATTTTATAATTTTCTTACTAACGTTTAATGTATTCATAAACTTATTTAATAGATCTCGAGCATTGGTATTTGTTTTTGTTCAAATAAATTAAGTGAAATGCTATTTTGTATAGTTTTGTATTGGGCGGCAATTCCCGGGAATTCCCGGGAAATTGAAAAATAAATCCCGCTTTCCCGGGAAATGAAAAAGTCCGGGAAAAGAAAAACTCTAGCCATAAGTAGCTCTACATTAAGTAAAAGTTTATGAAAAATCTAACTACATGGTTCCGAAATACATACAATCTTAATTGCTTGATGTCGCAACTGACCAAAAAGTGGACTTTCCTGTGGAAATGCCCATGTATGGGTATGTATACAAAAGTAATATTAGCTATATTTAATACAGTTTAATAATACAATTAGGTCCAAAAAAGTACAATTTTAGATAACAATCGGTACAATTTTAAAATCTCAAATGCCATACCTGCCTACAGTTAATTATGTATTATGTTACCTTCTTTGGGAAAGGCATAGAATAGAGAGAACAGATGGTTAAATGAGATATAGATAGAAAGCTTAATTCTTTTTACAACCCTGTTATTGCGCGTTTTAAAAATTTTCGGGCAGTGTTGCAGCGCGTCTGGTGTTAAGTAGCCACATTAGCTTTCTTCAGAGATAGCGCTGTGATGTACACTAGCATAGAGCAGTATCAATCGCTGCCGGTACCTTAGTGACCAGGGCTTCTTTATTTTAGCATATATGGGACAGATTTTCATAGCCCCGGTGATCGAAACACATTTTAGGGTTCCGTACACAAATGGTGAAAAGTAACACTATTGTTTTCGCTGCGCTGTCCGCTCGTCCGTCTGTCTGTTTGTCTGTCTGCTTATGAACAGTGCAGCATTTTAAAGGCAACAGTAACGAATGCTAAAAAACAAACATTGAAACGAAAATAAGCACAAAAAAATCGCCAAAACGAAAAAGACGCCAAAACTAAAAAAAAAAACTAAAAATAAAAAATAGTGCCAGAACGAAAAAAAAAATCACCACAAATAAAAAAGCATTAAAACGGGGAAAAACATTAAAACAAAAAATTTAAAACGAAAAGTATCGCCAAAGAAAAAAAACGCCAAAACTAAAAAAAATCGTGAATAAAAAACATAAAAAAATCGGAAAAAAGCGCTGAAAGCAAAAGAAGCACCAAAACGAAAAAAAATCGTCCAAACTGAAAATAAACGCCAAACGTAAAAAATCACCAAAATGAAAAAATCGCTAAAACGCAAAAAGCACAAAAAAAAAATTGCGCAAACTAAAAAAATCGCAAAAAAACCAAAAAATTCGTAAAAACCCAAAACGAAAAATACGCTAAAACTAAAACTCCCAAAAAACAAGCAAAAATCGCCAAAACGAAAAAAGGAATATATCGTTAGCTGAAATCCAAAATCACGTAACTACACTTTTTTAAATTTTGCAGGAGAGACAAAAAACTAAATAAACTACTTCAAGTTACTGAGGTAAAGTCGCTTTATTTTCGTTTCTAATTTGGCTGATTTTTATGATAAAGATTTGAAAATTTGTGGGGACATGCATTTCGATGTAATACGCAATAATTAATCAAAAATGCGATTTCAACTTTTTTGTTAGTTACGTGGTTTTGGATTTAAGCTGACGATATGTACATTAAACCGACTCGTCTTGTATGAAGATGAAAAATGTGTTTTTGTTACCCCTCTCAAATTAAAAACCGGTCTTTTTAATCAGGATTCCTAAAACATTTGAGGGGTCTAGCGATGACCGCCCGTAAGCTGGACGACGACCGTGTGTAAAAAAGGTATCTTTTTGTAGTTTTTTGCATATTTTCGTATATTCTCCCAATACAATATATACAAAAATTACATCGTTTGAAAGATCTTTTCAAGCTGCATCCAATGGTGCATTAAACTTTACCATTAATAGCATCAGCAACGTAGTATTGCATAAAAAACAGGATTTTTTAATTTTACTTTTTTTTACGAATTATTTGACTTGAGGCATTGGTTATTTATTTCTGTTCTTAGAAACTTGCGAACTTTTGCAATAACTAGGAACAGAAATAAATAAACAATGCCTCAAATTATATAATACTAAAAAAATAAAATTTATTTTAATACAAGTAGCACCTGTAATAAAAATGCTTCAAAAATCGTGGTATGAATGATAAAGTTTAATGCATCATTGGATGCAGCTTCAAACGATGTAATTTTTTTCATATGTTGCTTTGGGAGAAAATACCAAAACATGGAAATAACTACAAAAATATATCACTTTTAGACACGGTCCAGTTCACGGGCGGTCATCGCTCGACCACGGAAATGTTTTGAGAAACCTCATTAGAAAGATGGATCTTAATTAAATATGAGAGGGCTAACAAATTTTTTTTTCTGCGAGTCGGTTTAATGTACATATATGGTATTCGTAGGGCATCCTTCGTGTGCGAGTCAAACTCGCACTTTACTGAATTTGTTAAGTTTCGTACTTATTTCTGACATTCAAGTTGAACTTTGAGCATATTTGTCTTTAAGGACTCATAGTAGAATTTAATGACAAATATTTTCGTAGGGCATTTCAGCTCGCTGTATCGCTGTTTAATGGGAGTTTTTTATGCTTTTTTCTAGAAAGGGACAAAAAGACCCAAAACTCTTCCTCGTAGTGTTTTACATAAAAATGCAAAGCACGCTGTATACCCAAAATGTAAGGATTGCAAGATTTTCTATGCCGATTAACTCCACCTAAAATGAGTCCCAGGTGTAAACTTGGAAAACTCCGTAACACGTATATTTATTTGCATCCCCTCTACTAGGATCAGCCGTTAAAACCTTGTTTTTTTTGTGTCGCACAATGCTTTTGTCCGCAAACTCTAGTTTGATAATTTAAAATAATTGCAGTCTTTGACTGTATTTTGTTTAAGGGGTCTGACTGTTTATCTATCCTACAGATCCAGTGTACCCGTTTTTGTTTTCCACAGGAATATGGCAAGGTGAAGAGTGGTTTCTGGGTTGAGACGAAATTCGCTCACCATTATGTAGTGCAGCAATTTCTATCTGACCCGCAGCAAATGTGAAAAGCTATGACCGCTCGAAAATAACGACAGGGTAGTTTATCCGACATTATGCTGGAACAGAGCACCATTTTGTTGCTGGAAACAGGTGGCACGTGTTATTCGTGATTGTGCGAATCTAACGTTTCTAAGAGTAAAGTTTCTTGATGAACTATGATGACTCCAAAGAGTCCGGAAATAGTTTAAGACAATGGCACGTTTCGATTGTTTTGTATAATCGAATATTTAATACTACAGGAAACGGCTGTAATAATTCTTATTGTCGTATTCTAAATGCAATAGATAAATTGTAAAACAAAAATTAATTAAAACAAAATAAATAGAGCAGATCTAGCATTCTCAATTCTAATTTTATAAACCAGAATATCGTGAGGCTTTAGCATGTATGTAGTTCTAAATAGTTGTAATCAAATTTTTAATTAGATTAAGACGCGAATGGAAGAAAGGAGAGGGAGGTCATTCATTCATGTTGTATTCATTCACATGTTTATACATTATTCTTAAACAAATGTTTTGCAAGTATTGCTCTTCTCCGCTAGACAAGTCATCGTATCTAAAATTTCCACTCTTAAGAATTCATCTTTGTTGAAGCTAAATGGGTTGACTGACTGTCTGACATTGTGGTACATATTATACTCATAGATGTCAGGTGCGGCTCCATTTGAAAATTTTTTAGGGGGTCAACTGGAAATGAAACAGTTTTTTAAAAACTGTTGCATTGACAGTTTTGGAACTCAAATAAAAGTACCATACCTATATTATTTTTGTTTTCGGTAGGGTATATACAAATTTTCCCCTGCCTTAGCTCCGCTTCTGGTATGTACATATATTTCATTATGAAGATGTCTATTAGTACATACATATGTAGGTATATCCATGTATGTACATAAATATTATCTGTCCTCTGCATATTATTTTGAGAACAATCAAAGTATGACATGTAGCAAAATACTGGTTGACAACTTAACGTTAAATATAACGCAAATTAATGTCATTTTAAATAACGTTTAGCTTTTAAGAAATTGTTTTTGTTCTTTTTTGTTTGTTTTGTTTTGTTCTTGTAATTGCACTGAGAGCAAGTGGGAAAGAAACAAAGAAAAAGAAAAAACTGAAATGAACAATTACTAAATTCTAGCTAACAAGAGCATTTTCTAATTTGACAAGATATAAAAATGAGCAATTTACGATAAATAGAGATGTTTGCTAATGATGCTTTGAAAATTTGCAAAAAATTACACTGTATAACAAAATTAAATTCTTTTTCAAAATAACAAGGTTCTAACGTCTGGTTCTGGCACCAAAAAAAATATGCACGTAAATCGGCGTTTTGAACACTTACATCTGGTAATCGAAAGAGACAAAAAAGTCCACTTAAGTGGTGGTATAACGGGCAGATATGTTCTACAAAAATATTTGCTATAAAATGCTACTAAAAGTCTTCAAAGACACCTAATCTCCAAACTCAGCTTGAAGGACGAAAATCATTCAAAACTTAAAATGTGTTTAAAGGTTAATTTCGTTCTTATTCGCATAGCAAATCTTGTTATAATTAGGTTTAAGGTACGAGATGTGTTCAGCTTTTGTATTTGAAACGCCACGAAAAAAATTTTTGTAGAAAACTTTAACCCTCTAACTCTTCCGTGTATGTGTCTTTTTGCCCTTTTCTTAAAAAACGGGCGAACAAGTCCCCTTCAACTTCGATATAGCGGGCTGATATGATGTTCTAACAAATTATTTGCCATGAAATTTTACTAGGAGTCTTTAAAGACACCCAAGCTTCGGATAGAGATTGAACATCAGAAATCATTTAAAACTTAGAATGTGTTTAAGGGTTAATTTCGTACTCATTCACAATTAGTACCCGCTGGAGGAAATCTCGTTAATCTTATGTCTTAAGGTATAAGATGTGTTCACCACAAGAAACATTTTTGTGGAAAATTTTAGCCCACTAGCTCTTCTTTGTATATGGCCAACTCTTGCGTGACGAACACTACATTCGTACACGATTTTAGATTAAAATGTAGTTTTTCTTTCAAAAGAGACATCTTCAACTTATTCATGGTGTTTAGTGGGATTTAGTTGTACTTTCGAATGGCATAAAACATAATTTTCTAACAGCTATTTTTTGCAAAATATTTGATTGCAAAGTTTTGTGACGCACGCTACAAAAAGTGGGAGAAACTTTGAAAGTTTAACTGTTTTTCGTAATTTTTTAGCGTAATAAAGGGCATAATAAAGGGCACAAAATCTAATTCACGCACGCTACGTGACGTACGTTACATTTTTTCTTAGTAGCTATAATTTTTTAGTTTTATAATTTTTTTTTTATAAAGACAAGTAACACAATCAGGCAATTAATGCCTACCAGTTAATTAATTAATGTGTTACCTTCTTTGGGAAAGGCATAGTAGAGAGAGAGAGAGCAGTTGGTAAAGTGGGAGAGAGATAGAAAGCTTAATTAATTTACAACCCTGCTATTGCGCGTTTTTTTTTGTACAGCAGTGTTGCAAGCCCTTCTGGTGTCAAGTAGTGGCATCGAGTTCTTTAAGCTGTGTTGCTATTTTATTAGTTCTTTTACTTCGCCGACGTTTTTGCTACAATACCAATGAAGAAGGGTGCTGTGAAGTGCATTAGGATATGTTAGTATTACTCGCCGCCGGTACTGCCAAAGTGATCAGTGCTATGCCTTCATCACTTTAACAGTCCAACAACAGCCAGCACAATAACACACCAATGCACATGAGAAAAATGCATGATTTTGTTGACTTGCCTGAAACTAATCTCGAACTCAAGACCTCAGGGTTTGTAGTCAAACGCGCTAGCTACTCAGCCAACAGCACCCTTTAATTTACGACAAAAATGTGTTTAGTAGAGTTGTAGATAATATTATTATCTAAAAAAAAATTTTCATATTCCTTATAGTTTACGAGATAATCCAAAAACATAGAGGGCGTTCCCGACCACCTCCGGTCTTGAAAATTCAAACTTAAGCTTACGGTCACATGTGTAACTAAACACATAAAAAATAGCATCCTATATGAAATGCAAGGTTGGATATTTTCTTTCGGCGTAGGTATATCCCTGACATTTTCCTTAATATATTTTTAAGGTTAAATATATAGCACATTATTCCATCAACATACATAAACACTTTTGACAACTTTAAAATTCTGTCCTTGGTGGATCATTTCGGGAATTAGCCCTTATGTCTTTTTAACCTTTTTTCAATAAAGGGGCGAAAAAGTCCTCTTCAACGGCGACATAGTGAGCTGGTATATTCTAAAAACTTATTTGTCATAAAATTCTACTATGAGTCGTCTTCAAAGACACCCAAGCTCCGGATTGAGATTGTTACAAGATTTCCTATTCCACGCCACTATAACTATATGCAAAAGGGAGAGCTTTATTTGCAACAATAAGTGCCCCATACAATAATCTCTAGATGAAAATTTTCCGTTTTCCCGTTTTCTTTGTACTTTCCCAACAAAAGCTACCAGTATACCAAATTTCAGCTTTCTAGCTATACTGGTAATACACCATACAAAGAAGGGCCACCCTTGGCCCCCAGGTGAAAAGTGCCCGTTTTCAGATTTTTCTGGTTAATTGCTCACCAACACCTACCTGTATACCAAATTTCGGCTCTCTAGCTACAGTGGAAGTGCCTAATAATATTGATGAGTCAGTGAGTCAGTGACTATGTACTTTTTACTCCTTAATATCTCGGGAAGCTTTTCCGGTAGAACTTTCAAATTTCACCTATGAGGTTACCTCTGTATGATTAAGTGAAGCAAAGTTATGATGGAGGTAAAAACAGCTCGAATGGTTTCCTGTAAATACACACTGTGTGGCCGGAACTTGGCCTAGCGCACTATCGTGCGCCTAGATTCGATGGTTCCTTCAATTTCTGATTAGATTTCTGATTGGATCTAAAAATTTTATACATGTATCGTATTTGCTGCAGTAAGTTGAGGGAGGCAACAAATAACGACATATGCCTCTTTCAGTGAGATACAGCATCTTGCTTTAGGAGTCACCAGCGTTGCCAGAATGATGATTTTATCATGTTTTTGATGATTTTTAAACCAGAATATGATTTGATGATTTTTTTCCCGAAATTATGATTTATTTTCTCGCAAATTATGATTTTTTTGAACTCTTCATATGTATATCGTCACAGAAAATGCAAAGGCCCCATTTCACATCTTAAATGTATTACAGGAGAAGGATGAATCTTGTTTAAATGAAAAATATATTTATAACTAGTGCAAAATTTTACAGTACATATAAGTAAAAAAAGGATCCAACAAATTTATATATTTATTGTGAAATTTTGCACCAAGTGTCAACATTTTTTTTATTTAAATAAGTTTTATGGTTCTCCTGTAAAATTTATAAAATGTTAAATAGGGCTTTCTGCATATTCTGTGATGATATATAAATAGTTATTGAAATATATCATTCATTACGTTTTGTAGTTGTTTGGATCAATTAATAAAAGTTGTGTGGATCAATTAATAAAAGTCTTTAACATAAAAGTTTATGGTAGTGCATTGTATTAACTGGGTGGTACTTTCTCTTAATAAAGAATTTTGAATTTTCGACTATATTTCCCTGTTTTCGACTTTGGTTAGTTCTTTTTCGGTTTTAGGGAATTTTAATGTAACTATAAAGCGGGGTACAGCTATCGAACTTGAATGACAGTCGGATTCATCAGTTTTGAAAGATAGTTTTGAATAACGAAACTGTCAATCATGTTGAATGTTAAAAAATGTTGTGGGATATTCAAAGTTTAATGCGCCAAATTCAACTCTGTTTTCAGTCTTTTTCTATCATGTGCTGATTTCTTAAATGGGCATGACTAATATTTCCAATAGCACCCTAACTCGTGAACGGACTATCCGATTAGAATAAATAAGCCACCAAAAGATGCGTATTCAAATTCCCTTAAGTCATACATATTATTGTTTTATATTTCCAACTATTTCGGAGTTATTCAGAAGTCACCGGCGAAATTTTTTTTGGAACAATTAATTTTATTGTTTTCAAAAACTCATAAAAGAAATTAAAACTGCAGACATTTACAATTTTTATCATTAGTCTGACAGCTAACTAGACATAAAATAAGCCATGAATCATGAAAATTGATGGAAAAATGTTGATTTTATTCACAATTAAGTGATAAAAATCACAATTTCCATACAACACAAAAATTTCAATTTGTGTGTGTGTGTGTGTGTGTGCATTAGTTCTCTCACCTAATTGTACATAAAATCAACATTTGTCTGTGGATTTTAAAGGTTTTTGGCTTATAATATTCCTAATATACTTAGCTTCCCTTTTAATTTTTTCATGGCTTTTTCAAAACGAAAAATTTCTGAATATCTCCGAAACAGTAAGAAATAACGAGTGATTTTTTTGCTATTATCTTTTTGGCAACACTAG
Source organism: Panzeria rudis (assembly GCA_956483635.1). Lineage (NCBI taxonomy): Eukaryota > Metazoa > Arthropoda > Insecta > Diptera > Tachinidae > Panzeria > Panzeria rudis. Next base: position 174,969,691 of record OY101448.1, read on the forward strand.
TTTTGACAGCTCACGCACGTTTTGTATCTTGTGTCACTGTCAAACATCTTCAGTTTGGTCTATAATTTAATCATGAATCGTCTTACAAACGAACAACGCTTGCAAATTATTGAATTTTATTACCAAAATGCGTGCTCTGTTAAGAAAGTTCATCGCGCGCTTCTTCCATTTTATGGTCAGTTTAATCGACCTACTGAGGCTTCTATTCGGGCTATTGTAAAAAAATTTGGAGTGAAGAGCAGCCAGAAGCATTGCAAGAGCTACCAATGCATCCACAAAAAACAACCGTTTGGTGCGGATTATGGGCTGGCGGCATCATTGGGCCGTATTTCTTCAAAGATGATGCGAATCACAACGTTACTGTGAATGGTGAGCGCTACCGTGCGATGATAACAAACTTTTTTCTGCCCAAAATGGAAGAGCTTGACTTGCATGACATGTGGTTTCAACAAGACGGTGCCACATGCCACACAGCACGCGAAACAATGGACCAATTGAGAAGCGAGTTCGGTGAACAGTTTATTTCACGCTTGGGACCAGTCAATTGGCCGCCCAGATCGTGCGATTTAACGCCTCTAGACTATTTTTTGTGGGGCTATGTTAAGGCTAATGTCTATAGCGACAAGCCCGCTTCGATTGACGCACTGGAAGCCAACATTGCCAACATTATTCGTGAGATACCGGCCGAAATGTTGGAAAGAGTATGCCAAAATTGGACTAAGCGGATGGACCATTTGAGGCGCAGCCGCGGCCAACATTTGCATGAAATAATCTTCAAACATTAAATTATATCGACCCAACTATCGATCCAAATAAATATTTCATGCATTTTTCTGAATTTTATGTGTTTTTTTTTTTTACTTTCCGATAGTTCTTATAAAATCACCCATTAAAAATAAATAAATATGAATGACTTAAAGGTAATTTATTCTGTATATTTTGGTGCATTATTTATTCGATTTGGACAAACCATTCTCGAGTTATGGTAAAATATACTGATGTACCTAGTGAAAATATTAGTCATGCCCATTAAAAAATTTGTACGTGATGGGCAATATACTGAGCACGGATTTGTGAATTAAAGTTTATATATTCCACAGATTTTTATTTCAAGGACGAACAATATTTTCTTTCATACATGCACTGGTTCAATTTTATTTCTCGGTGGAAATTATTTTGTCTCATTTGTATATGTTCTTACAGTCATGGCGATATTTTATATATTTCGCCGATTGCTCCCGACTTTCAAACTTTTTCAAAAATTTTTGCTATTACATACAATTTTAAAATGTACAAGAATCTCTTTAATATTGGTTGCCAAGAAAGTAATAACCCTCCCATCTAGAAGATGACATGAAGGATATCATATCATATTAATGAACTGTTTTTGTCTTAGTTTGCTATAAACGTCTCATTGTTCAACTTAGGAATACGAATTTGTGATGATTTTTTATATCAAAATATGATTTTTAATTCGTCAAATGATGATTTTCTTCGAAAAGCTTCTGGCAACGCTGGGAGTCACCTAGAAACTTTTGCTTACGTTTAGCCAGAGCTGGAAATTCACAGAGCACATTCTTAGAGTTTTCAGCCTAAATTTCGCAGAATATGCATTGCTTGATCTCTTCATTCCCGGTAGACTTCTTTTGTTGAGCATTAGAAACCTTTGTAAACTAAGTCTGTGGTGACGAACGAGTTCCAATTTAAGCCGAAGATTGGTTTTCTTAGCATAAGCACTGTTGATGCTAAAGAAATATTGGGATAAAAACACATCCAGCACCCCCTGACTTTTCAGAGAATAACTAGCGGGCAAATATTAAATTCCTTCAGAATTAGTCATTCTTGTTTCCTGCTAATAACAATCCGGAGCATACAAAGTTTCCGCTTTTTTTTCGCCTTGAAAGCGATTATTTAATAGAATAAAAATTGTTGGAATTTTTACGTCACAGTAATAACATCGCTAATAACTGGCGGCAATCATTTAGTTAATTACTTCATTCAACAAATTTTTGCTACTAAACTAAACTCACTAAAAACGTAAAAAATTACTAAACGTCAGAAAGAAAGAAAAACAAAAATCCATAAATTATTGCATGTTGCAATTAACTTGTCAATCATTATTAAATAAATATTTTGTAAATTTTTTTTTTCTTAATTCTTAAATGAAATTAATACACAAATAAATACCACAAACTATCGCTATCGCTATCATATTTCATGCTTCTTAATTAATTTCCTTTTAATTGAGTGTTAATCATACAACAAACAGTTAAATTTATATTTTTGTAAGCGTTCATTTAAACAAAAATATATGCAAGTCAATTATTTCTTTATTCTGCTTTTTATATTTATTAGTTGAGGAGTTTTAATCAGAACATGAAAATAGACTGAGAAATGGTAAAAAATTAAAAAAAAAAAACTAGAGTAGTCGAGTCTAGCAGTTATTTTAAATGTGAATAATTTTAGCACTCAATTAACATAAAATTTATAAACTTTGCTACAGTTGCTAATATATTAGCAACTACTATAGCATTCAACGTGATAACTGTGTTAAATGGCTGCAGCTTAAGGTGTTTGTTGTAACGTTTCACAAGTGTAAATGATGATGTTTGTCACACATATTTAACGCATAAATGAATTATGTATCTATCTTTTGTTGAAAAGTGAGACTTAAGCAATAATTTAAGGTGATAAAATGGTAGAAAACGAATCTTTTGATCACTGAAATTTATTCATTGAAGTTTGTTTAGCTTAATCAAGATATGTTTGGCGGAATTAAGGTATATTTTGTGGAATACTCGCGCAAAAATATTATCTTGCTTTAACATTTTAAAGTAATTTTTGGTTATAAAAGAAGAATAAAAAGCGTTATGCAGTTTTGTTATTACAGCGTAATTTTTTATTATAAAAGGAACAGAAAATGTAGTCATATATCAGTAGAAAGTAGGGATGTAACGATACGTCGTTTTGCCGATCCGATACCGATACCGATACTTAAAAATAAATATCGCCGATACCGATTGCGATACCGACTCAAGTGCAATTTTTTTATTACACAAAATTACAGTGTAAGAGATTATTAATATTTAAAATTGATATTAGCCCAGTATAAAAAATTGGAAGTATTTTTAAGGAGCTACATTTTCTTTGCTTCCAAAAAATCTGTATTAAAAATATGCAGATAACAAAGTGCAACAGTCCAAAAAACACACGGACTTGACAGTATAGATTCGATTGTACTACAACGGGGTAGTAAAACCCTATACTTAGCTTGGCGAATTTGGTGACCAATTTCGTTTTATGGACCTCCAAAATTTTGGAAAATCAGCAGGCCCTCAAAAAAAGGTGTCATCAACTTTTGGCCAACAGAAAATTCAAACTTGTTGATACCGCTTAACTATATATGGCAATAATGTAGCTAAGAGTTCGCTAACAGATTTTATTACCATTTTATGCTAACAAATTATTTTTTCGTGCACCTTTTTTGAAAAATTAAGGAAAAAAAATTTTTTTTTCACTTTTTCCAGAATAACTTACAGGGACTCGTAATTTTTTATTAACAATATTTGGCAAAGTTGTAGCTACGGTAAAGCTGAACAGCTTTTGTGAACATGTCAATACAATCTGAATGTATCTGGGCACCCTAAACAGCCCAGAAAAACTAATTTCTACCTTAAAAGTTTTAGTTTTTTACGAGTTAGGCTATATTTTTATTGCATTTTTTTGCTTTCTTTGTTATTGTTCCACTTCTTATGTTGCTGATTTTAGTATTTACTATTTTTTATTGTTTGTTGTTGTTTTGCCAAATAATGGTAATGAAAAATTTGGAGTCCCTATAAGTTATACTGAAAAAAGTGAATAAAATAATTAAAAAATTTTTTTTTCAAAAAAAGTACAGAATCATATTATTTTTCTGGGCATAAAATGTTAGTGAAACACAACAAAGAAGTATGCACTTGAATATACTATTTTCAAAAAAAAAATATTTTTTAGCATAAAAAAATAATGAAAAACTATAATTTTTAAGGTAAAAATTGGTCTGTTTGAGCTATTAGAGTGCCTAGATACGTGCAGATTGTATTAAAATGTTCACAAAAGTTGTTCAGCTCTACCGCAACTATAAGTTTGCCAAATATTGTTAGTTAAAAATTACAAGTCCCTGTAAGTTATTCTGAAAAAAGTGAAAAAAACAATGTTTTCCGTAATTTTGTCAACAAAAAGTCTACGAAAAAAATTTTTTGGCGTGAAATGTTAAAAAAAATCTATTAAACAGACTCTTAGCTACATTATTGCCATATATAGTTAAGCGGTATTATAAAGTTTGAATTAGCTGTTGGCCAAATACTGATGACACCGTTTTTTGAGGCCCCACTGATTTTCATAAACTTTAGAGGTCCATAAAAAAAAATTGGTCACCAAATTCGCCAAACTGAGTAAAGGGTTTTACTACCCAATTGTACGACAATCGAGCCTGTACTGTCCAGTTCTTGTGTTTTTCCAAAAGTCTTTATTTGTCGCATAGTGTAATTAGTAGAAAAGCAAGAAAGAAATTTTAATTCCTTTATAATTTTAAAAAATACTCGCCATACTCGCATAAAAAAATTGTGAAAATGGGTAATTTTCTATAATTTTTTCTTGAGGAAAAATCCTTATAGAACACCGAAAAAGAAATTTGTCCGAGCATCGCTTTCAGTTCGGTGATTGGTAATCGAAAAACAGAACTTCTTGCAATGGCAAGGATATGTAAAACTAATTAGAAAAGATCCAAATTTGCAATACTTCCGGATGGCGAATTCTACATTTTCATGGAGTGTCTTTTTTTGCAGGAATAAGATTTAAAAAACAACGAATTGAATTTGAATTCATGGTAAAATTAACAAAAAATAAATAGTTTTTTTACAAAATAATATTATAAAATATTATTAATTTTTAAAATTGATATTAATAAGATTTGAAAAATAACGAAATGAGTTTAGTTCATGGTGAAATTAACAAACACTAAATAATTTGTCAGAAAAAAACTCTGAAAAAATTTTTAAAAGTATCGTCGTATCGACAGTAAAATATCGCCGATACCGATGTATCGGAAAATCTGTAGTATCGCCGATATATCGGTATCGGTATCGGTATTCGTTGCATCCCTAGTAGAAAGATAATTTTGTCTTTCTTTTTAAAAAGATCTTGTTATTTATTCTATTTTACAAATATGTAGTCAAATGGATTGAAGAAAGCTGGCATTTGTGACCATAGAACTTTGTCATATTGTACGTGTCATCTATACTATGACTGTAACGGAATCAATGTGTGTATAATAAAGAAACTTTACAAATAGGCAATTGTATACCTCTGGAGTTTGAGTACAAGCTGATCTTCGTATTGATGCCCAGCAAAAATATTCGTCTACCGGAAGCAGGTTTTTTCAAGGGAGAGATTTCGGTACTCTCCCTTACCAACCTGCTTCGGTATTACATGATTTTTGTATTGGATGTCCCACTTGGTAGGTCTGGAGGCATGAGCTTCTTTCTGTGCAGCTTAGATGCATTAATCTCATGTCGTGTTTTTTATGTATATAATTAAAAAATGTTTGCTCTTTATATCACAATTTCACCTATACTTGGATACATTTTTTATTTAAAATTATTTAATGTTGTTTTTATATTTATTTATGTATTAAGTGGTACAAACACAATTGGAAACAATTTACTTTTATTAAATACTTTTTGTTCGCGTATTGAATCAGGAGTCGATCTCACGATCTCCGCATGACAGACTAGAACACTAACCACTAAACTATCGAGGCACATTTATTTTCATACAAAATTCAATGCACAATTCAAAGCAAAAATCACACTCGCATCCATATTTGTACCCACGTAAGCGAGAGATGATGCACTATAAAAAACTTTGAGTTGAATAAAAAACTTCGTGTTTAAAACACATGAAAAAACATAAATAGCCGACGAAATTCATCGTGTGTGTGGTAAGTTTCTTCGCTCGCTTACGTTATTGTATCCTCGTAAGGCAGAAGGGATGCACTATGTGCTTTTCCGCTTCTCCGAAGCACTACTTATTAATCTACCTGCTTCCTTGTACCAAATTTATTTTTGCTGGGTGACGCCCTGTCATCAGAATTGCGAGATCAATATTATGATGAATGTCAACAGTAAAGATAAAGCTGCCATAATTTTGATGACAAATGTCATTATAGAACTTTGTCATATTTTAAGTGTCATCTATTCTATGACTGTAACTGCATCAAAATACACATTTTATAGATTATTAACAGGAAAAATGCTTATATGAGATAATATAACATATATTTGTATTTAATTTAAAGTTTATATTTAAAAACAAATCTAGTTTATTTCATTTATGATTTTTGTTTTTAAAAGAAATTTGAAAAAGTTGAAAAACATTTCATCGCATTGATGTATATTCATCATCACTTTAATGACAATACTACTGGTAAAATGTAGAAGCCTACAGAACAGCGAATAAGCACAGACAAAATACACAACTGAACGAGAATATAGCACCTCGTCTTTATATTGATGACACTTAGTCATCCAGTCACTTATGTTCAACATCGGAAAAAGTTATCAGTAATAATTCTTGCAAAAAAAAATCCAACTACAAAATAGGCGTGGCACTGGCCACATTTTCTATCATAATGTGTACTTTCACTAGAACTAATCGTGTGCGAAGTTCCATAAGAATCAGTTAAGTAGAAGTAGTTCCAATGAATATTTACTTTTCATGGGCGTGGCACTGCCCATTTTTCTAACCATAATGTTATATTGTAACGATAAATAAATGTGTATGCAAAGTTTTATAAGAATCGGTTTAGTAGAAATTGCTGAAAAATAATATTTATTTTGTACGGGCGTGGCACTGCCCACTTTTTCAATCATGATGTAGTATTTAAACAGAAGCTTAATGTGAATAATATTTATTTTGTGCGGGCGTGGCACTGCCCACTTTTTCAGTCATGATGTAGTATTTAAACAGAAGCTTAATGTGCATGCAAAGTTTTAAAAGAATCGGTGTAGTAGAACTAGTTGAAAAGGAATGGGTATTTACTCTGATTGGACGTGACCCTGCCCTCTTTTCAACGGGACCAACATGGAAGTACATTCTTGTAAATAAAAAAAATCCGAAATAGGTTGGAAAAAATATATGACGAATGAATAACCTCTATCCTTTTTTTGAGGTTAGTTAAAAAGTAAAATTAAAATAAAAACAAGTAAAATGAAGAAAATTAAAATTAAATTCTTTTATCATTCTATTGATGACCAACAGATATAACAGATGAAAAGTATCATATGACCAAAAACGAACCCCGTTATAGCGTTTATGTAGTTTGACATCAATAATATGACAAGTATCTTCATTTTTCTCCCCATGACGCTTTTCATCATTGCAAAGTCAAGTTTCAAATTACTTTGACAATGATGACAACTCTGTCATCTTTTATTTTTGCTACAGCTGATCTTTTTCTTAGGCTTCTCAATCCATCGCATGATTATGGACAGCATGGACAGCACATCACATTATTTTTCGTATTGTTGCGATATACATATCGCTCATTTGCTGCAACGTTGTCATAACTCAAAAAAGCAATTTTTGAGCTTATAATGCAGAATTAATCATCATATCGTTCTTCATATACTGTAAAAATGTCATATATTGTAAAATGGCAAATATCTTGTATGCTCAACTTTTGAGAGAATAATAAAATGTCCTTTTTTTTTTTATTAAGTTGTGTGCAAGTTGAAAACTTTAAGCTCGTTTTCTGTAAAGTTAGTTTTTTTGAGTTATGACAACGTTGCCGAAAATGATCGATTACTGACTTGGCATAGGAAATCTTGTAGGCCTCACGTTTGAGCTATACGATGTGTTTCTAGCTGTTATAGAAAAAATCACGAGCCAAATTTTTATGTAACATTTTAACACTCTATCTCTTTGTTACATGGGTATTTTTGTCCCTTTATTAAAAAAGGGCCAAAAACTCCCCTCCAACGGCAATTTAGAGGGCTGCGCAAGGGCTACACAAATGTTCCCCGTGGTGTTTTACATAAAAGTTTTAAGCACATCTAATACCATAAACGTAAGGCTGACGAAACTTCCAAAGCCGAGTGGTAATGGTGGGAAAGTACAAAATTAATCCTTAAACACATTTTGGGTTTGGAATGATTTTTGGCGTTCAAGTTAAGGTGTAGCTTGGGTGGCTTTGCAAACTTATAGTAGATTTTTATGAAAATTTTTATAGAACCTTTCAGCCCGCTCTATTGCTGCTGAAGGGGAGTTTTTGTTCCTTTTTTTAGGAAAAGAGCAAAAAGACCAATGCAGCGAAGAAATAGAGTGTTGAAATGTTCTTCGTGGTGTTTAACATAAAAATGCCGAGCACATCTTTTAGCTTAAACGTAAGGCTGACAAGATTTCTTATGCCGAGTCACTATAAGTTTGTGCAAAAGAGAGGAACTTTAACTTACCCTAAAATGAGTCCTAGATGTTAACTTTCAAAACGCCGATACTCGTCAATATTTTTTTGGTGCCTTATATCGGAATCAATCTTTTGAACCATGTAATTTTTTCGTGTTGCACTTATCAAGTACACTCACAGAAAAATTTATATTCGATTTGATGACGAACTGTCACCGGAATTGTGACATCAAAATCTTGATGACAAATGTCATCATAATCAATGCGGTGTCATTTTCTCAACTTATTGAAAATTCATTTAAGAACAAAAATCGAACAATATTTAGCCTGTTGATAATATTGAAAATGTGACAGAAAATTAATGTCGCTGTAGTATAGCACAGATGACACTTACAATATGACAAAATTCTATGATATTTTTTGTTATCAGATTAATGTTTGTTTTCGTTTTGTGGATGACATTTGTCATCACACTGATGTCACAATTCTAATGACAAGGCGTCATCAATCTGAAGATCCATTCATTTATCTATGGGTGTATCAAACACATCAACAAACTCTTTAAACTCCACTAAAGCATGTAGCACGCCATAAAAAATCTGCTCACAATAAAATTTAAGCGATACCAAAAAGTGATATATTGCATGCGAAAATATCCACCACCAGTTTGTTTGGTAGTCGTCATCTGCTCCAATTTCATACCAAATAAAACTTTCAAAAAGAAAGAAGCAAAAAAAAAAGCGAACAAAGAAATACATATTACATTTAAGCATGCGCAATAGCAAAAGTGACAAACTTTACTATTAAAACTATTAAAACGACATTTTCACACATTTGTAACTTTAACTCCTTAAAAAATAGCACGATAACAGCAGCAAAAACAATATCAGCAATTTAATGCCTGTTGATGACAAAATGCTTGTAGTGGTGACGATGACAATATTGTTGCCACCTGTATCTGAAATGTTTGTTTGTTTGTTTGAACGTTCAAACTTGTTGTAGTGGAAAGAAATACTCGTAAATTAAATTAAATGAGTTTCATTCCTTTTATGTTTCAAAAATCAACTGTGTACAACACACTGCTGCGTGAGGTACCTGCCATAATAAGAGCGTCGCGCAGTTAATTAATTGTCTACAAACTGGCAAATACAAAAGCGCTTATGAACTAAAAGAAACTAATCTATAATTTGTCATTTATGACAGTTTTCATCATAATTATAATCATCAGCAAACTAACAGCGGCAGCCGCGGTCACAGTAACACCGCGACTATTCGCACGAGATCTTTGTCAAACAATGAATGAGAATGGAAAAAAGTGCGTGTTGTTTGTTGGTTTCCGTGTATTTTTCACATTTTATTTTTGGCATGAGCGAAGTGAATGAATTGTATTTAACTGTCTATGCCTGTAATGAAATTAAAAACTAAAAAAAAAGAAACATGCTTGTGTACAAATTTTTGTCACAGGGCGTCTATCAGCTGTGTTGTTTTCAGCATGTTTTACAAACTGGATATCAAGTCTCCTTCTTAGCTTAAAATTTTTATTATATGTACACTTCTTTTGTATTCGTCAAAGCCAACAGACTGGTTTTAGTTTTTTTTTTTGAAGTTTCATTTTTGCATTGCACGCGATCATTTTTGGTTTTATACTTCTTAACAACATCTATATACATCCATCCAAACATCCATCCGTCCATTGAACATTCACAGATTCATAAATGCATTCGGTTAACTAAAACAAGCGTACGCAAAACCAAACATGATTGTCAACTTTGGTTCGATTCGTACACTGGGGAAAATTCATAACGATATTTGAAAAATTATAATGATTCGATTGATTCAGAGAAATTCCTTTGAAACTACATAAAAATTAAGAAAATGATGAATTGTGTTTGATATGCAAAGAAATGCTGATTTTCCTTATAATAAAAAGTCTGTAAATCTATTTTGAAGTGTAAAAAAATCTTTGACATTGGAGCAGATAGATTGATTATTTTTGAAGGTCTTCTAAAAGGAACCAAGCTCCTTAAATTTTATTTACCTAAATAAATAAAACTATATGTTATGTTAAGACATGCCACGACATGACATAATATGGCATGACATCACATGACATAACATGCCATGACATGACATGACATGGCATGATATGACATAACATGGCATGATATGACTTAACATGGCATGATATGACATAGCATGGCATGATATGACATAACATGGCATGACATAACATAACATAGCATGACATGACATAGCATGAAATGACGTGATAGGAGCTAACATAACATGGCATAGCATGGCATAACATGACATGACATGACATGTATATCTGAGGAGGTACTACTATACTTGAGATGTAGTAGTACCATCATTCTCCTTAACCAATACCGACCACGTCTCAACCGGTTTGGGAACAACCACCGGGGCAACTGCAGGACTCAGCACTCGATCGGCATTGTGTGCCCTAAAAACAGTAACATTAGCTGCAAAAGCCGTAACAAATCTTACTGGTGGACCGCCGGTCTTGAATCTTCCCCTCAAACGCTCAAGAAAACCTCATACTCCACCGAAGTAGTAGTCACCTTACGAGCCAGCACTCTATCATCAGCTAGCATCACCTCCATAAGTGAACCACTGATCCTTTTCAGCTATGTCACGGACTCATCAGTAGCAGTAGTGCTATTAAAAACCTTCACCTCTTCAGCCATAACATTACCAGCCGCACAGACACTAGCAGCACAAACTAACGTACGATCAGAATCAACAGCTGAAGGACGAAAAATACCAGAAAAAGAAACTATAGCAGGACCAGAAACTACAATAAAAGTTGATTCAGCGGTGGCAGCAGCATCACTAATATAAGAAGCAGCAAAATTACCACCAACAGCATGCTCGCAGCATTAGGCATTTGAGCGCTTCTCCCTCTCTCTCTCAGTCTTGTAATCCTCGCCATCCGTGTATTTGTGCCTCACTTTCTTAATGCCAGCAGACGGTCTCATAGTCTCAGAGTCCGCCACATCCGACGCCTCGTCGTAGTCTTTGTCCCCCTTTGGAATTTTCCGCTTCGACAGAGGAGCCATGACTATGGCCAAAAAACTTATTTAAAAACAAATTCCCCCGTACCTCAATAACACCAGATAGCAGGTAGAAAATAATTTGAGCTTCCATGTGGTAAGAAGAAGACCCTTTCAAAAATCGTCAGCTGTTAAACCCACTTTCACTTGGAAGATATTAGGACGATACTTTTCGCCAATAGTTAGCAGTGACATCTTCAGCTAGAATGGTCACGAAACACTTAGCTAGGCCACAAACCACTTATAAACGACACAAACTAAGGGGGAGATTCCCGAAAACAGGGCCAAAAATACCCACAAAGTCTTAAGAGTTTCCCGGTACTTCCCCGGGAAAATACGGCAACACAAATCACCAGCCTGAATTTGACCTTCCTGCCGGAGTTTCACCTTCAAGTTGAGACAGTCTCAAAACAAAAACATGTACTCATTTCGTTTTATATTTTCGTGACCAGTATTAGTTGCCACTGTTCGTTCTCAGTATTCGTTATATGAATTTTTTCACATAAAATTTTTTTTTAACCACCAACATTCCAACATTGATATGCACAACGTGCCTTAGGCAAAGTTCTTTCAAGAAAATGGCGCATACTCATAGTCATAACAAAGTATACTTTTAAAGCTTAAAACCAGTATTTTGTATGGCAATACTGGTTTTAATTTCCTAAGGTCTACTTTGTTTATGTCTATGAGTATGTGTCAGAAAACCTTTTAAGAAAGGAAACTTTAAAAATGTGCTTTGCCAAACAACACACAATATTATTATAATAGCGTATTGGTACATTATTCAAGAAATATTCCGTACAGTCATTGTTAAATGATTAAACATTTAAAATTCTAAGCAATTTTATATTTAACTGAACACATTAAAACGGATTTTCGGTTGCATTTAATAATGTTCTACATGCATAAAAATAACACACATTTTTATTTTTTGAGAGTGATAGAGCTTAAGCGTAATCTTATGTTAACTTTATGCTCCTGGTTTACATACTATGCTTTAGTTGAGTGGTTGGTGCGTTGGATTTCAAAAATAAAGGAGTTTGGTTCTATTCCTAGTGGAAATTAAAATAACAAAAAGCGAGTAAAAATATAAAATTAATAATTAAAGGTACGAAATAATAAGCCTTCAACATGACGCTAGGCCTATTAAAAATAAAGAAAAACATTTTTTTTTACAAAATAGCAGAAACAAGCCAAACTCTTTTATTTTTACTAACTTAAGTCAATTAATTTATACCATTAAAAACTAAATGAAATTTTCGTTAAATTTAAATTTTTAAGTGAATTTTTATTTATTTTAAATTACAATTCCAGTTAATTTTACGTACAGAATATTTTGAGTGAAGCCTTTTAGAAATAAATCCTGTGCCTGACAGGAGATCTTTCGTAAGCGAAGCCAGTTTTCGAAGTACAATAGAGGTGAAAATTCTTGCTCCCTGCCGAAGGCCGGCTATTTTTACCTTCCAATCAAATTATTTGTTTCAGTGTACATATATTCTCATTATCACTGTAACAATATCAATTACAAGCTATTTTTCGGTTTTTAAACTTAAGCAACAAGGGAGAGAATGAGATTAAGAGAGAAATAATTAATAAAAATGTATACCATCATCCAAATGTGTCGTGGTTTGCACTACTCGTATTATATTTTATTAAACTGGTTTTGTGGTATAAATAGTACGAGCGAGTTTATTTCTATAGGGAAATAAATGTATAATTGTGGCCAGAAGACTATTTATGGCACAGCAACTAAATATAAAAATCTATTTAATTAATTTTCACTTGTTTAATCTTTTAATTAGCGATTAATAGGCATGTCTTTCATCTAAACATTTACACTCAGACTTACCACACTCACACACATTAACAGGTTGTACATAAGCCGCCTGTGTTATGATATCGCTATGATATGCCTTAATGCGTTACGATACGATGTGATGTGATACGATGCGATATGATAAACGATTTATTTGAAAGCCTAATATGATACTAAACAGCCTATTAAATTGGAAAAATATGTGTAACAAATAATAAACATACATGATTAATTATTTTATAAAAATAGCTTCCAATCAATTTTGATTTAATATGAAATCGTGGGGTTAATAGTTTTTAGTTGTAAGTTGGAGCCATTTTTCTCTCTTTTTGTTTTGGCGTGTGGGAAAATGTTTGTGAAATGTTACATTTAAATAGCTGAGATTTCTTTTTTGTAGTTTTGTGGAATTTCTATTACAATTATTTATCTGTTATAGTCATGATGTTGGTAAAGGAGTAGTATTTTAGCTTTGGGTGCCTAACCGGCTGGTGTATGAAAGACTTTAATTAGCTTTTAAAACAAGTGTGAATAAAATTGGAGTTAGAGTTGCACAGTTATCTAAAGGGTAACACCCTGGTTAATTGTAGGCATTATATCAGGAAACTCTATGGCCGTAGAACAGCGAAAGGGAAACGCTCTTTGCTCGGTCGCTGCTCTACTTGGTGGAGAACCATCACAGTTAAATCAATATAGGCTAAATGTTCAGACACAAGTCAGAAGCCAAGTATTAGTTGAAAGATTTATATGCGCTGGAAATACAAACGTAAGATTACGTTAAGAAAAACTGAAGGGCTTATAGAGCTTGCCACCGAGAGAAAAGGAGGCGCCTGCAATGGCAGAATGATTGTTAAAAAAAAACTCCTTCAAGTGGATGAGTAATAAAGTTAATAATCTGATGGACGAACGGCGATTTGGTGGCCATCAAGGAAGCAGGATATAATATCTCAAACTCGGGAGTGAATAGTGGATGAGACTTCCTCCCAGCGACTTGACACGGAGATGATGTATGATCTAAAAAATACTAGAATTTAGAAAGCCTAGAATAGACACTATTTTTGGAGTTCTATCTTCACTCTTATGGAACTTTGTCGGAAATAAAATGCTGATCAAACTTAATGGAAATGGCGCAAAAATAACTAGTAGCCGGTGTATATGACATCGTGTTCCTTATAAAAGGTAAATTTCTGGCAACGATAAGTCAACTTATCGAATCGACACTCATCAAACTACTTGAATGGGCCAACGAAAGAGCTCTGGAAATCAATCCCACAAAGATCGAATTGGTACTTTTTAATAATTCCGGAATTCAGACTACGCTTGGTTGGTATTACTCTGGAACTCTTGGAATAAGCTCAATAACTTGGCATCGTAGATCTTAGATCCAAGCTCTCATGGAGAAGTAATGCGGTGTGCAGGATGGAGAAAGCTCTATGTGTGAAAAATTTCCTGTGAGCCGTATATCCAACATTGTATGTATATGAGAGTGATCCGACCCATTCTCACCTACGGATCGCATGTCTGGTGGAGGCCAGGGGTGAAGAGTACATAAATATCTCTCTACTAATTGCGTAAGGGGCAAAGGCTTGCAGTTCCGCAAGTGCTGGTGCATTGCATGCCATGCTATCCTTAACTCTCCTTGATATTTGCATCAAATTCATATCTGCCAGGTTTGTTCTTATACTCAGAGAGTCAGACAAATCAAAGTATGGTCGTATTGGATATATCACGATTTTACTAAACGTTGGAATAGCTACTGCTCGAAAGAAAATTGGAAGAAGGTTGCTTGCACTAATGGTTGGAATCATTACACGACTCGGTACGAATGAACGTATGTCAGTAAATCTAGGCCTTCGCTATGATAGTCAGTGCAGAAGCTGCTTCAGTGAAGAAGAAGCAATCCTCGATGTTCTCTGTAAATGTTCGGATATGTAGGAACGCAGGCTTATACATCTAGGCAATCATTTGTTGTCGGACCTGGACTATCTAAGAGATGCAACACGGACTGGAGAGCTTCATAATGATGTGAATGGTGTATATAGTCCTTTTGACATTACAATGGGTCTAATTGCCTTCGGGTGTAATTTTTGGAATAAAGTTCACTATGGCACGTTGTGCATATGAAAAAATACGTATAAGGCATTCTGGTCATTCCAAACAAAATTTGTATATGCTTTTTTATTTTAAAGAGAAGTACCCATTCAGGCACTTAATGCCTACCAGTTAATTAGTTAATGTGGTAACATCTTTGGGAAAGGGACAGAGTAGGGAGTGCAAATAGTGAAATGAGATAGAGATAGAAAGCTTAATTCTTTTTATAACTATGCTCTTCCGCGTTATATTAATTTTACAGCGGTATTGCAGCGCCTCTGGTGTTAAGTGGGCACATCTACTTTCTTAAGCTTTACTTGTAGTCATTTTATTAGTTTTTTTACTTCGCAGATGATTTTGCTAACATAACCGACGAAGGAGGCGCTGTGATGTACATTAGCATAGAACAGTATCAATCGCTGACGGTACTGCATAGTGACCAGTACTCTGCCTTCACCACTTAAACAGTCCAACAACAACTAACACAACAACACTACACTAATGTAAATCAGAAAAATTCATGATGCTGATGACTTGCCTGGCACAGGGATCGAACCCAGCATTATTACTTTTGTAGTCAACACACTAACTACTTCAGATTCCACTAAAAAGATGTCTCACCGGGAAGGTCAAATTAGGGCTGGTGATCAGTGTTGCTGCTGCGGTTTTTCAGTGTTGGCGTAGTTTTCCAGGAAAGTACCAAGGAACTCCAGGGATATTGGTAATATTTAGCCTGTTCTTGGAAACGTCAACTTTGTTTGTGTCGTTGCTAAGTGGTTTGTGACTTGGCTAAGCGGCTCGTTAGTGATAGCTGAAGGTGTCTCTGCTAACTATTGGCGATAAGTATCGTCTTGGTATCTTCCGAGTGATAGTTGGTTTAGCTACTGACGACTTTTGAAACCGTAACAGAGATGAAAAGGGTCACTGGTTCACTGATGGATATGTTGCTACCGCATGGAGTATATAGAGTGCTGAATGGTGACGTTATAGCTATTTCGATGGATCATGAGGTTCTACTGATGAAAGTCATAGCTGAGAATGAGCGCTTGAGGCGAAGATTGGTGACCGGCATCCCCACAGCAAGGGCTATTACGGTGGAGTATGATGTTCTACTAATGAAGGTCATAGCTGAGAATGAAAGTTTGGGGCGAAGATTGTTGAAGGTTGATTACAGTTTCTGCGGCTAATATTGCTGTCTTTAGGGCGCAAAATGCTGCTACAATAGTCACCCTTTTAGTTGGCTCGGTGGTTTCTCCCAAACCGGTTGAGACATGGTCGGTGGTGGTTAAGGGAAAAAGTGTTACAGTGGAGTTCGGTTATAGCGAACTCCACGAAACCGGCCAAATTTGTTCGTTATAGGCGAAGTTCGCTATAATTGGAGTAAACAATTTTTCTTCCCAGAAATAAACAACAATTTAAAAAAGTATTTTTTTTTGCTATTTATTTTTAAATAGGTTTATAAAATATCT
Organism: Panzeria rudis; assembly: GCA_956483635.1. Taxonomy (NCBI): domain Eukaryota; kingdom Metazoa; phylum Arthropoda; class Insecta; order Diptera; family Tachinidae; genus Panzeria; species Panzeria rudis. The sequence goes on from OY101448.1 coordinate 174,986,580, forward strand.
ATATTTGGCACATGCATATATATGTTCATAGAATTACTAAATTGCTACCAAATTGTGATAACAGTTTCTTCGATGTTTAAAAAACGCCAAATGAAAGCTAGATATTGCTTCTGTTCGTTGTAAATTTTCATGCAGTTTTCTTCATAAGACTCAAAACCCTGTACGTTATAAGCGAAAATTTGTTTTACACCGGAGAAGTTGTTCGTTGTCCACGGTAATTCGTTATAAGCGGTGCTCATTATAACCGAACCCCACTGTATTACAATATCTGAGATGTAGTAGTAACTCTTCAGTGGTACAAGTCATGTCATGTCCTATCATATCGTGTCATATCATGTCATGTCATGTCATGTCATGTCATGTCTTCCCTTGCCATAACGTATGCTAGCTTTAATTATTTTTAGGTAAATAAATCGTAAGGATTTTTTTTCTCACGTCTTTCAAAATGTTTCGAAAGCTCTTGATCAGAATAAAAAATGTTATTAATTCGACTTAAAGGAAATTACATGTTTTTGTTTTAAATTTAATAGGACGCATGACGACTGAGGAAAAATTGGACTATACAGTCAGAATCAGGCGCTGGTACAGAGGAGGGAAAGTGGGATTATTCTCCTTACACAACGATTAAAATATACTTAATTCCATTCAGTTAGTAAAATAAGTTTTACAAAATGGTATTGAAAAGTTCTCCACCCAAAGCTTAAGATGAATGCGCCCGCGTCTGCTCACAATCGACCTCAAAATTATTCTCACTTTAGTTTTTTAGTTACAAAATCATGCACATATTCATTCCTATCTTATCTATAAAACTTAAGTGAATTATTCTTTTAATTTTGTCGCTTATTTTCAATATTTAAAGCACTTAATTTCCAACAATAATATTAATCGTTAATAAAACAAGCGTAGGCTTTTAACACGTGCTTCCTTGAAAAGACAATAGCAAATACATAAAAACCGAAAATAAGATAAAAAAAATTTACATAAAATGAAGGCAATCGAAATAGTTTGTTCACATGTGAGCCATCAATAGATCATTAAAGGTGATTTTTAACATAAAACTGTTTCATTATGAGGATTTTTACTAGAATATTGCCTAAAATATATTTTAAAATTAAGCTTAATATTTTAAACTTTCGTAATTCAAATGGAGTGATCAGAAAGTTTATTTCAACATATTGATAAAAACGGACAGAAGATCGACTCCCTTTTTCGCCAAAGTATAAACAATATACTGATACTGCCTGCAGGTCGAAATGTTCTCAATTGAATATTGTAAATAAATATTAGAATCGTTATGAGAAACTAATTAGCTGTCACGACGGTGAAGGGTAAGGAAAATTTTTAAAAACGTAGTATCATGAATAAAACAAAAGTATAATAAAAATGTGTTTGAAAACAACAAAGAAGAAGCAACAGAAAACAATAAAATTCAGCATTTAAGGCTTTATAATATGCTTTCGAAAATGTGAAATATTGTGGGAATTGTATGAATATTTATACGCATTGTGTAGATGCTACCTATAAAAAAAACTCACATCTATTTTTGTGTTTTTGTCAGAATTGATAGACAGACAGACAGTAATAATCTAGAATTAAGCATTTAAAAAAGCTTAAATAATAACAATAAAATTTTTACTAAAACAAATTAAAATGTTTGCGTGTTTTAAATTAGTTTTATTAATTTTTCAGCGCAAAAACTAAACACCGACCACAATATAAAAAATAAAAATAAAAAAATTTTTATAAAAATAGCAAACGATTTAGAGTTGTTTATTTGATGTAATAAAGTAACTGACTTTTGATTTCATAAATAAAAAACACTAAAACAAAAAATACGAGGGCGGGGGGAAAAATCGACAATAAAATCCTTTTTTTTAAGCGAAAAATGGTCAGTTTATTTATAGCAAAGAGTTGGAAGCTTAAAATCTTCCACAAAAATGTTTCTCGTGTTGTTTTACATAAAAATGCTGAAAAGATATAATACGCACAGAAAGATTTCATATTAAAATAGTCGAAAACAAGATTAATTTGAAAATTTTCAGTAGTGATTTTGCTTCATAGGCGTTTCATTTTAATTCAACATGATAAAAACCTTCAAAGAACATTTTTCCTTTTGAAATAACTATATTTCATGTTCATTTGAAATTCCAGTACAGTTAATTCAAAATGAAGCTGATACAGAAATCATACGGACCAAAGTTATCTCAAGTTGAAATAATGTGAATTTGATATTAAAAAAACACAAAGAATTATGTTGAATTAAAGTTATTTCAGTTTGAAACAACATGAATTTAATGTAGCTATTTTATTAATTACTTTACTTACGTGATGTGTATTCGCATAGCCATCAGAAATAGTTGTGTTGTAGTTGGCTGCCCCAGTCAAGATTGAACTCGGGCGACTTGCTTTATAGTCAACGCGCTAACTACTGCAGTCACAGCAGCTTCAAATTGTACTTTCGATAAACACTAAATTAATACCATCATAAGTAACATGAATTTAATTTAAATTCAACATAATATAATTGTTAATTAGAATAAACTTTATTTGAAATTAAAGTTATAGTCATGTTGATTTAAAATGAAATGCAATGTTGATAATAAAGTATTTTTAACATTAAAAAATATTAAATCAAAGAGATTTAAGGTTACATTAAACATTTTTCGTTTAAAATAAAAATGAAGCAATGGTAATTTTAAATCAGCAGTAGGAAATGTTTGCTGGTAATGCGAAGTTTTTCGGCTATTTACATTTACACAATACGAATATCAAAATAAGCAATAACAAGTCACACAACTGAGCACAACACTTAAACAATAAATTATTTCTCATAAATTTAATATGATTTTCAAACAAAATTGTCCCATGTGAATTTTCTGAAAAAAATATCAAAGAAAAAAATTCATTGTTTAAATGAATTGTTCATTAATTTTGACCCAACGTATTAGTACGTTAAAATGAATGAGGTGATTCATTAATTTTGCTAAAGAATAACAACAACGTATGCTTTCAATGTATCGTTTTACATTAAACTTCAATGAATATTTTCATTGAAACAACGTATGCTAGCATTGAATCAATGTATTTATGCAAAAAGTAATGAATCTAGGTAAATTAATGCCATTCATTGAATTTATGTACAATAATTTTTGCAGTGAAAGAAAGGGAACTTTAGTTTCACCAAAAATAAATTCCAGATGTAAATGTTCAAAGCAACGATACACTTATATTATTTTTTTTTGTTGAAGCCCTTTAACAGAAGCAGTCGTAAGGATCGTGTTATTAAAAAAAAACACCAATTATTTGGTTGTACAGTGTAATCGACCTAAGAGTCAAGTAAAGTAAAATTTCGTTTCGTTTAAAATTTTATTTTTGTTGTAAATGTAATTGGACGAAAGAAACAATTCTGAAGTAGGCAGTTAAACTATAGTTTTCATATTTTAATATTAACTATTTGTTGATTTATAACGTAAACGTTAATTTCGTTACCACCCTCGCATTCCATTTAAGCGACTATAAATTCAGTTAGCTACACACACACATACACACAGGAGAGAATAGAAACAACTCAGTAAACATTTTTTGCCGAAGTCGGCCAGAAAGTCTGCACAAGATGCCGAACTCGTATCCGATGTCGTTCAGAAAATGTACCGAAAATCATATAAGTGGTTTACAAAAAACCCGGACCTTTTTGCCTGAGAAAATTTTAAAAACTATGCCGAAATGTCTAAGAGAATTCTGTACGAATTCTGACGAATTTTCTAGGAAAATTCGAAAGGAATTTTCGACATGTCAACAATATCGGAAAACTTTCTGACAAAACATCAGAAAATTTTCCGATTTATCTCATACCTCTTACGCCACATCTAGTGTTTTTCATTCGGGATTTACCGGGAAAAAATTCCGCACATTTTCCGGAAAAAAAATTCTCAGGAAATTTGGGTGGGAATTCTCGGGATTTCTTAAATATTATTATAGCAACTTTACTTTGTAAGCACATATTTTTAGTGCTGCTGTTAGAAAAGTATGGAAACAAAATATAAAAATTCTTTGGATTAAAAGCCATACAGTTCGACTAAATACATAATTTCAATTGTTAACACTAAAAGCACGTAGCACTAAAATATGTTTGATTGTTGCCAACTAATATCAGGAAAACAAGGACATATGAACCCTAGACTTCGACAGCCAAAGGCCTTTAAACTCGGTATGAGAAAAGGAAAAAGCACAAATAATGTTTGGCTAAGACAAGAACAAAATATGGTGAAATTTTTGAAGCTACCAAAAAGAAGAGCTTAACAAAGTTTGGAAAAACCTCCACACTTGTAAAGAAATTAATGCATATTGATTTAAAGCTGGATATTTATCTGCTTGACTTTGGGGGCTTAGAATATAAGAAGAACAATGATGATGGGATCGTGGTTGATCCCAAAAATATCATGGTGTTAAGTTCGACCCTTACACAAAGTCAAGAATTTGTCTTTGTCTTTTTCAATTATTACATGCTTTGAAAAAGCCTTTCTCAATATAACTATCGTATCAATGTCAGAGAAAAATCCAAGCTAAAATAAAAAAACTTCTTATTTTAGCTTCGAGAAATGTCATTTAAAATTCTCCATGCATTGTTCTGCTGCTTATGTCAGCTGATCAGAAAACATTTACCCATATTTTATAAGTTTAAAAACTCAAATACTTGTGCACATACTCGCATGAGATAAATGAGAAAATGTGCAGAATATTATGTTAAATGTCTTAAAGGAAATTAAATTGCCTTCGGATAAAGTGCAGACTAGTTTGATATTAATCGAATAATATTTAAGAAAATATGGAGAAAACTTCGACTATTCTGCCAAATGTCTGATAAAGTCTCAGATTTTCTCTGACATTAGACATGTCAGCAAAAAATGTTTCCTGGGAAATCACATAGAAATACAAACGTTTTACATACTAGTTTAGATAAAGAACTTAATAATACAAAAACTAAAATACCTAATAAATAATAATAAAAAAATAAAGCATGTATACAAATTTTAAACAATATTTAACGAACGTAATAAATGATGTGATTTCAATGCTAATGAAGTTTTAGCATTTTGTTTTCATTTTTTTCTTAAGTTTTTTTTATATATAATTTTTATTTGTTTTTAATTTTATTTTTATACATTTTTATAGACGTCAAAACATCAGACGACAGTTGCAATTACTCGAAATGACAAACTACTGTGTGCTGGAGAAACAAATCTTGCAAACACTTTGCGCGCTTGATATTTTCTTAACAAATAAATTCTACTCATAATTCTACTTTGAAACATAATAATAACAATAATAGAAAAATGATAATAAACAGATTTGAAATTAGAAACTAGAAAATAATTTCAATTATGCACTTAACTCGTGTAATAAAAATTTAATAAATTAATATTGTATAATTAAAATTCTTGACACGACAGTCTGTCAACATCACTCCCGCTATTGCAATTTATTAAAAAAAAAAAACAACTAAATGAAAAAATTTACAAAACAGAATGTGTTTACAACAGAGTTTCTTCCATGATAGTTAACCTTGACAATTGCTAGTTCTATGGAAAAGTTATGGGACAAGGCAATCAATATGTTCCACTATAAAAGGTCCTAATTAATATTTCCCTACGGTAAATGGAACTACCACAAAACAAGTCACGTGACCGATCCCCAGGTGATAGGGACCAGTCCGAGTTCTAACACCTCCTATGAAGTGGACCAGCCACTTTTACATGCGGATGGCATAGGATGGGGTTAATTGATACTTTGTATGCACCTTGTAACTTGTCTCTGAACTATCTTATGGAGTCCTAATCGGTGTAGAATAATATAGACTATATATAAATATTAATCCAAAATTCAGCTGTAATTATCGATTAATTTATTTTTTTATTGTTACAAATCCAAGTAGAAATTGTACTTTATTTTTAAGCGGTGTCTTTGATAGGATGCGAACCGACAATCTCTGGCATGGCAGGCTAGTACACTCACCACTCCACCACAGGGGAACTTATATTTCAATGTTATAAATACCAGTTAAGCTGGAGTTAATATCTGAATATAGTTACGGAACAGGTTCCTGAATAGCATGACAGTCTCATTGAAGGGAGACAATTAGTATTATATAGATACTATGTGATAGGCCTTAGATCCAGGTGCATGGAATTTGTTCAGTGCCGTTTACTACAATACTAGGCGGGGTACCAACTAAATTGACTGAAAATGGTTAATATATGACCATTTACACCAATATGTCTTTTTTCACCTTTCACTACTCCTTATTTTTAGTACCAGTCTCATTTTCTCAAGTCATAGGACGAGTACTTTTGCATCATTTGTCACCAAATTTTCTGCAGGATTATTACACTGTACAACACAAAAAAAAAGAATAACATGATTCTAACGGCTGATTCTGGTAGAGGGTGCCAAAAAACTATACATCCCAGCAAAAATATCCGTCTACCGGAAGCAGCTTGGTAAGGGAGAGATTTCGGTACTCTCCCTTACCAACCTGCTTCGGTATTACATGATTTTTGTATGGGATGTCCCACTTGGTAGGTCTGGAGGTATGAGCTTCTTTCTGCGCATCTTAGATGCGTTAACCTCATGTCTGTTATATGTATATAATTAAAAAAAATGTTTGCTCTTTATATTACAATTTCACCTACACTTGGATAAATTTTTTATTTGAAATTATTTTACGTTGTTTTATATTTATTTATGTATTAAATGGCACAATCAGAATTGGAAACTATATTACTCTACAATTTGCTTTTATTAAATACTTTTTGCTCGCGTATTGAATCACGAATCGATCCCACGATCTCCGCATGGTAGGCTAGAACACTAACCACTAAGCTACCGAGGCACATTTATTTTCATACACAATTCAACGGAAATAACACTCGCATCCATATTTGTATCCATGTAAGCGAGAGAGGATGCACTATAAAAAAGTTTAAGCTGAAAAAAAACTCGGGCTTAAGAAACATGAAAAAAACATAAATAGCCGACCACCTTCCCCGTGTGTGCGTTAAACTTCTTCATTCGCTTGCGTAATTGCAACCTCGTAAGGCAGAGGGGAGGCACCGTGTGCTTTTGCGCATCTCCGAAGCCCTTCTATTTAATCTTGCTGCTTCCTTGTACCAAATTTATTTTTGCTGGGATGTATCGGCGTTTTGAAGCTGACGTTCCGGACTCCCTATAGGGGGAGTTAATAACTCGGCATAGGAAATCTTGTAAGCCTTACGTTTAAGGTATAAGATGTCTTCAGCATTTTTATGTAAAACACCACGGGGTACATTTTTTGAAATATTTTAACTCTTCGTTGTATGGGCCCTTTTGTCCCTCTCTAAAAAATACGACAAAAACCCCTTCAGCGGTGATATATCGGGGTAAAATGTTCTAAAAAAATATTTGCTATAAAATTCTACTGTTTTTAAACACTTTCAAGCTCTAGACTCAACTTGAACGCCAAAAATCGTTCAAAACTTAAAATGTTTTAAAGCGCTAATTTCGTATTTATTCACAATTAATACTCGGCATAGGAAATCTTGTAAGCCTTTCGTTTAAGTTATAAGATATTTTCAGGATTTTTATGTTAAACATCACGAGGAACATTTTTGTGAAACATTTTAACCCTCTCTACTCTTCGTTGTATGGGTCTTTTAGTCCATTTATTAAGAAATGAGCATAATACTCCCATTCAGCGGCGTTATAGCAGGATCAAATTTTCTAAAAAAAAATATGTGGCATAAAATTCTACTGTGGGCACTTAGGGACACCCAAGCCCCATCCTCAATTTGAACGCCAGAAATCATTCAAAACTTTAAATGTTTTAAAGAATTAATTTCGCACTTATTCAGAATTTGTACTCGGCATAAGAAATCTTGTAAGGCTTATGTTTGTTCACCGTGTGTTCACCTTTTTTAAATAAAACACTACGAAAAACATTTTTGTAGAACATTTCATCCCGCTTTAATGGCGCGTAAGGACAGTTTTTTTTGCCTTTTTAACCAACTTCAAAAAAAGGAGAAAGGTTATCACATCGTCATGTATTTTTTTATGTATGTTTCCTCAAAACTCCGCTATTTATGAACCGATTTCGGATTTTTTTCTCTATTCCAAAGGATGTATATACACATTCGTTTTCAACTACTTGTGCTCAACCGATTCTTATGAAACTTTAGACACACATGAAGCTTCTATTTAAATACTACATCAGGATGAAAAAAAGTGGGCTGTGCCACGCTCATGCAAAGTAAATATTCTTTTTCAACAACTGCTACTTAAGCGATTCTTATGAAACTTTGCATACACCTTTAGTTATCGTTACAATACAACATTATGTTTAAAAAAGTGGGCAGTGCCACGCCCATGAAAAGTAAATAAGAATCTTAACTACTGCTACTTAGCCGATTCTTATGAAACTTTGCATACATGTTTAGTTATCATTACAATACAATTTTGTGGTTAGAAAAGTGGGCAGTGCCACGCCCATGAAAAGTAAATAAGAATCTTAACTACTTCTACTTAGCCGATTCTTATGAAACTTTGCATACATGTTTAGTTATCGTTACAATACAACATTGTGGTTAGAAAAGTGGGCAGTGCCACGCCCATGAAAAGTAATTATTAATTTTAACTACTTCTACTACTTCTACCAAACTATAAATCTTCTAATGCCTTAGAAGACAGGGTTAGTTGATTATGTTTGTAGTCGACTACAGATTTGCTGGTAGGGTACGAACAAAGAAACTAAACACAAACACATTTAAACAACAAATTATTTCTGATAAACTTTATATGATTTCCAATCAAAAGTGCGTCATGTTGATTTCACCTCGAAATTTTTTCTGTCTGCACTTGATTCAATTATTAATTTTTCATTAAAACAAATCTTATTTTTGATCACATGAGTAATTGATTTAATTACGAAATTAATTGAGACTAGTTTTAATTTATGATTAAGTGTTTGAATTGATATTTGAACAATGCTTTTTCTGTGCAGGAGAAAAAAAAACTTTTTTTCCGTTATTAATTACATGCCTTTATTCGAATATTTGAAAAAAATATTCAAATACAACCAAAATTCGCTGTTTTCAAATAGTTTACGAATACCAAACAAAGAAAAAAAAACATAAATTTTATATATTTTTCTGTTAACCCTGAGATATATGGGTTACACTTGTGTAGTAATAAGCACCTACATGAAATTATCATATAAACAAAATAATATTAAAATACAATTTTTGAACAAAAACTTTGTAATATTAAATTGGCCGTTTACTAATTTCAAAACAAATATCTCTTAAATATTTAAAAAATTTATTCAATACATATTTTGACTTATTGTGTAAAAAAGCAACAGTTTTTTATCAAGAAAAACAGAACGCAAAAAATACACTTACAAAATATTTCATTTGACAAATAAATATCTAAGATTAGAAAAAAATTATTTAGGTCAAACTAAAATATACGTACATACAAACTAATGCGCACATTAGAGTGGTCGTAAAACATAAAATCTATATATCTGCAAGTGTCTTATTCCAAATCGAAGGGTATTTATAAAAAGCTATCCAACAAAATTTCAGCTCAATCAGTTGAGATTAAGGCGTGTCGAACGCCCACTAAATTTTGAGCAAATGCAGTTTTTCTGCTTTTATGTCTCATAACTTAATAAATATAGTATTTGAAAAAAAAAATTTTTTCTTCTAGAAAGTTGTTGTCTGTGAAGTTTCAACATCTTCAACTTCTTTTGCCTTAGCGACGACGTTTATCTGAAACTCATATTTCATAAAATAAACAGCAAAATATCGAATATTAAATACAAATATAAATATTAAAATAAAAAAACCCATAAATTTACTAATTTCGGTAAACTTTTAACTCCCTAGAACTTGAAGTTGTTGCTTTAGTTATTTGGGATGGTTAAGCCAATGTTCTTTCTAAATCGCCCGATTACTTTCAGAGATATCTTAAAAGTTCAGACCTAAAAATTAAAACTGCCATAAAAATTAAAAATTTTTTAGATATAACTTTTGATTTTATTCAAAGGTTAAATCTAAAAATATTTAGTGAGAGGACTTTTCAAAATTCTTCATGAAATTTTTAATTTTTAGGCTCAAGCTCTTACGATATCTCTGGAATTAATGGGCAGCTTTAGAAACACTGTTGACTCGCCTTAAAGCTAATTTTGTTGTCGAATTTTGGTTATTCGTTTTTAGGGTTCCGTTCGCTACGCTGTCCGTCTGTCTATCTGTTCGTCTATCACATGCTGTTTTCTCAAGAACCGTGAGAGCTACGGACCTGAAACTTTCACAGGGCATGTAAAGCTTTGGCCGCTACAACAACAAATATATGTCAGTTAAAAATTAAATGGTGTTCGAAAAAACGCCAAAAATGAAAAAAAGTGGTTAAAGGAAAAAAATGCACCAAAATTAAAAAAACGCTAAAACGAAAAAAATCACCAGAACTAAATAGATCGACAAAAAACTAAAAAAAAACGAAAAAAGGCATCAAAACGAAAAAAGCACTAAAATCTAAAAAGGTCGCAAAAACTAAAATTATTGTCAAAAACGAAAAAATCGCCAAAAAATGGAAGAAAATCACCAAAACGAAAAAACCAAAAAAAGCGCTAAAACTAAAAAAATTCACAAAAACTGAAAAACGGCCAAAACTGAGACGGCCTCAAAAACTAAAATAAATCGCTAAAATAAAAAATATCGTCAAAGGGCGTTAAAAAATCGCCAAAATTAAAAAAATCTAAAAAAACAAAAAATTGCCAAAAAGAAAAAATCGACAAAAAAACCTCAAAAATATCGCAAAAACTAAAATTATCGTCAAAAACGAAAAAAAAAATCGCAAAAAAATGAAATAAATCAGCAAAACGAAAAAAGCCTCAGAACAAAAAGCGCCAAAACTAAAAATATCGTCGAAAATCGAAAAAAGCGTTAAAACAAAAAAATCCCCATAATTAAACAAATTTACAAAAAATGCCAAAAACCAAAAATCTCCAAAAAAAAACGAAGAAATCATAAAAATTAAAAAAGTGCCGAAACAAAAAAAATCGCTAAATCAAAAAAAAAAAAATACTTAAAAAATAAAAAAAATCTAAGACGCCAAAAAGGAAAAAAGTGGTTAAAGGAAAAAAAAGCACAAAAATTAAAAATCTAAAACGCTAAAAATGAAAAAAAGTGGTTAAAGGAAAAAAAAAACACCAAAATAAAAAATAAAAAAAACGAAAAAAATAACCAGAACTAAGAAAATCGACAAAAAACTAAAAAAAAAAAACAAAAAAACGAAAAAAGCCACAAAAACAAAAAAAGCACTAAAACCTAAAAAAGTCGCAAAAATTAAAATTATTGTCAAAAATGAAGAAAATCACCAAAACGAAAAAAGCCCAAAAACTGAAAAAGCGTCAAAACTGAAAAAAACCGCAAAAACTAAAATAAATCGCTGAAACTAAAAATATCGTCAAAAAGCGAAAAAAGCGTTAAAAAATCGCCAAAATGAAAAAAAATCTACAAAAAATTGCCAAAGGAAAAATCGCCAAAAAACCTAAAACAAATTGCAAAGACTAAAATTATTGTCAAAAACGAAAAAAATCGCAAAAAAAATTAAAAAAATCACCAAAAAGGAAAAAAGCCCCAAAACAAAAAAGCGCTAAAACTAAAAAAAAATCCCAAAAACCGAAAAAGCGACAAAACTGAAAAGCCCCAAAAACTAAAATAAAAAAATAAAAATAAAAAAGCGCCGAAAAAAACGCCAAATAAAAAAAAGCTTAAAAATAAAAAATAAAAAAAAAAAACGAAAAGGGATATGTGTTTGAACGGAGCGCTTCGTCTGCGAGCGAAAGTCGTACTTCACTGAATTTATTTACTGAATAGGTCGAACCCTTCTCCAGTTATGCTAATATAAGTATGTATGTCGTGCAAGCGCGTTCACTTTTGACATAACGGTATATCTCCAAACTAGAGCTGATAAAAATTAGACTGCAGATTCACGTTCAGCGGACCAAATAACTTAAGCAGCAACTTCAAATTCTAGACAACGAAAAAGTTTACCGAAATTTGTAAATTAGTGTAACCATTTTGAAATTTTAATTGTGGGCTTTTTTGCAATACTGCTGTTTATTTTGTTAAATATGAGATATAGATAAAAGTCGGTGAGACAAAAGCTGTTGAAAACTTCACAGAGAACATCTGTTTCGAAAAAATGTTTCTGTAAATACTATATATTTTAAGTTATCAGGCATACAAGACAGAAAAAGATCATTTGTCCAAAAACTGATTGAACAGAATTTTTTAGGTTAGTTTTTTTTTATAAATACTTATCGATTTTGGGTACGAGAAATGAAGAAATCGAAATTTAAATTTTTTACGACCACTCTAGTGCACATACATACATATATATTTACATACATACATACATAAATACATATGTATGTATGCATGTTCGCTGAACACAAAAAGAATGTATTCTAAATTTTAAATAAAAAACTTTTTAAAAAATTTAAATAAAATAAAACTTCAATCATATTTTTGTATAAATTTCTTTTAGAAGAGCAATCAGTCACATAAACACACACACACACACAGAAGTGAAATAATGACATAAAATGAAATGATGACATTATTAATTATGTGTATATTAACAATTTCACAGATTCTTTAACAAATTGTTGAAATGACTTGTTGTTGTTTTTTGTCTCTTCGCTTTACGAACATTGGTGCTGTCAAAATGTAAGACTTTTTTTTTAGGATTTTGCGGTTTTTAAATGTTCAAAATATTGTTGTGTTGTCATTTTGTATTTCAAATCTACTAAATACAACAAACAATACATATAGCAATTTGTTAAAAAAAAGCGAAATACAAAAATTTATGTTATGACAACACAGCATGATATATGTCCGTCCGTATGTTGTTTCGCAGCAGCGAGAACAAAATACCTAAAAATAATATGGGTATTTCAATTTTGTTGGCTTTTTTGCTTTTATTAATAAATTGAGTCAAATTATTTTTGGTTATTCTAATAAGAAAATAACTACCATTTGTGCTCTATAATTAGCAAAAGGATGAGTAATAAATAAAACAGTAATTTGTTCACCTTTCAGATATATAAATATGTACAAACATATGGATATATTAATATATGTATGTGCATATGTATGGATATATTTATGTATGTATGTATGTATGTATGTATGTATGTATGTATGTATGTATGTATGTATGTATGTATGTATGTATGTATGTATGTATGTATGTATGTATGTATGTATGTATGTATGTATGTATGTATGTATGTATGTATGTATGTATGTATGTATGTATGTATGTATGTATGTATGTATGTATGTATGTATGTATGTATGTATGTATGTATGTATGTATGTATGTATGTATGTATGTATGTATGTATGTATGTATGTATGTATGTATGTATGTATGTATGTATGTATGTATGTATGTATGTATGTATGTATGTATGTATGTATGTATGTATGTATGTATGTATGTATGTATGTATGTATGTATGTATGTATGTATGTATGTATGTATGTATGTATGTATGTATGTATGTATGTATGTATGTATGTATGTATGTATGTATGTATGTATGTATGTATGTATGTATGTATGTATGTATGTATGTATGTATGTATGTATGTATGTATGTATGTATGTATGTATGTATGTATGTATGTATGTATGTATGTATGTATGTATGTATGTATGTATGTATGTATGTATGTATGTATGTATGTATGTATGTATGTATGTATGTATGTATGTATGTATGTATGTATGTATGTATGTATGTATGTATGTATGTATGT